>CM031694.1:3746700-5194200 GCA_018466805.1 Hippocampus abdominalis | reverse complement strand
AGTCCCCTACATTTGGAATGTACAAATGACAAGATTGAAAAATTCAGCCTGCCTATTTCCAACCAGTAATGTTTGAGTGGAGGGTAAAAGCTTCCAGGCCCGTTTGACCCTATGACTCTCGTCCCATATTTGGAAAGAGGGGACTCCAACCCCTATTTTTCATATGGTGTGAACCGCTGCCATTTGGCTTGTGAGTCACTTGCACGGCTCAGGTAATATTATTAGTACAGTAATTAGGTTAGTGTTCCCACTTTTTGCTTGCCAGGACTTTTTCATCACGTTATCACGTCATACACTAATTACACCCATAAGCGACCCGTCTACAATTGTACCTTCTATGTGCAGCATTTCATGAGACTGCTTCAATGTTACCAAATACTATAGCAAATTGGCTCCCAAAACGAACAGCTCTCTCACCGCTCAGATTCAATTCTCACCCTTTAAGCCTCAAAAGAGCTGTCCAAAAGAAGTAGTCGTTCGCAAACTTCGCTAACCCGAATAGATATCACATGAATGTTGACATCTAAATTACTTTCACTCATAAGTAAATCAATACGATAGAATACAGCTGATTGACGAATGCGTTGCCAATGGGTTGGTGAGAGGTAAAAACCCATGCTACAGTCCAACATCGTTACAACGTACCTCGAGGGACGTAACGTATCTGTACGTTATAACGGTAGTTCGTTGAAACCATTTCCAATAAAATGGCCGCCAACTACGATGTGTAATACAGTCTGGACATTCATAGATGAATGGAAAAACATGAACACGTAAGAAAGTATAATCATCTCAATTACAAATACGTTTACACAGTATGAAGAAAACTTTCGGTCAGCAAATAAAAAGTGCCACTTCCAGTTCAGGATGCGCCGCGCCCCGAAGCCGTTTACGATCATCTTTCAATCTGTTGGCCTCGAACTCTACCATGATTTTGTTGCCATTACGGATGATTGACGAAATCGTTGACTTTGCCAATTTGTCTGGGAGACTCCCTCTGGATAGTGAGAGATAATGTCATCCTTCACAGACAGCGAGATTTGCTTCTGTTTGCTCAAGACCGCGCCGTGCTTCTGGAATTACTGTACAACAATGTACGAGTCGATCAGTAGCGTTGCTAAGCAACGGAGGGGAATCCCGCACTGCACATTTTGTCCATCAGCAACATCACGGCAGCAGTTAGCCTCCACGGTTCATTGTCACGAAGGCCTTTTCACTCTTTTGTGGGGAAAATCTGTTCGTTTACGTTACAAAAGGTGTTCGTTGTAAGCAAAATCGTCAAATGGAAAATGAATTATGTGAAATTGAGACTTTGAAATGTGAACGTTATGAGGGTGGAAACGGGGTACGTTGTAAAGAGGTTTGACTGTAGCACTCACGGCACAGCCACAGCCATGTTGACTAACACAGAAGCGTAACACGAGCTAAACCTGCATGAAAAGTTGGAGCGCTGCTCTCTGTACACATACATATTAACTCATTCAGTACCAGCCAATTCTGGACCAAGTCTGAAAAGACGTTTAAAAACGTCTTTGGGAGTGAATGAGTGAATAGACAGAGGAGACAGAGAGAGAGGAAAAACCTCACACTCAATCTACAGTGTCGTTAGTTTTGGTGCTTCTTTGGAGAAAAGAGATCCCTACTTGGGACTGAAAAGTTAGTAATTCTGGCAAAAAAAGTCATATGGAAACACTGGGCAGCAAAAGTGTTTTAATACAATATGCAAATTGGTTGGTTGGAAGCGTCAAATGGGGGTGGTGCTCTGCTGGCTAGAGGCAGAGATTTCAGCAGAAAAGTGCGACAGCTCAATAATGCCCGTTGTCGGCAGCTGAAAACAGATGTACATATCTGTTTATGGGGAAGGTCAACAATTTCTTTACAATATGTTCCACGCGGCCCCACTAGTCTACGATTATCATTCTGATCAATATTGCGTCTGTGGAATATGAATTAAGCAGCAAAATCTTCTCTATATCCATCTAAGGGATGGTGATTTTGCCACTCGCTGTCGACTGAAAATGACATGACAATGCTCAAGGGCTCAGGTAACGACCAATTATGGCTCACCTGTATTCTGGGTTTAAGCCGTGATTGGTTGTTTCCAGAGCCCTTAGGCCACCGGTGTTCAAACTACAACCCGGGGGCCATGTGCCATTTTGAAATGGCCTGCAGTGCTATTTACAAAAAGGGTGTGGAGGTGTGGCCAGTGTTAAAAGCGTGGCTATCAAAAGCTGAGGAACATGAGTGACGGGGACGACCACGACGACTATGAATCAAGTTTTTCTAGCTATGCAAAAACACTGTTGTTTGCACATACTGTAAATTGAAATCCAAACAGTCATGTCATTTCTGTCAGGAATAAAGATGATACCGTTTCAGAAACAGGAATGGTTTCCACCACTTTCTGGTTACGATCATGGTCCAGTCAAATGAATGATCCTCAAGTATGGTCAACTGATTACAGAGTGCTCTTGTTTTAGTTCTGAATGCGGAGATGCTCAGTGGTGCAGATCTAGTCAAGTGAGATGCCGGGCTGCAGGCCACGCCAGAAATACTTGACTTGATTTCCCCTTTAATCCATTTGCATTAACAGACAAGGCAGAGAAAAGCAGAGGGAGGAAACATTTTTTCATGAGGGCATAAGCTTTTACAGGACATTTTACTTTCCCCCCACTCATTTTCCATGACTGGAAAATGAATCAATCGCGTAGGAATCATGAACACGTATCTGTTACCTGAGGAAGAGCTCAAGATGTTTGACCAAGGCTCTTAAATTCCTTTCAGGGATCTGCATCTTTCCAAGGATTTCAGGAAGCTTCACTGGATGATTCAGGAAAACATAATGCAGGGGTGAAGATAACACAGAGACAATCATATGGCCAAGTGGCTGCAACAAATTGAATCAAGTGAATGGACAAAGAGGGGAAGAAAAATAACCAACCAAATAGTCGCAGAAGGTGCTGCACTCCATACAGGTAGGAGGGTGGCGGAGGCTGGTCATTTAAGGGATAGTTATCAGGTGTCAGCTTCCAACTCAGCACCTGACGGACAAGATGGTGGGAAAGTCTTTGTGTTTCCTGATAGCAAACAGTTGCTGTATTTGAGAGTGCAACAATACGTTTAAATAATAATCCAAATACAGTGGGACCCCGGCTATTTGTGGGTGGGTAGGGAACAAGCCAGGCTGTGACTGATGCCTCCCCAAAAAAGGTGATTGAACTTTTGATTTTTTGACAGGGTGTATATTATCAGATTATAACACTAATGTGATTTTCTGAGCCAATCAGAATAAAGACCATGATATATTATGGTGTGCTGACAAATGTTGTATGCAGCATATAGTTAAAAAAAGATGAATCTCTCTCTCTCTCTCTCCATCTAAAAGTAAAGACATTCATATTTTTTGTTTTAGAAAAGCTGTTGGAACAGTTTTGAAAGTTGAATATTTGTCCATACAATAGTTTCTACTTCCCATACTTTGAGATCTGGAATTTGATTCCAGACTTGTGAAGAACCCCTGTAATGGTTAGACCAGAGGTGCCCAATACATCGATCGCGATCGACCAGGAACCAGTGGACTGGTCCCAAGTCGACCGCGAGGGGCGGTTTTCGGTTTCGTTCATGTTAGGGGCTGTTGCTCATTGTGGCGCGCGTGCGTGCATCTGCCAACGCGTGCATGGTTGGGCACCCGCGTGCGTGCGGGTATGGGTGGAGCTGCACGCGATCGATTCGATCGCGCACGTGGGAACATATATACACATATATGTTCGCACGTGCGCAATCGAATCGATCGCGGGAGGTTGGTCGCTTCAAAAGTCGATCTTTAGTCAAAAAAGTTTGGCCACCCATGGGTGAGACTGTTTTGCCCCATTATAGAATACCGCAATTATGGGGGAAAAAAACAAATCTGCCTCAGGGTTAAGTCGCCATGGCCAAACCATGAACGTCCAGTGGTCGACTGTATCCGGTTCCTTTCACAACAGCAAAATCGCTTTGTCACCTCATTGAGCTCATTATTTCGTCTGCTCTCAAGGCCGTGAAAAGGTCCGCTTCGTTCTTTGCTTGGAGTCAAGGGCAATGGGGAGGATGAACCACTGTGGACTGGAGTTTCTGCAGAAAGAGGAAAACATACTTTTGTGGAGCTCACCTAAAATAAAGGAAGTGAATAAATTCAGGTGACCCCCCACTCGCCCAAAAAAGCAGTACAGCTTTCATGAGAAGCAGCAGCTATGTGGCAACAAAAGTGGTCTTGCGCCACTTACTGGTCAAAATATGTTACTACAAAAACAAATTCAACTACCGGTACACTTTAAAATAGACTCACGCAATAGCTTTGTTTTCCGAAACTGGTGGAAGATTTTTAGTTAAAGAACTGAAAGAACACTATTTGTCCTGATAAATATTCTTAGAGGCTGTTCCCTTACTTCTGTCAAGATTGAGGATGAATTTTGACTGCAACGAGTTGTCGATCAAGCGGCGTTTGAGTTGAGGGGATGCTGTGGAACTGCCGCCACCTGTGTCATTTTGCAGCCAAAAGCAACCATTTGAGAGGAAATGTTCAGGAATAAATGCTACCTCAGACCACGAGACATTCGCTTCAATGTATTTACCTCCACTGCTCCCTTCAGCTGGTCGTTCTCCCCCAGGCGTGTTCCTGGTGGAACGCCTGAGAGACTGGGACTGGTACGAGATACAGTCCATGTCGGGGTGGCGACGGCGCTTTGGGGTGGGCGCGGTGGGCGTCGTGGTGGAAACGTCACTCAGGGCTGGCTGACTGTCCGTCGACTGAGGCGTGGGAGGGTTGTGACCGGCTGGGCTGGGACTGCGTTCTCGCTGGGTGCTTGAAGGACACGACAAATGACACGACGCTGAGCCTGTCGCTGCTCAATTAGATTCGGAGCCAATGTCGCTTACTTGCCGGGGCAGGGTGATCCTTCTTTCACGGCCAAGAAAAGCCGAGACGAGCTGACCTTTTTGAACTGAGCTTGCTCACACGGATAGAGGAGGATCATGGGTAGGGTGAAGTCAAATGTGATCCTCAGCCCGTCAACCATTTCCTTACACAGCTCCTCACTTTCATAATACAAAATACAAGTAATGACTCATCATTGTATTTATACGGCGGTAAAGTCAACCAGTTCACAAAATTGTTCTCTCTCTCTCTCTCTCTCTCTCTCTCTCTCTCTCTCTCTCTCTCTCTCTCTCTCTCAACATACTTCTTCTCTGGAGGGATTGATTGTGGGCTGCTGCTCTGTGTCGTATTCTGCTGTTGCTGCCGCCGGTACCGCTCATTGGCCATGAATGCCTTGTTGATAGCAAAGTGCTTTACGTAAGATTCCAGGATTTGCACAACATTCGTCTGACAAGGCACCATCACCAACTACAAAGGAAAAAAGTTTTTTTTTTTGTTATTGTCCCAAAAAATATCAAACACACTCGTAACGTTATCATATTACCACAAGCAATAAACCAAATCAAATCTTCGTGCTTGATTATTCCACGTAAAATAAGTGAACCTTGAAGTTCAACGTTATCAGAGGCGGTCATTTCAAATTAATTTTCAAGATGCAACATTTAAATTGGTATTTCAGTAGAACAAAGTGCAACCCATCAATTATCTCTTATGAGAAGCAACAATTAACTTAAAAGTTAATCTTGTAATACCTTTTTCCTCTTATTGATGTAAAAGCAGTCGTCCTCCAATTTTTTCTTGAGGATATCTGGAATATTGATGTCAACATGGACAATTCTCTCCTCACTTTCCTTCTTGATATTGATATCAGGTTCAACTTTCTGGGGGGGGGAAAGTACATTTGTTTTTCAAGTGATGAAGAGAATGTTACCTGGCCAGGGCTCTACATACAGCGTTTATAAAGCAAGTAGTGCTCGTCATGTTAGGTGGCCGTTACAGATCCGGACTGAGGTACAGTATTTATTTAATTTGTAGAGGACTGATTTAAAATGACGGGCAACATAGACAAGCACAAGTCTGACAGACTGACAGAGTTGGAGGGCCTTGCCTATATTCAATACCCCCCCAACCCAAGTACAAGTTGGAGCATGAAAATATGCACTGGCGCTGTGGATGAAATTTTACCAGCAGACACTGAAAGGTTGGGCTCCATATTGGGCCCACTGTCGATCATGTGCAGAAATGTTTATAAACCAGTGCAGCTTAAGTCAAGGAAGATCTGGTTATGGTTAGCAAAACCAAGCTCTCTCAGCCTGAGATTGTTAGTCACCATTTTGTTAATGTCCGCAGAGAAGGTAGTGTCGCCACTATTCGAAGATTCTGCTTCAGAACCGTCGCCCTCACTGCTGCCAGAAGATGAAATCAGGCCTGGGCACAGAATAGCGAGATGGAATGAATATGATCGCAGCGGGAGACTGAGTGCAAGCAAAACGGGGAGCAAAGTGAGCCTTCTCACACGTGTCATCACTGTCGTCCTCCTTCGGTAGTGTCTTAAGCGAGGGTTTAGTACCAGAAGGATGTCGCCTCTTCGCCCATCCTTTTTTCTTCCTAAAACAAGAATTTGAGCATGTTCTCAACTGTTCATTGAGTCAAATGGATCAACTACGGTACGAGGCCTCAAGTGAGAAAATGGAAGTTCCTAAACTTACATGCGACCAAGTGCTTCACGCGCCAGTTTACGTTGCAATTTGCGGCTTTCCTTGGTGTCCCTTAGGACATGATCGTCTGCAGCCCAACGATCCCAGCTAAACACATACACACACATTTTCATGGAAATACAACTAGTTAGGTTACAACTAAGGGTGCAATGCTGTGCAACATGGTTACCTTCTGCTCCAACCGTTAAAGTGAATTAAGTACTTTGGGATTCGCCTTCCATGTTCATCCTTGCCTATCACTATGTCAAGGACCTGTAAATATGAAATATATTTAGAAAAGTTGAGTTTGGAGAAGCCTGGACCTCACTCCACAATGAGCATGGCTTTTGGCATTTGAAACTCTGAAGATACAGTGGCTGGCAAAAGTATTCACATCCCTTTAACTTTTCTAAATGTTGTCACATTACAACCACATCAGCTAATATTATTGGGATTTCATGTGATAAACCCACAAAAAGTGACGAGTAATTGGAAAGCGGAAGGATTCATAATTAAAGCTCAAGACTTTGGGGGTATTCGGGGCTTTGCCCTTCTCCGTGGTGGTATTTAGGTCTGGACTTTTACTAGGGCATTCTAACACATAAATAGGCGTTGACCTAAACAATTTCATTACAGCTCTGGTTGTATATTTAGGGTCGTCCTGCTGGAAGTGGGTCCGCCGCCCCAGTCTCAAGTTGAGGACTCCCAACATGTTTTGCCCAAGACTGTCCCATATTGTACCTGTATTTGGAAAATGATGATAACTCTGCCATCCGCAGATACATTCACAGTGATGTGCAGTGTTTGCTTTAAGCCACAAATTGCATCCTGCATTTACACTAACTTCAATTTTGGTCTCCGGGGCATGTGATTCCACATGCAAGCAGTGTCCACTACACGGCTTTTGGAAAACAGTTTATGGGACTGTCACTCCTTATGAATCTTTTTCTATAACGGCTTTTATCTGACTGCTCTTTCATATAGGCCAGATTTTTTTAAGTGGATGACTACAGTATATAGCTGTCCTCAGGACAGATTCACCCACCTGAGCTGTGGCTGCATGCAGCTCCTACAGAGTTAACATGGACCTTTTGGGTGCTTCTCTGACTAATGCTCTCATTGGTCGGCCATTCTGTTTAGGTGGCGACCATTTCTTTGGAGGTTTGCAGTTGTGCTATGCTCTTTCCATTTTTCAATGAGTGACTGAAGAGTGCTCCTTAAGATGTTCAAAGCTTGAGATATTTTCTTAGATCCAAACCCTTTCTCCCTGATCAGTCTGGTGTGTTCTTTGGCTTCATAGTGCCGTGTGTTCACAAATGAGGGCTTCACAAAACAGCAGTATGCATACTGTCATGAGATTACACACACAGAAGGGGGGTTTACTAAGTGTGATCTCCTAAAGGAATTGGATGCACTGGATTTTATTCAGGGGTGTCAGAGCTGAATATTTTTTGCAGGCCACATTTGTCAATATTGATTCATATGAGATAACGAAACCCGGATACTTTTCCACATCACAACTGTGCCCCACTTTGTGGTCGTCTATCACATGAGAAAACCCCAGTCTAACGTAACATTGTGGTTGTGACATGAAAACCTTTTCAAGCTACTGTACATTTAAAACAATATATCAGTGTCTGATGACTGTGTTCTTTGCATATTTATCACACACAAGGATTTTAGTTCATCACATCAAGGAAATACAAAATGCAGTATTCTAATGACAATTCCATTCATTAAGGCACAAAAACCCCTAAATATTTCTGACGCTCTGTGAAAAAGTAATTGCTCGCGAACCTAATAATGTGTTGTGCCAACCTTGGCAGCAATTACAGCAAGCCCAAGGTTTCGGTATCGAATTTGTGAAAGACCAGATGCCGATATTTGTTACCGATCACGCCTACCTATGAGACTGCGGTCAAGCCAGCCTCCACTCGCAATATCGAAGTCAAGTGAGCCGCCGCTGCTATTGTCAAAACTGTGCATTACGGTAATCTGCCGCTAACGAGCGGCGTTGGTCACCTTCAAAATAAAAGCGTCTCCACTAATCCATAAACGTCATTTGTTTGGGTTAAAAGAAATTAATAAAATTATCAAATAAAGTATTTCTTGGCTGTCAGCTAACAATACGCTCACCCCAGAAGAACAAGAACTCTCAGAGAAGCACAAAAAAGCATTCTCAAGTGGAGATAGAAAATAAAGTCAATGGTAATTCTACATCAATTTCACCTGATATTAAAAAAAAAATCCTTCAAAAAATCAATCTGGGTGATCGCACAACCACACCAGGTCGTCGACACACTTGGGACACCCAGGTATCCAACCTCAGTACTGCCATTCAGATCGAATGTTCCATTACCAATTAAAATGCCTCTCAAATATGACATTTTGACCTCCTCTCCTAATTTCAAAAGATTCTTAAAAATGAAATTCAGTTACGCCTCAATCATACCAGACCTGTAGGAGACTAGAGCACTCCAGGTATCCAACCAGACCACCCTCGTCCGGATCGGATGTTGCATTTTGAAATAAAAGACCTGAAAACTGGCATGTTGACCTTATTTCTGACAAGTTGGCCTGAACGCCTAACATGTTGACATTTTCGACCGTTTTGAAAAAATTCCTAAAAATTGAGTTTTCAGTATCCCGTGAGGGCTGTAGGTGTGGAGATAACTACAGCACTCCGGCTATCCAACGCGACCACTCTCGTCCGGATCTGATGTCGCATTTGGGAATAAAAGGCCTCTGAAATGTGGCAAGATGACCTTATTTCTGACATGGTGGCCTGAATGCCTAACATGTTGACATTTTCGACCGTTTTGAAAAAAATCCTAAAAATGGAGTTTTCAGTATCCCATGAGGGCTGTAGGTCTGGGGGACCCCTCCCGTCCGAATCCTCTGTTGCATTTGGGAATAAAATGCCTCGGAAAGTGGCAAGATGACTCCATTTCTGATCCGTTTTATCCTCACAAGGGTGGCGGGGGGTGTTGGAGCCCATCCCAGCTGTCTTTGGGCAGTAGGCGGGAGACACCCTGAACCGGTTGCCAGCCAATCGCAGGGCACACACAGGCGAACAAACATCCACGCCCACAGTCACACCTAGGGACAGTTTAGAGTGTCCAATCAGCCTGCCGTGCATGTTTTTGGAATGTGGGAGGAAACCGAAGCACCCGGAGAAAACCCACGCAGGCCCGGGGAGAACATGCAAACTCCACACAGGGAGGCTGGAATCGAACCCGGTACCTCTGCACTGTGAAGCCGATGTGCAAACCACTGGACTACGGGGCCGCCCATATACATATGTATATATATATGTATATATATATATATATACACATATATATATTTATTTATGTATTTTTTATATGTGTGTGTGTGTGAGATACGGCCAGACTGTATCATCTTCTCAATCCAAATGTTTCCTGCCTTTCAGCCCAGACTTTCACAGAAGAACTCACACGTTTTTCATGCCTTCGCATTCATCCAGAAAATCGCAGCGTTTTTTTATTTCTCTCTATTACATCTGACTCCTTCATCCATGTTTCTGTTAAGTCTATTCTAAAAATGCTACTATGCAAATTTGCTGAAAAAGAATATGTATTTTCCCATTACGATGGTTTGCATACACTGTTTAAATTGGACACATGTCAGAAATAAGGTAATCTTGCCACATTTCAGAGGCTTTTTATTCCCAAATGCGACATCAGATCCGGACGAGAGTGGTCGCGTTGGATAGCCGGAGTGCTGTAGTTACCCCCAGACCTACAGCCCTCACAGGATACTGAAAACTTAATTTTTAGGAATTTTTTCAAAACGGTCGAAAATGTCAACATGTCAGAACCCAGGTCCATCCATCCATCCATTTTCCGAACCGCTTCATCCTCACTAGGGTCGCGGGGGGTGCTGGAGCCTATCCCAGCAGTCTTCGGGCAGTAGGCGGGGGACACCCTGAATTGGTTGCCAACCAATCGCAGGGCACACAGAGACGAACAATCATCCACGCTCACACTCATACCTAGGGACAATTTAGAGTGCCCAACGAGCCTGCCATGCATGTTTTTGGAATGTGGGAGGAAACCGGAGCACCCGGAGAAAACCCACGCAAGCCCGGGGAGAACATGCAAACTCCACACAGGGAGGCCGGAGCTGGGATCGAACCCGGTACCTCTGCACTGTGAAGCCGACGTGCTAACCACTGGACTACCGGGCCGCCAGAACCCAGGTCATATTTTCATTTTTCAGAGGCCTTTTATTCCCAAATGCGACATCAGATCCGGACGAAAGTGGTCGCGTTGGATAGCCAGAGTGCTGTAGTTATGTCCACACCTACAGCCCTCACGGGATACTGAAAACTCAATTTTTAGGATTTTTTTCAAAACGGTTGAAAATGTCAACATGTCAGAACCCAGGTCATATTTTCATTTTTCAGAGGCCTTTTATTCCCAAATGCGACATCAGATCCGGACGAGAGTGGTCGCGTTGGATAGCCGGAGTGCTGTAGTTATCTCCACACCTACAGCCCTCACGGGATACTGAAAACTCAATTTTTAGTTTTTTTTTCAAAACGGTCGAAAATGTCAACATGTCAGAACCCAGGTCATTTTTTCAGAGGCCTTATATTCCCAAATGCGACATCAGATCCGGACGAGAGTGGTCGCGTTGGATAGCCGGAGTGCTGTAGTTACCCCAGACCTACAGCCCTCACAGGATACTGAAAACTCAATTTTTAGGAATTTTTTCAAAACGGTCGAAAATGTCAACATGTTAGGCATTCAGGCCACCATGCCAGAAATAAGGTCATCTTGCCACATTTCAGAGGCCTTTTATTCCCAAATGCGACATCAGATCCGGACGAGAGTGGTCGCGTTGGATAGCCGGAGTGCTGTAGTTATCTCCAGACCTACAGCCCTCACGGGATACTGAAAACTCAATTTTTAGGATTTTTTAAAAAACGGTCGAAAATGTCAACATGTTAGGCATTCAGGCCACCATGTCAGAAATAAGGTCATCTTGCCACATTTCAGAGGCCTTTTATTCCCAAATGCAACATCGGATCTGGACGAGGGTGGTATGGGTGGAGAGCCGGGGTGCTCTAGTGTCCCCCAGACCTGGTCCTTCTGAGGGATAACAAGGATTCCTTTTTTTAGGATGTTCTAAAAATGGGCGAAAAGATCAACATATAAGAATGCAGGTCATGTCAGAACGCAAGCCATCTTGTCACTTTTCAGATCCGAATGAGGGTAATCTGGTTGGATACCTGGAGTGCTCCAGTGTCCCACAGGTCTGGTTTGATTGAGGGATAACTGAAATTCATTTTTAAGAATCTTTTGAAATTAAGAGAGGAGGTCAAAGTGTCATATTTGAGAGGCATTTTAATTGGTAATGGAACATTCGATCTGAATGCCAGTACTGAGGTTGGATACCTGGGGTCCCCGAGTGTGTCGACAACATGGTGTTGCACGATCACCCAGATTGTTGTTGTTTTTTTTAAATCACATCAGCTGAAATTGATGTAGAATTACCATTGACTTCATTTTTTATCTCCACTTGAGAACGCTTTTTTTGTGCTGTTCTGAGAGTTCTTGTTCTTCCGGGGTGAACGTATCGTTAGCTGACAGCCAAGAAATACCTTTTTTGATATTTTTATTAATTTCTTTTAACCCAAACAAATGACATTTGTGCATTAGTGGAGACGCTTTTATTTTGAAGGTGGCCAACGCCGCTCGCCGCGGCAGATTACCGTAATGCACAGTATTGACAATCGCAGTGGCGGCTCACTTGACTTCGATATTGCGAGTGGAGGCTGGCTTGACCGCAGTCCTATGAGGGTCAGGAGTGACGTCAAAGAAGACCAACTAGATTGTCGCGATGTAGGCAAACGCGTTACGTTTAAATTGAGTCACGACATCATGTAAAACAGCAGCAAGACAAACTACTCCGTGTAAAACGTTCGTACTGTTTGAGATGCAATGTCGCCAACATGGTGCAGGATACGTGTTGAGTGTTCGCAAGTACAGTATACCGGCTAAGAACACCAGGACATAAGTGGAGCTTTATCTTCGAGGTTTCAGCCCTACATTGTGTTGTAGAACTAAATGTATGGAGAATGTATGTACGGTGTCCCATACCTTTGCGTCATACAAGACCTGAGCCTTGGTTGGGTCAGGTTCGAAGCACAGCACTCGTTCTCCTTTTTGGAATCTAAATCGAATGCCGCGCGAATTCATTTGTTCATGGCTCCGTGTGAGAGAGGAGGTATCAATCCACAATCCAACATAATTATCAACTGAATCTATTCCAAACACACTGCTACGAGGGAACACTCCTCGGGTTTTCTTCACACAAGAAAACAAACAAACGACGCGTGAAGAGACAACACTGTGGCAAAGCCTCAAACGTCGAATTCAAAGATTCACGTAACTTCCCCCTCCGCCTTTTTCTTCTTTTAATTTTTGCCATATTGCATGTTTTGGTGAACACCGCCATCTACTGTACAGGAGACCGACAGTTGGCCAAAGACCAAAGGAAACATAAGTACTATTTACTCATTCTCAGAGGAATACGGAAGATAATGGGGAAAAACGTTATCCTCCGAATCACATCAATTTCCCTCAAATTGTGCAACAACGACTGATATTCTTTCCTTGCTGAACTCAGAATTTCAAAACTAAATTGACTTTTCATTCTGTCATTAATCTTATAATATAATATACAGTAATGGATTTTCCCAACCTCCGTTTTCACACACAAATAAGAAGACATGCTCAACAGTTTCGAATTCCCCACAGCTATAGTTGCCTGTAGCACACTTGCCCACCCTGAAGTGTGCTGTTTACAAATCTTGATGTTATGATTTGTATTATTTATTTTCTTCTTTTCTGTTTTCCCTGCTTTCCTCAATGCGCCTACTTTGCTTTGCACACTGTGCACATTATTTTGTGAAACTGTGCGAAATGTCGCCCTTAACCTTAGTGCAGCAGCTCCATCAACTGGTCGATAGATGGCAGCATAATAGTGATCTTAAATAACATGGAATCAGAGCAGACAATCATTCCCGCTGTTAGGTCCTAATTCTTAGCAATATTAACGTAAACAAACGTCACGTAACGTCAGTGCAAGGGGAACAGAGACAGGAGATTTACTGCTGGTATCCCTGTCACTGCTGTTTTCACTTACCAGCCAGAATGTTTTGACAATTTGCAGAATATTATATGATACGATCCTTTTGATTGCCTTGACAAAGACATCACAGTTCAATTTTCATCGACACTGACATCGTGGCCTTAATTTAACAATGAGCTTGCATTGGTGTTGTGGTTTGCATTGGTGGGTAGATCTATACGGCATCATCATTCCTCAAAAGAGTAGCTAATAGTTTGCTTACTTCGGTTAGTTACAACCCGCCATAAATGTTACAAAACACAATTAGTGTGATGTAATACATGAACGTGAGTGGTCATTGCTGTGGCTGGTTTATGTATACAATGAATTTGTGGTTGTATTAAAATCCAATCAAGTCACTTCAGGCAACATTACATATTTTTGTCTCAATTTATCCATCCATTTAAAATTCTACTTCTGTTTATGTTTTTACAGTCAGTAGCAGCAGCACAAGGACTATACGAAAACCCGGCACACCTTGCAACAAATCTGATCCAATGGGATAAAATACAGTTTTATTGCAATTACTGAATTCTGAAAAAACACGAAATGAGCAAAATTTTAAGCACACATCTGGTTTTGTAACCATCTGTAATAAATACGAGATGGACAAAATAATAGGCACATGATATATGGTGCTTCAAGCAAGTCTACATCAATGCAAACTTCAACCACGTCACAATTATATCGATAATATATATTTTTAATTAAGACCAAGCAAAAACACACACACACACACACACACACACACACACACACACACACACACATTCCCTTATTTCTGAAAGACTTGTAATGGCTATCCTGAGAGTGTGCTGGTGTACCTAATATTTTGACTTTGGAGTGCATTCCAGACAGTTTTCAGTACTCCACTTAAAATGTTTGCGTTAACAAATAGAACTCGGCAGCGGGCCATAAGTACCGGTATTCTGTTTCATGTTCCAAAAGTAGGCCAATCAGTAATTACATTTCTTTTGTTTCTAAACTTGTGACCCCTACACATTCAAATCTGTCAGTCGTTCTTGGACAATGCAATGTAACACTGACCACAGGGCAGGAAAGCATGTCTGTGCAGCTGTAGCGAATCACTCATTCAGCTTTAAGTGGTTTCAGGCTGTGCAGCTCTGCTATTGTTTACCAAATATGGTGTGTGTATATAACACTCAACAGAACTGGCTTGAGGTGCAGCCCGAATGATTTATTTTATTCAAACTGGCTATGCCTGATGTGTTTACACACATTTAGCATTCAATGTTTTTCATGCAAGGTCCACATATTGCTCATGATGAGCAGGACTACATTAGTGTCAAAAGCAGGACTCAAAACATGTAGTTGTTAAACTATTATGTTGCAACATTGAGAGATTTTCTTTATTAATATGATTTAAAATGTCTTCACAAAATGGCTTTGTTGATATTTCCACGTACTTTGTTTTCATTCTGCGGTTTTGGCAAGCAGAGCTCTCCCTCCCTCCCTTCTCACCGTTTTTAGACAGGTTGAATCTATCTCAGCTGTTATCAGTGTGTCACGTCATGCTGTGTGTGTGTGTGTGTGAGTGTGCGCGGAATGCAGTGCAGCTTCATATCCTCTATTGTAAGATGTCAGCCAACTTCCTCCCAACAGCCCCCTGCAGTCTATTTTCATTTTTCCAATACTCTAACCATATTCTATTGTCTCCCACTCCAACTAACCTAGCTACTGATAAAACACATACCAGTACACTGTATGTGTACTCATGCCCGACTCACATAACAAATCCTGAGGTGATGGCACTCAAGCACAAGCATCTGTTTAAATAACGCCTGGCATGAAGCTTTATGCATAGGTGATGAAAGCAAACCAGTTGGTACTAATTTGTATTCAAATGTGGCGCAAAACCGCTGCGCCTTCTCGGCAGCACACGTATCCCAGCACTGATTTTGATTGGGAGGAATGTCGGCGCTATTTGACTGTCGTTACTGGACAGCCCCAGGGCGCTTGTGTTTTTTGCGCCTGAAATGGGCAGCAATTTTCACAGCCCCGCTTTGTTCAGCGGAAATGTCGGTGCTGTTGGACAGTCTGCGGCTGGATGGATGGATGGATGGCTTGTGGAGCCAACGATGAGAAGAAAGGAGCGTCAGCACAGAGCGCCGATGCGTATGTGGAACTGGGAGTTGCCGCTTGGAATTGAAGCGGATTAACATGGGACAGGAGATGTGAGCAATCTCTTTTTTCGTCAATGGATGGACAGCTTCTTGTTTGCTTTCAAACTTAGCTTGTAGCAGACGTGTGCACATTTTCAACATGACGTCTCTGATCCACTTTGATTCTCTCCTCTTTCATCTATAACTGCTTCAAACAACAAAGCGTATGCAGGAAAGTTGTTAAGATTGAACGACTGTCTGTGTCTTATGTATTGTGGTGTATTATTTTGTCATTTTATGTTAACTGTTCTGTTGATGGCGGCGCAGGCACCCACAGCGGCTCCTTTCTCTCCTGTGTTTGCACTGTGGTTGAGAAGAAAGAAATTTCATCTATGTTTCACAAAGAGCATATTTGACAATAAAGTTGACTTGACTTGATTTCAACAGTTTACCACAATGAAGTGCCAGAACAGTCAAATATTTTAATGTTATACTATTTAGTCCTGCATGCCATTCAAATTCCCAAATTAATAGGCTGGTTCACTCCCCTATGTGAACACGGACGGAGCTTTGAATAACTCCATGTTTTTGGAGGACACAAATTTACTAACTCCTAATGCACTTGAAACAAACACGAGAAAAAAGAATACTGTTGTTCGGGTACGTTTGAGATTAGTATTGTGGTGGCCACTTTGGTTGAAGTCTCTCATGGGTGACAGTAATTCTCAGCGAACTAATCAGGTAGAATTTTGTTTAGATTTGGTGAACATGAGTCTCTTCCAAAAGTATTGAAAAGGCAATGTCAAATCCTTTACTTTTGTTGTATGCTGAAGACATTTTGGTTTCAGATCAAAATATGCAGATGAGGCAAAAGTTCATAATTCCATTCATGGTTTTTATTTCTCGATGGGTTGAGCGACTCAGGACGGAGCACCTTTTGTTGGACGCCACCCACTTTTCAAGAAAGCAAATGTTCTTAAATGAACTTAAATTGAATAACAATAGCATAACCATTACTTGCAATAACTGCATCGAGCCTGCGACCCATTCTCTTCACTAGACTGCTGCATTCCTCATGTGAAATCCTTCTCCAGGCATTTTCTGCAGCATCTTTCAGTTCTTGTTTGTTTCTGGTGTTTTCCCCCTCCAGTCTCCTCTTCAGGAAGGAACATGCATGCTCTGTTGGGTTAAGGTCCAGTGATTGACTTGAGCAGTTCAAGATCTTCTACTTTTCCCCAGTGATGAAGTCATCTGTTATGTTGGTAATATGTTACGGCTCATTATGAAATTTCCGGACGGAATGATTTGAGTTACATCATCAATAAAGAAATATGCATGCCACAGCACAAGATGGAAACCATTCATCAACAAAAAGAATCGGAAGGCCAGGTTGGATTTTGCAATAAAGTAATTCGATTAATCACAATAGCTTTGCAATTATCGAGAGAATTGTGTGTCTTTATTTGTAATCAATCAAAAAAGAGGATTTTAAATGAAAAAAATGGGATTTGCAAACAAGTCGCTGATGGTGTAGTGGTACACTCCCCTGACTTGGATGCGGGCAGCGTGGCATCAGTTCCCACTCAGTGACAGTATGGATGTGGGCATGACTGGGTGTTTGTCTCTACATGTGCTTTGCGACCGACTGGGCACCAGTTCAGAGTGTAGTCTGCCTTCCGCCCAGAGTCCTCTGGGATAGGCTCCAGCAACTCCTTTACCCCTCTTCAGGAGGTGGCCCAGTAGTCAACTGGTTAGCGCGTCGGCCACACAGTGCAGACGTGCAGGGTTTGATTCTGGCTCTGGGCTTCCTGTGTTGAGATTTGCATGTTCTCCCCGTGCCTGCGTGGGTTTTATCCGGGTACTCTAGTTTCCTCCCACATTCCAAAAATATGCACGGCAAGTTGATGGAACACTCTAAATTGTCCCTAGGTGTGAGTGTGAGTGATGGTTGTATGTCTATGTGTGCCCTGTGATTGGCTGGCAACCACTTAGGGTGTCCCCCGCCTACTGCTCGAAGACAGCTGGGGTAGGCTCCAGCATGCCCCGCGACCCTTTTGAGGATAAAGCGGATCGTAAAATGGATGCATGTTCTCAAGTTTTGGCTGCAATTTTTTGGGTGGGGAGGGTTGCAAATTCAGAAATTTTGGTTGCAAGTCTTGAAGCTTTATTTCTAACTACAGTCAAACCTCGGTTTTCGGACGTCTCGGTTCTCGTACAATTCGGTTTTCGGACTAAAATGTCGAGTTTTTTATGCCTCGGATGACGAACTAATTTCGGTTCTCGGACTAACTGAGCGCACTTGAATGCGTCACTTCACTCCTCTCTGCCTCGCTAGCTCATGTAGCAACGCTACCTCGTGTAGCTTCGCGAGGTAGCGAAGCCGAGAGAAGGTAGCAAAGCCGAGAGGAGTGAAGTGAGGCTCCCTCCTGTCGCCGCGCTCCCTCCTGTCGCGTCGCTACACAGGAAGCGACCATTGTGAGCAGACGTTTTTGTATTGTTCAATAAAAAAAAGCAGACGTGTTTGGTGAGACGCTTCTGTTAGCGCGAGTGAAATCCCCCTCTTTTAATAATGGTTTGCCCTGGCAGCACGGGGGATGGGGGGGGGGGGGGCGTGCGTTTGTTAAACGGCCGGCATTTGTCAATGCAGCGGCACATAATGAACACTCTGGTGTCCGGTGTCTCATTATTATGCAATAATCGTACAGAAACAGCTTGTGAGCAGACGAGTTTGTATTGTTCGATTAAGATTTTTTTTTTTTTTAAAGCAGACGTGTTTGGTGAGAACTACGTAATATTGGACTGTTATTTTTGCATGGTGTATCAGCCCCTAATCATGGCACCAAAGAAAGCAAGTGGAAGTGGTGAACCTGGTGAGGAAAAGAGGAAAATAGGGCGCAAAACTATAGAATTTAAGAAAGATTTAATCGCAAAATATGAGTCAGGTGTGCGTGTGTCTGTGTTGGCGAAGGAGTTCGGGATGCCGAAATGCCCTGCCTACTGCCTGCTGACAGCTGTGAGAGGCGCACGCCCCACGACAGATAGAGAGAGAGATGTTCCTTCAATTTTTATGTTACTATGTTAATGTTAAAATTGGTAATCTCCCATTACATTTGTACAGTTTATGGTGTGAAATTGTAAAAATAAGTGGTTTAAAAAAAGTTGTTTTGTTGACTTGGAACGGATTAAAACATTTTACATTGATTTCAATGGGAAACATGGTTTCGGTTTCCGAACAGTCTTCTGGAACGGATTAAGTACGAAAACCGAGGTTTGACTGTACTTACTTTTGGTTGTGAATCAACTTCAACCTTGTGGGCGGTTCCTCCGCTGAACCGATCTTAGAAGCCTTTTCATTAGTTTGGAATGATGCTGTGACAGCTTTCCTTTGTCAGCTTGGAATGAGGTTTGGACTGCTTCTGTCCTCACTGGAAAATGATACCAAACAAACAGACAAATAAAGAAAGAAAGAAATCTGGGATTGGATGTCAACCAGTTCAGAGTGTCCCCCATGTACTGCCCGAAGACAGCTGGGATAGGCTCCAGCATACCCGCAGAGTAGAAAATTGATATATAAATAACTAAATAAATAGATGCAATGTTTATGATGACAGATGGTGCAGTGGTCCACTCGCATGACGTGTGTGCAGGCGGATTGAATTTCTTAATGACTAATTATTTAGAAATCTAAAAGCTACTTTTCAGTGATGTCACATGAATACTTCGTGCAGAGGAAGGAGCTCATGTGTCAGATGTTCATTTGTACGGTCGTTGTGGAGGTGGAAGAAAAGCAAAAATGAGCGAGCCAAAAGTGCTTGGAGAATGGTCATCACCAACACAGTTTTTGCAGTTATCCATGCTGTCTCTCATGAAAACAGAAGTCACGCATGTGATGTCAGAGAATTTTTGTAACAGAGTGATGCTGGAAATCTCCGTTTATGACTGCCCACAGCCAAATGTG
The DNA here is from genome assembly GCA_018466805.1 of Hippocampus abdominalis. Classification (NCBI taxonomy): domain Eukaryota; kingdom Metazoa; phylum Chordata; class Actinopteri; order Syngnathiformes; family Syngnathidae; genus Hippocampus; species Hippocampus abdominalis. The sequence goes on along the minus strand of CM031694.1, from coordinate 5,174,349 downwards.
GATCCAGAGATACCAGTAAATCTCCATTTTGGCGAGAATGTTCATAAACATTCCTTTTTAATGACCAATGATACTGTTTGTGAGAGCTGCTCTTCAATGTTCTGTATTATTTCCTTACTTGTTTGTTACCAGGAAGTCAAAGAGATTGGCGAACAGCACCATATACCTGTTCCGAGAGACCAGACGCCAGCAATACCAGCGTGTTCTTAAAAAGAACTTCCGATTTATCCGTTTATGCATCGGAAAGCTTGCGTTGAAGAGATTACAACTCTCTGGAAATCGCTGCGGTAATACAAATTATGTGCATCATACAACACTTATTTAACCTAAGCTCTTATCCAAGAGAGTAATGATTATACTGAATAGCATGTCAATGTTCATCATTGCGGTAGTCATGTTAGATACATTGGTAGCTGTCAACATTCATGCACAATTGTTTAATTTTTAGAGATGTGTATGTTTTTTGTGTGTTCATTTAATTTTTAGAGATAGAAATGTACTTTTTTGTTTAGATGAGTGAAAACATATTCTATCATCAAACCAACATACAGTATGTGCTGAATATGATTATGTGACTTGACCTTTGAGTCGTGTGAACAAAGGAACGACTTGGCTCGCTTATTTGGTGACGCAACTTGACTCGTTTTGATTTATTTTTCCCACTGTAACTTGGGCCTTGAAGGATAGATTTGCTTGTGACTTGCACATATGTGACTTCCTCCCACAAATGATAAGTCATGTACACACAACATTAAACATGTGAAAATCACGTATGTATTTGTGGATCTGAAAAACATGGAAATCCCAAATACATTTGTGGATAAGAAAAACATGAGAATCATGGATTCATTTATCTCACAGGTGTAAAACTCTAGGCACGGGGGCCAGATCTGGGCTGCCAAATCATTTTATGTGGCCCTCAAAAGCAAACCAAATGTGTCAAATTCCAAGATGCTTGGCTACATTTAGCAAAATTTCGAATCCTCATATTTAATAAATAACAGCCATATTGTTAGCATGTTCTTGTTACCAAACCCCTCAGTACAGTCACTTAAACAATTGAATAAACCATTATTCTAGACTTCTTTATTTGGTTTGACAGTCAAAACGGGTAATGGTAATTACTATGTAGGCCGCAACAAAATTGAATTTGACACCCCTGATTTATGTGAATAATTTTGAGACTTATCCTTCCCCATACGACATGGTTGCCGACTGGTTAGCACATCCTCCTCACAGTACAGAGGTCCAGGATTCGAATCCGGGCCCCGGGCTTCCCATGTGGAGTTTGCATGTTCTCCCCGTGCCTGCGTGTATTTTCTCCGATTACTCCGGTTGTTTCCCACATTCCAAAGACATCCGTGGTAGATTGATTGAACCCTCTAAATTGTCCCTAAGTGTGCTTGTAAGCACGAATGGTTGTTTGTCTACAGTATGTGTGCTCTGCAATTGGCAGCAACCAGCTCAGATTGGCTCCAGCACACCCGCAACTCTCGTGAGGAGAAGCAGTTTGAATAATGGATGGATGGATCTCTCCCCATATTTGAACATCAAGTTCCCCATCAGCATGACTACAAATACAGGCGGTTCTTTTGCTGTGCCAGGCTGAGGAGGAGAGGATCAAAGTTGTTTTTATGAGTCCAACAGACGGAATTTAAGAAGGTGGTGAACAGCATATGAGTAGTGAACACATCTGCGTTACAGTTTTGATGTTGATTGTGAATGAGTCCAGAGTGTATTCTGCCTCTCACACGAAGTCAGTGATAGTAGGCTGTGCATATCAAATATTATTCAAAACATAGTTTGAAATCAATTTGTTTTGGTATTATTTTGCTAAAGTGTCTTCCCTGTAATTGGTAATTTGTAAATATTTTCAGCAGTTATGGAGTGTGTCACTCAAGCTAATATTATAATAAAAAAAGACATTGACATCATGATTTCATTTTTTTTTTTTTATTAAATAGTTCCGTTTGTTCTTGACTAGTGAGCATAGCAACTAACACAGCTAGCGTGCATGCGTTAGACAAAAACTCTCACATTAGCAGTGATTTACAACCTTGTTACTTGCAACCCTGTTACTGTAATTAGAGAGACCCTAAAACAAGTATTTAAACACCATTTAAGTTTATTGAATTGCAAATAATTCATCAAGCAATATTTTTTAAAATAAGTTTGTCACAGTAACCGACTGTTTAGCACATCTGCCCCACAGTTCAGAGGTTGTGGGTCCATCTGTGCGGCGGCCCACCCGTGTTTGCATGTTCTCCCTGTTTTTGCATGTGTTTTCTCAAGGTACTCTGATTTCCTCCCACATTCCAAAAATGTGCATGGTAGGTTAACTGAAGATAGTTCTTAGCTGTGAAGATGAGCATTAATGGTTGTGGTCTGTGTTTGTCTACAATCATCTGTACCCTGCAATTGGCTGGCGACCAGTCCAGGGTGTCGCCTCGCCTCTTACGCAAAGTCAGCTGGTATAAGAAGCAGGACAACCCTGAACCAGCACTGTAGTTAATGGGTATCCGGATGGATGACTGTTTTTCAAGTTCCTGAGTACCGGTAACAGTTGTTCAAAGAGGAACAAAATATATGTTATGAGAAATACAATGTAATGATCATTTATTTTTCAATGCTTCCCTGTTTTCCCTATTTTAAGAGTTATCAGCTTCTTCACATGTTTGACAGTTATCAATTGTACATTGTCTGTACAGTCGGTCAATAATGGTTTTATTTTTTTATTTAAATGTAACCCTGGACCTGATTAATTCAGCTCAATGTACAGAATTTAAAAAGTGACATTGAGTTGTACTTTGGGGGTGCTAATGTAGTTATCCATTCCTCTGCAGCTGGGCATACCTGTTATGTCCCCCTTGCCCCTCCCCCTGTGCTGAACATGGATCACAGGGTTAATTTGTAAGAGTGCTAAATGTTGTGACATTCAAAAGAGTCAAATGACATGATTGTTTTGTTCAACAATGTGGGGATTTTGCTCTGAGGGGTACATTTTCTTACTCTAAGTCAGGGGTGTCAAACTCATTTTTGGCACCGGCCACATTTTAGTTACTGTTTCACTTGGAGGGCCGTTATGACTGAAACCATATAAAGAAGTCAAGAATAACTGTTGATGCAACTATTGTTTAAATTAATATCATGATGGGTTTGGTAATAGGAAAATGCTTAGAATATCTCTTATTTATTACGTATGAGAATTTAAAATGTTGGTAGCCATTTTAGAAAGGGTCATGGTAGTTGACATGTTTTAGCTGCTTTTGCAGGCCACAAAAAATGACGTGTGGGGCCCCTGGGCCTTGAGTTAATGCACTAATGCACGAAGTCAATGCATTGGTACAGAAAAAAAAATTGTGAGGAATTGGGACAGAGAGCCACCTTCAATATTATTAAAACTCATGATTCATTTATGCCTCACGAAACATTTTGCAACTAAATGATCTGAAAGTGTAAAAATTCTACAAATTATCGTCCAAAAGCATCAGGAAGGAGAGAAAGCAGGTGTGTACAATGTCGCCGCTTTGGAAACAGTGACATATCAGTGAAATAAATACGAATAATAATAGGAAGAACAAGACTTGCAAAGACTCAGTATTCTCCCGTTGACAACACTCAACATATAAAGATCGTAGAACAGGCAGAGATCAATTCCAACATATTTCCCTGCATGACACCAATTAATGTACTACTTTCATCAGGGCTTTGGCGCCAACTTTCGTCATTATTGAAAGAGATTAAAATGCAAATACTGTTCGTTTTTCAGCAAAAAAATATAAAGAAGGGCTCACGAACCACTAATCGTGGGGCTGCGGGAGTGACACTTATTTTGCGAACGTGAGATTGACAGGACGTTCAAGTGTTATTGGCCCCCTCCCTTTCCAACTGCATGTACATTCCCAAACGGTCTGCTTCAATTTTCACTTCGGCTTGGGCATGACCGCCGCGCGGATGAACTCGCACCACTTGCGCGTCTTCTGCAATCAAATGTGGCACGGTCTGATTCCTCCTCGGTTCACCTCTTGGGACTTTTTGAGCAACCCTCACCATTGCGGAGCTTGAGGAAAACGCATTGAGTAGTCAAAAACAGGAGTCATGTCAGCGGCACAGGGACTTTTGAACAGCGTCTTCTCCTGCTCTTCTCCAGCCTCGAAGGCTGCAACCAAACAGAGACTTCGGCAAACTAGGAGTCTGGACCCCGCTATCATCAGACAATGCGGCACCGGGACTGAAATCGCAAGTGGCTCGCAGTTGTCCGGATCAACTGCGCAGGACGCAGGTGCGTCCTCGAAACCGTCTGCGCGCACCGAGACTTTAACGCTCAAAGAACCCATCGCACCATCTATCTCGTCTCCGTCCATACCTTTGGACGTGTCCCCTTCGTCCAACTTTCAATTTGACTACGAGGTAGGAAAGCGTTCCAAACGGAACGCGACTGGGGATTTAGCAGTCTTGGTGCGAGGCTCCGCGTTCACGCCGCCCGCTAGTACGGGCGCGCTCTTCTCGCCTCGGAGGTGGCTCCAGAAGAGGACTCAGCCGCCGAGCTCGCAAGCTCACGTCGCGTGGAAGCCAGAGGTAACGTTCTCGTCTATTTACCAAATTCAACGTCCGTCCCGTCAATTAAAACGAGGAGCATTCTGATTTGAGATCGCTGTGCCCCTTTGAACCGCAGCTTGTGAAACAACGTGCGAGGGCGTGTATCAACTCCTTTAGTTGCTTGCTTTATACAGGAATAATACACGAATAGAAAGCCTTGACTGTTCTTCTCTGGCATCTGCACCTGGAAGCTGCATCACAGCAGTTGTCTTGACCAAGGGCACATGGGTTATAACTACGGGTGAGAGGAGGAGGAGGAGGAGGAGGGCTTGGGGAGGTGGGTGTTCTCACAATGGCAGAGGAGAAAACATTCTCTGGGGTGAACTCAATAATCTCTTATTGAAGAGTAATTAATTCCAACTAAAGGTGCATTCAAGTGCACAGACAGCTTTTTCACCCAGCGATGCACTCATATAGGGGACTGGGCTTCAAGCAACCTGAAATTGAGTGAGGCTTAGAATGAAATCTTTAGCAAAACATACTTTGGATACTTATTTTTAGCAGGGGGGCTTTATTGGGTGCATAGTTGGCATAAGTCCACACGCTCCAGTTGAATAGTATGATTGGTTTCCCACATGTTTTGCGGAATCTTGTTGGTTTGCTGCTTTTTCCCTCTTTGTTTGCGGCTTTACTGTGTGTGTGTGTGTGCGTGCGTGCGTGCGTGTGTGTGTTGGGAAGGTCTTAAAGGACTTGTTTCTCACGCTTCAGAGGGGGCGGCGGGTCAAAAACCACGCAGCCCTTGAAAAACTCTTACGCCACTTCCTGTTCCAGAGAGCTTCTCAACAGCTTTTCCTCTCCCTCTTCTTGGTGCAGTTACGATAGTCTCACTTTGTAGTTGCCCACTGGGACCATTGAAGATAAGCGGAGACATTAGCTGAGTCTGGACGATAACATTATCGGCCCTCAGATTGTAACTGTATACAATAGACTTGTTCGAGCGTCATTGTGTGCAATGGCTTTTCCGTACGATCACATTTTTTTTTTTAAAAATGGTTCATTAAATATAAAAACATTCACTCATCAAGATGCTGAATTGTCCATAGGTATGAATATGAGTTTTGAAGGCTTGGTTTTCAATACGTGCTCTGTGTTAGACTGCCGACCAGTCCAGGGTATACCGCACCTTTCACATTGAGCTGCGGTAGGCTCTCATTCAGTACGAATGGTATATGGTTGATAGATGGATGCCATAAAAATAAATCAATCAATCAATAAACACAAAACAGCAAACTACCTTTGACTGTGACGGACGGCTCAGGAACTGGGAACGTTTGCTTAAAAACAAAATGTAACCCTCTCAAATGTCAAACTGAATGCCATTAGTGTTTTGCAAGGGGGTTCCCACAGGTTTGCCACTGTTCATTGGCAAAGCATACAAGTTAAAAGTAATCGAAATGGTTCATCTGATTCCGCGGCTGTTGTTTTGGGGCCTAAAAAGGTTGACAGATAAGTTAACACATCGTCCAAGTGCTGGAATGTTGCATTTTGGGATAGCACTTCTGCTTTTGCAAAATAGTTGTGAGGCTCACGATGGACTATTGAGTGGACATGTGATTTTTGAGCCTTATATTTCCATCAACAGCTAATTAAAGTGAAGGCATCGTAGGAGTCTTGAAGTTATGAGCACGCTTGATTCTTTTGTTGTGATTCCTCACCGAGTTCCTCCCTGAAACCCAAGTCATGATGCTGTTTTGCAGGTACAATAACTTCGACATGGGTGAATGCCCATAGTAAAATCCAAAATGAAACAGAGCAAAGATGTCTCGTTTTTGGTGGTACCATTCATGGAAGGATGCCAACCTGTTAGCAAAAACTAGATGGTTGTGTCGTTGAACATGCATAAGTACTGCAAGTATGATGGAGCACAAACTGATTTTCTTTGGCTTGCATTCTTCTTTCAGTTATTTTTTTCCCCCCAGTCACAATTATCAACCTGTTAAGATTTTGAGCTGCTTAACATATCCATTAATACAAACACAAAATCAAAATCCAGTCTTTTACTATTTTGAGCATCCTGAAATCTGGTTCTATTTATCAGACTTTTGTTCTCTGGAGTGGGTCGAATTTAATTATGGTCTTTATTAAGTGTAACTGGCTTCTAGTAACCAGCATGTCCATCCTAATTACCAACCAGAAAGTTGGCTGTCTTTGAGTAGACAGTATCAAATATAACTGCGGCAGATTTTGCATTCGTCTTTTCTTTTCTGGTCTTTCTTTCTTTCTGTCTTTCTTTCAAGGTTACATATGTACCTGTATTGTAAATTTCCCTATGTTGGTACCAGTAATGGTTATTTTATTGCACGCAACTTCCTCCTTTTCCCCATCCATTCATCCATCCATCCAGCCAGCCATCCGGCCAGTCAACCATCGATTTTCTCACGAGGGTTACTCACGAGGCTATCTCAGCTGTCTTCGGGCAGTAGGGGAGACACCCTCAACTGTTCGCAGGGCACACATAGACGGACAACCATTCGCGCTGACACTCAAACCTAGGGACAATTTAGAGCGTTCCATGTTTTTGGAATGTGGGAGGAAACCAGAGTACCCGGGTAAAACCCACGCTGGCACGGGGAGAACATGCAAAATCCACAAAGGAAGGCCGGAGCCGGAATCGAACCCTGCACCTCTGCATTGTGAGGCAGACATGCTAATCAGTTGACTACCGTGCTGCTTCTCCTTTTCCCCCCTGTCACATTATTAAATTTATTCAGCAATAGAGATTGCTCAGATATTATTTCAAGTGTGCAGCAATACATCAGAAAATCTAGTTGGGTGCTATAGTATATAATGCCATGAAACCATTGACATATAGCCCATTTTGCCCTGGATGTTCTTGCGCAAGAGATGCACTTTTCAAAAGTTTGTATTTTAACAATATTAACCTTCAGGGTTCGTTGTAGTGCAATTTACTCTTAAGACACTGAAAATTATGCCTTGTGAAAAGGAATGGTTATGTAGGGCAGGGGTGTAGACCTCATTTCTGTCGCGGTCCACTTTGGAGTTGTTTTCCGTCGGAGGGCCGTTAGGACAGTTAATTGTCTCGTCGCATTATTATTTGTACACAACAAATTAATGGATTTTGGTAGAGCATGGTGTTTGACTGGTTAGCACATCCACCTGACAGTGCAGAGGTGCAGGGTTCGATTCTTTCTGCCTTCCCGTGTGGAGTTTGCATGTTCTCCCCATGCCTGTGGGGTTTTCTCCGGGTACTTCAGTTTACTCCCACATTCCAAAAACATGCATGGCAGGTGAATGGAACACTCTAAATTGTCCCTCGGTGTGATTTTGAACGCGAATGTTTGTTTGTCTATGTGTGCCCTGCGATTGGCTGGCAACCAATTCAAGGTGCCCCCTGCCTACAGCCTGAAGACAGCTGGGATACTCCAGCCTGCAACCCTGATGAGGAAAAGCGAATTAGAAAATGAATGGATGGATAGTTTTGACAACAGTCAACTATAATAGTTTGTTCAATTACTGTTCAACTGAGTGTAAACTGGGTAACAAAATGATTGCAAAATCTCAACTTCATTTATTACACATGACAATTTTACATTTCTTTACAGATTTTAGCAAAGATCATGCAAGTTGACACACATGATTTACTTTCGCGGGCAACATAAAATGATCTGGTAGGCCGGCTCTGGCCCCCGGGCTTTGGGTTTCACACCTAGAGGTATGCATTCGAAAGTGAAATTCCAATAGTGGCTCAAGTAGTCGCTCTTTAACCAGACTTGTGTTGACGAGGGTCTTGATGAGCCATTGGAGATTTGTCTGGGAGGATCGCAGTGTGGGTGATCTCACGTCTGCTTTGGGATCTATTCTCAACAATGAAGGGAAAGAACACTGCTCGGAATAGAAGACGGCCGCAAAGTAAACATTAATATCCGCTGGCAGAATCTCTGTCTGTTGTCGATTAAAGCTCCCCCTGCAGCAAATGGATAGACGTGTTGGGTTTCATCATTGATACAGAAAGCGGTGATCTCGTAGGTGGCTATTTTGGAGTCTTGAATGCCAAAAATGTACATCCCTGTTCCCCTTGAGCATGTATGACGCGATTCTTTTAAATTTGGTTTGTTTATGGACCAGAAGAAAGGCATTGCTAACACACACACACACACACACGTGTGCACACGCATGCGCACGCACGCACGCACGCCCAAACACACACACACACCCACACACATATTCTATAGTCGTGATCAGCATCGACTACATGCTGAGTGAAATCCAAAGTTGGAGTGATCTTACACTTCCAAACACAACACAGTCTGCTTCGTGTCCTCCCTGGAATATTTAAAAAAAAACATTGACAGATGAATAATGAATAGAAAACTATTTCTAAGGATGAATTAATAGTGAAAGCTGGCCCATGCAGAATTCATTGAAGTCTATGCTAGATCATTTTTGACCACTGAGAACTTACTCTGGTACTCCACTCCAGCCGCATTCAGTGTGGAGGCTTGTATATATATCTGTCAGGAATTCTAGGTCAAAGCGTCAAGCAGAGGTGCCACGGCCTACCTGACAGAGGGGTAGCGTTAAGACAATACACTGCAGGTCTTAAAGCCCATTTCCAACTGTGTGCCTCCAGTATAGGCCTGTCTAATAACTAGATTAGATGTATTTGTTTTGATTATTAACTGTCGAGTGACCCATATACAGTACTTTTGCAGTTCATTTGAAGCAAGAGGGTTGTACTCACACCCATACTGCATTTAAACACATAAATACTGCTCATGATATGGAATAATGGATTTGAGTAACAACATCGCGCAGTATCAACATGGAACAAATAACATACCATTTAAATTGGCTTGGACTGACTCTTATCCCATTGGCTCATAAGGCAGGTCAAAAAAGCCAAATCATTCTGATGTCCAATTCTATAGTCGTGGGAAACATTGCCTTGTGCAACTAAAGGTACATTAGTTTGGACATACTGGATATAACAATGGCAGCAAAAATAGCTCATACGAATTTAATTTATGAGTTGATATTGAGCCACTTTCCATGGTTTTCTTGCTTATAACTCCATTCACTTATAGGCGAAGTCAACCCCAACATTTTCTTGACAATAAGTTCTATGCGCCCCCCCGACTAAACACGGCATTCTGATTAATATTGCATTTGTGGAATATGAGTTAAAAAGTAAAATCCACTTGTTTTTGTCCATCTCAGAGGCGGCCAGTTTGCCATATGTTGTCGACTGAAAATGATATCACAGCTGCTTAAGGCGGAGGCAACAACCAATCATGGCACAGCTTCAGAAACCAGGTAGCCCGTGATTTGCCGTTACCTGAGCCCCCACAGCAATTGTGAGGTCATTTTCAGTTGACAGAAAGTGGCAAAATGGCATGGCTTTTGCTGCTTAACTCATATTCCGCTAAAAAAATATGAATCAGAATGCTGTGTTTAGAACAGTGGAGGTGCATAGAACATATTAATGTAATACAATTTTGGAGGCGGCCCGGTAGTCCAGTGGTTAGCACGTCGGCTTCACAGTGCTGAGGTACTTCAAATAGCTCCGGCCTCCCTGTGTGGAGGTGTTCTTGTGGGTTTTCTCCGGGTGCTCCGGTTTCCTCCCACATCAATAACTGACACTCTAAATTGTCCCAAGCGTGGATTGTAAACCAATAGGGTGTCCAAAACAGCTGGGATAGTGCACCCCCCGCGACCCTTGAGGATAGGTTCGGAAAATTCAATTTTGGAGTTGATTTCCTGTTTGTATCAATAACTTGTAATACCAAAAGCAGTGCTTGTAGGTATTCCCTGTTTCTTTTTTATTCGTTAGTCATATGACATGCCTTGTGTGGTACCAGACATTAAAATGATAATAAAAATTTTTTTTAAAGTAATTTTTTCCCCCATGACTGTAGTTGCTCTGATGATTATAAGTTTCTGTTTGTATTAGAAGCCTTTATTACATGTACACTTTTGTTCTCATTCTTGTCCATCCATCCATCCATCCTTTAGAGTGCTTATCATTCTTGGTTGACGGTTGTGCTGGAGCCCTTCACTAGCTGACTTTCAGTCGCCATTGATTACTTCAAAACATAGGCTAACAACAGAAAAAATACTATATCATGTATACGTTTCTGGTAGTAGGGCTGCCCAACATTTGTTTTGATGTGTGTGTGTGTGTGTGTGTGTGTGTGTGTGTGTGTGTTTTAATGAACTACATCATGACAAGGCAGCTTCTCTTGCTCCTGAATGAGAAATGTTCATGCGAAATACAGAAACATCGACTATTATAATTCCTCAAGGCTCAAAGTGAAGCAAAGTGATGTAAACCCGTGGAACTTTCCTCTCTCCTGGTGAATGTGCCGGAGAGCGAGAAAGCAAAACAGAGTGAGGCAAGCTGCAGCTATAAATAGACAAGTAGTTCAGCAGCAGAAGAGTTTGAGCCAAGAAGTGAGTTTTGTTTGAGTTCTATGGGTTGCACGTGTGTTTATTCAAGTCGGCACATGCTTTGCCGTCATAATTTATTCGTGGTTGAGAAAAGTATACTGTACTCTCAAACATTAGCTTATTCGAAAGGCATTGTTATGAGAGGCCGATTCAATTACGGTAGTCTTTTTCACGTTCGCATATTATTGGCACATTATTGCCATCTAGTGGATATTTTTTCCCCCACACAGACTGCGCTCAACATGGAGGAGGGCATGCTACGGATATGTTCGAAAACGGTGTCCATAGCCACCCCTTGTCACTCTCTGGCCACTCCCACAACTCTAAGAAAATAAATTAAATCTGAGTTTTTTCCCCCTGACTTTTCACACGAATGCAGTATTTTTAAGCGCGATGATACTCTGTCAGAACATATTTATATTAACTGCATATTTCAAGAATAATTACACAAAATTGATCCAAAGACAAACTTGAAATCACAGGTGTCAAACTCGCCACTTCATTTTATGTGGCCCGCAGAAGCAAATCTTGTGCTTCAACTTCCATGATTCTTAGAGAAACCTCAACCAACACGTCTAAATGTTATCTGTAAAAACAATATCATCGAGACGTTGCAAATTGTTTTATTATTACCAAGCCACCTTTTGCATGATCTTGAACACTAGTTGAAAAACTATTATCTTTGACGTCCCTCTGCTGTAGTGTATATGTAATAATATGAGAATATAGTACGTTTGTATGGTTTCACAACCATAATGGCCCCCTGTCAAGTCGCCACCTTTGTTCATCAAATGTTCATCAGAGTATTGTACTCCTCTAAAGGTCATATAATATTGTATACGTATAAATGTAACTTTTGGGCACTATATTTGCGGCACATTGATATGGTTCGGTGTTTACAACATTAAAGTCAAAATTCTCGTGTACAAATGTTGCCACTTGCTTGCAAAATTGACCTCAAAGAGCTTTTCGCCTTTGAACATGTCAACATACGTGAACAATTGAAAACATTTTATTGACATGTGAACGCGTATTCCACACCGAAATTACAATAACTTAATCGATGAAAGACTTTTTACAGTGTTAAGATGGAGTTGCTGTAGTGGTACTGGGGTCAGTAAGTCATTTTGCAAAGGATAGCTAGTGAAGTGCATTTATTGACCAATAGAGGGCACCAATCGACTGCAATTAGTCCTGCATGAGCTGCACAAACCGGAGGTAGTGTACAAACAATTGCATCTGGACTCCAGTACACGCATATTCATTGAATTCAAATGATGAATCATGTTAAAAATATGATAGTGGCCTGGCCAGTTACAGCTGTGCACATCTATGGAGCATGTGCAAGACTCTCATTGTCCCAAGTATATGACACAAAAATGTCCAACAGCTGTACAGAACATTTTTATGGCCAAATAAATCTGATCTATTGCACATTGGAGTTACAGAAACAAATTATTTTATTCTCACTGCTGGAATGATTTAACTTAATTTGGACATTTGCTAAAATGCCTCATAAACATTTACAAACAATCCTTACTTGGTCTCCAGAGGACCCCCCCCCCCCCCCCACCCCACCACACACACACGCACACACACATTCTCTCGCTCTCTCTCTCCATCCCTCTCTCTCTCTCTCTCAACACGCTTGTGCTACTTCCAAGATGATTTCCCATTTTTACCTCCTGAGTGGGGACCATCCATCCATTTTCTAATCCGCTTATCCTCACGAGGGTCGCGGGCTTGTTAGAGGCTATCCCAAATGTCTTTGGGAAATAGGCGGGGGAAACCCTGAACCGGTGCCAGCCAATCGCAGGGCACACAGAGACAAACAATCATCCACGCTCACACTCACACCTCAGGAAATTTAGAGTGTTCCATTAACCTGCCATGCATGCTTTTGGAATGTGGAAAACCCCACAAAGGCACGGGGAGAACATGCAGACCCCACAGAGGGAGGTCGGAGCCGGAATCAAACCTTGCACCTCTGTAATGAGAGGCGGACATGCTTACCACTCAATCACTGTGTTGCCCGAGTTGGGACTTTCCCATTAATTTTCCTCCATGCATGAATGACTGTTTGGAGATTCTGTGAAACATAAAATATAAAATAAAATAAAAATAAAGTCAATAAAAAAAAAACGATTTCATGAACCTATAATTATTATTTTGCATTATTTTACTGCAGGGAGTGTCTGTATTGCATGTTTTTTAATGAACAACCAAGGTGGCGCGTGTTATCACCTTTCTGACGAACCCATCGGGTTTGCTCTGTTCCACACGCCTTGGGCTGAATAAGCTTTATGTCACTGGATGCAAAATCCTTTCGGATTATGACTGCAATAGAAACTCGGGTTATGTTCACACTGCAGCTCAATTTAGATGATTATTTTTTGGCCCATAAGAGACACATCTGATTTTTTTCATTCAATATGAACAGTACAAAATTACAAATATTTTTAAATCCGACACGGCCTTCTCAAATGTGGATATAAATCGGAAATGTTAGCGATGCGTCTGCGGTATGAACACTCATCCGCACTTATCTGCCCTATTTGGGCGAGTAAAGTGCTAGGCTCGGAAAACTACTGACAATTGTCTTTGAATCTGCGTTTTTAGATCAAAGAATGCTTGGTGGTAGAAAAAAAATGAAAACGATTTGGAGGAATTCCTTCAATCTATTACAATGGGGAGAAATTTGACCCCGCTAAAAATCTGTTGGATTATACTGTATTTTTAAGATGATTAAAATAATTAGTGGCAGGCTGATTCCAAAATTGCAGTCAGTTTTTTTTTCTAGCACTTCGGAGTTTTTTTCTCCACAGATTACCCTCCTGATGAGCAACGTTCCACTGATCAGATGTAGAAAGAGTGTGGATTGGATTGGGCTCATCGACAGCTCCGTGGTAACTTGTTTGTGCCGTCACAATCAAGACGTTGCAGTGAGAGGTGTGTGCAGCTCCCAATCGGCCGGTACGATCAATACAGTATCGACAAACAGAAAGCTATCATCGTAGGGGTTAAGAGGCTTAGTGCTGGACTTTTCTCTGAAGCTTGTGACCGTAGGTATATTGTTAAAATAAGTTGTATTTCATTTAATGTCGCTTTTTTTTGTTTTCAAAGTTTGTAATTCTTCCATCTTTGTGTTTTATTCACATACATACCGGTACACATTTATTTCATTTTTTTCATGACAATGGGGATCCTATACATACAAAATGGAAAGTGAAATACATTTTGGAATCCACACCCAGAAATGAGTGAAAAACAGCTGTCAGACCGAACTCAACAATTTTTTTTTTATGTAGGGGTAATCAGCTTTAACAAAAAACTTGACATAAAGATATCATCTGACAAAACGTTGAATCCGTTTTGAATTTTTTGACTATATTCAATAAAATAAAATATTTTTATTATTCATTTGTAACCAAAATTGGAACTAAAATATTTATTCAAAACTTCCCAATGAATCAATATAAACAACAATAAGGGTAAATTGCAATGTGCTCCACTTTCTGCTCCGTGTCAACATCAGACTTTTGAAATGACACACTACTGTAAATACTGTACTGCCATTTTGCAACTACGATACGCTACTCAAAACACCAATTTCTTTGTACATTCCATAGTGTTATTCTGTTAGTAATGATCACCAAGTATGCACTCTTTTAACGATTTGATACTGAATGTGGCTGGGGGTGTGTGTTTTTGCTGTTGGTAAAATAATGCAACAAACCAAGACGTGTGTGAGCATTTGGCCCTGATTGCGCTTAATTAAAGCAGCCTGAGGAGACCAAACCTGGGGCATACTGGATGAGCTCAGTCTTGCAGAGAGTTTGTGTTTATGGACATTTAATGGGCTCTGAAATTACTTTACAGTTGCAGTGTGCATATTTATGTGTGCACACACGTGTTTATGTGTGTGCGCATGTCCTATGGTTTTACAGACATTATTACCAGGGGCAGAGCCAGAACATTTTCAGGTGGGTGGCCACGAGAGGACACGTGCACACACATGGATGCAGGCGCACGCATTCACGGTGCTGTAACCTTACAGGTCAGAGGTTGTGAAGTCTGCCTTGGCCGCACTGCTCGCATGGCTGAGAAGTCAGAGTCAGGGTTTAATGAAATAAAATACACATACAGTCAAACCTCGGTTTTCGGACGTCTCGGTTCTCGTTCAGCGTCCATTGTGAGCAGACGAGTTTGTATTGTTCAATAAAAAAAAACAGACGTGTTTGGTGAGACGCTTCTGTTAGGGAGAGTGCAACCCCCCTCTTTTCAGAATGGTTTGCCCCAGCAGCACGGGGGAAGTGCGTGCGTGCGTTTGTTTACGGCCAGCGGCACATAATCAACACTCTGGTGTCCGGTGTCTCATTATTATGCAACAATCATACAGAAACAGCTTCCTCGTGTAGCGTCCCATTGTGAGCAGACGAGTTTGTATTGTTCAATAAAGATTTTTTTTTTTTTTTAAAGCAGATGTGTTTGGTGAGAACTACGTAATATCGGACTGTTATTTTTGCATCGTGTATCAGCCCCTAATCATGGCACCAAAGAAAGCAAGTGGAAGTGGTAAACCTGGTGAAGAAAAGAGGAAAATAGTGCGCAAAACTATAGAATTTAAGAAAGATTTGATCGTGAAATATGAGTCAGGTGTGCGTGTGTCTGTGTTGGCGAAGTAGTTCGGGATGCCGAAATGCCCCGCCTACTGCCTGATGACAGCTGGGATAGGCGCACGCCCCACGACAGATCAAGAGAGAGAGATGTTCCTTCAATTTTTATGTTACTATGTTAATGTTAAAATTGGTGAAAATAAAACATATTACAGTTCGTTTGTACAGTATTTTACATATTACCTGCTCTCCTATTACATGTGTACAGTTTATGGTGTGAAATTATTTTAAAAAAAGTGGTTTAAAAAAGTTGTTTTCTTGACTTGGAACGGATTCAAAATTTTTACATTGATTCCAATGGGAAACATGGTTTCAGTTTTCGAACAATTCGGTTTTCGAACAGTCTTCTGGAACGGATTAAGTACGAAAACCGAGGTTTGACTGTACAAAGAAGCTGGCGCAAAACCCAATCATAATACAACCAGAAACAAGTCTAAATAAAAGGCAACGTTCTGCTGAGCTTAATCGTCCTGGTAATGCCATTTCTCTTTGCCGTTTTTTTTGTGTTTGTGTACCAACTCATAGTCCATGTCATGAACTGATTTGCGAGCTAAGAGCCAGTCAGGCTAAGAAGCACATTGACACAAACATCTCTTAATTCTTCACAATTCCTATTATTGTTTTTTATGTAGGTTTGTCTTAGGGGCTGGTTTGAGCTTCTATTTAATTTCATGAAATAAACTCTGACTCTCAGCCATGTTGATTATGTGCTCAAGTGTGTAAGTAATGATTTTGATGAATACTAATTCGGAGCCTACTCTAATGAAAGTTGCCACCCGTCCCATAAAATGCGGAATCACCCTATAATTGGGAATTAAATGTTGTATTCATTGAATGAATACGGGACGCGGTTTGTTCAGTAACAAAATAAAACGGAGGACATATGAAAGACAGCAATGTGTTATTGTGTTTTTTTTATTTAAAGAAAGAGATCAGCAAAAATCAACAACTCAACCTATACTTAATCTTATATGAAACGTTCTTTTGTTTTTCTTGTTATCACCATGTTGAACTGTGTGGAGTCAAATGAAACATAAATAAACCCTATGGGAACAAATATCCCACCATTCCATTTTCACCCTTTTTGAAACATGTTTCAAGATCAAAATTGAAATATAGGCTAATCTTCCATTTCTGGTTAATATTTTTGCATCCTGCCCCACAGGAATAGTGCAGAACCAGTCATTAACCTCACCCTATGTCAATGACTATCAGGCCAAAGCCCTTTCAGTCCTCTTCCCTCAACCATGCAGGAAATAGGAATGTTGCTAACATTAGGACCGTTGCTGTCCATTTTCTATTCTTTTATTTATTTATTTTTTAAGTAATTGCTAGAGGGGTTGGAAATGTCGTTAAATATAGCGAAACCTTCACTAAGTTTGCAACACAGCAGACACAAGACAGAGCTGTTGCCTTGCTACCTCGGTTGTACACGGATCAACGGGTGTGCACATAAAATAAAAGCACTGCATATTTTACGTTTTACCTCAACTTCATGGTCATTCGGAGGGTCGGTCAGAGACTGTGCGTGGGCCGGATGCCATGTCGGTTGACAGTCAATCGCAGGGCACAATAAAAATGACAATAATAATTATCATCCTCATCCATCAATCATTTAATATGGTTCTATAGGTGTGCAACTATGCATATGAGTGCAAATGTTTTTTGTCATTTTTTTGTACCCTGTAAATGGTCCATACTGTGGAGAGATGGATGCACCAACCCCCCCCTCCACCCCTCACGCCCCCGCCCCCCACTAAAAATCTCTGTTTTATATGATGTGAGAAAAGAGGAAAAAAAACAAAAACATCCCTGCACTGTGTAGCCTCCGCTGGCTGTGAGGGTAGCTCTGTTGCCACAGTAACAACTCAGTGATGTAAACACTAGTTGTAGGAGGAACAAATAATGAGTCCCTCTCCAAAGGATAGTTTACATGATGAAAAAGCTATGACGCAGTTTTTGCAAATTGTCGGCAATGGAAAAAAATCTGACACTAATAGGTGACCGTGGCTGATCGGCCAAACAGCGTCAAAGATATCTCATGGCACAAAATGTCCTCGACCATGAGCATCTGTCATATATTTACTGGCTGTGATACTTTTCTCAATAGACAACAGCATTAATTGCTAAACTCCATCATGATCTTGAAACTCCACAGAAAAATAAGAATAGGCTTTTATTTGATTCAGTGGTCAACTTTTTGGAATTTAATGTATTTTTTTTTTCTTAATGTTATTAAGCCTTTAAAGTGGAAGTGAACCCAAACATTTTCTTTAGAATATGTTCTGTACGCTTCCACTTGTCGGCCTACTGAATAATTTGTTCATAATTTCGTGGAATGAGTTAAGCAGCAAAATCGTTTTCACCCATCTCAGTGGGCGGCCATTTTGCCACTTCCTGTTAACTAAAATGACATCACAGCAGAAAAATGGTCGCCCCCTAAGATGGACAAAAACGGGTGCATTTTGTGCTTAACCCCATATTCCACAAATGCAATATTAATCAGAATGCCATGTTTACACTAGTAGAAGATATTGTATATGAAATAATAGAACTTATTTTGGTAAGTACAGTAAAGGTCTTCCTGCTTCTGTAACTCAAAATCCTAAAAATTGAATTGAATTGAATTGAATTGAATACAACTTTATTGTCAAATGTGCTGTACGTATGTGTAACATACAGCACAGATGAAATTTCTTCCCTCTCAACATAAAACAAGAGGAAATGTGTATACCTTAACATTGTTTCATTGTTTACTGTTATTTCACATTACTTAAAGTCCCACATTTCGTATTCAAGGATGCGGGGTGTATTATAAAAGGCTTTTTGTTTCTTTTTTAATGTATGTACTGTGTCACATGCACAACAGAGGCAATATTTATGACTGCATATGAAGCCATACATACAGCATGTTCAAAATATGCATATTCAGGCTTCTTTGGATTCGTTTTTATGTTCCAGTCTTATTCTTTGTTTATTTAAA
This sequence comes from Hippocampus abdominalis, assembly GCA_018466805.1. Classification (NCBI taxonomy): domain Eukaryota; kingdom Metazoa; phylum Chordata; class Actinopteri; order Syngnathiformes; family Syngnathidae; genus Hippocampus; species Hippocampus abdominalis. Next base: position 5,155,683 of record CM031694.1, on the reverse strand, counting down.
CTCATTCATTATCCATCCAATAGCTTATAAGGCAAAAATCCCATTAGCTCACAAAGTGAAATGTTGCAGGGCCTTTCTATGATCAGAAGAGTGTGGCCATAAGCTACGCTGCACTTACCACAGCAAAGTGCCCAGTCAACCAAACCATTCACCTCCTCAAAATTGAAAAATGTTTACCTTGACTATGAGTCTTGCACATGCATACGGGGACTTGTTTCCAAGTCAACGATGCACAGAGTCTGTTACTGGGTCACTAAATTCACAGTTGCAAGTCCAACTTTCAAGGACACTTTGTTAGATACAAAAATGGTGTGTTCTAAGTTTGCTGCCAAACAAAGGTTGACAGTGAAAATCAGCAAATCAAAGAATGAATTGAAAAACGTATATTCATTCTCCCTCCAGCCAGTACAAGACCCACATGCTTAATCTGCCAGCAGACCATAGCTATGATGAAGATTTCCAATTTGAAGTGGCATTGTGAGACAACGCAAAGAAATTCTGAAAAGACATTTCTGAAAAATTCAGAGGTTCAAAACAAGAAAATTACTTTAGATGTACTGAAATTTGAATATCAAACAGGCAGGATTCTTGTCACATGGGGGTCATAAAACTAGTCAGTATCCGGTGTGATCACCATTTTACGTCACGCAGTGCAATACATCTGCATGAAATGATGAGGTTCTTAATTGTGGCCTGTTAAAGGTTGTTCCAATTGGTCCTAAACGTCGACCATGGATGGATGGATGACATGCCTGGCAAGTCTACTAACCATGTGGGAACTGGGTTGTTTTCAGCTACCACAAATTGTGTGGAGATCCTTTCGTCATGTTCATGCTGCAACATGAGGTGATGGTCACGAATGAATGCCACAACTTTTTTGTGAAGGAGATACTTTGCACTGCATCAAACACATGGTGGTCGCACCACGTATTGACTGGTTTGTGTCAGAAAACAAGAAAAACGGAACCAAATACTGATTACAGTATATTATATTTCTGAATAATTTTATTTCAGGGGTAGAATTGAATGATGTGATCTATTTAACTGAGAATGCAGCCATTTTTTCGGAGATGTGGCCAGTATTTCGAGTTGTTTAAAGCAAAAAAAAATATAAAGTTTGGTGAAAATATTACGTTGGCCAATATTTCGATATGGACCTTTGAAAAAAACAAAACAAAACAAAACAAAACTGTGCCCTTAATGACTTGCTGGATGCAATGGAACCAATGAAAACTAATTGAAGGGGGTCTGACTACTCTCTGGAGAAACTGTATCAGTTGGACAGGTCATCACATGCATGCATGCAGTGGTTTAAAATGACCCAACTAGTCCATATGACGCCTTGTATATGTGTGTGTGTGTGTGTGTGTGTGTGTGTGTGTGTGTGTGTGTGTGTATTTCTAAGGAATCTAAGGAGTCTTGGATTCCAGCTGCATTCCAGAGTGAGAAAGAGACGAGATGCATTTGTCAACCCCCCCCCCCCACCCCTCTTTCTTTCTTTCTTGCATATACTAGTTCAATGATAATATATTGTGATACAAAATTTAGCAAGACGAGGATGGGTCCCCTTTTATGCAGTTTTGACCAGTTTCCCTCTTACATTTGAATTATTGAGTCCCGCACAAGGAGTCAAGTAGATGTAGAGGTGATAACACCTCAACAAAAAGCTGCGTTGACTTTAGATCATTCCAACATGGCCAAATGCTGCTATTTTATTTTCTGGCACAATATGTCTTTATGTGTTGGTTTTCTCTCCTGTTATCTGCTGTTAGCATGAACAGCATTCCTAAAAAGTCACTGAGTTTACAATGTAGGACAAATATTTGAACCAACAAAAATTCTCGTTTGATATGCTTGATACACGCATGACCCTTTGTAGACGTAAAGGTACGAAAACACACTTGCTGCAGAAATTCTTCTGACTACACACAGCACAATCACATGACATCACTCAGTGGGCATCTTATTTGGTTCAATTTGTTCCTGCATCGCCTGGGAGCCTGCACCGGCTGTTACTGCGGCTCACTCAAGAGTCCAGCAAAGGTTCGGGTGTCAAGCAATAGGCAGAGTATCATGAAGAACACATGTAATTATGGCTCAAACTGGAGATCATGTGACATTGTATACTGCATGAAGTAAGGTATTGAGATACACCCCATTCACACAATGGTGTGTTTCCCAAAGTTCCTCTAATTTCCTTTAATTTTCATTCCACTTGGAAAATTCTATGGGTTTGCAAATAGACAGAGAGAGAGAGAGAGAGAGAGAGAGAGAGAGAGAGAGAGAGAGAGAGATGATAGATAGATAGATAGATAGATAGATAGATAGATAGATAGATAGATAGATAGATAGGGGCGGCTAGACGTGGTTAGCACGTTGGGTTCACAGTGCAGAGGTACCGGGTTCGATTCCAGCTCCGGCCTCCCTGTGTGGAGTTTGCATGTTCTCCCCGGGCCTGCGTGGGTTTTCTCCGGGTGCTCCGGTTTCCTCCCACATTCCAAAAACATGCATGGCAGGCTGATTGGACACTCTAAATTGTCCCTAGGTGTGAGTGTGGGCGTGGATGGTTGTTTGTCTCTGTGTGCCCTGCGATTGGCTGGCAACTGATTCAGGGTGTCCCCCGCCTACTGCCCGAAGACGGCTGGGATAGGCTCCAGCACCCCCCGCGACCCTAGTGAGGATCAAGCGGTTCGGAAAATGGATGGATGGATAGATAGATAGATAGATAGATAGATAGATAGAGAGAGACAGATTGATAGATCACAATTATTGCGACCCTTGGCTTCCCATCCAGGGTCGGATCAGGGAGCAGCAGCTTTAGCAAGGAAGCCCAGACTTCAACTCTCCCGAGCCATTCCCAGGACAGCCGGGAGACATACTGCCCTATTTTCATTCCCAGCGCAAGTCTAGCGCAAAGTGCAATCTAACTGTGTGCATGAGTGGAGTTTTCTTTCCGTTGGTATTGTGCGTGACTCTGCACAGGTAGAATTGGACATAATGGGGATTATGTGTCGTTATGCGATGGAATGAGGTTTTGCCCGGTCACTCGTGTTGGCATGCCTCATATGCAGTAAAATCAGACCAGTCGAAGTGCTGTACACCCCAGTACGCCGTGCTTGACATTGCAGGAAGAGAAAAAGACTCGCTGGAGTCTGTCCATGGGGTTTAAACAAAAAATTATGGAAGTCGGTCAGCCATATGACGTGGACAGTTGGAGACCACCTTGCACATTTCCAACCGTTAATAAAAGATGATCATATTGATCATTCATTCAGTGGATTGATTTGTACAATGATTGCTACAATGCTCACCTCAAAGTCCCCGGATTCATTTTCCTCAAGGGAAGGAATGCCAGGTGGCGTTGAGGACATCTTTGAGGTATTATCCCTACAAACTCATAACCTCCCAAGTCCCGCCTCTACTATACATAGTGTTAATGGTGCACACTGCTTCCCCGGCCTGAGGCACCGAATGGTGGACCAGTATTTTCCTCAAAGCCATACAGATGGCCTCGCTGATCGCCTCCCATGCCCAAGTTTTTGTGTCGCCGACTGCTGAAGCTGCATTCCGCCTCGCTAGCTGGGACCCATCTGCTGCCTCCGAACTCCCATAGGCCAAAATGTCCCAATAGGACTCTTTCTTCAGCCTAGCGACGTCCCTCCGGTGACGAGTATTGCCGCTCTGACAGGCACTGACCACTTTACGGCCACAGCTCCGATCTGCCATCTCAACAAGGTAATATGACTCAATGTCCCCACCTCAAATGGGAAGTGAACAAAGCTTTGCCGGAGGTGGCAGTTGAAATTGTTTCTGACAGACATTCCCAGCAAATCGCCACAACACCTTTAGGTCTGCCAGGTTGGACCGGCATCCTCCCCCTCCATCGGAACCAACACACCACCAGGTGGTGATTAGCTGACAGCAGAGGTGCGATTTTGTCACAAGTCAGTCTTGAGTCGTAACCTGTCTGAAGAAAGTCCCAAGTCACTGTGATTTCAAGCAAGTCAAGTCATTACTTGGTTCAAGCAAGACGCAAGTCAATTCATAAATGTTTGCTCAGCCACATTTGTCGTAGTGAAAATAAAATATTGTCTTTTCACTGATCATACTACTGTACAAAAAATACATGATCTCGATAAAAACTTGAATGAAAATTGAATGAAAGAATATTTACATCTCTACAAATTAAATGGAACAGATCGTAGAAAATGTCTACACTTAAATTATGTAGAAGAACACATTATTTTTATGAGTGGCACACTGTTAATCTAGTGATCAATATTGTAATATGCTGAATGTCGAATCATCAGATTTACAACCTACATATGTTGTTAACTGTGCCAATCCATTACCCCATTCTAATTAGTGTGTGTAAATGGGTGAACGATTGGCATTAACTTTGTGCACTTTGTAGGTTGGCACTTTTTGAAGTTGAGTGAAATTGACATACTTTCGGAACTTCTCTCCCCCTGTAAATCCACTCTGTGCACCTTTGTTTGATATAGATACAGAGTCCACGTTCCACCCCTGTGCTTTTTTCCCAAACGGGAATCACGGTCGGTTCAAAACAGCTGCAGTCCATCAATCTCGAAGTCTGAGTCGGGCATGTTGTCTTTTAGCCACATTTCCATCAGAGAAAGCACGGAACTATTCCTCATCTGGAACCATCAAACCTCAGGGGAAGTAAGTCAGTTTTATTGTCCATTGGCTAACATTGGACAATAAAACATTGGCTAAGTGAAAGATGGGATTGGTGACTTGCTAGTCTTTAGCTGAGCTAGCCGTCCGACAGGTTTACCCCACTTTTGTTGCCACGAACAATGCATCATGTTGCGAATGGCTACGTGCGCTTTGCAACTCTTTGTTCGTAGGAGCTGCAGTCTGCTGAGAGTACTTGTTGTGCAACTCTCCCCAAATTGGTATAGTTTGTTTGAGCTATACCTGACACTTACTATAGGTGTCACTAAAACTGGTTTTTAAGTCATTGTAAACGGCTTATTCCTGGCAGGCCGAGAAGCCGCTGTACTTTGGGGCGTCGCCACTTTGTCACTAGCTTTTGTCATGTTGTTATTTTGAATACTATCATGAGGAACGTCTCGATCACGCTCGTTGGGCACCCGAGTTTGAGTCTTTGGTTTTAAATATCTGCCGATACAGAGTCCCAATCCAACATCTTGGTAATGCATTACGGAAAAAAAATTGAACTTTTATATCTATATATTTATATCAGGCATGGCAGACTTTTTAGGAGCGTCTTCCGGGTTACTTTTCTCTGCAATAAAGCTGTGAAGACAAACCCACCATGCAGCAGAGCTGTGTCACACTAACTGCATTGCTATAAAACAGGGGTGTCTGACTCATTTTTGTCGCGGGCCAAATTAAAGTTATCATTTCCATTGGAGGGTCGTTATGGCTGCAAAACCATATAAAGAATTCAAGAAGACTGGTTTATTCAGCTATCGTTTAAGTTACTGTAATGAGAGTTTTGGTAATAAGAATATATTACAATATCTCTCTTATATATTGCATATGAGAAATTGACATTTGGGTCCAAATATTAGTAAGCATCATAGAAGTCGACATGTTTGGTTTGCTTTCACGGGCCACATAAAATGATGTGACGGGCCAGATCTGGCCCCCGGGCCTTGAGTTTGACACACGTGCTATAAAACAAACAAACAAAAAGTAACGTTGTGAAAAACAAAACTAAGCTACTACTGTTCTATTTGGCAAGATATTAGCACCTTTGCATTATTTTGTAGCTTTGTGATCTTTGAATACCAGATCAAATAAAAATCGCGTGATTGACCACGATCGTATCGGGACACCCCAAATTACCACCGCTGATTATAATTCGACCCTTTGCGTCTGTGATAGTGATGTTGTGAACATATGGCGTGGCTGGCATTGAAGAGGATGGAGGTGCTGTGTTTTATTTTTTTAGTTGCAGGTTTAGATAACATATTGCATACATTGCACACACACACAACCCCTTCCAAAAGTATTTGAATAGTTAGGCCAAATCCTTTATTTTTACTGTTGACTGAAAGCGTCTGGGTTTTACGTCAAAAGATGAGTGACACAAGAGAACATTTCAGCTTTTGTTTCCAGGTAAACACATCTGGATCTGAGCAATCGGGAAGCTAAGAGAAGATGGAAAATGACTCAGAGCCGTTGCACAAACAACGTGCAAAGCCAGGACAGCCATTTGGAATATCCCGAAGAAGCAAGACACCACTGGTGTGCTAAGTAGTAGATGTAGAACAGGTAGATGAAGGGAAGCAACAGCAGTTGATGACAGAAACATTGTGAGAGCTGTAAAGAAGGCTCCAAAACAACTGTTAGTGACATCAGCAACAAGGGCAAGAAGACTTCATGAAGAGAAAAAAAAAGCACAGAGGCTATATTGGAGCAAGCAAAGCATTCATTAGCCATAAGAAAAAGGTAGGCAAACATGAAATCTAAATAAAACATAGAGATAGTCCTCCAACATCAGATGTCAGAGTGTCCTGGACTTACTTTTGAAACAAAGATGACCTTTTACCAAAGTGATGGAAAAGCTTCAGCTTCAAGAAGAAAAAACAGATCTTTGGATGCCAAACACAAATGTTTTCCAAAGCCAATGTTTTTGTTTTAACAGGTTGAAATCTGATTTGTTAAAACATGATTGGCCAGTACAACTGATTCTGCACAGGTGGGGGACTCGAGTTACAAGACCTGCTTTGCAAACATTCATGAAAGACTCAACTTTGACTTGAGACTTGAAGTTATTCCGTTGACATTTTTAAAAAGTATATACAATGTGCCTTTTGTCTTTGACAGTTAAAAAAAAAAAGTAAAAGTAATTGGTGGCATCCGTGCCACCAATCTGGTAATGATGGCCATCAGTATGACCAAGCCACAGACAAGAGCTGAGACTGACTCATCGAGCAAGTGTCACCATAGACAAATACATTTGGTTTCAAGGATTATTGTTTTGATGCCACCAGGAAAAAGACAATAGCTACATGCCAGGTTTGAAACTCGAAGATAAGAGAAACAATGTCTAACTATGACGCTCACTTTCGTCTGTCATACGTAGATAAGCGAGCTTTGTGAACTGTGAAGCTAAGCTAACAAGGTTAGCTCGAGAGTTTAGCTCACAAATAGCCGGTCAGATATCAACTAAACTTGATGTTGGATATACATTTGAATTCAGAAGACAATAAATTAGGAACCTTGAAGAAGTGTAATCTTGAAACCATATACCGGTAACTAAAACCTGCAAGCTACCGTGAATGAGTGTGTGTATTTACAATTTAATACATCCGATACATGCAATTTCATCACAATACCAGGTTTATAATGGGATGCTTAGGGGTTGGTGCAAATTGAGAATTGATCAGGTTGCCTAGCAACACACTGCAGGCAAGGCTCATTAAAGACCAAAAAAAGTCGACAACTCACGGCGCATTCTTATGATTAATTTATTGTTTGTGAACAGCTCTTCAACTGCAAATTGGGTCAGCATGTAGAAACACTCCTCACAAGTGTCACCGGTGTCTATCATTTTTTTCATCAATTAATACGATATCATGTTGGCATTTTACGTGACGGGTTTAGTGGGAGTAAATGAATAACCTTTCATGAAACAAATATTGCAATTTAAGTCAGTGCGTCCAATAGTGTTTCGGCCAGCAAAGAATGTCTTGCTTACAATGACTTTTTTTTTCAGCCAGAAAAGGTTATTCAAATAGGGAAATTATGGTCTGAGACTCATAACAAGAAATTAAATTATCAATGTATGTGTTTCTTTCCAGTATACAAAGGAGGGATCCTAAATATTTTGTCTAAAACACAGACATACGCTACATACACGCATGCACACACTGCCCCCCCAACACACACACACACACGCACACACACACACACACACACATACGAACATTCCCCATCTGTGAAGTCATCCACCAGAGGTTTGTTCAGCGTCTGCTGTACTGTATGTTCTTTTATGTGCTCCCGCTCTTTTTTTTTTCTTCCACGATCCCCTTTAGACTGTGATGAGCTAGTGCAATTTTGCAATTGAAACTGCGATTTTGAAGATAACCGTAGAACAGAGCAATTATTAATTTGTGACTTAATCCCCGGTGCTGTTGTACCTTAATGCTCATCGTCAACTTTTTGTTTTACGCGTTGCTGTGAATGGATGGAGGGAGGGATGTTTTGTCAGAAGGAGGAAAAGAATACAATTCATGATTACAGCTGTCTTTCTCAAACAGGATCCTCCCACTCCCATGCGCAGTTCAGAATTTTTTTTTCATGCTCCTCCACACCCTTTGTCCTCTTTGCGAGGGAGGCAAGCTCGTCCCGTGTGACGCAACCCTGGTAAATGCCTCCGCTGCGCGCGTCAAACATCTATTTTGCAAGTGTTTATTAAACACATCAAAGTCTCTCTTTCTCCGTTGCCCTCTGGAGCATCTTCAAGGACTTCATGTGGCATACTTTCCACTCCAATTGTGATGTCATGCACCGTTCCAGGCATTTGTGCTTCCGAAGGTCGTGATCGCGGAACATACGGTAGCGTTTTGCAACTCAATCTGGGCCTGTGTATGAAAGAGTTGTCAAACCATATGACAAAAAGGAGCTGAATCTACAACGCATATGGACTGCGTGTCCATACTTCACATGCCTCCCCTTCTTCCCACACAGCTCCCGGGTCACATTGGAAGCACCATTTTAGGAGCTCCTCCCACAGAAGTATTTAACAACAGCCTTCTGCCTCGCAAATGAACTTTGGTGACTTAAGGGAATGATGAAAAAAACGGCGTAAATTTCCTCTTGATCATCCTCAAGAATGTCTGACTTCATTTTGTCTAGACCATGCCTCTTTATTAAATTTTTCTTAAACTAGGCATCTTGATTTCCATTCTTCAGTTTGACTTTGGTGCACTTTTCTCCCGTGTTGCGCAATACTAGAAGGAAATACAGTACTGTACACACCAACAGACGTGTTGTTCCCTGTGGGTCATCACAATGCACCATGAAATAAAATGGTTTGTCCAAATGAGGCTACAAAGGCATGATACGTCAAGAGCATCTTTTTATCTAGGCCCCCTTGACTGTTTTACAGTTCCTCTCAGTATTTTATCTCCTATCTGTAGATATCAGTGTAAAGAAACTGTTCTACTACAAACTTCTTGGCATTCTTTAAATGGTTGTGGTACTATCTGATAAGAAGGAATTTGGCATCACTTCTTCTTTTCAAATGCTGAATGAGCACTTCTCAACGGAGTAACTCCACTTAGCCTCGGTGTCCTACATGCAATGTCTCCATTTGCTTGGCTCGTTTTGTTTTTACAAGCTTTTACAGCTTGCAGAGGCTTTTGACAGATTGCCCAACATCGGTTCCACATCAACAATTGCATAAACCAAACAATGTGCTCCCTCTTTCAGTCTTCCAGTTGTCTGTTTCTCTCATGAGCCTTTCTATGAAAACCCCCCCCAACAAAAACAATGAGAATAATAAGAAGGCAGTGGATACAATTTTCTTTGTTCATATGAATTTATCTTATATTAATTTATATTTTGGGAAATATAAACTCCTACATTGCATTTTGTTTACACATTTACTTATAATGTATTGATAGCAGAATTACTGCCACAACAACAGGAGCAATAATTCAAGCATTGGGCCGGATACATTTAAATCCAAATTCCCCTGTATGGTACTGTATGATACAGCCTAAAACTTAAGCGAACTTCCCGCCCCTTGTCACTGCCACATTGTATTTCCCAGTGCCAAACGCAGTGGAGTATGAAAGGAAACGTCTTTTGATAGGCAGACCTACAAAATAAAAGCATATCGCGTCATTACGGTTAAGGCACAATAGATATGTCTATTTAGTATGCCAATCTATATGAATACACACTCCACTTCTTTGTTGAAAAAGATAATCTAATTGCTTTTTTAAATTGACATTGTCAGATGTATTCTTTTTTTCATGAATTCAAAAACATTGGACTTTATGTAGATGTTCCCCCCCTAATTTGCAATATTAAGGTTAACTCAGGCGTAATCGACATACCAATTAGTATTATTTTGTGCATTTTACCATGACATCATTGATAATAACATTAATTATAATCGTGTTATTTTCCTTGCTAATCCTTTTTTTCCTGGCAGATCATAGTAGCAAAGTAGTGCTTATAGTATATATTGGGTTGGGCAGAATAAACAGTTGTTATGTTTTAGGTTTGTATACACAGCAGGTGTATGTGATGTCATTTGTCATTTTCAGTGGGACAAGACCGGTTTTACTGTGAAAGTACGGAGCAGAAGTCGTAGTTCAAATGACGTGAACTTGTTGCGGGTATCTGCCTACCCTCGCTGGTTCAGCATCTTGTCCTCGAGAGAGTCCAGTCAGCGCGTAGTATGGATCCGTTACGCGTGATGCACGTTGCTGTCCGGGATTCCGACACAACCATCTGACGGTTGTAGAAACATCAACACTAGTCTATTCGGCGCCAGTGGGGGAAAACGTGCAAAAATGCTCTGTGTCGTTGCAGAAGGAAAATAAGCAGAGACTTTTTTTTTACGCTCATGTCTGAAGCGCGCACACTTTTTTGGACTTGACAGTTGGAAGCAAGATCCCGTCTGTTCCACATCCATTTCGGACGGTTCATTTGTGGATAATTGTCTGGGACCATGGGAGACGCCGTGTTCCTCGACAGGCAAAATTCCTACCTCGTAAGTCTTGCCATGAGTTCGAATTGCTCCTACACGTTTGTGTTGACCCAGCGTGGTGCGCTCCCTGTCACAGCGTGTGCCTGATGAAAAACACCACATTTCAATTTCGCATTATTGTGCTTCTTTTTCATTCGATATGACGGTATCATGCATGCCGCTCAATTTATATAGTGAAACCGAATCTTGATTATACTTTCTACATGATTACGTTCCACAGAGAAATGACACGAACTCTTCGTGGTGGAAACTTGCATATGTGGTGTTTACACCACTTGCACAGACCACACTTGTTTACTGGTTTCAAGCGATGTCAATTGGCACTAACTGCACAGCAGCGTGGCCAAGAGCCACAAGTTGTTGGTGGTGTTCGACAAGATGAGGGCAAAACAGACACATAGGGGTCAAGGCCAATGACATCATTTGAAAAGTGCAGAGAAGCGACAGGTTGCTTGCGCAGCATGTTGGTCTCATAACAAGCTGGGAAGGCACTTGCAGCTATGCTCACAGGATGGAAATATGCTATTTTACCTTTAAGTCTCTCACTTATTGAAACTTAAATGTTCGAACTTGGGAAATAAACACATCTATTTTACAAAGTTAGACAAGGTACAAACAGCTATCCGGGGGTGAGTTTATTACATAACAATAAATACATAAATAATGCATGGCCGTCCAATGTGGGTAGCTTTTCGATTGCAATGTGCCCCATTTTGATCTGAAAATCCTTGTTATGAAATAATGCTTATGTTATGTTCAACTTGGATTCATGTACTGATATTAGCCCAAGTTATTCATATACAGCCAAACCTCGGTTTTCGTACTTAATCCGTTCCAGAAGACTGTTCGAAAACCGAATTGTTCGAAAACCGAAACCATGTTTCCCAATGGAATCAATGTAAACAATTTTAATCCATTACAAGTCAAGAAAACAACTTTTTTAAAACCACTTTTTTTTATGATTTCACACCATAAACTGAACATTAATAGGAGAGCAGGTAATATGTAAAATACGGTAAAACAAACTGAATATGTTTATTTTCCCAATTTTAACATTAACAGAGAACATAAAAATTGAAGGAACATTCTCTCTCTCTATCTGAAAACAAACTCGAGGTTTTTCTGATGATTACTGCATAATAATGAGACACCGGACACCAGAGTGTTGATTTGTGCTGCTGTATTAAACTGCCGGCCGTAAACAAACACTTCGCCCGTGCTGCTGGGGCAAACCATTCTGAAAAGAGGTGGGTTTCACTCGGCCTAACAGAAGCGTCTCACCAACACGTCTGCTTTTTTTTATGAACAATACAAACTCGTCTGCTCAGCACACGATGGACCAAAACAATTTTCTCCCCTCTCCCTCCCTTGTGGTTTCTTTCTGACTCCGGGTTTTAGGCTGCCTCTGCTACCGCATTGTGTTTTATTGTTCTTGTTCCTGATTGTAAAGTGTCTTGGGTGTTTTGAAAGGCCAAAATAAAATGTATTATATTATTATCATACCAAAGCGTCTGCTCACAATGGACGCTACGAGGAAGCGAGGTGAGTTAGTTCGAGAACCGAATTTGTTCGTCATCCGAGGCATAAAAAACTCGAGTTGGAAACCGAATAGAGAACCGAGATGTTCGAAAACCGAGGTTTGACTGTACTGTATTTATTATTAGCATAAGTGATGATTTAGCAGTGGACCAAAACTGACTCTTTTAGGCCCCTACTCCACTTTGCCAAAGTGATGCAAGGGAGGTGACCAATACGAGTTGTAGTATCAAACAGTATTCCAAGCATCACTGCCCGGTACATACCATGGTTTAAGGTCATGGTGCAGTTCACATTCCATTAAAGAAAGAAATGTAAAATATTAAAGCTATCTTTGATTTTTTTAAATTGCTGTAACATGTTGTACTGCAACAGGTCAACTGGTTAGCACGTCCGTCTAACAGTGCAGAGGTGCCGGGTTCCGTTTGCATGTTCTCTCCGTGCCTGCGTGGGTTTTCTCCGGGTACTTTCTCATAGCTTCCAAAAACATGTATGGTTTGTTGATCAAAAAATTGTCCCTACGTGTGATTGCGAGCTCGAATGGTCGTTAGTCTATGTGTGCCCTGCGATTGGCTGGCGACCAGCTCAGAGTGTCCCTTGCCTACTGCCCAAAGACAGCTGGGATAGGCGCCAGCACACCCACGACCCTTGTGAGGATAAGCGGATTCCAAAATGGATGGATGGATGGAAATAGCCTGAAGACATGATGTTGGTGGTGTATTTACAACACCTTCAGGCCACGGAATGCCACCTGTATAGACAAAGCTTTGTTATACATTTTATTATAATTCATGTTTGGGTGAAAACGCAAGGTAATTAAACACATGGAGTTCAGCAAACTAGATGACAGTCTAAACAACATCTGCTGTAACTGTGCAGAAGCAAAGACAGTACACGTCAGTGTGACTGTCAGCCTCCGACGTTGAGCGTTCTCCTGAATCCATTTCTGAACTCATCTGAACAAAAGTGCGATCAGATGCAGCAGGCCTGCAGAAAAGTGTTTTCGTAAATGGAAGGTTACAACACCGTCACAGTATGGCAATAAATAAACTCCGACAGGGGTTGATAAATATTTTGAATTGTAGTTTACCGGAGCGGAGTGGCCTTGAAGCCAGAGAATGTGCGTGGGATGATGCGTGGCAGCACCTCATGATTGCCCGTCTGCAAGTGTTAATCCCTGGCTATGATGCAGCAGCCTGCATATTGGTTTACCACGACAGTTTACCTTGTTTCTTGGAGGAATTGCTCTGTATTATTATTATTATTATCATTATTCCATCCATTTTCCGATCCGCTTATACTCAAGGGTCGGGGGGGGGGTGCTGAAGCCCACCCCAGCCGTCAAAATACAGAAACATGTACTTGTTTTAATTGTAGCTGCCTGTAGGTAACTCACTTGACCAAATGCATTCCTAAATACGATTTAAAATACCAAATGGCTCTCTGAAATGACTTTTTTTCTTCTCAATACATGTTGATGACCAACCTAGAGTCCATTTTCTAATCTGCTTATCCTCACAAGTGTCGCGGGCTTGCTGGAGGCTATCGCAGCTGTCTTCGGGCAGTAGGTGGGGCACACCCTGAACCGGTTGCCAGCCAACCGAAGGGCACACAGAGACGAACAACCATCCGCGCTCACACCAAGGGACAATTTGGAGTGTTCAATCAGGCTTCCATGCATGTTTTTGGAATGTGGGAGGAAACCGGAGTACCCGGAAAAAACCCACACAGGCATGGGGAGAACATGGATGGATGGATCTCTCCCTATGATTGAACATCAAGTTCCACCACATCCGCCCAACAGTGCAGAGGTGGAGGGTTTGATTCCGGCTGCGGGCTTCCTTTGTGGAGTTTGCATGTTCTCCCCGTGCCTGTATGGGTTTTTTCCAGGGACTCCAATTTCCTCCCACATTCCAAAAACAACAGGTTAATGGATCACTCCAAATTGTCCCTATGTGTGAGTGTGAGTGCGGATGGTTGTTCGTCTATGTGTGCCCTGCGATTGGCTGGCAACCAGTTCAGGGTGTATCCCCCTTGCTGCGGGGAGATAGCTCAGATTGGCTCCAGCACAACCGCAACTCTCGTGAGGATAAACAGATTAGAAAATGGATGGATGGATGTTTGATATGTACTCTAGGTTGGTCATCAACATGTATTGAGAAGAAAAAAGTCATTTTAGAGAGCCATTTGGTATTTTAAATCATATTTAGGAATGCATTTGACCAAGCTAGTTACCTGCAGACAACTACAATTTTCAATTGCAATTTTTTCAGTTCAATTTCAAGTAAATGTTTCTGTATTTTGAGCATTAATTATTTAACATTTCATGGTTGGACTAACATAAATGAATGATCAACTGCAGACGCTGACACGGATGACGCATCATATCTAAAGGCCCGTCCACACAAATTAAAATGAAAACACGAGCCAGAATTCAGTTCCATGCATCCATCCATTGTCTGAGTGTTGCTTATCTTTTCTCATGTCATGAGTGATTTGGAGCCTACTATAGCTGACTTCATGTGAGAGGCAGAATACACTCTGGACTCATTCGCAATCAACATCAGATCTGTAAGGCAGATGTGCTCACCACTCATATGCCGTTCCACATTCTAAAATTCCATCTGCTAAAATTCCTTCTGTTGTACTCATCAAAACAACTCGGATCCTCTCCTCCTCAGCCTGGCCCCACAGAAGACGCGCGTGTATTGGTAGTCATGCTGCTGTGGAACTTGTTCAATTATGGGGATAAATCCATCCATCCAGGTTCTCCCGAGACCTGCATGGGTTTTCAACGGGTACCCTGGTTTCCTCCCACATTAAAAAAACATGCATCGCAGGTTAATGGAACACAATACATTGTCCCCAGGTGTGATTGTGACCGCGGATGATTGTTATGTGTGCCCTGCGATTGGCTAGCAACCAGTTTAGGGTGTAACCCGCCTCCTGCCTGAAGACAGCTGGGACAAGCTCCAGCAAATCCGCGACCCTTGTGAGGATAAGCGGATTAGAAAATGGATGTATGGGTGGATAGTTGACTGCTTTTATTTGAAAACCTAAACCAGCGGGTGGCATTTTGGCCTGCTCCCACACTCCAAGTGGCCCTCAATCAGCTCAATAATCGATGTTTCCTCTTCCATTCCAGCTCAGAGTTGTAAAAGTAACAATATTGTTCACCGCTGAATGCCAGATATCACGTTGTAGCCCTCCTGCCTCTCAATCTTCATTCTAGAATAAGACTTTTTTCTGGAAACGCAGTTTGATGTATTACTGTAAAACCCTATGAAATGTTTGTGCACGAGCTGTGGGTTTTATTGTATTGTACACAATTCTCAGTCACTTTTTCATATTTACAATGTGAAACACAAAATTTAACCCACCAGTTAAAACACCCATTCAACGAACTACGGGGAAGAAAAACACACTTAAACATACCGATTAATGTCCTAACTATGGAAAAAAAGTGAGTATTGGATGCCGTGATGTATGCTGGAATGTGAAGCGCGGCCGATCTCAACAAAGGTACACAGTGTTTTTTTTCCCCCTTCACAAGGAGCATTGACAGTCAGTTTAATGTGCATGAGGAGTTGTGCCTCGTGCGTTCTCCAAAAATATGGACATATTTATTAATTGCGCTGCAAACATTTTGTTTGGCGCCTTTACAAAGCAGTGTGAACTGCCCAATACTGCACCGCGTCATACCGGCGAGTGTCCGCCGCTTCATTTGAGGATATTAAAACATGGACAGGACAACTATATCATATTATATTTGTGTTAGTTAATTGAAAAAAAAAAAGAGTTCTTAGTTCTTAGCACTTAGTAATGGTTTGTTGTTTAGCAGTCTTGCGCCAGCTATGAATGGAGGTCTTTATGCACGAGAGCACTTTGCCCTGGAAAAAAAAAAGGTTAGTTTGTTGATTGTTCCAAACTGTCGTTGAATTGTGATTCTTTTATACATGCATTTGAGCATGACATATATTAAGGTGCTTGATATACATTGGTTAAATAAAATATATATCTGCACATAATTTATCCATTTAACCCTTTCAGGGACAGCCCTGACTCCAGTGGACAGCTTCTCATGTTATCAGGTTACAGGGATGAAAGGGATTAAAAAAATGGCCTTTTTATCATATATCTGGTGAAGACGTTTACTGTCTTATGTGGCCTTTGGTCATGCTGATGAAAAAATATGACCTGTCCACTCTTGAAGTTGTCCATCCCTGATCTAAACGGGTACATAGAAAAGAAGACAAAACAAAGGAAATTAGTATAGTAATCCCTCGTTTATCGCGGTTAATTGAGACCAAAACCACCCGCGATAAACGAAAATCTGCGATGTAGCGACCCCCCATATTGGTACATGTACACAATATTTCTAAGGCCAAATTTAATGGTATACATGCATGTAGAAATAAATTTTGTAGTAATTAACATGACTTAATGCTGTATACTAATAGATTTAAACATGTATAAGTTAGGTTAGTTTATGAATAACAAAATACAGTAAACCTTTTTTTTTTTTTAAAGTTCGCAAAAAGTCCGCAAATGGTTCACGAAAAGCTGCGAAAGTCAGCAAAACAATAGTGAGTCACATAGAGCAACATATACAGTACTGTACTACATGTATATGGAAATTATTATTATTATTATTATTTATTTTTTTAAATGAATATGTTTGAAAAAATCCACGATGCACTAAAGCCGCGATAAATGAACCGCGAAATATCGAGGATCACTGTAATACGTTTTTATCCTTTGGCACAGTTTACTACACATGTTCAAAAAGGAACCGAAAGAAGCAACAAAGTAGCAGTCGACACACAGAGCTGACTTAAGCCTCACAGCAAATGGAAGTGGCTCTTTTCATTCTCTTTAAATTCTCTTTAAACATTGTAGAAGAACCAACTGCTTTTCTGGAGTGCATGCAGGAGATCAAAGTGCGATCGTTTGTAAGGAACTACAATCAGACCTACATTGGCGTTTGGCACTTTCACCCCGATCCTTCAAGTCCATGTGTGACCACCAAGCACCCGCTTCCTCCCCATATCTGAAGGCAGAAGGGGGATTTAAAACAAGGGGGAAGTATTTAAAAATAATAATAAAGACAATAACGCGTGCAGTGATTTGATTTCAATAACAATTGAGAAGGTCCAATGCTTACTGACGTCAGATTTATGAATGAAATATGATGACATCCACCACATGTCTGGAGAGCTCCAAATCTGTCTGCTTGCACCGCAATGAAATTCACCAAAATTGCATTACACCACCTGCGCCAAAACGTCGACATGCTTCCAGCGTAACGTAAATAACGTTTCATATAGTTTCCGTGACCAAATGGTCACCTGTATCGGGGGCCGGTTTAAAAAAAAAATGTCTTCGGCCTGTCGGAACTCCCAGCACAGCGTGGAGCCAAACATGCTAAGGGAGGTTTGTAGCAGCCCAAAATTGAAGTTGCAACATTTTTTACGCTGGAATAATTTGCGCTGTCTACAAATATAGAGCCCTCTGAGTCGAAAGCACAACAATAATCATGCATGCCGAGAAGCTAAACAAATCCAGCCCACGAATGAAATCACAGCTCTTGCTCGTTGTGTACAAGAACTTCACTGAGCTGTGCAGAGTAATGTTTGCACTGCCACAACACTGGAGGTGTTCACACTTAACCACCGATATTACGGAGAGTCAAAATAGATCATCGTGGATTGCCTGGGCAACAACAGAAAAACAATTGTCTTTATTACACGCCAGTATTGGATCACATTAATTTAATGCAGCATTATTCTAGCGCAGTGGTTCCTAACCTTTTTAGAGGTACTGAACCAACCAGTTCATATGCATATTCACCGAATCCTTCATGCGTAAAAAAAATATATATATTTTTTACAAATTCAAGATACAGTCAAACCTCGGTTTTCGTCCATAATCCGTTCCAGAAGGCTGTTCGAAAACCGAAATTGTTCGAAAACCGAAACCACGCTCTTTTTAAAATAAAAATGTTTATTGAACACGTCTTCTCACAATGGAAAGCAACACAAGGAAGCGTCACTTCCTCGTCTAACCGAGGAAGCGTCACTTCCTTGTGTAAGGAAGGCGAGAGGAGTCAAATGGTGCGTTCAAGTGCGCTCAGTTTGTTACAGAACCGAAATTTGTTCGTCATCCGAGGCATAAAAAAATAGAAAGTTTTGGTCGAAAACCGAATTGGTCGTGAACCGAGACGTTTGAAAACCGAGGTTTGACTGTATTATAAAAAATGCATTTATTAAAAACAGAAAAAAGTAAACATTTCAAGAGATAAGTGTCCTTTTTTTTTTATTGTACGACGTACTATCACGACAGTCACATGTTGACTACTAAGCGAACTAAATTTCCCTCAGCACTGATTGGACATGTGATCATTTGCAGCCAGTGATGGCAAAGCGGGCGTGTCATAACTAAGTAACATGTTGAGTCGCGTTGGCAGATGCTCCGTCGAACCCCTGAGACCGACTCACCGAACCCCTGGGGTTGGATCGAACCCAGGTTAAGAACCACTGTTCTAGTGATTATGTTGCTGCCTGAACATCTGTCCTGGCTGCCACTCACATTCAGGAGGAAGTGAAAAACAAGTGAGGACCGTGACATCGTTGCTGAGGCATCAGTCACATGCGCCACGTGGTGTCGTCTTGTTACACAATGACAGCACCGAAAAGCGTTAAAGTGGAAGTTAAGTCCAATATTTTCTTTGCAGTGACGTGTTCTATGGGTCTCCGCCATTCTAAACACGGTGTCCTGATGAATATTGCGTTTGTGGAGTTGGAATTCAGCAGATCTGTAAAACGACCCTCTTTCAGGCAATTTATGCAGCACTGCCACCCACTGTCAAGTGAAAATGACTTTCAAGTACGAGTTCGTTCTTGCGAACGTCACAGCTCGCCTGTTCTCTGGGTTTGGTTGGGTGAGTCCGTGGCTACTTTGACGTCGGTTTCAGTCAACAGCAGGTAGTGATAGCCCCCTGAGATAAATAGTGGGGGTCACATAAAACATTTCACATCAAAAAGATTTTTCTTTTTTGACTTGACGTCTGCTTTAAAGAGGTATCATCTTCGAGTTTTATCACATTTATGTATTGATCTCCTAACACTCAGTCAGCACATTTACTGCGGAACGAAGCAAAAGCTGTGCAACGTCGAAAATGGGGCACGTTGCGGCAGACGCATATCTCTGAAAAGATTGATCACCCATCTTAATTTATGTATGTGTCTTGGAATCCCGTGTCATTTTGAGTCTGTTTCTCATCACCAGCCACAAACAGAAAAAATGCCTTCTCTTCGTGCGGCGTTTGTGTTTATAGATGTCCCCAAATTCTCCCTTTTTTTTTTATCCCACTTTGACGTCACACATTTCACTTTGCTGCGGCTTGTCTTCACCTTGATGACACCGATCTTGCTCTTTTCATCGTGAGCCAAATATTATTACGTTCCTGTTGTTTTTCTACTTTCTGATGTGTTTATTTTACTGCACGGCCGCTCCCAGGGCAAATAGCGCCGGCAGATTTTAAAACACACACACACACACGCACACACACAAAATTCTGTCTTACTGCTTCATTGTGAAAGGACAAACACGCCATTTTCCTTTTGTTCCCAAATAAATGCGTGTGTGTGTGTGTATCAGCAGTCAACCATGTGTCCTCTTAGTCATTGGTGCTGTGAGTGTGTTTACACTGATCACAAGTTTTCTGAAGCATACTTAAACCTGGATAGAGCAGCCAGCAGACATAATGGTAAGACCGCAGTGTTGATGCTCTGAATATGTTTTCTCACCTTAAAACTTCAAGTGACAATCTGTAAGGGGTACATATTTCACGTGACTCCCTTTGAATTTATTGAGCGGGTACTTGAAGGCGTCGTAGCTGTGGCCGCAACTGTGGAACATTGCAGGGAGCGAGTTTAGGAGTGCCTTTTGGCGTTTTCACTCCTAGCTAGTTCGTCATGACAACACCGCCCATCTGCAATTCTCCTCACCAGGACCTGTTGCATGGCGGTGCAGTGGGGTGGGGTTGAGCAGCGCTTGTTTTATTATCAACAACCAAAAACAAGTCCAGCCTCCTTGAGAGTTGTCTTTTTATGGAGTTGGAGGAAGGGTGCAGCGAAGGAAAAAAAAAAACTGAGCAGAAGGAGGAGAAAGTTCTCGAGAGGATTTACACGTTAAGCTCTTACCCCAGTTTTAGAAATATGTTCAGCAGAGGCTGTTGCTCGGTAAGCGCGAGAAACAGGTTAGCTACGTTTCCGCCATTGTCTGTCTTTGAGGCACAATGTTGTTGCTGTATCAAGTGTAGGTTTGATTTCCGTCGCCATTCTGCACATCGGTGGGCTTCTCTTGCTGACCTGAGGAGCCCAGCCAAACCAAAGTTTGCCCCAGCTGTTGTATGTCACAGTATTGCATTTCCACATCTGGCACAATTTAAAGAATCAAACCAAGTGCATAGGAATCCAGAAGTGACCTCACGGGCATGCGCAAAATTTCTCTCCAAATAATAACTTCAAGTTTTCTTTGTGTGAGAAATTTCCAGGAAGTCTCGCAACTCACAAAGGGTGGGCGTTGCGGATCGTCTGCCTAACTGCTTCAGTGTGTTTGCGGGCCAAAGGTCACGGAGGAAAATGGTCCTCGTTGCTCACGCCCCAAATGAGTGGTCTGTACTAAGTACATTTTATTTTTGCCATAAATCTGCCGCTTTATAAGAGTCACATTTTGGCTGCCTACAGCATTCCTACGACTTAAAGGAATAATGCATCTTCTCACTTGCACGGTCAACATCACTTTGCAGGAACTGATTTCGTCAAGGGCTTTTTTTGGACAAAAATCAAAATTTCCTTAATGATGGCCTTTGATAGAAATAATGTATGTCTTGGGGCCTCTACCCACCAATCCGCCGTTGGCCAACGTGGCCGACTGTCACTTTGGCCCACTGGCCCGATCAAGTGATTGTGGTTCACGCTGTTACAGGCCGGCCCCAACGTCATCTACTTTTTGAAGTGATGCCCCTTTACACCCGGAACTACGTGGGTTGCAAGCAAATGAAGCAAATGGGCTTCATTTTCACTCACTTGATCACAGAATGATGTTTGTTGCAAAGTCGCAATTTGCATTGCTGCCGTCTGCCCCTTGTTTGCTTGCTGGTGGAAGAAATAGCAATGCGGCGGCGGTGCAGGAAGGCTCAAAACATTTCACTTCCACGGGGTGCTGTCGTCTGACGTGATACGCACCCTTGCTGCACTTCTCTTGGCAAACGGTAAGTGGGCTGAGTTTCAAAATGACAACACAGATTGACTTAGTATACATGTCAACAACATTTTTGTTTCTTTACTTTTCTGAAACACAAAATGACATTACAAGCGCGAGTGAAGTGCTCAATGGCAGGATAAAAATAGAAAATTTGAAACGTCATTGCACAGTGGAGCTACAAGCAGGTGATACATTTTCAAAAATCAGGGGAAAGCGTCAGCAGCCTTTCGTACCAGTTCTGAAGGGAATTGCCAACAGCTTTTTTCAAACATTTTTTGCATAGTTTCCCCACTTTAATGTGCCAGATCATCAAAGAAATGTAAAGCTCAGACAACGATAACCCAAGTAAACCTAAAATGTTTTGTTTTTACACACAGGTCCATGTAGGTTCGGATTTTTATGATTTCTTTTACTATTGTGTGCGGTTTTTGACCATTTAAATTTGTCTGATAATGAGAAACATTGAAGTCTGACAAACATGCGCAAAAATAAATCAGGACGGGGGCACAAACACTTGTTCATGTGACTTTATATATCGAGCCAATATGTTGCAACAATGTTATCATCTTTAATTTGCCGTGGGGAGGACTTTACCAACAAACCATATTTTAATTCATGTATAAAGAATTCCTGACTTTGATTCTGCAATTAGCATTCATGAGTTTTACATTGTGTTATCTTGTTTTTCAGTGCTGGGGACATTAACTCATTCAGTACAAGCCAATTCTAGACAGAGTCTGAAAAGACGTTTAAAAACGTCTTTGGGAGTGAATGAGTTTAGTGGCCCCGGCAGCATTTCGGATGGGAAACGTAAACATTTGCCTCCCGGCGGGAACTGGATCAACATTCTTCAATGAAGAGAACACATTTTACATACATATGATGCAAAATAAAATCCGTCCTTTTTTCCTGACAACGGTGTGTCGTATTCAAGTATAAAAACTGTAACTAGCTAGACTTGTTCTCTTGTATAGGAAAATCAAAATGTTTTGTAACACAACTAGATATCTTAAAACAGTACAACGCCACATGGTTATCTGCTTTAGGAATTAACATTTGTGATGTAGCTAGCAGGCACCAAGTGCCCGGGTTCCTAGATGTTCTCCCCGGGCTTGCGTGGGTTTCTCCGGGTGCTCCGGTTTCCTCCCACATTCCAAAAAAAACATGCATGCCCCACTCTATCCCTAGGTATGAGTGTGAGCATCCTCTGTTGCCCTTCAACCAATTCAGGGTGTCCCCCGCCTACTGCCCGAAGACTGCTGGGATAGGCCCAGCGCCCCCCGCGACCCTAGTTCGGTTCGGAAAATGGATGGATGGATGGATGGATGTAGCTAGCAACACACTCCTGTTTTCAATTCAAATGACCAAAAAGCTCATCAGCAAACTTAACGGAAGCCTGATAACGGTCTTGCTCATTTGAATCAGATATTTCAAACAAATGTGCCATGTGTGTTCAGCCTGCATGCATCACCTCAAATACATTCGAACCCGGTAACTGTGAAGCCGACGTGCTAACCACTGACTAATTTGAATCAGATATTTCAAACAAATGTGCCATGTGTGTTTGCATGTCACCTCAAATAATTTAACATTTGAAAACTTGTTTCATTAACACTAACAACATGGAAACAAAATTCAGCCATTCATGAAAGAAGGAAACCAGGTTTGAGTGTCAAAGAGACAACTCATTCCAAAAAAACCCAAATAAACAAAAAAACAACCCTCTTTCCCCCCCAAAAACAGAGCAAGTTTTATTCATTTTGTAGATATCCAATATATAACATATAATATAACATATTATGGACGTTTTGTTCTTCTACTTCTTCCTTTCATAACCTTGCTGCTGTGAATTGGGGATTTCTCCATTGTGAGACTAATAAAGGTTTTCTTATCTTATCTTATCCCGTTCAGGGACAGCGGTTACTACAGTGGACAGCTTATCATGTTATCAGGTTACAAGGTGCATGAAAGGGTTTATATATATATATATATATATATATATATATATATATATATATATATATATATACATACACACATACACACACACACACACACACACACACACACACATCCATCCATTTTCAGAACTGCTTTGCGAAAAACTGCGATTGGCACGACACACAGAGACGAACAACCATCCGCATTTACACAACACGTTGTCCAATGTTCAAAAAAATTTGCCCTTAAAAAAAAAAAAGATTGGTCGAACAAGAAAAAACAACAAGAAAACCCACATATGAGTGAGCTACAACTGCATTACATGAAATTATGGTCACAAATGTGCGATTGAGTGAAGCAAAACGTGAAATTGCGAGGCAGCACTACTCGATAGAGTAATTACTTTATAATTAATGCATTTTTCGAGATAAAATAAATGAAATTAGTACTTTAACTAAACCCCATATTTTCTGAACTTGACGGATTAAGACTTGAAATAACAAGAAGAATTTACATTTCCTGTCTGGGAGTGTGAATCTTTTAAGGAAAAGCACACAAATCGCAGAACTATGCAGATACAAACATGTACTGTAATTGCTTAGCGTGCGTTTGTGTGTGCGCGGGAGTGCATGTGTGTGTGTTTGTGAGTAAGAGTGTGACCCGAGAGTTCAAGAGGCCATTGACTAAGACTGGATTAGCTGCTCTCAAGGCTTCCACTGGAATGCAAGGATCAACAGTGCTTGCGCTCACACGCGCACACCCACATTTTTGTGTTGCACTCAAACAGCCACTATTTCCCCACTAGTCTATAACAGTCCATTAATGGCTGCGAGTTCTTGGGAGGGCAGTTATACAAGGTCAAGCAGTGCTGTTTATGTATTATGTGTGGATGTATCGTTCATGTATATATTTACTGTATTCATCTTGGGAGTCCTGGCTACCTCAATGAAAGAAGATTGAGATGTGGGTTGGAATTTCTTCCCTTGTTGAGTTGAAGCTGTAAATTGTGTGCGCATATTGTGAGTGTGAAGGGTTGGGCTTCATGTGACAGTCCTGTCATTGATGAGCTAGTGAGTCCAGGATGTTTATCATCTCCCACCGGAAGTCAGCTGCACTCGGCTTCAGCTTCTGGTATGGAAATAGTCAGAAAATGCAGCTTTTATTCTTGTGTGTGTGTGTGTGTGTGTGTGTGTATGTATTTGCAGTACCATAAAACTGTGAAGCGGTTTTAAAAATATTTAGTCCCTTCCTTGGCTGAATAAGGTTATAAAAATAGATAAAAGAATATTAAATAACCAGGACATAAAAACACAAGACATGGGAAGTGGAGGATAAGTAATGTTCCTGAACAGGTGTGTTTTTAAACGGGACTTGAAAGTGGAAAGAGGTGTGCAGTTTTGGAGGTCCAAAGGTAGACTGTTCCAGAGTTCCTTGGCTGAATAAGGTTACACAAATATGAGAAAATGTTTCAACAGTGTTCCTGTGCAGCCACGCACCACTGCACTAACTACGGTAAGAACTGTGGGCACAATTACAACTTGTACTACAGTCACAATAAGTCATATTATTAAATCAGTAACTACTGTAACTGACAATATCCAAATCGCTCAGTTTTAGTTTCAGTAGTAATGTTATCGTCAAGGCAGAAATCGTAAAGTTCTGCGGAAAAAAAAAATATCATCCAAACCTATTGCTATACGCCAAGAGTTTATGAATGTAGCTTTGCAGTCAGTGTGGCTCTCTTCTATGTGTATTCAATAACTTATCTGAACTCTTTAAACTCAGCTGAAATTAAAACGAGTAACATACTCCTACTTTGGCCTCTTATGAAGAGTAACGACAGCCATGTTCTCCTTCCTTCAGGAAATCAATAATAGATTAGCACATGTACACACATCACTGGGCCTTAGTGGGTGTGGTGAGGTCTCCAGGAAGTGACACTTGGCTAAAACTTCCTGCACTGTACCACCAAGTTTGGACGACTTGGACTTAGCCGTCAGTTTTATGTCACACATCCATGCCAAGGTTCACCAGAGAAAAGTGGCCCTTCACTTTTTTCCATTTGTGATACACTGTGACCTTTGATGTCCTCATATGATGTCGGGATTCTCTCAAAGAATTTGCTACCAGTGGCCATGATCATGAAGCAAACGTTCTCAATTGAGTCCGAAGATCAACGTCCCACTTGTACGTTCCGTTGAAACTGTGATTCAAAGTCTTCAGCAAATTTCAAAAAGAGAGTTGTTTTACTGTCCAGAATAAAGTACATTGATCACTTTATTTTCAGTGGACGTCGACGCAGACTGAAAAACAATGACCAATTCAGTGTTTCATCCGTTATGTATTTATGATGTAGGGCTGTGTGGCCACAAAGCTGTCGTTATTTTCATAGCTTTTCCTCTTCTCAAGCAGTGGTTCCCAACCTTTTTTTGGCTTGTGTGCCCTCAAACTATTTTGTCCGACCACCAGAACCCCTTAACTCTTAGCCTGTTGATGATTCTCCCAAAAATAGAACATAACACAATTGATGATGAAATGAAAATCAGTTCATTTTGTTTCCTTCATACAAACATTTAATTCTTTGGTGTTCTCTCCTTTTTCATTCAAACATAAAAATGACAATTGTGTTGCCTTGTAATGAAATCAGTAGCATATTAAATGTGCATACATTAAATCAAAGTGGAGAATAAACCTGCCTTTGTTACATCCCCCTTCCACATGCGCCTATTGTGATTTTGGCGCGGTTGTGCCACAGGGTATTGATATGGAAAATACGTTGGAAATTATTCAATATTTCGAGGTATCCCCATTGTGCCCGCATACACTCTGTGTGCCTGGTTGGGAAACACTTGTTCTAAAAGAATAGCTCAAGCTTCTTCACAGGACTATAATCTCTAAAATCAAATGCATCTGAACTTTGCAGCTGTTGGTCAGCGGTGGGCGCGTGCAGTAAAACATTTCGTCATTTGACAGCTTGCCCCTCCGTCAAGGATAACAACACGAGGATAACAGAACACAACTTTTTTCTCTTTGATACAGTTTGGACAACTTTACACCCCCACCAAAAATTTAATATATATATATATATATATATAAAACCAATTATTGCACTATTTTTTCTGGCTTTCAAGTGAGAATTCTCACTTGAAAGTCAGAATTCTCAATAAAAGTGAGAATCTTGCCAACCATGTTTTTTTTTCTCTCTTCATTGGCCCCTAATCCTCTTCTGTACGCAACCATGTCACATTGCGTGCCAACATTAACAATATATTTGGTCAACTTGAAAATTATTCAGTATGCAAGGCTCGAAGATAATTACATTTCTTTTGTTGCCATAGTGACCGCAGATAGTCTTAGTTCTAACATTGTTCGCATATTCCAGACACCTCATGTGTTGTGTGCGAACCGTACAAACATAGGGGGAGCCATGGAGCAAAAACAAAAGGCCATTTTTTTTCTCCTGCTGCTGTAAGCTGTTGAGAGATGCTGTCGTGTGACCACAGCTCAGCTTTAACACTGTCATCTTCACCAACAAAATCATTCGGATTTGGAGGCGTGGACCAGTGGGCCATAATCCCACAACTCTTTAACTACCACACAGGATTAACGGGAAATTGATTTGGGAGGGAGGCGGGTGATGTGGCACCCATGCGGAAAATAGAGTCTTAAAGAGACTTTTCTCTGATCCTGCTGTGTTAAACGGATACGGTGAAAGAAGATCAGAGGGGGGAATTGCAAGGGAATGTGATTTACTTTAGTTGGCTCATGTTCCTGCCACTGCAGTGAAATATAAACTAAAAATTCCTTAATAGGATTAACATAAGCTTGAAATCAGTGAAAAAAAACTAAACAAAAAAAACTTGCCTATTGAGGTCCCGGAACAGAAGGCACGGTTAAGGCATCAATATGGTGACAGCACTCACACAAAATGTAATTCAAGGTCATTGTTTTAAATGAAACTTGCTACTAATGAACACGATACATGTGTGTGGTTGAATTATTTCAATCACCCCAAATGTCCGCTTCATGCTTTATCTTTCAAGTGGGATTAATTTAAAATCAAATATGAAAATAGACATTTAAAAAAAAATAGTAACATTGTTACTCTAAACAACTTTGCACATGCAAGACGATCTTGAGTGGTCTATTCTATTCCAAGTCTGCCCCCCTCTCACACATACAACAATACACGATAAAATTTTCAGGACCGATCACCATTCAGCGGTCTTAGAAAAAAAATGCTAACCGATCCCTGATCCAATAACAAGATGGAGCAATATGTCTGTTTAAATAACTTCTTTATTCATTTACTGCATTATTTCTTTATTTTATTGAAAAGGAAACCGTAAATAAACATTGACACATAAAAATGACAGATTATAGCCGTTGACTAGTTTCCATCTCTAGTCCCTTGGCAGGTTGTTCAATTTTAAATATAATTGTGTCCTGTTTACTGAGCATCAACAGAAGTTTTCTCAAGCATTTTTGCCAATATTGAACAATCTTTGCAATGCCCCCAGGAAGGAAAGTCGAGGGGAAAAAAAATCCAAGAAAAACATTTGAAAAACAAGCATAACTTGATTTTCACAAAAAAATGTAGCTGCGCTTAGAAAGGAGCAATAGAAAAAAAAAAACTACATTCTGTATCTGGACCCTTTTCAAAATGATTGCAATGACTTCACTGGATTGATGAACTGTAACTTCAGCATGGCAGAAAAGAGTGAAGCGGTACCCTGAAATTGTACATACAGCTGTAATATACTGTATTGCTGTACATGGGACTTTGAAATCCAAATCTTTGAAAGCAGTGAAAACATTATGAAGCAGAGTTGTTTCATGAAGTGACACTTTTTATTTATTTTATATATCATTATTGATGTCATAAAGACAACTTGGCAACTGTATAATTCTGGACAATAGGGGAATGTGCATTGTGGCATTTTCATATGCGACATTGGGGAGCCTGGACTATTGTTTAAAACAAAAGATGTGTTCTGTTGTTGTGTTCCCTCTAAATTAGTGTTGTATTTTGCCATTAATAGAGATAATGTGTCACATTTCGCATAATGGTAGATGGAGGACTGAACAAAATGTATGAACAAAAAACTGGAGAAAACTCACTCAAATACTCAAACAAAGTCCTGGAAATCACAAGAAACCAGAGTAGCAAAAACCTATGACAGAAACAAAACATGACATGACATGGGCACATGGGCACATGGGCACACAGACACACACACACACAATGATCCAACAAAGACTGCTAGAACCCAGGGAACTAAATACAAGCAAAGTAACGAGACAACGAGAAACACCTGGACAAGACACAAAGGGTTGAGGGAGCTGATTGGTCAAACACAAGGGACACGGAGGACGAGAACAGGTAGAGACAAAAAGGGCACATGTGGGAACAAAACCAAATGTAAGCTAAACAAAAACATAACATTACAGAGTTACTATCTTTGAAATATGCGTGGGGGGTGAAATTTGCGTAAAGGGCGCGGGGGTACGAATCATTCGCCGTGCTCGTGGGTGGTTCGCTTCCTGTAAATGTCTTTTTTGCAGCGTAATCCAAAACTCAGAAGATCCTGACGACGACAGTATGTCGAACACGGGGGGTGTTGTTTCTGAGCCAAAATAAACCTTTCAAACAACAAAAGGAGCACCAGTTGTGCTCTGACAGTGTCAAGATGGCCGTTGCGCCTGCTGCAGTGGCGAGGGAGAGCGAGGCTGTTTGAGTCGATACCGCTAAGATCAACTTTACTTTAACATCGAAACGATTGATACTTCAGTTATTTGAAAGCACTGCATTTGCAGTGTCGTACCACAAGGAAAATCAGTGCTGGTATGGATTAGCAAACTCTTACAAGGACCACACAAGCAGGAGAGCGGCTTTCTGTGCAGCTCTAAATCTTATGACAAGAGTTCTATATTGACAGGTAGCGCCACAATGTTTTCGTCATGGCCAACATTAATTTGTGTTGTACCGCCACAGGTAAATGTAAACGTGGGAAACACTGCACCTGTCATACCTCATTTCGCAGGACCAATCAGTGATGTCATTTGATCAATTGGCAAATTTAAGACATTACAGCCGATCACCAAATAAAATACTAAATGTCGATCCGATACAGCTGCACATCGCTGTGAAGTCTAATAGCTGTACAGAGATATCTTTTTTTGTCTATAGGTCACGATAGCAATAGTAAAAACGCAAGCAACGTAAAATGTTGCTATTTGTTACAGCGGGCTTTGTTGTACCGTATTGTTGCACTGTGCCACTTAATTTATTTTATTTTTTTTCCCAAGCTGCCATTGCATTGAAAAATGTCTTGCACAGCTGTTGGCGGTTGTGATACTAACATGCAGAAGAAGCTCAATCTGTGACGACAAGAGCAACGTATCAACACAGCCCCTACCCAGGGATGAGGATCATAGAAGAATTAGTCTGAGGGTCTGCATTTGAAAAAAAAAAAAAACACTTCAACGGTGTACTGGTGAACTTTGTACTAATGTGCTTGTATTGCGGAGAAGACTTTTATCCAAATTGCTTTGATATGTGAGGGAGTTAGTATGAATCAACTGAAATTATTAGGAATGGTGCAATATTTTGGATTTTATGGACAGCAAGCATTGGCATTTTTGTCAGTAAGCTGTAGTGAGCGCCAAAGGACACGGAGACGATATGCTTATAAAATTCTAAATATTGGGGCCGATTGTTCAAATATTTGCAGTGGGCGGTTGAAGTTGACATTGAGATGTAGACATAAAGATTGATCAGAGTTTTATGACATCGAGCGACGTCAGGCTCGTTTTCATGAAGCGTTCCGGTCATGTGGTTACTATGCAGTGGGAAGTTATTTTGGCTGCCTCCTTTGTCTGCTTGAAGCTGAATAGGACGGTGTCCTTCCTCTCAGCAAAACATGACCAACTTTATTACTTTGTTGGTGCTGATCTGCCTCACAGCTTTTCACAGTGCTCATTGCCTCACATCTGAAGCGATTCAGAAAGTCGTTAAACTTGTGAGTACCACAGCGCCGGCCTCCTTTTTTTTTTTCCATGTCATCCTCTTACCCTTTTACGTTACCTGGAAGAGGGATTGAAATGTTTTCACTACTAAGCAGCAACAACCGGCAGTCCCACATTGTTAAAGTCTGTAGCTACCATTGAAAGTGTACTCGCACAAACAGTTTCTATGTAAAGAAAATGCTGGTTTCGCTATACCGGAAGCCGTGCAACTATTTCACGCAAATGCGCATAGGAGCGTCAGAATAAAGTGGATGCCTCTCAATATCTTCTGGAGCCAATGCCAGCTGAGACAGTGCAGGGTGAATGTTGCTCTGAAGCATGATTTGAAGAACATAGTGAATCAAATCTAAGTCCCAATATCTGACAGAAAAATCTCATTTAGATCTTATCCTGAAAACTGTCAGCCCTATACACTTATTATATTAGTATTAAACTAGCCCTCCTGTTGTCCTCATTTTCTGTACACACCCTGTGTCCTCCGGGTCAAAATGACCCATCTTCACTAAACCCCCTAAATAAGCAGTTTAATTGCATTTTTAACACCAAATTTCATATTGCTTGAAGAAACAACTTGTCCTTCACCACAAAAGGTTTGATATACTTCTCCCTCTTCACTTGTATTTCTATAGCTTAAGAAAAGGAAACGTTTTATTCGTTCCAATGACTAAAGTTTCTTTCTTTTTTTTCCCTCCAGTGAACAATTTAAGACAATACAAAACAATACAATACAAGACAAAAATATGAAAAATAAGATAACCCATGCAACTAATTAGCGCATGTAGCGCAGTATGCAAGTGCACAGCCTTTGCAGATATATTTCTTACACACACAGTATGTGTTTTACAGTCCTTCTTTTGAGGGCAGAACTGGCATCTCTTCCTCTTACTTGCCCTAGCTGGGGAAGTGGCTGTGGTATCTGGATCCTCAGGTCTCAGGAGCTCATGCACTCTGAATAGCTTTCACAACTGCTGCTGTGGCTTCTGTGTGCGGGACATGCCTCCTTCTTTCAATGAGTGCAGTTACAAGTGTCTTTCCTAGCTGCTCCAGGAACACCCTCCTCTTGTTCTTCTTATGAGATATCAAGTCGGGTTGATCTCTCTCCAGATCACCTGCTACGATTAGTTGCCGTAAGTTGGCCTGCAGGTCGGTCTCATCCATCTTTTTCCAGCTGTCTCCATACTTGCGAAAACCCTCCAGATTTGTCATCTCCAGAATTATTATGTTTTCTATTTCTGGTGTGATAAACAGGTAGAATGTAGAGACAATGTCCTGGGCATGAGAAACGGCATAACCTGTGGGTCCTGGGGTCATCTTTATGACGTTTTGTTCTGCATGCCTGCCATGTTGGTTGTATGCTGCTGAGGACCATGTTATTTTGCCATTTTTTGACAGGAAAGTCTCTCTTTCAAATTCAGTGTTTTCTTCTTATTCTGATGATGACTCATCATGCTCTGGGTTATAATTCCTCCCCATGTTCTTCTGATACATCCTCCTTTTCCTCTTCTGAATCAGTTGTCTTGCTGGAAATCAGAAAAAAATCAGCTCTAGAGCCTCTTCAATGTCATAAAGCACACTCATGGCGTCAGCCCAGAGACAATTCGGGTCAATGTACTGTCATCAAACCATGGAACACCTTTATAACCCAGTGTTATTTCTTGAAATCACAATAAAAGGTCAACTCATGGAAGCGGAGAGCTCTGCGCTCTCAGAGTCTGCGAGAATGCCACCTATCTTGTCTTGCTAATGTCTGCTACTGTCTTGTTCGGGTCCTGTCATCTGGAACACCTTTATAACCCCTTGAAATCCACAAAAAAGAGCCCTGCCGTCTGCGAGAATGCCACCTATCTTGTCTTGCTAATGTCTGCTACTGTCTTGTTCACGTGCCTTACTCATTGATCTGAGACACAACTAAAACATTGAAACATTCTGTGGTGTGTCAATAGCTTTGTGACCTTGATTTCAACACTATTTGCCTCACTTTTTTTTTTCTACCCGAAGACCACCTTTGTACTTTCTTTTGTACAGCTTCCATGGAAATGTGAATAAAAACATTTCAATTTGTCTACAGTTGGGGCCAATCTAGAAAAAGCCATAAAATGTCAAGTTAAAATAACATTTAGGGGATTTTTGGGGCGTTTTTAACCCCGTGATGGGTCATTTTGACCCGAGGACAACAGGAGGGCTAGAGAAATAACGAGAGCGACACTGACAACCATTCACACTCACTGCCAGAGAGTGAAAAGAGGTGATGGAACCACTACACCAAGATAATTAACAGCTACCGTATGTTGGTGGCCTTGTGTATTATATCTGTCATTATAATCGAAGGCGGCCCAGTTGTCGGTGGGTTAGCGCGCCAACCTCATAGTGCAGAGGTGCAGGGTTCGATCCCGGCTCCGGCCTTCCTGTGTGGAGTTTGCATGTTCTCCGCGGGACTCGGTTTTCCTCCCACATTCCAAAAACCTGCATGGCAGGCTGATCGAACACCCAAAATTGTCCCCAAGTGTGAGTGTGAGCGCAGATGGTTGTCCATCTGTGTGCGCCCTGCGATTGGCTGGCAACCGGTTCAGTGTGTCCCCCGCCTACTGCCCGAAGACAGCTGGGATAGGCTTACCCAGGGTGCTTACCTTAGCACCCTACGCGACCCTTGTGAGGATAAAGCGGATCGAAAAACGGAAAGAATGGATCATTATTGAATTAATACAATTATAATGGAATTGTTCTGCACAAACTGCATCATGTAGGGGCTGGTAGCTGCGGATTAGTCAATCGAGCTTCTTCAAACCACCCACTAGCAAGTGTCGTCCGCTGAGTCTTGTTTGGCCTTTGCTGACCTTTCTTCAAGTGTCATTCACACACATCAACACAAAATGGAGGTTTTAAAAGCAAAAGCACACAAAGGCATACACAGTCATGCAGGCATGCATGGCGCCAACCCCTTCAAGAATCAATCAGTCTCACACAAGACTAACAATACCACTCGTATGCTAAAAGACACGATTCTCACCCAGAAATATGCACTTCACAATCCCCTCACAAACAGAGCACTAAATACAGTTACTTGCAATGAGTGCATCTTTTCATTGGTAGACAACCCTTTTTTTAACAATCGGGAGTGTATGGGGGATTATACTGTCAATCCAAAAGCATGCAAAAATATTCCTATGCTCAAAAATAGGCACGGAAAAATAAACATCGTTTTTAACCTGGATTTGTTAGTCGAGTATTTCCACTCGAGGCTGACTTCATACTCCCAACAGATAACTTAATAAACCCTTTTATTGTTAAATTAATTTTTTCGCGCCCCAAATGCTAAAACTGTACTCCAGAGAGCCAAGGAAACGTGTTCAGGACCAAAGTGTTGTATCTTAATGGTTTTGGGTGGCTGCAAAGAATCCGCTCTCCCAGTGACAAACATCGCCATGGTTACGTGCTCCACTTCGTCAGCCTCATTTTCCTGCAAATGCACAAAAAAGCAACAATGCAATTAGTACTTAGAAAGCTAGAAGTGAAGCTCTCTGCCAACTGTACTTGGCCTTATCTGAAGGCCACATGAAGTTGGAGCTCTGCAGCAATTGACTGTGCACAAAGTCGGCGACCTCTTTGCACTTTGCGCCTCACCATCCGCTGACCCCTCTCAGTCAGTTTACATGGCCTCCCATTTCTTGGCTTAGTTGCTGTTGTTCCCAAACTTTTCCATTTTCTTGTAATAAAGCTGTGGAATATTTCAGAGCAAGGACATTTCATGACTGGATTGGTTGCACAGGTGGCATCCTATTCCAGTTCCACGCTGGAATTCACTGAGCTTCTGAGAGCGGTCCATTCTTTCACAATTGTTTGTGAAAACAGGCTCCATGCCTCGGGGCTTGATTTTATAGACCTGTGGTCAGGTCAAGTGATTAGGACACCTGATTCTGGTCATTTGGATGGGTGAGCAAAGACTTTGGGTAATACAGTACAGCCAGTATTGTGTATCTCGATTGTGTATCCAGGTTGTGTAGCTGCCTGCTCTCACCGCGACCAAAATATTGTTGTTTTCGTGCGTTGAATTTGAGGACTGAAAATGACGTCCAGTCCAGGTCAGTTACATGGTTACAATAAAAAATGACTGAACGAACGGTTAATGGTTATTATTATGTTTATAACTGCATATTTTATTCATTTTATTTTTTTCTGGATACTGTCAACATCCGAGTACAAATCCATAATGGCGGCGGGGAGACTGGTTTGGGATCTTTTACTATTTTAAAGTTTTAAGTACTACGCAATCACACTCAATCTAAAAGGTTTCTTTCGTCCAAATTGCTGTAAATTTACATGACATCAAAGTTTAAAAAAAGGACATGTATTCAACTATAATAAAGTGAACACGAAAGAAAAAACATGAGACAAATGACAGCTGTTGTGTACTTTTTCACTACAGTCAGATTCATATCTTAATGTTTGGTTATGTAACATTGATCACTTCGCTTTCCCTCAAGCCGAATTGAGGACAACCTTAAAAAGGTGGAAAAAACCTATTAATCCTCTGTATTGGACAAGCACATGTACACACATGCATTAGGCGCAGAAACACAGGCCCATAGACACGCAAAAAGAGGCTGATGAGTCCAACTGGTCAGTAATCGCTTACAAATGTGAACCTTGAGATGGTTTGTCAAGGGGAGGGAAAATGTCCTTAAAAGCAATCGATGACATACACGCGCATAAAAAAGAGAAACAGGTTTTTCCTTTTCAACGTTGCGGGACAGGAACTCAGGGGTCATTTCAAGGCAGTGGAAAAACAAAATGAAAGCTGATCAGAAGAGAAGAGAGCGAAAGAATTCCTCAAACGTTCCTTTGGTGTCTGTTTCCACAATAACGGCTCCTCAACTGGGCCCCGAGTACCTGCCTGCAATATGGCAGCACATGTACGTAATTGTGCGTAAAGGCTGGTTGGAATCACGAGTTTGACTTTACCAGATGTGGATGTGTGTTTTTCCTAAATCTGAATTAAACTATACAGCGGGTACCCCACTGTGTCACGTGAAGACATTGACCATCTTAAAGTTGTGGTCGTCTCGAAACAGCCAGGTTGAATACAAAAAGACTGCATCTTGGACAGCTTTAGGTATGGGCAACAGCTTTGTCAAATTGATCGGCAAAAACAAACCAGAACAAGAAAATACCTGCAAATGCATTATGGGACAATTGCGGACAATGCGACGGCATCGAAACCGACCTGCCCTTCCAGGTTTTAACTGAAATCAACTTTTGAATGCCCGTTGTCAGTGTATATTCGGGTCGGAAATCTGACAGAATTCCACCTGGTGGGGCTGCATGGTGAAAAATTCATTACACAGATACATCAAGCTGTTCCTTGACTCTCACACAACAGGAAATATGAAAGTCAGCTATTCTTAAGATGTAATCATTGATATAATTGGATTGCGAAAGAACTAAAATGGAAAATAATCTACTGCAATCAGTTACGGTATGTTTTTACTATTCGCATGGGGTGGACGGGACAGGGGCAGCCCCGCCTCACTAGCCTGCCAAGATGTGGTGCGTGCAACCATTTTCCTGTGCACCTTAGCACTGGCAAGAGCTCTTGTTTACATGCCTGCTGAAAGTTGTGTTTGTGCCGCGCTAGTTTTTTTTTCTTTCTTGCTGATATACACATTTACGTGACTTGGTTCAGATGAGTTTGACATCTTGCCAAAAGCATTTTGCTCGGGATGCTATCAACTAGCCAAAGGTTGTATGTTTACAGAGTAAATATGAGCACAAAGGAATTACTCTTGTTATTTCTACAATATGTTAAGTTGGGGGCGGCACGTTGGTCAACTAGTTAGCACATCCGCCTCACAGTGCAAAGGTGAAGGATTTGATTCTGGCTCCGCCCTTCATGTGTGGAGTATACATGTTCTCTCCGTGTCAGCGTGGGTTTTCTCCGGGTACTCCGGTTTCCTCCCACATTCCTAAACCATGCACAGTAGGTTAATGGGACACTCTAAATTGTCCCCAGGTGTGATTGTAGGCATGAATGGTTGTTTATCTATGTGTGCCCTGCGATTGGCTGGCAACCAGTTCAGGGTGCACCCCGCCTACTGATCCAAAAGACTGCTTGGGATAGCGTCCAGCACACCCGTGACCCTTGTGAGGATAAGCGGATCAGATAATGGCTGGATGGATGGATGAAAGGTTAACTTTGTACTCTTCTGTTGTGTCCTGAAAGTTCTGCACGCCCCCACACCCCCACAAAAAATTCAAAATAGTAATACATAAATGAATTTTAATTTATTGTATTTGAATTCAGTTATTTTAATATATCAATACTACACCCCAACTTGTTCATGGGAACAATTTTTGCTCTAAACACGATTAAAAAAAATAAAGGATAGGGCAATGTATTACATATCTTTACACCTGGTGTTATCATTGGACAGGTATGACATTTACACGCACACACTCAGACCCACACACACACACACACACACATACACATTCAGTGATACAATGAGTTCGTATCGGGGCTCGCAATCATATTGCTTCCGGCACTGATGATGGCATAGACGTCTCTCACAATGGAAAGGATGTGGTGATAGTGATGTTTATGACTCGCTACATACTGTATAGTGTCAATGTTGATCGATTTAAGGAGAGAGTTTCACCTTGCTCACATCGAGAGAGACTCCATTTGGGAATAATTTATGCAGAGCATCGTGGCAACAAGTGCCCACTGAGTGTGTTGCCATAGCAATAGTTCTCTCACTCCCTGGCCCTTGGACTATCTGTGTATTGCCACGGAAACCAACATATTCTTTCATCCCTTTTCTAAAATAACAACTTTTTTTGCTGCAGCTCTCCGTATGTCCAAGCAGCATTAGTTACCAAAGTACGTGACAAAGGTCCACTCAACACAGTGCATACACGCTCCATTGCAACGGCTATAACAATTAGTGAACAGAACCAACCTAAATTTTGATAGATGGGGATCTTAAAGTGATGCAGACGATGATGACCTTGATGCTCAGAAACCAACTGTGGGGGCTTAACTTTTAGACTTGCTGTCCTCCAGTATTACATTTCAGTAAGCATTTACCGTATTTTCCGGACTATAAGTCAGATTTTTTTTTTTTTTTTTTTGTTCTTGGTTTTTTTTTGGGCCGGTGGGCGCGACTTATGTGAAGCGATTTCTGTGTGAAATGATTAACACATTATATCATTTCACATGTTATTTTCACATTAAGCCGCAAGAGGGTGCTCAAGGGCTATGTGGATACGTTCCTGATAAAAATAACTGATGATAACTCTGACATAAGCGACGTAAGAGTGGAAGAGCCACACTATGCTATAGTTATCTGAATAACTCTTAACATGTTATGTGAGCATACCAGGCATGTTCTCGGTTCGTTATTTATACGTCATCTAACGTTAGCATATCATACATTTATTCAGCCTGTTTCTCTCTATCTTTATTTTTATTTGCCTTTCAAGATGACCTGTCTATTCTTGGTGTTGGATTTTATCAAATACATTTCCCCCAAAAATTCGACTCATACTGCAGTGCGACTTATATATGTTTTTTTTTTTCCTTCATTATGCATTTTATGGCTGGTGTGAGTTCTACTCAGGAGTGATGTATAATCTGGAAAATACGGTAAATGATGGATGCAAATACTTGGCCCAGAACAAAATGGATTTATTTTTTTTGGGGGGTGCAGAAGTTATCAAATCCGCTACTAGGCAGAAGCAAATTCCGATTACTAATTAACTGACCGATTAATTCAAACGACATAAAATGAATATTATTATTTTTTTGGTCCCTTAATGCTTAAAACTGTGAAAATAGGAATTACAGGCATACCATTTGACTGTTTGTTTACTTTGTCCTATTATTTGTTTAACTTTATAAAAGAGAAAAAAACAGGTGATTTTTGCCAAATTATTTTTGAACGTCATTATGTTTGTCTTGTGTAAATGTAATATAGTATGATGTAAATACATGCCCATCCGTAAAGCTAAATACAGACATCTGAGAACCTTTTTATTGGTCTGTTTATTATTGTTAGGCGTGACTGTACTGTATTTTTACATGAAGTCCTGCGGTGCAATGCCAACTCTTTGCATTGGGGCCCCACTTAGTGCGCAGTGAGGTCACAAGTACTCTCACAAGTGCTGCCAAAAACAAAGTTGCCTCTCACACGCCTGTACGCACGCACAGACAATTTTAAAGTCAAACAGTTGGAAAAGGTAAATAAGAAGCCTCTTGCCGGTTGAGCTGGTTCTGCCCAGCAGGATCCTTGATGGGGATGGATGAACATTACTTTTGTTTAGTTCAGTTCAGTGTCAACCTCTGAGAGCTGTGGTATGATGACATACCAGAGAGAGGAGGGGAGCAGGGGAGAGGGATCATTGTTGGAGTCCCGTAATCGCTGCTGGACTATGGCAAAAGAAAGCTGAGTGCCAGTAAGCCCTGCAGTGAAACACATTCACATACAGTATGCACATGAATGGCAGCATCCTTAAACCAACAGTTTCAGAAAGTCATGCCATGTGACAAAGAGAAAAGACTCAGTTCTCCATGACACACATGTAAGAAGACATCACATCTACATTTAAAAAGGGGGCGACGAGGTTTTCAAGGTCTTCATTCATCGCACACGTTTTTCCTCCAGCCACCACCGCATGGTTGCAGCTTCAACTGGGATCCCAATTTAATTGACTTGTATGTATTTCTGGAAGCTCTGAGACCCAGCTGGTTTCAGTGACTCATCCCACACTCTGGCCATGCATTCCTTTACGTCTATGAGAGAAACAGTGATGGAAGAGTTTGAGTTGAAGACCTACTTATTGTAACCTTATGCAGACGTTGGGCTCGCAAGTGTCCAATTATGTGTTTGTATTCAAGATTCTTGGCCAAAACCGGAAATTAAGAACCCAAGGTCAAAAAAACGAATCACAGAAGGAAATTATAATTCCTTAAAAGTCTTTAAAAAAAATCCTCAGCTGGAACATTTCATGACAAGCCAAGCCCTATTCGGACTTCTCAAGGACACTCTGGGTATTTTGTCAGCAACATTTGTATTTTGTCAGGAACATTTGCGTCTCGGCCAAAACACCAACGTATAAATGAATATAAAAACGCACCACCAGAAAGAGTCCAAACAAAATCAATCTTTTCTTTATAGCTTTATTCCTTTGAATGGTTTCAAGTGATCTATTTTGTATTATTTAGGGTATCTTGGCACTTGCTGAATACAGGATGATGTTGTGACTATTTTGATTAGAGAATGAGACTTTATCCAAAATATCAGGTTTACTAAAGCTGAATTGATTTTTAAAAATACATAGAAATATTTTGTAGGCCAATCGCAACGCGCAATATTTACCAACTCACTTGTTAACACGGAGTTAATCAAGTACGCATGCCATCCTGTCTTCTCTGGAACATTTTAGATTTCTGCATAATACATGGCACCTCTGAAGGGCGCGATTTTTGCTTGTGGTTACATGGAAGTGTTTTTCGGTCCGAACCTGAAAATGCACTTCTGGGCCGAAAATGGATTTTCAGTACATTTCTCATTTACATGCCATATACCCACGGCCTCAGGGAGGAGCCGAGGTGACTGTTAGACTAATGCTTTGCCTGCCCTTAGGGTGACTTCACCTGGAACAGCCTGTCTGGCCAGAGTGTGCGTCTGACTCCAGTTGCCATCCAGAGCCTGTCCGAACTGGAGAGGGTCCGGCTCCAGGAGGTGGCCTACGCCCGTTTGCACCAAGACTATGACGTTGGATGCCAGATTACTATGCCAAAAGGTAGGTTCACGTGTATGTCTCTACCCCTTTATTGCACTGTTACATAACGTCTATACGTTCTAAGGGGGTTGCACCAATTAAAGTTTTTGCCCGTTTTTGCAGAATTCACATGTGTATATTTGGTTGCAAAGCAGCTACTTTGTCGCGCAACATATGTACAGCTGACGCAGGTAAAATCATTTTGCCTTGACACGCAATTCAGACACAAGTCCGATCGGGGGTTGCACTCCAGTAGTCCAAGTGGTGGGAAGTGCTACATGATTCCGAAAATTACAATGCCGCTATGACTAAACCAAGACTCCCATTTCGGATGAGTAATGGCTTTTTGAAAACACAGCTGCAAATTCCTTTCAACCTTATTCTTGTTTTCAGAACTGTTGGTCTGTAGTTGCACCAATACACAGCTTGCACGTGATGTAGCGCTAGCTATCTTTCTTTTGAAGTTGCTGCTATTGCAGCAGTGCAATGCAGCCAGCGGAGCCTTGCATTTCCCGAGTTACCATTGCCTTCTTGTCTGCGTTGCTGATGGATTCCACAGCAACTTACAGTGGCCATTTATGAGAAGAATTCTGTTTGTACTTTCAACTGTGCACCGTATGCATTTGATTCCGATTTCAAACCCCCGTTACTCATTTTTATGGGATGCTTTCATGGGTTTGTTCAAAACACATTTGCAGAAGGTAGAAACCTACAAAATTCTAAATTCAGGTTTTCACATGATAGAAAAAGCAGGTAAAGTTGACCAGACATTAATTATTGAACCCAAAGTACATCAGATATCCGTTTAGCTTTCTGAGCCATCTGTCAAAAAATCCCCCAAAATCTGAACCATTTCCTATCTCTGCTCCTACCCCCACTCTGTGCTCTCTCCTTTGCATCCTTCTTTCTCTTCTTACACACCCCATTTCCTCAGCTCTCCCTTCACTTCCAACTTGTTTGCTAAACGGGATGCTCAAACTTTCTCAAATGTCAAAAGAAACACGGTGAAAATCAGACAGCAGTGGTAATGTTGAAGATTGGGAGATTTGTCAGTGGTGCTTAGACGCTTGGGGAAACTGAAACGGTTGTATGACGTAAACAGCTAATGCTACCCTGGGATGCTGAGTGGGAGGCGGATCCATTTCCTTGAGTGACTCATGTGATACGGGAGAACATCTGGGGTTCAAACTAAGGTTGCTAAATACAAAGTAAGTAAGTAGAACAGCACAAGCACCAGTTGTTTTCCTCAGGCTTGCATAAGAATTCCAAGGATTTAAACTTCAAGTGTGTGCCATAGCTTTCAGAGTTTCCTGGTTATTAAATCAGCCAATTCGGGAGTCATGTACCATAATATCATGTTTACAGTGGACTGTGTTTTTTTTCCCTTCTTTCGAAAGACTAGAGGAACTTACTCATGTTTAAATATATGTAAAAACAGTAACCCAAAATGTATCTAACTTAACCCTAATCTAACGGTGAACTCTGCACTACAAAACTAATTCAACTGTAACCCTACAAACACACCCCACAACAAGTAAAAACTCCTGATCCGTGTGCTCAAACTAAACTATCAAAAGTTCACCATCAGCATTTCTCTTATCCATCCATCCATTTTCCGAACCGCTTGATCCTCACTAGGGTCGCGGGGGGTGCTGGAGCCTATCCCAGCTGTCTCCGGGCAGTAGGCGGGGGACACCCTGAATTGGTTGCCAGCCAATCGCAGGGCACACAGAGACGAACAACCATCCACGCTCACACTCATACCGAGGGACAATTTAGAGTGCCCAACGAGCCTGCCATGCATGTTTTTGGAATGTGGGAGGAAACCGGAGCACCCGGAGAAAACCCACGCAAGCCCGGGGAGAACATGCAAACTCCACACAGGGAGGCCGGAGCTGGGATCGAACCCGGTACCTCTGCACTGTGAAGCCGACGTGCTAACCACTGGACTACCGGGCCGCCCTGCATTTCTCTTATTCCCTTTGATAACGGCAACATTTTAATTCATGTTAAGAAAAACTACACTTGCACATTTTGAGCTCGTTTTTGAAACCTACCCCAGTATTCCTTGCTTAATTTATAAACCATCAAGATCGGACTACAGTGCAGCAGATAAAGACATCATGTATTCCAGATGTATTTAGTGAAATGACTTTTGCCCCTGCACAGATGGACAGAAGAGGAAAAAGTCACTGCGGAGGAAACTGGATTCTTTATCC
Source organism: Hippocampus abdominalis (assembly GCA_018466805.1). NCBI lineage: Eukaryota > Metazoa > Chordata > Actinopteri > Syngnathiformes > Syngnathidae > Hippocampus > Hippocampus abdominalis. Next base: position 5,113,185 of record CM031694.1, on the reverse strand, counting down.
AAAGAGAAGAGTAAAGACAAAGGTATGCCAAGTTCTTAAATATTCTGCGGCATGTTCCGTGATCTCGCGGACTCCCTTTTGGCTCATTGTTGCCAAAACTCTGCCCCCTACCTTCCTCTAGCAAGACGGTCTTTGTCGGGTGAACAGAGAGACGATAAAAAAAAAAAAGTATCTGTTAACAGTTGGTATTTATATTAAGTGGGGTGACTGCATGCTGAGCACAGCGTAGTATTTGGCTGCAGAACATGCCAGTCTTGAGAGAGACCAGGCGCTGGTTTGGAGATAGAGACTTTTCTCATCAAACCGGTGAGTCTAGGCTCTCTCAGTGAAAACACAAAAAAGTTTAAGAACAGATGCAAATGTGCTGTCATCTGACAGCAAATCTGGACTAGCACAAAAAGAAAATTGGCCCTGGCATTTAGACGTAGAGCAGCATGCATGTACATATTTGCATGCGTCTCTTGAGGTAAAATGGAAGAAAATAATAACTAAATAGCACCATATCGGCCCCAGAAGACACCGCCCCAACAATCATCTGCCCAAGTCCAGCCCTGGCCAACGATGTTCACTCATCTTTGCAGGACATGTCAGATTAGCTGGTATTGCACAATCAAAGGTCTGTGCACATTCGTTAATGAAAAGCAGCAACTTGAATATATTTTACTTGACAAGAATCGAGTGAAAACAGAACCATGTTTGTCTTGTGCTTTTGTACACACAAGTGTGGTGTTGACTTTAAGACTGATTTTCAAGTCTTGGTGTTTTCAGCTTTTGTGTAAATTGCTGCTTTCATCCATTTTTTTAGTTAGAACTGAATGAATACACAGTAATTGTTGTTTCAAATTTCACTTGTAACTACCAGATTTGGTTTATTGGTTTTGTGGTGCCCAGAGCCAGAGAGCTCTAGCTGAGTGTTGCTAGCTACGTCTGTGCACAACACATTGCAGGTAAACAATAAAGAGGTGAATTCATAGAGAAAACTACAACCAGCGTGTGTGTGTCCCCTTATTTCTTTAGTCCAGGGAAATTTTGAGGCTGGGCCTTGTAAATTTTCTCAGATCAAAATGCATCTTGAAAAAGAATAGACTTTTCAATTATGTGGGGTACAAGTTGTACCTTGGTTCTTGCCCAATCATCTGGGATAGGTTTCAACTCACAGTCATTCCTCGAAGAAGGTTTTTCATACACATGCATGCTCGCGCTCCCCTTGTACATGAGGAGACACTGTGATGACTTGATCAAGTTGGTCTTGGCATAGATGCATCATGTGCATCATGCAGCACAGATGGCGGTTCGGTGCATACGTGCAGCTCTGCATGCGCCCTGTGTTGAACAGATGTGCGCACTTAGTTTGTGTAGAAATAAATCTGTTGTGCTGCCATGATTGTGGTCATATTGAGCTACAAAACCTTCAGTTGTGGTTCCTGGATGCAATTAGACTCTTGTGTCCATATGCAAAAGATGTAGAACATGATTGTGGGCAACTGTTGTGTAAAAAGGGACACATTTTAAAAGAAAAAGAAAACAATCCCTCCATCACATTGTGTTTTTTGTTTTTACTTCCTGCTATATATATATATATTTTTTTTTGTCTCCCAGAGGGTGTTCCTCAGGCCTTCAGTATACCCCTCTCACAGGTCATCGCAAACGACAGGACGCATAGGCAACGCCAGGACGGCTATCGTCAGGATCAGCGAGAGGACCACAAGGACTCGTCTGACCTGGTCTCTTCCATTCTCCAGGTCACCATGCATGCACACACATCTCATCATGCAATCCACCCGCAAAATGAGCAATTTTTACACATCACAAGCAAAAGAATACCAAGTAAAATTCTTCCATCGTCTCCAGTTTGCGACTAAGCGATCGTCTAATAAGGAGCTCTCAAGCAGTAACTCCTCTTTGAGCTCCACGTCGGAGACAGCTAATGAATCAACGTCGCCCAACACGCCTGAGGCTGCACCCCGAGTGCGCCGACGGGTGAGTTGGTCGGCCACGCTTTAAAGTGGGTCTGTGGTGTTTTCTGTTGGTACACTTCAGAGTTCTCAAATGAAAATGCATGTTTCGGCATCAGGGTGGAATGTCGGTGGATTCGATCACGGATCTGGATGACAACCAGTCCCGCCTGCTGGAGGCGCTGCAGCTCTCCCTGCCTGCCGAGACACCGAGTAAGAAGGAGAAACATAGGGACAAACGGCTGAGCCTCAATCCGATATACCGCCAGGTTCCGCGTGTAGTTGACAGCTGCTGCCAACACATTGAGAAATACGGTTTGTGGATAATGTACACTCATCCTTCTGTTATAGACAAAAGCTTCATACCTGCAGTGACTCTATAGTTATAGCGGCCTTTTTTTCTTTTCCACTCTCAGGTCTGCAGACAGTGGGGATTTTCAGGGTGGGAAGTTCAAAGAAAAGAGTTCGACAGGTTGGTGTGTTGTTTAATTCTCCGTAAATGGTGCAGTGGTTTTGGACAGCAACCCAATTCCATCCAAAAATTTGAAGCACTGTATTTCATTTCCACACATACAAATCTTAATTTCAGTGCAGCTCCAACATTGTATAAAATGTAAACAAAAACAGACTAGAGTAATTTGCAAATCCTTTTCAACCTATTTTTGACTGAACACACAACAAAGACAAGTCACTTAATATTCCAAACTGATTAACTTTTTTTTTTTTGCAAACATTCACTCCTTTTGAATTGGATGCTTGTTTCGAAAGAGCTCAGACATCAACCTTACTTTCAGTAAGTGTTTGGGAATACATCACACTCATTGTTGCAGCTTTTTTGGTGGAATTCTTTCCCATTGTCGCTTGATTTCCAACTTCAGTTGATCAACAGTCCGGAGATCTCCGTTGTCGTATTTTGCGTTTCATAATGCGCCACGCATTTTTAATGGGCGACAGGTCTGGGCTGCTGGCAGGTAGGTCTAGGTATCCACCTTCTTTACTACAAAGCCACACTGTAGTAACATGTGCCCAACATGGATTGGCATTGTCTTGCAGAAATAAGCAGGGATATTCTTGGAAAAAAATGTTGTTGGGATGGCAGAATATGCTGCTTCAATAACTTGCACATTCCTTTCATTATTAATGGTGCCTTCACAGATGAACAAGTTACCAATGCCATAGGCACTAAAACACCCCAATACCATCGCATATTCTGGCCTTAAAACATAGCACTGATACCAATCCGAATGGTCCTTTTGCTCAATGATTTCCTGGAAAACTGTTAAATGTGAACTCTTGATGATATTTTGGACCGTAAATGATGAAATTCTTTGCAATTTTATGTTGAGAAATGTTATTTTTCTTTCACAAATGTTGCTCCTAATTGCATGTAAACAGATACTTTTTGTTGAACTACCTGCTGTTGAACCGAGCAATCATTCGAATAGACATCAGATTCCAAACTACAGAATACTTGCAGAGAGAGAAAGGAAAAAAGAAACTTCCTTTGGAACATGAAATATCTTGTCTTTGTAGCGTATTCAGTCGAATATTGGTTGAAAAGGATTTGAAAGTCATTGTATTCTGTTTGTGTTTATGTTTTACATAGCTTGTTGTGTGGATGCAAAATACAATTGCTGGCCACACTATAAGTGACACTTGTGCAATGGCGCGTAAGAGGTGAATGAAATCATCTGGTGGACAATGATCGCAATGCGTCACACACAGTCACAAAAACCTGCATACCATCGATTACTTTAGTTTTTTTACCAGAATTTTTTCCCCCTGCTTTAGTTACGAGAGGAGTTTGACCGTGGCGTTGATGTCCATTTAGATGAGGAGCACAGCGTTCATGACGTGGCAGCTTTGTTGAAGGAGTTCCTGAGGGACATGTCTGACCCACTTCTCACCAAGGAGCTCTATACCGCCTTCATAAACACGACATGTACGCTTGCCTCCTACCCAGCAGACACACTTCACAACTTCACTCGTCTTCTGGTGCCATCTGACCTGTTCCTGTTGCAGTGTTGGATCTAGAGGAGCAGCAAAGTGTCATGCAGCTACTGGTGTACCTGCTCCCAGCATCCAACAGCGACACGCTCCACCGTCTCTTGGCGTTCCTTTCCACCGTGGCCGACCACGCCCATGATAGGCAAGACAAAGACAGACAGGAGGTAAAGTCATCCCTCACAGATGAAACACAAGGACCTGCTGCATCCCAAAAAGGTTCCAAAAACAGACGCAAAGTTGATGTGAAAGTGGATCTACGAACCCCGAAAAAGTGGATCTACGAAAAAAAATTTGTGTGTGATTGTACACATACGTTTGTGTGTGTGTGTGTGTTTACATCTGAGATCAAATTTGCTACAGTGAAAAATGTCTTGCTGCAAACATGATTTCGTTGTCGAGGAGTTTCACTGTATTGCCACACAGTGATCAAAGCTGAGCGCTGGCTTGTCAACTTTTGAGCATTTTGCATTTCCTTGCATCCGAGTCATTTCTGTGCACAGTGACAATTGGTGCTGGCTTCTCCAAGAGCAATTTTCCGTGTTTGCTTTTTTTTGAAAGCATTAAACACAATGTTGAGCTGTGTGTGAGAGTGCACAGACACAATTTACAAGGAGAGGAAACCCAAGCTAAAGTTATGAAAGATGAACACTTTTTTAACTAGACATGGTTACCGTCATCACATGAACCATCAATCATTTCATTGGGTGTCACAGTACGACTTGACTTTCATTTCAGATCGTGGGCAACAAGATGACTTCTTTAAACCTCGCCACCATCTTCGGCCCCAACCTGCTGCATAAACTAAAATCTTCAGACAAGGAATTCAGCGTCCAGAGCTCGGCCCGGGCCGAGGAGAGCACAGCTGTCATCGCCACGCTACAGAGAATGATCGCCAGCTACCAGACCCTCTTCATGGTCAGTCGATTCTCATCCTCGTTTCCTCCAACTGATGCACTTTCACATTTTTGTGTCGAGAGAAACTGACTTATCTTGTCAGTAAGTACACAGTGCCAGCTTTTCTGACCAAAGCATCCCAAAATGTTCACCCGGACACTTGAACGCCTTCTTTTGAAAACAAAAAGGAACATTCATGCCTGAAATCCTTCATGCGGAGTCAGGAGAGGTCACAATTTTACACGGATTATCTTCTTCTTCGCTTGCTTTGTTCCTGTCTCTTCTCGGGATTCTCCAACAGTGCAGACAGACAGCTCGGGTCATTTTAGGTCCGAAACGTTCAACTGTAATGTTTTGTAATCTGCCACTGCCACTCCCCTTAGGCTTACATTCCTACAGTAAGCCAATTAATCGCATCAGACCTCTTCGGATCTGCTAAGAGCAGGAGTTTTATGTTTACTTGGTGGAGAGATGGGGCTGGGGAGATGACATCCTTAGGTTCTTTTGTAGATTAGTTTGAGTCAGAGTTTATTAGGGATGGGGCAAAAACGCAGGAAAGACACAAAGGTATTGGCCTTCCTCAATTTTTGGCCTTGAGCACAAAAGAGATTTAGAATCTCAATTTAATTCATTCAAGTTGTTGCTTCTTGTTTAGGTCCCGCCTGACCTGCAAAATGAAGTTTTAATGAGTCTGCTGGAGACGGACCCCGATGTGGTGGACTACCTCCTGAGACGAAAAGCGTCACAGTGAGTTACGCACAACGTCATGTTGTCTTCCGATTTCGACCCGTCTTTCAGCTCGATTTGCTTTTCCCTGCAGGAGTACCGATCTACTCCAGTCTGAGGAGCCCTTCGCCCTGAGCGAACGCCACTCCTCCAGCGACTCCAACAAGCCGTCCAGCGGAGAGGTGTCCCCTTATGACAACAACTCCCCCATCCTGAGTGAACGTAGAAGGGAGACAGGGAAGCCAGGCGGTTCACTGATGTCACTGGAGTCGGGAGCCGACGGCATGGTGGGAGCAGGTGAGCTCTAAATCTCAAACCAAACATCTGACTTTCTCTTGACCCTAAGGTTGCCGCATGCCGTTATTTGACCTTGTTTCTCTTTTCCTTCCTTGAGACTGTTTCTCGGAGGAACATGCTAACATTTGGGGTACGTGGCACACGACTCTCAAACCAGCACTCAAGGACCAGACTTTTACAGGTGAGCTTCCTGCCTGAAAATTCGTACTCTGGCCGCAAGTCAAATTCTACTCCACCACAAAAGGAGCACTATTAAATCCATAAAGTGATATATTGACTTGAGTATGATTTGATATGTCGGCATTCGAGGATTTGTTATGGGGAATGATTAAAAGTTGCTAGCTGCAAATATGATTCCATTGGTAGTAGTGCGCAGGAAAAAAAACAATTGTTGCAGACCAACACAGCCGAAATGGACCAAAGCTAGAACTTTGGCAATCATTGCATTGATACTATGGCTGTTTGCTCTGAAGGTTCCCATGGCAATGTGTCCGAGGGAAGCTCCCGCAGCTCACAGGAAGGACTTGATGGACTCCATGGTGACAGCAGACACCAGCTGATGGCGCCGCCGACTAGGACGCTGCCTGGCATTGCTGAGTGCAGACCCCACTTGCCGCTGACCCGCGTATGCACGAGCCCTCACCTGCAGCCGGCCGTCGATCGGTCCGCGCAGGTCCTCGAGCACGCCCACGGAGCCTGCACGTCATCGGGATTGAAAGGCTGGGTAAACGCTAACGAAAGCGGCCGGTTCCCTCCTCCTTGTAACGCTCATCACCGCCTGGCCGTTTGCCAAAGTTCACCTGGGCTCGCCGCAGCGCAGCAGCACCCCCTGCAGCACAAGAGGTCAGGTGCCGAGCAGAAAAACTCGGATGCGACCGTGATGCCGCACAGCCCGGAGTGGCAGGACTGGCAGCGGGACCGCTGGCAAATATGGCAGCTGCTCTCTTCAGACAGCGCAGACACGCTACCGGAGACACTTGTGTGAGACCGTCGAGTCTGGCACCATGTCAGATTTGATGAATGCTCGGAATAACTTCCCTCTTGCAATCACTCAGCCTCGTCTTTCCTCCCTATCCGTCCGTCCCTGGATGTGCCATCACGTTCACGCCATGGCATTCTTCTTGTTTACATGTTCAGCTGCTGCCTTCTACAGATTTTAAAACTTGTATGAGCCACCCCTCATTATTCCCTTCTCGGAAATTGTTTCTGCCCCTCATTTCAGAGAGAAGCGTTTGAAAACATTCGACCAGAAATACCTCAGAAATCATCACAACACGTCGAAATATTGCCACAAATGCCAACATGTTTGTTTTTTATTTTTAGGAGCAAAAAATAGGAACTGTCCAATTCATCAAAAGGCAACAGCAGTCTTGATTTTGGCCACTGTTTAAATGCAAACTTCTTATACACACCACTTAAAGGAGTTCATCAAATATTTGATTTGAAGTGTGTCTGTCCTTCAAGCCTTTGACGTAAATGTTAGTCTTTGTAAGACTGTTCTTTTTTTCTTCAGTGTTGAATGTAATTATTATATTAAAGCACTCAGCTCGAAGTTTTCTACCGGCTGCACGATGAGATGTGCCAAAGTTGTATTGTTTTGTTTTTTTAATCCCCCCCCCATTTCATTTCAGGATATCCATTGTGTTCATATACTTGTTGACAAGAATGGCTTATAGGCAGGCCAATAATGTTTGCATCACATTTCAGGAATTCCATGTTAGTTTATGGCTTAAGTCACCAAAACTATGCTGTGAGCCAGTGACAAAATAATAAAATAAAGGTACAAGTATAATTTTGAAAAGGCCAAATGTGAAATATTTCCTCAAACTGGGCAACCCAATGACCACAATTAAGCATTTGTAACAGATACCTTTGATGACGTTGTTGCTCTCATGATGGATATTGATTACAAGACGAAGCAGTCTTAAACAACGTTCAAGTAGTCTACCGTATGTACTCGTTTTACCGTGGTCAATCAGCTTTCCATTCCCATTTCGTCAATGTGCTGCTCTTGTCGTCTGATTGTGTGCTTAGGGTAATATAGTAACTTGTGGTGAGTAACCTTTATTGCCGCAGTTAACTGAGCAATACCTGCAAGTCTGGACACATGGAACAAAATGTTTCAGATTGAACATGGTCATAGAGTTAATATGAATAAATAAAGAGCGCTTCTGAATGAAACCGCAAACCAAGCCAGCTAACTCATCCTGAAGACTCAATGACGTGGGTATTTGCTGGCAAATACTTTACAATTTATATTTCTTTGAAGGGTTAAAGTAAAAGACAGAGTTGAGCAATTGGACGCATTCTGATGAAACCCTGGCATCGCCTATCGTAAGGCATTTGTACAGTTTTCATCTGTGAATCCTTTGCTGCTCTCCAAGAATGCGCAGTGCCTTCTGTTAAGAGTTGGGACATTTAAGGGACATGTCATAGCTCATAACTTGGCGTCATGTTTTGGGGGGAAAAAAATCTGCAAATGTGCTTTGCTTTCCATAGTGTATGATATGATATGCAGTACAGTATATATGTTTTTATTCCAAATGAAAAAAAAAAGTTACAAATGTCCCGAGAGTTTTTGCAATCTTACATATTGTACCGTGATGGATTTATTGACAACAGTGGGGTTTACTGGTCCAATTTGTCATGTAATATTTTGCTACTTGCTTTTTTTCTTTTACCGAACCACATGAGTTATATGTATGTTACAGTGAAAATAAAAATCTTTTAAATTCACATTTCGTGGTGGAGTGAATTCTTTGAGGGGAAAATGACCAAGTCACTACTGTTTCTCAACATGCAAATGCTGTACACAGCACTCGCCCAATTATTTCCTAAAATCAGTCTTAACAGAGATAATAAGGCTTAATTTCAATTTGCAATGTCAGTGAGGAATTAATTGTTATTATTGTAGTTTAAACTACATCATCCTGGTAGGTCCGTGTCTCGTTTGGTAATTAGATGTTACCTTTGGAAACAGTAAAAATAGACGGGGGGAAAAAGACTCATTATTTGATTTTCTATTTAAAATGGAACACCGAAACTGAAATACAGCTTCGTTACGCCTATGTTGTCTGAACGGAGTGAGGAAAAGTCGTTTTTTATTTCGTAAACGAAAAATAGAAGAACAGACAGCACTTCTTATACTGACCAGAAGATGGCGACAGCTAGGCGCCTGAAGACGACACAGTGTTCGGTCATGATCTATCTTCCAGCCTCAATTTCACAAACGATAACAACACACTTGGAGAAAATTGTTGGTAAATCTCTGTTAAAAAATGACAGTACCTCTTGAAACCATCCATCCATCGATTTTCACTACCCCGGTGACATAAATGTTCCTAAAGATAACTATCCCCAGATTCTGCCACATGATGTCACCCAACAGCCTTTTTTTTTTTGTAGCCCAAGGTTCCAAGTTATACTGACAAATGCAAGAATTTAAGTACAGTGGTTTTAAGAAGATTCTCCTTTACCATTAAAACACCAAGTAGGGGAAAATGTGCAGTAAACCGTCTCTTTGTTTATCAGTATTCTCTCTGTACCTTGCCCTCACAAGCCCACTTAGCGCTCACATTGTTTGTCACAAAGGGAACCGACAGTTCTGTCTTTTTCTGCATGAGTGTGTTTTGCTTGTGGGCCCCTAATTAATTGTGATGATTGAAGCTTTGGCCACTGCCCCTATTCAAGACTGTCTGTGGAAGAAGAGTCATTTTGTAGAAGGTGTCATTTAAACAAAGGTGCTTTATTTCCAATATTTGTGACTTTATTTCCATAGTTATATTAGAAATAATGGACTTAGACTCAGCAGGGCAAAGTGTGACCGAGAGTGACCAACACCAAGCAATCTCAATTTGGATCAGCGTAAAATTCTTTGGTTAATGCAATGTTAACACGGAACTTTTATCCAAGTCCGCACTGTCATTTGATCGCCTTTTCCCCACCCTTACACAAGGTTTTGGTTGAAATTAAACAAATGAAAATGGTTCCCTCCCACACCTGGAGGAACTTAGATGCTGATGCATGTCAAGAAACAAAAATGAGCACATTCCTGTTGATGTCATTGCATCAGCGAAAGGCCTTTGTGAGAGCGTGCACATTCGGATTGGACACGCAGAAACACATGGTTGCACTCATCATGGAAGGAATGTACTCGCACAAGGACTTCATTAGCTGCTTGACTCGCTGCTGTTGTTTTACAAAGGCTCTCAAAAGTGCTCTGAACTTTGGATTGCTTGGGAATGCAACACAGGTCCTTTACCCTCATGCGATCAGTGATACAGATGCGACGCAGACAGCAGAGCCCGCGGAACTCAAATAGTTCCACTGTTAAAGCTCGCATGTGAAATCAAACAGCTGAGTAAGTCTTTTGCTCATATTTCTCTGCATATTTGGGAAAATGTGTTTGTGAGCGAGCCGTTCTGCACTTCTGCCCCACTGCTAACTTTACCACCACCCAAATGCTGGTTTTCGTTACCATTGACTTGGCAGCTGGGCTGCCCGAAGTTCCAGAGCCGAAGAACCATTTGTCATCCAATCGAAGAAGCATGGTGCCAAAAGTAGTTGGGAGGTAAATCAGACTGGGCTTTGGCCTCGCAGTTTGTGGGGCGAGATGAGAGGTGTGTGAATCAATGCACGGGCCAATGTTTTGGTTAAATGTGTCAGAATCAAATTGGTTGAGTGTGGGAGAGGTGGATGCAGAAGTGGATGCAGAAGATAGACTTTGATGCAAAAGAATGACTCGCAGTGGCAACTGATAACGGGGCGAACCGAAAGGAAATGAAGAGGACCTGTTTTCTCATCTCCTCCTGTTAGAAATGCTCCATGCATGCCTGTGTGTTTGCTATTAATCTGTGAAGCTCTCCTGCTGCGGTTTTGTATCATTAAAACACTTTTTTTTTTTATGCATGCGTATTTTGATTGCAAATCCAGATTTATTTAAGTACCACGAATTAATTCTGTTGATCATGTCCAGAGGAAGATTTGATCCCATTTCATTCACATAATGTGTGTTTATGCAAATAAAACTCACCAAATACAGAAGCTCCAAGTGAGTTGTTGAGTAATGCATTAGTCAGTATGTGGTTCATCCAATTTGGGATGGCAGGGCAACCTGATACATTTGAGGATGGGGAAGCCAGGGGTCTCCAAGCGTTTTTTGTCCTCTCTGAGAAAGACATCAGGGAATGAGTGTGGGATGAATAATGCAGCTCTTATTGTTTGGTGGTGTGTCTGCTCAAGTACTTGGTCAGTGCAGCAGGCTTTGTGAAAAATTGATTGCTACTTAAAAGTTGCTGCTTGGATTTTAGTCACTGTGGAGGATTTGGCTTTGGGTGATGGGAGCACAAAAGACAGTGTTGGGCTAAGTGGCTTTTTTAATGTACCTGGTCAGCATGTAAAATAAAAAGGAAGAAGAAAGTAGGTGATGCACACTATTTCAAACATTGTCTGGGCATTATTTAGCTGATGCTGCATCGCTTCACAATACTCTCAGCGGCGTGAGGTTCCGTCGCTCGGCTTCCGTTTGCTAATCTTTTGCCCAGTAGGTACCAAACGGGCAAAGTTGATGCCCAAGCTAACAGGGCAGTACCAGGCTGTTACAAATGATTCACACTTCTGTCGTGCATATTGTCTCCGATAGGTTGTTCTTCCCCGGGCTTGGTTGTTTGTTTAAAGTCAAGTAAAGTACAACTTTATTGTCAAATGCGCTGTATGTGCAACATACAGCACAGATGAAATTTCCTCCCTCTCAACCAGACAACAAGAGGAGCCGCTGTGGGTGCCCGCGCCGCCATCAAAAGAACAGTTAACATAAATTGACAAAATAATACAACACTTAAGACACTTAAAAAACAAACAAACAAAAAAATTCCAACTGCAAACTCCCGCTTAAAGTCTCATCTCATGTACGGTATGTAGCCAGGCAGCCTTCTTGGATGAATTCAGCAGAACGTGTAGTAAAGCTGCAAAAAACCGTGTGTACAAAAATGCAGGAATCTGACAATACACTGCAATTTAAGCACCACTGTTTTATGTTCGCAAATGTATTACACAGACAACCACGGGATTGCCTATACAGACAAAGTCTGTTTGATTGAACAGGCTCTTTGTTGTTCACTCTTCTACTTCTGTCTGCCCTTTTCCCATTTGATTTAGGAAAGAAGAGAATATCTCATGAATTACTTAACAACAAGGCAAAGAACCCACAGAAACTTGGAATATACAACAGAGTCCTTTTTCACGAGCCTCTGGTGCAACGGCTGCAATGGCTACAGATGAGGCTAAGTCGTTTGGCATTAGCAAGTCACGCTGAAACATCCTGAGAGCTAATTCATGTAACTGCATTAAGTTAGCTACACAGATTGAATATATACACAGGAGCAAACCTGAACCTTTGCAGAAAAGGCATTTCTTCCTTTATTCATGTTTGAGACTGTCCCAGCTGGCTACCTGGAAATTGAAAAGTTATTCATGAGAATAAACCCAGCAATTACAAAATTGAAGTTTAGCTCTTAGTTGGGAACTTAAATATCATTTGGGGACATATTTTAAAACAACCAGATTGAATGCAAATACAGTTGAATATGAAATTGTCAGCTGGGTTTGAGCAAAAATGCAGAGGTTGAGCTAGAAACACGTGAAGCTACTGTTGAAGATAGTAGAAGAAGCTTCATGTTGAATGTGACTTTATTTGAGAAAAAAAAACATCTATGGGACTTTTGGTCATTTTTGTTCATGATTTTAATGGGTCGGCTTAGTAATATTCAAACTGAAAATGTTCAAAATATTTTTCACAGTCATGGTTTTTAATTGTATTATACATCAATGTCCGCTTAGGACAAACCCATTTTTTATCATTACTAATGTATGCTTTAATATGATTCCCCTGTAACTTCTCATCAAAATTGACCAGAAACCAGCCAGTTTGCAACCCTTCGCACCCCAAGACTCATGACAAAAAAAAAAAGGGCCCAAAAAAACCCACAAAACATTCTCTCCTCTCGACGGAGCATGGCTGACTAATATGCCATTAAGGGGGACATTCGGCTCAAACCATCTTTGAGGTAGACGTTTACTGGAAAATTGGAACTCAACACGATGCCAGATGATGGCCACAGGCGGCTGGAAAATACGGAAAAAGTGACTAAGAATACTGTATGCGTGTCTGTGTGTGTCTGTGTGTGTGACAGAGAGAGAGAGAAAGAGACTTTAAAGTTTTGTCAAGAGACACAAGGCTCTCAATCCCATATTAGGCTGTCTCCCAAAATAGCTTTGTAGTCAGATCGAAATTGAAAACTGCACTTTTACATGATCTACTTGTTTGTACGTGTGTGTGTGTGTGTGTGTGTGTGTGTGTGTGTGTGTGTGTGTGTGTGTGTGTCAAAGTCATCAACATATCATGCAAAACTCAAAATATAAGCTCATTAAAAGCAACTCACTTCTGAAAGGATTTTTGGCAACTTTGTGCTTTTTGGAAACGGGTTTGACAAGAGTGACCTTTACATGACCTGCCAGATTCACTTTAAGATGTTCTGTGTTGGGTTTGACATTTCTTAAGACAATATCCCTGACAAGTTTGAGAGCAATATGTTACGGGAGTTAAGAAGCTCAAGAATTTCCACGTAGTCACCTCACATAACCTTTCTCCATTTTGGTGTGTCAGCTCAAACAAGCTACAAATGGAACAACAGTGTTGCATTGTGCTGAGCGCAACCTGTGAGCTTGTTTCGCGCCACTGCCGCCGCCCAGATGAGAAACATCAGAAAAGTGTTTAAGATTTCATGGGAGCTTTTGAGAGCTTCGGTTCTTCTCCTGAGATCTCCCCGACTCATCTGACGGAGTCGTCTTAATGCCTCTTGAAGGCCAAGAGGCTGCGTTGTGCAGCGGTAAAAGTAAAAATAAAGACTTCTACAGATGTTTAAATCCAGCATTGCAATTGGAGTGCATTAAAAAAAACATGAGGGGAAGTGGAAGCTGCTTTTTTTTTTTTTTTTTTTTAAATCTCTCAACGTGATCTCAATTGGGAATTGTAGGTGGATAACAAAGCTAATACAGAAATGTTTTACTTTGAGATGATACCTCTGCTCTTTTATGCACAAATGCCAACTGGCGAAGACGGCTGGGATTGGCTCCAGCACGCCCGCGACCCCCCTGAGGGTGAAGCGGCTCGAATAATGTAATGGATGGACAATGAGATGCATGTCTGTGACTCTTCAAAGATGGCAGGCAGAATTATTATTTCAAATCCAGCACTGGGGAACGAAAGACGGTCAGCAGTCAGGCCGCAGCGCAGCCTTGAGCTTGTTCTGCACATGTCACGTGCTGTCTGTGTGCAAGGCAAATTCGTGTTCATTCTGACTATGGATGCCTGCAAAGGTCTGTAACCCATGCGTGGCACTCATTTCACCCACCGTCCTTTAGCGCACCGATGTTGAGCTGGCTCCCTTTCAAATGCCTCGGGAACATTATTCAGGGTTTACTTCTGAAACATGGTCACATACGCTGATGAAAAGCTTACACATACAGAACACAAATACTCTTACACACGTTACTAAAAATTGTTTGCTCACACTCATGACTGAAACACTTTCAAACAGGCTTTTGTTTTTTCCTGAAAGGTTTTTTTACCCAATTACGATTGTGGACTGACCAGCTTATACACACAAACTATGTACAGTATTAATGTAATTGCATTTCCTTGTGGGCAATATCAAACAACCACCGTTTATTGGTAATTCAAACTCAACAAAATGTATTTAAATAAGCAGAGAAACAAAAACTGTTTTTAAAGTAGATGAGATGCATAACTGCTGTGCCTGTTAAAGGTTCAACAAACTGCCTATAGCACCCTTGAAAGCCTCTGGGCCAATCGGAGTAATTTTATTCACTTCCAGGTCACCCCTCATGCTTGCGCTTTATAGCTGCGTCTCGTAAATGTCTAATCATCATCACGTATACAACATTAATCATCTCATGCGTTTCAACAGTAGGGGGAGGTGGACAGAAAAAGCTGGCATGTATGAGTTCACCATCATGACATGTCTGCCCTTCCCTCCAGGCGTATGCCCAAGCCTGCAAGCATCGCCTGGCGAGATGAAGGCTTGCAAAAGTGGCAGATGCACACTGGGTCATACAGAGTGTGGAATCCACTTACGGCATTCGAGCATCAGGGGATCCAAAGAGGGAAAACAGGACAAATAACCCGGGGATTCAAACGTCATGTTCCGAAGCAACGGGACTGTCAAACATTGTGCAACCAGATTAGGTTCGCCAACAGACTGGGAAGCCGTGAACAGTGTTGTACTAACAGGGGCAAAATAGGTCAAGCGTGTTTCTGTTATGTGGGCTACATGCGATGCAGTCACTTGAATATCTGGCAAAGCGTCTGTTGTGATATATTTCCCGCAGTTCACCCCTTAGGACGGGGGTCGGCAACACGCGGCTCCGGAGCCGCATGCGGCTCTTTAGCGACATCTAGTGGCTCCCTGGAGCGTTATAAATGGAAAAAGATTTTGATAATAGGCTAATATAGCTCAAATAGATATAGATACATGTTGCAGTTCCGAGAAATGAGAGCTGTGGTGTTGGTTTTTTAAAACGTACACTTTATTTATGCTTTTAACAGTCTCGACTAACACAGACACGTCTGCGTCCGACTCCGTGCCTTCTCTCTTTTCGTTCGACACGAGAGGCATTCAAAGACAGTCTCAGAAAAACGGAAATTAATGATCACTTCACTGACACTAAGAAAAGCGAAAATAATGCACCAAAACAAAAAATCAAGCGAGGAAATGACAAAATAAATGATGTGGGGGCATTTGTGAACACACAACAAAGGAATAAATAACATAAACAATTCTGAGACAGTCCGGTCTCCTACATACATACAGCAGGTGTTTGTTTCTTTTATTGTCGGTTTTATAGAAGGCTTTTCTTTTTTTGCGGCTCCAGACATATTTGTTTTTTTTTTTTTGTCCTATATGGCTCTTTCAACATTTTAGGTTGCCGACCCCTGCCTTAGGACATTACGACCTCTGAACAATGCCTCTTCACACCTCGCAGGTTTCTTGTCGTGGTAACAAAAGCAGCTGTTATCAATTTATAATCCTTGATTTCCAACAGATTGAAATTTTTTTTCGATCATTACTTTTAAGTTGAAGACCTTTTGCTTTCAGGTCCAAATCTTGAATTCACCTGATATGTTATTCACTATAATTTAAACGCGGAGTGTAAATAACTTGCCCTTCTCTGCTGTGCAGATGCGCTAAATGGGTCAGAGACAGCAGATGTGTGTCAACAAATTGCCTTTTGGTAGCAAGTTGACCTTCTGCCTCTGGAGATTCAGCAAAGAGGAAATAAAATGAAAATGTTTTATCCATGACTGGTTCACTTTCAAATTAGAAGCACATATTCCAACCATGGAAACAACACTACCATGTTGGGACATACTGATCCCGGTTAGCATTTCTTCTCAGCACTTTGGAAGCTCGAATGTAAATGTAAAGCACAAAGGCACTGACAAGAAATCCACCACATTTAAAAATGCATCTCATTCTCGTTGAGGCTTTTGGTACACGCGTGTTTGAAATTGCACCAAAGGTTGTCACTTAGCAGGTGTGCTCTTTTATTTTAATATGCCTGTTGTTGTTTGTTTATTTTTCTTTTATTTCTTGAAATAATCATTCACATTCACCCTGTGTTCTTTGTATGTTTTGACTTTGTAATCTATCTGCAAATATGTAAATATAACATTTGTATGAGGTAATAAACTTTGGAATGGTTGATGCAGACACTGAAGTTTGCTCTTTTGAAAGACCCTTATTACTCCTTACATAGATCCTGGCGTAACTGATAACAGTGTTTTCCAGTGGAAACTTAACTGAAAATGTCAGTCACAGTGGCAACATAAGATGGCTCCTCTATGGCTTCACCCATCAGGAGTCTATTTTTTAGTCCATTTATATATCCATCCATCCATTTTGTGATCTGCTTATCCTCACAAGGGTTGCGGGGCATGCTGGAGCCTATCGCAGCTGTTTTCGGGCAGGAGGTGGGGGACACCCTGAACCGGTTGCCAGCCAATCGCAGGGCACACAGAGACAAACAACAATCCGCGCTCACACTCACACCTAGGGCCGATTTAGAGTGTTCCATTAACCTCACATGCATGTTTTCGGAATGTGGAGGAAACCGGAGTACCCGGAAAAACCCCACACAGGGACGGAAAGAACATGCAAACTCCACACAGGGAGGCCGGAGCGAACCCACGACCTCTGCACTGTGAGGTCGACGCGCTAACCAGTCCCCCCTGCCCCCAAGATCTATACCTGTACCATATTCCATCCTCATAAGCGTGTACTATATATATATATATATATATATATATATATATATATATATATATATATATATATATATATATATATATATTCACACACGTATCTATCTATCTCTCTGTCCATCTATCTACCTACCTACCCCGCTTCTGGAGTGTCACAGAATGAAAAGGCCTAGTAAGATTCCTTTTTCAGCTTCACTACACCCCTCACCATTGGTGAACGCGAACCAACAAGTAAGAGGAGTTTTTCCATGACAGGCACTAACCACCTTTTGGCACAGCTCCGGTCGGCTGCCTCAACAATGGAGGCACCGAATTTGGTCTACCAGGATTCAACGTCCCCTCTTTTGACAGGGGGTTCTGTCAAATGTTCCCAGCAGACCCTTATAATACGTTTGGGTCTGCTTGGTTGGATACCAACATGTTACCCCACCATCACGGGCAACACAACACCAGGTGGTGATCAGTTGACAGCTACCCTAAATGTCCAAGACATGCTGCCACAAGTCCAATGAAACGACCACAAAGTTGATCATTGAACGTAGGCCTCGGGTGTCCTGGTACAAATAAAGACACAAATATGTTTGAACATAGTGTTCGTGATGCACCCCTATGAACAGCCGCCCACACCTGCCTGGCGTCTCTCACCTTGAAAAGAATGAGGTCAGTGTCACGAATTGAAGCTCCACCGTCCTCGGTAGGTTGAGGGAAACGACTGTGTGATAATGAGAACACTCAAGTGCATGAATAGAAGGTGAGGACAATTACATTTAATTATCATCATAATTGCGAGTTGTATTTTAAAAAGTTTAGTTTAACTGGTTAGCTTCCCCGCCTCACAGTGTAGAGACACTGGGTTCCATTTCGGCTCTGGCCTTCCTGTGCGGAGTTTGCATGTTCACCCCGTGAGTCGAACACTCTAAATTGGCCTTAAATGTGTTTCCTGTTTATCTTGAGGGATATTTTCCAAACCCAAGTTTGCAGTAGGTATCTGCAACATAGTGGCCAATTTTTAACCCTCCCACTTTCAGTGGATATATTCTAACTTATTTGAAGACATTTATCATTTTTAAATACATCCATCCATCCATCCATTTTCCGAACCGCTTTATCCTCACTAGGGTCGCGGGGGGTGCCGGAGCCTATCCCAGCTGTCTTCGGGCAGTAGGCGGGGGACACCCTGAATTGGTTGCCAGCCAATCGCAGGGCACACAGAGACGAACAACCATCCACGCTCACACTCATACCGAGGGACAATTTAGAGTGCACAATCAGCCTGCCATGCATGTTTTTGGAACGTGGGAGGAAACCGGAGGACCCGGAGAAAACCCACGCAGGCCCGGGGAGAACATGCAAACTCCACACAGGGAGGCCGGAGCTGGATTTGAACCCGGTACCTCAGCACTGTCAAGCCGACGTGCTAACCACTGGACTACCGGGCCGCCCATTTTTAAATACAGTATACTATAAAATATAGTATGTAATTTTCAAAGAATTCTTTTGTACATGTTGTGATGGTAACTGGAGCGCTTTATCAACACCATATGGTGCCCAAACGCTTCACATTCACATACACATTCAGACGCCAGTAGGAGGCTGCTGCCATGCAAGGCGCTGCCAGGACAGATCATTTTTACATGAAGCATCTCTGACAAATCACGGACAGGATTTGTGCATTACCCCCACTGTTGTCTCAGTGAAGCAAAATTCAGAACGGCTTGCTCCCAGAAACCTTTTTGGGTTATAGGCAGGACACAATGTATTGTTTGCTTAGTTACACACTCAATGGATTTTGGTTCGGTTAGGCTAACCGATTCCAAAGGTCTCTTTGTGCACAAGAGGTTAAAAAATAAAATATTCCAAATACAGCATGTTAACTGAAACATGGAAATGGAAGGTGGTGCTATCCTTCATCCAGAACATAGGAGGGACCAGAGAAGCTGAATGTTTGACAAAATGGAAGCTCAAATGTTAGACAAAGCACTCGGAGGGCCGGATGCACCCGCCCGCTTCACGCTTGCCCGAGCCTGAACACATGACAAGCAAAACCCGAAGGCTTGAAGGGGAGGCGGGAGCAAGTGTAGTCCTCTCTGAACAGGAGATGAGCAAGAATAGGTCCTCAACGTTTAGATTTGTGCGTCAACTGGATGTGTGGATGAACGACTCCTCTCCTTCCAGCTCACCATCTCCTTCTTGAAGCTTGCACACTACTGCGTCTCCAGACAACACGACTGCATGCCTCTCTTTCTTTTGTGTTGGTGGACCATGAGAAGCTCTTCAATGTAAGTGGTCCTTTGTTGTTTAAGTCACTTCCATTGTCAGCATTTCATTAGAGCCAATAGAGCGAGGGTCACATGTGCTGTCATTTATCAGCAGGATGGTGGAGGCTTTTGTTGCAGCATGCAGTTCAAGCATTACATTTGAACGCATGAGCATCCCGCTGTCATTGTGCCCAGCGTTGGGTTGAACTTCGATCCGCGTCAAGTGCGATCAACATTTTTTTGCTCACATAGTTCAAGCAACTGAGAATGACCAAGGCTGAAACTGTCTTTTTCTACGATGGATGCTTAAGTTCCAGCTATTTATCTGAATCTTGCAAGTAGCTCAATGGTCTGTCTGCCAGCTTTTCCTTTAAATGAGCCCGCAGCTTTAAGAGGATTCCAAATTGGAACAACCTCACATGAAGCTCAGGCATCCCTGTTGATTTAAATAAAGTGGAATTCATTGGAATTTGCAGAAAGGAATGTGGTCAAGAAACCAGTCTGTGTTGCGTTTCGCCCAAGACAGAAATTTGTTGTTCGAGTCCTGTTTTTTTTTCACACAAGCAAGCTTCATGTGTTAGAAGGTGCAACGATCTGATGGGAACTACACCTGACATTGTCCATGAATAATACAAACAGTGAATGTACACTGCTATCAATAATGAAACCCTGGGCAAAGCTGTACATGTTGCTGTAAGTGTGTGTGCGTGTGTGTGTGTGTGTGTGTGTGTGTGTGTGTGTGTTTGTTTTACTTTTACTGGCCATTGGAGAGGCTGGGGTACACCAATGATAATTCTAAAAGGACAGTTCCATTTCACACAATACTTCTGCTTTTGAATGTAAGTTGAAGAAGGATATTTTTGCACTGTAATGTGACACTGCTGAAGACCAATTCTCACACTATCTTAAGTTCAAATAAGTTGTTGTGACTCTTGAGTAAAATGCATCAAACACTGTTCATTGAGAGAGAGCGTGCACAATACACGTGTAGACAATTGACAATTCGAATGCATTTTGGATTTACAAAAATGCCAATATTGTGTTTGCTGCCAAACGCAGGTCTTGCCATATTTGGAGCCCAGGGAGGTGTTTGAAGCTTTGGGGGCTTTGGCAGCCGAGACTGCTGGTGGGTTCAATCTTTTTCATACCTTGCCAAAGTCCTCCTCAAAGACTGCCATTCTCGGCTGGAGATTCAAGAGCTTGGCATTCAAATTTCAGTCTTTTAAGAAGAGAACTCTGGCTCCTTTCCACCTCACTAAAATGAGTTTGAATAAAGGGGGAGGATAGGGTGCATTTAAATTAGAACTGAAGCTTGAACACAGGTGATATCTACCATTTACATGCCCTGTGGGCATTGAACTACATGAATAAGTGCATTGGTTCTACAAGTGACCAGACATGGCACTAATCAGCAGCAGGACAAAGGGTGAGAGAACCAAAGCACTTAAGCTCTGAGATAATCTTTGAACTAATCAAGTACCCTTTTCTGTTCTCTTTATTGCTGCAGAAAAGAAGTGCCAAGAAACCACACAGCAAGGCATTACTCATGTTACATGTCCTTGGAAGCTTGTGTCGGGGCCACAAATATTATGAACAATCTGTCCACATTGCGGAGGGCATGATTCATTTAATACTGTCTCCTGCATTGTGGTTGCGTCGTTTACTTTTAGTGTCCCTTTATAACACACACCCAAAACTGCGGACCACATCGTACTGCTTGGTGGAAAATTGAGTTTGGGGTTCATAGGAGCAGCTTGGTTACGTGTCATAGAAAATTGATAGCGAGCTCTATGGTTTGCCTTGTTAGAAGGCGTACATATGCAGGCCATTTTGGAAACTTTTTATAGAAGACACAAATGTGAAGGCAAGTGTCTTTTGTATGATATGTTCAATAGTTGGTGTATAATTTCTTTGGAGAATATTATCTCCAGTCCAGTGGCGGATGGTAGGTCTGTCAAGGAGGGGAAGCTTAATTTCGGGCTACATCATAAAGCGTGTCCGTTTATTTCTAGGTGAATTCTACTCTCTGTTCCTTTTCAAGAAAATGATCTGTGACCCTGTCAACAAGGCGTCTTTTCCAGGGTCTGAACTAGGGTGATATAAGTCAGTCTGCGAACACAAGCAACTACAATAAAGCACACCAGAAATAAAAGATTAATCTGTCGCTAGTCGTTTTCAACAATGAGAGTGTCGCTAAGATGATCAGAAGAAGTCTCCAGTTCAACTCAGAACAGAATGAGAATTGAAAAAAGCTCCCACGATGCCTACACCAAATGATCGGTGATTGGCTCATTTCGCTGTCAATCAAAAAGAGATTCAGCCTCAGACAGATCATCCAATCATCATGCAGAAAAGCTGAGCATCCGGGCCAGCCCATAAACGCCCACTGTCCATAGACTCCCAGAGACGCTGAGCATCCAATGGGCGGGACAAAACCAGCATTTATCCAATGACTCGTCTCGTTTCAATGTATTGGGACATCCTACACTGAACTCTCTAGACGCCCAGCGACCGTGCTGTTGACGCTCAGCGTCCACACAGTTTAAAGCACAGTGAAGCTGCGGGAATGAACGAAAAGAGAGTCGCGTTGTAACCAGAAGTAAGAAGCTGTGATTCCGAACAGAATTTGAGTGCCTTGTAGCGCATATTTAGTCAATGACATGTACACACAATTGTATGTACACACATATATTTGATCACATTTTAGGAGAAGCTCAGCTTCCCTTGCAGTCTGAGAGCAATCACCTCTGCTCCGGTCGTGCTGAAAAGGCTGACACATCTTTTGTTCGAAGGTCCCCCTTTCCTGATTCCCTACAATAATTCAGACTGCACTGCTAACGGAGGATAAATCGACATAATTGTTCCCATGTTCCCAAACAAAGGCCATAGCAGCTTAGCAGGGAATTGATCCGCCCCGCTGCTCGGCTCACACGGGGTTGCCCCTGTTAGTTTGCTCTTTGATTAGTCAAAGGTTGGAGTCAACATTTGGCATTTGAGCGCAAGTGGATCGATGTGCAGATTTCATCGGCTTAGGAGAGATGCTTCTCAAAGCGGCAGTCCAGGTCAACAAAACAAGCAGCTTTGTAACATTGTTTTATCATGTGTTGGATTCAAGGAACGTATGTCTAGTTTCGTGCTGTGAATTGCTTTTGCTGTAGCAGTAAACAAGCCAATTCATCCATCCAGCCATTCTCCACACTGCTTACCTTCAGAGCACATACAAACACCTGACATTCACATTCAAACCTATGCTCAATTTAGTGCCTTGAAGGAATTTTTTTCTGAGGTGGGAGGAAGCCAGAGTACCTGATGGAAACCTACACTCGCACATATATGCTTATATCTATATTTTATATTTTATATTGCATTCTGTACTGTGTACAGTTCTTTTTCTGAAACATTTATTTTGTGCATGCAATACTTTGTTTTTCTTTGCTCCCCCCCCCCCCCACCCCCCCTTCAATATTTGCTGCTGTTTTCTCCATTGTGGGACAAATTAAGGTTTTCGTATCTTCTTGTCTTATTACAACATACAACTACATTCTGCTACTGTATATTCAGTTTGGATTTCCATAATTTTTTTCTTCTTTTTTTTCCCCAACATTTATTTCATATTTAGGATTTTTTCCTCCCATTCCCTTCCAGAGTTTGTCGAGAATCTACATTTAATATGTTTGGGGGGGTGGTTGATCTAAAAAAAACAAAACCCTTCCACTTAAAAAAACCAAAAATCATTATTTTTACATTAATCCATGGACCAATACGCTGTGTGGTCCCCAGTTGCACATCCTTGATGTACGCCTTCAGTGATTGGAAACTGAAGCCTACGCTGCCTACAGAGAAGTCAGGAGCGAATGAACCATCCATCCATCCATTTTCCGAACCGCTTGATTCTCATGAGGGTAGCGGGGGGGTGCTGGAGCCTATCCCAGCTGTCTTCGGGCAGTAGGCGGGGGACACCCTGAACCGGTTGCCAGCCAATCGCAGGGCACAGGGAAACGAACAACCATCCATGCCCACACTCACACCTAGGGACAATTTAGAGTGTCCAATCAGCCTGCCATGCATGATTTTGGAATGTGGGAGGAAACCGGAGCACCCGGAGAAAAAACACGCAGGCCCGGGGAGAACATGCAAACTCCACACAGGGAGAATCGGAGCTGGAATCGAACCCGGTACCTCTGCACTGTGAAGCCGACGTGCTAACCACTGGACTACCGGGCCACCCGCGAATGAACCAATTCACCATCAAAAACTCCGCACTAGCAAATTTTAGCCTTCAAACCAAATTTTTTTTTCGAAGAATATACGTTTTTTCACAGATACAGATTAATTCTAGCAACACAATGTGAGGACAACGCTGTTCAGATAATGGATGATTGCATATTGAAGATCAATGTGAAAGCAGATTGTTTACATCAGCTGGTCCTGCCACAAGAACCTCAGTGTCCTGAATGGTTTTACCGTGGCAAGTCGCAACAGATGAACAATCAGTACCATGGAGGTTTATTGATTTTACTCATGGGCCAGTGTATATTTGCGGAGATGGGGAGGGAGGGGTGGGGGGGAGGCTTCCATATTGTCTGTTTGAGGCGATTATAAGGAGGCAGAAGTGATGTGTTACTCATCAGTGGCACACATGTAAAAATGGCAGACAGTTATTGGACAGATGCTAGTGTCTTGGTTCCCTTGAGCAGGTCCAACCCCACCAGCTCAGCCTCCTGACATCTCTTCTTGCTTGCCTGCATTCAAAACCATTCCGATCCCGGACAAAAAGAAATTTGAATCCACAGCGTCTCAAGTGTGAGACAGGAGTGCGCCACTGGGGCACTACATTCAAAAAAAATACCATACACACTGTGAATAGATTTGACAGGGATGAAAATACGTAACATGATTTTAGGGCTTGTTTTATCACATCACACAAACACAATGGCTACTAGATTGTGATTGGATAAAGGACGCGGAGGTGGAACTTCTGCCTAGATATGCAACGGCATCCGCCTTAAATGGCAGAGGTATGTCACTAGTTTTCAGATTACAGTAATGCCTGATGCACGTAACCAATGATGGCTATGCAGCGTGAGAAGAAACATAACATAGATCCAAAGATGGAAATAGAAATCATTTTTCTTCTCGCATTTTGAGTAAATCTCGAATTGTATGTTTAAAGGAGCATTCGGATCTTGAGGTGCCACTGTATTTACACGCACATTCACACCAATGGACAATTTAGAGTTTTCGATTAACCTGGAGTTCCTATGTTTTGAAAATGGTGGCAGACTACACACAGGAGTGCCTGATCTGAGATTTGAACCTGGTTCCTCTCGACTATGAGGCTGAATGCTAACGGCTAGTCCGCCGGCTGCCCAGCGGGCGCGTCATTTATTCAGTTTATAATTAATGGCTGTATTGTACTGGAGGCTGCACCCTGCCACCTTTCTCTCTTTATAAAATATGAATGTAGTTTGATTAATGCCACAGGTTAAACTTTGCCAACTGCAGCTCCTCTCTGATTCATCTAATGGCCAAAGTGAATACAGGGCTTTTATATTTGGAGGTCCTCACTTTTTATGTTACATCCTCTGTCATGGGTAAAAGTGAGCTCTTAAACCCCCCTCCCCCCAAACTGCAAGGTGGGCCCAGGCACATTACTATCACATTGCAATACCTTCACTGCCCTGCTCAAGCAAAAGGAGGCGCGGTCAAAGAGCCTGACATTTTCCTATAATTTATTCATATCCCCACTTTGCACGTCAGGGGGGAAAAAAACAACTTTTCAAAGCTAGGTCATTCATGTAAACTGGCTGCAGTTTACAGACAGTTGCATCGTGGAACTCACACGGAGCATTTTCCGTTTGAGGCAACAAATGACAATGTCACACTAACAGCATCACACGTTCACAAGGCACGGGCAAGGCAGAGATCTCCGAGATCTGCTACTTTTGTGGCACATGCACCACACAGAGAAGCAGAACACATACTTGCAAGAGTACGAGCAGAGAGTTGGTCAGAGTGCCATGCAGTGCAAAGTTGACCGCGCCCCAAACCTATTTTTGTGGAGGTTTGGCGCAGTGCTCAAGGGTTGAACGACAGTTGCCAAGTTGCCTCACATTTGTTATGGCGAGCAGAAACCTTAACCTGCAAGACAAAAGTTCATTTCAAGTGTCAATTGCGAGGTATGCAATCTGTCAATCTCAGCTCTGAGGTCATGACCCCAGAATGGTTCATAACTGTGACTGGTCTCACCCAGCTACAATCCGTCACATTCCACTCATTCCTGGTTGCTTGAAAGGGAGACCTCATGCAACTGGCAGTGGAGGCCCATTTTCCCAAATTCAGAAGAGCTCAGCTCACTTTTCTTCAAACCAGCCACAGAGAATTGAAAGAACTGCAGAGTTTAATGTCACATGTTGAAAAGAACATCGAATTGAGTTACATCCTTTACAATTGTATTATTTAAATTTCAAAGAAAATTACTTTTGACCATTAAAGTTTGTAGGACTGACACTGAACTGCATTTAACAAAATGCTTAAGTCATAGTCGATAAAGTTGCAGGGCATTATTGTTAAATGTCAAAGTGAGGCCGCTATTCGTTTTAATTGAACCAACAGCAAGACCCGCAATAACAGTGTTCATGGACAATGTTGGGTTATTTCATAGATAGGTTCATTATTACAAGTGCCACTGGCAAATTACTCAAATTGTTGATAAAGTCCATAAAGGTAGACTGACTAAATGGATTGTTGAATTTACCCGACGTGTGGTTAGCGCGTCGGCCCCACAGGGCAGAGGTGCATGGTTCGATTCCGGCAACCGAATTCCTGTGTGGCGTTTGCATGTTCTTCTCGTCCCTGTATGGGTTTTCTCCCGGTACTACGGTTTCCTCCCACATTCTAAAAACATCCATGGCAGGTTAATGGAACACTCGAAATTGGCCTTAAGTATAGTGTGAGGGCGGATGGTTGTTGGTCTATGTGTGCCCTGCAATTGGCTGGCAACCAGTTCAGGGTGTACCCAGCCCACTGCTGGAAGACAGCTGGGATAGGCTCCAGCACACACATGACCCTTGTGAGGATAAGCGGATTAGAAAATGGATGGATGGATATATGCTGAAATATCATCATAATTTTTGAAGTAATGTCTGGATGAAAAAAATTGTGTGCAATCACCTGACGAAATAAAATATAAGTAAATTCAACATACCATTTTTTCAGTTTACCCGAGACCGTGATGGGTTCCCCTAAATCTGCGAGGAGTCCTGTCACATTCAGTTGACTTTGCAGCATGTTGCTGTAGCCTTTGCTAATGTGTTGTGTGTTGCAGTAAAGGACAACACTTTTGGAATTAAAAAAAAGGGCTTCATTGTAGGCTAATTGAATTGCATTTCTCTCAGTCCTGTACTATTTTGAACAACACTTAGAAATTTGTAATTGAATTCAAATTTAATCTGTCGCATTGGGCTTCTTTGAGAAGTCAGAAATTGCAGTGTATAAGTCTATACACTGCAACAACAATATCGATAAAAAGATAGCCAGTATGCTGGAGTTCCCCCACTTGGGTTAGTTGCTGTTTTAATTTTAGTGAGTAACTGCTCCAAAACTATGCACTAATTCCCACAGCACATATTTTAACGTAGAATGGAATAAAATTGTTTTCACATTATTATATCTTCTTCTGGGAGTCAATTTTGTGTTTGGGCAGCATGGCTCAGAGGTAGAGCGGCCGTCTCCCCGCCCAAAGCTTGTGGGTTCAAACCCCTGCCCCTGTGACCATGTCGAAGGGTCCTCGAGCAAGATACTGAACCCCCAATTGCTCCTGATCTTGCCTCATCAGTTGGTGAATGAAGTCAGTGTGAAGGGCTTTGCGCACCTTGTAAGTGGCAAAACGCTACCCAAGTGAAAGTCCATTTGTGGTTCTCATATAGGATGCATCTCACGAGCACCACCCCTCACCGTAAATCATCTGGAATCTGCATCAGCCCACCACTGACCATGAACAAGATAGCATAGAAAAAGGATGGATGGATTGAAGGCAGAAGGCGTATTATGAAATACCACTCCAGGATCATTTGGCCTTGGCCGTCGAGGTTTGTGTTCCAATGGATGCTCTCAACTGTCACACCCAGCTGGGTGTGCGCCAGAAGTCCTTTGAGGAACATGTCATGGCATAATACACAAGCACACACTATTGTAGTACACATTGGAATTTATACTTATCACATTCTTGTGTACACAATGAATCAAGCAATGGCCATCGTTCCTGTGGTTTATTTTGTCTGGAACTAATCAGACCTCTCAAAGTTTATAGGATGCACTTAATAGTTACTAAAAATGGAGTTGTGCTCTTGTTGTTTTGCTGCTTTTCTTTAACAACGCCCAGGCCCGTTGCTAAACATTCAGGGTGGTGTTTGCAGTTATGGTAGTACAGTATGTGTCTGGGCGATTAAAGGTTTGACTTACAACTTGGAAATTAATCGAAGCTTCTTTTCTTCAGGGACATGTGAAAAATGTGTCCCCCCCTCCTCCCATCTCCTAAAACAGCTGCAATTCTAATGTAACTTCAGGGAAATTACATCAGGTGAATTCTTTATGAGGATCTGTCAAACTTTGCAGCGTTGGGGTTTGACTGCTTGGACGTCCATTAAAAGAGACACACATGCGCATGTGAGGCTCAGTATGCGTAAGGGCACAATGGCCCACACATTTGAATGGCATGCTTGCCTCTGACAGATGTGACAGGAACTCATAGAGCTGTCTTGGGCTCCACCCTGAGTGGTCAAGCGATTGGCCTATTTAGAGGCAGGGCAGCCCACTGGCAGATTTGAATAGGAAAGTAGGGTGGGAGGAGGAGGGATGGAGGCGTTGCACTTTGAGCCGGAGCGCTCTCTCTCTCTCTCTATCGTTCTCTCCCTCTTTCTTGCCAGTGTCGGGATGCACTGGCTTACACAGGCAGGGTAGGAAGCATGTCATGAGGTGATGACACAGCCACAGAGCCGTGGCCACATCTTCGCCGACTCTTCTTTTGGCTCCTGGAGACTTGTTTTTGCCCCGTCCGATCCTGCTGTGTCCACAGGAGGAGATCGAGCTAAAGATAGCCTACCTTAAGTTCTCTTGCTCTCTTTTTTCAGTTTGCTTTTGGATGATGGGATTTTAACCATGTGGAAGGTAAGAGGAGGGAAGGGGAGAGGAAGACAGGCCATTGTTTATTTTTGGGCTTATTTGTTTTTCCTGTCGTGCTAGGAGTTTGTTCTGCTCTTAGTTTATTCTAGGCTGGGAGTCACCAGGGGAATCCTGGCTATACAGATAAAAAATATCGCAGCACCTGCAACCACCGACCGGAAGGGGAAAGCGAAGGAAAATATAGTTTTAATCCCCTCTTGGTAGCTCAAACAGCTTTCACTCTTTTGGAATGACTTTTAAGTATGTCTGGAGGGGTCGTTTTCTTCATTCATCCCGAAGAACGCTTGTAGGGTCAAAAGCCACGGATGTTGGCTCGCGGTTTCTGTTCAAGTTCATCCCAAAGGCGTTTTACGAGGCTGAGGTCAGCTCTCAAGTTCTCGCCCACTCTATCAGTCAAAGAAAGCCTTTATGGACGTAGTTTTGTGGACTGGGGAACGGTCGTCCTGGAACAGAAAAGGGCCTTCCCCAAACTGTTGCCACACAGTTGGAAGCATACAGCTGTCCAAAATGTCTTGGTTTTATGTTTAAGGGGGCAATGATGAATCGAGCTCAAAAGCCTCGGTGATGAACTGATGAAATGAAATCGATGTTTAGTAATACATTTGCCCATATAGCAGTGAATTTTGGCTCAGGCACCATAGGAATGAAGGGTAGATGCAGTTAGTGCCAGCAGTACTGGAATGATAATGACAGGGTTGCCGATCATAGGGTCCAACCAATGAACGCTGCAGGGCCATCAGTGTCCAAGAGGCACTCTTGGGGTTGTTAATCTCTCAAAAGCAGCGGCGGTAAATAGAACTTTACACTGGCTTTGATGTGTGCATCATTTTGGAGAGAACTTAGGGTGGTTTCGTGATCTTGTGTGACACATTTTTACTGATCAACTGTGTTTTTCCTTCATGCGTGAAGGCCCCGCCGAATGATAGTCGACAGTACCTGGATGGATGTTAAAAAGGATGTCTGAGAATGCTCATTAAACATTTTATTTTTCCTTCCCTTCAAGCTGTGTCTCTGGATGTAAAAAAAATAAGAGTAGGTGCACAGAAGCAAGGAAAGCAACCCCTGCGTGTTTGCACGCGTTTTGTGCGTACTGAGGCATGTGTGTAACAGCTGCGCCGACCCCACCACCCCCCGGCCTCAACCTGCTCAGGTCATGGGTCAAAAAGGAAATCTACAACGGTGTGATGTGGACCATGAGATGGTGTGAGATGAAATGTGGCTTAGAGAGGGAGGGCTGTAGTGTTTGTTGCGACGTTTGTCTGTGACCAATATAGCGCTTATGTTGTCGTTGCTGTTTCCTGTTTCCCATGCATGACATGTTTCTGTGCCATTGTCAAGGGCGCCGGGGAAAAGCATCCCAGCTGTCAGACTGGCCCTGAAGCTGGTGTTTAAGACATGGAAGATAAATTTAGCCAAGATAGTATTGTGAAGCCTTTTCCTGCACAAGTGCTTTCTAATGGTTTGCTTACAAATAGTAGCATTTTTGAACTGCAAAGTTCTTTTTGAAAAATTAAGAAATTCCTTGTTTGGTTGTGAACAGCACTGCGGAAGGCGTATCAAATATCAAAGTTGTGACCTTGACCACCCTCACTTTTGGCGGCTTGCAAAGTCATGGTGATGCGGGATGAACAAGTACGCCATTATCTGTATTCACCCATCTAAATTATCGGTACCCGTATTTGTACTTGGAGTGGGCGGGGCATAAACCGGAACTTAGTGTAGTTTCACTGCAAATGGGGGAGCCTTAAACGAATACACTCAGTCCGAAATTGAAATGTGTAAGTCAGGTGGTGCGATAGTTATTGTTTATTTGAAGAATATTTGCAGAACAGAATCATAATTGAGATTCAAATGATGTTTTTGATCACAAAAGCAAAACCAATTACAGGACTTGTTTTTATGATGTTTTTAATGTGGTGATTCATACAAACATCCAGTGATGGCAGAAAGGGAAATAATAGTTTATTTTTTTCAAAAGCACCGCATTTATTGCTACAAGCAAAGCCAAATAAGAAACAAGCAGGTGAGTGAAAAACCCCCCCAAACAAACGGGCAGTGACCGACGGAGCACGAGTTCTGTCTTGTGAGATGCACTGCGTATATTACAAAACAAGTTTACAGAGTAACTTTAGAAACACACTGAAATAGAGGCAAGCTGAGGAAAACCTAATAAATAAAAATAATTCATTAAAAAAACATCCAGTGTGGAGGTATTGACCAACACAACATGAGCTGTTTTCAACTCTGTCTTGCCAATTGCACCACGCACGTTACGAAACAAGTTTACCAACTGACTTTATATATCATGCAAACCAAAACAGGCAAGATGAGGAAGACTGAATACGAATTCGAGCAACGTGAGCTAAACTTGAGCCAGGCAAGCACAAAGCGATCACGATTGCTGCAGCAATTCTGTCTAAGGAGGGGTGGTCCCATCACTGATTTTTTGAGGGGGTGGGCGGTTCTTGTTGAATTTTATTTTGTCAAGTCTTGGCATGAATGAATATAATCTGGATCCCCATTTTCAAGTGAATTATCCTACTACTTAAAAATCTATCTGGATCCAGATCATTTTATTTTGTTTGGTGAAATAAAATTGAGAAAATTAAGTGAGCCAGGTACACATACCGTACACACACACATTAGTCAGTCCCTTCTGGCAGGTGAAGGCCATTCAGTGTCGCCATGTAGATGGATTTAACAAAAATCAGAGGGCACACCGAGAACCAGTCGGGGAAAGCGCCTTTGTTCACACTGCTCACTGCTTTAGAGTGCTCGCATGCCGAGAGGTCACCGGGGGTCACCGTGGATGTGGAAAAGTTTTCCACCAGGGCTACTCGGCCGTCACCTTGATGTTGTATTGTATTGCCGCGGCTGACTCAGATCGCACTGTGGCCAGCCACACCTCCGCCGATGGCCAGCTGCATTTCAATGAAGCCAACACAATGAAGAGACCGCAAGAAGCCCACACATCGAGAACTAACTTTTTTCCATATCAAATTAAAAAGAACAGACACCCAGTTAGCACATTTATATATTTGTATATTTTAATCTCAATGGGAAAATGGTCCGTTCAAAATCACATTTCTGACCAACAAAAACGGTTTCAAAAACGCCACCCTGCTCATTTTCAACCCACATTATCTTGCAAACATGATACCACGATCACAAAGCAAAGATCGAAGATGACGCAAAATGTTTTCAATTATGGTGATGACCTTTAAACGGATGATACACAAATAAACTGAAATTAAGTATCCCTCCGCCTTCAATCAAATTTTGACAGTTAAGTCACGACTTTAACCCAAATAACTCAACAACAGTTGCCAAACACAAGTTCATTTAATTGTGATGCTGCGCAAAAGATTTGACACGCCTGACCACTTTCCTAAAATCTGCTGAGATATGAGACAACAAATACTCAGTATTGAGTGACACAGTCCCAGACGAGCAAAATTTCGAATCCAGCTGCAGTATTCTAGTCTTACAGACATCTCCGTTGAAGTGACCGGGAAGTGCTTGTCACACCCAATCAACGTTTTTATGGCTGAGGTCTAATGCTGGAGAGACAATGCACCTCAACATCAGCATCTCTCTCTGTCTCCCATCAAGTCATCAACACGAACCTTGTTCACATTCCCTTCCCTTATTTCCTCTTAGTGTCGCATGTAATTTGGCAAACAGCGTCACATCCAATTTGGATCATTTAAGCAACACGCATACAAAAATACAAACGTCAACCTCGATCATACTCCGGACTTGCAAACTGACTGGCAAATCCATCTCACAGTATGAGAGGCTGTGATTGGTCACAGTCCAGCGTGGGTGGGAACGGATTATGGATCAATTTGGTGTCTGGAATTACACAAAGGCGGCGCGTGCGCGTGAGTGGGTGTGTGTGCGCCCGTGTGTGTGCTGAATACTCAGACACTGGCTTACACTGCATGTGACACAGAGAGAAAAGGAAGTGGAGAATGAAGGAGAAAAGGAAGTAGGTTAAGATATTTGACATCACTTAGCTATGAGCCCTGCCACTTTGGCCCAGATTAGGCAGCGATGTCTGCACTGCAAAATTTATCACATGCTTTCTACTTTTCTGAGCATGGAAGCGTACGGCAAAATAGGAAGTGTGGCGTTGGTATTGTGCTAAAAATGACCGAATGTCATTGTTTCGTGAATGATCCACCCCTTTGCTGACTGAAATAGTAGTTGCGTCTCATTCATAAATCCTCCAAGTGGGTGATTGGTGAGGTCCTGGTCAATTTGAAAGACGCCGAGTTGAGTTTTCATGCCTGAGAAATTTAAGTAGATTGGAATAGCCGATCACTCACATATAAAACCAAACATTTCAGTCATAGTTGTATGTTAATGGTTTCTTCTGAAGCCCTTATTTTACCTCATGTGTTCTTCTCAAAAAGAGACTCATTTCTCAAAGGCTTACCTTTCGTGTACATATTTCTTGCAACTGTGACGTTATATGTGACAAGTAAAAGGTTGGAGTAATGAGACATTTGGTTGTAATTTGTGCATGTATTGTCCATCGTGATGTTAGTGTGGTAGTTGTCAAAACACTCAACAAAAACGAAGGAGAGCGACCTACTTGCTAGGTATAATATAAACCATAGTCCATAGAGTCACAAGCTCATTATGTCTCAAAAACTATCGTATTTCTGAAACAATATTACTGAGTAATTCTACTAATTAACGCTATTCTGGTTCATTTTGGCACTACAGTCAAACCTCGGTTTTCGTCTATAATCCGTTCCAGAAGGCTGTTCGAAAACCGAAATTGTTTGAAAACCGAAACCGCGTTCTTTTTAAAATAATTTTTTTTACTGAACACGTCTGTTCACAATGGAAAGCAACACGAGAAAGCGTCACATCCTCGTCTACCCGAGGAAGCGTCACTTCCCCGTGTAAGGAAGGCGAGAGGAGTCAAATGGTGCATTCAAATGCGCTCAGTTTGTTCGAGAACCGAAATTTGTTTGTCATCCAAGGCATAAATAACTCGAAATTTTGGGTCAAAAACCGAGACGTTCGAAAACCGAGGTTTGACTGTATTGATTTTACTGTTGTCCAGTTTGGAAAAACTTGAATGGACTGTACTACATGCTGTGTGAAGTATGCATACTGGATAATACACACTACAATGCATAACACTAAAATTAGGGGGAAAAAAAATTTTTTTTTAATCAAAGAAATGATGCAGATCCAAGCACTGCAAAACAACCAAAACGACACAGCTTTCAAGTACCAAAACATTGGTGGAACTTAAACATGCATGAGATGTCATTTCGAATACTGTCAATTTACAACCTAAACAAGGATTTGCGGGCCCGTAATGTACTTTAAATGTGAGAATGTGAAAGCCATCTTAATGCAGGTTCATCTTCAGCCTGAAAGCTGCCATGTGCCTCCTGGTCCTGCCTGTTTGCCATATTTGTGTGTTTGCAGCATCCCGAGTGACACACACACACACGCACACTGGGGTCTGATTATGTGCGCCAGGTCAGCAGGGATGACCTACTTCTCGGTTCTGCCACAGAGGCTCGCCAAATGGTGCGCCCTGCCCTTCCCAAAGTATGTTTGTTTTTTCAGTAAAACAACTTTTGGACTTCTCACTTCCAAGTCATTGTTTTTAATCATTCCATTGAAAAGATCAAGAAAAATATCCATCCTTTTATAATTATAGATGATCGCGATTAGGAGTGCAAATAGTTAGAAGCAGCCCTGTACGTTGTGAAAGAAAACAGCAAAAGAAAAGTGAAAGCTTTGATGTGTGACATCTGTTCCACTTTTGCACATTTTTACAGTTTCAAGGATGACAAAAATATACAAAGATATGAAAGGATTTGAAATGTGGCCGAGAAAGAGTTTCTTGTTTAGAATGACAATTTTACTAAACGAGTCATCCTGAACGAAAAGTGAAGATAGAAGTTGCAGAAAAAAAAAAAAGACAATTGCTCATAATTGATTCACATTGAGTATTTGCACTCAAAGCAGTCGTCCCTTCTTGAGCTCCGTTTTCCAACTTCTTTGTCTTGTGCTTCTTTTCATCCTGTCACCTCTTGTGTCACAGTGCATGCCCGATGCATTTCCACCCCCCAAAGGCAACACAGATCAAAACACTTTTTGCAAGGGTTTCAAATTTATTTCAACGCTCAACCTGACGTGTTTTCAGCCTGGTGTCAAAGAATTTGTGCATCGTGAGACAACACATTGGTGTCAACATTTATCAGTTAAAATGTGTGCCTGTTCCAGTGAACACAGCTGGCATAGATGCAGGACGGCCATGATTTATGATGGAATTTCATTCAACTATTGTGCCGTTTACTATGTCGCTGACACACAACAGATGAACCAAGGTATCCAGTATGTACTTTTAATACGTCCTAATTTTCTGACAAATGATCAATGTCGAAGTTTTGCCACGGCACCCGAGCAGGGAATCACTCCTCGAGGGAATTAAACAAATTCAGTAAATAAATACACTCCAGACTAGAGAAAGTGTGCCTGTAAAAGAGTGTGTACACTGAAAAACATGGTGTGTTGAATTGATGAATTTTAATTTTGCCAGGTGGTGGATTAGTTTGTTTTCCGCATATTTCTCAATTAATTATGATTTTATTTGGTGTATTTATTCGCTTCTGTCAGTGCAAGTGGTCTTTTGAAAAGGTAGCGGTGGCAGTGCTTTGCTCAAGCTTGATTCTGCTGCCCCCAAGTGGCCACGAGGCATTGATGCATGCTTGATCAGTCAAGAGTTTCCTTGACTTACATGAACAAGTAGACAAAAACAATTTGCATTTCTTTATGTCTCATCAGTTGTTCGACACACACCATTTCTGCTGACAGTTTTGCCTTTTTTAACTGATCTGTCTCTCGCCCACAGATATTTGAGTGGTTCCCCTGGATTTTGCTGACATTGCACCTCATCCCGCCTGGTTTCCCCTGAACAGGATGGACACTCTGGAGTCAGAGCTGACCTGCCCAATCTGCTTGGAGCTCTTTGAGGACCCACTGCTGCTCCCCTGTGCCCACAGCTTATGTTTTGGCTGTGCTCACCGCATCCTTGTCTCGCACTGTGCCACCAACGAATCGGTTCAAAGTATCAGCGCCTTCCAGTGTCCCACGTGCAGATATGTCATTTCCTTGAGTCCTGAACGTGGGCTTGAAGGACTCAAGAGAAACGTGACCTTGCAGAACATCATCGACAGAGTTCAGCAGGCCTCATCTTCAGGTGGGCTTCCTTTGCCGCTGCCCCTGCCTGCCCCCCAAAGCGGGCCCAACTCGCCCGGTGAAGAAGAAAGTGAGCGGCTGGCCCTGGTCCCCGTCAGCGTCGCCATGTCAAGCCCGAGCACCCCCCTGGAACCGGTCCAGTGCCAGTTCTGCGAGCAGGATCCGCCACAGGAGGCGGTTAAGACGTGCGTGACATGTGAAGTGTCGTACTGCGAGGAGTGCCTCAGGGCCACTCACCCCAACAAGAAGCCATTTACTGGACATCGGCTCATTGAGCCCATGCCAGGCTCCCACCTGCGAGGGCTCCAGTGCTTGGAGCACGAGGAGGAGAAAGTCAATATGTACTGTGTAACTGATGACCAGCTCATCTGCTCCCTCTGCAAACTGGTGGGAAGGCACAGAGACCACCAGGTGGCTGCACTGAGTGAGCGCTTCGAAACACTCAGGGTGAGTGATTTCAATGTTTTTTTTTTTTAAATTTGGCTCTACCGCTGTTTTATCTGCGATGGATTGAGGCCAAAGAGTCATTTACATCAGTGTTCTCCAAACTTCACCGAGCCAAGGTACATATTTTACACATGGGGAAAATATAAATCTCACAGCACGCCACTAAACAAAAATCCCAGTCACAAAAAGTGTATACGCAGATGAACTACCATCGAGTGGTTGGGCATTTAATTATTCTGCCTGTCACTGTACATCACCGCCATTGATATTTCCAAATTATACCAAAAATAAATATTTATTCCTCCCAAGTTCGTGACATTGAATAACTTCCCACAGCACACACGTTGATTTACATGACAGCCTTTAGCTGAAAATGACTATTTATTTGAGCAAGAACTGCATTTTGGAGCCCATTTAAGAATGACACATTTGGAAATAACATTGTTAGTGTTGTCTCGGAAACACAACCAAAAAACAAAAAGCACTGTTGCGGATAGGAATTGTCTGCTTCATT
The DNA here is from genome assembly GCA_018466805.1 of Hippocampus abdominalis. Classification (NCBI taxonomy): domain Eukaryota; kingdom Metazoa; phylum Chordata; class Actinopteri; order Syngnathiformes; family Syngnathidae; genus Hippocampus; species Hippocampus abdominalis. Next base: position 5,076,327 of record CM031694.1, on the reverse strand, counting down.
TATCTAGTAAAATGTAAACTTACAGCAACCTACGCAGTGTCAAATTTTGAACTCAAGCAGACCCTCCCGGAGAGTATTCAAATCTAGTTTGGATAGTAGCCTGGAAGACAAGGTGTACATTGGTGAACATGGTGTTTCTTTACAAACCGACACTGCCCACAACCACCCTGGTTTGAACGTCATTGCCTTTTCCCGCATTTCTGAAGGCCAGCGTCAACATGGATTGTTTTTGACACCATCAACCAACCGTTTCAAACTTAAATTAAAGGCACAAAATGCGTGGGCTTTGCTGCCTGAACGGATTTGTCTGGACTTTTTGGGCAAGGACATCAATGGCCAAATTAGGGTCGGAAGAGGAAAACATTTTTGCAACTACCGTATCTCGGTTTTGCTTTGATAAACTGTGCTATATTTACCAACATTATTCTTCTCAATGAATTTATTATTTGAAGCACATGACACTCTCTCTCCCATGTCACACCCAACGAGAGACTTTCAATTTCAGAAACACTTAAGAAATAACGGATCATTGCGTTTAAGATAAGTACTAAAAGACCAAAATAGACGGTACTCTTTTTGCTTGAATAACCACATTCTGAGAAGGAATTGAATCCGAATGAACAGGTGAGAGGGTATCATTTCACAGCGATTATACCTGTGGAGTTGTTAGGCAATTAGCGTGATGACGGAGCCACGCTGGTGTGCGGGCTGCGTGCACAGAGCCATGCATGCGGTGCCACAACGGGCGCGCCTATGGGGGCGCTTAATGAACGGAGAGACATGGCCATTTTCAATGAGGTTGCAGGTTAATGAGTGCCAATCACCCGCTGGGTGTTAGCTGGGCTTAATTGAGCGTGGCTATACTCTATCAGTGTGCTGCCGTCTTTGTTGGAGAAGAGCTACGCATTGTATGTGTCTATTTGGAAAGGATGCAATTGCCATTCCAAGAGCTGATTGAACTCATTTACAAGCAAGGCAGATCATCTGGAGGTCAAAGTATTGTCACCCTCTCATTCGCTCACCCACCTACGGGAAAAGCTTTGCCCTAAAGCCTGCACCTTGGACTGATTGCCAATTAATCATCAGGCACTGAGACCAGCGTTCACCGTCACATTCACACCACCACTGAATGGGAAACTGAACCCACAGTCTGCACACTCACATCTATTTATCTGAAATCAAATGAATTTATTTCCGTGGAACATTTCCCGCAAGACAACATGCATGTGATCTTTTTGCCCATCAAGACATTGCCGGACTTGACACCGTATGTCAGCAAACAGCAAAGTAAAAGTGTAAAATGTCCTCATGCTTAGATTTTGTTTGCTTCCATTTGGACTATGACAAGATCGGGAAAAAAAAATGTTGTGACCTATTTGACGGTGTTTACTTTTTGCTCGGATGTGCTGTGAATTTGAGATACTCCTACGTGTCTCGTCTTTGCTCTTTTGCTCACATACGCACGCACACACACAAAATGAAAGATACTAGATGACTCTAATCATTTCCTTTTTTAGTGTTGGAATACCCATCCCTTTTCCTCGATGATATTACCCACAAGCGCTCGGTAAAAAAACCCCATTTAAATTCCGGATGGTGGGCGAGAGTGAGGAAAAACCTCTGGGATAAAAGATGGGAGCTGCTGTGCGAGCACACAGGTTTCCCCTGCCAGCTTTATTGTGTTATTCAACAATCTGTAACCACATGCCCTTTAGTGTTGCCAGCATAATTCGATCAATTATCACTGTACAAAAAAGAAGTACAGCTCATCTGCTTTAGCATGCATACTATGCACATGTGAGCATAAACATATGCACGCGTTTATGCGCACGCATGGCATATCCATACAGCAAAGAGGTAATATATCTATTATATATAACCGAATGCTGGTTAAGGACCTGTAAGGTAAGCCGCATCGTGTTCATCAAAACTTGCGGTGACACACAAAGCACACGGTGATAAGGCAGTATGCAGACCTGTCATAGGCTTCCAAAGAAGACATTAGTGCTGCTTTTGCTTTTGTGTGCCAGCATCGTATTAAGGCCATCCTTTAAGCTCCCTATGCCACGACGAGGCTCACCCATAAACACAAACTACGCAAATCCCTTAAATCTTGTGCTGTGTTGAATGTGAATTCACACCGAGGGACTACTTGATAAAGCATGGCGAATGTGATATTATCAGTTTGAACTTAAAAAAAATAAAAATATCCAGTTCATGCTCTTTGCTGTGTTGGGATAGCATGCGGCCAGATGTAGCTTTTTGAGAAAAAAAAAGCACCACAGTAACACTCATCTTGGATTCATTCGAGATGGAAAAAGAAGCATCATCTTAAGCAGGCTTGATTTGGCATTTCGGTGAAAGTCTTGGAAATAAAGGAGACAGCTTGTGCCCTTTCTGACAGTGAGTCCTATATATATATCTATATCTATCTATCTATATATATATCTATATACAGTATATATATGCAGTACAGTATATTATATATATATATATATACACACAGTATATTATATACAGTATATATATATATATATATATATATTTATATATTATATATATATAGGGCGGCCCGGTAGCCGAGTGGTTAGCACGTCAGCTTCACAGTGCAGAGGTACCGGGTTCAATTCCAGCTCCGACCTTCCTGTGTGGAGTTTGCATGTTCTCACCCGTGCTTGCGTGGGTTTTCTCCGGGTCCTCCGGTTTCCTCCCACACTCCAAAAACATGCTTGGCAGGCTGATTGGACACTCTAAATTGTCCCTAGGTTTGAGTGTGTGCGCAAATGGTTGTGTGTTTCTGTGTGCCCTGCGACTGGCTGGCAACCGGTTCAGGGTGTCCCCCGCCTACTGCCCGAAGACAGCTGGGATAGGCTCCAGCACCCCCTGCAACCCTAGTGAGGATAAAGCGGTTCGGAAAATGAATGAATGAATGAATATATATTTTTATATATATGAATACAAGAGAAATGAGAGAGTCGAATGGGGATGACGTGCTGTCACCTGTTTGCCGGTTCGTTAGCCGCAAGTGCTGCATGCTCTCATAGGAGAGGAAAAAAGCTTTTGATGCCTAATTTGCCGCTTGGCCGGGTTTGCGCATGGCTTGGTGCTCAGTGGAGTGGCTGTCCCACTCACATCCTCAGCTAGGGCAGGACTGTGTCTGAGGCTCGAACGGGACAAGATGAGGAGGCAGTGCAGGGATGAGGGTTATCACCCTCGCGCAGAGGTATGGAAATACGCTTGGAGACGTGCTGGGGTGCTTTTCTATCTCAAAATGTAGCATAACCTTTCCTTACAGAATGAAAGGATCACACTTTTGTTTAATAGTTGTCTGTTTTTGTTTTGTGAAGAAGCGCCTGAGGATGCCTCAAAACTTGTATCGTGGCTCGACTGCTTTGATTTTGTTGGAGGCTTTGGCGTTGTTTTTGTTGTGTGGGCGCCTTCTCATTCATGTCAACTCGATGCCTTTTTTCTCCAGCAAGCATTGGATTCAAACCTGAGTAATCTCATCAAGAGGAACAACGAGCTGGAGTCACTAATGGGGAAACTGATTCAGACTTGTCAGCATGTGGAGGTGAGTGACTACTGAGGCTTGTCAGGGATCCACAACATCATATGTAAATGTTGAGGGTGAATCATGTTTCCCCTTTTTATTGTGCATAGCAAAATGAGGTTCTTTTGAGTTGGCTACCTTTTTCTTTACTCAGACCAAGACAATAAATTATAATATCATCGAAACCCATTCTGCCATAATAGCTTTGTTGTGTCAGTGCACTCACTGGGTGTCCGATCAGATTGCTTTCTGTCATCCCCAAATTGTTCAGAACACACGCGATGCATATTTGCATGGTTTCTAGGGACTCTCCTTACTTTACTTTTATTCAGCAATTGGCTAACCAAAATGTGTAGCCGTAGTTTATTGTGTAGATCAAATTGAATGTGCAACACTTTGTTCAATGTCCCGATGAGGTGCAGATATCTGGTGAGTTATTCATTCTTTTCAGCATTATGGTTGAGCATGCGTACAAACTGAGGGCAGTGCATCGCACGGAGCTAAGCCGACTGGAGTATTTGTAGGCAGCTCTGTTTTAAACCCGCACACCGACATTACATACACAAGCGCTCAAAGAAGCTTTTATAAAAAGCAGCGCCTATGGGTTAAAACTGCAGCAGCATCCCTTTGGAGTTAATGGAGAGCGGCATCTTTGCCTGACACGGCCTTTAGAAACCACAAGAAGCGAGTATTGTGCTCGATCACGATGCTATAATGCCAATGCGTGGATGTGTGTGCAGTGTTGTTGGTGAGGACAGCGTTCTGTGCTTTGTGGTGAGCTGAAGCTCGTTTTGATGATGCGGAAAGTTGAAACTTGCCTGAAATAAAAACAACAAAAAAACAGCCATGAATAAATGATGCGTAAAACAAGGGGTGGAAAAAAACACTTGTGCCACTTCCCCGTCCCCTTCAACCGCCCCTGTGCATTATGGTTCACGCACTCCAGACTCCGAAAATAGCTTGAGGAGAGTCCATATGAATGTTGGAGTGTGCTTTGATGTGAGTTGGAAATGACATGCCGGGTTATACAGGAAATTCACTGCACTGACAGTCCCTTCGGCTCTTTTCGTATTTCTTGCCGCCTTCATTACGAAGCTCAGTTTATTGTAAAATGGCTGAATGTTCTCAAGCTTTTTTTCAGTATTTAAATGAATCACTCGATCAGCATGCCATGTTACATTCTGTCATATGGTCCAGTAGCCGTTGCCAACACAGTCATTAAATACTTTTGTGCATTGCACACAATGTGCTCTGCATAACAACTGTGGACGCAACTATCTTGCTTTCTGTGGGGCTGGAGCATTTCTGTCGTGTAATAATTGAACCCCACTTCAATTTCAGAATCAGGATTTGTGCTTTCGAAGCGTGCTGCTATGGTAATAATCCCAGTCAAGGATCAGACAGATGAGCAATATATCAAGGTCATCTTTAATCGCAAAGCATTAAATGTCAAAATGACCTTTCAAAAACCACAGGTTCAATTCTGTTGTACCTGTTGTAACAGGAACCAAAATTCAAATGATACATATTATTAATAGTAGTAAGAAATATTAATATTTTATATATATATATATATATATATATATATATATATATATATACATAGAGAGATAGATCTCTACACACACACACACACACACACACAACTATCTATCTATATACGGTATATGAAGGGGGAAAAGGAAAAAAATAATCGATAAAATTCTTCAAAAAAGGCCCCATGAAAAACAGGGGTTGGCTCCCCTGCAAAAATAGCACCCCCCCCCCCCCAAAAAAAAGATAGATAGATAGATAGATAGATAAAAAATGTCATATTGTGCGATGATAATGGTAAGGGACCATAGAAGCAATGAGGCAGCAGAACCAAATGTATGAACAAAACACATACCAGGGCATACTGAACAAACTAAATCAATAACACAAACAAAGTCCTGAAAACCCACCAAAACTCAAAGTAACAACAAAACACATCGTAACAGCAACACAACAATCCAACACTGAGTGGTCGGCGTGGCAGTCCTTATAAAAGAAAAAGCTAATGACATTATGACCAACAGGTGCGACGCTGGAGAACAAGCCCTCCATTGCCACCTGTTGGTCACAAACAGAACTGAACAAAGACCGTAAACTATGAAACAAAATCAGCCGTGGCACTGAGCTCAACTCACTTGACAATAGAAGCACTTGGGCAAATAGTAAACAACTCTTAATAGAAGAGGCGTCAAGGTGTTCATTGCCATTCCTTCTAAAGCTAAACATAAACACAGGAAGAATACCACATCGTGCATTTAATTAAAACATCCATAGCTTAGCCTTCCAGTCTGCCAGCTTAACGCTAAACTCTAATTAGCATCTATATTGCACTGCATTAACACTTTAAGCATAGCAATGAAAACAAACGGTGCAGCAACATCGTGTATATTGTCAATATAACAGCATTCAACAGTACAACAGCAACTGCATATTCACATAGTTTTACCTACCTATCCACTATATTTGTTTTAGCTTGGAAAATAAATCCTGAAAGATGTCAAAGTGATCTTCATGAGTTTCTTTTAAAAGAAAATTATTTCTGTGGCTCTTGGAAGTAAAAGTTTGGCCACCCCTGGTCTTTGTACAATATGCTCTATTTAACACGACAGCGACTCAAGAAAGGTTTTCGGTACTCGGTTCAAATGAAAAGTTTACTACTTTTTTGAATGATATTAAAGCTGTGCAGAAAGTGCAGCTTCATCAAAATTTAAAATAGAGTTCTCATTTTTGGTCTATCTTGAGATTTTAAGTACGTGGGTTTTTTTTTAGTTTGTTTTGGCTACCTTGAAAACACAAAGCAGAAGTGTTTCACAGCTTTGAAAAGTTTACCCCAAGAGGTCAAAGAACCGCTTGGAAGTGTCTCACTGTGGCTTCCCCGCACAGGTGAATGCATCCCGCCAGGAGGGTAAGCTCTTGGATGAGTGCGACACTTTGATCGACATCATCCAGCAGAGGCGACAGATAATTGGCAACAAGATTAAGGAAGGGAAGGTAAGGGGATTTAGCGGCGGAAATAAGCATTGATCATTTCAAACATTTGTGGCCTTCGGTCCTTGTTGTACTGTTGCTTCTTCTCTTTTGTTCCTATCCATTGACCTATTTACTTATGGCATGACATCCAAACAGACTGACTGAGCCAAAATAGGTCCTGCCGCATCCGGGAGAGTGACTATGCATGTACTGTAAACTTTTCATGATGCATTCGATGAGACTTTAACACTGTACAGCACCTTAGTATTGAGGACCGCAGTGAAGTAACAACCTTTTTCCATCAACACATTTTCATTTGATGCAGCACCGGGCAGGATCAATAGGACTTAAAATAGTCCGCAATGGTTGAAGGACTTTGCAAAGCATCAGATTTGAACAGAGATTACAACGTTCAGGCCAAATTGCTGACAAAATGTGCTTTGGCCTAATTTCAGCGTAACCTCAATCTGTCTCTTGAAATCTCCATCTGTAGTGGCAGAGAGTGGAAGTGGTCGTTCTATAAAGGTCATCTTTTCATACCAGACATTCATAGACTAGAATTTAGAGAATTATTTATAGGCTCATCTTTGAGAAGTCAATCTCATTGAGAGAGAATACTTCAAAATTAACTCATTATAACCACTGCCATATTGTTTAAAATTGGGGTGTATGCGTCGAACATCCATCCCTCCACTTTATATCCCGCTTGTCCTTATTAGGGTTGTGCGCAACTCGAGCCTAATTACTGCTGAACAAAGCTGATTTGCTTTCTTCTTGCATCCTGGCGGAACACAACTCACCACTCGTACAATCTAATGTATCAAAACAATCTGTCGCCTCCAGTGGCGTAGCGCATCATCCTGAGAGTTGCTTGCTGCAGAATAGGGTCAGAATATTAGACACATCTTTCAGCATGATGCATACACAATGAATACATCGTTCATTCCAATCAGATATTTTATGAGACAGATTTAAAAAAAGGTATTTGAGTAGCACCGAGTTTTGGATGGATGGATGTGGTCCAAGGGCTTTAAAAAAAAAAGTGATTTCCACTTCTTGCGCACCATTTTCGACCCTCCCTATTCAGGCGCAAAGGCTACGCAAGCTGGCCCAGCAGATCTCCAACTGCCAGCAGTGCATCGAGAGATCCTCTGTGCTCATCACACAAGCCGACCAGACGCTGAAAGAGAGCGACCACGCCCGCTTTCTGCAGACCGCTAAGAGCATTAACGAGAGGTCAGGCAACCGCACGCGTCGGACTGAACCGGTTCAACACGCTTACTGCTCAGAAATGAGGAGAGGACAATGGGAGACAATCAGAGTCCATTTGAAAACTTTGTCTGTGATTGATTTTTCCGCCGAGGCATTGCATTTACGATTTAACCCAATCTTGTCTACTTAAGCTTCAACTAAGCCGTCCGATTGATTTGGGCCAGCAAAGGCCCAGAGCGAACATTCGAAGAAACACAAACGCTTGTTTTCCCTGAATTTAAATGTACAGTCTGCCTTGGACAAAGTTGGATGTATTTATAGTATTGAATGAAATCCAGGATTTGGTTTGCTCACTTTTAGGGTTTCCACGGCAACTGCATCAACCCAAGTGCTTATTCCTGAGATACACCTGACAGACACGTTTGACAACTTTGCCCTGGACTTCTCCAGAGAAAAGAAACTGCTGGAAAATCTCGATTACCTCACTGGTAAATCATCAAGTTGATTTTTTTTTTCACATTTACAACACTTTCATCAGCCCTAAGTTATTTTAAATCATTTTCACTATCCTAAAAAAACCCTGAGTAGCTTGATTGATGGGCTATAGACAAAGAGTACACTCCGGTTCACAAGTTAAACTCAACGGGATAAAGAGACAGAAAATGAATGAATGTTAATGTTACCGAAACTATTCATTTTGTTGACATAGCTCTCATTGTGTAAACTGTTGGAGACCTCTTGAGGTCTAACTTGATGAAATGAACGTTTGTTACACCCCCGCCCCCAAAAAGATATTTATTTGTGCTTTCTGTGAGCCACCATTGGTCCACTTAATCATAAAGAAATGAATTAACTTAGCTATTAACTTTAGGCAATGCTATCATGATGGATCATCACCAACGCCATCGCTAACGAAAATCTTCCGTCTTTCCTCCGCAGCTCCGTCTTTGCCGTGCATTCGGGAAGAGCTGTGCACAGCATCCTACGACACTGTCTCAGTCCACTGGACATCTGATGATGAATTCACAGTAGCGTCATACGAGCTCCAATATGCTATCTTCACTGGACAGTCCAACATTGCCAGTAAGTCCTGTGTATAAACGGCAGGGGGTTTCAAACATTTATCCAAGCCGCAAACACCACTTGAATTCACCCGAGCCATCCTGACTCAAAACAAAGGGCCTCATTCAAATGTCTTGTCAAATCCCTCTTCTCAACTTTTCAAGAAGAAAATGTGCATGTCGACAACATGTAGTGGTCATACACAAAACCCCTGGGGCCACAACTTTGCCAAACAACACATACGTGTCTGTTATCAAACCAAGTGCTGGTAGTATTAGCGAAGAAAATAGACCAAGAAAGAAAAAAAAGAAAACAGTAAAAATCGATTGTTGTTCAAGGACACCGCAGATCTGTGGGGAATCTTGGGATGGATAGTCCATTACTGCATCATCCCCAGTTTTGTTTGTCCACCCTTAAGAAAGCTGAGGTTTTTATTGGTTTTTGCCCTCATCGTCCTTCTGGTTGATGACTTGAAAAGGTGACAGGCAGCGATCTTAACTCAGACTTGTCTCAGTCAAGAATTGCGTTTTAGCTTACAGATGAAGTTAGTGCAGCATGGGGCATTTGTGAGCGACTGAGCAATAAATAAAATACGTACTGTTGCCTCAAATGCAATTACTACCTCGTCAGTGAAGACACCTTACGAACTGATTTGCTCTATCCTTGAAGGACTATGCCAAAACATTATTCATCCTTTCCGAGAAACATGGTGTGGTTGGAGCATAAGACAAAGCCCAGCTCATTCAAAAGTTGCTGCGATTCCTGAGTTGTTTTCACTTTTGACAAGGTCGTTCTGAGTTGTCGTTAATCTTTACTGACACCGCACTCTACCTCATCCCATTGTAGTCATCTCGTGCTACTTGCAAATCTTTCCTCTCAGGTCTGTGCAATTCATTGGAGAGCTGGATGATTGTGCCCAACATCAAACAGAACCATTACACTGTACATGGCCTGCAGAGTGGCACCAAGTACATCTTTGTTGTCAAGGCGATTAACCAAGCAGGGAGTGGAAGCAGTGACCCGGGGACTCTAAAAACTAACAGTAAGTCGGCGACGAAAGAAAAACAAAGGCAAAGCGTGACTAAAATCTAATCCGTGGCATGTTTCGCATCATTATTTTCATTTTCTCCACTCAGCTAGACGTGGATTTCTTTCTTTTCCCCACTGCATAAATGAAATGACATGAACTGAAAATAAATGAGGTGTTCTGTGAGGGAACATGCCTGCTATAAATCTCAATATGGTCGTGTTTCGGCATCACTTTGTTTTTGCCATTCCGCCCCCTTGTTCCTGGCAGGCCAGCCCTTCAAGCTCGACCCCAAATCTGCTCACAAGAAGCTGAAAATCTCACACGACAACTTGACGGTGGAACGCGACGAGAGCACATCGAAAAAAGGCCACAGCCAAGAGCGCTTCTCCAGCCAGAACAGCTACGGCGTGGTGGGGAACGTTTACATCGACAGTGGGCGCCACTACTGGGAGGCCATGATCGGAGGAAGCACGTGGTACGTTTTTCTTTCCGAGGTCATTGTCATGCCAAGACTAACATCCCTCCCCTCCTCTCCAGGTACGCCGTGGGCATAGCATACAAGTCGGCGCCTAAGCACGAGTGGATCGGCAAGAACTCAGCATCGTGGGTGCTCTGCCGCTGCAACAACTCCTGGGTGGTCCGCCACAACAGCAAAGAGCTGGCCATTGAGCCTTCGCCCCATCTGCGCAGAGTTGGCATCCTCCTGGACTACGACGCCGGTCACCTGACCTTCTATGACGCTGTGGGCTCACAGCACCTGCACACTTTCCACGTCTCCTTCGCCCAAGCCGTGTGTCCCGTGTTCAACGTGTGGAACAAGTGTCTGACAATCCTCTCGGGCCTCCCCATCCCCGACCACCTGGAAGGACTCGAGCCTCAAGAATAAACACCAAACCAACACTTGTCCTGCACTCGATATTTCCTCTGACTTGTCCACCTCCCCAAAAGTCCGTCTCTTAGAGTTGATACAAGCAAACTGTTTGTTGTTTTTGCCTCAGTAAGAATCCTAACCTGGATGGATGGTCACCTGTAAGCATTCCCGAGAAATAGACGATACTAAGCGGAAATTCCCACATAAATTGACAGAGGTTTGCACAACAGGGAAAAAGGGAGAAGGTAATTATTGACTTGACAGCAGCCGTCAATTTCACACTTGTGCTGCAAGAAATCGATTTAGCATTACCACGATTCGTGACAGAAGTAAAGGACCAAAGGAGATGCTGTTAACTTTGTAATCAAATTTCCCAAATGAGGAGTGTGTTTTGGAAAAACAGGATTTCCTGTTAGGAAAAAAAACTAAACAAAAAAACAGACACAGCCATAAATGTGTTTTGCTATTTTTGGGGGGAGCTTTTGTATTGGGAAAGCAATGAATTCCCGTTGACGGCAGTGAGTGATACTTCCTATCGGTGTGTTAAAATGTGCAATTTATTTTTTCAATTTCAGCAACCACGCTGGTAAAGGGTTACTGTGAAAACACTGCACACACACACACACACACACAGATTCGATTTCGTTTTCACGCAGGCCTATTCGCAAATGTTGTTTGCCAAGTTAAAAAGAACAGATGGACGGTATTCTTTGAGGCAACAATCACCACTTGATGAAACGGCAAACGAATCCGTATATGCTGTCATTCTCTGCGATTGTGTAAATAGGCTATAAAGAAAGAAAATAATAGTCATGCTTTACATTTTGGCAAAAGTCCATTTTAAACATGGCACTGATCATTTCCAAAGAAAAACAGACACTTTAGATTCTAAACCCCCCACTTTTGATCAACTGGAGCTGCTTAGTGTAAATAGAAAGATTTTGGTTGTATTTCTATGTGATGCTGCTTTGTTGTCACCCTGGTCCATCTTAAGGTGTGTAAATTCTGTGTTCCCGTGGGAATACATAAACTCCTCTCGTGTATGTATGTGCTCTGCCTGCATGGAGAAGGGTAGAAAATGGGTTGTGGAGTGTCGTCTCACTTGTCCTCTGAGAAGTATCTTTAAGAAGGTCAACAATAAATATTAATTTGCACACAGAACATGACTGGTTATTTTTCTTTCCCAGTGGAGGTTAAACTTTTACCTCCCAAGGTTCACTAAATCTAACTCAAGGCATAACCAGTATACACGTAAGCGTGCAGGGTTTTCTGCCATTCAAATACCGCACTCATTTCAACACAATTTCATTTGAATGTTGGTTAAATCCTGCAACTAAACATGCTCACCAACCCAGTTGCTTCCCTCTGAAGTTTGTTTGGCTACACTGCCACGAATCAATACAGGAGCGAATTATGTGTTTATTTTTATCTTTGTTGAAACATTCCACGAAGGTAAAGGATCACAAATTAGACTGACCATCACCAAAGGCAAGTCAAGGCTGCTTTGTTAAGATATAGCACATTTCCTACACGAGGTAAATTGTGCTTCACGTGATTAAAAGTACATTTAAAAGCATTTAAAAACAAACGAACCGCAGTGATTTGATTAGGACGTGAGCTGGCTCTGTGCCCAACCTTTGTTCACACGCGGCGCACACAATGTCACGCAGCTGTAGTGGCCCGCATTAGCATTTTAAAACGGGCGCGACGCAGCTCACAGCATCATCCAGCAGCCTCGTTTGGCTTCAAGGGGACCTTGAGTGGAACTTTGTGCTGGGCGTCAAAGTGACGTTCCAGTCCACTTGATTCCTCACTTCCTGCGGAGATTGGATCGGCGACCTTCATCCGCAAACACCACTTCTTCGTCCTCAAAGCAAACTTTGACCCACTCATCGGTTCGTACATACAAACGCCCAGCAGATGTCACTGTGAAATCTCAAGACAATCCAAGCTCCCACTTTTGAGAATTTAAAATAAAAAAAAAAAAGACTTCTGACTATTCGTCATTAGTTAGTCGGCTCGTTGAGTTGTTATTTTCATAAATGACTGACCTATGTAGAGTGTTGAAAATGGCTTGCTCTTTTTGAGGATGTCATTGTGAATGGTTGAACAAACATGCCGCTTTGGAAAGTCTCCTGAAAAGTGATGATTTTGGAGAGATGAGGATTCAGCTTGACGCAAGCGATACTGTGTGTATGTCTCAAATACATATTTCTGTGCACATATATATAAATCTGGATCAGCAGTGACATGACAATCGCACACCTGGCTGTTAGAGTGGGGAGAACAAGTATTTGATACGTTGCTGATTTTTGAAGTTCTCCCACTTATAAAGCAGGTAGAGAGGTCTGTAATTTCTATTAAAGGTACTTTTCAACTATGATGGAATCTAAAACAAAAGAATTAAAGCACACAAACATGTTGAAGCAGGCTCTTGCAAATGTTACCTTTTTTTTCGGGGGGGTGGGGGGGAGCGTAACTGACTGGCTAAAACAAACTTTTTTCATTTCTGTAAGGACAGTCTAATGTGCCACATCTATCTGTAGAGAATCAATGCATGTTGCCGGCAGCCTTCTCAGAGGCAACAGCAGGGTTGTCGACTTTGTTAACCTGCAATTAGCCTGCACACAGTTGTGCTAATTGCAGGTTAGATGCAGGTGTATCTTCATTATTCTCTGATATATTTTTCTGAAAGAAAAGACAACTTCCCAAACTTTTTCAAAGAATTAAACACATTTTGTTCTGTTGTTTGCAAAGATACAGCTAAGTTCAGTTTTAGCGCAATTGACTTCGATACAGATATTGATATTTTGTTTCTAAAGCTTTGCACTCCACTTTTGTGATTTACAAGTAAGAGTACTCATCCTATAAAAAAGATCTATCTATCTATCTATCTATCTATCTATATATCGATATGTATGTGTGTTTATATATATATATATATATATATATATATATATATAAACACATACATAAGCTCGACTCATTAGCGCATCAGCCTCACAGTGCAGAGGTACAGGGTTAGATTCTGGCCGTCCTGTGGGGAGCTTGCATGTTCTCCCCGTGCCTGCATGGGTCTTCTCCGGGTACTCCGATTTCCTCCTGCATTCGAATAACATGTGTGGCAGGTTAATGGAACACCTGAAATTGTCCCTAGGTGCCTACTGCCCGAAGACGGCTGGGATAGGCTCCAGCACCCCCCTGCCCTCCTCCCGCAACCTTTGTGAGGATAAGTGGATCAGAAAATGGATGTGTATGTGTGTGTGTAAGTATATATATATATATATATATATATATATATATATATATATATATATATATATATACTGTATAGATCGATATATATACTGTATAGATAGATATAGATTGTGATATAGAGTTTAGTTTCCCTCAGTGTTGAACATTAGTATCGGCAAATGATTAATTCACTGAAATCTGGCATCACTATTGCGTCCCAGCTTCTTGTGTTGAATATTCAAAACCATCCTTCTTTTTATATTGGATAGTTTGATGAATCTCATTGACATATATATATATAACAGGGAAGAGAATTATGATGAAAAACCTTGAAGAACCAATGTCACCCGGCATGACAAAGGCTGCTACAGCTCTCACGGCTGATGATAAGTTCCTATTGTGATTCATAGCAAGTGTCAAACAATGACAGTTACTGCCAACAGCAATTTTCAGTGTCACCAGCTGAAGAGCACGGTGTAGAGGTCACACTGTCGATTTAAATAGTTTTTTTTGTTGCAATAATAGTACATCTTAAAAAACAATGTGGGGTGAAAATAGAGGATGCAACTCTCAGGGACAGCAATTGACTTGGCAGTAAAAATATGGCCTCGTTCAAGTAGATTGTCGATAACCGAGTGGCCTAAAATAAATGCCCCTGAACTGCAAGGTGAGATCGGGAAGCAAATGACAAACGTAAAATTCTACTGGAGGTTGTCCCACAGTTCAGACGCTGTCTTACACACCATCCCTCATTCTATCGTTAGAAGCTCGCTGCATCCAATGTCTCAAAAAGGGTGCTGAAATACTGCAGCAAATGTCCTTTGCCCTCTCAGTCAAATCTTTAAAGAAATTGCTCATGCAATATTAAGTCGCTTTTCTTGCTTCAAGTGAGCTTTTGATGGATGGCCAGAAATTTTCGGACTGATACGATACTCAAGGGACTGAGAACGACGCACTATGAAATGACGAAAATTCATATCTTTCATTATTGTGCTCTTTTGCACCATCAGATTTAACTGCAACTGCATGGATTTCAAAGTAAATCAACCTGACAGATTTGATAAAGTTTTAATGTGTTTTAAACTTTACGGCGAAATCAATGCCGCCGTGGTTATTCTACAGGAAACAAGCATCGAATTACAATTTTACCCAAAGCACGTAAACTTATTTACAAGTCATAAACTTGTCACCAAGAGTAATTGGCATAGGCCGTGTTGCAAGAAAAGTGTGTAATGACATCAAGAAACTCTCCAGGGTTTTATGAGGGGATCAGAATGGCTCTCCTTCTCACGCTGAACAAACGTAATTCGGGGATGTCTTTTGGGAGACAGTCATGGCTTTTGAAGATCGTATCCCTAATCAGCAACATTGATGTTAACAAACAGAATCCCTCTATGATCTAACGTGTATTATTTTGATGATTCCCCTTTTCCATTATAACATAAACAAGTATACTGTCCATCCATGAATAGTCAATATTGTTTAAAAAAAAAAAAATGGGGTGATTGAGGATTAAAGCCACAACCCTTGGCGTGGGAAAGCATCATTCCTGACCTGGGTCAAAAGCCTCTTAAAAGGCCTCCTCTTCAATGAACCCCCCGGAGCATTTCTACGGGTAGAGATGCCTTCGATTTCATTTTCTCCTTTCTAGAATCTACTCTTAGAATTGTAAGTTTGCCCTCTGAAAGTAGCAAAAGCAGTGGCTTGATACAATATATTAGTTCGAGCAGCCCCCACCCCCACCCACCCCGTTGTTCAAGGATTACGGCCCACATATCAGTGGCTGTTGCACTGCTGCAGTTTCCAGAGTTTGGCCAGCAGAGAGCAATATCCACATTTCACTCGAGCCTTCGCAAACAATAGCTGCAACTAAGCCAGCTCTTACCAGCATTTGATGAAGCTGAAAGGTCCACATTTACACGCGCGAGTAGCCAAATCCAGCAGCCATCGATTCAGTCAGCTCAACTCATTGAGCGCTGGAAGTTGCCGTGTGACATTCAACCAACAATGGCAACTCCAGACAATGCAAAACAAGATGCTTTGGACTGCTTCCCTGTCTCGGGCATGAAACGATTTGCCATGCTTCCGCCACCCACTTCCTTCTCGCGCCAACAGAGGAGGCCGCCCAAGGTGGGGGATTTTTTGCCATCACACTGATCCTACTCCAAGTCCCGTTTTCACCCAAATCATCCCACAATTTTTAGTACTTAAATCTCAGTTTCCTTTATAAAAGTGGAGATGTTACTTGTGAAGATGCGTTTTGGCATGGCGCATCAACCGCTTGAGGGAATCGTCCATTTTTCTTGGCCAATGCAATTGGTGGGATCGTAAATACACTGACGACACCTTGACTCGCAATCCTCCTGCCGCTGCTCTTTGCTTCCACGCATAGATGCGTTTGTGTTTGTGTGTTCGCGGCAGACAATCTTTGCAGTCGACTTCTGAAATACCGCCATGTGGGATTTAAGGCCTTTATAGGAGGAGCACATTACACTTCCAATTCAGCAAATCCCAGTCAATTGGCCAGGAAACAAAAGTTTTCCATGCTGATTTGTCGCGACAGCATCATGCTGAGGAGGAAACGTGCGCTGAGGGAACATATCTGACTGAAGCGTTTCAATGTTTGGCTTTGACTGTAATTGGATTGGCAATCTAAAAACACGGAAACAAAGTTCTCGTTTGACCGTTTTTCCTTTGATCTGGGCAAATGCTGGCTGACCTCATCCAAACGTCGCCACTTCCACGGCTTGAAAGCAGAACTTCTCTTCCCTTAATATGCGTACTTGTCTCTGCCAGCAAATCTTCCGCAACAGCAACAACAACACATGCCGCACTTGCACATCTTTTTATAGTAACGCTCCTTTGTTACAACATTCCTGCCGAAATGGATCTTTAATTCCCATCACACATTCCTCACCAGCTAGAAATGTAAATAAAAATGTAAAGTTTTCTGGTCTGCCACCACATCGCAACGGTCAATGATTTCCTCACTTCATTTGTCTTTGATGGACTAGGACCAATTTGGATTCCCTTTCAGCTATTTTTATAAAACTACAGGCAGTCAATGGGAATCTATCCATTCCAGTGGCCGATGGTGACCGTGGGTAAAGGTTTCCGCTAAAAATGTAACTAGCAATGCCAAGAATGTGTTACTCAACGTAGTGAGTTTTATTGTAAACTTTCAACAGCCATAATTAAAACATGGTTTTAAGTGGGCAATCAAACAGCCGGCGCAAGACAGGTAAAGCTTTTTTTATTTTGCTGCACAAAGAAGAGAATGATGAAATTGTTTTAAATGAATAGACCCTCTGTAATTCGACATGTAAATCCAAAATGAAACAACAGCTCCATTTTGCAATGAACAGTTATTTTGCTCATCCACGACCGCAACAAAAAGTGTCTCAGCGTGCTGTTGAGTCAAAGAGTTGTTCCTAAGTCTGCGGGATTGCCTCGGTTTATTGTCCATGACAAAAACAACAACTGCATTCATGTAGATAAGGTTTATCCATTATGGAGCACAGTGTCAATTATGTATCACTTTTGCTGCGCAACACTGAAATGCGGCAACGATGCCGTCCTCTGAGATGTAACATGGCGAGGTAGGCTGTGGAATTCATGCCGATGCAAAGCACGTTCCTATCCGGCAAGTGTTTTGATACCCTCACATGCTAGGCTTAGATTAGTAATGGAAATATTGCCTGTCTGAATTGTTACTTAGGGCATAAGATGTGCAGCCCTGTGGAGGCCCATTTTCAGGGAGCGTGCTGGGGATTTTAGTGGCTTCTGAGGTAAACAACAGCTGCTAATAACAATGGAAAAACAAAACGCAGCTACACATTCACACATAAGCACACAGCCACACACCCACACTCCTCCTTTGAAGCTCAAACCAAATGACCCTAAACGAGTCAATTGCCTCCAGTTATCCTTGACTAAGCCTCAATCTGGTGAAAGCAGCCCTTTTTCATTCCAACGGATCTGTTCCTCAGAACCTCTTCCGGCCTGGTTCAACAATGCGAGCCAAGCAGAGTCGTGATGTCGCCGTCATCTGATTGGCCGACAGATGAAGGTGTTTTTATAGTCAGCGATGTGGCAGGAACTCCACTGCAAACACCCATTTCCTGGTTTCAAGCGAGCAAAACAGTCGAACTTGGCATTGGGCGGGTGTCTCTTGTTGGCTTAAAACCCGAAATTGATTTTTTGTATGTGTAAAAGCTTCTATACGTTGAAGGTGCTAGAACTCGCCACCATGTCACGCAATTGCGATTCACCACTTGTGAAATCTTACAGCAGGAAACTACGAAATGGGAGTGTGCAGTGGGAGCTTGCACAGTTCAATTGATCCCTCCCCAACCGATAGGCGTCTGTCGTTATGGAAAAGCAACGAAGGGCAGGCCAGGCCACTCACGGCCGGTGGAGAATGCAGCTAGGCCATTCTTGAGCCTGTAATGGAAAAGTGCCTATTGTGAACTTAAATATTTAGGTGCACAAACAGTAGAGGCACATACACGGATTGTCCTGATTTTCTAGTGAAAATGTGTGCATCATAGGATTCGGTTTGTTCGACACATTTATTTTCCCCAATTGAAATGGTCTCAGTTGGGCTCCACTGTTGGAGTCGGATTGCAAAAAAAAAAAGAAAATGAAGAGCATCATTAAATCATTTACTTGGATGGAAAATTGCAAAAGCGTGATGATGATGACCGATGATCACTGCACTGTACGTTCTAAGCATCGAGCCTACCAAAAAGAAATTGGATTACATTGAAGCTTTGATGGATCTCAAGGCAGAAGTGACTCATCATTTGAACAAGCACCCATCGAAGCCTTTGACGTCATTGCGAACATTGACAATCTAAATTGGAGGACAATTTTTCTTCCTTCACTCATACTGCGGTAGGGAAATAACCCCTAATTTGCGCAAATAGCCCTGATAAAAAGCCCTTATTCTTTCAGATCAAATCAAGCCATTTTTTCCACCTCCTCTCCCTGCCTGCCACCATCCCAGATCCTACCTTGACCATCACCACCACTCTCAGTCCATTCATGGCAGGTTAAAAGATGAGTGAACAATGGGAAGTAAAGTGGGAACAGAGGCAGGACACGGCTGACAAGGCGCAAACATTTGAAAGGCCTTTATTGCTTCTGTTCAGGCTAAGCCTGTGTCTCTGAATCAAATCGCTTCTAAATTGTGACAAAACTCAGTCACGTGCGGTGAGGTTCATGACTGGTGAGGCGCTGACTCCTTGGAAATCAGATGTCAGAACATGAGCCCAAAATAGAAGATTAGCCTGTATTTTATTGACCTTCATTGAAACATTTGACCTTCATTGAAAAATTGGTTTCAAAAGTATTTAAGTCAAAGTTTTTAGTGTTTTTAGTGGTTCTTCGACGCATTGCACTGCCACTTGTTGACTGTGACACGGTACTTTCTAAGCTCCACTGGTTCGACTGGCCATATTTTTTGGTATCGTCAAATATGTGAAATGCTCTTTAATGCCACACATTGGCCTCTTTTGTATCGATGCGAGTGGTTGAGAGTGCTTGGAAGGGAGACTATACAGAGAATTGTCTGGGAATTGGCAAGGGTGTTTTTAGGCACAGTTTTGTAACACACTCTGCATTGTGAGTGCAGCCACAGTTCTACAATGTTTTTTTTTTCCGAGTATGGCTGTGCAATAGGGCTAAAATCTTGATATTGTTGCCAGCTCTCTCGATAATGATACAATAACAACATTACAGTGGGTTCAGTGAAAACTATGCATTTTTTTTTTAAAAGAAAGAACAAAATATCACTCAAAATGATGTGGCAAGTGTAGTATTATTATTATTTTTTTTAGAACTTACTGATAGCCATCAACATAAACAAGGTCAGTAATAAATTAAAGATAATTAAATTCACATTGTACCGCAAATGGGATTTTATGAGAACAATTTAATGCTACAACAGAAGTGTTTATTATGCTCATGTGCGTGCGTGTGTTAACTGCATAAGACATGTGTTGTTCTGCATCAATTTGTCCATATACGACCGTAGAAAGGATAAGTGGTTCAAAATGTAGATGAATGTCTTGTGTGGCTTGGAAAAAAAAAAAGCGAAACACTCACACCGTAAATGACGAATGGTTGTGTATGCATTAATGCATTCCATGGCGATGTCTTGACTCCCAGCGATATGAACTATGCCTGTATCGAGTTTTGAGGCTTCATATAAAATATGTTGTCTTTTTATTCATCCATATAAAGATGGTGGAACTTTGTTTTGTTGGGCAAACATTCCATTAATAATTATTATTTAAAACACGTAGAATATGTTTAGTCAAACAAATGTTCCCACAGTTACAAGACACAGCAATGAAACACATAATATATTCCATCCATCCATTATCCGAGCCACTGTGTGCTTTAGCCTATCCCAGCGGTCTTCGGGCTGAAAAAGGTTGCCAGCAATCACAGGGCACACATGGACAAACAACAATTCACACTCGCAATCACACATTGGAACAATTTAGAGTAATAATAATAATAATAATAATAATACATTTTATTTATAAGCGCCTTTCAAGACACCCAAGGACATTTTACAATCAGGAACAAAAACAATAAAACACAATGCGGGTTGAGCAGCGGCAGCCAAACGCGCCAGCGTTCACTCAACCCGGAAGTCAGAAAGAAACCACAAGGGAGGTAGAGGGGGAGAAAAAAAAACACGCTCGAACTATCCTCATCTGAGGATAATTTGAGTCCAGGAAAAAAAAAATCCTGCACAAGCGTATGACAATTACAACAAGAGTGTTCCTTTATCCTACCATTCATGGTTTTGGAATGTGGGAGGAAACTGGAATACCCACACCGGAATTTAAAACTGAACTCACAGGAATTTCTCTAAAATGTTTCTGGTATTCAATTGCCTTTTTGGTCTATATGGCCACCTACTGTCGTCAATGCAGTCTACTCAACTCAAGGTCTCTTGAGTAGGCCACTGAGACAGGCAAGGCATGTTTCCGCGAGTCCTAAGTGAAATAGATGTCTGTCAGTGACGAACTGAGCGGTCTGTCAGTACTTTGACCCGTGTGCGTCTTTTGTGATCAGTCGGCATTCAGAAAATCGAGTGTCTGTCAGGAAGACAAAATGCCCACCTCTTGTTTTTATCAATGGCCAAAAAATGTTTGTTTCCATAGTCTCTCTTTCATTTGGTCAGCAAGCACCCTGCGGCAGACTCACCGGACTGAGGCACCGGCCAGCCGCGCGTCCCAGTTGCCACCATCACCAGCACCACACCAACGAGCCACAAAGCACCATCGAAGGGCAGGCAGCTTTGCACTGGTTTTTGGGTGGACGTCTCCTTCAAGAAGGTCAATCTCCAGAGCCGGGGAAAATGCGAGCGGCTGCCCAAGCGTGTCATCATTTGCCCGCTCGCTCTGCAGCAAGTCCAAGATGCCCTGCCACTAAGCCCACCACAAAACAAAAATCAACCTCTTATGCCATATGGAAAAACTTGGGTGACTTGGTCCCATAATAATTGTTATACTTTATTATTAAGTTGAGAATATGCAGTCATCCATCCATCCATTTTCGAATCCGCTTATCCTCAGGAAGGTCGCGGAGGTACGGGTCCCAGCTGTCTTCGGGCAGAAGGCGGGTTACACCCTGAACCGATTGCCAGTCAATCGCAGGGCAAAGTTGAGAGTAGACAAAACAAAATGGAAGCTGCCAGTTTTGTTAGTTTGCGCCCTTGTATGCGCATGCACGGTGAGGCATGCAACACATCTACCACCGACTGCCCTGTATGTCAATCAGCTCACAAATTTCACAACAGATGATAGGCAGGAGTCCTTTTTTTCTGACTCATTCACTGTTAACAGCATAAAACTGGGAGGGTTTGCAGTCATTGAGTTAAAGCCATGCGATCAACCAACATTTCCTTTGCGATCGACTGGTCAATAGTGAATTACAAAATGAGTATCCCTGCTGTAGTGTATATGAAAGTTAATTAATGAAAAAAAGTGATGCTTTGCTGGTCCTCATAACACACGAGAACCTCAGCACGCTGCATTACGCCTCATGCAAACCGCACTGGTTACGACATTTATCAGTTCAGAAAGTAGATATTTCTTTGCTTGCTGCCAAGCGGCTCGCACTGTCTAGCAATACCTGCCTGAGCTGATGGCACATGTCAAGTCACAATTCATTTTTAATCATCTGTGGGATTTGTGATGCCGGCAAGGTGAGGCATGAGATAAACACCTTGCTGGGAAGATAATTACAAATTCAACAAACTCTCCCGGGAAAGGAAATGGATACAATGGAGGAACATATTTTCACATTTTGCATATCCTTTGAGAGAATGGTTGTTAACTCCCAAAGAGACATCTAAGTCATCTGTCTTAAAAAAGCACAATATGTTTTTTTTTGGTCTCATTTCCAAAGCACGCTTTGAAACAGACTTCTGTTTAGGGTCAACTCACGTCGAGAACCTCCCGCTGAAGCACCCGCTGCTCCATAGGCATGAATATGCGCAGTGGCCGGGAGACAGCTCACCTCTCTTGATGGGGTGGATTCCGTTCACGGCCAGCTCACCCTCAAGGGTAATTTTGGGAGTGGAAGCAGGATAGCAAGATTAGTGCAAAAGTCAGAAGTGACCTGGCCTTGTCTCCACTTGTCAAAAACGTCCACTTTGTAAAGCCTTGTTTCCTCTAGCCTTCCTTTTTTATTTTTTTTTTAAGCATTCTCCTGCTGTGATTTTGTCATTAATTAATTTATGTGGTGCATTAAGTTCAGACATCCGGAAAACTTTTTCAACCTCAGAAGACAAGCCACAAAGGGAAACACTTTATATGGGCATTTTCAAAGCTTTAAAGACAGATATTTCCATTTTATTTGACATGTAAATACTGGTCTTAACATAATACAGCCTTCACTGAGTCAACTTTTCTGTGTTTGGGGATCTCAATCACAGTTTTATCATTCTCTTAAAATCACCTGCAGTCAATCATGGCACATGAGAGTCAAAGTAATGTATTGTAACACTTTGCCATTATCTGTACAAAACATATTTACATTGGGTCTACTCTTTGCATCTGCTGTAGAAAACTCTAGCTCCCAAAATATCTTTATTGAAGTTTTAGCCGGATGTTTTTTTATGGCGCTGTTAGAGATGAGTGGGTAGCCAGGCAGGCCCTCAGTGGACAATATAAATAATATGAAGCTGTTTAAAGCCATATAAAGCCTTTTAAGTTACAGAAGTTAGTCTGTGACGCTGGAAGATGCTGCTGTGGTGTTAACGCGGTATGACCTTGAAAGATGTCACAAAAATGTGGTTATTCATCACTGAGCCTATCACGGCGTGCCGCAGATTTAATGCACAGCAGAATGCCCCTTTTTATATTGCACCGTCAATTTTCCATTTGTAAGAACAAACCGAGACAAGAGTAAAAAGGGCAAGACTTTTACAAGAAAACCATACATGCATTGCCAAACAATTTGTGCAGTGGATCCCACTTAGTTGCAGTTCTAGTTTAGCTATTCGCAGAAAATTAGTATGTTTGTTGTCGACACGGTGGACAACTGGTTAGCACATCGGCCTCACAGTGCAGAGGTGCAGGGTTTGATTCCAGCTCTGGCCTTCCTGTGTGGACTTTGCATGTTCTCTCCCGTGCCTGAGTTAGGTTTTCTCCGGGTACTCCGGTTTCCACCCACATTCCAAAAACACACATGGCAGGTTAATGGAACATTCTAAATTGTCCTTCAGTGTGCGAATGTGAGCACGAATGGTTGTTTGTCTATATGTGCCCTGCGATTGGCCGGCAACCAGTTCAGTGTACACCCTGCCTCTCGCCCTCTGACAGCTGGGACAGGCTCCAGCACACCCGCGACCCTCGTGAGAATAAAGCGGATTAGAACATGGATGGATGGATGTTATGTTATGTTGTCAGTTTTTGAATGCACCTCATGCACCATAACAGTAGATCCCAATCAGGATATATTTAGAACAGAAAGTCTCAAAGGGTATAATTTTTCCATATTAGCCAAGAGGACAGGAATGTCTATATGACGAAGACGGAAGTACATAGGCTATGCCATTTGCGTCTCGTGCATTAATGACCAAGACAGCTCAGGCTGGCAGAACTCGTGAATTGCACGACCCATAATTACATGCTTCAATTGTCCAGACACATACTCACCAAGCAGTGAGGCCCGTTCCAGAACTCAGTCGATCGGTTATGAGTAGATTGCCACGTCTGCTCGTTGGGGCGGCTCCGGGGGAAAGCAAACAGCGTGTGTGACAACGATGACAAAGTCTGTGTACTCGCCTCTAATTTGAGTCTTTTTGTTGCATTTTTCTGCCCGAGCATGCAAAATACTTGGAGGAGTAGTTTTGCTTCATTTAGCATACGCAATGTTATTGAGCAAAACTGGGAGAGAATTTTTTTTTTTTTAATAGTCTCAGCGTATGAAGGACTGATTATATGGGCCAAAGACAGGTGCAAATGTGCTGTAAATTTCATGGAGACAAAGTAGAACTGCGACAATGTCATGGCATCACTGGAAAATCAGAGCACTTCCAAAGTGTCCGCTCATGTGAATGTCATACAGTTTATAGCACCGAGAGAGAATATTTGAATGCTGTCTGGGGATTTCTACACTATGCTGTGAGTTATTAACCAGCTGCATTTTTTTGGTCTTGTTTTGGTAGTTTGACTCGACAACAGCATTTCTAAGCTCTGACCCTCAATTCCAGTGGGAAATGTCAAGTCTAGTTAAATATACACATACAAGGCACATATTCCAACAGTAATATTCATAAGCAGTGCCTCGTGTGGATTTTCATCCATCAGAGGCATGGAAACGTTGCTTCACGCTCGTTTGCCTTTTCTCATTTGTACAAACCTTCCGACCAGCCCACATGAATAATACATTTGGTCCATTAAACTGCAAAACTAACACCGTGAGCATTTTACTGGATTAAATGCATTCTCTTGCTTCATAACTCTTTTACTCTGTCCCCTCTGATTCTTAGGGGGAATTTCAATATGTGAAAAGTAGATGAAGTAACAAAATGTGACGTTTTCCTGCTAGTTGACTTCTTATCATGGGGTTGCTAATCCTAGTCCTTACCTTGCCAGTCAGCGGAGATGGTAACACCTAAATTGCAAAATTTGGAGCACATTGTGACTAAAAGTAAAGTGTATGAAGATGTGGTGTGATACTGTTAGAGAAAAAGAGAACATTTAGTTTTCTGTGAGAAAAGTCTGCTTCAAAATTTGCCATTTTGATGAATCCAAATACTAAACTAGCTCTTGATTTTCATGTGACCATGTGTGAAATTTCACTCATGTGGCACACTAAAACTAAAATACAGATTAACTCATTCACTCCCAAAGACATATTTTCACAGTCTTTTCACACTCCACACGTTCAACCCCAGATTTTTTTTTCAATTCAATTCAATAAAAAAAAAAGGGGGGTCTAGAATTGGCTGGTCCTGAATGAGTTAAGAGGAACTAGCAAATTCCACAAATCAATACCTTGACATGAACTACAGGTTGCGTACGATCGCAGATGTGTCAACATCAAAATCATTTAACTATTGATATGGTTGCTTTCTGTCTGATGCTATATCCTGGCCTGTCGCCTCGTAAAAAGGGGCTGTATTGGATAGAGGATAAAAAACCCCATCAAAAACAGCATGTAACGTCTTAGAAAGACCTTTTCCCAGGAAAAGTTAAAACTTATAACATTAACACGGACCAAACGATACTATTTTATTGACAAGGGTAAATACATTTAATCATGAGTTTACTATATTACCCCATTTCTGGAGCAAAAAGTCATTTATTGCTGGAAGAAATCAATGTGTATTATTTCAAAGAGAATTCTTAGGGAAATTCTCTGCAGTCGATTGCTGGAGGTGTTGCCAAGTCAACCAGAGCCCAGTCTTAATAGATTTGGCTACTTCAGAGGCGTGTGAAAAGCTACAAGCACTGTACTATTGTATGCCCGTAATGGAACAGAGTTGCCAACCTTCCCGTAAAATACAGAATCATTCCTTGTTTTTGTTATTGAAAGAATACAGAATGCGATTTGTTCTGTACTTTCGTTCATGTCTAATACACTAAATCTGGCAAAGAGTGAAATACAACACAGAAAATATTTTGGCCAGAAAAATAGGCGTGATATGCTAGAGTCCCGCTTTGGTCTTGTACCTGGCTGCAGCTGTCTTGGTTGCCCGAAGTGGAGACGGCCAGCAGTGCTGCTCACACCCACTCTTTTTTTTTGGAGGGGGGGGTGGGGGGGGGGGATATCCAGTGTCCCCAATGCTCCACCGGTCCGCAAAAGACAACATTTGCAGAAATACAGATCAGTGATGGCGAAGAGGCGCGTCCTTGGTTGGACAACGTGAGCGGAGATAATAATAAAACTAATTGTAAAGTGTGGAGGTGGGCTCTTAAACATCAGACAGCATGCACCCGGAGAGCAACACCATAGACACGTAAGAGCACAGAAGAACCAAGCCTCGGAGTCACAGTGTTTGTGACTCAATCATCTCTTGAGGCTAACGCGTGACGATTGATTCCGTATGCTATCTGTTCGTTCTTTTGCCACAATAGGATGTCAGTGGGGGACACTTCTAACTAAGAATTTTAGCACAGTATTATCTTTTCATTGTCGAGGATTAGGTTTTAAAATGGAATGAATGATAATGAATATAACCTTAAAACAAAATGGCAGCACTTAGAAGTAGATATCATGACAGGTTGCATAGTTTCACCCCTGGCTTTTACTAGGACCTTTTTTTTTTAAAGCTTCAAAAACAGGTATGGGCATTGAGTGGATAACGAATAGACTCCATCTTCCACCTGTTCTGGTGCACACGGAAGAAATAACTACACTGAGAACTAGTGTAACTTAAAGTCAAGGAAAACAATCATCTAAGGAGTTAAGGGAGAAAGATATTTTTAAAAAATTGCATTGATGTTGAGTTGACACCAACAGTGGTGTACAACTAAAAAGCCTGGGCAGATGTTACGATGCAAGCTTCAGAGACAAAAACATAATGATAATAATTAGTGCAGCAGTCAAGTCAGAACATCGTCAATGGTCTGGACAATGAACGGACATCAAGAAGACCCTGCTGGCTCCGAAAATTGAAGCACTTTTTCACACTGCACTGGCTGAGGGTGAAAAGGTTGCACGGCATCGCGTAAATAAGTCACCTCCTCAGTGTCCAGCGTGGCCCATATTTGGAAGTGCTGATATTGCAGCCTACCAGGAAATGAATACAGAGACTCTAATTTGGACGAGATGTAGAAGGCACGTCGACAAGATATATCTTTCACTGTTACAAAAGAAAGCTCTGGCTTTGCTCATTTTCAGGAGGAGGAGGAGGAGGAGAAAAGCTGCATAAAGGGACCGGGTTCATCTTTTACTTATCACTCAGCCGGAACTTGAAGAGTTTAATCTCATTCGTAAGCCACAGTTCCACCAAGGCCACTTTATATTTGAGGCTGAGCAGGGAAGCGTGCCTTCTCGACTGGGCTGAACATTGGTACATATGTAATCGGTCTGTATGTGAAACTGACATCAGCATTGAAATACACCTTACTGACCACCTCAATCGTGATTTAATGCGCTTTTTTATGTCTACATTGAGCACATCTTAATGATGGCCATTATTTATGGGCGGGGACTATGGCATAGAAGGATGGAGGCAAGCATTGCTATCTTTGTCACATTCTTTTGCCATCTCGTGTCTGAAAACGGTGACTAATCGTCATCCAAATTCATATGCAGGGCTTGACTCATGTCCACTTAAACCTGTGAAAATGTAAACGTGATCGGCACAAGGTGTCAGACTTTAGTTACATTAAATCGAAAATATTGTGCTGACTTGTTTTTATATTTGTACAGGTTTAAGCAGACAAGAGTAGGAATGTGCATATGAATTTTGGTGGCGGTTGTCAGACATTTAGCGTTTGTTGATAAAGATTTGTCAGACTACATTGCCCCACAGCTAGATGGCTTCCACCACTAACGTTCGGCCGCGGATACAGCCAAGATTAGCGGGATGAAATTGTCATTTTACCTGTCAGAGATGGAACTCCATGTCACAGATACTACTAAAGATTAGGGGGGTGAAATTGTCTACCAGTCAGAGATGGAACTCTGTGTTGCAGACACCCGCTGCTCATGAGGGATGGGTACCTGTCACAGCGGTTCAGTGCAATTACCCAACTGGACAATTTTTTGGTACTTTTGTGCTCGTGTTTGTGAACTATTACATGGATTGATGATTTGTCTTTCTTCCAATGTTCATTCAATCTTGTAATATATTTATGTGTTTAATAAAATCGATCATTAAAATGTTAATTTAACAATCTAACAATGTAAGCATTTTTCAATTTAAGCTTAATTTTTCAATACATAAACTTTGATAAATAGCAAAACAACATCACGATTAAAACCCATGTAAATATAAAGGCTGAACATTTTACAATTAAGAAAGCAGAAATATTCTATCCATCCATCCATTTTCAATGCCTCTTATCCTTATTACATTCTTCACAGCCTTTCGATTCACACCAATTTCTTTGGTACCTCCGTCCCGAAAAAAACATTATTTGTAACCTTGTATCTCCTTTTAGCATTGCACTCCATCACTGAATTTCTTACTCACACACTCACAGAATCATCTCAGACGTCCCCACAGAGGCAGCTGTCCTAAAGGACGACACTATGACTTGAGCTGAATGACAAACCGCGGTAGCTAACTTGCGCCTCCATCGGCATTTATGGGAGTGAAATTGTGATTTGTGTCTACATTGTTAATGGAACTCTTAGGGCTGTGTTTAAATCTTTCACTTACTGTCCATTCTCACGCATGTTTGGTTGTCATCATTCAAATGCATTCAGCTGATGCTGCAAGCTAGAATGACCAAATCTAAACAACTCACTTTTAATCAGTAATACTACTCCTGACCAATGTGCAGTCAATATTTGCTGAAGGACTGCATCTTTACCTCTTACCTAAATGAACAGATGTTCTGTTAAGCATTGCAGGATATACAAACAATGTAACAGCACAGTAATGCCGACAAAACTTGCAACTCCCTCACTCTGTCTCGGAATCTGGCCATAGCTTGTCAGCACTTTTGTAAAGGCCTTTTCACACACAAACATAATAAAGCCACCACCAGGGATCTCAGGTGGGTAGCAAAGCTCTTATCCTCTTTCCATCTAAGCACATTTTTAACCAGAGGTAGGGAGAACTGGGAGACATAAAGTGTCCAGCACTCCCCGCCCTGTCTGCAGGGGTGTTTACACAGCATCAACATAAAATGAGAGGATGTATTTTATTGTCCGCCAAGGTATGATGAGAGGAAAATAAATATATATATGTGGTGTGATTGTCAAAAAAGAAAAGGTTCCAAGCCTTTTTAACAAATATGCCTGCTTCTCTGTCATTTTTCATGCCTGTATGTACATGTGACTTTGTGGGTTGTTGCATGTGTGGGTTTGTGCCTATGCACCAAACAGCAGTTCAGAGTAACCACCCTTTTTTGAGTCTTTGGAGGGTGTGCCGGAGAACCTTTCCTCTGCTGACCCCAATGCTCATGTGAGGTAATGACAGTCAGACCTAGAAGGGCGTGATTGTGAAAAACGGATCACCTGATCTGTTGTGTTAATTGACTGTACTTCTGTGCTCATCACAAACTGTCCATAAACACCATGTTAAAAAAAAAAGGTGTCCACATGTGTACACCCTCGGCTACTGTTCGATGATCAACTTTGTGGTCGTGTGGTCGGCTTTGTGGCCGCATGTATTGGACATTCGGGTGAAGAGAGGGGCGGAGATGTGAAATGATCACTAGTGTCATGTATATCAGACAATCAGACCCTTATGACAAACTTTAAAACGCAAGACAGACTAGGAGTCAAGCAGAATTGTGTTTTAACTTGTGCACAAGGAGAGTGAATGAGTGTTCGAAGATTGTAATGGATACAATCTTCGAAGATTGTAATGGATACAATCTTCGAAGATTGTAATGGATACAATGGAACTGCTCTGGAAACACTTTTATTGTCTTTAGGGAGTGTCCCTATACACAAACCTCAACATGGGTGGGGAAAGACACAATGTCTTTCGAAGTAATTTGTTTGTTGTTTGGTTTGTGACAGCAGCTGCGGATGTGTCACGGGTACGCCGTCCTGAGGATGGTATCTTATCTTCAAGGCTATGAGCAGGAACAAGCGGGTCTCTTCAACATGATAAACTAGTTTGATGACATGCTATGTATGTAAATGAAGTCCTTGAAATGTCACACAAGAAAGTTGATTATACATCTATAAACAGAGAGTGATAAATTATATACAATTACTCATACAACCAGCTAGTGATGTGTTGGCTCCGATGGGTGGAGAAGATGCCAGTCTGACTTGGCAGACCCAAAGGGATTGTGAGTTTGCTGGGAATATCTGGCAGTTGAAACTCCCACCTTTGGCTGAACTATATCCAGGTCCCCATGAAGGCAGAGGAAATTGAGTGTACGTTCTGCAACTCCATTGTAGAGGCGGCCAATCAGAAGTGGTCGCTGCCTGTCGTGGAGGCAATCCCTGAACTCCTTGGTAGACACGGTGGTAAGGGGATTTCATCAAGCTGAAGACAGATCCAACGAGGACTTTTCGGCCTGTATAGGTGTATGTATTGGGGATGGGGCGTAACTCCCGCCTTCTCAAAAGCCATCTTGAGAGACGCAACTAATGGAAGAATGGATACATCCATCCATCCATCCATCCATTTTCCGAACCGCTTCATCCTCACTAGGGTCGCGGGGGGTGCTGGAGCCTATCCCAGCAGTCTTCGGGCAGTAGGCGGGGGACACCCTGAATCGGTTGCCAGCCAATCGCAGGGCACACAGAGACGAACAACCATCCACGCTCACACTCATACCTAGGGATAATTTAGAGTGCCCAATGAGCCTGCCATGCATGTTTTTGGAATGTGGGAGGAAACCGGAGCACCCGGAGAAAACCCACGCAAGCCCGGGGAGAAGTTGCAAACTCCAGACAAGGAGGCCGGAGCTGGGATCGAACCCGGTGCCTCTGCACTGTGAAGCCGACGTGCTAACCACTGGACTACCGGGCCGCCCAGAATGGATACAATGAAATGTTATTTAGCCTTTGTATTGTATGTCCAAATGGCAGACAATTAATGGCTTACCAGAACCCATCCAAACATGTTTCCTGGATTTCACATTCATTCACCGTCATTCAGTTATCCAAGATGTTGCATTCAAGCCACATAATTACAGTCTGTATTGTCTGCAAATCCACTACTTGAAATATTCAATGTCAAACTTGTGCACAATGGAGAATTGCGTTGTGTGTTATTTATTGACCTCAAGTAATCCATACATTTTGCACAGAAAGGTATGTGTCAATGAATTGACAGTCAAGACATTCTCTCGAAACCTTGCTTGTCAAAATACAAGACACATACACACACTGCACATACTCACCATACGCAAACAAATGTACACAACCATCTGCACACACGCATGGCAGTCTGATAGGGCACTCAGTGTGTGATGACAGTATCGGATCCTCGCGTGATTGAGGTGACGCCGACAGAGACAGGAATGGAATTGTCAGCAGCTGGGAGTGACAGGAAGCTGAGATGGGGAGGACGGCAAGAGAGACAGCAAAGTTGATGGCACACAATCTCTCTGTCCTTCAGTTTATCTCACCCTCCCTCGTCCTTGTGCCAGTCTGTTTCATCCTCCTTTGTTTTCTTTTGTCCTTTCATACCACTCTTTTTAGTTCTACATTAAGATTTTTGCTCATCATTCGGATTGAGGGTCGGATTAATTTTGCCATTTATCCACCTCACTCGCTGCACTTAATCATTGGGAGAACCATAAATAGAGTTTAGATAACATGCACCCAATTTACTTTGGCAGTGGGGGAGGTTTATTTGCGCAGATGAGCTTTACAGCTGCTGCAAATGAGACAAAATCACAGCTCTAGGTCACTCTCTCACTGATAAAGTGAAGTTGTCATAAATTCCAAGTTGTATTGATGCCACAAATACAAAGATTGCTGAAGCAGACGTCACTTGATCATCGGTGTCTAAACCAGATGGAGAAAGTAAAAAAAAAGTTTGACCTAAAATTGTCAAGGTTACATTCTCATGTGCTAATACAATCCGCCCTTCCCGATTTGGATACAAAAAGTTCGCTGACTAGAGCATGCCAAATGGCAATGTAAAGCCTAACTCAAGCTAGCTCACCGAAATTCTTGGAAATGTGTATTTATTAATATTATTGGCAGAACGTTGTTTGGCACTTGGCATTTCCGCCTCGCAGTGCAGAGGTGCAGGGTTCGATTCCGGCTCCGGTTTCCTGTGTGGAGTTTGCATGTTTTCCCTGTGCCTGCGTGGGTTTTCTCCAGGTACTTTGGTTTCCTTCCACATTCCCAAAACATGCATGGCAGGCTAAGGGAGCACTCTAAATTGTCCCAGGTTGTAATTGTGAGCGCAAGTGGATGTTGGTATGTGCTGGGATGGATCCACGCAACCCTCGTGAGGATCAGCAGTTCGGATCATGGATGAATCAAGTTAGAACTACAAAAGCGTACACATTTTTCCACGCATTGTCAAGCCAAGTCAAATCACATATATTTATATAGCCCTTAATCACAAAAAGTATCAAATGGCTTCACATGCCCAGAGTTGATAAATATTAAAATCCCCTGATCTTAACCCGACAAGGAAAAACGCAAAAAACCTTGACAAGGGGCCACAGATGGTCATCCTTCCAGGATGACCAGATTGCAATGGATGCCGAGTGACACAATATTGTACGATACAAAGTTAGTTAGAATGATGTAAAAGGCCATTTAACAAGATGACAACGCTGCAGGGCGACAACACTTGTAAAAGCGATGAACTAAGCACAGACGGAAGCGGCTTTTTTAACCATCACCGGAATCCTCACTAATGGGTCAGTACCGACGGACCTTCTCAGTCCGTCACTTCTCAGTCCGAACTGTTGCACTGAAGACAGATGGAAACACATGTCTTCGTGAGGGTGCATATTCATTGGGGTTGCTTCGAGCAGACTGCCGTGACTATACAATATATGGAAACGCGTGGCCAGAATTGCTCAGCTTTGACCTATAGTGGATAACATAGCCTGCCAAGTACCTTTGTGGTTCCTGTACAGTAGGTGGCATTATGCACTAAAGAGCTGTAAACTCCCAATAAACTCAGAGAAAAAGAAGAAGTCCTGCGATTGGCTGGCAACCGGTTCAGGGTGTCCCCTCGCCTCCTGCCTGAAGACTGCTGGGAAAGGCTACAGCACCCCCCTGTGAGGATAAGCGGATCGAAAAATGAATGGATGGATGGATGGAAAAAGGAAAAAGTGAAAGCTCGCAATTGGTCTGATCACACTTTTATAGATCATATATAGATTTAGCAGAGACACTAGTAGGAGAGACAAGTGTGGTTAATGACGGGGTGACAGACTGACGATGATGGACCTGTGAACTACCGGTCCTAAAATAGCATTGGCAAATGGTAATTTTGCGATGATAGAAGCACTGTTTAAATAACGTATAATGCAGTGATGAACTGACGTGACAGTTTTGTTTTGACTTAAAATAATAATGGATGGGTGGCTCGGCTGAAGTAGAATGAACCATATCGGACCAGCAAAATTTAGTGATTTGCCCATCTCTGTACAGTAATCCCTCGTTTATCACGGATAATGGGGACCAAAACCACCCGCGATAAACAAACATCCGCGAAGTAGCGACCAATTAACATATATATATATATATATATATATATATATATATATATATATATTGCCCCATGTGGGCCTTTGCGCTTGAGCAGAGCCACTAACACACACACGCGCACACGCACACACGCACAGGGCAGCGATCCTGCAGCTGCAGCAGTGTTTATGATTAGTCAATTAAGGTTGTTAAGACAGTTAAGGACAGACGAGACCTGCTTTTGTGCTTATAAGTCTCTCTCTCTCTCTCTCTCTCTCTCTCACACACACACACACACACACACACACACACACACACGCGCCGCACACTCTAGCGGCATCGTAAACAACACTTAGACACTGAGATTAAAGAGTAACCCGCGTGATAAAACAAAGAAGATGCACAGCCAATCAACATGGCTTTACATGTTCTCAGCGCCCCCCCCCCCTCACCCCTCATGTACTGTATATGTTGCTCCATGTGTGTTTTGCTGACTTTCGCTGCTTCTCGCAGACCGAGGCCACGATAAACGAACCGCGAAATAGCGAGGGATCACTGTATATTAGTAAGAGCATTCAATAAAAAACACAACAGCAGATGAATCATACAAAAAAAAAAATTGCAAGTAACTACTAATAGTCCGACACTGACTTTTTGAAAATCTTCAGGACATAGGCCAATAGCATACACCATGAATGCACACCCTATTCTCAGCTGTTGCTCTGCTCTGCTCGGTGTGCTTCATCTCTTATAGAAACAAAGACTGTGAGATGAGGGTCATCTTTTCTGACAGCAAGGGCAGCCAAGC
This sequence comes from Hippocampus abdominalis, assembly GCA_018466805.1. Lineage (NCBI taxonomy): Eukaryota > Metazoa > Chordata > Actinopteri > Syngnathiformes > Syngnathidae > Hippocampus > Hippocampus abdominalis. The sequence continues at coordinate 5,041,775 of CM031694.1, read as the reverse complement.
CCCCTGTGGTTGTCATCCTCCAATGCTTTTAACAGCGCACCGCTTTGACTGACCCTCTTGCCCACTGTGTGTTCTGGCCTTACGTGGCAATTCTGGCACGTGTGCAATAGCTTGGTTATTATACTGCTGATCACCCACCCACACTGAGCTTTCGACCCTCCAGTGCTTCAACATATCTATTGTTCCTTCAGAGTGAAGGCATGATCTATGAAAACACACTAGATTTCCAATTTGACTTGTAAGAAAAGTGATTGGCTTGTTTTGTTCATGTATGTTGGTGGACCCTTTGCTGGGACACAGACTCGGTCTGCATGTGAGAGGTAGTGGGAACCAGGCGTCTAAAATATGACAACATCCATTTCATTGCTTGGCTGCTTAACACAGGGAAAGCACCCGGGAAGCAAGACAAAGAAAAGCTTGACCATTGAGGAAGTATTGCAGTGAGACTCAGGAGACTGAAATACAGTGAGAGTATTGAATAGCGGGTAATATACCTATTTCTGCTTTCACCCTAATCCGTATTTGACTATTTCTTGACTCACGAGCTGCTGCTGTGTAGTTATTTACATAAAAATCAATATCTATTGACTCTCCATCAAATGTGTTCCCCTTCTCTCAAAGGCCTCTCCTCCACCCATTTCTAATTTCTGATGATTGTCTTACTGCTCTGTGGGGAATCACTGGAAGCCTCAACATTTCCTCCTTTCCCAATTTGTTGTGATCAGAACCCACCATCATCCAACTAAAAGGATGACTGACAGTAATAATAAAAATCATAATTTTTTTTATTTTTTTTTTACGATGGCGCCGCGCGAGTGGCTGCCTCTCCAGCAGCGCATATCCCCGTTTGAGTTTCTTTTCGTCTCGTTATTTTATTTATTATCTTTTCCCATTTTGGTTTGTGTGGTTTTGTTCCCCAAAACTACGGCGGGGAGATGGGCACCTTCATTTCTGCTCATCTCCATTATTTTCTCGTATTTTTTCACATATCCTGTGAACGGGGATCGCACACGCGATCCCATTGTTTACAGTAGGGACCAGCTTTTAGCATTGCGGGCTAACAGCGGGCTACTGGCCGGCGACAAACCGGACGTCCCCCGCGAGTTAAAGAGGAGGAAACGAGGATGTCGGGCCGGGAAGGAGCGCCGCAGAAGGAGGAGAAGATACAGACATGTCCTCCCGTCCGTCATCATGGGGAATGTAAGATCGCTCCCTAATAAGATGGACGAGCTAGCGGCGCTAACGCGACATCAAAGGGAGTACCGCGAGGCGAGTCTGCTGCTACTCACGGAGTCGTGGCTAACAACGATCACTCCGGACACACTCGCCGAGTTGGAAGGCTTCCAACTCGTACGTGCGGATAGAAACGCGGGGAGTGGTAAGAGGAAAGGAGGGGGACTTGCTGTTTTTGTTAATGACAAATGGTGCAATCCTGGGCACATCACCATCAAAGAGAAACTCTGCAGTCAGGACATTGAGCTGCTAGCCATTAGCCTCAGGCCCTACTATCTCCCACGGGAATTTTCACACGTCATAGCTGTGACGGTGTACATCCCCCCGTCGGCCAATGGTGATGCAGCATGTGATGCCCTGATGACTGTCGTGAACAGGCTGCAAACACAGTCCCCCAACGCCCTGCTGATCATCTCTGGGGACTTCAACCATGTCTCTCTGCCGTCCTCCCTACCAACCTTCACTCAGTACGTATCCTGCACCACCAGAGACAATAAGATTTTGGACTTGTTTTTTGCCAACACCAAGGAGGCATACACACCCTATCCCATGCCCCCTCTTGGAAGAGCGGACCACAACATGGTGTATCTCCAGCCTGTGTACAAACCCCTGGTGCACAGGCAGCCAGCTGTGACCCGCATGGTCAGGAGATGGTCCACAGAGGCCGAAGAGGCTCTGAGGGACTGCTTCGACTCAACCAGGTGGGAGCTCTTCAGTGAGATTCATGGGGAAGATATTGATTCACTTACTGACGCCATCACGGACTATATTAACTTTTGTGAGCAAAACACCGTACCAACCAGGACTGTACGGTGTTTTTCGAACAACAAACCATGGATTACTCCCGACATAAAGGCCCTTCTGAAAGAGAAGAAGAGGGCTTTTGTGTCGAGAAACAGAGAGGAGCTGAAGGCCATGCAGATCCAACTGAGGAGAAGCATCAGGGAGGGGAAAAAGGCCTACAGGTTAAAAATGGAGGATCAGCTACAGGCCAGTAATGTTACTGGTGTCTGGAGGGGCCTGAAAACCATCTCAGGCCACAAAAGCCCAAGGACAGAGACTGTGAGGGACAAGGATTGGGCGGATGATCTAAACCGGTTTTTCAACCGGTTTGACCAGACGTCTGTCCCTCCCCCCAACCACCACCCCCTGCAGCTGCACCCACTCCCACTGTGGACTTCACCTCCCTCCCCTCCTCCTACGACCAGCTTCCAACAACGATCACCTGGCCTCTCAACCGACACTACACCCCCAAACCCAAGTCTGTCTCCTGGTTCATGCCTGTCTGTTACGACAGCGCAGGTGAGGAACCAACTGAGGAGGATAAAGGTGAGGAAGGCAGCAGGTCCGGGCAACATCAGTTCCCGGCTCCTCAGGACCTGCTCTGACCAGTTGTGTGACATTGTCCAGCTCATGTTCAGCCTGAGCCTGAAGCTGGGCAGAGTTCCACAGCTGTGGAAAACTTCGTGCCTGGTCCCAGTGCCCAAGACCCCCCATCCGAAGGAGCTCAACAGCTACAGACCGGTGGCGCTGACGTCTCACCTGATGAAGACGCTGGAGAGACTTGTCCTCGACTACCTGCGACCGCTGGTGAGCTCATCACTGGACCCACTGCAGTTTGCCTACCAGCCCGGCATCGGTGTGGAGGACGCCATCATCTATCTCCTCCACTCGGCGCTGTTACACCTGGAGAATGCTGGGAGCACTGTGAGGATCATGTTCTTTGATTTCTCCAGTGCCTTCAACACCATCCAGCCCAACCTACTGGAGGATAAACTGCAGCACGCCGGAGTGGAGCACCACCTCACATCATGGATTACGGATTACCTCACAAACCGACCACAGTATGTGAGGGCACAGGGCTGTGAGTCGGACAGGCTTCTCTGCAGCACTGGGGCGCCGCAGGGGACTGTCCTGGCTCCATTCCTGTTCACCCTCTACACCTCGGACTTCAGATACACCACTTCAACCTGCCACCTTCAAAAGTTCTCTGACGACTCTGCGATTGTCGGCCTCATTACAGAGGGAGATGATCGGGAGTACAAGAGACTGACGGGGGACTTCGTGGACTGGTGCCAGCAGAATCACCTCCAGATCAATCCTGGAAAAACTAAGGAGCTGGTGGTGGATTTCTGCAGGAAACAGTCATCACCTGCACCGATGAACATCAAGGGTACGGACATAGAGAGGGTGACCTCCTATAAGTACCTGGGTGTTCATCTCAACAATAAACTTGACTGGTCAACCAACTCAGACGCCCTGATCAGGAAGGGACAGAGCCGCCTCTTCCTACTCAGGAAACTAAGGTCTTTTGGGGTTCAGGGGTCTCTCCTTAAGACCTTCTATGACTCTGTGGTGGCCTCGGCCATCCATTATGGCATTGTCTGCTGGTCAGGCAGCATCTCGGCCCGGGACAGAAACAGACTGGAGCGACTGGTCAGGAGGGCCAGTTCTGTCCTGGGCTGCTCCCTGGACACTGTGGAGGAGGTGGGTAGCAGGAGGATGCTATCAAAACTAAAAGCTATGATGGACAGTCCCTCCCACCCCCTCCAGCCCACCCTGACAGCACTGGGCAGCTCCTTCAGCCAGAGACTACTACACCCGCGCTGCAAGAAGGAGCGATATCGCCGCTCATTCTTACCGACTGCTGTCAGGCTGCTCAATAAACACACATGAAAGAAAAAAAAAAAACGGACTCAACCCATCCATACATTGTAAATAGCACAGCCACCTTATATTTTGTATTTTGTATTTTTTATCTTGCATTCTGTACTGTGTACAGCTCTATTTTGTTCTGGAACATTTATTTGTGCATGCAATACTTTGTTTTTCTTTTTACCCCATCCCCCTTCCCCCTCCAATTCTGCTGCTGAAGACTGCAAATTTCCCCAGTGCGGGACAAATAAAGGTTTTCTTATTCTTATTCTTATTCTAATAATAATAATCATAATAATACATTTTACTTTTAAGCGCCTTTCAAGACATCCAAGGACACTTTACAATCAGGAACAAAAACAAAAAACACAATACCGGACAGTGCATCACATCTTGATATATAACATCGTCAGGCCAAGAGTATGGGGAGAGATTGGTCTCAAAATTATCCACACAAATACATTGGTGATTTCCACTTGTTTTTCAGATCCACACATATATTTGTAAATGTTCCCGTGTTTCTCGGTTCCACAACTATATTTGTGATTTTCATGTGTTTTGCAGATACACAAATATAGTTGCAATGTCCATGTGTTTTATGTGTATTCTTCATCACTTATCATTAGTAAATATTAATTACTGGTTATGAAGTGTCAAATGTGCTTGTGTGTGTGTGTGTGTGTGTGTATACCCTCACTGAAAACATAGGGACTTAATACCAGCAATGCGGACCAAACTCTGACATCGGTGGTACAGAGACCTAAAAGCCCATATCAGGGGGCTCGGTATGGCATACTCCCGAAGCACCCCTCACAGAACTCCCCAAGGGACACGGTCGAACACCTTCTCCAAGTCCACAAAACACATGGAAACTGGTTGGACGAAGTCCCATGCTCCTTTGAAGTCCCCCTTCTTGAAAAGAGGGTCCACCACCCCGGGCTGCCAATCCAGAGGCACTGTCCCTGATGTCCATGTGTTGTTGTAGAGGCATGTCAACCAGGATGCCCCAAAACATCCAGAGGCTTTAGGAACTCCGGGAGGATCTCATCCACCCCAAGGATGTCATGTTACAAGCGAAGCGGAAAGGACACACTTCGGTCGCAACAAAATGAGAGTAATAGGATCCCTGAAACAGCAGACACCAACAAGAACTCCGTACAAAAATAATGTTTATTGCCAAAATCGCACCGTAGAAAATAGAAAACAGAAAACGCTGGTCAAAAACGAGTACCAGGAAAACACGCAAAAAAAAACGATAAACAAAAGCGCTTGCAGAAAAGGCAAGGAAGAAAATAAACTCGATACTATCAAACATGAAAATTGGACAACACAAAAAAGAACCGACATCGAGAACTAGCGCAATAATACAAGAACGAGAGCGAGAATAAAGACACACCGGCAAAAGCAGTGGCACGGTATACAATTCTCCGGCAAAGAAGAGCCAGAAAGACAGTCCTAATAAAACAGGTGCATGATGACAGATGACAGACAGCCAGAATGCACCGCCCGCAACCTGCTGCCGAGAACGGAACATCACAAAAGAGGGTCCATTTCAGAGTCTGAACAAGGGGTGGGACTAGATATGTTTTTCTACTTCTACCTTTGAACATATAAACTGTACTAAACCAAGATATGTATGGATTTGTTTTTCATGTTGTGTTTATAGATTCCACAAATTGATCAAATCAATCAAGTCACTATTGCACTATTTCATCTATGGTACATATAGTATGAGGTTGTGGGTGGTCTGAAGTGTTATGAAGCACAATGTGTCTCGCTGGCTTAAACCCAGAAATACATTTTTTCGGGCCGTATTTTGGCACCCGTGCACTCGGCATAAAAATGGGCACAAGTCTAATTTTGTGTATTTTGGGCCTTATTGCGCCCATCTTGGTGAGCCAGCGCACGAAACAGCCTCATCCCCGATACACCTGATAATTTGGTGACAGAAAGTAGTCACATCTTCATTTTCGTGAAGGCGCAAAGATTTCATGATAGCATCTCAAAAAATATATTCAAACACCATATCACTAGTGTGTGGGGAGTTGGTGGGCATTCACCAAATCCTTCGGTCAACGTTAACGTATTATGTGCAGTACACATTAATCGACTGATCTATAATAGACTAATGGGCATGTTAAATGGGCTAGTGCCGGTCCGCAGGGCATTTGGTACCGGGCCGCACAGAAAGAACTTGCCTTAATTCCGTTTTATTTATTTCGGTATACGAAATATGTTTTATTTTGAAAAATTACCGGATTCTCCGTTACATCCGTCTGTGTCATGCTTGACTCACGTCAAGCCACGCTTCTCCGTCACGTGACCGATTACGCTAAAAACAAAACGCTGGAGCTCGCAAAATGAGTAAAAAAACTGCTGGAGATCGCAAATGACGGCGACCTTAAAAGTATGTTCGAGACAACTGGATTAAAGTTATGGCTGAATACTCTCGAGATTGCCACAATAGCATTGTTGCGATTTCCGACATCCTACCTGTGTGAGGTGAGGGTTTTCTGCAGCAATGGCGACTAAAACAAAATTACGAAGTAGATTGGACATAAACCACACATCTGAGGTGTCATTGTCTCCTATTACCCCGAGATGGGACCGTCTGGTTGCAGAAAATCAAGCTCGGGGCTGTGGTGAGTCGTCATTTTCATTCACTTAGAATTTGCGTTAGATCGTATTTTGAAGGCATTAAACATTACCACAGCAATCAGAGTGTTGCGGCCAGATTAGACGCTCCTTGTATTTATTATTATACTGTATTTCGAAAACACCACAATTTTCATGCAGCTGATACCATTTTATATTGTTGTATTAATCCGCCACACTTTAAATGCCGGTCCCTGAAAATATTGTCTGACATAAACCGGTCCGTGGGGCAAAAAAGGTTGGGGACCCCTGGGCTAATGGGTTAAAGGGGACGTCTACTTTGAGAAAGGTCCATCCTCCTCCTGATTATGAAAATACAGTGCCAGTTATAGCTTTCATTGCGGTCACAACGCAAATTGGGTGTTTTTTATTTATTTATTTTTTAAATAATTTTAAATTATTCCCTGCTATGTCTCTAATAGAACTGACATTTCTGCATTTGATGATACTTAACAGGTTTCAGATAAATTGTCGTGTGACATGATAGGGGCTGGCAAAAGGTTTTCTCAAGAATGCCGAACGACCATTAATTGTTAAATCTGTGAGCGCTGTTTTGAAGACTCACCACACCCCTCCCGCACATGGTTGCACGCCCACACAACATTCTCTTTCTCAGTAAAATCTGCTTCGACAAGATAACTGCAAGGATTGTCATCTCTTTGGTTGATTATGGTACACTGAAAGCCATTATGTTGGTGTTTGATGTTTTTAGTGCACTTGTTTTATTTATTAAATGTCATTTATTCGGTATTTATTTGACACGTCGATGTTGGTCTCTTTTGTGGGTAGAATTCTAAAAAAAAAAAAAAATGCCATAAAGAGAAACCCTACATATTTTGTCTGATGGGTCACTGGAGAAAAGGCAGCACAGCGGAGGGAATTAATGGACAGATAAAGTGTGTATTTAAGGTACTCACATTAAAAAAAGAAATGTCATCAGCTCATCCTTGTCATTGTATGCATTATTTCTATATTATCAAGAAAAATAAAAAGAGTAATCAGAAGATACTGGCATGTGCACAGCATAATCCATCCATCCAATTTTTATACAGTTTATACTCGTTACGGTCGTGGGTGAGCTGGAGCCCATCACAAGGCGCCGACAGCCAAATGGCATGACTCAAAAGGCAACTTCAGACTGAGGAATACCAAAGTTTTTTTCCCTTCTTCTTTTTCAACATGAACGGAAGTGCCCTTGTGCGATCCAACTATGGATAAAGCCAAATAAGAACGTGTCAGTCAAATGACAAAAATGATGTGAAGCTGCACGCAATCCTGCAATATCAAATCTTGTAAGCATTTTACTCAAACACAGTCGGTGAGGACTATATGTTCCAATGTCAGACAGATAGTGCTTTCAGTTCCTCCACATTATCAGCCGCAAGGTTTTCTGAGTACCTCCAGCTACGTGTTCTCTCAACATTATAACTATAATCATCTAGCAGCATCTTCTTATCAGAACCCATTTATGTGAAGAGGAAATAACTCTCAGCTGGGATGGGCTCCAGCCCTCTATTGAGGATAAGGTGTACAGAGAATGGATGACTGTGTGTGTTGGTGAGATAGATAGATATATATATCCATCCATCCATCCATACATTTTCTGATCCGCTTTATCCTCACAAGGGACGAGGGGTGTGCTGGAGCCTATCCCAGCTGTCTTCGGACAGTAGGCGGGGGACACCTTGAACCGGTAGCCAGCCAATCGCAAGGCACACAGAAACGAACAACCATCCGCGCTCACAGTCACACCTAGGGACAATTTAGAGTTTGAAAAAAAGGGATCTAAGAGATCAAAGACAATTGTCTAACAGATTAAAGAAAATTACACAATAATAAACAACAGTAGTGGCTATCTTGATAGGAAAACAGAAATAAAAAGACATTATTTCCAAACCACAATACTCAATTAAACTCGAATGATCATTACAACCAATGTTTTGAGAGGTAGACACACTAACTCGATACGTTCCGGTGTGTTGGGTGGACACGAAACACACGGAAAAACACAACTAATCTCCCCTCTAAAGAACACATGAAGCAGTTCATTTAATTTCACAGTAAGCTGGGACAGGTTCCTTAACAGGTGCTTGGTGAGGACTTCTCCGTTCCGGTGCTGGTCCCACGCATGGACAGAGGTTGGACCTATACACCCTCTTTGTCAGTCCTCCATCTAGGGTTTCCAATGTGTAAGTTGTTCCCTGTACCTCCAAAACCCTGTACATGGTCGAGGCCCATGCATCTTGCATCTTATTTCTTCCGAGAGGCCTGAAACATAGGTCCACGAGCTATTATGGTTCGGAATGATGTGAGTCAATTGACGGAGGCCCAGGTGGGTGAGGTGTGATGAAAAGGCCGAGACCCGAGAGGCACATCCAGATGACCATACCTGAAGCACTCGAAAATACCAAACAAACGCTCCAAGCCTTGTCCAGCCGCCCAAAGAGATACACAAAAGAGAATGAGGACAGATGAATAAACAGGCTGTTCGCAACACAACCTGCGAAAGTGTACGCTCAGTGGCAGGGTCCTAACAGCAGAGCTGACCCACCAAGACTGGAAACTGAAAGGTACTGGAAAGGCATATGGGAGAAGGAGGTTGCACATAACAGCAGTGCACAATGGCTGGTGACTCTGAGAGAGGAGCACAGCAACCTCCCTGAACAGAACCCAGTTACCATAACAGTGGCAGACATACAGGAAAGAGTCTCAGATATGAAAAACTGGACAGCACCAGGCCTGGTCCACACCTACTGGCTAAAGAAACTCACAGCACTCCATGAGCGCCTAGCAGCACAAATGAACCAGTTGCTGAGGGATGGGACTCACCCAGGATGGCTAACCGAAGGGCGAACGATCCTGATCATGAAGGATACCTCAAAGGGTGCAGTCCCATCCAACTATCGGCCAATAACCTGTCTCTCCACAACATGGAAGCTCATGTCAGGCATCATAGCGGCTAAGATAAGTGGACACATGGCTCAATACATGAGCGAAGCACAGAAGGGCATTGGTAGAGATACCAGAGGAGCCAAACATCAGCTCCTGGTTGACGGAACAGTCGCACAAGACTGCAGGTCCCGACATACCAACCTGTGCACAGCCTGGATTGATTACAAGAAAGCCTATGACTCGATGCCACATACATGGATCACTGAATGCTTGGAGTTGTATAAGGGGAACAGGACCCTAGGAGCCTTCGTTGCGAACTCGATGAGGATGTGGAAAACCACACTTGAAGCCAATGGCAAGCCACTTACCCAAGTGTCCATCAAATGTGGCATATACCAAGGTGATGCACTCTCCCCACTGCTGTTCTGCATAGGACTGAACCCCCTAAGCCAAGTAATCGCCAAGACAGGCTATGGATACCGCCTCAGAAATGGAGCTACGATCAGTCACCTCCTCTACATGGATGACATAAAGCTGTATGCTAAGAGCGAAAGGGACATAGACTCCCTGATCCACACAACCAGGATCTACAGCAGTGACATCGGGATGTCATTCGGGCTGGAGAAATGTAGTCGGATGGTGACTAAGAGAGGCAAGGTAGTCCGCACTGAAGGGGTCTCACTCCCAGAAGGAACAATAGCAGACATTGAGGACAGCGACAAGTACCTCGGTATACCACAAGCCAATGGCAACCTTGAACTGACAACAAGGAAAGCGGCTACGGCCAAATACCTCCAGCGAGTGAGGCAAGTCCTAAGAAGCCAGCTCAATGGCAAGAATAAGACCCGGGCAATAAAAAGCTATGCCCTGCCAGTGATCAGATACCCTGCAGGAATAATCAGGTGGCCAAAGGAAGAGATTCAGACCACGGATGTTAAGACCTGAAAGCTCCTAACCATGCATGGAGGGTTCCATCCCAAATCCAGCACCCTGAGACTGTACGCAAGCCGAAAGGAAGGAGGCCGGGGACTAGTGAGTGTGAGAGCCACTGTTCAGGATGAAACATCCAAGCTCCATGAATACATCAAGGAGAAGGCTCCAACGGATGACGTACTCAGAGAATGCCTCAGACAATGGGGAACAGAGGATGAGGTGCTGGAAGAGGGACCATCATGGGAGGACAAGCCCCTACACGGGATGTACCACCGGACCATAACTGAAGTGGCTGATCTCAAGAAGTCCTATCAGTGGCTAGAGGGCTGGCCTGAAGGACAGCACAGAGGCACTCATCCTGGCTGCTCAGGAGCAGGCCCTGAGCACCAGAGCCATTGAGGCCCAGATATACCACACCAGACAAGACCCAAGGTGTAGGTTGTGCAAAGAGGCACCTGAGACGATCCAACACATAACTGCAGGGTATAAGATGCTGGCAGGGAAAGCCTACATGGAACGCCATAACCAGGTGGCTGGCATAGTCTACCGTAACATCTGTATGGAGTATGGACTGGAAACCCCAAGGTCAAAATGGGAAACACCTCCGAAGGTGGTAGAGAATGACCGAGCAAAGATCCTGTGGGACTTCCAGATCCAGACTGACAAGATGGTAATGGCGAACCAACCAGATATCGTGATCACAGATAAAGGGCAGAGGAAAGCCGTTGTAGCGGATGTAGCGGTCCCAAGTGATGGAAACATCAGAAAGAAGGAACACGAGAAACTCGAGAAATACCAAGGGCTCAGAGAGGAGCTGGAGAGAGCCTGGAAGGTAAAGGTGACAGTCGTGCCTGTGGTGATCGGAGCACTTGGGGCAGTGACCCCCAAACTAGATGAGTGGTTGCAACAGATCTGGATTGGCAGACCGGGCTGGTGGTCCCTCTTTTTAAAAAGGGGGACCGGAGGACGTGTTCCAACTACAGAGGGATCACACTCCTCAGTCTCCCTGGTAAGGTCTATTCATGGGTGCTGGAGAGGAGGGTCCGTCAGGAAGTCGAGCCTCAGATTGAGGAGGAGCAGTGTGGTTTTCGTCCCGGCCGTGGAACAGTGGACCAGCGCTACACCCTTAGCAGGGTCCTCGAGGGTATGTGGGAATTGGCCCAACCAGTCTACATGTGTTTTGTGGACTTGGAGAAGGCGTTTGACCGTGTCCCTCGGGGAGTTCTGTGGGGGGTGCTTCGGGAGTATGGGGTACCGAGACCCCTGATACGGGCTGGTCGGTCCCTATACTGCCGATGTCAGAGTTTGGTTTGCATTTCCGGCAATAAGTCGGAATCATTTCCAGTGAGGGTTGGACTCCGCCAAGGCTGCCCTTTGTCGCCAATTCTGTTCATCAAAGAATTTCTAGGTGCAGCCGAAGCGTTGAGGGGGTCCGTTTTGGTGGCCTCAGTATTGCATCTCTGCTTTTTGCAGATGATGTGGTTGCAGGGCTCTCCAACTCTCACTGGAGCGTTTCGCAGCTGAGTGTGAAGCGGTTGTGAGGAAGATCAGTACCTCCAAATCTGAAACCATGGTCCTCAGTCGGAAAAGGGTGGAGTGCCCTCTCCGGGTCGGGGAGGAGATCTTTCCCCAAGTGGTGGAGTTTAAGTATCTTGGGGTCTTGTTCACGAGTGAGGGCAGGAGGGAGCGAGAGATCGACAGGCGGATCGGTGCAGCGTCTGCTGTGATGCAGAAATTGTATCGGTCTGTCGTGGTAAAGAAGGAGCTGAGCAAAAGGGCGAAACTCTCAATTTACCGGTCGATCTACGTCCCAACCCTCATCTATGGTAACGAGCTATGGGTCGTGACCGAAAGAACGAGATCCCGGATACAAGTGGCCGAAATGAGTTTTCTCCGCAGGGTGTCCGGACTCTCCCTTAGAGATAAGGTGAGAAGCTCGGTCATCCGGGAGGGGCTCAGAGTAGAGCTGCTTCTCCTCCACATCGAGAGGAGCCAGATGAGGTGGCTCGGGCATCCAATTAGGATGCCTCCTGGACGCCTCCCTGGTGAGGTGTTCCGGGAATGTCCCACTGGCAGGAGACCCCGGCGATGACCCAGGACACGCTGGAGAGACTATGTCACCCAGCTGGCCTGGGAACGCCTCGGGATCCGCCAGGAAGAGCTCAAAGAAGTGGCTAGGGAGAGGGAAGTCTGGGCTTCCCTCCTAAAGCTGCTGCCCCCGCGACCCGACCCCGGATAAGCGGTGGAAAATGGATGGATGGATGGATAGATATATATCATATTCATATCATTTTATTTATTTTTTGTTTCGTGTCATTCATCAGCAAAATGGCCATCTCTCAGTGATGGAGTGATGGACCTTCTGGAATGCCCACCTCTGGTTGTTCGTTATACAACTGCATGATGAATATGAACCTTTTGCATCTCAGTATGATGCAATGCAAATTTACTCACCTAAAAGTGCAATTATAGCAATAAAGTAAGCTTTGGAAAAAATTGCAAAAGCCACACTTTGGCAGACAGACCAAGCACTGTGTAGTACTACTGCAGTTGGCAAACCAAAATCAAAGTCAAATCTACAGTAACTCTAAAACATCTCATGCAAGATCAATTTGTTTGGCCAGGGCAGGTGAATATGAGGTTCTTCAATTTATTGTAGGCTGCAAGCAGTATTTCTTAGTTCCTTCCATCATGTAATTTTTGTAACCTGTTGCTGAAACACCTGTTCTGCACAAAAAAACAAAACAACAAAAACAAACACAAAAAAAGATCGCTTCCTCATTGATACACAACGATAGAACTAGGGGCTCTACTGTTGACTGCAACAGTCCATGACAGCCTTGTCAGCATGCTGCTCCAATCATGGCACAGAACAATATTATTGGTGACAGATCATTTGGTCATCAACTGGACTGCACGGTAAGCAGTAAACAATAGAGATCTCAACTCAGCTGACTGTTATCAGAATGAGAGGAGACACATAACTCGTGGTCAGGTTTTGATGCCTTTTATTTTGACAGGCAGCCAAATTAGCATTGACAAATAAGATTTGTAAAACATACAGTATATGTGAGAATTTCATGATGACAACTGTTCTTGATCACGAGAATAGCTTTGTACTGATTGGTAAAAACAAAAGCGCAAAAAAAATATTGATGTTTGTATACGTTTTACAGCCACACTAAACTGCACAGTTTGACTACATGCATGCGGCTGCAAGCTTTAACAGCAAGAGCTAGTTTTGATGTGGCTGTGGCTGCAGCGCCACTTTAATCAAAATCTTCAATCTCCAGAACGTAAGGCCCAGAGGTGACCTGAGTTTGTATTTCACCTGTCTTCCGGGTGAGAGGACGCAGGCATGTATGTCGCCGCTTCTCACTCCGAGCTCTCCTAAATTCAGATCTTGCTTCTGATTTTTCTCCTGCCCCTCTGCTTGGACTATGGGTACTGTGATTGATACAACTTGAATCATCACTCAATCTGATCAATCCAACCCCATCGTAATTTAGTCCACAGGCTAACGCTGGTAGCTTATGCTAGCTTATGCCACACCGGCTTTCTCCCTTTACATGGGGTACACAAAAACCTCCTCGCCCCATCTGCTCTTAGGTCCATACTCCCGATGTTCTGCCGTCATCCAGTGGCAGGACTGCTCCAGTACTCTGTCGCTGATCTTCTCCGGATCCGGTGGATTGCACCGGAGCCTCCGCCACCGGAGCTGCACCATCATCCGGACATCGCTCGCCTGCCTCGACGTCGCTACATCCACCGCGAGTCGCGCAGACATGTCGAGCACAAAAACTCCGGCTCAATCAACTCGACCTGGTCCACTTCTCGACGCCCTCCCAGAAACTCCGGCCGCAACATCAACCACCATGCATTAGCCCGCCTGGCTAGGTCGGCTAACAGCATTGCTGCCGTCAAACACGACACCTGCGCTGTCAACTTTGGTCTGCTGAACATCCGCTCACTCACGAGCAAAGGACACCTCATCCAAGATGTCCTCGCCGACCACCAACTCGACTTTCTCGTTTTAACAGAAACTTGGCAACGGACGAACAACTTTTCTGCTTTGAATGACTGATTCTACATTTCTCTCCCCCTCCAAGCCTACTGCTGATGCTCTTCCTGTAACTGACCATTTCCTCCTCACTTTTAACACCGTACTCTGCCTTTCTACAATCAAAACCCCCCACCTCATTTCTTTTCGTAACACTAAAAATATCAACATTGACACCTTCTGCTCTATTATCGACCGTTCCCTGCCCCCAGACACTCTTTCAAACCCGGACGACCTCATCACCCATTACAACACCTGCCTCACAAATATTCTCAATTCTCTCGCCCCCCTGAAAACCAGGACTGCTTCATTATCCACATCTGCCCCCTGGTTCATACCTGCTCTTCGGTCCATGAAATAAAAAAAACGCCACTTTGAGCGTCTCTACAAGAAAACCGGTCTCACCATCCATAAGGACATGTACAGCATATCACTCAATACAAGGACCTAATTGCACAAACCAAATCCAGCTACTACTCCGGCCTCATCCTCTCCAATGAAGGAAACTCAAGAACTCTCTTCTCTGTCATGAACAAAATCCTCCACCTATACTCCACAGCAACCTGCAACTCCATAATGGAGTACTTCAATGACAAAATCCTCAAGATTCACCATCACCTCCATCAAAACCTGCCAGCTCCCTCCCCACCTGAACCTCCTTTTCCTTGTCACCCCTTTTCCAGTTTTGTTGCACCCACGACTGCTGAAATATCCAACCTCATTCACAAATCCAAGCCCACCACATGCCGGCTTGATCCCCTCCCTTCATCCCTCGTCAAATCCTGCCTCCCTTCCCTGCTTCCCCTCATATCTGCCATTATCCACTATTCAATTTCTTCTGGAATTGTCCCATCACTTTTCAAAACCCCCATACTAAAAAAACATGGTTCAGACCCCAATAACTCCGATAACCTCCCATTTATCTCTAAAATCCTTGAAAAAACTGTTGCTGCTCAACTCCACTCCCACCTATCCCTCCACTCCCTCTAATAACCTTTTCAATCTAGTTTCCGCCCCGCCATAGCACAGAGACCGCCCTAATCCAAATTGTAAACGATCTCCTCATAGCAGCTGATTCTGGTTTAGTGTCCATTCTCATCCTCTTAGACCTGAGTGCCGCCTTTGATACCATCTCTCACCCTGTCCTCCTCAATAGACTCTCCTCCATTGGTCTCTCCCACACTCCCCTCAGTTGGTTCCATTCATACCTCACTGGCCGCACTCAGTTTGTCCAGCTTAAATCGTTCACTTCAAAGCCCTCCCCAGTCACCACAGGTGTACCCCAGGGATCTGTCCTAGGGCCCCTTCTCTTCATCATCTACCTCCTGCCTCTTGGTCATATCCTCCGTAAATTCAATATCCACTTTCACTGCTTTGCTGATGACACCCAGCTCTACCTTTCCTGCAAACCAAACTCCATACTCCCACCCCAGTCCCTCACCTCTTGCCTTTCCGAACTCAAAACATGGTTCACAACAAACTTTCTTAAATTAAATTCTAATAAAACGGAAATCCTCCTTCTTGGCACCAAATCCAATTTATCTAAAGTAAACAGTTTCTCCCTCAACATCGACAGTTCCTCAGTGTCCCCCTCCCCTCAGGTTAAGAGTCTGGGTGTCATCCTCGATAGCATGCTCACCTTCCAGTCCCATATCAACACCATCACCCGCACTGCTTATTTCCACCTCCGCAATATTAACAGACTTCGACCTTCCCTCGCCCCCCGCACCACTGCTATTCTTGACCACAGCCTTGTTACATCCCGCTTAGACTACTGCAACGCTCTCCTCTTCGGCCTACCTCAAAAGTCTCTCCATAAAATCCAGCTGGTTCAAAATGCCTCTGCTCGCATCATTACAAAAATACCCTCCCAGCAGCACATCACCCCCGTCCTCCAGCAGCTCCACTGGCTCCCTATCCAATACCGCATCAATTACAAAGTGCTCCTATATACATATATGGCCATCCACAACCTGGCCCCTCCCTACCTGTCCGACCTTCTACAGGTGCATACCCCCACTCGCTCCCTCAGATCCTCGTCCTCCCTTCGCCTGTCAGTGCCCCCTGCCCGCCTCAGCACTATGGGAGCCAGAGCCTTCAGTCTTGCTGCTCCAAAGCTCTGGAACCATTTACCTCCGGACCTCCAAAACTGTACACCTCTATCCACTTTCAAGTCCTGCCTAAAAACACACTTGTTCAGGACTGCCTACAATACATAATTCTTCCATTTCCTCCGTTTTGTGATTTTATGTCCTGTTTTCATACAATATCTCTCTTATTTATTTTTACATTGTATTTTCTGTACAGTGTGCTTGGGTGGCATGAAAGGCTCTTTTAAATAAAATGTATTATTATTATTATTTCAATTTTTCACAAGTCCAAACTGTATTTTTTTTTCTACCCTGTCATCAAGTTGTCATCGGAGCAAAGAAGTCGAGAACCCCAAACCTGTTACTTCTGTGCACCTAAGTTATAATAATAATAATACATTTTATTTATAAGCGCCTTTTATGAATGACATTAGAATGGGATTATAGCGGCATACATTGAATTGTTATCATTATCCAACATAGTGAATATTCAATACATGACCTACGTGTCAAGATCTGTCGACCAAAATGCAAACTTATATGAGCTTTATTTTACAGAAAATAGCTTTTCAGAGAATGTGGCTTGACATTGGCTTGCTGAAATAAGGAAGGAGGTTTCTGAAAAAGGCGTTTGGAAGACGGCATGTGTTGCTCTCTAAATACCTTTCAGCATGGATGGCAGCTTTACAGATGTGCAAGTCATTCATTCTATGGGCACTAACCCACTCTCATACCATCGTAGAAGCTGCTTGGCTTTTGAACTTTGCGCTTCGAGCAATCTGGGTGGTCCTTTTCCTCACTTCCCCAGAGTGCATAAAGTCCATATTCTCAAAACATTTGGAATCTGGATTTGTTAGACCAGAGCACACATTGCCACTTGGTATCAGTCCACCTCAAAGAAAATGGAAGCATTTCTAAGAATAATAATAATAAATTTCATTTATAAGCGCCTTTCAAAACACTCAAGGACACTTTACAATCAAAACAAGAACAATAAAACCACAGATAAAATTATAAATAATAAAAGGAGAAATTGATTTAAACTGCATATGCGATTTAAATAGTTGACGCCGGCAACATCGCCATCGCGAGAAGAACTAGCCGACCCAGCCAGGCCGGCCAACACGCCGTGGTCCGCGGATCGGGCGCCGTTTCTGCCGTTGTCTCTGCGTGGCCAGCGGGAGGACGACCAAAAGGAGGTGATGCCCCTGGATCCATCAAGGTGGAAGCCCCGACGAGATCCGTGGCGGATGCACCTCCGGGAAGGACGAGGAGCGACGCCCGGGAAGCGGTGCAGCGCAGGCGGGGAGCCCGACCACCGGAAGCACAGCCCAAGAAGCCCCGCCACCGAGCACCGCAGCAGTCCCCCCACAGGCAGGACGCCGCGACAGCGCAACAGAGGCCAACCGTGCGACGACCGACGGTCCAAAACCACTACGAATTGCGACAGGAGTGTAGGGTTTCTCCCATGACGAGAGTAAACCGTAAAAAAAAAAACAGCTAAAAAAAGAATAATTGCGGGTGAGCAGCGGCAGCCAGACGCGTCAGCGTTCACTCAACCCGGAAGTGACCCGGGTGTTTTTCATTATACTGTATATATATATATACACACACACACACACACACACAGCATTTGCCGTGTATAGTCGAGTTTTAACTTCAGGGCGTCCCCGGAGTCAGCTAGGATAGGCTCCAGCACACCCGCGACCCTCGTGAAGATAAGCAGATTTGAAAATGCATGGATAGAAAGATGGATGTTTTCATACTTGGAAACCAACATACAAATAAACACTGATTTGTAAACACATTCAACTGTAATTTTGATATTTGATCAAATGCAATTTGAATATCATTGAGGGAATGGTAAGTAATTTCAGATTGATACACGAATGAGGGTAAGATTGTATGCAGGGTGCCTTCATGAAAACGTGGACTAAGGTGGGCCAGTCCAAGCCCTGAAACTGCAGGAGTGAAAAGGAGTCCCATTCATTGGTAGACTCTCTGGATTTCTTTTAATGCATGCTCCTTTGATTGTAAATATTTTGCCTATACTGTACTCTACATGATTGACAATTGTTGTTTTACTAGTGTCGTTATAGCTGCTATGGGGAAATGGACGTAACTCCTGCTACTATTTTTGCCATGGCACTCTTGAGAAATTGATTTTGAAGATCAAGGTTTTCAATACATAAAAACATGACATAATATTACTGTGGGCAAGCCATGCAGTGGCTAGCACATTGGAGAGCGCCTCTGGCCATGCTGTGTGTTTTGTCAATTTCTTCTGGGTACTCGGGCATATCAAAGGCTCTTGAAATGATGTGATGGCATTGACAAGAGATCAAAGTGTGAACAGACATCGAATGATGTTGCCTGTTTGGTGGTCACCATGGGATAGTGGAATGATTGTTCTGCTCCATTAGACCACCTGTTTTTGAGCGCTTATCAGGGTCATATTTTAGGTACTTAATATGCTGGACTGGTTGCTAGCCAATCGTAGGTCATGTAAATAAACAAGAAATCACACTCACTAACCCTAACACTACCTGTGGTCGACTCATATTTTCAAAGTAGGGGCAAAACCACGAAGATCAGGCAGACACTACACAGAAAGGGCAGAACTGAGATTCAAACCCAGAACCTCTTGACTGTGTTAGAAATGTGCTCACTCCATCCGTCACATTGCTCCGCTTTTTATTTTTTGGCATTTCAGCTTGGTTCAAGTCCTTGAATGGATTTAAATTATATTAAATGACTTCCAAGATCAACATTCACTCTTGGTTATGTGAAGGCAGAGGCCTTTACATGCTTTATTCTACACCTTTATTCATCATGGTATTCCTTACAAATTCCAACTTCAACATATGCCAAAAAAAAAATCACGTGTGCTTCCATTTTTCAACCCCCCCAAAAATCCCCTTTCATTCCCAATGACACATTTAACATTACACATTTACATTGTTGCAATTTGAAACATTCCGCTCATTCAATTCACCTTAGAAAGGATTTTCAACACTCCAAAAATTCATACATACCAAACCACATGTCCATTTTTCAAATTTTTCCATCCGCAATTTCCCCCCCAATTATTTTAAAATACTTTTTTGGGGGGGGGGGGGTGATCTTATTTCCACATTTTTTGACCAATTGAAACCGTTACAACTTCAAACTGTTCAGATTATTCCGAACACTACTTTTTTTTTTGAAAATTCCAAAAGCCATAATTTTGTTTTCATTTTCTACTTTTGACAATTTTTTTTCAATTGAAACCAATACACCTTCATTTTCTGCCAGAGCACTGTACATCATTCTGTCATTCAATATAATTTGCAAATCATTCCAGTTTTTCATTCATCCTCTTAGCCATCACATGAATTTCTCCCAACATTGCACTCTAGTTTTCAGTGTTAACCCATATATTTTTAGTTTACAGCATTTGAAATGCTTAATATTAAACATCACACCCCAACTCCAGCACATTTTATTCTGTTTCAGAAACACCATCAAAAACTAAAAGAATAGGTTGAAAAAAAAGCATGGAATAGATTTATGTGATGCTATTGAAAATGCTGTTATCATGCTGCATGCCACACATTAAATGGTCAGTGACAACAATAATGCCCACTATTGAGTGTGGTAATTATGATGAGCACAAATGCTGAAATGAAATGTAGCCATGGTAACAGCGAGGAGCAACGATGGAAAAGTGTTTCTCGTCCGTTCATGTGTGCTGCTATGGTCATACCCAGCAAATATTTGCCGGTGTGAACTCAAGATAAAAAAAATAAAATAATAATAATAGTTAAATCGAGCAATGTCAGATTTTTATTCCAGTGGAGTCCTATTTTCTGTGTTGCAAGATCCAAAGGCCCCAGCTTTCTCCAGGCCTTATGAAGGTTTTGGAAGCGAGACTAATGAGATCTGTATCAAATAGCAAGCCTGTCACATTATGCTTACTGTGAAGGTCAAAATATCCTGTCATGTAACATCTCATTAATGTAGGTGCATGATGATTTCTCCGCTCTGGTTTTTTTTGACCGTGTTACACCCCCGACACACACATGCACAGTTAGTCACTCCCAGTCCTCCCACCGGCAGCTGCCACTGCCCCCAGTGCTTCTCAAGCATTAGTAATCCATCACTGCTGTTTCCAGTTTGGAGTGGTGGCGCTGTGACGACATTAAGGAGCCAGAAGACATAGAGAGAAGTGGAGAGCGAGTGAGACAGGTGAGAAGAAGGGGTAGTCAAAAGTAGAGGTAAATGAGGAGGGAAGGAAAAGGACATTGGTGAGAGGGAAATGTTTCTTCGAACCTAGCTTAACAATTTGCTTACAGTGAATCACCGTGGTACACGGTACAAGGACAGGGTGACGAAACAGGACATTCATGAACTGCCGTACATGAATGTAATGTCATGGAGGCATGTGTCATGGATGGGATAGAGGCACAGGACGTCGTGTTTGTGATGAAGGGTAACAGGGAAGATGAGACATCGAGGGAGAAATAAGGTTGAGTGGACGCGTAAGGAAAGGCGGCCATTAGATGGCACTGTTGAGTGCTTGATTTGGATCCTCCAAAGCTTCGCATCTCTGTCTTCCCTCCTGCCTTTCCTTGGTCTTTGTGTCTATCTGATGCTGCCTCTTTCTCATCTTCTTCTCCATCTTTTTACCTTGCTCGCTTTGTATGCTGCACGTTATAGAAGTGGGGAATTACACATAGCAAATTGCACGTTGAGGCCAGAAGCATTGACAAAACCAACAAAGCTTGTGCGTTTATTTAATTGACAGCCCTTCTTGTGCACACACACACACAGACACACACACACACCTACAACCTGTGTAAAGTGTTCACCTATTTATATTGGAAGTGGACCCGGTTTCTAAGCTGCACATAAGGTGAAAGACACATGCAGAAATGCTATGTACTAATCAGAGACAAGGCATGTAAAGTGGGGTGCAGAGGTTGTGTGGCTGGTATAAAGGGGTGTCGTATTACAGCGCAGCAATGTACAGTATTTGAATTTTTGATGGAAGATTCAACTTCACTTCAACAACCGGTGATGATAATTACAATGCACAAGGGGCAGCAGACTTGAATGAATGTGTAATGGTCAGTCACTGGTGTTGACTTGGACACTTAGTGATTTGTGCGAGGAAGAGGAGAAAGAGGAGGAAGAGGATGGGGAGCAACCATAGCAGAGAATTTGAAGTGTAGTTTTAGATAACGGATATGACACTCAGATTTGTTTTGTTTTTGGGAATTACAAAAAAAGAAGCTGGCACATATTTTGTCATTGTCCAAGATTGCATTACCTTAAGCCTAGTTCAGAAATTTGTCGTCCGACTTCCAAACTCTGAGAGACCCCACAGGTGACGAGGAAAAAACAAATAATCACGGTGACAACAGTTTGAAACGTACCGTGTGTGGTGTGCAACCACACGGCAATGTCAGCACATCACACACAAACCGGTTCATTTACGGATATTCTCATGTCAAACGGAAAATCTCACAGAACCTCTTGACATTAAACCTGAGTTATGCGTCAACAAACATGGCGGACAGAGAAGCAACAGGGGTCTCAGATCGTATCTAGAAATTGGTGCTAGTTTGAGGATAATTTTTAGCGGAAAAAAAGCAACACAAAAAGAAAAGGTGTTGGTCCAAAGGGTGGAGACATCACGAACATGGACTGTACCTGTTACACTGCATAGGTGTCAAACTCAGGTCCTCGTGGGCCGCTGTCCTGCATGTTTTCCAAGTCTCCCTGTTGCAACACACCTGATTCAAATGATCAGATCATCAGCAAGCTTTGCGGAAGCCTGACATTGAACCTGCTCATTGGAATCAGGTGTGTTGCAACAGGGAGACTTGGAAAACATGCAGGACAGCGGCCCACGAGGACCTGAGTTTGACACCTATGTGCTACAGCGTCATGTTTTTTACTCAAAGAATTGTCATGAAACGTATAAACATTCACGCTGTTGACACATTTCACCAAGTTGTTACTCCATATCCATCGCACTTTGTTGTGCCATGACTGTTTTGATTTGGGCTTCCTACCACACTTCCTCTCCGCCTCATCACCTTGCTTTCTGATTGGCTGCACGTCACTGTCAAACGGTTACATGCTTGTTCATCCTCAGAGCAGGCACACACGCTGCGTGTCATCCCAAAACAATCAACAAGTTAAATACCCCCGGTTTGAGGTCGGACGTCCTCTAGAGTGGTTGAGGTTAGTCTGAGCACAACACACACGGCATGATTATCTGATAAGATTACGGTACCTCTGCAGCCATTACGAGAATCGGGTTTGAACTACGATTGTTGGAAGGGGGAGATACGGGGCCGATTATCGTACCGTGTAGGCCCGGCTTGAGCTGGGATGTATACCTATGCTGTGACTTAAACGTGATCAATGGCTGTGCTAAAAGCAGGGTGGCCCAAGGCTGGTCCTCGAGACCAACCTTTTTTGACCCAAGGTCGACTTTTCAAGCAACCGACCTCCCAAGACCGACCCACTACCGCACGTGCTCGCATACACACACGCATGCCACGATGAGCAACAGCCATAAAGGCCCAGAACCAGGACAAAACAGAAAAATAAAGTAGAAACAAAAGCTTGTGAATTTTGTAAAAAGGAATCAGGGCCTACCTTAGTCAAGACCTGACGCAACGGCATGGGACGCACTTTGGCAGCGTCTTAAGTGCAACAACGTCACTATAGTAGTTCACGTGTATCGTTTAGAAATTTTCATCCTGGCACTTCAGATTCCCGTTCTTTGCCAGTGACATTGGTGAATTGTGCATGAAACAAACTTTGAATGAGAATAATAACAATAAAAAGATAAATGGCAACAGCTCTAATCGCAAGCTGCAAGTGCAGACTGCTGACCACTAATAGCTTCCAGTGATGCAGGTCACATGCCGCCGGAGATTTAAGGTGACCTGCTTTGTTATACAGTATTTTATTTTTCAAATACTTTTTTTTTTGGTGAAAGTGAAACTGAGAGGATGTTTAGGGTACCGTGTGCACTAACACAAAAATATAGAGTATTTATCTATTTTCCTATAGACCCCCGCGATCGACTTGGAATCAGTTTGCGGGATACCGGTCCATCGCGATTGACTGGTTGGGCACCCCAGCCCTAAACAATCTGTTTTACATGTTTCCATCCACCCACACACTTGATCTATATCATCAGGATCGTTACCGGGCCTCTGCAAAGCTTACTGATGAATGATCAATTAAATGAAGAGTGTTGGAGGAGGGAAACATGTACAAGAGGCTGGATGAGAAATGAACAGTTCTTTGGGTGGAAAAACTACATACATTCCATTAAGAGCTTGTGTCATGTTCTATGTTTTCTGGATTTTGGTTTTGATTAGATGTGAGTTGTCAGGTTTTTCTAGTGTCCCTTTTGTCAATGCCTGTCCCTTTAAGTTTTATTGGGTCCACCTGTGTTTGTCCTTTGGGTCAATCAATGAGCTCCTACCAACCCTTCGTGTATTGACCGGGTGCTCCATGTTGTCTCTTCGTTTGCCTCTATTTCAGTTTCCTGGTTTCTTTCTGTCGTTGCCGGTTCATTGTTGATGCTGGTGTTTGTATGTTGTCAATGTAGTCTTTTTTACCGCTCTGCTTGTATCAGTACTTTGATGAACCCTTGTTATTTTGGACTGCCAAAATAATAATAATTTTAAAAAAAGGCGCTGTGAGAGTGGCTGCCTTTCCAGCAGCTCCGATATTTTGTTCTTCTACTTCTTCCTTTTCATAACTTTGCTGCTGTGAATTGGGAATTTCTCCATTGCGAGACTAATAAAGGTTTTCTAATCTAATCTAATCTTATCTGTGCACTTTGTTTTTGAAGATATATATATTTGTCATTTTGTGTTAACTTTTCTTTTAATGGCGGCGCGGGCACCTGCAGCAGCTCCTCTTGTTGCATGTTGTCTTGAGAGGGAAGACATTTCATCCGTGCTGTACGTTGCACCTACAGCACATTTGACAGTAACGTTGTACTTGAACTTGAATATATATATATATAACACATGCCTCCGTGCTTCCCTGCATTTGGGTCTTCAACCTTGTTGAAATCTGACAGAAGCAAAATTAACCACAACAATATATTTCCTTTTTGCTTGTCATCATGATGGTCGCGGCTGAGCTAGACAATGGGTGAGAGACAGAGTGCACCCTAGGCTGCTCATTAGTAATTGCATGGCACATGCAGTACTGATGAAAACCATTCAGTCACACTCACACAGTATTCAGTTAACATGCATGATTTCATGTGAACAGAAGGATGAGTACTCAATGTAAAGCCACACAAATGTGTGAGGAAAACGCAAACTCCACACGGGAGAGCCTGGGCCGAGATTCAAACCCAGAACCTTGCAACTTCCATGCAGAGAAGCTGACCAGTCGGTCAATGTTTAGCCCAGTTCTAAACAAATTCAAGTTAAATGTCATACATTAGGAACACCCCCTTCATCCCGACTGCCAATCGTCCAGGCAGCGTATTGTCTTTTTGATAGCCAAATTATGGTCATTGTGATGCTGGTATAAAAATATGAGTAGCTGTGTGTGCTCAAGAATTCTCACAAATTTTGACGTCAGTGTACTCAAATGTCAAGGAAGACTAAATGATAGAACCATGACATTTAGGATCGAAAGAGCACCGTGTCATCATACCTCTCAGCTATAAGACATAACCGTATCATTCCAGTCATGGAAGGGAATTGGAATGATATCAGTATTTGGGGGAGGTCAAACATTAAGGTCACAGCATACGATTCTTTTATCCATCCATTTGCTACCCCTTACCCTGTTCACGGTAATGAGCGAGCAGTAAGCAGATGAGTGTGCACAAAAGGCAGATTACACCGTGTACCGGACGGCAGACAGTTGGAGGGCACTGCAGAACAGTCACTAAGCATATCATTAGCTTCACCTGCACAAGCAAATCATGAGTGCTCAGGAGATGTCTTAAAAAAAAAAAGTCTACTGCTATAGCGATAACATGTTTTTGACACCATTTTCTTTTCTATACTGTATTAAACATCATTTTTGTTGTGGTGTGAAGTTTGCAATTGCAATTTGAAAATAATAGAAATGGGGAAAAAAAAGATAATTTCTGATAGAGCTAATGTATAGATGTTAAATGGTACAGCCTGTGTGCTCTAAGAGTCTGCGTGAGCACGGAGTACTCACTGACTCATGCCTGTATCACATGCTCATCAGGGTGTTAATTTGGCACACTGTACTCTCTGTTAATTTGTTGACATGCTGCAATCACGCTAAATGTAGATTAAAACCATGACCTGCTGCACAACAGCACGACTCACGAGTCAGTATGGCAACAGTATGAAGCAGTACAAAGCTTCCACAATTTTTCATGCTTCAAAACATAACAGTTGTATGTATATTTATGGACCCCATTCAGGGCAGAGATGGGGACCTACACTGGGTGGAGGTGTTGAGGTTTTTAATGTCACTTTCGAGCTTTTTATGCTTGATTTGAATGGTCATTAGAGACTGAATGTTCCTGTATAACCAATCTGAAGTTACATGCTGGTGTTTGCTATTCCTCGCCTGGGATTTTTGTCAGGGCTCTATCACCCTGATCGAGGATTAAAAAAAATGTGACTAAAAAAAAAACTGTTTTGGAATACTCTGTCTAGACATCTAATTAAAATATGAAGAAGTGAATAATGGCTGAGCTAGTGGATGAGTCTGACTGTAGGGGAGTTGGGCATTTGGCTGGTAACTGCTCTTTCACTGTTAGATTTGTGGAGTAAAGCTCTGTGACAGACTCAGATAGCAGTGGGATAGAGATACTGTCACCACTTTTTGCCGGGCAGGAGTCCAAATCAAATAAACTTTTTTTTTTATACTAGGAGATTATGCGCACCTTCGTCCATAACAGACACACATTCCTTTTCTAAGGAAACTGCACCAGGTAAACCATCACAATATTTAGGTTTTGCCACAGAAGCCGTTTTATAGTGCACCCGCCGCCCTAAGCTATGTTGCTCGAATGGAATGATCTGATAAAGTGGTGCAGCTGACTCATGAATGTTTGAACGAAAACAACCACGTTCTTCACTTGCTATCTGTTGGCCCCATTTGTCTGCAAAGCGACACTTCACGTTGGTCTAATCTCCCAAAAACATGCTGCAAAAATGCTTATTTTGAGTGATTTTAGCCCAGGGGGGAAAAACCTGTGCAATGAACGTGTCCTGCATATGGAAAAAAAACAGATCTACCGTGTGCTCTCGATGCAACATAAAATAAAATAATATTAATAATAATGATCATTTCTGTTTATTACAGTGTACAACTACAATTGCCTTTGAATTCTTAATCATTTTTAACAGTACATATACTGTACTGGGCGGCCCGGTAGTCCAGTGGTTAGCACGTCGGCTTCACAGTGCAGAGGTACCGGGTTCGATTCCAGCTCCGGCCTCCCTGTGTGGAGTTTGCATGTTCTCCCCGGGCCTGCGTGGGTTTTCTCCGGGTGCTCCGGTTTCCTCCCACATTCCAAAAACATGCATGGCAGGCTCGTTGGGCACTCTAAATTGTCCCTAGGTGTGAGTGTGAGCGTGGATGGTTGTTCGTCTCTGTGTGCCCTGCGATTGGCTGGCAACCAATTCAGGGTGTCCCCTGCCTACTGCCCGAAGACTGCTGGGATAGGCTCCAGCACCCCCCGCGACCCTAGTGAGGATGAAGCGGTTCGGAAAATGGATGGATGGATATACTGTACTGTGTTTTATCCAGAAACTGTCATTTGTTCATGGCTGTCTCAGAGATTCGCGATTAGAATCAAATGTCTTGTGAACACAGACAGTGCTGCAAAAAAGAAGGCCAATGCCTGATTCCAATTTCTTTATTAGACCAGGGTGGCGCAGTGGGCGACTGGTTAGCATATCCACCTTACAGGACAGAGGTCCACAGTTCATATCCCGGTTCCGGCCTTCCTGTGTGGAGTTTGCATGGTACTCCGGTTTCCTCCCACATTCCGAAAAAAATCCATGATAATAGAACACTCTAAAATGTCCCTAAGTGTGATTGTGAGCGCGGATGGTGGTTCTTCTACTGTATGTGTGCCCTGCGATCATCTGGCAACCAGTTCAGGGTGTACCCTGTCTACAGCCCGAAGACGGCCAATGACTATGAAGATAAGTGCTTCAGATAATGGATGGATGGTTGTTGGGACCAGTAATTCTTATGGTGGGTTGGGTTGTGACAGACAAATAGAAAACAATTATAGAGGGTTGTCCATTTACAACAACACTAGCATTCAATGTTTCAAGGTTATGAACGGCCCCCAGTGTTCTAGTTTGTACACTATTTCCACAAACGCTATCTGTGGTCATGAGGACAAGGAGCCATGCTCAGTTTCCCCCATATATGCTGTTTCCCATAGGATTGTTTCATATTTATGGCCTAGAAATTTTTGTCACACAAATATTAAGTATAATTGTGTGGTAGTCCTGATTATGAACGTGCATGCTGGATTGGATTTACCTTTGATTTGGGAAATAGCATTCTTTTCACAGGCATGAAATGTTATTGAGGTCAAACGGTTAATGTACGGTATCCCACATGGAACAGATTAGGTGAGGGACTTTCCTAAAAATATATAATATTCTGATACAGTGAACACAGACATAAATGCAGTCCCCGTGTTCACTGGCTTCTTCGGGGATATCTTTTTTTTATTATTTGTTGAGATACAGACCTAATCACCGCTTTTGTGTTCAGGCCAAAGTCATATATAAAAACATTGCTGCAATATTGCTATTGCCAACCTGTCCTACTTTGGGGAAAAGGAACAACATTGAAGTGAGGAGAAGAGATTAATTTTGTTATGCCATAGCCTTTGTCGAACAAAAAAAAAAGTGCTTTGCTGTCATCCTGTTGCATCTATAGGCAATGACATACCTTTTCTGGTGAGCAGCCAAAATATGGTTCATCGAGTTATGTTCATCCTGTTTGGTTCGGAACTGAACCGAATAATATTTTGGGATCCAAGAAATGCCGCCTCAGACAAACTGTGATAACAACAAGATTTATTGACAGAAAAACGCACCTACAAAATACAAACATAAATCACTGGTCACAAGGATCCAGGAAAAAAAACAAACCAAGGAATAAACAAAAAGCGCCTGCAAAGGCAAGGTAAAGTAACACAGAGAAGACAAATGAAATGACAAGAGTCCAATTTACGTGAAAAGCAAAAACAAGATAAAAAAGACTAAATAATACCAATACTTACGTAACGAGGAACAAAGACAGCAAAACGATTATGAACAAGAGGCCTAGAAAACAACACAAGCATGAACAGCAAGCAAGGTATAATCCGAAAGAGAGTCGTCAATTTAGCAGTCCTTAAACGCTGGGAACAAGGAACATGTGCGCCTCCTGGAGGGAAACACCCTTCACTCCAGCTAGAGCTGGAACAAAAATAAAGACACATATGACACATCCTCAGTTTCTTAAAGAGGTTTTATAAAGCACTTTTTCACCATTTAAATGTGAAGTTATGTTATCATAAAAATATGACACATGTTTTCAAAGGCTATTTTTGAATAATACACCACTTAGTTTCCTCTATTGTTCTTCACTTCTATCAATGTGGGTCACGGTATGTTGGTAACAGGGTGACAGCAGTTGAAAAGCATTCAAACTCAAGATCTGAAGAAATCATTTTTTGTGGTTTATGTGAACATGATCAACAGGTCGCCACCCCCTCCCCAAGATCAACCATACCCGTGATACAGCCCCCAATGAAAACAAGTTTGAAACCCCTGGTTTAGACCCTTTAGTTTATCTTGTGCATTGACACCTTTTAAAACCTAAAACTGTAAAAATAATGAGACATTGCAAGACCGAGGTGATCGATAGCCTTGGTCTCATTTCATATCCATCAGGTTCTATTGTTGAATAATTTTTGTTTCTGTGCGACAATACATAGACTTTGAATGATGGCTGCAATTATTATTTTGAGGCATTAAAAAAAGTCATTTGAATGATCAAAAATAGGGGGATGCACATCTTATCCATTTAAAAAAATGCTTTGCGTCTGCAGAGTCAGAAGTGGTCAACCATTTCTTTTGTGGTGACTGAAATGTAATAAATGTTCAGATGCTTACACACTATCTTAAGCACAAATATTCTGATCAGGGTGTAATTTGTTATTCTGGATGAAACCCAGTCTTCTTTCAAGTTGCATTTGCACTGCATGGTCAAAATGAGCCAACAGCAGGAATAAATAATGTCACTCATACTGCATGTCAGAAAATAAAGCTTGAAATGAAAAATAAAATCTAATATGATCTAATGATCTGACTAAATCCTGATTATTTGTGAATATGTTGTCTGATCTGGATTAGATCTCTGCCAAGTGTATTATTTTCCGAAATAAAGTACAGTGATATTAGCTTTTGCTCGCTTGGCAGTAGCTTAAAGCACTGAAACAAAATCCAATATAAGCATTGAATCAGAATCAGGCAGAATAACCTGCTGTGTCAATGCAGCCTTGGTTATTAGAATTTTAGATTGTAATTATGCTCAGCAATTTCACACAAATATCAAAGCCTTGATGGAAGCCTGTGCTCTTGGGGTTTCTCGCAATGCCATTAACAAGTCAGTGGCAGTAGATGGACGGAGAATAATAACTTACTGTGAGCTAAACATTCAAAGTAGAAGAGTAACCCAATCGATCAGTAAAATAGAATTAACCATGTAAATGATTTAGCATGACTCAGGACAAAGTATTTCGGGGAGGTTAAGATGCATTTTGTTGAGTACAGTATGACTTTAATTCGTACTGATATTCTGCTTCCCTTTCCTATCCATCCGTTCACACTTGTTTCTGTGCTTGCTGTGTTTCCTCTCAACACTCCGTCAGAGTTTTAAGTAGTCCTTTCCGTCAACCTGGGTCATCATGGTTTGTTGACGTAATCCTTGTCTGATGTTGTCGTGGCTCGTGCTCTGGCTCAAATGACAGCAGAACCGATCGGGCCTCTGTGTTCAGTTGTCTCACAATGCCTCTCCTCAGAGCCTGCCGCTCCAATCTGATCTGAAAGCTGATGAGAAGCAGTCACGGCAAGCTACTAGCGTTTGCTAGAGAATTCCGCAGATGGGAATTGGAATGGATGGAGTTGGTGTAAACATCTTTCACATGTATTAGCTAATGGCTCCTGAAGCTGTTGCTGAGTTGTGCACGCAGCTCATATTTTCCTGATGCCTGCCGAGCACGGAACAGAGCCTCTCCAAATGTAGCCACTTGATTAGTGATGCATGTCTCTTTCGCCGATACACCGAACCATTCAGAGAAAACTCCACACTATATAAGTTTGTCCTTTCTTATGCAGTTTTGCTCTCTCACATTGTGGTGGCCACAACTCACGAGTGCTGATCTGAACCATGAAATATTTTGTCACTCTTTCCTTGGGATGGTTTGCTGACTTTGAAACTCCAGTTCATTATGAGCCTGTTTCTATAGGCGCTTTTCCATTAGCCTGGCTCCACACCGAGTCAGCCCTGCGTGGCCCCAGATGTTTGCATTTCTTTTAGACTTTTAGGGGGCCAAGGAGTTACAATGGAAGTACTTTTCGGAGATGGTTCGGAAGCACTGGCCATCTGGGGCCGTGTTGACACCCTCATCTGATTGGCCGACAGTGTTGCGGCAAAGACCTCCGACGCACACGCCCATTTCCTGGTGTTAAACGAGCCGCCCGCTGGCCGTCCCCCAAAGTATTGACAATTCATTATATACAATAAACATAATATTGTTTGACATCAACGCTCAGGCATATTGACAATTTCCAATGTACTAATGAACTTCGCGACCCTTGTGAGGATAAGCGGATTAGAAAATGGATGGATGGATGGTTAAATTATTCACGAGAGCATAACATGCCCACTCACCGGGGGTCTGAATCACTTGAATGAGAGGTCTACAGCAGCAGAGTAGAGGCTCGCCGTTCCCCCGCCCAGACCGATCATGGTCCCCGCCCCGGGGATGGCGGCTTAGGGTGGCCCCCCGGAGTGCTTCAGACGCGGCAAAGTGAGGGTGACGAGCCGTCGACTCGGAGAGGCGGCCAAATCAACTGTGACCTCTCCATTCAGAATGAATAAGCGCTGGCGGCGAGCTTTGCATGCTACACGCCACATCATTTTCGCTCCATTTCATCCATGGTACTTATAAAATTGTAAAAATGGTTCATTACTGGATTGTTATCCAACCATCCATCCATCCATTTTCTAATCCATGTTATCCCCACGACGGTCGCGGGCGTGCTTGAGCCTATCCCATCCGTCTTCGGGTAGTCGGTGAAGTACACCTCCAAACTGGTTGCCAGCCAATCGCGGGGCACACTGAGAAGAACATTCATTTGCGCTGACAAGCACACCTAGGGACAATTGAGTGTGTTGCATTAACCTGCCATAGATGTGAGAGGAAACCGGAGTATACGGAGAACACTCAGGCAGGGATGGGGAGAACATGCAAACTCCACACGGATACATTTGAAATTAGTCCATAAGGATAAGAACTTCAGAAAACAGATGGATTTTTACACCCTGGGTTCTGCCATTCCACAGATTGCAGCCTGGGATCCTGGTGGTTGAAGTAAGTAATTATCTTCAACTAAAGGTCCATGCTGCATTGCCCAATATAGTTTCAAAAAAGTGAATTTGAGGCTTTGCAAAGTGTTTTAGACAACATGTAGTGAGGCGCGATAAAAGTGCACTGTATTCACCGTCCTTTTAAATTTGGATGTTTTGGCGTGTTTTTCAGTAAAAGTACAATTAGTAATCCATTCAAAAGGATTTGGTATTCGTTGTTTAAATGGACGACGTGAGTCAGGTGTGTACAGGGCTAGACACATAGATGGGAACACCAGATACGTATCAAACTTTATGATATTGCTCTGTTTCCCCAACAAGACCTTGAAATGAGCCACCGTAGGTCCAGTATCCTTCACAATCTGCCACCTGGTGGCCTCGACAACTTTAGTGTGGCCAGTCAAGAGGTGAAAGTGCTGGAGTCAATGTACGGCCCGCTCCTATCGATCCATCTTGCTAATCTACGATCTCTGCCAAACAAGATGGATGAACTTCTTCTCCTCACAAAGACCAACAAAACCTTTGCACGTTCTGCTCCGCTCTGCTTCACTGAAACCTGGCTCAGTGACCGCCACCCGGATTGCGCGCTACATCTACCCGGCTTCCGCCTACTTTGAGCTGACCGTGACACCGAGCTATCAGGGAAATCGAAAGGTGGTGGAATTTGCTTCTACATCAACGAAGAATGGTGCACTGATGTCATGAAGCTCGACGCACACTGCAGCCCGGACCTGGAGTCGCTGTCTCTAAACTGCAAGCCATTCTACTCGCCACGTGAGTTCACCTCCTTTGTACTAGTCGGTGTTTGCATTGGCCACAAGCTAACGCTAACACGGCGATACAAACGCGAGCTGAACAAGTAAACAAACTCGAACTAAAATATCCACCCCTGATCATTTTGGGCGATTTTAATAGAGCACATCTTAACCGTGAACTTCCCAGATATAAGCAGCACGTCGACTGTTTCACCAGAGAAGGTAACATTCTAGACCACTTCAATCCAACACTCAAAAATTCATACCGATCGATCACCCGCGCAGCATTGGGTCTTTCTGACCACAATCAAATGCACTTTATACCTACATACAGACAGAAATTCAAATGTGTTAAACCGGTTGTTAAGACTGTGAAGAAATGGACCGATGAAGCAAAGCTAGCTCTACAAGAATGCTTAGACTGCACCGATTGGGGCGTCTTTGAAACTTCAAAGGGCACACTGGATGAATACACAGACACTGTAACATCATAAATCAGTTTCTGTGAGGACATGTGTGTACCAACGAATACCTTCTGCTCCTATAACAATAACAAGCCATGATTCACTCCCAAACTCGGGCAACTTAGAAAAAAGAAAGAGGGCGCATTTAGAAGTGGAGATCGGGCACTGTACAAACACGCCCAAAACCAATTGACAAAGGAAATTAACATCGCAAAGAGAAGCTATACAGAGAGACTGAAAAAACAGTTCTCTGCTAACGACTCTGCATATGTGTGGAATGGCCTGAAAGCAATCACAGACGATAGAATGCCATCCCCCCAAACAGTGAACAATAAGGGTCTGGCTGATGAACTAAACATGTTTTTCTGCCAATTTGAAAAGGACACCCCCATTTCCCACATTCACCCACCTCTTCCAGAAACTACTCTATCTACGCCCCCTCCCTCATTCTCTTCCCTACAGATCCACGAACACGACGGTCCCCCTCCTGCCTGAAAGTCTGCGCTGACCAGCTGGCTCCGGTCTTCATACAAATCTTCAACAGATCCCTGGAGCTGTGTGAGGTCCCATCCTGCTTCAAACAGTCTACCATCATCCCAGTTCCCAAGAAACCGGCAACATCGGAACTGAACGACTACAGGCCTGTCGCTCTGACGTCTGTGGTCATGAAGTCCTTTGAACGCCTTGTGCTGAACCACCTAAAGAATGTCACCGGACCCCTGCTGGACCCGCTCCAGTTTGCCTACCGGGCAAACAAGTCTGTGGAGGACGCAGTCAACATAGGCCTGCACTACATCCTCGAGCACCTCGACAACACAGGGACCTACGCAAGGATCCTGTTTGTGGATTTCAGCTCTGCGTTCAACACCATCATCCCGGAACTCCTCATCCCCAAACTTGTCCAGCTCGGTGTGTCCCCTACGATCTGCCAGTGGATCCTCAGCTTCCTGACGGGACGGACACAACAAGTGAGACTGGGAAGAACAACATCATCAACACGCACCACTAGCACTGGAGTCCCACAGGGATGCGTCCTCTCTCCACTGCTCTTCTCCCTCTACACAAACGATTGCACCTCAACAAGCCCAGCTGTCAAACTCATAAAGTTCGCAGACGACACCACGGTCATCGGTCTCATCAAAGACAGCGATGAGTCTGCGTACCGACAACAAGTGGAGCAGCTGGAGCTCTGGTGCAGCCGACACAACCTAGGGCTGAACACGCTCAAGACTGTAGAGATGATCGTGAACTTCAGGAAACATCCTTCACCACAGCTGCCCCTCACACTATCCAACTGTCATGTGACAACCGTCGAGACCCTCAAGTTCCTGGGAATCACAGTCTCTCAGGACATGAACACCAACTCCATCCTGAAAAGAGCCCAGCAGAGGATGTACTTCCTGAGGCTGCTGAGGAAGCATGGGCTGCCACAGGAGGTGCTACGACAGTTCAACACGGCAGTCATCGAATCAATCCTGTGTTCTTCCATCACGGTTTGGTTCGGGGCCGCCACAAAAAAGGACAAAATCCAACTTCAACGGACAGTGAGACGGGGGAAAAAATCATTGGCACCGCCCTACCTACTCTTGAGGACTTGCACACTGCAAGAATCAAAACAAGGGCAGGGAAAATCCTACTGGATCCCCCGCACCCTGCCCACCACCTTTTCCAGCTACTCCTCTCAGGCAGGCGCTACCGATCCATGTGCACCAAAACCAGCAGACACTTAAACAGCTTCTTACCTCTAGCCATTAACTCCCTAAACAGTCACTGACATATACTCCACCGCACCAGACACTTCAAAGCGCTCAAGGACATCTGCACAATTGCACACTTCTTGTTCAACAAATACTGCTACTGGTCACTTTCAAATGGTTCAATGATTTTTTGCACCAACTGTTATAGTATTGTATTCTACCACTGATCACTTTAGCTCTGCTTGATACTTTGCACATTGTCTCACAGTTGTCACAGGGTGGTACCACCGCACTACGGTTCACTTACATTACAAAATGTCCTTCCATACTTATTTTCCCAAACTTATTTGTCATGTCCTTGTTTATGATGATACTGTACTAATGCAGTGTGTTATACCGGAGACAAATTCCTTGTGTGTTCTACATACTTGGCCAACAAAGATGATTCTGATTCTGATTGATCAACAACATGCAAGTGCTAATATTTGCATGCCCGTGTATATCCATCCATCCATTTTCCGAACCGCTTGATCCTCACTAGGGTCGCGGGGGGTGCCGGAGCCTATCCCAGCCGTCTTCTGGCAGTAGGCGGGGGACACCCTGGATTGGTTGCCAGCCAATCGCAGGGCACACAAAGACGAACAACCATCCACGCCCACACTCATACTTAGGGACAATTTAGAGTGTCCAATCAGCCTGCCATGCATGTAGATATATATATATATATATATATATATATATATATATATATATATATATATATGTGTGTGTGTGTGTGTGTGTGTGTGTGTGTGTGCAAACAGTAAGGTTTCATCAAGACCTTTATACCAAAAATGTCAGCAATGCCTCCTGGCTTCATACATGGATGCAAACCCCGCAACTCCTACCCTTCTGAAGCTGTCATTCTTGTGTGTGTGTGTGTGTGTGTGTGACTCTTTCAGGGGGCACTGCTATACATTGAAAAACTAAAATATCCTTTAAAAAAAGTATTGGCAAAACTATGATAAACCAAGTCATCTTATGCCGACTGACATGATATCTCACTTTGCTTGCCTCTGCCGTCCAACTTGCCACTTGTGTGTGATGAATCATGTGATATCCAATGTGGGCTACACTACGGCACATTTTTCTGAGGTTTGGCTGCCTTGAGATAAGGAAGGGCTTAATGACATGTGTGGCAATGTTGTAAAGAGGTCGATACTATTTGAAAGATCCCTGCCATTTGGATAATGACTATCCTCCATCCTTTTTTTTCTGCCTTCTCCGTCCCATTATTTTGTTTTCCAAACTAAGCGTAAAGAAGTAATTCTCATTGGCAGAGGAAGGCATTTTGGATGGGTAGCAAGCATGCAAGGTTCCTGGCACGCCTCTAGGGAGTGCTCAGGAGCCAAGATCAAAAACAGCAAAAAGACAACTGTGATAAATGGATGAAGAGAGGGACGACTGCAGAAGTGGATGAGGGCATCTCTTTGGTGTCATGGCAACCCAGACAATGTCATTTCCTTGTGGTGCATGCTCCTGGTGCTAAAAAAAAAAAAAAAAAATCACCATTCACCCTGCAGATTCTAAACCCCCTCACACACTCCTAAATGGCACACCCACTCCTACTCTCATTGTATTTTGTTAGCATGGCTCATTCTATTATTCTCCTTTATGTTTGCATGGAGAATGCGCTGACCCACCTCAGAGACTGATTACACCAGCCATGTGAACGTTATCTGCCTCCAGTTTTCCAATTCTTTCTTTTATTTGGGCATTGTTCTTCTTAAACAGTAAATTGGGGCAAAGGCAACACCTGAGTTGATAATTCAACAAGGACCATCCTCTGCCAAATGCTGTGCTACCGGTGTTCACTGAGATGTTGGAATTATGCACTGCATCGGAGATTTGTGTGTTTTTTTTTTTAATATGCGCGAGTGTGTCAGTGCTTGCACAACCCAGGACAGCTCCCCGTGGAACAGTTTTAGTTGAAGCTAAATCCAAAAAAAGAACAGGTCTAAGGTGTGTAAACTGTATATACCACATACTTTATATACAATCAGCACTAAGTAGCAGTTACTGCTTGTCGTGAGAGAAAATATTCCTGCGCGATTTTGCTCACTCAACACCCTTCAATGTAAACTGGCATTTCTGATTACAGTGGGTTGATTTCTACTCTTTTATTATTTTTCAGCGATGAAACCATGTTTAGTTAAAAACTGTTTTGAGTAGTCGTGTGTCACATTGTTGTTAATTCTCAAACTTATAATTGACCTTTGTCACTATTTACAGTGGAATCCAGAGTAAACTTACCTCAGCCAATACACACTGTGATGGGCGGAACTAGGGGACTGAACGTGGCAAGCGGCTTTTACTTGCAGAAGCAAGCTCAGTGTGTGAAAAAAAACAAATGTCCGTAAACAATAAAAAGAAAAAAAAAACAATAAAAGCTCTGTGGCTTGTTGAGTCCCACTTTGTGCACTACATTGAATGCATACATAACAAACCACTGCTAACAGTTCCACCGCATGAAAAACTTCGCCAAGGATTCAAGCCTGTCATATAATGCCACTTATAAGAAACGCTTCATAAACACTAATCAGTGAATCCACCAAAACTCAATGCAGCCCTGCTTACCTTTTGGCTTTGATATGTTGGTTGTTTTTGACAGTGAAATGGGACCATGCCTAGAACGTGCCGCATCTTCTCGAAGGGAAGATATTCACTGTGGGGGTGGTATATGGAAATTTGCCAAATGATGACAGTTGAATCATAGTCAAGTTTTTAGTCAGTGGCTTAACAGCAGCTACTTTCAGGGGTTTTTAGCAACGCGCCTGTCTGAAGTGAGCAGTTGGTTATTCGCTGTAACCCAGACTAGACTTTGCAGAATTTTTGAAAAAGTCAGATAGTATTGAAGCAAGGCAGCTAGTGAATGGTTTCAACTGCTGAACCATTTTTTTAATCAATTGTATCAAATCCCGACATGGTAATTGAGTTATTCGTGGGTTATTATAGGTGTTGCATAATTGATGATTTGTGCCGATGTTTGCTGTGATGGGTTTTGCTTTTTTTCTCGTATAACATGCAAATTCTTTGGATTTATCTCTTAAAAGTTCTGCTGCTATTTGAATGGGTCGATCACAATTTATCTCAGTAAGAAATGTTGATTTGAAAGTGAAACATGTCAGTTCTATTTTGAATTGGAATTGAATGCAAAGCAGAACAAGTTAGCAAATCATGTGAGTTTGAATTCCCTGCACATTCTGTTTACTTATATCCAACATGACAAGGCAGCAACAGAAAAATGGACGCATCAAACCTGACCACCTGTGACGGCTTGTCAATAAAGGGTGCAAGGGCTTTGCCCTCCCGCCCAGCTGAGCCACATTGAAAGGGACAAAAATTTAATAATCCAGATAAAATATGAAAATATTAAAAATTTATGTACATATGTTTATCGATCAACAGGGTCAATAGTATATGGCTATTACTGATTAAAATAAACTCATTTATCTCTGGTGTCACAAACGATGACGGACTTGCGACGTGGACACACACAACATCGGCGATCAACTCTTGCTTAAAGTGTGCCATGCGCAGTCAGTCCTTGTGCAATCTACACGTATGCCACTGCTCACAGCCAATAACGTTGAAATGAAGTCAACATGAAAGCCGACGTCATTTTCTGTCCCGCTCCAAGTTGCTCATGCATTGGACCGCAACTTACCACATAAAATATGGCCGCCGACATGGAGGCCATATTGGATGTGGTTTAGCTAGGCTTCCACAGTGGCTCTAGTTTTGCCTTCTTAATCCACTCAATAAAGTCACTAATCAGTCTATTCCAAGAAGAGAATGTGGAGCCTTGGCCGTTTGGATAAGAACAAGTGTGGTGGATTTAGAACTTAAAAAGAGATATCTCAACTAAGGGTGCCACCTTTCAAATCTGGAAATAAGGGACACTCTTCACGGCGTATCAGCAACATCATGCGGGCGAAAGTAATTTGAGGGTTCGGCTCCCAATCACCCTAAAATGCATAGAATTTATCTGAAATAAAACAACATTGACATTATTTTCCATGTCATATAAGCCTCTGGGCCACTTGGTGGTCAGTCAGGAAGGAGAGGTCAAGAAAGCATTTAGACGTACTGAAAATGCTTTCTTATCGATGAAAATATTATTTTTTTTATAGACTGAAATCATCTGAAGCAGAGCATTGCCTATAAGCTATTAAAAAGCGCTGTAAATTAAACACATATTTGTTCTTATAACAGTTATGAAACACTTAATAGCCTGGGCTTGAGCATATAGACCTGGCCTACTGTATCGTAAATGTGTAAAGTGCCGTAAATTAAACAAAGCCTATCTGGGGACATGAAACATTTGTGTACTTGTATGTCGCCATGTTCAAGTCTGAATAAACTGAACTAGGCTGAGTATAGCGTATTCCATGCATATGCTGTAGAGTGCTGTCACAGCTGTAACAACGCCTCTCTGGGGACACTTTTACTATAATAAGGATAACTTTTAAAACATTTAACACTTGTGTGAACCCAAACGAGAAAATGAAAAAAAATGGCGAAAGTGCAAAACAATCAGGCAGCGCAAAGGGGCTTGGTTGCCATCCGTGCAAGCAGACAGACAGACAGAGCATTTGGCATAGAGCAGGAAAGAACACACCAGACATTGGCTACGCTCGCGGGTCCGCAGGAGGTCTCGCGTCCCTCCCGCCAATACCACGTTGCTATCTTTTATATTTCATGACTTTTATTTTGTTCATTTTTGTTAAATTCAGTGTCCATGTTTGTATGTGACAGACACATGGGACAGCTCGGAAAATACGGAACAAACCGTGTCCCGTCACATTTAATTCCCAATTATAGGACGATTCTGTATTTTACAGGATGTGCGGCAACCTTAAAGCTTTTAGGTCTTAAGAAGGGTGTCGGTTGGATTTTTTGTACTGTGATGGGATGACATTTTGGATACAGCAGATGGTTTAATCGGTGAATGGTGATGAATCTCCTGGCCTCTGTTCGGTCCTCAGCTGGAGTGACTTTGTGTTTACTTTTGCCTTAAAAAAAACCAAAAAAAAACCACGAAATGCCTTTCTTAATTCAAACATCATGTCATACTAAAACACGTCTCCACTTTCCACTGCAACAACCATAGCTGTATAAAAACACAATCAGAAATAACCAATCAAAATGTTATTTTCTCATTAAAATATACAATAGCTCCTTTGACAAAGCAAACAGGAGCTGCAGTTTAATTCCCTTTCGACAACAGCATCCGAGACTACTACAACTAATATATCTATTTTTTTATCGCGCCAACCATCCAACGCCCCCGACGAAAACTCCACCAGCCGCCACTGCTGCCCACATTAATTAGCTCACATTAGCATTGCATTAACTATTGCAGAGGAGCAGACAGAACTTTTTAATACATTTGCATTCCATGAGTTTCTAGTCATCTTTCGTAGCGTTATCGTGCTGACATTTCTGACATTCCCTGTCAGGGTGCTCACTTGCAGCCATGTGCCACTCTGCCATGCAGGAATCGCACGTCCTCGTCCTCCAGCGGGCGAGTACACAAACCGCCACGCTGCCATGGCAACTTGTGCAACATCCTGAACAAAAGGTCAATGCTGCCCCTGTTGAAAATTAGTCAGTGTGCAAAATTATTTGATGCATCCCAACGGTTATTCAGGAGGTCAGTGATTTTGTTTGAAACAAGACTTGTCAAAAAGTGATAAAGAGATCCGGGTGATGTAATGTCTGCAGGGTATTGTTGGGGCTAAAAACGTGTACCTCCAAACATCAGCCTGCATTATCTCCCTGTGTCTTGTGAAAAATTAATTAATTAGTTCAGACTTTTTTTTTTTTTTTGCTTCAAGCACCTGCAGCTGACATGCCATCACCACGCTTCGTATTCTTCAGCTCCAGGGTGCAGCTTGAATTAAAGCTGGCATTCGCCGACCGCTTCCATGCGTCCTGCGTCGCTTCCTATCGTTGTCGCTCTTCCACATGGACAAATGGGCCCCCGAAACACATGCAAAACTCAAACTTTCATTGCCGTCAACCCTTAAATCACAGTATGTGTTGAGGATGTACGAAACATCCATCATTTAAAACAAAAAAAGCACGAGTCATGTTGGCCAATAGGAACAAAAGAAAGAAACATTTCTCACAGTCACCACAACCTTTCACATATGTGCACTTGGGTCTTAATGTGCAGACAAATGCTAGCCCTCATATCTATAAGCACAGCTCTGTAAACACACACTTTGACATTTCAAGTTGAAGGGTGGTGGGTGCGGGGCGGAGTTGTGGGTTAAATGTCACACAAAATTAGCAATTTGGGCCTCGTTTCTGATG
Organism: Hippocampus abdominalis; assembly: GCA_018466805.1. Classification (NCBI taxonomy): domain Eukaryota; kingdom Metazoa; phylum Chordata; class Actinopteri; order Syngnathiformes; family Syngnathidae; genus Hippocampus; species Hippocampus abdominalis. The sequence continues at coordinate 5,000,348 of CM031694.1, read as the reverse complement.
CGGAGCGACAAATCACGCAGCACCGTAGGTTGAAAAGAACATGCTTTAGATGGATGATGCTAGACAGAGAGAGAGGGAGAGAGAGAAAAAATATTGGTAAAAGAAAGATCGGCTAGATGAGAAGAGGAGTTCAGTATTTAGCAACATGGAGGCTGCCAGCCTCAAGGCTCATTTGGACACATCATATGGACGTTACTGGTGTCGAAGATGCTGGACATAGCTTTACCAACAAGAGTGCGATTGTTGTGACTATTTAAATTCTTTCCTGTAGATTATAAGCTGAAGCTTGATCTCCCTCAAGTGAGACTTGTGTGATCCACGGGCATGCGGAAGCCACTTTTTCCCCTTGCTACTTCACTGCTGAAATACTTTCACCATTGCAAAAATTCCACAACTAAAAGCATCGTTAATGCCCTTCATGTTTCGGCCTGTGTCTATTCCGCCCTTAAATTCATATTGCCTGTTGCAAACTTTGTTTGACTTTGACCACAGGTTTCGAGAACAAAACCTACTTGCTGTAAGTCATAGAAAATACTGTTTTGAACGGCTGCCAAGCACAAGCAATTAGACTTCAGCATTACCATACATGCTGGCAGCTTTTCAAAAAGGTGCTAAATTTGCTTTGTTCCTAACAGTTGATATCAAAACAGTGCAATGGTGAAGTGGCCGCCTTGCATGGAATTTAATTTGTTCATCCTACTTTGGTTTGTTATGAAAAGGAAGAGTGGTGTGGGACCCTTGAACTCTAGGGGTGTACCTGGAGTTACTATATATTTGAAGATACTGTATGTAATGGACCCATGACCTCAAGATGGTCCATTTTCGCTACCAAAATTTATGCAGACATCTCTACTGATGCCAGTGGTCTCCAAACATTCTCCTCCGAGGGCCGCATAGAGAAAAATCAAAGGAGCCAAGGGCCACGTTGGCATTCTCCAACTTAATTGAACTTTTTTAAAGTTTCTGTTAAATGTGGTGCGGCAAATAGTTGTAGATTTTTTTTTTTTTGGGCTCGCACTGTTAGAATAGAAAATACAATGTTGTCATGTTTTAAAGTTTCATCTTGTTACATGCTTGATTGACATCGTGTTCAGAACATTTGGCACACATTAGAGGCACAGAGAATCAGGGGTCAATTCGAGGCCAAGGGACCCGAGCGCATGGTACCAGACCATGCGCTCCTTATCTCAGAAAGGAAGATTTAACCCTGGACGGAAGGGGGTGTTTGTGCGCTCCATCACGAGAAAGGGTCACGAGCCAGGTTACCACATATCAATTCAGAGGGACGCCAATCGTTAAAATGTCGACGTGTCTGTTAGTTTATGGACGCTGGTGCTGAATCCATGGGAATGCTTTGTCTTTGGGGCGGCCCAATTTGGACCGCCCAGGGGTGCGACATGTTAATGAAGATGGGAGTGTTTTTCTGATGTATTCCTTGTCATTTGCATATACAGTCAATAAAAAGGCCGGCAGAGGTTGCAGAGGTCGGGTGTCAGGTGGGAAGCTCACGGTGAGTGACTTCCTTGAAACTGCACCTCCTGCCGGCAGAGAAAGACAATCTGTTCCTGTGTTCGAGCCTTTGTCGACCGTCCGAGCGAACATCTCTGACATCGCACACACACCCTTGTGTCGTATTTAAAGAGATTCACCCCTGCCCTAAGCTGTTCTTCACATTCAAAACCAAAACAAGGCATCTTTAATGAGCTGATCATTTGTAAAACAGTGTGATCTTAATTAATAATTAATATGTTCAAAATCAGACCTTGACACAGACAGCATAAAGTGGAGGAAAATGTTTTAGCTTTTGAAAAGGAATGATCTTTATTTATAATGCCAAATATTGCTATTTTAGTTGTATATTGTCACCTAACATATGTAGAAAAGCTCTATTAAGTAGTAATTATTGTAGTAGTTGCACCCAACTTTTCAACACCTACACCCAATGTTATAATTTATTTATTTTTTGTATATGCTCCAGGCCGCAAAAACCAAAACAACATTTTAAAAAAGTATGGTCAGCTGCCAAAGGACCCCACTGACTTATGCCCACTTCAACCTTTTAAAACATCCGAACGATCATTTTGCTCACTCAATATAAGAGAACGAGGAAATGAGCAGCTTGCCTTTTTTTTTGTATCTGATGCCAGGTCTCTTTTTTTCCTTAAAAAGCATAAATGAGGATAATAAAGTGCTTTTCAAGACAAACATGAATGATTCAATATCCTCCATCCCACCCCCCAAAAAAACAACAAAAAACACACCAGCCGGGAGGACCAGATTTTCACACTGTTGAGCCCACTCCTCAATGCTTGTTGGCCGACTGCCATGACCGGAGCATACGCCTGGAACACAAGGAGAGGGGGAGGACGACTTGGAACAAAAGTGAGGGGGAAAAAAAACCAAAAGAGCACTGACCAGGATGTCAGCCGTTTACAGCATTCTGTACTGAGTGGGGGTCTCATCAAAGGGGACTTTGCGATCTTCACTGATCAGTGCCTTAACCTGAGCACTGTTCTCGAGTTTAGGCACTGAAGACGACCCGCAACACTTGTCACAGAGGTCACTTCGCCTTTATTATTGTACACCCAGTTTCTGGCTGTGCTATCGCAGCTCCTCCATTCACATTTTCAACCTTTTCAAAAATGTTCAGGGATGGTTCCCATTCCAAAGCAAGAAATTCAATCAAAGCTCTCTTCTTCTGATGAATATCCAACAATGACAACTGTGAAAAAAAAGAAATGATATAATGAGTACTGTAATTTCCAGACTATAAGCCGCGACTTTTGTCACACGCTTTCAACTCTGCGGCTTATTTAATGAAGCGGCCTATATAAAGACTTTTTTAACGGCCGCCTGTGTACCGTCTTTCTTTGTAAATATCTCATGTAACAATACGGGCACCTGCGGCTTATAGACAGGTGTGGCTTATGTGTGTACACAATGTTTTTTTCCTTTAAAAATGTAGTGGTGCGGCTTATAATCAGGTGCGGTCTATAGTCCAGAAATTACGGTAGTTTAAAATGTAATTGTCCTGGTTTTTTTTGTTTTTTTTTACGGCCCCTCATATATTGCATTCAATACATTCACATTGTGTCAGGATTCGAGGCGTTATTCATTTGGAGTTCCGCAGACATATTCAGACTTTGTCAAACATTTAACAAATTCCCTTTCTGTTTTCTCGAAAACAAACATGTCTGGCAGACAGACAGTCTTCACAATAAACTGATTGGGAGCCATGCTTGTGGAATTGCAGGTTCATTTGTGTTGACAGCCAGATGCAAATAATTGGTTCATTCAGTCTCATCAAAATGCAGGAAACTATGATTTTCCCACCGGTTTTTATCAGAGACAATCAGCAATGGCAACAGGACAAACAACCAAACTTTTATTTCTTTGAAGCAACGTCAGCAGTAAATGCGACGATTGCCTCCTAGTTGACCAACGGTTATGTGCTTTGAATGCAGAATCGTTGAGTCTGTGTGCCTTGGCATTTGACCAGAGGCTGACCAGGGAACTTGACTGCCCTTCCTCCTGTCCCCATGTTTGTTTTGCAATACAAATCTGAAGCACATTGCAATTGCTTTCATGTCTCATGATGTCTCTGGATGCAATTGAAGCATATTTCGAAGGTGTCATGATTGTCCCACGTCCTAATCATAACGGTCTGGAAAAAAAGGTGTAGATTATTGGTAACCTTTTTAAAGGCCTCGTGAATTATTTCCACAGTTTTACCTTGCTGCAATCATTGTGATTTGAAATAGCAACCTGCATCTGCGCCAATTAGTGAAAGAGTTTCACCACCCTCTTGTTTATGTGCATTTTTTTTTGTTTGCCTTTTTATTGTGGGCAGTAAATTGGCACAGTTGCAGCGTTGAGCAGACTCGAGAAAGCTTTTCTGCGAGCAAATTACTTTCATCCTCGCTATTGCACTGTAATGTGTTATTGCAGGGCTTCCACTGGGCTGGGTTGCGGGGGGATGCAGCGGACACTGATCGATTCATTTGTGCTACTGAGTTTCTTCATATCATGCACAATACGCTGAACAATAAGCTTGGCACAGATACTGGTACTAAGAACATGAGATGTCCAGTCTGGTCCACCAATTTCATAGGATTAAAATAGGTGATCGAGGGTAACACGTCACAAGGAAGCAGTGACACTTGCAGCTCAGGTGAAGGCTGAAGAGACAGCTGAAACTGTCCACTTTTTAAGAGTTTTTTTCTTCCCGAAAAAAAAAGAATTTTTTTTGATAAAAAAAAAAAAAGACAAGATGAACATCATACTGCTACCCATCTCCAATTCAAAAACTTCATCTATACAGTAAGCGCCTCCAGCAAATACTGTTGACATATTTTAAACATGCTGGTACCCACATAACACATACTAAAAAAAGGGGAGGGGCAAATCCTACCTTGCGGGCTTTCACCTTTCACAAAACCGCAAAAAAATGGATTGTTATAGATAGATAGCACAAGTTTCTCCTCCGGGAGAGCAAATAAAAGTCAAATTCAAAATTCAAAAAAATCAATGGATATTTTGGCCCCAAAAATATTTGCCACATGCAGGGATTGTCATGATGAAGTGCATGTGAAGGTGATGCAGGGGAGAAGACGAGGATCTATAAGGTAGGAGTGCAGGGAAAAACTAAAGTTTATTTATTGGAGGCTGGTGGGGGGGACAGGCAAATAAATCATTGCAGAAATTCAACTACAAATAGCACCGCTGGTATCAGTCATGTTGTGGCCTGTTTTTACTCTGCCCTTAATTCTGTCTCGTTCGTTTCTTTAAATTTGATGACACATTTCAAGAGAAATGTTACATACTAGTCATACAATTTATTGATTTGAAAGGCTGCCGAGCAAACACAATTAGACTTCAGCGTTACCATTCGTGTTGACAGCTTTTCAAAAGTCAAGGTGCTAAACTGTTGGTTTGTTTTGTTCTTAACGGCTGATAACAGCACAGTGAATGAGTGAAGTGGCCGCCTTGCATGGGATTAATTGTGGAGCAGAATGCAAATGTTTAGCGACATTTCGGAAGCTTGTGCACGCGTGTTGTTTCAGGTGCTCAGTCAATTAAACACAATGACAGAGAGATGAGTGAAAAATAAAAATCATGTGGGAATGATGCATCTCTGCAGTTTCTTGCTGGTAGTGGTGCATTTTTGTGTAATAACGGTTAAACAGCTACTTGTATGATGACATTTCTATGTCATGATCAGCGCTGGTCATTTTGAAAGCATCGGCATCGCTACCGCAATGATCTGCACTACCTGACTAACGACTGAGATTCTCCTCTTGAAACTACCGTGGGAGTCCCGGTGTGTGTGTGCAAACTGTTCACCTGCGCCTGCACTTCTTTATTCGACCGCGCAGAAACGGGAACGGTCCTGTTTTTCACTGAACACATTTTCCCATTCACTCTGGTTGAAGGCCCTCTTCAGTGGGTGGGATAATAGAATGGATTGCGCGGGAGGGAAAAGGAATCAAAGGCTGAGTTTGGAAAGGGGGGAAAAAAAAGTGAAATTCAGCAGGCTTGAGGTAAAAAGAGGGCCTGCAAGGAACAGATACAGAACAAACAGAGATAAAGAAAATATAGAATGGCAATAAGAAAGTCGATTCTCGTTTGGGATGAATGTTATTTGTAGTTTCCTGCCTCCTCTTTAAACACATCTTTGCTCAAATGATGGACTGTGGCTGTTATCTTTACTGTCTGGCACAGCACAGAGCCTGTTAAACGCAAGAAACCACGATGTAAACTTTATGGCACAACATTAATACATGGGCACACCAACACATCCATCCCTGCAAATACCCTGTGGGTGCATAAAGACACCGCACTTTGCTTTATTGTGCTGTCTCAGAGTTTTAGGGAGTCCAAGTTGAACAAAGGAAGGTGACTAAGTTTCTCACGGTGTCGTTGCCAAGCAGAAAAAGCATTCGCCTTCAACATGTTTGTGGAGCAAATATGTTTTTCCGTGTGTTCTCTGTGAATACATAACTGTTTTTGATTTGCTTTTTACATGGACTGGGTGAACACACCCGAATTCAGAAGCACACCAGTTTAAATCACACACAATTAGGTGTCTGTGGCTGTTGCCACCGGGCACTCAATTTAGGCCAACGCACATCTGAAGTCGGTTCAATTTGGGACAGAATCACCTCCCAATAAAACAGCGTCTGTCTTCCCATGGCCAATTTCATCAGGCGCGGATGCACACTCACCATGCCTCCCGCGACATCTCCCTTTGCTCATTTTTTATTTACCTCCTCACACCACTGCTGTCCCACTTATTTGGCCTTGCTGCTGGAACTGGACAGGCTCCCTCTGGAGACAGAGCTCTCATTGTGAAGACTTTGGAAGATGATGCTGGCGCCGTGCCTTTAAATGCACACTTTGATGCGTGCGCACAGCCAGACAGAGAGAGGACGTTACGCGGTGCGTTCGCTTCATGCGTAACCCCACGCGAATGGTGAAGCTTTCGCTGCCAATAAGAGCGGTGAAATAATTGGTCTGAGGGGAGTCCCGTTTTGTCTGCGTCAGGAGAAACACCTCGGTGATAAAAGGCGCAGATGCACAAATCAAAATAACACTGGGTGTCACAGCAGTCTGACCATGGCAAAAAAAACAAAACGGCAACTTGATGGCTTCTCTTTCAAGACTGTGCAGCAAAAGCAGACAGAACAGCATGTCCAAGAAAATGAGTCAACCACTAGCTGTTTTAGCACAAAGGACAGCTCCTCACAGGCTTTTTTGCATGATTAAAAAAAAAAAGCTCACATTAGATTTTTCGTGTCTTGATGCCTTTCTGTCGAAGGTCTTTGAAGATGACACAGATGTTTGAAACGCCTCAATCATCCAGCGAGCCGTGCCAGATTCATTGCTCTCCTCAGCTGCCAGCCTCAATTCTTTGCTAAATGAAAATTGCTCTGTTTGACTAAGTTTTACAAACTTAAACACGAGTTTTCTGACTGCAAGGCGTGACAAAAGGTTTCAGTGATGTTTTTGGAAACTGCAGGTATCGTTCCTCAGGCATATTTTAGGCTCACGCTACAGAGAACCAAACAAAAACTTGGGCAACTTGCATTCTCGTGCTGAAAAGAGAGGGAACAACCAATCTGCCTTATTCCCAAAAGTGACATTATAAAGAGAGGCCTCCACGGGGACCGCAGTCACCAACAGCTTTTGCTGCATAGGCAAGGCAATTTGCATCTCGATCAAGAAGCACGCAAAGGCAGTGTCATGTACTGGCGCAGCTCCAACTTACAGACTCAAAGCGTTTGATGGAGCGAGGACCGTGGTGAGTCCACCAAAGGAAAACATCTCCTGTCTTAAAGTGATACATTTAGTGAGAGTGGCACCATGTGTTTTTTTTTTTTGTTTGTTTTTTTGCAAGACTGAAACATTTTACCAGGCTTTGTGATTACAGCGTAAGGGCAGCAAAATACAGTAAAGGCAAGAGTATACAATTAAAGCAGACAGGCTAAATTGTACATTTCAGAATATTTTCAGTTATTCTTATTATCATTATTGTTTACAGGTTGAATGCTCTTCATCATGTGACTCTCTGGAGACTTTCTGTTCTTTTGAAAAGCAACCTAGCAAAGAAATGTACGTGTCAGAAAGTGAATGAATGATCAGTAGATAGGACTTCTTTTTAATTTATCCACCGTATCTGTGCCTGAAGCTAAAACGTTTTTCTATCCACTGCGATCGCCACATTAACACAAACACAAATCAAAAGAATGAGTCGTCTGAATGCATTTCCACGAGCGTGACACAGTGGGCGAAATAAGAAGTAACAACAATAATTTTAAATTCAAACAGAGGAGCTTGCAAACCAAGCTGCACTCACATAATCATGTTTTCAAAAGGCAGGCAAAACATGCGAGCTAGATGAGTCGAGAGAAGACTGTCAGGCGAACGGACATGAGAGCGGCAAACAAAGGAGCGGTCGTGAGCTCACTCGCGGGCCTAAAGGTCAACCGTAAACAAAGCGCATGAGAATGGCTTCCCTCATTATTGTCATCATCCACACACGTCTTGGTGGTGTGTTTTCGAGTGAGCCACACGGCCCTCTACTTCAGCATACATATTCTTTAAAAAGTTCTGCTTCAAATGGAGAATCCCTTTTTGAGAGCCATCATTTTGGAACACACAGTGGTCACTCTCCAGGTTAGCATGCTAGCTAACAATTAATCGTATGGTGAGAGCATGTATTTGGTAAGACCCAGTCGAAATATTGATTATTGGGTGTCAAGTTCTGATTTTAGTTTTGATTAGTTTTAGTCATGTTGGTACTCGTTCAAGTTTTGGTCAACTAAAAGTCTGAGTATTTTAGTCTTATTTAAGTCAAAGACAACTGATGACATTTGAGTGAAAGTGGAAAATCCAGGTCCAGAAAGTAAAATAACGCTGCCATAGGTGCTTCTACTTAACCTGCAGGTAAACAAGCTCATTCATCTGGCAGTTGAACAGAAACGCCGTTGGCTAAAGCCAAACTCTTTCTGCATGATCTGTCCTGTTTGTTTTGTTGTTTCAGTCTCCGGGGGACGTGGTAGGCATTCCCTCATGAGCCGAACCTGATGCTTATCATCCTCATTATCCAGCTGCCTTTAAAAGCTCTGCCATGCCAACAACCGCCTGTCGGATTATTTCAGCCTTGTTCACAACTGTAGTCTCCAAGTGTCAGAATTTTCTAGATGTTCATTGTTGTTGTTGTTGTTTTCGCCTCATAGCTTCTCGCCATGTTTTTGTGTATTATTATTTTGATTTATTTTTATCTATTTGTGTATTTTCTTGTATTTCCTTGTTAGTATTCCTTGGTTTAGCTTTCCCATGCATTAGATATACTTGTCTTTTTGTGACAAGCTAATTACGTTCATCTCGATCCTGGCCTTTAGCAAGCATTTTTTGGTTTGTTTCTCTATTTCCTGGTATTTTTTCTGACCTCAATTCTATCAATAGTCAGGATTGAAGAAACGATGGTGGGACCCTTGAAACAGAATTAACACATTTATTCATTCATTTTCCGATCCACTTATCCTCACAAGGGTCGCGGGGGTGATGGAGCCTATCCCAGCTGTCTTCGGGCAGTAGGTGGAGGGCACCCTAAACCGGTTGCCAGCCAACTGCAGGGCACACAGAGACAAACAACCATTCCCGCTCACACTCACACCTAGGGACAATTTAGAGTGTACAATCAGCCATGTTTTTAGAATGTGGGAGGAAACCGGAGTACCCGGAGAAAACCCACACAGGCCCGGGGAGAACATGCAAACTGCACTTCTGCACTGTGAGGTCGACGCGTTGACCACTGGCCCACCTGGCCACCCAGGATTAACACAAGACATGAAATGAAGAGACTTTTTAAGCATCGTTTTTATTTTGTCGGCCATATTTAGTCTAGTTTTTATTTATCCGCAATATAACGTTACAGATTTAATAATCATTCAACTCATGTGGCGAACATTTTATTGCGTCTGGTTTCACGTGATTATGGGACGTTGACTAAGATATTTGTTGATGACATCTACAGTAATTCCAATTAATGTATTGTTGTAGTTGTTGATATGTAATATGGATAATACTGACAATGTGGTAAATGGCAGGACACATTTTCGATGGAAAAAAAAAATAAAGAAAGCAAAACAAAGTGATTCCAAAGTCACAGCTGTGTATCACTACTGTAAAAAAATATATCCACATTTTTTAGGCCAATTTAAAAATGCTTTTGCATTCAACTGGAGAGACCACAGGCTAACATTACCAACTATTTCTGCCTGAAAAGAGAAAACAGGTGGCACACAGCGACCTTGAGATACATTGACAACCAGGAAAACAAATGTTGAGTCTTCTTGACTGGTAGAGCCTGGCTGGTGAATTAACTTTGTCTAGGCTTCATTTTCATGATCAATGTGCCCTTAAGTGAGAGATGTCCATTTTATGCTAGATATATGACACAAAATTCCTTCACTAGAAAGTATAATGGTTCTTGCCAAAAACTGTTTTCACTTGACGTTCCCCAACACATACACTATGCCTGTTGTAGTTGTGGTGTAGCATAGTCCCTTGAGAGAGATGTTGTATTTGTTGCCATGTTTGCTCTGTGAAGAATGTCTCCATAGTCAACCCTTGTCAGTCGAGTAAGGACTCATTTGCAAAACATATGAGACGCACAACCTGTTCACTTTTCTCTGGCAGTCTGTCCACGAGTTGTTAATATTCAGTAAAATGTGCAGTCACTAGAGGCACCAAAGGAAGGATCTTTCAACAAGTGTAAAAAGTCTATCTAACCTTTCTTCCTGATGCTCGCAGACTGTACACTTAGAATTATTAGGACTGAGGAACCCATAGCATTACTCAATATAGTGCTGTTATGACAAAATGCTATACTGTAGACAGACAAAATTACACTGATAAAGCATATGATGAATTCTTCAGATTATTTAGAAAATTATACAATTTAAAAAAATCAAATTGAACAATATGGTGGAAAACAAAAGTCTCAAGATAAGTGGAAGTGGAAGGGATGATCGAATGCTCGCAAAAAGAAAAAAAATCTATAGAGAATTCATAAAATGGGACGAGATAAACAGGACAGCTACTCTAGGCCTTGTTTTGCCGCACAGCACAGCGCAAATGCCCAAGGGGCGGGACCAGACAACATTTCATAGACCGATGCAGTTTGACGCAGTGAGAGAGGGGCTGCCATTTGGGCATCAACACAGAGCGGACTGCAACCTTGTCCAATCAATCAAGTGATTTCTTTCCACTCCTTTAAATGTGGCACATGTGACTCGCATAGAAGTATATAACGGTGGCAGAAGGTAGAAGCAACACTAACTTCAGCAAGGAGGAGACCGATTTGCTTGTTCAGGAGTTTGAAAACACTTGTTCAGTGTATGAAAATGAAAGCAGACCTGTTTTATTCGAGAGAGGGAGGGGGAAAGAGAGAGAGACAGTTACTTAGGATCATAAAATAGGGCTAATGTCGGCCTGAGCAAGGCGAAAGCAACAAAACCAAAAAAAAAAAAAAAATACAATTTACCCCGATGTGTCCCCATCCCTCCAAGTCAGAAGTGGGCTGAAATTTCCATGTTTGAGCAGAGACAAGTAATGCAGGATAAAGGCCTTTATTTTCATAGTCGGAACTGTAAACCCGTGTCACGATCGAGTGCCCACAATTTCAAAACCCAACGCAGAGCCAACAGAAAACTTAAGAGCAAATATAATACTTAAACTAACAGATCACAAGCATGTCAGTAAGGAGGAATGCAAAAACAAATAACTACAACAGCATACGGCTGACATGAAAACATGAAATATACAAGTGGAGCACAATGGAAGCTGAATTTGATCAATAATACTAAATGGAAATGAATGTAACAAACGCACAACAAAAAGCTCACAATACAATTTGGGAGAAAAGAATGTGAATATAATAAACACACAGAAGTCCTGACTATACAGGAAGGGACAAAAAAAAAGAAATCTCAACCAAGCTAGTTTGAAAGCATACAGGAGACAAACAAAGCTAATCTAGACAAGGATAACAAAAAACGAATTACTTCTATTTGACAATGCTCGAATAAATAATACATAGCTGGAAATAATAACAAGCATCAAACAAAGGCTGTAGGCAAACAGCAACATTATTCCAGCGACTTCTCCAGCACCTAAGTACCCAGCTGATTGAAATCCCAAGCAGGTGTGCACTGGAGGCTCCGCCCATCCACCATTCCCACGGACTGGAGAAATAAACAATCAGCTCAATCGGTTGTCCATTTACCAGTCACCTTGACAGGTCTGCGAAAACATCGTGTGCACTCATGTAACTGCCTGATGCCATTTGATTGGTGAAATTAAGTCAAAGGTCACGGTTAGCAGACAATGAAGAAGTCTCTCCGATGAGCCAAACCAAGTAGATGACAACAAGCACAACAGGCACTTATGGATTGACAATGTAGGGGAGTAAAAGTGCTGTTTCTTCTTCACATAAATACTTGTGTCAGAAGTATTTTGCATTAAAACTACTAAGTACAATTTATGCAAAAAGTGATCCGAGTCACTGTAACAAGGTAAATGTAGCATGTTACCACCCACCTCTGGTACCGTATCTTGTCGACAATGCAGTATTTGGTTCTTAGCTACAAATGGAATCTAATGAGTATAACCAGCAATTTAACATTAATGTGGATTTTTTTCACTTCAATGATAATATCAACAGAGCGAGCCTAATGTGGCTTCAAAACAAGGAAACACAAACAAGCCTTCCCAAATCCAATAATCCCTAGCAAAGGCTACAGCAAATGCAGACGAAGCCTTGTAAACTGGTCTAATCAATAGGAATACTGAGAGAATGAACAAAAAAGACAAGAGTGTTGGAACATCTCCAGATTGCTTCCGGGATGCCTTTAGGAAATTGCGGTTGGCTTTGAGGGTCAGCAGTGTCAACTGCACAGCTCATGGGATTAATTCCCACTTTCTGGTCGATCACTCGGAAGCTCACATTTGCAAACGCGCTTGTATATTCTTTCCGGGCTGTTTTAATGATTTATAAGGCGTCTCCTTGAGTGCCTAGCTTTTCACACAAATATAAATGTGCACACTCGCAGTCACACTCACTTAAACACACACACATGCATAAAACACTAAACTGCAAATAAGTTCAACAAAGAGCGAGTTTTATTTAACTCTGTTGGGATGGGGTCTGTCTTTGCTTTCAGTTTTGTCACTGTTGAGTTCGAAGAAGTCATGAAAGACCACGTACGGTCCTAGTCGGGCACGTTTTTTTAATTTTTGTGTCGCGCAGAGATGGGCATTCATCGCCACAAAGCTTGAAGAGTTCTGCTGCGAAATTAGAATGGTGTTTATCTCTATCATTGTCCATCCATCCATCCATCTTCTACCGCTTATCCGGGGCCGGGTCGCGGGGGCAGCAGCTTTAGCAGGGAAGCCCAGACTTCCCTCTCCCTAGCTACTTCTTCCAGCTCTCCCCGGGGGATACCGAGGCGTTCCCAGGCCAGCTGGGTGACATAGTCTTTCCAGCGTGTCCTGGGTCGTCCTCGGGGTCTCCTCCCGGTGGGACATGCCCGGAACACCTCACCAGGGAGGCGTTCAGGAGGCATCCAAATCAGATGCCCAAGCCACCTCATCTGGCTCCTCTCGATGTGGAGGAGAAGCGGGTCGACTCTGAGCCCCTCCCGGATGACCGAGCTTCTCACCTTATCTCTAAGGGAGAGCCCGGACACCCTGCGGAGAAAACTCATTTCGGCCGCTTGTATCCGGGATCTCGTTCTTTCGGTCACGACCCACAGCTCGTGACCATAGATGAGGGTTGGAACGTAGATCGACCGGTAAATTGAGAGCTTCGCCCTTTGGCTCAGCTCCTTCTTTACCACGACGGACCGATGCAACGTCCGCATCACAGCAGACGCTGCACCGATCCGCCTGTCGATCTCTCGCTCCCTCCTGCCCTCATTCGTGAACAAGACCCCAAGATACTCTATCATTGTCTCAGAGGAATATGCCTGGTTTGCTTCCTGAATTCACCCTCATGATTGTGCATTTGTTATTCTCGTGTTTTTCCTGATACAATGACCTTAGAAAATGACTGCTGGATTGCACTTAATTGTATTTCAGTTTTCTTATCTTGATTTAAAATTCGCCGACATCAAGATGTGCTGGGTAACAAGCTGCTTCAGTTGACACGACTGCACTGTTGACCTGTGACACCCCGAGGGATGCCGGAGGACAGCTCATGACGCCTTCTCCCCATTTCTTCAGGAGCCTTTTGAATTGCATTCCAAGGACCCTGATTCTGTCTGGTTGCTGATCAGATGCCAAATTGACTTGTTCACAAACATCCATCCATCCATTTTCCGAACCGCTTTATCCTCACTAGGGTCGCGGGGGGTGCTGGAGCCTATCCCAGCAGTCTTCGGGCAGTAGGCGGGGGACACCCTGAATTGGTTGCCAGCCAATCGCAGGGCACACAGAGACGAACAACCATCCACGCTCACACTCACACCTAGGGACAATTTAGAGTGCCCAACGAGCCTGCCATGCATGTTTTTGGAATGTGGGAGGAAACCGGAGCACCCGGAGAAAACCCACGCAAGCCCGGGGAGAACATGCAAACTCCACACAGGGAGGCCGGAGCTGGGATCGAACCCGGTACCTCTGCACTGTGAAGCCGACGTGCTAACCACTGGACTACCGGGCCGCCCTGTTCACAAACACGAGGAGCCAAAAGGTGGAGGCGAGCGATGTGTGACACCCTGGATCATTTGCATTGCAGATACATTATGTGGATCTGAGTGTTGTGGTTGCCTCAAATTAATTATTATGAACTGAAGTTGGTTCTACTGCTACATTTCAGTGAAGTCAGTTTTTACCATTTTATTCCATCTTGGACAAGGCATGATGAGTTGAGGTGGAGCGTGTAAAACACTTTGATGACTCAAGGACAGAGTTGGCTTCGACCACTGGACCAGAATCTTGATAGCATGGGGCTACATGGCTGAGCTGCTGTGTCGGATAGTGCTGTCAATCAAGCGGCCCAAGGACTCTGGAGCCATGGAAACGTACTGTGGAATGTCTCCTTGGTCTGATGGACAAAGCGGAGACAAAGTAAAAATGTGCTACTGCAGTTTTATAAAAGGACAAGTCACATATATTCAATCAGACTGTATTATGTTCCAGTGAATGACTTAGCATGGGTTGGCCAAATGGGTCATGTAAGAGTCGGTTAAGTTCACACTTCACCAGTGTTTCAAACATGTGGCTGGAAGGGAACACACCTGTGCCATTTATTTGCTGCCTTACATCATTCTGATGATTGAGGGGAAGAAAATGGGAATTTTCTGCATAATTAATCTCGGTGATAGCGCAATAATGAAGTTCTAAATTGCAGTGGCACGCAGTGTGTGCACAATGTGGTGCCTTCAGAATAGAGGCAGCTGCAGGAGCTGTGGAAGCGTAAGACTCGAAGCGTGTTTTGGTGAAACCGCTGGAATCTATACAGCTAAATGAGTTTCCATCGACTGAATGTGCCCTGATTGACGTTTAAAGCCTCAACTCAAACAAAATCGTGTTGGCCTCTTAATTATAGCGTCTTTATCCAGGCTCCATGTGGACAAAGGCTAAAGAAACACTGCATTTAGTTCTGACAAATATATACATAATTGATCATCTTGTCTTGAATTATTTATTGCTATCAGAATTTAAATATTGCATCGCTCGCTTGAATAATGAATCCCTATCAAATGCAATTCACTGAATCTTACAATTATAAGCACTTGGCCAAGGCTAATTATGCATTGACTGAAAAACTGTCAAGTAGAAAAGGGAGTAGAAAAAAAACAATGTGTGTTTTATATATATATATATATATATATAAATGAGTATTTATATATATTTCACAGTGCAGAGGTACCGGGTTCGATTCCAGCTCCGGCCTCCCTGTGTGGAGTTTGCATGTTCTCCCCGGGCCTGCGTGGGTTTTCTCCGGGTGCTCCGGTTTCCTCCCACATTCCAAAAACATGCATGACAGGCTGATTGGGCACTCTAAATTGTCCCTAGGTATGAGTGTGAGCGTGGATGGTTGTTCGTCTCTGTGTGCCCTGCGATTGGCTGGCAACCAATTCAGGGTGTCCCCCGCCTACTGCCCGAAGACGGCTGGGATAGGCTCCAGCACCCCCCGCGACCCTAGTGAGGATGAAGCGGTTCGGAAAATGGATGGATGGATGGATATATATATATATATATATAAATACTAATATGAGTATTTCACTCACTTTATCAATGAACTGTTGTAAAATGAGATATGTATTGAACATAGGGCCCAATTTCTGAACACTGTTTTTTTTACATCCGATGGAGACAATATAAGAAACTTTTAATATAACATTTGAATTTAGTATTGGGCGGCCCGGTAGTCCAGTGGTTAGCACGTCGGCTTCACAGTGCTGAGGTGCCGGGTTCAATTCCAGCTCCGGCCTCCCTGTGTGGAGTTTGCATGTTCTCCCCGGGCTTGCGTGGGTTTTCTCCGGGTACTCCGGTTTCCTCCCACATTCCAAAAACATGCATGGCAGGCTGATTGTGCACTCTAAATTGTCCCTAGGTATGAGTGTGGGCGTGGATGGTTGTTCGTCTCTGTGTGCCCTGCGATTGGCTGGCAACCAATTCAGGGTGTCCCCCGCCTACTGCCCGAAGACAGCTGGGATAGGCTCCGGCACCCCCCGCGACCCTAGTGAGGATAAAGCGGTTCGGAAAATGGATGGATGGATGGAATTTAGTATTGATCAAATCATTGCCAATGCGAGTGATGATAAGACGTGGGTCAATTCTTTTGGTAAAGGTGACAAATGCCACCCTTGCCATCCTGTAAAACCACCTATGCACACACACACACACACACACAATGTTGTACTGCAAGTGCAGGGACAGCAGTCATTTCAGAACTGAGTTTGTAGACACAAGGTCAAATCCAATCAATCATATCAAATAAAAACCAAACATGAACTGTAGCTACTGCATTCAAAAGGTGGGACACACTGAGTAACACAGGCTTCTCAATTGCCAGAGAAAATGAAAGAAAATAAGCTATAAAACCAACTGACAAGTTGAGTAAAAAAATGTGTCAAGTGCATTGCAGCACACTCATTCAAAGCATCTCCCTCGCCAAATACATCAAAGATGAAAAAATACACAACTCTCCTCTGTTCAAATATTTTGAAGATAAACATCAACCGGGGGAAAAGAAACTTCTGAGGACTTCTGAGGGCAAAGCTAAGTGTGGCACACATTCTGAAACCTCAGCTGAGAGACAGCAGCAAAAAGCACCCATCTGTACACTCACAAATAAAGTTGGGCCAGCTATGGCCACATCTGTGCGTCCTGGATCATTTTGTGACATTACTGATTAAGGCATGGCTACAAGATTGACCCAGCGGGACCAGATGTATTCTGGACTAAAACCAGATTTCGATACACTGCAGCCATCTTTTTAAAATAACTGCTGCTACTTTGGTAGGCAGATCGCCAGAGAACTAAAAGTCCTAACCTAAACCTGCGTTTAAACACTATTAGTCTCTGGGCACCTAATGAAAATGCAGAACTTGTCATTAGGGGCCTCACTCATCAACATTGCATTTGCACAAACAGGGGCCTGAAAGATGCTTTCCTCCTCTGGTCCATTTCAATCTCTGAAAATATCAAGATGATGAAAAGTCACTATCACCTGCACAAAATGAAATATATTGTACTGATCTTTTTTTTGGTATAGGTTGAAGTGGACAACAGTAGGGATATGCATCTGAATTTTGGTGGCGATTGGTCATGCGATATTGTGATGCTCCCGTTTTCTTACAGCTCCAGGCTGTTAGCTCGCAGGACCTCCCTTGGCTTGTCAAGGCAGAATTATCTTCTGATGCCTAAATAGAAAACTTAAGCAAACAATTTAATTCTGTCAAGCAGAGATGCATCACGTTGCAATGGGCCAGCTAGAGGTGGTTTTTGGGAAAAAGTAAATCAAGTGAACCCTGACAAATTTAAATTTAATAGATCACGACCTATGAAAAATACAGCTTACGAAAAGCCATTTAGAATGCATTCTGTTTGAGTGTCTTTGTTATTTGTGTCAGAAAAACGACAGATGTGACAGAAGCTACACCTAAGCTACATATAGACTGATCCTTTTTTTGCTCTTTTAAGTCAGCCAAGCATAGGCTAAACAAAATATTTTCAGAAGTTGAAGTTGGCCGAATTAGAGATTTCCCCATACATTTTGGGGCCAGTTATTTTGGCAAAATTAGCAATTTTCTGATGAGAAAAAAAAACCAAATTGTTTGGCATTTTCGAGTGCTTCAGGTATGGTCACCATCCAACAGAAACACAGGACAATAAAACATACACAACCCAGTTCGTTATACATGTAAAGTTATCAACAATCGCTGTGATAAATTTCATCGTGAGGTGAAAGACTTCCACATAACGCCTGGCACAAATGGGCTGCGAGCTAAGTTCAGGCTAAATTCAATTCATGATATTATGTGTGTTAGTTCCTTTTATGTTGTGAATATGCTGGAATTTGAGGTTGGTGGGTATCCAAAACATGGAGGGAAATGTAGCATTTTAGACTTGTTGATGTTCCCACACAAAAGCAAAGCAAACAAACCCAGCAGTGCAGGTATTTGTTTTTGGATATTGCTCGAAAGAAAGCAATAAAAGCTGAAGGGTGGGTCACAGTCATGTGGTTAATACAATATATATTTGTTTTGCTTGTTTGATAGGAAAGGCCATTCTATTTTCTTAGCACGGTATTGTTTTGTCAAAATTATAACATTTATTCTAAATGACTCTTGAATGAATGAGTCATCACTATTAATGAAAAAAAGCTGATTCAAAGTATGCTTTTTTAAAACTTTGTTGACTAAAATACATTTCAAGATGACAAAGCTGATTAAAACATTTTTGTTTGACTAAGACAAAAAAAACTAAAATGCCTGGCAAAAAAATACACTATTTTGATGTTTGAAAATGACACTGGCAAGTTCAAGAAGGAAAAATCCAAACAAGGTCTGCATCATGTGCTGGGGATCCCGAGCATCTTGATGAAAAGTGGGCTACTGGAACAAAGCGGAGATGGGCGAGATGCGATAACATGGCTCTGTTGGAATGCTCCTACTCAAGCAACCTTAATCAGAGGGGTTACATGTGGGCTGAATGGTTACTTCGAAACCCACAGTCACAGTTGACCACGAAACAACTAGTAGCTCAGTGTTCCAACATCCACAAACGGCAATTGCTATCACAACTTGAGATTGATATGGTACAACGCAGATTCCATGGTGAAGGGCCCCAGAGGGCCAGATCAGAGGAGGAGGTTGTACCAGAGATTGGGAGGCAAGCCCCAATGAATGAAATGCTGAGTGTGGAAGCAATTGACCTGACATCATGGTGAAAATGAAGGCTGGGCACAGCACTTCCACGGCAACCTAGAAACTGATTACAACGGCAATGTGAAGTACCCCCTGAAAGTCTCATAGAAACTGTGAATGCAGCACTGAGGGCGATCCTAACGTCACAGAAACCAATGAACTGATTTATGCGTCAGCATCAGTGATCCTGGAGATGCTTGGCTATAAGAGTAACCATGGGACCCATGAGATACATTATCCACCATACATTGGCAGATGCTAGTCTGTCAAGGAGGGGAAGCTCAATTTTGGCCGACATCATAAAATGTGTCCGTTTATCTATAGGTGAATTCTACTCTCCGTTCCTTTTCAAGACCCTGTCTTGAACCTGTGACCCTGTCATACCAACAAGGCGTCTTTTCCAGGGGCTTAACTAGTGTCCTACAACTACAGCAACTACAATAAGACCCACCAGAAATAACAAATTAAGTCGTTGCTCGTCATTTTCAACAAAGAGAGTGTCGCTAAGACGATTAGAAGAAGTCTCCAGTTCAACTTAGAACAGAATGAGAGTTGAAAGATGCTCCCACGGATGCTTACACCGAAAAATTGGTGATTGGCTCGTTTCGCTGTCAATCAAAAAGAGATTCAGCGTCAGAAAGATCATCCAATCATCATGCAGAAAAGCTCAGCGTCCGGCCGGCCCAGTCCATAGACTCCCAGAGACGCTGAGCGTCCGATGGGCGGGACAAAACCAGCATTTATCCAATGACTCGTCTCGTTTCAATGCATTGGGACAATAGGGCTCTGAACTCTCAAGACGCTCAGCGTCCACACAGTTTAAAGTACTGTGAAGAAAGTCGCATCGTAACCAGTAATAAGAAGCTGATTCGGAACACAAGTTGAGCGCGTTGTAGCGCATATTTAGTCAACAAGACATGTACACACATATACTTGAGCACTTACTTTTTGACATTTTAGGGGAAGCTGAGCTTCCCTTGCAGTCTTAGAGCAATCGCCTCTGCCACCATGGAAAAGATGGTTCGGAATGATGTGAGTCAATTGACGGAGGCCCAGGTGGGTGAGGTGTGATGAAAAGGCCGAGACCCGAGAGGCACATCCAGATGACCATACCTGAAGCACTCGAAAATGCCAAACAAAGGCTCCAAGCCTTGTCCAGCCGCCCAAAGAGATACACGAAAGAGAATGAGGACAGATGAATAAACAGGCTGTTTGATACACAACCTGCAAAAGTGTACGCTCAGTGGCAGTGTTCTAACAGCAGAGCAGACCCACCAAGACGAGAAACTGAAAGGCACTGGAAAGGCATATGGGAGAAGGAGGTTGCACATAACAGCAGTGCACAATGGCTGGTGACCCTGAAAGAGGTGCACAGCAACCTCCCTGAACATAACCCAGTTACCATAACAGTGGCAGACATACAGGAAAGAATCTCAGATATGAAAAACTGGACAGCACTAGGCCTGGACATGGTCCACACCTACTGGCTAAAGAAACTCACAGAACTCCATGAGCGCCTAGCAGCACAAATGAACCAGTTGCTGAGGGATGGGACTCACCCAGGATGGCTAACCGAAGGGCGAACGATCCTGATCATGAAGAATCCCTCAAAGGGTGCAGTCCCACCCAACTATCGGCCAATAACCTGTCTTTCCACAACATGGAAGCTCATGTCAGGCATCATAGCGGTTAAGATAAGTGGACCTATGGATCAATAAATAAGCAAAGCATAGAAGAGCATTGGTAGAGACACCAGCGGGGCCAAACATCAGCTCCTGGTTGACAGAACAGTCGCACAAGACTACAGGTCCCGACATACCAACCTGTGCACAGCCTGGATTGATTACAGGAAAGCCTACGACTCAATGCCACATACATGGATCACTGAATGCTTGGAGTTGTATAAGGTGAACAAGACCCTAAGAGCCTTTGTTGCGAACTCGATGAGGAATATATATATATATATATATATATATATATATATATATATATATATATATATATATAGGGCGGCCCGGTAGTCCAGTGGTTAGCACGTCGGCTTCACAGTGCTGAGGTACCGGGTTCAAAAATCCAGCTCCGGCCTCCCTGTGTGGAGTTTGCATGTTCTCCCCGGGCCTGCGTGGGTTTTCTCCGGGTGTTCCGGTTTCCTCCCACATTCCAAAAACATGCATGGCAGGCTGATTGGTCACTCTAAATTGTCCCTAGGTTTGAGTGTGAGCGTGGATGGTTGTTCGTTTCTGTGTGCCCTGCGATTGGCTGGCAACCAATTCAGGGTGTCCCCCGCCTACTGCCCGAAGACAGCTGGGATAGGCTCCGGCACCCCCCGTGACCCTAGTGAGGATAAAGCGGTTCGGATAATGGATGGATGGATATGTATATATATATATATATATTAAAAGTGAATTCAAAAAAATGTAGTATAATAAGCCTTTGAATGTTTTCTTATAAATAATTTTGTTGTAATACTCACCATTAATGTGAATGGTTTTCCATTCCTCACGATTGCTAGCGGAATTATCGTCAGGCAGGGTATTTTGAGGCGCACGTAGTATGGCACGTGTCAAAGTGCCGCCTTACATTCGACCGTTTCATTGATGGTATTTTGTCATTGCAAATTAGACACACCACAGAACTTGTTCCCTCCACAAAGTAGAATCCTTCGGTCCATTCGTCCTGAAGTGTACCATACTCGTCATCTTTTTTTCTTTTCGCCATCTTATTCATCAAAGGATTAGCTTTGAGCTAATGACTGAGCAGGCTGATTCAAAAGGGGGTGTTTACCTGTTTCCACTGCAACGGCCGACATAGGCCAGTATCATCTGATTAAAATTGCCCCTCCAGCAAACTGCAGCCCTGAACAGGGCACGAGCAGTGAAAAGTCGATGGATGGATTAAACAAGCAACAATATTTTGTTTTATCTGTGAGCCAGATGCAGTCATCAAAAGAGCCATATCTGGCTCGCGAGCCAACAGGGGTCGCTGACCACAGATTTTACAATGGATGTCCTTCCTGGTGAAAATGTCTTTTTTTAATCCAAGTTTGAAACCAGGGAACTTTCGGCCAGTAATCGGATTTATGTAGTCTGCCTGGAAGGCAGAATAATGCATCACACCGTACAAGTTCCTGCCTCTCTATGTCAGGGTATTAAAAATGTTTAAATGCAATGCAAATTGAATACGCATTCTAGCATAGCACATCACAGTGTACTTCTCCCATTGCACTGAGCCAGAATGGAAGAGACTCCAGAGCGCGGTCAAAACAAAAATCTACCCATCACGTCCCGTTCAAAAGACCTGAGGCAGTGGCAGGTGACAACACCCACCCTACACATAACGCTTTTGATCTGCTGCCTTCCGGGAGATCCTACCAGTCCATTCGGACGTAAACGAACAGATTCAAATCACTGAACTCACAGCAATGCCAGCACTCTTCTTGCCTCCTGCTCGTACTTTATACATTAAAATATTTGTGACTGTGCTACTACATGGAACATGTGCCTTAACGACATATGCACTGCAAAATGTCCTGTTGTTCAGTATAGTTTTTACATTATTGTGTGTGTGTGTGTGTGTTGAATACAAAGATTTCAACAAACACATTGCCCCAATGGTGGTTGTGGTAGGAGCAATGAAAAAAAACAGACAATGATGTTGTACAGTGATCATTCAAAGCGGTTTAATCACTACTCGTGCAGAGGAAAAATAACAATAGTCCTTCAATATAACAATTTACAGAAGAAAAAATTAGTAGTTCTTTCGGGTAAGCCTAGGCCAAAATGATAAACAGAACATATTTCACTTTGACCTAACTGCTGGCTCAACCCTACGTGAACTAAATTAAACCAAAATACATTCACTAAATCTAAATTCCTGTACTAAGAAAAAAAAAAAACTGAAAATAAATACAGAAGAAAACATTCGAGTGAAAATCACACTTAACCTGAGGAAACATGAGGAAAACCCATGGTTAAGGAAAACAGAAGGAGCTCACCAAACAGGAGAAAATACTCCTAAAGCTCAACGCATCTAAAGCTTTTTCAGCCATAGTTATATCACCCTTTGCGGCACATCGCCATGACAACACTTGAAACCATCACTTCACATTTGCTCACCACACAGCAGATTGAAACAAGGAATTAAGAATACGAATAAGAAAACCTTTATTCACATGGAGAAATTCCCAATTTACAGCAGCAAAGTTATGAAAGGAAAAAAGTAGAAGAACAAAAAGTATAGGTTGTCCTGGATCTGACTATTTTACACACAACTGTAACAGAAATGAGCCAACAAAGCATGCAAATTCCTTTGGCTCTCCCGCATTCTGATTCAAACACAAGCTCAACAACAGGAAGGCCCAGGAAATAAAATGTCTCACTCTTCATTCAGAGACTGGGAGGGACGGCACCCCAGTTCTCCCCAGGGGAGCAAAAAAAACACGACACCATTCTCTGTTTTTTACCTTTCCAATAAACACATGCTGGTAATTAGGTGAGCGTGCCTGTATCAGACTTTTGCTGACACTTTTTTAACCCCCTCTTTTAATTTACACCACAAAAACACACAATGAAAGACACTGTCCTCTCTTGGTATTGCCACATTCCAAACAAAGACAGATGCTGATAAAAGAGATCAACCTGCCCATGGCGAGAGATTTCAGGAACCTTCTTTAAATGTACAGTACGCCTGGGATTCAACATCTTGGCTGTCCAAACGGCGCCAAGCCGTGCGTATTTTACCGGAGAATTCGCCCTCAACGTGACTTTGGGGTGAACCCGTAGAGAACAGTGCGTGGAGTAGGTGAAACCCCTAGTGGTAAGCGTGGAGAGAAATACCCCCGAACCAGCTAAGTTGCCTAAAACATGAGTTTCTGAATATTAACATGCTTCTTTTTTATACATTACATGATTGTACAATAAGAGAATGGTTAGCGCGGCGGCCTCACAAGCAGAGGTGCAGGGTTCAATTTCGGCTCCGGCCTTTCTGTGTTGCATGTTCTCCCCATGCCTGCGTGTGGGTTTTCTTTGGGTACTCACACATTCCAAAAACATGCGTGTGCAGGTTAATGGAACACTCTAAATTTTAGAGTCTAAATTGTTCCGAGGTGTGAGTGTGAGAGCGGATGGTTGTTTGTCTCTGTTTGTCTCCCTGCGATTGGCTGGCAACCAGTCCAAGGTGCATCCCCGCCTATTGCCCCAAGACAGCTGGGATACTCCCCAGCACGCCCATGACCCTCGTGAGAAAAAGTGGATAAGCAAATGAATGGATGGATGTTAGAGGTATAATACGCTCTTAATTACATGGGTGTGTTGTCATGTCCCGAAGAGTAAGTGGCTACAATGGTTATTTTTCAACATTGAAAATACCTTCACAACACACAAACAACAGCACAAATCTCAGTCAAATTGTGTATTTTATCTCTGCATGTCTGTAATATTGTAAGCAGTGAAAACATGCACACACACACGCACGCACGCACGCACACACACACACACAGGCTCCAGAGGTGTCCCTCCGCTTTGGTCCTCGGTCAATAAAGGCAACTTGATGAGATCTATTCAGAGCTATTGTCACTCTGAGCTGGAAGACCACAAAGTCTCAACTTTTTTTGTTGTCTTTTTTTATACCATTGCTTTTTCGTTGACCTTCCTCCAACCCGCTCCTTGTCACGACTGTTGATCATTATCGTGAGCCAAGCAAGACCGACCTTCTCCAACAGCAAGGGCACCTTTGCAATAAACCAGGCTGAGAGTTGGCCCATATTACATTTGAAAGACAAATCTGGGTTTTGTATGCTTCATACGTCCACCTTTATTATTCACCATTCATTCACCCACTTCTCATTGACCTCTGTTATTAATTACGTTTTTCATTTTACCCTTATTCACTCTAGTGCCTTCTTTTAGTTAAGTTTATGGTGGTATAATATCCTGTCTTTACCCTGTAATATTTCATTGGAATAGAAAATAAACAGTTTGCTGTAAAGAAGACCAGTTTGAATTCTTTGTGTGTTTGTGTGTATTCGAATAAAGACATCAACCAATAAAACAAAATATTCAATTGTAGCTCCTTCATATATTGAAGGGTTATAAGGTTTTTCTGTCTGTTTCAAGTGAATATAAAACAGTCGTGATGCTCCAAGAGGTGCTTGAACTTAATGCAGGCATTAACCTTGAGCCGCCATTAATTAATTACAGCAAATGATTAATTAAGTCTTGTACGCTAAACAACCTAATGTTGTTGCTTGTTTAAAAAAAGTGACATAAATGAAGCTTCAAATATGATGCACATTCAACAATCGGTAATACAAACGCACATCACAATGATTTACCTCTCTATAACTCCATTAATTAGAAGTACCTAAATTAATTACAGTGGTATCTCTACTTCCGAAATTAATTGGTTCCGGAAGAAATTTCTTAATTGGAAAATTTTATAAGTAGAGACACATTTTCCATGTAAATGCCCTAATCCGTTCCAAGCCTCCCAAAATTCAGACATAAATGTTTTCTAAAGCAATAAATTGCATCAAAATATGTAACAAATAAATGTTACAAATGAGATTATTACCCAATAAATTATGCATAACTTATTTTACATTATGCACAATACAATAAAAAACAAAAAAATGATGGTCATTTAACTTGTAACTGCGTCCTCATCCTTTTTTTTCCCTCTCTCTTTGTTCTCTCTCAGAAGTGGCTTTTGCATGCCGTTTCGTATAGAACTGAGCAAAAGACGTCTGCTGAGCGATCGCTCGACTGGTGAACACTTTTTCTGGGAATTCACATTAACATAAAACTATGGCAACACCCAAGGGGTCGAGTGCAATGTGAGCTGGGCAGCAGCCAAAGGCGGGGACCTTGGCGGTCCGATCCTCGGCTGCAGAAGCTAGCTCTAGGGACATGGAATGTCACCTCTCTGACAGGGAAGGAACCCGAGCTGGTGTGCGAGGTAGAAAAGTTCCGACTGGATATAGTCGGACTTACCTCCACACACAGCCTGGGTTCTGGTACCAGCTCTCTCGAGAGGGGTTGGACTCTCTTCCACTCTGGAGTTGCCCACGGGGAGAGGCGCAGAGCAGGTGTGGGCATACTCATTGCCCCCCGGCTCAGTGCCTGTACATTGGAGTTCACACCGGTAGACAAGAGGGTTGCCTCCCTCCGCCTTCAAGTGGGGGGACGGGTCCTGACTGTTGTTTGTGCGTACCCACCCTTTTTGGAGTCCTTGGAGGGTGTGCTGGAGAGTACTCCTGCTGGGGACTCCCTTGTTCTGCTGGGGGACTTCAATGCTCACGTGGGCAACGACAGTGAGACCTGGAGGGGCGTGATTGGGAGGAACGGCCCCCCCGATCTGAACTCGAGTGGTGTTTCGTTATTGGACTTCTGTGCTCGTCACGGATTGTCCATAACGAACACCTTGTTCAAACATAAGGGTGTCCATATGTGCACTTGGCACCAGGACACCCTTGGCCGTAGTTCGATGATTGACTTTGTGGTTGTATCATCGGATTTGCGGCCGCATGTCTTGGACACTCGGGGCGAAGAGAGGGGCGGAGCTGTCAACTGATCACCACCTGGTGGTGAGTCGACTCCGATGGTGGGGGAAGATGCCGGTCCGACCTGGCAGACCCAAACGTATTGTGAGGGTTTTTTGGGAGCGTCTGGCGGAATCCCCTGTCAGAAGGAGTTTCAACTCCCACCTCCGACAGAGCTTTTCCCATGTCCCGGGGGAAGCGGGGGGCATTGAGTCCGAATGGACCATGTTCCGTGCCTCTATTGTTGAGGCGGCCAATCTGAGTTGTGGCCGTAAGGTGGTTGGTGCCTGTCGTGGCGGCAACCCCAGTACTCGCTGGTGGACACCAGCAGTAAGGGATGCCGTCAAGCTGAAGAAGGAGTCCTATCGGGCTTTTATGGCCTGTGGGACACCAGATGCAGCTGATGGGTATCGACTGGCCAAGCGGAATGCAGCTTCGGTGGTCGCCGAGGCAAAAACCCGGGCGTGGGAAGAGTTCGGTGAGGCCATGGAAGCCGACTTCCGGACGGCTTCGAGGAAATTCTGGTCCACCATCCGACGTCTCAGGAGGGGAAAACAGTGCACCACTAACATTGTGTACAGTGGAGATGGGGCGCTGTTGACCTCGACTCGGGACGTTGTGAGCCGGCGGGCGGAGTACTTCGAAGACCTCCTCAACTCCACCAGCACGCCTTCCTTGGAGGAAGCAGAGTCTGGGGACTCTGAGGTGGGCTCTCCTATCTCTGTGGTCGAAGTCACCGATGTTCCTCAAGGCTCTGGATGTTGTGGGGCTGTCCTGGTTGACACGCCTCTGCAACATCGCGTGGTCAGCGGGGAGAGTGCCTCTGGATTGGCAGACCGGGGTGGTGGTCCCTCTTTTTAAAAAGGGGGACCGGAGGGTGTGTTCCAACTACAGAGGGATCACACTCCTCAGCCTCCATGGTAAAGTCTATTCAGGGGTGCTGGAGAGGAGGGTCCGTCAGGAAGTCGAGCCTCAGATTGAGGAGGAGCAGTGTGGTTTTCATCCCGGCCGTGGAACAGTGGACCAGCTCTACACCCTTAGCAGGGTCCTCGAGGGTATGTGGGAATTCGCCCAACTGGTCTACATGTGTTTTGTGGACTTGGAGAAGGCGTTTGACCGTGTCCCTCGGGGAGTTCTGTGGGGGGTGCTTCGGGAGTATGGGGTACCAAGCCCATTGATACGGGCTGTCCGGTCCCTATACTGCCGATGTCAGAGTTTGGTTCGCATTGCCGGCAATAAGTCGAAATCGTTTCCAGTGAGGGTTGGACTCCGCCAAGGCTGCCCTTTGTCGCCGATTCTGTTCATTACCTTTATGGACAGAATTTCTAGGCGCAGCCGAAGCGTTGAGGGGGTCCGTTTTGGTAGCCTCAGTATTGCATCTCTGCTTTTTGCAGATGATGTGGTACTGTTGGCTCCTTCAAGCAGGGCGCTCCAATTCTCACTGGAGCGTTTCGCAGCCGAGCGTGAAGCGGTTGGGATGAAAATTAGCACCTCCACAGACGGAAAAGGGTGGGGTGCCCACTCCGGGTCGGGGAGGAGATCTTGCCCCAAGTGGAGGAGTTTAAGTATCTTGGGGTCTTGTTCACGAATGAGGGCAGGAGGGAGCGAGAGATCGACAGGCGGATCGGTGCAGCGGCTGCTGTGATGCGGACGTTGTATCGGTCTGTCGTGGTAAAGAAGGAGCTGAGCCAAAGGGCGAAGCTCTCAATTTACCGGTCGATCTACGTTCCAACCCTCATCTATGGTCACGAGCTATGGGTCGTGACCGAAAGAACGAGATCCCGGATACAAGCGGCCGAAATGAGTTTTCTCCGCAGGGTGTCCGGGCTCTCCCTTAGAGATAAGGTGAGAAGCTCGGTCATCCGGGAGGGGCTCAGAGTCGACCCGCTTCTCCTCCACATCGAGAGGAGCCAGATGAGGTGGCTTGGGCATCTGATTCGGATGCCTCCTGAACGCCTCCCTGGTGAGGTGTTCCGGGCATGTCCCACCGGGAGGAGACCCCGAGGACGATCCAGGACACGCTGGAGAGACTGTCACCCAGCTGGCCTGGGAACGCCTCGGGATCCCCCGGGGAGTGCTGGAAGAAGTAGCTAGGGAGAGGGAAGTCTGGGCTTCCCTGCTAAAGCTGCTGCCCCCGCGACCCGGCCCCAGATAAGCGGTAGAAGATGGATGGATGGATGGATATCGCAACACCTCATGGCCCGACAGGCGAAAGTCGAGGACGTTGCATAAACACACGTCTATCTATCGACACACAGACACAAACGGTAGGGGTCTCTGTTAGCCAGGATGATGCTGGGGGAATAGCCAATGGCAGAACAGCTATCAGTATGTTGCGTTCAGGAAACTCGGAGCTGCGAGTAGCAACCCATACTGTATTTTTACCTTTCATATCTTGAAATGTCTTTCATAAATAGAGGCAATATTTTCCTGTTGAGGCGTTTCGTAACTTGACATTTTCCTATGAAGAGACGTCCGTAAGTCGAGGTACAACTGTAAATGTATTTGCACCGCACAATTCACTCTGGGAACTGAGGGACCACATATGAGACCTTTGTGCAGTATGCTTACTGCGATGTACAGGCAAAGCGTTACCACGTTCTGTGTTGATTGGCGTCGACACCCCCCACCCCACCCCCACCCTCCCAACCACCACGAGTGAAGAAATATAGGATGTTTGATGTATGTTCTGCATTAATAGTACAAGTTTCGGCATTGATAAAAAAAAAGTCAGCCGCATGAAGAATCGTTTCAGAATTTTCAATGCCTTGGCTTTCGATGGGAACATTGCCACTTGCAGCGGACTGCTATTGCCCATAGTATAAACAACAATTGAAGTGTTTTTGGTTTTCTAATAAGATAATAGTTTGACGACATATCCATCCATCCATTTTCACCACTGCTTATCTTGAACAAGGGGTGCTGGAGCCATTCACAGCTGACTTCGGGTGGACTTGGGGCAGAAGACAGACTACACCCTGAACTCATGGCCAGGCAGTCGCAGGGCACATATAGAGACAAACAACCATTTACACCGTCATTGAGTGGAAACCGATCCTACGCTGCCCGCTCACAGGCCATGCGAGTGTACCACTACACCATCAGCGACTTGTATGCAGTTATTGATTTGTTTATCTGTGGAGTCTCTCACAATCACATACTGGTTTGGTCGCGGGTAGATTCTTGTTAAAGTTCTGACATGCACAGTAGGCCTTGTGCAATATGGCTGTATTGGGCACCAGAGGGCTAATAATGTGTAAATGGAGTTACCGTTGAAGCTTTTTCCAATTAAAATTCTGATTAATGTGGCAAAAAAGTTTCACTGTTGATATGGTACATACTTGTATGGCCACCGAGCTCAACAGCAGCCAACCAAAGAGGGGAGTTCACACAGCGCTCATAATAATAGGATATTTATTTCAAATGGTCAGGCGCTGACAAAGAAACAGTATATCAGTGTAGCTGGCAGCTGACTGTGTGTAATTTGATATGCACTGTTGCAATGAGAATATGCCACACAGCACAATAGAAAATCTCAGGCGAGGGGAGAGACTTCTGCCACCAGCCTCCCTTATACCCAGCCTGGCTCCACTCAGGTCAAAAGATCTTCAGGTGTGCTAGAAGGGACCGGCAGTGGAGAAAATAACCTGGCAACCAGGAGAGGCTGGCGACTCCCACTGCCCAGAGACCTGACTCCCCTAAAAAACACCCAAGGTCATACCAAGACAGTATTTTTTTGTATTGGAGGGTCTCCTAAACTAAAAAAGACAATAAATGCATGTAGTACTCATCAATCCGTCACTGATAGATTCCCATCTTGTGGATGACTGACAAAAGATGGAAAACTAAAAAAATGACCAATTACAGCGTAAGCATCGATGCAAGTGGATTTTCGTCTGTGAACGTAATCGTCAGTAACGTGACAGACCTCAAGTGACGACAGACCTCTATCCGTCACTGACGACTGACCGAAACAAACCCTACCTGTCTCGTGTGCTGGTTCGCACGGGTTTCTTAGAGGTGACTGCATTGATAATATATTAGGGATATCCCAATCTGATCCCATTATCGGAAAGCAGGATGGAACTGGTACCAGTAAAGATCAGTTTTATAATTTTCAGAACATTTTAAGATAACAAAGCAACAAAATAATCCTAATGTGCAATTATCTTGCCAAATAGAACAGGATTATCTTGGTTTTGTATTTTACAATGTTCATAATTTCTTTTTTTTTCCAGTAGCAATGCACTTAGTGTGACAAGCACACATCGACAGAGACGTCTCCTCTGCTGCAGGCAGAGACAGAGCAGTGGGTTTGTCTTCATTGCTTGTTTGGAAGGAAAAGCAAACCGAAAGATTTTCCGGAATATGAAATCCTGATATGAAATCCTTTCACTCAAGAGTTGAGAGAGACCCAGGAAGCTGACGGATGGCGAATGATGGACCGGCAAAATTTCGTAACAATAAATACCACAGTCTGTGGTATTTAATGTATTGGAGTGACAGAGAAATCTATGAGCAAAATTGTATCATGTTTAAAGTTTCATTTAATTTGGGCACATCTCAACATTTGGGTGCGTATCCAGCACCCCCAAATACCTATACACAAAGGCAAAGGCGCCGGCCAGCCGGTCGGAGGGCTTTTGAAGTGCACAATTACCACGTCAATGCAGGGGGGGGCGAACAGAGGAGAGAAGGGTAAGACTCAGTCACAAAGGGGGAATCAATCATTTGGGAACAGCGGTTGAACATCAAAAGACGATTTGAGAACACCCGTCGCGCCCAGGCGACATTTGTCGTCCGCAAAGTCTGCAACATGTTGATTCAGCGTAGACCAAATGCAAAGGTGTCAATGTACCGGTGGTTCAAAGCTCAAACCAAGGTAACCAATCACTACCGAGGGGGCGGACCGGGGGTGCGGTATGCAAATATCGGGGGCAGTGTTTTTCTTGTACTTTGTAATAAAAGTTGGAATTGGCGGGAAAGGAGTTCGAGTGTGATCGCGGAGCAACTAACCGTCGTTCGCTCGCAGAAATCCGCTCCCGTCGATATTGAAGACAATTTTCCTGTGTGCCGAGTCATTTCTTTAACTTTGTCCGAGAAAAATCTCTGACATGGAGCATTGCTTATTTAAAAATGAATACACTGTCCTCTACCCACGACAGCAAGCTGTTGCATGCGCACATCTATCTATCTATCTTCGGACAGTAGGCAATCATAGGGCACACACAGACCAACAACCATTCGCGCTCACGCTCACACTCACACTCACACCCAGGGACAATTTAGAGTATTCCATCAACCTGCCATGCATGTTTAGGGAATGTGAGAGGAAACCAGAGTACCCAGAGAAAACCCACACAGGTATGGGGAGAAGACAGGAAGGCTGGAGACAGAATTGAACCCAGGACCTCCGCACTGTGAGCTGGATGTGCTAAGCAGTTGACATATTCAGGCAACCAAAGCAAAGCAAAGGTTTGTGATGAACAGTGTAATGAATTTAAAAGCATGCTAATGTCCTCCATTGTCAATATTGTTATGGTTAACAGTGAGCACATTGTGCTTCTGTCGTTTTGAGACTCAGGTTTGAAATTTTATTTTCAAGCTGCAAAACACAAAAAAGCGTTTTGTGAAAAACAAACATTGTTACAATCTTAGTTACATTGCATATAACGTGTTGCTGGATCACTTTACCTATAGGAGGAAAATGCAGCCGTACCATTGGAAGATTATGCACTTGTTATAAATGGGCAATCTTTTTTTTTTTTTTGCACAATGCTGGAGCTGTATTGAGTACAACATAGGACCATTAAATGAAAATGAGCAAAATGTTTCATGAGGTGAGCGGCAGTCGTATTGTTTTTGTCTCCTGGGAGAGATGAGTTGGAGGGAAATGTTTAGCTGCCCTGCTTTCTCAGCTTGCCGCCCTCCTTCATTTGGAGAGACCTCTGGGGCGACCACAAGCCTACGCAACTGTGTGGACACTTGCAACAGTCTGAGCACACACTTGTCGTCTCCATAGCCAATTGGAGGTAATCAGTTCCCTCATACACTGTAACCAGATCCATTAGAAAGCTAATAAAAGTCTGGGAATGAGTTAATGACCCCCAAGAAGACCATCTGCTTCGAGTGGCACTGCTGCAATGTCTCAGGCTCAGTCAATCTCAGATAACAACAAAGATACAGTCGATGCAAAAGGGTTGATTGGCTGCCCCAGAACAGGAAATTAAATCACCAATGATCAGATGCTGACACTAGGACTCAACTCGGTCAACTTAGAGAGACCATGGCATAAAACAAATAAAATGAATTTAATGACATGAAATTATGATGATCATAATCTGTTTTTGACATGTACAGTATTGTACAATTTGGGCAAAATTTAAATCCAGATAATTGACACTATTAACATTCAATTATAGATGATGCTCAGCAATTTCATGCTTCAGATTTTCTGGGATGTGCTAGGAGAGGGCACTTTTCTGTAAATACAAAGCAAAGTAGATTAACGTATAATTGGGTAAATGTGGTGTGGATGAACCTGAGGGCCCTGACGATAACACCATCGAACACCTGTCAAATACCTTGAAAACATATATATATATATTTTTTATGTAATTTTGTGAGTTTCTGAGCAGAGCAGGTGGCATTTTGTAAAGAAAGAAATCTTGACGAAGTGCAATTTCCGTGCAACTTTGAGGTTGGGGGCTCGGTTATTCTTCTTCCTTCCCACATTCCAAAAGCATAGAAGACTCGAAATATTTAGGTATGAATGGCTGTTTTGATGTGTATCTAAGAGCCCCTGTATTGGTGAGTTACCAGTCCAGGTTGTACATCACTTCAAAATTAAAGGCGTGGTCTCAGTTGTGACTGGAGGCAAGAAAATGACGATGATGAAGTGCAAAGGACAGCACGCCCTTGACCCTTGTGACAATGAACGGCTCAGATAATGGATGGATGTACGTCTGACAAAAGCTCCCTCACTGTTTCCGTCACCACCTTAGGCCGACTCAGATCGCCTAAGTACTTTGCCCGTTGGGGACAGCCTATCTGTGTTAAGAACGGCATTTTCACGTCATACTCAGGTACCGCACAAGCTGACATGCAGCCAAACAAAGAAATAGAATAAAACTAAAAACAACACACACACACACACACACACCACACACACATATTGAATGATGAATAAGAACAATATATGACACATGTCAGTGAGGTCTGTGGGACTAAAAGGAATACAACAGCGTTTTTTAAAATTTAGTTATATATTTTTTGTATTTGGCTGTATGTCAGGTGTGTGGCACCTGCGGGTGACATGTACCGTTAAGTCTGTTCTCGATGCAATTTGGACTGACTGGGCCGATCTGAAATACTGATGACGTTTAACTATTCCTGAACGTGTGTGTGTGTGTGCATGTTTGTTTATGTCAATCAACCTTGGCCGTGGAATGTATGCATTGATATGATCCTCTACTTTCCAACTGCTGTAATTGGCTACCACACAAGAGTGCAATAAATATTGCATCTTGCCTCAGGGAACACCAAAGTACGGAGCAATATTCTTCCACAGAGTCTCTCCATCCCTCTTTCATCTGTTTCTTGACATTCTGCAGTATGCGGGCCGCACACGCTTGTTTACAGGGTTGTTAACAGTTTCTCACAGTCTTTGCACCCAACAAATATGGTCATTACAGTCCTCAGGGAGGCTCCTTCCAGCACTACTGTTATGGCACCACACGGGCTGTGTTATAAAACCTCATAAATGCCTTTTGCATACAGTCTAAGCCCTCATACTCATGGGTTCCACTCACCATAAACAATTACACAGTAATTAATTACGGTGGCATTTATTTGACAGTCTAGTAATTGTAATTCATGTATTTATAGTTAGTGAGCTTGGCGTCTCCCAGTGATCTATTGTGACTGGCGTTTTCAAAGATTCCGCAAGAAAAAAAACACATTACATCAAAATCTCAACACACTCACCGGTCAAGAGATAAAAAAAAAAACATGATTAAAGAATTCCTGCATTGACAATTTTTTCCATCAGCCTTATTGTTTCATCAATATGACACGGGCTGGTAAATATTACTCTGGCAAATGAAACTCCTCATTCCAATACATTCTGCAGCAACTGATTTTAAAATCCATGCATTGTTTACTTATATATATTATATATCCAGCCTCTTATGGAGTTGAACTTAAATTAAAATTTCCCTGACATATATTAAAAAAAACTATTTGGTGTGATTGAAAGACTGGAAGAAGACAGAGGGGTTTGTTAATAAATGGGAAATATGCTGTGGGAAAATGTTTGACCACGATAATCAGGTCGATTAGGAGTAGTTACAGAAATAATGTCTTTAAACTGCACCGAATGCCAAGAATCCATTCTTTAAAATATGGCTGTCAAGACTGGATAAAAAAAGATTTTTTTACCGAATCTTTCAGTGCCTTGTCTATTACTTCATGAGGATACTCGCTGAAGGTGTGGCTTTATTTTGAGTGATGACGCCTGACGTCCATCGGTTCCAACTCAGTGATGGTGTGGATGTGGGTCAGAATGATTGTTCATATCTATATATCCCCTGCGACTGACTGGTGACCAGTTCAGGGTGTAGTCTGCCTTCCGCAAAAATCCAGCTGGGATAGGCTCCAGCACCCCCTGCAACACTGTTCAGGATAAGCAATGTTAAAAATGCCTGCATTACGCCGGCTCATTTTTAGCTTGTGCTCCCGAAAGCTGACTAACCTGCCATGTGCATGGTAGTTGGTTTGGTCGAGAATCCAGCATTCCAGCTAGTTAGAAGTCCACCACCGGTGATTTTGGGCGGGACTTGGTGCTTGTGGGAGACGAAACAATGGAAATTCCTCCATCCATTTTCCCGAACCGCTTATCCTCACGAGGGTCGTGAGCGTGCTGGAGCCTGTCCCGGCTTTTGTTCATTGATAAATACAGTCAAACCTCGGTTTTCGTATTTAATCCGTTCCAGAAGACTGTTCGGAAACCAAAACCATTTTCCCCATTGAAATCAATGTAAAATGTTTTAATCCGTTCCAAGTCAAGAAAACAACTTTTTTGAACCACTTATTTTTACAATTTCACACCATAAACTGTACAAATGTAATGGGAGATGACCAATTTTAACATTAACATAGGAACATAAAAATTGAAGGAACATCTCTCTCTCTATCTGTCGTGGGGCATGCGCCTCTCCCAGCTGTCAGCAGGCAGTAGGCGGGGCATTTCGGCATCCCGAACTCCTTCGCCAACACAGACACACGCACACACATCTGACTCATATTTTGCGATTAAATCTTTCTTAAATTCTATAGTTTTGCGCCCTATTTTCCTCTTTTCTTCACCAGGTTCACCACTTCCACTTGCTTTCTTTGGTGCCATGATTAGGGGCTGATACACGATGCAAAAATAACAGTCCAATATTACGTAGTTCTCACCAAACACGTCTGCTTTAAAAAAAAAAAAATATTAATCAAACAATACAAACTCGTCTGCTCCCCCGTGCTGCCAGGACAAACCATTATGAAAAGAGGGGGATTTCACTCGCGCTAACAGAAGCGTCTCACCAAACACGTCTGCTTTTTTTTTTATTGAACAATACAAAACCGTTTGCTCACAATGGTCGCTTCCTGTGTAGCGACGCGACAGGAGGGAGCGCGGCGACAGGAGGAAGCGTCACTTCACTCCTCTCGGCTTTGCTACCTCGCGAAGCTACACGAGGTAGCGAAGCCGAGAGGAGTAAAGTGACGCATTCAAGTGCGCTCAGTTAGTTCGAGAACCGAAATTTGTTCGTCATCCGAGGCATGAAAACCGAATTGTACGAGAAGCGAGACGTCCGAAAACCGAGGTTTGACTGTATTAGGAAAATAGAAACCCAAGGTGATGCCAACCACAACAAAATAATTTGCACTTCATTTGTGAATGAATAAAATGAGGCAGAGCTGAGTGTGTTGTGTGGAATAACGTTATCCAAAGAAGCACTGAAGCCTTTGAAACCTATCTGCAATATAGAAAACAAACACCCAAGACTTAATTGTTTAAAAAAAAAAAAGTCTGTTGAAATTTTCAAGAGAAAAGTGAGTTGACTACAACTTCCAGAAAAAGTCCATCGTGACAATGACAACCAGCTCTTAAAGTGCTTTGAAAGCCAGCTATTTTATGGCATTCGCCGTAGCAGAAGAACTGTTTTAACCTGCCACTGTAGAGCTGTGCCATGAGATGATTGGAGAGAACATTTTGCAAAATAGCTCCTGAGTGACCATCACGCCGTCAAACGACAGTTTGAGTACCCACATACCGGATATGGATTCCGACATTCAAAAGCTTTTGGAGACAATAAAAAGTCGCCAGTTTTTCTCTGCAACTGGATGAATCCACCCATGCCACGCTCTGTTGGTTGTCTGCAAATTCCGCTCTGTTGTTTTTTTTTTTTTTGCAAGTAGATCATGTCTGGCTGCACCGCCACAGTCAGGTCAAATGGCTCTTAAGAGGACTGGTCCTTAATCTTGTATGTTATCGTTATTTTTAAACAAAGAATGAACTCTTCTCTTTTCTTACTGAGAACTATTTATTTATTTATTTTGGTTACTTTTTCAAATCTAAGTGAACCAAATTTAATTATTGAATACAACCATACACCAAGTCAACACAAATTATTATTTCTGAATGGTCCCCAGGCCATTTTGGACTGGAAAAGTTGGTTAAAAAAAAGAAAAAAGTTTCAAGAGGAAATCAACCCTCCACTCACCATTTTAATCAAATTGGATTTTTCACCTGTGAGAATATGACTTTTTTTTAAATGACTGATGGACTGGCGGACTAGTGAAGTTTACTGAAGCGATTATGGCAGCGTAGTTAAAATAACATGGCAGACTCACAGAGTGACAATTTCAAATTCTTTAAATAATAACAGACTGATGATAACGGGCAGGTGCCCAGGTTGCTGACAAAAGACGGACCGTCAAAATTTTGTTAATAGCCCACCTTTGGTGAATTCCTATTCCTACTGGCGGGCTTCAATTCTATTATTTATTGATTACTCGGGTCAAGAGCAACACATCTGCTTTCAGGGCTGTCTGCCAGGGGACTTTGCAAAACTGGCAAGACCATGCGGCACACGGTGAGCCCAGGCTGGCGGCAGACGGCTAGCCTAGCGGGCGGACATTAGGTGACAGTGAAGCATTTTTATACCTGTACGATGATGACAGTTATCCGAGCGAAACTGAGGAAGTCCATCGGCCTCATACCGCGACAATGATGTCCGCGGAAGGATGGACGGAGGCGCCTGACAGCCGACCCCAAGGAATTGCACGGATGATGAAGGCAGCACCACAATTTAAGCAGGAAAGAAGCCAGGGCTGTGTAGTGAGATCGCCATACATTCTGTTAAGAGTAAGCCATCCATTTCGAACTCTGACCAAAACACTCCATCTTCCGAGTCCGAATCACTCAAATGATCGATGCAAATTATATTCCCCTGCTCGGTCCATCCCTACTGTTCTGTTTTGCTCAATGCTTCAACATTTCATAGGAAAATAATACCCTGCAACTTAAGACTGACCTCATCAGGTTAGTGAGTTTCTGAAGTCAAAGCTGCTAAATCCCACCAGAAAGCAAGCCTAAAAGCATTACTGAGTCCTTTTTGGGGGGCTAAAGTGTGTGTGTGTATTTTATTTTATTTTT
Organism: Hippocampus abdominalis; assembly: GCA_018466805.1. Lineage (NCBI taxonomy): Eukaryota > Metazoa > Chordata > Actinopteri > Syngnathiformes > Syngnathidae > Hippocampus > Hippocampus abdominalis. Next base: position 4,962,163 of record CM031694.1, on the reverse strand, counting down.
TTCGTGAAGATCATTTTTAACTCCAGAACATTTACATACATTTCATCTTTTGACAGCCGGCACATGTATAGCAAGATAGGGAAGGAACCGTGTTGAAGAAGCTTGCGATGATTTCATTTGGGTGGTTCAGCGTTTGTTTGAGGGAGCCATGTCTCTTTTTGGCCCATCGTATAGGTCACACTGCTCTTGGCTGCTTTCTGCTGACAGATGTTGCTTTATTTCCATGCTAGCCAACTTGTCACCCGATTTCAAATGGCCACTTTGATTTAAATAAAAACAATAATACCATAAGTGATTATCATGAATGACTCAATTTCATGGTCAGCACAGGCAATGGCCTGTCAGTTTGATGCACTGCCACGCGTGCATGTCAATTAGAGACCATATCGCAGCTGGCCGCACATGTCGGAGACAGAGTGGGCGGGCTTGGACATAGCCCACACTGACGTTGTTGATAGTGATTTAAAAGCCTTACTGCTGCACTGGATGAGTAGAGGTATCAACACCTTCTGATAATACAATACAATACAATTCAATATACCTTTATTAATCTTGCCCTTTGACAACAGCTGCAGTTGTGACAAAAGCGCTTTACAGAACAGTGAGCATAAAAGCGGCTGTGTAGGAACAAATATCAAGGATATATAAGAGCGAAAATAAGCATCTTGAGTTGAATTTCCTGAGCATAGGGAACACGTGCCATGAACACAGTCATCTCTGTAGTGCGCCGACCATCACTGTGCAGCGTCTGGGTGGTGGTTGCTGATCCAGGTTTAGGTGAAGCAGAAAGTGCAAAGGTGTTGTTAATGCTTGTGAGAAGAAGTTGATCCATCTTGTTAGACAGAGAACGTGGATTAGCAAAATGGATCGGCGAGAGCGGGGTTTGACTAGCGCTGCGGCTCGTTTGCGGCTCTTCCGGCGGAGTTTCTAGCTGCTAGTTATTAACTCAGAATAACCTTGTGGGTTTGCGTGTGCTGGTGAAAAGAGTCAGAGTGTGGACTTCCTCATGCTTAGCAAGTCTTCTCTCGAGTAAGTAAGCGGCGTAGGGTCGCCAAAAATGAACGAAAATGACAAAATGACAAAATAGGGAGCATGTAACCAAGCCACCCATCTTGGTATATTGTCTCATATATATATATATATATATATATATATATATATACACACACACACACACAGTCAAACCTTGGTTTTCGAACGTCTCGGTTCTCGACCAATTCGGTTTTGGACCAAAAATTTCGAGTTTTTTATGCCTCGGATTACGAACAAATTTCGGTTCTCGAACAAACTGAGCGCATTTGAATGCACCATTTGACTCCTCTCGCCTTCCTTACACGAGGAAGTGACGCTTCCTCGTGTTGTTTTGCATTGTGAGCAGACGTGTTCAGTAAAGATTTTTATTTTAAAAAGAGCATGGTTTCGGTTTTTCGAACAATTTTAGTTTTCGAACGGATTATGGATGAAAACCGAGGATTGACTGTATGTAAATATATATATATATATATATATATATATATATATATATATATATATATATATATATATATATATATGGCCATGGAGCCTACAAGCCGCCATAAAGAAATAGAGATGTCAGCTAAGAGTGAGCACTCTTAAAATGACACCTACACAATTTTACAATAAACCAAGTTGTATGCTTTGCGGAACCATCAATCTGTGGTGGATATCAAGTCCTTGGTCCATTGGAGGCTGACTGACAAATATGGCACAAGGAAACTGGCAGGATAATTTATCACCAGTGACACACGGCAGAAAGAACACATTATAAAAAGTGTTTTGAGGCAACGGGTGCTGAATAAAGTGAAAGCCTTTACTGTGTCTTTTCGACAAGCTGGTAGAAAGGGAGAAAAGAAGCACTCAATGTTGCTAATCATGAGTCACATGCCTCCAAGTCAGTTTTAGCCTTTGGCCTGGGAAGGAGGCCACAGCTGTCTTCCTTCATTTGAACCTGACATGATCCCCAACAAGCACATCTGACGGACACGTTTGGATCGCCACATTCTCACTGCTTGGAATACCTCTCATAAAACACTCTCACTGAATTGGGCTCAGTTAATCACATTGCACAAATGCTGTTAAATTGGAGCATAAGCCTTCAACAAACTGACATATTGGTCGAATATATTTGACCCTTGTGCTCGAATGCACACGCAGCTCTGGCTTGTATGCCCGCAGGAGGTAGTGCATCCAGTATGTGTCCTGATTTGTGTATCTATCAGGTATCTATAAAAAAGGCAGGTGCATTTAAAGGATGCCTTCTCAAAGGTGCTTCCTGGTTTTGCCATGGTGACGTTGGACCTTAGAGAGGGCATGAGTCACAATCTCTATTCTACCTTGTAGTTTATCTCAAAGGTGTTTGATGGGATTGAAATTACTTTCTAAAGTTTTCCTCCAAAATCTTCTGCTTCAAAGAGAGGCTGCCTAAGTAGCTGACTGCATTGATACATTTCATCTTAGCAGTGAGTAAGGATTGATTTAATTCTTGGTCTTTCTTTTTTAATCCAATTTTCAGGTAATTTATTTACAGAAGTTTCACCACAGGTTCCATCTTTTGATTTGACTGAGAGGTTTAGAGACAATTATTGAATTACAATATTTTAATTGCTTGGTCCTTTCATGCACAGGTTTATATTTTATGACGGTTCAGATTACAAAAACGATTGGTGATAGAAATCAAGAATGATGTACAAAAATCACGTCTGAGCCCACACAAGTCCAGTACCCATTCGAACTGCTTGCTCCACATCTTTCTCAAAAGGTTCTCAGCCAAGCAACACTCCTGATGATAGAGGTGCTACTTCCCCCTGAGTTTAACCTGTTATGTGTTTCCCCCTTAAAACTTTTTCCCAACATGGTGTAGAGCTTCTTTGTTTTCGCCTAAATTGACCTGTGCCTCCTTGGGTTGTTTTTAATCTAAATCTCCACTGGTGGGCTGGAAAAGTCTCTTTTTCAACACCATGATTTCTGTCACCACCCCCATGTTTTACGTCATAACTAAAAAAAAAAAGAAAAAAAAAGTGGTCAACTCCTGATAGGAGCACCGGATGATTACAGCACATTTTTGTTGCCACGATACAGAGGGCAAAGTGTCCTTTCAGAGCAAAACTTTTCAATGACTCTTATTTTGTAAAATATCCTCCCCATTATGGATCATTCAGAGTTGTAATGGTTCATAATTCAGATGTATTCAATTTGATGCATATTTACAAATGGTTGTATGGTTGTAAGGTTTGAGTTGTGATCAATACTGAGTGACAGTGGAATGCCTCCATTTCCATTTTTGATTTTGGAAGTATCGGCTGACACTGAAAAGGATGATTGATTGTGAGTGAATATGAGTAAATATGCAATAATGATTTATAATATGGTTGCACATTGATTCACATGTGAAATGAGGGCACGAGTAATATGGATTTGTTTTTTCCAACAACCAAACAGCTTTATATGTATTGAACAAACAAGAGTGGGAGAAGATTGAAATGAGGCTTTCAGACACGAAAACACTCTGTTTTTCATCAGATATGAGATTACGAGCATGCGTCAGTATTTCATCAGTCCTTGAACTGTGACAGGCAGCATGTAATATTACCAGCGGAAGATTAAGTCTTGTTATAGCTGTCTTCTGCAGCCGTTTATCATCAGAATATCTCCATGAATAGTGTGGGCAGGTATTTCCAAACCAAAAAGCACAAAGAATAATTGTGCATTCTGCCGCCAATCGTCTGATCTCTCCATGCTAATCTAAGTGGCCACAGTGTGAGGTTCTACATAACATCAAGTGATGATCTGGCACTGCTGCATTGGATAAATAGAGTCGTCAGAAAATAAAGTTAATACACTTAACAGGTACTTATGTCTTGTTTCATATTTCCACTGTGAGCATGTGGTCAGTCATCAGTCACTCACTCATGTTTTTTTGATCTTCCCTATGTCACAAAGACATGAGTTGGGAGGAATTGGGGTCTTGGCATCAAGAAAAAAAAATCCTTGCAACATGTCAAGCAGAGGGTCGGCCGACAGTTGGCATGTCAGACAGGTTTAGGTGTCGGCTGATACACCACAACAACTTAATCTGACACCAGGTGCCGTCTGCGTAGGCTGAGGTAGTCAGTGTTCCTCATTCCAGAAAAGGTAACTGGGAGCTCTCGGATTGCGGAACATCAAAAGTGTAAACAAAGTATGTCAGCTTCCTTTTCACTCTTGCGACTACAGGATCAAGCTGTCTGTTTAAACGTTTTAGATGGTGTTGTCAGCCTTTGGTCTTTTGCTTGTGGAAGAAGAAACAAAGTGGCAGAGGTGTAAGATACCGCACTACGTGGACCAAGTCCTGAACACTTAAGGGGAAAAAATTCAAGGACATAGAAAGTGGTAGATGAATGAAACCGATAGCCCCTGCAAAAAAAATTTAAATCCCTGTGCAGTTCCACATGTTGAAGGGACTTGTGAGTGCACTCATTCAGAGGCAAAAATCACCAATTGCCATGACTGTACCTCTGTGGGCAAATGTCTGATGGTCAGGCTCCACTTTTTGCCACCTGGTTTTGTTATGCTTAAAAAAACAGTTTCATTAAGAGATGAATATATATATATATATATATATATATATATATATATATATATATATATATATATATATATATCACACACACACACACATTCTTTTCTTTGTGGTACCGTGAAGCACGAAGTAACACATAACTTTTAGTTAGTTGAGTGCACACTGGACTTCTGGAAATGTTGAAATATTGGTAGATATTACACTTTGGGAAGTATTATTTGCATCTGTGTTCTGCATGCCATCCACCAGGAACAGGATCAACACTTTCCATATATTTTTGTCTTATTTGACCTGCCAATGGCATGCTTTTAAGGGGATATCAACGCAAACAAGCTTCTTTGTATTAAGATGTTCAATGTGCCTCCAGTAGCCCAGCAATATTCACCTCTTTTTAGCCATCTCAGACGGTTGCCATTTTGCCACTCTCCGTCAACTGAAAATGACATTACAGGTGCTCAAGGTTCAACCAACAACCAATCGTAACACGCCTGTTTTCTGAAGCTGAGCCATTACACAACTAGACATTATGAGGATTATGCAAAATACCACGGAGATGAGGGAGCAAAAGGGGTGGCAAAAACTTAACGGAAGTCTGCTGAAGGAACAAAAGTTCTTCCCGAAAGCAACCAAAGAATATAATGCAGCAGTTGAAGCAAGCAATGTGGTCAATGAGATGAGTGCGAGGGCAGGAAAGCCATTCACAGAAGGTGAATTTGTCAAAAACTGCATATTGGGAAAAGAAAGGTCAGTTTAGCCACAACAGTTTTTTTTCGCATTTCTGGCCTGTCATGCAACATTTATGATTAACGGGATGGGAAAGCCAAATATTTTAGGTCCTAAAATATTTGCCTTTAATACACAGCCAAGAAGAACATTATACACAAGTTGTTTACACCAGGGTCCTTGTTCATCTTATTTTGTGTTAAGAAAAATGAATAAGGACATTTTAGAGAATTGTATTTTTTTTTAAACTTTCTACATTTAAATTGTGAATGCATGCCTGTTGCCGAGGCTGTGGCCCAGCCTCAGCCAAACTCTGCTTCCAGTGGCCCCATGGTAAATTGAGTTTGAGACACCTGTCCTAGAGCATTATCGTTTTGGGCTTTAGAATGTCCTACCCATAGATATTAGACTTAGAGTCACTTCCTCAGTAGAAATGTTTAAAACACGACTCCAAACTTAATGTACTTTTCCATTTAGTTGAACTACATGTTGGCCTGTTTGACTCCTGCTTCTATTCTCTCTCTCCTCTCCTGTCCCCTCTTCTCCCAGCCTGGGGAGGGGGTGAGGTGACCATGACCAAATTGGAAGTCGCAGTCTGGATTCTGCACTGTCTGGGACAAGATCGGAGGTTGAGCACCTCCTCGGAGGTGCTGCTATGCCTATTTATGCATTGACCAACTGGGCCAGGACCCACTCACAGAGCTGCCCTCCTGTGTGGGTGTGGCTGAAGGAATACAAAAATCTCACAGAAAAAAGCCTTCTTCCTGGCATTCATTAAATATTTCAACCGAGAATATGCAGTCTTCTGGAAGTTCCCGTTAATATGCTATCGTGAGCATTAAAGATAGAAGGACCCGGTGAGCTTGCCACAGAACTTTTCAAATTAACAGATTCACTTTGTCAAAAATGCCGCTAGTGGCTAGGGTTGAAAAATTAAAATTCAAAAAATGCTGTTTGAATCTCTGCCACCTATGCAGAATGTCTTTTGAAGTATTAGTTTTCATACCACTAGACACACTGGCTGTCCAAGTTATATGTTATCTACTGTAATAGCTGTGTTATGAGCATTTCCCTCCAACTTGTGAGGATGGTACCCCCCACTCCATGGTTGATTCTTCTAGTGGAGTACTGGAGCTAGGGTCAGCTCCATCAAAGTAGGGATTCTCTGGGCTGCTGGCACAGCTCTCATGGGACCCATCTGAGGGTGATTCAGGAATAAATTGAAAAGTGAGACATATTTGTACTGGATTTGAAAAATAAAATGGTTGTCCCTTTACCCTTGTAACAATGGAAGTGGTCTCCTTTCTTTAGTCTGGTATTTTAAAAAATACAGCCGGGTCAGGAAATCCAGTGCCGCCTGCCTCTCTTTTTTTTTTTTCTTTCCATGGAAGACAAAAGTACATTTGAGGCTTTGAGCCTGTTTAACTTTTCCAATCCAATGTTAGATTTGGATAGAAAGACCCAATTATTTTGACTAAGCACGAGCAAACAGTATCAAAAAAACAATTCCACTCAGTTTCTGTTACATAGCTTGAGGGGTGGGGGGAGGGGGGATCTCCTGATATAAGAAGTTGAGTTTCAAGCTCCTGTCATTGCATTCACTCTGTTGATCTAGCATTGCAATGTATTGCCATAAAAAGGTGGTCTCTCCTGAAGCATGCTGATGAATTGGTCTTCACTTTCTTTTCTCCAGGTCGTGTGTCATCAATCAATAAAGTGTTCAATAAATTAAGTGTAAAATTAGTAAAAGCTGCTTTCTCAGTTTTGCCGTTTGTTTTCTCACTTCACTTCTGCTTCTTGTCCTGCGCGCACTGATGAGCTGGAAAACAGCCAGTCGTTGATTCTGCCATAGTCGAACAGTTCTTAACACAATGACGGCTGGCTCGTGCCACTGGTGTGAGACATATTGAGCAGACGACACTCACTGACTGCTGACGGCCATCGGCTTACTGTGTTGCAGCCATTCAGGGTATGTTGATTGTCCTTGGCATGACATTGGGATGTTGTGTAAAATATAAATAAAAACAGAACCCAATGATTTAGAAATCCTTTGAGCTTTATTAAATTGAGAAGGTTTTTTTGTGTGTGTGCGTGTGTTTTTTTTACTCATTATTATTTTGATACCTACATGTTTTAATTTACATTTTATGCAGTGTCCCAACTTAATTAGAAATGGGATTTATACAAAAACAAAATTGTTGGTACCCATCAAATAAAGAACCCTCCCAAGAGCCCCCAAAACAATATGAATGAGACTGCAATTCATCACAATTCAGAGTGACAAGCCATCAGGAGAATATCCTTTTGACAGATGCCAAAAAGTGGAGGTTTTTGGCAAATCATGTCAACTCCTTGACACAGTAAAGAAGCACGGAGGAAAATTCATTCACAGGGTATCTTGAGTATGAGCAAGGTGTGATGAAATCTCAATAGAATCAAGGCATTCCAGACCTAAATATGCGACCCGGTGACAGAAGACTTCGCCTCAGTAAAAGGTCATGGGCCGAGGACCCAAAACACATAGCTACTGCTGGGAGGAATGGCAAAGAATAATACAAAGTAATACATCCGATTGACTGTCTATGGAAGGAGTAGAACGCGTATTAAGAAGGCACCCATCAAAACATTTGCTCTAAAGGAATGGAACATGAAAGGCAAATTTTCTTGGCTCATGACTGCTATAATGTCATCCAATTTGCAAAACTGCCAAAAGGTTTTAAGGGATCCTCCAGCCAGGATTGCCCATTTTTCACTGTATTTTTTTTTTTTGTTTGATCAGGAAAATTATATGAGCTTGTATTTTCTATTTTATTCATTTGTTTTGGAAAAATCAGCTCCACACAGAAAGGCCCAGGTCGGATTTAAGCCCAGGATCTCTGCGCTGTGAGGCCAAGAAGGAGTTTCAACCCAGAGCTTTTCCCACGTCCCGGGGGAAGCGGGGGACATTGTATCGAGTGGACCATGTTCCGCACCTCTGCTGTTGAGACGGCTGCTTGGAGTTGTGGCTGTAAGGTGGTTGGTGCCTGTCGTGGTGGCAACCCCTGAACTCGCTGGTGGACACTGGCAGTAAGGGTTGCCGACAAGCTGAAGGAGTGCTATCAGGCCGTTATGCCCTGTGGGACTCCAAAGGCAGCTGACGGGTCCCAGCTGGCCAGGTGGAACTCAGCTTCATCGGTCGGCGAGGCAACGACCCGGGGTTGGAAGAGTTTGATGAGGCCGTGGAAGTTGACTTCCGGACGGCTTTGGGGAAATTCTGGTCCAAGCTTCCAATACTGGGACAGAGTCAAAAAGGAACAGGCTTGGAGAATGGTGAGTAAGGTTGGTGTATCTGGTGATTGTATTTACTTGTTTATACTCTATAAACACACGTTATGCATGCCAATCTCATCTCTTAGACCCCAGCAAGTGGATTTCTGCTTCTGCAATGTCAAGCATTAATGCGATTCCACTGCCCTGGAATTTTAATGAGAATGAGGGGAGCGCGATTTGATTGGCCGGGAGTCGATATGTTTCATCCCACAACGGCGACAAAAAATCGTTACGATTTTTGAAATGTAGCCCCCATGATAAATCGATGCTTACTGTATATACTTGATTGGTGAGTGCAAAAAGAGGTTCATGATTCAGTACATCCATAGCCTCATGGTAAGATCCAAATACTGCCAAACAGTGGAGAAATGATTCTGGGATGTTTTGCTGTATTTGTTACCCGCACCATATTAAAATGACAAGATGCAGAAATAGGATCTCAAACTAAATAATTCATCAAATCTGTTACTGTGAGTGAGGCTTAGAAAAGCAGTGATCAGCTAGGGAGAAGCACCACACTGCCAGTACAAGGTCAGCAAGAGGGATGGTTTCAGCAAGGGTTACATTTTGCTGTGGCTACTTAGAAATGCCCATGGCATTCCCTATCCCCAGGGAGGAGAAAATGTAGGCTGCCTTTGAGCGCAAAAGTGCACTGTACTCTAACCAGGCTGCTGAACGCAAGGATACAGCCACTACAATCTACCATTTACCCCGAGGTTTGCTGCTTGGGTTTCGTCAGAACATCAACAACACAGTATGTGCGTGACATAGGAATGTCTGGGGCAAAGCTATGGGGAAATACTGAATCTACTGCTGACGAAGCAGAGAGAAGAAGCTTCTGGTTTTGACAGAGAAGGAGAGGATAAGTCTGGGAGTCTGCTGAATGAGAGGGATGGAGACCGTACCACTTCTCTGACACCAAAGGGTGTTCTGGGGTTAAAAAGAGTCAAACACCACTGACTGGCGATCCCTGGCTAATGACTTACAGTGATACCCACAGTGCTAAAGGAGGCGCAACATGCAATCGTGACCAACAGGAAACATCATTAACCTGTGCAGTTAAAAGGAGCGTGAGTACTTGTAAACTGGATTCACATTACAGGAGTGATACTCACAAAACAACACATATGAGAGTCACTTTCTGGTTTGTTGCCATTGTTTTATTTTACTCGGTCTCTCGGATGCTGGATGGCAGCGTTGACCAGCAGTATCACAGGGACTTTGCAAAGTACAGTGGAGGTGGGATACATCGTCCAAGTGAATGGATTAACAATACCGTGTTCCTCATGTCATATTTCGAATAGTTCCACCTTACTTCTTGTTTGACTACATTTATTTATCAGCAAATATGAAGCTCCAGCAATGTTTTGTCAGTAAGCTAAAAGTGCATTTAAATGCCTCAGTACGTGATGTCGATAAAATGCATTTGTGAGTTATGTCTGTTTGTGTGAGAGTGAAATGCAGTTGTGTGTGAGTAAATTTATATATATACTGTATATATATATATATATATATATATATATATATATATATATATATATATATGTGTGTGTGTGTGTGTGTGTGTGTGTGTATATACATTGGTTATTGGATGCTCAGGGTGCAGTGTGTTCTAACATAAATCTACTGTATATCATATTAAAACCATGCACACAGACTCACAAATGTTTTTGGTTCTGTTTTGTGCAATAAATCTCCTATTTTTCACTTATCCTTGTCTACGTTTGTCAGATCTCATTCTTACTGGTTCACACATGAATCTGAAATTAATAAGGTACGTTATTGTAAAAAAAAGAGAACGAGCTTGCTCTGTTGCTCTTCTTTTATGCTAGATCAAGGGTATTAATTTGTTCTGATATTTTTTGACATTTTGCAATCAGTAAATTAATTTATTTTTTTCTCCCCCCTCAGTCTGGTGTAATCATCTGGATTGGGCTGTATGATTGGTTATACAACCAATAATATTCAGAACTTATGTCATGCATGTTTCACAACCATCAAAATGTGTGCATGTCATTTGGTGGAGAGGAAAGCAACTCATCTGTTTTTCGGTGTAAGAGGAGGCTTACATCTCCCTATGCATCTTAGCTTGGCCTCCTCTCTGTGTGAGGTCTGTGTTCTTTTGGATAGGTGCATGCGAGCATGTGTGTATGTTTTTCGCTGTGAGTGTGTTTCGCCCGGTGTGTGTGTGTGTGTGCGCGCGCGCGCATGTGTTTTGCTGTCTTCTTTATCAGCCACCAACATCATAATATGGGCCTAAGCACATCAGGCAATGTAATTGCTCAAAATCTTACCCCAATGGTCCCTTTTCTCATCCTTTTCCTGCTTCTTCCCAAGCAGAGAATGTGATGTGCATGCATGGAATGCGAAGAAAGAATAGTCAACATATATTGTATTTAAGTTGCTCTTTTTATGAATGTTTCACAATTTTGGCTGAAATCTGTAAAATGGCAGCAGCAACAAGGCTGCAGGTACAAACCAAGCTGCCGGTTGACATTGTCAGGTGATTTATGCAGATATCTCTCAAAACAGAGAAAGAGAAATGTAATTGGCAGACACATGGTGGTCAACTACATAGCTCTCTCTATCAATTTATGTCACACTAGGGACAATGGTGGTGATGGAAATAATTTAAAGAGTTTGTACAGACTGCAATTTGAAGTCCTGGCCTAATTTCACAGGCGACTGAATGTGCCCAGGTTTGAAAGAGTTTCGTTTATTGTTTGAAAAACAATGACAAGATGGGAAGAGTGTAAGCTTGATACAAACTACCCGAGGTGGGCATTGCATCAGTACTGATGTATTTTGCTGACAATTGGCAGGAAACTAATAGAAAATTATGGACTAAGCCAGGAGTGTCCAAACTCGGTCCTCAAGTGCCAATGTCCTGCCTGCTTTCCATATCTCCCTGCTGCAACACATCTGATTCAAATTATCAGGATTGTTATCTGGCTTTTTCATAGCTTGCTGATGAGCTGATCCTCTGAATCAGGTGTGTTTCAGAGAGATCGGAAAAAAGGCAGGACATCGGCCCTAGGGGACTGTCAACTGATAGGTGCCTCTACCACAGACACAAATCATTTTTGTTACCCTACTACTGGAAAAAACAAAAATGGAACTGGTGAGCTCATTCAATTGCTTGTTTTATCATGCTAATTGGTAGCCGCTAATTTCCTATTTGGTGGAATGGGACCCACACAGAAATTGTTGGGAGGTAGTTCTAACAATATTTGTCCTGAGGTAATTTTATTTGTTAATGTCAACATGATGTTATCCTGGTATTTTTCTTCAAATAGTTTTGAGTTATTGACATTTAGTACCGATATTGTTGCTTATTTAGTCATTTGAATTAGTACTTGACATTTGTTTGCCAACTAACACTTGATGGGAGCACACATTGTCCAGAAAGTATTTTGCATTGATTTGTGGTGCATTATTTGAAATGAAATGATAAAATGAAATAATACATATTCAAGATAACACAGACTTTGTATGTACGTACACTAATATATGAAATTAATCATGTTTCCAATTATTTCTACTTGGTCCTGTTTCATTCGGGTTAATCTGATGAAGTATAGGACAGGGTTGCCCAATTAGTTCTCACTCAGAGCCAAATTATGTCAAGGTTGCCAAGTCGTGGGCTAATTCAATTTGAGCAGAGCATACATGTCAGCAGCCCCCCACCACACCAATTAAATTTACATTCCTCTCAAATTTTCTATCCATCTGAGCATTCACATAAACTTCTTGAGCATTCCTTGGCCCACAGTGAGCAACATAATTATTTATGCCACTTTTTATGTGGTGAATTTGCCCCTAATGACTTGAAATCAACTTAAGGAAAGGGGACGTTTTTGATTATTATAATTGTAAATACATTTTGGCTTGAATATTTATCTTATAATATCAAAACTATGATCAAGTGGAGGGTGCATGAGTGACGGTTGTCACAACGTCATCGTTATTTTCACTGCCCTTCCATTATTTATAAATTACAATTTGTCACTGCTATTTTAGCACTGTCAGTAAAAAAAATAAAAATAACAGTGGGCACGTCAATAAATTTCATAAATTCATCTTTTTCAATTTTGCTCCTTCATCCATTTCATCGTGATAGGTTTCGTGAACTTTTGGAAGTTTGGCAGTTGGCAGCTGTAACAGCCAATCACCAAACTTTTGCGGGTTCTCAAGGACTGCCCACCACTGTTTTAAAGTGTAAAGCCCATGTATACATTCTGGTCAATTGCACGGACAGGTAGAATAACATTTGAATATGTATATGTCACAGTTGATACGCCTTTCCTTACATTATGTAATACATTTTGAACGCCGTTAGGTGAGTGTCCCACCATGTTAGGTTTGTCTGCCTAACAGGGTGAAACCTAATAGGGTGGAATTATTTAATTTTTCAAATAACCCATAGCTGTGAGGCAGCCATCTTTTACTAGCCAACTCTACACACATACCGTACTTATAAATGTGTGTGTGTGTATAAATGTCAAACATGTCTGCCATATTGTTTATTTCACAATAAAAAACAACAATAACTGCTCCCATTGATCCTGTATACGTTTTTAAACTGATATATTTTAATTTTATTTATACAATAATAAAGAAAGAGTGCATTTAATGTTATAATCGTACCACACATTTTTCATTGAAACAGATGTTTTGCTTTGGGAACACAAATCAAATAAAAATGTTTAATGCAGTGTTGTGTTAATTCAACAAAGAAGACCTAAATCTATCAAACGTTTTTCATCACATACATTTCCTTTATATGAAATAAAATATCAGCATTTATATTCTGGGAACAGAAAAGCCAACATTAGTCAGCAATGACCCTTATTTATAGTTGCCCAATTATCTAATTTTGTCGATTACTGTGCTTGTTTGTTTTTATGTCATTTTTTACGTCAAGATTTACCACATTTCTTAGGTGTACTTGTAATGCCATATGCGGTTGGTTGGCGCATAGTCCAGGGTGAGACCGTCTCTTGCCCAAAGTCAGCTGGGACAGGCCCCAGGCCACTTGTGACTTTACTGAGGACAAGTGTAATAGACAATGATGGATGAATAGCAATACATTGAGCCTAGAAATACAAAAATATGCTACTCTTTAGCAGTCATGACACTGGAGACTACATGTGTCTAGTTTTATTGGATTTAAATGCAGCTTTTGATACAGTGGATTACAGTACTTTGTTGACTCGTTTGCCGCACTTGGTGGGCATTGGCGGTAGCACTCTTGAGTGGTTTAGGTCCTATTTAGCTGACAGAACCTTTTGTGTCAGCCTTGGCTGCTCTGAGTCACGTACTGCGGTGTTCCACAGGGCTCGATTCTGGGGCCTCTGCTGTTCTCACTGTATCTACTTCCATTGGGTTCCATCTTAAGGAAACATGGTATTTCCTTCCACTGCTATGCAGATTGACTGTCAGATCTATGTCTCACTGAGCAAAAAAGACACTTTCTCATTAAGGCCACTTTTATCCTGCCTGGAAGAAATCTAAACATAAATGGCACAAAATTTCTTGAATTTCAATGAAAAGAAGACAAAGGTTATACTGTTTGGTCCCAGTGACCCTTGTACATCCCATCCTGTAGACTTGGGCCCCCTGTCTCCTTATCTTAAGTCAACAATCTCAAACCTGGGTCTTAAACTGGACAGTGATTTTAAACTTGACCGGCAAATTGGTGCCGTTGTTAAATCAAGCTTCTTTCATCTTAGGCAGCTGGCCAAAGTAAAACCTCTCCTCTCTCAAGAACACTTTGAGACGGTAATTCATGCCTTCGTCACATCCCGGCTCGATTACTGCAATGCCCTTTACTTTGGAGTCAGCCAATCCGCCATTAAGCGCCTCCAGCTGATCCAAAATGCCGCTGCTCACCTCTTGACTGGTACTCGTAAGAGGGAGCACATAACTCCTACGCTGGCATCCCTTCACTGGCTCCCTATACATTTTAGAGTTCTTTTCAAGATCCTATTATTTGTTTTCAAATCTCTAAATGACCTTGCGCAACCTTACCTCTCTGAGCTCATCTGCCCCTACACACCTGCCCGGCGCCTCAGGTCTGCGGACCAGACATTAAGAGAAGTACCAATAACTAAACTGAGGCTCAGAGGGGATCGAGTCTTTTCCGTTGCTCGTCCCTCTCTCTGGAATGACCTCCCACTGAACCCGCCTCAAAACTCACTTGTATTCTTTGGCATTTGACTCAGCATGACCCACAGAATAAGGAATAGACAGAAGCGTCAATAGGCTCCTTCGGGTGAGTCCGGTAAACTTCGGCAATTTCCGTGGCGCCATTTTTTTTTGTTGAGAACCGAGTGAGAAAAAAATGGATTCCCGATTACAGTTTGTTGAGAAATCAGAACTGTACACGAAATAAACGATGGATAATCCACCAAATAACAAAAAGTGGTATGGAAATTACTGCTGCGTCATCAACTGTTCAAGTTGCTCGACCACGATCGACGAAAGAACGGCAAAATGCATCAAAATGCATGGATTTCCTAATCCGAATAAAGAGCGAGATCGGTAAGTTTATTTAATGTAGTTTAATTTTAGCAAGGGCACGCTAGGGGGGTGCGATTTTCACTAGTTATTACGAGTTATTATCATTAGTTTCTTTTGAGATCCGAAGCTGTGAACCACATTCAGTGTCTGGTCGTTTAAAAAAGTTTTGGAATCTGAGTGGCTACTGGCGGATTGACTCAACTTGATTTGAACCCTCGTTGCTTTTCTTACAGATGCCTGAAATGGATAACAAACACACGCCGGGCTGACCTCACAATTCAAAACATCAGAGCAAAGAAGATCTGTTCAAAGCACTTCGAGCCCAATGCGTACATGTGTCCAAATGACATACATGGATCCAGACTACTTCCAAGTGCCATTCCTACCATCGTCAGTTGCCCAAATCCACCTCCACCATTGGGAAGTAAGCGTAAACTACCAACACCTCGCATCTCAGTCATACCAAAGAAGAAGCTGAAGCCATCACGATTGCCCACTGATTCCATTGATAATGACACGGTATTTGTGGAGTCCGCTAATGTAACCCCAATGGAAAGCCACACCTGTTCATCATGTGAATTTTTACAATCTAAGTTGGATCAAGCTTCAGCAGAAGCTGATAAATTGAGAAAAACAGTGAAGATCTTGCAACAGAAGTATAAGGTGGAGCATCAACATACTCAGCGACTCAAAAATAGACTCAAAGACACCAAAGCAATGCTCCAAGACGCTATTTCTAATGAAAAGTTGCGAGAGGACTCTATGACTGAAGAAATGTTGTCCAAACTTCCTCCTGTACCTGCAGGATTGCTGAACATTATGATGAGAAAACAACAGAGACTTATTTGGAAAAAGCATCGGAAAGTTCTGGTTATGTCTGACTGGTTATGTCAATGCCATCAGATGTTTGGCATGTGCTTTTTCTACCACAGACTTGTTGGACAGTTCCATTTCAGAAGGAAGGAACTGTATGGACGATGGTGAAACTGATTCATTGTTTTCGAAATTTGAGACGCCTTTGAGCGAATGCGAGTCGAAAGTTGAGTCAAATGTGGTAGTTCCTAACAAATCAAATGTTGTAAGTCTGAATGTGGATTCGGCATGTCTTCCAGTAGAACGTTTTCATTTCGATGAGATCCAGAATGATGTTTGCTTATACATCTCTGGATGTGTCGTAAGGTCACTCGTAAAGGGAATGAGAAAGTTTCACCTTTGTGAATTATGTGTTGGTTCTCTGTCCGCCCCTGAATTTCGTGATGACGGTTCGTTTAGTGCGTACAAGGAGTATAAAGAAAACTGCTTGACACACGTCTGTCCGATCATAAGGGAAGTAGCTCTATTGTATGAGGCTCACTTTCAGAAGTCAACGGGATGCACGCTTCCAGTCCATCCCAGAGCTACACTGATTCAGTCGTTTTATGACACTCATAATGTATTGTCGAAATGCCAACCACTGTTCGAAAAATGCGCTCACGAGAACGTTGTCGATGCATTTCTCCGACTGTACTCTAATATTCGAATATTTCACTATGTTCGCATGTTCAATGAACGTCTGAGGAAAGGAAAAAAGGGTGCAGAGTTGAGTAAGTCGAAAAAGTTGAATTTTTGAAATTAAAGTATGGTAAAAAGTTATACGTTCTGTACAGTTCCGGTTCTTGTACATATTCTCTGTGCCAATAAAATGTAAATATGTACAAAGTACGTTGATTTCTCGTTAACTCTTGCAATTTCTAGTATGGTAAAAAGTTATACGTTCTGTACAGTTCCGGTTCTTGTACATATTCTCTGTGCCAATAAAATGTAAATATGTACAAAGTACGTTGATTTCTCGTTAACTCTTGCAATTTCTAGTATGGTAAAAAGTTATACGTTCTGTACAGTTCCGGTTCTTGTACATATTCTCTGTGCCAATAAAATGTAAATATGTACAAAGTACGTTGATTTCTCGTTAACTCTTGCAATTTCTACGTGTGGCTTTTACCACAGAATAAGGAATATTCTGTGGCTTTTACTGTGTTCGCGACCATAGTCGCGACACAGAATACGCTCACTCAACAAAACAAGATGGCGGATTGCCGGAGGGTGGAGCTACCGGCGGCACACGAATTAGAGCGCGTGCCTATTGTGGTGACACTTCTGTCTATTCCTTATTCTGTGGCATGACCCAAATTATGATCTTAGTTATACTGTTTGGTGCTCTCTACCGTCTTTGTTACTCTTTGCTTTACTGTTGTATATGTTAGTTGCTCCATGTACAGCACTTTGTGTGCAACGATGGCTGTTTGAAAGTGCTCTATAAATACATTTGAGTTGAATTTTGAATTTGAGTTGAGGTTTCTGCAAAGAGATGGTGGTTGCAAGAAAGGGATAATGACAGCCGGGGCAGTAGAGAGATTGAGAACAAGAGAGATGTATATGAAGGCTGCAGAGAGGTCAGTTGCATGGCAACCAGTGGAGCAGACCTCGATTGGGCTCAGAGATGAGCAAGAAAACAAGGAAGCTACGGCACCATTTTTAGGGGTAATTATTAAATACCACAGCTGATAAAATCATTGTATTTAAATAAACCAGTAGTGCTGTGGGATTCTTGCTCGGTGTACCCAGATACCTGCTTCATCCTCACAATGGCGAAACTGTCTCATTTCAACAGTATGAGCAGAGCTACAAGCTTTAACCCCTTAAACCAAGGGCAACTTTGCCGAAAACGCCTGTGGAAAGGTGCACCCAAAGTCAATTTTTAGCTGTTCTTGAACCATTTGGAGTATCAGCATAGTTTTGGTCACTTTTTAAAATATTCAAAATGCCACATTATGAATATTTCTCCCATACAGTAAGAATTTGTGTAAGTGCTCCTGTCAGTGAACTATGGATGTTTGGAAACAAAAGGAAAAGGCGAATCTTATGTTTGTCTAATTTCTTTTCACAATATCTGCCTTGAAAATGGATTTAGAATGTTGATTAGGACTTGAAGAGACTACAGGATCAAAGCTTAAGTCTCCCCAAGCTTCGGTCCAAATTTGACAATTGTAACATGTAGGGTAGCATTCAAATCTCCAGAAACTCAGCTTTTAAAAGATGTATAACATGTTCACACATGACGACGTGCATCAGCGATTTGTTTTGACAGATGATGGAGGGCCCCGTCCTAAACTGCCTCAGTTTAATATCTTCACTGTGTGTACACGAGGTCAGACACGTCAGGCACTTCAAAAGGGAAATGCTGAACCCCTACATGCGGTGTGTTGCTGCCTTTTATTGCATTACGCAAGACATCATCCACGAAGAATCACATGACCCGACAGTTGGAGCAAATCTACTTGGGATTTATTTACCGTGCTCACTTATTGCTTTTATGGCTTAGACGCCTGTGTGAGAGCAGAGTAGGGCTGGATTTCCACTGTTTTGATTTGCATAATCTAAACCTAATTGTGTATTGTCAGAGGAATTTTGGATGACATTTGCAGAGAAGTGAAGGACAACGTTGACAGCCAACAGGGATGGTCTTTTTTGGAGTCTCATTCCTGCTTGTAGCTGAACATCCATTCACCTTTTAATGTCAACACTCATGTTTAAATATGTGGCCTGTAACCATGAGTGGAATACCATTATTAATAAAAATCAAAAAACAGTTAACTTTGCCTTCCAATGCTTCAGCTCCAAACCTTGACACCACAATATGGTGGTTCACAATCGAAAATTCACTAATAACGTGACAAAAACAAACCAACTTTAAATCAAACGCATCATACTTGCCAGAGATACTAATGCACACTCAGGTTCTTTGCTCGTGTATGTCTAAGATACATGGAGTGCTCTTTCTGTACATGCTAAAAGTGCCCCCAAAACTTTCTTTGTTGAAAAACACTAGCCAGCTGAGATGTTGAGTGGCCGACACTCATTTTTGTGTGAAAAGTGGTCCTTGAAAACATTTTTTCAGTCACATATGACATCATTTTCTCCTCTAAACAACCTTTGGTGCACATAATTAGCTGAATCATTCAAACACTATTTAGCGAAGCCAAACAAAGGATGGAAACATGCAATGTCACTCTGAGCCAATCAAAATTCTGATTGGTCAAAAAAAAAAGGTGTTTTCATTGAAGCATTGAAGCCTTGAAATTTTGGGCTTTGACAGGTTTCTGAAAAGCTTGTCCAAACACATTCAAAAGCTGTTTTACTTATCACAGTTATTCTTGTTCAAAATGTCCTTGCAAATTCATTGCTTCACTAACTGTGGCAACTGTTTGAAAAACAGACATATTTGTAAATAGTCGGAAGATGTGTCGCCCAGGTTCTTTTTTATTCGACATTGTTACAGACCACGTAACAATAGTTACGATGGTTAGAAGCCTGTATACCCATTTAAACCATTCGTGCGTTGCATTCACCGCTCAGTAAGAAATCAGTACCCATTCTCTACATTGATCATCATGCCGGGGGAAACAAAGCACAAAGAGGAAGGCAATAATGAGTACCTTGTGTTATACAATGCCTGTTTGGATGGACACAAATAGCAAAAGAGTGGTGAAACAATTGAGAGCGAAATTTGAAGATAAGGGCCAGCCTGCACCAACATGTATGTAATACAGTTTTTGGTGTTACATATATCCAGATTTGATTATGGACAGCAGAAAACTGAATACTGGAGAACGTCCGCACACCTTTTCATTGGGTTGGGTCCATAGATTTGCCTGCTACTCCAAGAATTGACAAAGGGTCCCAAACGTTCCCAAAGGAGAGACAAATCGTTGCTAATGTTCACAATACTGTCCCAAATAGCCACCAATAGTCAAAGATAAACATTCCGTCGCTGGGAGGGAGCAGTCTCTCTGTCCGTCTTGGCTCGAGGGCCATTTTGGGGCCAGAGGTTGAGAAGTGTTTTCTTTTCAGACGTGGGTTTTAATCCGTCCCTTTAATCGTCCCTAACAGGGTGAAGTTCCTACAGACACCCATTTCACAAACGACTAACAGAAACATGCCCAACCTGACTTGCGTGTGTAATCCGCCAATACACGACTTCAGACCTAATATGAAATATCACGATGTGCCGCATGACTCATGCGTGTTCACTGTGTTTGTATGCAGGTGGGAGTGACTTCATTGTGCTTCTAGCAAACAAGAGGAGGTGTCCTCATCCTCCATCAAGAAACTTTTTCACATCGCTAGTTAGTCTGGTGACCGATGGTAGTTGCGTTGGCAACTAAATTCCATCTTGGATGACACTTAGAAAGTTGTAAACAATTCAACCCAGCCATTTTAAAATGCTGTCTGTCTCGTCCCGTGCCATTTGTGTGTGTGTGTGTGTGTGTGTTTACTTTGTTACTGTATTCATCCGCATCTGCTTATTCATGCGCATATGCAAGACGTCCTGTGGACATTTCGACTCCGATGAGAGGCGGCCAAAAGTTCATTTCAGCCTACCCAGGAGAAATGGGCTTGGACAAAAATATAAATGACATCATCTCTATGGCGTGTCCTGGGTCAACCCCATGGTCTCATCCTTGTGGGATGTGCCTGAAGCACTTCACCAGGGAGGCGTCGTGGAGTCATCTTGATCAAACAACCGAGCCACCTTATCTGGCTCATGGCGTGTCCTGGGTCAACCCCATGGTCTCATCCTGGTGGAATGTGCCTGAAGCACTTCACCAGGGAGGCGTCCACGAGTCATCTTGATCAGATAACCGAGCCACCTCATCTGGCTCCTCTAGGTTGCGGCTCTACTCTGAGCCCCTGCTGGATGGCTGACTTCCTCACCCTATCTCTGACGTAAAGCCAGACGACGTGTGGAGGAAACCCTTTTGGCAGCTTACATCTTCTTCTTTTGATCTCGACCAACATTCTCCTGATCACAGGTGAGGGTGGGAATGTAGATCGACTGGTAAAGTCCAGACCTTCGGCTTTTGGCTCAGCTCCTTCTTCACCACAACAGATCAATACAGATTTCACATCACCACAAGTGCTGCACCAATCAGCTTTTCGGTTCTCGCTCCATCCTCCCATCAGTTGTGAACAAGACCACAAGATACTCAAAAACGACATCAGTTTGGGGCAAGATCTCATCCCCAGCACTCCACCCTTTTCAGACTCAGGACAAAGGTCTCAGATTCGGAGGTGCTGATTTTCATTTGGACCACTTTACACTGGGCTGCAAGTGTTGCGAACTGCTGTTTGGTGCATAGGCACAAACAATAGCCAGGACCTAATATAGGATTATACCCTCTCGTCCACCAAGGTTAACCCCAACATACATGTGCCAAGGCGGTGGGCACTAAATATGCCCACACCTCATCACCGTGGGAAAATCCAGAGTAAAAGAGATGCCATCCCATCTCAAAAGGACTGGAACCAGAGCCCAGTGTGTTGAGGCGAGCCCAACTCCATTTACTCTAAATTTCCCTGACTTCACACACCAGTTCAGGCTCCTTCCCTGCAAGAGAGGGGATGTTTCATGTTCCTAGTGCCAGCATCTGTAGCCACGGACATGGAACACCAACATCCCTGCTTTTGGCCTCTGCCGAGCTCACACTGTACCCAATTTCTATGGCTCATCCCATAGGTGGTGAAACCATGGGAAGGGCGACCCACATTGCCTTTTCGGCCCCATGGGCACGGGCCTGGCTATGAGAAGCTTGGCAGCTAGCCCCCGAAATGACTCCCATTAAAGATGAGTTTGAGTCGACCAGTCTTGACCAGCTCATCAGCCTTGCAGAAAGGCTTGATTGTCATCTCCTGAACCACCAGAGTGAAAGCAGTTGGCTCCAGGGTCCTGTTCAGTCACTTCAGTACATTGCAGCACCTTCTTTCGAGGTACAGAGTTTGCCACCCACTATAGTGCTGACAGCGAACCTATGCACTTATGAGGTGTCCATCCTACTGTTGAGGAAAATACACACAAACGTAATTCCAACCTGTAACTTCAATGTGGAGTTAAGTGCCACGACAGTGCCAACTATCCCATACGTACAAGAACAACATCGGGCTCGTCTGTCCGGAAGGACATATTGGTGAATCTCTTTTATTATACTGCATCCCCAGTTCATTTCAAGCTCTATGCTAGCCTCTGTTGGGAAAAAAAATGTCTGTCCTTGCTGCCCTTATTCATCCATCAATCCATTATTCAAGCTGCCTATCCTCACAAGGGTTGTGGGCAAGCTGGAGTCTGTCCTAGCTGGACTTGGGTAGTAGGCGTGGTACACCCTGAACTGGTTGCCAACCAATCACAGGGCACACAAAGACAAACAACCACTCCCAATCAAACCAAGGAAATATTTAGAATGTTCCACTGACCTACGATGCATGCTTTTGGAGTGTGGGAGGATATAGGAGTACCCGGAAAAAAAAGAAATGACGCTAAAAGAACATGCAAACTCCACAAGCAAGGCCAGCGGCCATAATCTAACCCATTACCTCTGCCCTCTGAAGTGGACGTGCAAACCAGTTGTCTGCCATGTGAATACATATGGGGATTTTTTTTTTATATTGCAATCAATTAAAACACTACACACAAACATATTTGACTCTCATAAAAATGTGGTCACAAATATGTGCTCAAAGGAGCTTATTTTGTGCTCAAAATAAATTTTCTTCCAAAACCTTGGAACCTGTAAAAAATTGTGGATGCTCATCCAGGATCTTTCATCCACAACCGATGGAGGTGTTGATCCAGTGATGTCTGAACCACAAGTCTCAGGGTGGCGAGGTGTGTCTGTTTTTTGTTTTTTTCATAATATATGAATAATATCAAATTGCATTATGAATGAAGTGTAAAAGAATAAACGCACACTGACATTCAAAACAATGCTTAATTATTAATCTATAAATAAATAATTAACATACATATGAAATAAACCAGGCTGCGCGCTTTTTGACAGGTCATACATTTGTCTCCCACTGCAAAGGTCGTGTCCTTTCCTGGCTTTCCTGTGTGCAGTTTGCATGTTCTCCCCATTTCTGCTTGAGTGTTCTCCAGGTACTTTCCTCCCACGTCCCAAAATCAGGCATGCATGGTAGGCGCGTTGAAGACTCGAGATTGTGTGAATGTGGATTTGTTTGCCTAATTGTGCCCTGCAACTAGGTTGCAACTAGTTCAGGGTCGACCCCGCCTTTGGCCCAAGATAGCTATTGAATAGGATCCATGTCCGCGACCCTAATGTGGAAATGGATGGATCTATGATTTCAATTAAATATGAATGGATTATCTAAAATGACGTTTTACTTTTTCAAATGAACCATACCTTTGCTGACCAGGTATATTCATCAGAACAAATGTCCTGACAGAAAAACTAATACATAATACTTAAAATGATAAATAATCAAGACAGTTGTGAGTTAAACTTAACCCCCCCCCCAAAAAAAAAAAAAAACCCCAACAACATACATTTGAATATATTTTTACTATGACAACACAAGATTGGTATTGAGGAACAGAAGCATATTCACATTTATCATACAGCCAATATGCATGAGTTACTCAGACAACTGTGGAAGAGACAAATGAACTTTTTTTCCATTTATTAATTTGTATCAATACTTTGTGAGTGTACTAAAAAAACAATTGATACTCTTGTATGAATAAGTATTGGAATCGGTAAGTATTGGAATGGAAAAGCCACATGTGTGTTTCTGTGTCTGTGAATTTCAGTAGGACGTGACTTGTGCATTTTGGGATTTAGGACGCTTTGCGTACGCGTGAGTTGTGAATTCTGCAGACAGGCACCCTCAGGTCAACTGAGCTTTGTGCAGGGATTACTTGCCTGTTGGCAAAGTCAGAGCCTCAGAATCACTTTCCCCGCAGGCTCTTTGTCACTCGTCCACAAAGTGAGAGACAGCTACAGCGACAAGCAGACGGCGTGGATCCATTTTGGTTCTCGGCTATTTCCTTTCCTTCTTTCTCTTGACACTATAATACTTAGTCACAGCAGCTCCATGAAAAGGCTCTTAATTCAAATTTGGGGCATTGCGGAATGGCACGCTGCACGATTACCAACTTCAATGTGCATGATTTCAAATGCAAAACAGTGACAGCAATAGAAACCCCTGCCAAGGAAGATATTAAATCATAGTTGCTGTAGTGGTATTTTTGTATATTTGTAAAACAAGGCTCTATAGAGTGGCATCCCTCAGTAAAGATCCATCAGTGGAATATTGCTGTGGCGTCCTTTCAAGGCTGCTCATTGATACCTGCTACTTAGAGAATACACCAAGTTAGATTTTTGCATTTTTCTGATATTTGGTGATTTTGAGTCAAATCCGTTGTCTGTATGCGCCGTTTTAATCTTAGGACATCCACCTGACTCAGCCTGGTTTGGGAGCGATGAGTGTCGAACAGTGAGCTAAAGACTTGGGAAGCCAGCTCAGCTCAGCATCATATTTGACAGGACGGAAAGGTGAGGTATGTACAAAGGTGATCATTTCTATTTAAACTAATCCTTCATTTTTTCGCAGTGAATGGGGTCCAGAAACCCCCAGCAAAAGGGGTTTTTCCCCTCCCGGCAGGAATTTTTGTGCCTGTGGGTACATGCAGGTTTGAAATATGTGAACATTATTTATACTGCACATATTTGAGAGAATGATTAAAACAGGTGACATATTAACTTAACTCTAAATATAAAACCTTATAATACAATAATGAACATGAATCAACATTGCCTTCTGAGAGAGCCCAAGAACCTTGTGTTGGTAGTCTAGAAGAAGGCTCCCATTTGACTTGTACAGGCTTTCGGTTCATTGGGGGCTTTTCTGCTGGAGGCGCTGACAGTGTAGCTGGGGTTTTTAAATTGGAGAAAAACATGGTGATTGGTCGCATTATAACATTCATGTTGTCTTATAAGTCAAAACAAGTTTGATATATCTTTTTTATGAGACACTGCTCTTTTTTGGGGCGGGGGTATAAACAAAAGTCTTACCTAGCTGACAGTTTCAGCGGCTTCCTTGTGATGTTTGTAAAAAAACAGCAGACCGGGTGGATGAATCTTCAAAACAAGGCTCCCCAATTTAATCAGAATAGCGTGCTCATAATGGAATGCTCAGGAGACCTTGCGTCAAATACCCTTGGACCATTACTACAATGACTGTGTAGTTTGTGGTTGGCTCTTCAACGACAAGAGACATCAGCATCTGGAAAAATGTTCCTTACAGGTGAAGAAAGATGGCCATTGGTGCTGATCCTTTTTTTCACCAATTAATATGATACAAATGTTGACGTTAGGCTATCAATGTAATGGAGTAGGGATACAAAATACAGCTGTTGGCCAGTCACTGAGCATGAATGGGACTAGAAGCTACATTTGCCCCGGCAGTTCTAAACCTTCAAAGTATCTCCGACGTCTGACGATGATGCCTCAACTGTACAACTTGATACAATACCAGAGGGTGTGCAGGGGTGTGCACATCATGAATCCCCATAGCCAATACATGGCCAATGACTCTGCTCCTGAAACCATTGGGCTAAAATTGTGTGAAGCCTCATGAGGCTTTATCTCATCATCACTAGCATGCACACACAAAAGGTCACGAAACCAAGCTCCAAAACCTGATGTGCTCCTGATGGTTACCCAAAATGGTGAGGGAAAGAGAAACAGTCTGGTGTGTAGCAATCTCCAGGGGGCTTCCATAAATGGCACTGGCTGTTCCGGGCGAGTCTAAAAGACGCACAAAGAATTTAGCATTTTAAACAACCTGTAGAAGTAGAATTGTCGTCTGTGCCTGAATCACCATCACTCGAAGGGAGACTAAGTTGTTGCAGGAGGAGGCAGTGGCAGACAAGTTAATCTGATGAGATGATTCAGTAGACGTCACAGTGTCACTCACCATAAGGCTGCGTTCTGTGGTAGCAAGAGGACTCTCGGGATGAAGTGAACATTTATTGATGAAGTGCACGGACCTTCCATAACAGATGCAAAGACCTTGAGCAACCTGGTATGTGCGTTCCTCCAGAGACTGGTGGGTTCTTCCCCGGCAGCAGCAGGCAACTCGGGGCTTCTGAAAAGCTGGGGCGACCAGTTGAGGTATAGCTGTGTGTGGGGAGGAAGGGTGGGTTGGTTTGGCACTCCGGTGACATTTTTTGATCCGCTTATCAAGCTGAATCAGTAATTAGATTAACTGCTCGAGAGTCTCAGGCTCATACTGAGTAGACAGCTGATCTTGAAGCCCCTTTGGAAGTTCACTAAGGACAGCTGTTTTTGTCCAGCCTCATTCCACACACTTCCAGAGGTTAAAATCCTGAACTCGATGGCATCATCTACAGTTGACTGAGAGCCCTGACGTAATGGCAATTGCCAATTGCCTGAAGACTCATTAATGAGTCTACGCATCTCCTAAGAAAAGCAGCAAATGAAAGTTTTTCTCACTTTGAATCCCACAAGGAATTGGTCCATGTCAGATTCATCAATTAGTCATTCATAAAACAGCGGGAGAAAGGATGACTCTTGACACTGGTGTCAGGGGGAAACTGCAGATGAAACAGTCAAGTCGTTTCTATCAACGTTGCCCAACCGATTCTTCCGCGGATATCCCTTTTAATTGCTTCAGGATGCCCTAGTTATATGGGTGTTTCCAACATAGGGATCGGGGGTGGTACTGTGTTTGGAAACATAAAGACTTATTTGAATAATCTGTGACATGTGAAACAGCCTCAGCAGTACATCGAGCTAAAAAAATAAACACTTTCCATTGTCACACAACCAGGGAATTTAACAAAAGTCACTGAAGTCAAGAACAAGTGGGCAAGATCATGCAGGGGGAGCCCACAGAGCAATGAATTACAGCGCCACGAACTCGGGGTTAAAGCCTCTTTATACTTACAGGTTCACATGGGTGTCAAGGCCACATTACATCACCTGACCAACGCATTGTATGAGAAAACTCCACCGTGCGGTGTCCAAGCCAATACTAGACGTAGCAACACCTCTGACTTGGAGTGAAACTGTACATTGTACACTTTCAAAACATCGCAGTGGACTGGATGTGAGTATAAAGGCAAACTGTGCACGGCATTACCACAGTGACATCCATGCGGTCACTGCCCATGTAAGTATAAAGTGACCTTTAGAGCCCCCAATAAAAGACTAGTGGGGGTAGGGGAGGGTCAACTGCAGCAAATTGGAGTCAGGCCAGTTCCGGTACTGCAGTAAAGACGGCTGGAGTCAGTGACACACACACACACACCCACACACACACAAGGCCGGTGTGGTAGTCAGTCGGATTCACTTGCTGATGCTGCTCTTTGAGCGATAAACAATTTGACACCCATTTGAATCTCTCTTTGTCTTCATTAGTAAATCCAAGAGGCTGCGACAAACACTTACAAATGCAGAAAAAGACAGTTTTAAAATTTACATTTTAGTGTGCATGTTTTGCGACACTCATTGCGCTCCACCTATCCACCACAGGTTATCTTTGTTTTTATTTTTGCGTCAGCCCTTTTTATCATGTTTCCTGTTGTTTATCTTTGCTCGGGTTAACATGCACCGTTGGTTCAATCATTTTTTGTTTCACTGCTCAAAAGCTGTGTTGACTCTGCGTTAGGATTCTGAGCATGTATTCGTGACTCATCCATAATTTGTTTTTTTTTTTCACGATAGCCATTTGTTGAACCCTTTCAGGGACAGCGTTTACGACAGTGTCCATCTTCTAACGCTATCAGGTTACAGGGTGCATGGCAGGGTTAAAAAATCACATATTCTCCCATGTGCTTAGCTCAGGAAAGGTAAACTGCTGCGCACTAAAATCTTCCATGTCAATTATCTTCATGGAATGTACGCATTCTGGGCTGAGTGACACTTAAATGAAGGCTTTCCCTGTCCATTCCGGCAGCGCGTGCATTCTCTCAGAGAATTCAGCATCTTTTCTCTTGTGCGCTCAGGGGACTGTCCTAAGTATCCCGCCTCTTGAAGGTGAAACATACTTCATGTTTTGCTTCAATTAACTGGCTCCCTGCTCCGCTGGCGATGGCCATGTGACAGTGCAGCTGCTAACTCGTGCTGGCGGCTTGGAGTTTGTCTGAAATCGGTGCTCACAAAAACTGCAGTCATTATAATGATGGTGATAGTGAGTTAGTTATTCATTTGCTTTTACTGCTGGTCGTGAAATCGATATACTGTAAGTGACGCATTTGCGTATGCGGCAAGCCACGTTGCTTGGTCACTCGCATTTCTACTGATGCATACATGCATTCAGTCATGGGCCACTTCACTCTGATTAAATTACTTGTATTTATTAAATAGAAACTGCAAATATACCTGCTCCTTCAAAGTTGACTGTTAGATATGCCACACACACACACGTCACTGGTGACGATAAGGACCACTTCCACATCCACTACACGTAAATTAATTTTACATTTAAAGTGTGACATTTTCCAAATGGATCTTCATGGAATTCACATGTCTCACGGAAATCGGGGCCACCCTCATACTTCATCTAGTCACGTCTCTTTGGTGATTGCACACAAATGTCCAGGTTATAGGGGTGGGGGGGCGGGGGTCGAATTGCCGCGCCTTGACAGCGCACAAGCCCAGGAGTCTAAAAAATGACTCGAGCACAAAAGGGAGAATATGCCCCAAAACCAGCCAGACTTATCAGGATTTGTCTCCTCTCGCACACCAGATTAAATGGAGAGAAAGTAAGCACTAATACAATCGTCCTCTTGGCCATTGTTTATTGTCTGCAAGAGTTATGTGAGATGTGTAAACTTACCTGATGATCCACATGAACCATCTCCACTTTTCATACAGGAGGCAATTGCAGTGATTACATCCCTCTCTCTTTCCGTTCTATTCAGCCACCTCCATCTTCTTAGCAGAAGTTTGTTGGCATATAAATATAATAATAGCAAAACTTTTAGTGGCAAAATGTGACTATTTAGAAGCAGTGTGTATCTCTGAGGTGTCTTTGAGCAAGGTACGGAAACACCACAGAGGCAGCTCAGGTTTGCTGTCACTGTTTGCATGCCACAATATTTTCCCTTGCTTACAGATGAGTAGTCTGTTTCTTTGCATGGTGTGTAGGCAAAATGTGCAGCTGTTAATTGAATTTCCCCTTGTGTTATTGTAATCGGTACAATAGATAAAGATCTAAACAACCCTGTAGATGCCTGAATCTTGTTTTTTTGTTGAGTCATTAATTATTCACAGATGTATGCAGTATGCACTATAATTTTGGTTTACTTTGTCAGCCATGACAAACAACAATAGGATGAAATTGGAAATCATTGCTGGAGGTACAAATACCAAACTGGATGCAGTATTAAGTATGGAGATATTCTCATGCCATGTTGCACACATATTTTAAACATCGACTGAACACTGTCTTGAAAAAAACGCCTTATACTTTCTCAAAACCAGCATTAATATGTTGTCACGTCTGCACTATTTCATTACATGCATTATATTCCACTTACCAACACTGTTTATATAGTCCTAAACTGTGGAGACTTCTGCTCGATGGTGACACAGAGAGAAGGCATTTGTTTTTAGTAGCTCGGACAGGTACTGTAATTCCTCATAAATAATTTGCCCCTTAAAAAATTTTTAATCATATGTATATATAAAATACTCGAATTGAATTTTACCCTTGGCCACAATGCGAAGCAGGATTCTGGTTAAGGTAAGCCATTTTAAACTTTAAATCAATATATTGCTGTTCTATGAGTTACCATAGCTGCACACAGACAGCAGCATGTTCTCGCTGACTGTACTTTTACCGTTAAATTAGACGATCATTTAAGTGTATATGTGTGGCCAGCCACCGTATGATGTAGACAAACTGATAGTGCACTCCATTACCATTTTAATTATGTCAGATTTTCATCTGTACTATGACATGATTCTTTACCTAGTCGTCATTCGGTTGGGTTGACATGTCTCTCGATGGTTCTGGGGTTGTCTAAAGGTTAGCGTTTAAGGTGCACACCCACTTTGTTGATGTAAGTGGGATTGCGGCCTGGTGTTTAGTCGGTCCTGTGCCAGAACACTCGGGACCGCAGTGACCTTTAATTTGTTTTTGTGGACCCACTTTTGGATGTGACCCTTGTGGCCTTTGTTCATTTATAATTGGGAGGAGAGAGGTGATATTTTGTCAACAATTTCATACGATCCTGCCCACTGGGTTTGGAAATTGTGGGAGAGACCTTTTTGGGCTCACTGAATATTCACACTTGGCTCCATGAACAAGTAGTACTTTACTCACTTGCCAACTTGGTTTATGAAGCTTTCTTCTCATAGTACGTTCGCTGACCACCTGCATTTTTTCCTAGCTGCTATTGGGGAAAGTTGAATGTTGCTCAGAGGTGAGCCTGCAAGTGATCCACGTAATGGGAGGACACATCGGCCGTGGCTAGGTTTGCTTCTCCAGGCTGGTAGAGGAGGTGCAGAGAGAGTGTCATTCGTCGTCCAGTCATCATCTCAAATGGGGACAGACCCGTGGACTAGTGCGGTGTGGCTCGAATGGCCATGAGTACCAGGGGAGTTTGCTAACCTGTGATTGGATGTCACAAATTTCTTCAACAAGCATTGTGCACTTAGGCCTTTCCACCTGTGCTGATGACTATTGTGCAGCAGACATGAGGTGACCTGGCGAGAATGCTTGCAGCGAGTTCAGTATTTGTGGTTTGGAAAGTGATGACTCATTGCCATGTCACTTTCTCATAGATGGAAGAAGTTACAAAGTTATTAGCATCAACTCACAAACGACAGTTTCAATCAAGTTGGGATGTTGTGTACAACATTAATAAAGGCAGTACATGCATCCATCCATCTATTATCTGTTCTACATATTTGGTTGTGGGCATGCCAGAGCTGTCCTCGGGGAGCATGCGGGGTACACCCTGAACTGGTAGCCAGTCAATCACATTGCACACAGGCAAACAACCATTCGCACTCACAATCAACATCTTGGCACAATTTTCCATAATAGTCTGCCACAATGATAAACTTATTACCATGGAATAATAAGCTATGCCTTATTGATATGATATATGACAATGTCCATCCATCCATTTTCCGAACCGCTTTATCCTCACTAGGGTCGCGGGGGGTGCCGGAGCTTATCCCAGCTGTCTTCGGGCAGTAGGCGGGGGACACCCTGAATTGGTTGCCAGCCAATCGCAGGGCACACAGAGAGAACAACCATCCACGCTCACACCTAGGGACAATTTAGAGTGCACAATCAGCCTGCCATGCATGTTTTTGGAACGTGGGAGGAAACCGGAGCACCCGGAGAAAACCCACGCAGGCCCGGGGAGAACATGCAAACTGGATGGAGCTGGATTTGAACCCGGTACCTCAGCACTGTGAAGCCGACGTGCTAACCACTGGACTGCCGGGCCGCCCTATATGACAATGTGATAAAAAAAAAAAAGCAACCCTTATATAACTCAAGGAAGTTTGCAAAGTTTCTGTGTATACAGCATCACCTCAATAAAACTACCTGGCAATGAAAAAGAGGACAGTTGAGAATGGAGGTCAATGATGGTAGACTCCATACTGACTTGAATAAAGGTCACTATATCTACCTGACTCAAGAGAAATCCGTGGAGGGAACCTAATAGTCTGATAAAGGAATGAAGGAAGCAAAAAACATCGCACCTAGGGTCATAGTTGTGGCACCTCTCCTCATGGGGTCTGGACACAGGTAACGTTTGTGTTTGCTGAGAGAATATATTTACGTTCGGTGTGCTGCAGGATGATGATAAGTATTGATTTGTGCAGTCCGGAAAGTACACATTTTAGTATTCGAATGGATGTTTGTGCTAACAGTTTGTTTTGTTGGTGTTGCCACTTCACCTCCCATTCCCACACACACTTCTCTTATCGTTCTCAGACCTTAATATCCGCTGCCTGCTCTTGTATTTGCAACCACCGTACCACTTCTATGCAGTTATTCTCCCTCCCCTGGCTCTCACCACGTTTCCCTCTGTCTTTTTCGCACCATGTTCCAGCCCTCCATCTCATGTCTTGGCCTATGGTGAGGTTACATTTATCTTGCTCCAGAAATTGGTTTTTGAGTGCACAAAGTACACGCAAGTGGTGAAGGCCAAAGTGCTTGCCGACCCTTGGATATGTACAATTTCATAATTGCACGGACATTTTTAAAGCACTGACCTACATCCAAGTTTTTGTTAGTTTTTTTTAACTTCAGCTAACAGGTTCATGTCATCGTTTTCACCCATACTTCTTTAAGGCTTCTTCTTGCCCATTGTGCTTGGGGGCCAGGGGTAAGGGTGGTGGTTGCGGTGGGTTAGGACGCATTAAATATTAACAGAAACTCATGGGATATGAGTATGGAGTCCATGACAGTTTGATGGGTTTATAATTAAGCAGGCAGGGATTAAAGACATGGAGCTGCATTTGCCTGCCACTGAAATATGTCTGGTTTGTGCGCAAACACGTAGCTACACAGGTCTGGAGCTTATTGCACAGCTGGCTGGGTCAACAAAACCAAACTATGGAGTCAAGAGTCATTAGCGGCTTGATGTGTTCAAGAGTGCAGGCCTACCATTGCCTGTGCATGTACACAGGGAAGGTCAAGGCTCATAAATCCGCAGTGTGTTGTCTTCACAGATCATTACATTGGGTACTCTGTTTGTCATGCCAACAGGACTGATTTGGGCAAGTATTGGGTCATTTTGAGTTTGCAACATTGGGCTTCGGTTTAATGGGTCATGCAATCCAAGAAGTTTATTCAACTTTGGAAAATGCAGTGACAACAGAAACAGGTTGGATTTTAAAATTCTAAGTGGCAACTATTCAAACATTTCAAACAGCCCCCAGCAGCAGGTGTAGACCAAGCTAGTATAGTCGCCATCTTTCCCCTTGAGCTCGTTTAAAAACGAGCAAATGTTACTTAAGAGATCAATGCAATAGCTGAAAAAGACAAATAAAGTGGTCAATTGAAAGATGAAACAAATGCCTTTTTAAACATAATGTGCTTACTTAACTGTTTTTGTGTACAGTGAACTGCAGTGTAAATTGCAAAATCGCTCTTCCGGCATTGCGTTGTAAAATAGTGCTGATCGTTAGATTAACCTTCATTCAACGTTCCTACACTTCAAATGTTGTGAATGAAAACATTACTCTTTTGCAGTGCATGCATTACCAGTGACCAACCGTCTGAGGATTAAGTTGTCTTTTTAGCAGGCTCTTTTTTTCATTCAGATTTTACTTGCCTGATCGTGACTTTAGTGTGGTGTCGAGGTTTGGACATGGCTAACGCAGCACATCAAAGGCCAGGAACTCCTTGACTTGTACTCCACGTCTCCATTTGGAGTTGTTTAATTTGATTAGTATGCACACGAGTTGTACTGAGTCGACTGGTCATTTATTTGAACAACGTTATGCCACACTCTCATTCCAAATGAGTATGCACAATCCTGTGTTGGTTTAGCTTCTACTTCTTTGTTGGTTTGGCTACTTCTTCATGTTTGGAGTCAACTATGTGCTGCACAATGTCGGGCTTAGGGTTTCCTTTGTTTTTTTTTTCTTTCCAACAATTTATGGAATGCATTTTCCACTGCTATTGATCATTCAATCATGCGATACATATTAATATTGGATTATTGCCCAGCCCTCCTTTTAGTGCATTGCTGACACACAGCTGCCTCCCCACACTGGCCCCCAGAGGGAATGACAGCCACCTGATGTGGAAAGTTTGGTGATTGGCAGCAGGTGATGCCTGCTGAGGTTATTCTAGAATTTACACAGTCTGTGATTTGAATCCGTGGAAGTTGGACTTGATTCATGTGGCTGACAGTCGCCACTGGTTGATTTAGATGGAAACATCATGTTAAAGGAAACATGCCCCCACCCTGCCTCCCACAATTTCCAACAGAGCTGTCTTGATAAAGAGTCTCTCGGTTTTAGGGGTGGCTCCCCATACAAATGCAAAACATGGCTTTCCTTACCATCAAGGGTCGGCAAGTCTGGCCCTAGAGAGCCGCCGTCTTGCTTGTTTTCGAAGTTCCCTCTTCCGACACACATGATTCAAATGATCAGAATCGTTCGGAGGCCTGCTGATGACCTGATCATTTGGATCAGGTGTGTTGCAGCAGGGAGAGACGGAAAACATGCGGCACTGCGGCTCTCTAGGACCGGAGTTGCCTACACCTGCTTACCATGATGACAGGGGGGTGGAGCAAGGTCATGTGACGGACCAACCCCGAACTGAATGACTTTGTTGCAAATAGAGCTACTTTTTGGACCACTCTTGGAGCTGTTAAAAAAAAAAGAAAAAGTGATGAGCAATAAATATAGCAACTTTTTGTGGCGTTATTGCAGACTTCAGGAGACACCGAGACCCCCTCCAGAAGCCATGTTCATCCCTTTGTATCCAAACTGCAAATGAATGCCACTTGCGCAAAGCCAACATTGGATAATTTATCCCGCATTCCGGTTGTCACTTGACAATGATGGTCTAAAAGTATCACTGACGAATCATTTGCAAAATGTCTGTTGTTACCATTAAAATGTATTCCGATGCACTGCTATTGGCTTGCAACCAGTTTAGGATGTACCCCGCCAACTACCCGAAGACAGCTGGGATGTGCGCGTGTAGGTGCACGTGTGTATCCTCCAGCCTCCACCCTGGAATTTATGCACAAGCAAGCTATGCGTGTAGGGGGTGTAGGGGGGTTTGGATAGAGGCAATATCTTTGGTGTCTGCAGCTGTGCTCCTTCGGGAGTAGACGGGCAACACTGGTCTTCATCCATCTCCTAAAGCTCTCACGCGCTGGCTCCAAGCGCCACACCCCGGTACACCGTCTCAGCTGGCGGGCTAAACCACGTGAGGGGATGGTGTCGTCACTGCACCATTCAGGCGGATGAGCTGCATCTCCAGCCAACGGCCAGGACGGAAGGGTTTGTAGCAAACTCAACGGTCAAGTGTCCGGGGCCAGGGCGACCACTCAGTTACGGGTGACCTCGGCCGTGGCTTACGACCTAGAGAGGGATGGGCTCCACCAGGTCAGAATGCCCAAGACTCGCCATGATGAAGAAGACCACCAAAGACCCCATACCGGCTCGGTCGTCGCCCGGGTCAACAAGGACCGCGCCAACTGCTGTACACCAGGGCAGAGGTGATAAATATGCTGCTGGTGCTGCGAAAACAAATATACGTGCCCGAGAGAACATTGTCATTGGCACATGGAACACCAGAACACTCTGGCAAACTGGTAAACTTGAAGAACTCACTCATGAGATGAGCAGATACCACTGGAACCTTCTGGGCCTCTGCGAAACACGATGGACAGGCATAGGCGAAACAACTATAATGGAAGGTAACAAGCTGTACTACAGTGGAAAACAAAACAAACACGAAGAAGGCGTCGGCTTCCTTGTTCACAAAGACATTGTGAACACTGTTTTGGGTTGCCGCCCAGTTTCAAGCAGACTGATCACCATCCGGCTAAGGGCATTCCCCTTTAACATCACGGTTATTCAAGCATACGCACCTACTACGGACCACAGTGATGAAGTTATTGAAAACTTCTACAACCAGCTACAGGAAATCATTGATAAAACACCTAAAAAGGACATCCTAGTGGTACAAGGTGACTGGAATGCCAAAATTGGAGAAGACGCACACATAAACTGGAGGGGCACATGCGGACCCTCATGCAACCAGCTGACAAATGACAGAGGTCTCCGACTCCTAGAGTTTGCGGCTGCCAACCAACTGGTCATAACAAACACACTTGGTAAGCACAAGGTTTCTAGAAGATGGACCTGGCACAGCCCGGGTGGCCAATATCATAACCAGATTGACTACATCCTGGTCTCCAAACGCTTTCGAACTGGAGTGAACATCGCTCGCACTCGTACTTTCCCAGGTGCTGACATTGGAAGTGACCACGATCTGGTAATGATGACATTCAAAGTGCGCTTGAAAAAGATCAACAAGCCCAAATTCACAAGGCTGCGGTTCAACCTAGAGAAACTGAAGGACCCAACAGTAAAAGAGGAGTTCCAGGCAATGATTGGAGGGAAGTTTGCACCATTGACGATCCTTAATGAGAATGATGTCGACCTAGAAGCAACTGTGGAGGCATTCAACTCAATAGTAGTTGAAACTGCAAGCAAAATCTTAGGAAAACACCAGCGCCCCAAGAAACCCTGGGTCACAACAGAGATCCTGGCATTGTGTGACAAAAGAAGAGAACTGAAGAAGGAGAAGAAAAACCCAGAGGGAGCCAAGAAATACAGGGAAGCAAACAATAAAGTCAAGAGAGAGATGAAGAAAGCAAATGAGTCCTGGATTGAACAACAATGCACAGAAATAGAGGAGGGCCTAGAAAGGAACAACACCAAGAAGGCCTACCAGGTGATAAAAGACCTTACTGCTGAGAAGCAAGGAAGACCTACGAGTATCCAGGACAAGGCAGGTAAATGCCTTACTGAAGACAAAGAGATTTTAGACAGGTGGACAGAATACTGTTTTGAACTTTATAACCACCAGCTCAACGGAGAACCAACAGTACTGAATTGCCCTGTGCCAACAACAGAAGAGGGCTCACAATCCATCCTTAGAGAATCCATCCTTAGAGAAGAAGTCGAAGCAGCAGTAAAATCACTGAAAAAAGGCAAATCAGCAGGTAGTGACAACATACCTGCAGAATTAGTGCAGGCAGGAAGAGAGGCAATCATCACCGCTCTTACCATCATTTGCAACAACATCTGGGATATGGCCATCCTCTTGGACACAGTCATTGATCATCACTCTGCCCAAGAAAGGGAACCTTCAGCAATGTAACAACTACCGCACCATCAGCTTGATCAGCCATCCAAGCAAAGTTATGCTGAAGATACTGTTGAACAGACTGAAACCCGAAGCTGAGAGCATTATTGCGGAAGAACAGGCTGGTTTCAGAGCAAAGAGAAGCACCACAGAACAGATCTTCAATCTGAGGATAATCTGTGAGAGATATCTTCCGCACCAACAATACCTCTACCACGTATTCGTCGATTTCAAGAAGGCCTTCGACAGGGTTTGGCACGCTGCCTTGTGGTCCACCATGCGGAAATACAACATCAACGCCAACCTTGTCAGGGTGATTGAAGAGCTGTACAATAAGGCCACAAGTGCTGTCCTCCTGAATGGCAATAGAGGCGACTGGTTCCACACTGCTGTTGGAGTGCGCAAGGGATGCATCCTCTCCCCTACGCTCTTCAATATTTTCTTAGAAAGAATTATGAATGATGCCCTAGAAGACCATGAAGGGACAGTTTCTATCTGAGGAAGAACCGTCACAAACCTCCGATTTGCCGATGACATCGACGGCCTCGCAGGAAACGAAGAAGAACTGGCAAGCTTGGTGGAACATCTAGACAAAGCATCCTCTGCATTTGGCATGGAGATCAGCGCTGAAAAGACCAAACTCATGACAAACAACCCTCAAGGCATCACGACAGAAATCAAAATCAATGGGATCAAACTTGACACTGTGAAAACCTTCAAGTACCTGGGTTTCATCATCTCAGATGAAGGCTCCAGACCGGAAATACTGGCAAGGATAGCACAAACAACAACAACAGTTCTTACAAAACTCCAACCCATCTGGAGAGACAAAAACATCAGTCTGCGCTCCAAAATTCACCTAATACTTGCCCTCTCAGTCTTCCTGTACGCCTGTGAATCATGGACTCTCACGGTGGAGCTACAAAGAAGAATACAAGCGATGGAAATGAGATGCGATAGGAAGATTCTAAACATCCACTACACTGAACACGTGACAAATGAAGAGGTCCGCAAGAAAATCACAGACGCAATTGGACCACACAATGATCTTCTTACTACTGTGAAGAAACGAAAGCTAGAATGGTATGGTCACACATCCCGCTCATCTGGCCTCACTAAGACCATCCTGCAAGGCACAGTCAGGGGACACCGAAAACGGGGAAGACAGAAAAAGAGATGGGAGAACAACATCCAAGAATGGACAGGATTGGGCCTGGCAGAGTCCCAAAGAGCAGTGGAGGACAGAGACTGGTCGAGGAGAGTGGTGGCACAGGCGCCCCAACGACTTTTACAGAAGTCACGGGATAGGTGATAGGTGATAGGGTGAAGCTATGCGTGAGGCATAGGATGTTCATGCACCCCTCAGTGTCTCCTTTGATGTTTTGTTTTTTTTGCAGGACGGTGGACGAAACATCCTGCTTTCAGCAACTCCATCTCCCTCATCATGCTGCAGCTTGGTACAAGATTTTCTTCGCAAAAAGCAATCCTCAACGGTTAATTGTTGTGATTACTCCATGGCTACTGGTATATTTATATATGTGTATGCAACAGATGTAAAAATGCGTCATGTGGAGGCAGCCGTAGAGGTTTTCGTTACATATTTATACATCATGGGGAATAAAAGCGTTAATACTAACACAAATACAAGGAAACAATCGAACAACCTCAAATCTCAGGTTGGGTCAATAGCCAAAGAATAAAAATGTGTCTTTAGATGAGTTTTAAAAATGGAGAGAGAGGGGCTTTCCTCACATTTAATGGCAGGTCAATCCCAAGGGAAGGACTGGCAACAGAAGGCTTGATCCCCTCTGAGGCTTCGCTTAGTTGTCGGTACCTCTTGCAGCGTCTGGTCCGCAGACTTGAGCCACCGCCCAGGCGCATCAGGGTGGAAGAGCTCAGAGAGGTAAGATTGGGCAACACCATTCCAAAATTTGGAAGCAAAGACGAGTATCTTAAAATGAACTCTAAGACGTACTGGAAGGCAATGAAGGGAGGCCCGTTATCTGCTCGCTCTTTCGAGGACAAGTTAGGAGGAGAATACTTGTGCTTTGTTTTGGACTATTCTGACATGTTTTTCGATAAATTGTACAAATAATACATTTGGGATTTGGTGGTTAAACGGTCAACCAAAATGCGAAGCTCGATTTGGCCTACGAGTCCATCCTCTAAATTGCTTAACACATCGAAGCTGCAATCTTATTGGAAGAAATAAATGAACCCACAAATGACTGCAACTCTGTGAAAGAAAAATAATGGACTGTTGGTGGAAAAAAAAATACTACACTTCATCCATCCATCCATCCATTTTCCGAACCGCTTGATCCTCACTAGGGTCGCGGGGGGTGCTGGTGCCTATCCCAGCCGTCTTCGGGCAGTAGGCAGGGGACACCCTGAATCAGTTGCCAGCCAATCGCAGGGCACACAGAGACGAACAACCATCCACGCCCACACTCACACATAGGGACAATTTAGAGTGTCCAATCAGCCTGCCATGCATGTTTTTGGAATGTGGGAGGAAACCGGAGCACCCGGAGAACACCCACGCAGGCCCGGGGAGAACATGCAAACTCCACACAGGGAGGCCGGAGCTGGAATCGAACCCGGTACCTCAGCACTGTGAAGCCAACGTGCTAACCACTGGACTACCGGGCCGCCTACTACACTTCATCTAAGTTGTAAATGTAGGGCAGTGCATCTGATACTGTAGAAGTTTTGGGTCGGCGGAGAATGCCTACAAGGCCCTGACTGCATGTCACTGTGTAAAACCGAATAGCTCATTAATTGGTTCTGTGGAGTTTTAAGGGCAACAGGCTTGCAGCGTAACAGTGGAATTGACTGTGAATCTCTTTGGTCCATTACATTTTTGCTCTAAGATCTAGGAAGAAAAAAAAAAAGTCTATCACAAGATCCCACCTTTTACAAAGCATTTACCAAAACTGAATTCTCACCCAGTCTGAAATTTAAGTTACAATTTTAAGACAGCATGAGTCTTTACTTTGCAATTGTGTGTACTTCTTCATATTTACATGCCCGTGCAGCTTAAATTTCATCAGCTTTTCTATTTGAGTGTTTCCATCCAAACTCGCATTCAAATTAAGACCCCCACCACCACTGTTCTATCCCGACAAACTTCAAAAAGTTCTGACCCACTTATATTGTTTTGCATATTGGCAAACATGTTGACATGCACATTCTTTAAAATCAGATTCCCGAGTTTTACCCCTGTGAGGTCATTTGCACAGCAGACTCCCTTATCTCCATCTTTGAGAACAAAGGGGATGAGAGAGCCATTTGCGCCTTTGGTTGTCTCTTTGCAAGCATGCTTTGGTTTGTGCCTTCCCGGCAGACCTCTGGGGCTCACGCATATGTCAGCCTTGGACCAGAAACATGAAATTTGCATTCTTTAATTAAAGCATTCACTGGCAGTGGCAACTTAAAACTCTGGTTGCCGCTGTTTTTTTTGAGTCACATACACACACACACACACATACAACCCAAGAAGGGATTTTTGCTTTTGTTCTTTTTTTTTTGTCTGCAAATGCTGGAAGAAGGCAAAAAAGCAAGTTGATTGGGTGACATTTGAAGCAAGTGTCTTAAAACAAGCTGTATGTCCCCAAGGGCCCTTGTTCTGAGTGTGAAGGGCTGAAAAGTTTTTTTGTTTTTTTTTACCCTCTGGAGTTACATTGGTGTTAATGGAAGGTGGCAGCAGGTGTCAGGTTTGGTTTGTGACACAGGAATGTCTGGCTATGATGTATTGATTTCCTTTGTAACGAAACAAAACAGGTAAAAGCTCGGGGAAACTGGATTTCCATTTAATCTGTGTCAGTATAAAACGTGCAACTGTCTGTGACACGTCATCGCAAAGCATTGAAACAGTTCTTTTCTGCCCCCAAAATGTTCAATTACGACTGCACAAATCACAGCCCATATTTGCTTTGAACAAAGGAACATATGTGTTCTAGGCATTGAGGCAAACATGAAATGTTAACTTCTTGTCTCAGAGGCTTCTTTAGGTTTCTTCAGATCCTAATGTAAGATGTGAAAAGAAATTTAACTTCTGTGCAAAATGTGTTCAATGACCGTATTTTCCGCATTATAAGGCGCTCCTTCAACAAATGGCCTTTTTAAAAACGGGTTTCTTGCATAGGGCGTACTGCATAATAGAATAGAAGCTCCCATTGTAGCTGCGGTTGCATTATGCATTCACTAGACGGAGCTACGCTAAAGGGAATAAAATCCAATACAGCTTTATTTATATAGCGCTTTCACAACCGCTGCAGCTGCAACAAAGCACATATCTATACATAAGGCGCATTGTCGGCTTTTGAGAAAACTGAATGCTTGTAGGTGCACCTTATAGTGTGGAAAAACGGTACTACTTTTGTCTAAAAATAACAATAAGTGGATTCCACTCATTTTGGTAGCATTGTGTCCAAGCATACGATTCCAAGTAAGACTGATCATACTTTGTAGGTTAAATAAAAGGCAAATAAAGGAAAGAAACAAAAAACTGTTTTCCAATCAGTCCACTTCATGGCAGCAACTGAAAAAGAAAAGAAAAACAATGCCATTATAAAGAAACAAAGCAAATTGGCATTATACGAAAACAATACTTTATTTAACCTATAAATGTGTCAGATCATTTTCCCTGACCCTGTAGATACTTCTCTGCAAGGAACCCGCTTCAAACGATGTTGCAGTGGCTGTGCTCTTTCTGTCTGATTGGCATCACTGGTGTGTGCACTTGCACTGATTATATCTGATGGCACAAAAAGAAGAAGAAAAAAACATTTAATAATGCCACTCTGTCTTGCATTTTTTTAAGTTAATGACTGACAGTGTGGTATGGCAATAAGGGTAATCCCGAAGAGGACGGCTTCGATGGGCAACTTCAAACAAATTTCCCTTGATCAAATCTGATTGATGCATTGAGAAAAATTGCCATCAAATCAGTGACGGCTGGAAGAGTTTTCTAAAGACCATACCGTTCATATTTATACAGTGGAACCTCAAGTTACGAATGCCTGGTTCACGTACATTTTGAGTCAACTCAATTGTATTTCTCAAGCACGATAAAACAACCACCACTGTATACAAAGAGCTGTAGATGGAGCAAAAATAATTCATACAAACAAACAATAAATGGATAACAAAGAGAGTAGAAAGCACACACACACAATATCAAGTCTCATGCTGAATGAAAAGCCAAAGAATTAAATGAGTTTAAAGAAGAGTTTGAAAGATGGGCACTGAGAGGGGGACTTAAGTACAACATTGTTGCAGAAAAATTACTTCTATGTAGGGACTATTTTTGATATACAGGTATGAATGTTCTCAGCACGGACGAGCAGATGGATCCATGTTGTAATTCTTCTCTCACCATCGTTGAGGACATCCATTTCAAATTGCTGTGATCTGAAAGACGGAAGCTGTGTCATGTGAAGGCCTCTTCGATGTTCTTGCTCATCCAATCACAAATCGCTGTTGCGTTTGTGACCTTGGAAAGTCATTTATTTTTCGTCCCCAAACATCGATTTAAAAGTGCATGTTAATTATTTAAATGTAGCGTCTTTTTGTTGAAGAACCTTTAATGTCGGTGTAATAATGTCGAATAGCTGCCGCCGCATGTTTTGTAATCAGACAACGGTCAAAGTGTTGTTGTGATTTTTTTGTCTTTCATGTTGAAAACTGGCATTATCCAAGGATGACTCTTGATATCCAAATGACAGCTCAAGTGTATAACACAACTCTTTTTGCTTTCTGGCCAGGTGAGGGGCTCTCAAAGTCCTCTTCCCCTCGACATTTTTTTCAGGTGGTAAGAGTCGTCGAATGTTAATTCATCTGTAGATAGAAAACTTACATTTTTGCTCTTCTTTAAATCTGTTTTTAATGTCAGTGCACACTAAAATGGCCAAAGGA
Organism: Hippocampus abdominalis; assembly: GCA_018466805.1. Lineage (NCBI taxonomy): Eukaryota > Metazoa > Chordata > Actinopteri > Syngnathiformes > Syngnathidae > Hippocampus > Hippocampus abdominalis. The sequence goes on along the minus strand of CM031694.1, from coordinate 4,919,385 downwards.
GGAAGGAGGGACACACAAAAGCTAAGCTTGAAAAGCTACACTGGGGCTTTGTTACAAATCAGCATGTGTCACCACATGCAAGATAATCAACGCCAAAAGACATCGGTTAAGTTCTATCAGCAATTTTTGGGTTGTCACTTGCCACGTCAGACCCGCTGTCCACCCACAATCCTACAATCACACTGACAGAAACGGATACAATGTTTCTTGTGTTATCACTTGGCCACATCGGGAAGGATTCTGATTGGCTACTGTGATGGTTGACATTTGTGTTCTTGTCCATGGGGATTATGGGACGTTGCAAAACTGTGCAGGCTAACATTTTCACTTCGATGACTTTGGGCTCGTTCAAATGGCCGAGGGTCTTAGCAAGGAGATACATGACATTTTGTGACAGGAATCCATCATCATTGTAGCACTAGCTAATCACAAATCATCCATGCAGCAGTACACTGTAGTGTAGACATTTCACAACTTTGCATAGCATTTAGTAACCTTTTTGAGATTATTCAAGATTCAGAAACTCAATCATTTCAGTCAGTGTTGCTGCTCACGTCTAATTCCTCCTTGTCCATTGCACAACAAACAATTAGAGTCTTTATGCCATATATTTATTCAGCCCAAATTCAAAAGTGAGTCAGCCAACTTGAAATTGGCTTTGGAATGTATTTAATTAAAACTATGTGTATCCATCACAAGTGGCACAGAGGTAATGGGAAACTTTGCAGAGCCAGGGGGTCAATTTGTGGAATTGAATGTTTTACTCAAGGGTACACAGAGTCATTATGTTCTCCAGCATCTTATCCATACATCGCAACACAAGATGCTAAGTTAAAGTGCGTTGGTATCGCGGCTGAGAAAAATGAACCTGAAAAGGAGTCTGGAGGATTTGCTTGGAGTTGTGCAGATAAACCCATTCATCAGTCAACTTGGCCTTGGGAGCACAAAAGGTCAAGGGGCAGATTAAAGGGAAGGCCTCGCTCAAACAGTAGGTGCACTCAAACATGTCAGCAGCTCTGCTGGAGTTCATAACTGATTCTGAGAAGTCAGAGGGAACTTTCAGGCCTACACAAAAATGTGAAGGCTGAATCGGCAGTTTACACCACATGCTGCCTATTACAAATGCAAACAGACACTTCTTTTGAGGACAGACAAAGGACGAGCAAACCTGAACACACTGGGACAGGTGTGCCTTATACACTGTCGCTGCACCATTTTCCAGACGTGTTTGGATACTCAACTGATTTTGAAGGTCAACACCAGCTAGTCTCGTACTGAAACACAGCCATTGGAATTAAATATCTATCCCCAAATCCTTCATGACATCATATACATCCATTAACCCCATGTTGTTACGGCCAAGGATGATCAAAGTAAAAGGGACATATTTATTATGGTCTACCCGGTGTTGCTCAGTTGAGGTGAAGAAAGTACACATTCATCCATTTCCAACACCGCTTATCCTGAACAGGGTCACGCGGGGGTTCTGGAGCCACCCTGAAATGGCCGCCAGTCAGTCGCAGGGCACATACAGAGACAAACAATCAGTCACACTGGTGAAAGAAGTCAGGTCAGGTCAGGTCATCCCAGGGCCTAGAAGGCCGTAGGGGTGCCATGGTGGACATCTGGGCAGTCAGGGATCTCCAGCACTCTCGGTCCTTCGCTGTTCGTAGCAGGGTCTGGAAGCTGCAGTCAGTCCATTCCTTGATGTTGTCCATCTAGCACTTTCTCTGTCTGCCTCTTCTCCGCTTCCCTTCCACTGTCCCCTGTAGGATGGTTTTGGATAGCGAGGTATGCCTTGTAACGTGGCCATACCAGGCCATTATGCGACGTTTTACCGTTGAGAGTACAGGCTCCTGTTCTCCAGCGAGGGTGGTGACTAGCTGTCTGACATAGTCATTTGTCCGGTGTTCTCTGTAAGATATATGGAGCATCTTTCTGTAGCTCTTGTTCTCAAAGGACTGAATCCTGCGTTCCGTGTCTGCTTTGAGTGTCCAACTCTCACAGCCGTATAGTAAAGTGGAGATTACCAGTGATTTGTATAGCCTGACCTGTGTGAATACTTTTATTGTCTCATGCCCTCCATGTTTCCAAAGCTGTGCAGGAATGTTGTCGATGCCAGGCGATTTGCCAATTTTCAGGCTCCTTACTGCCTATTGGCGCGTCGGCATCTTTGCTGGTGGTCTTTGTGGCGTCGGTAATTATGTTAAGGTTGGGTTTTATTGTGAAATTGTAGAGTTCCTGGCAGTACTCTGTCCATCTTCTGGTTACTGCTGACTTTTCGGTTAGCAGAGCACCGTCCCCATCTTCTATTATTGTTGCTGAATGTTGCTGTGTCTTTGTCAGTGTCTTCAGTGTGGCGTATGCTACTTTACTGTTGCCCTGTCGTATCCCTGTGTCTATGTTTTCACATTGCTCTGTGATCCACTTCTCCTTCGCTTCCCTCATCCTCTTCCTGATATTTTTGTTCACCAGAGTGTGCTGTTCTGCTGCCTCTGGGTCATCCTTCTTGGTCCTTTTTAATGTCCTTCTATGGTCACACAAATCAAGGATGTCATCTGTGACCCACGGATTATTTTTCTTTCTAAACTTCCCGAGTACTTCTGTCGCTGTTTCTACGAGTATGCTCTCCATAGTGTCTGTCAATGAGTCTATGTCTTGTAGTAGGTTAAGTGTTGCAAATTTCCCTCCTATGCTTGCCTCAAATATTCCTGCAACTTGTGGGTCTTTCAGTTTGTCTAAGTTGAACCTGATGCGTGGTGTACTGTGTTGCTTTTTTGTTTTAAGTTTGAGTCTGAGCGTCAACAGTACCATATCGTGGTCACTTCCCATGTCCGCGCCAGGAAACGTTCTGGTTTGGGCTTTGTTGATGCTTGACTTGAATCTTTGTGGGGTCAGTATGTAGTCGATTTGATTGTGTGTCGCACCATTTGGTGAATGCCATGTCGTTCTGCGGGAGGTTTTGTGTGGAAACAGTGTGTTGGCTGCGGTGAGCTTATGGCTCCTTGCGAATTCGAGAAGTCTTAGGCCTCTGTCGTTCGTTTCTCCTAGCCCAAAACGCCCTGCTGTCCCTTCCCAGTGCTCATATGTGCCTGTGCCTATTTTGGCATTCCAGTCTCCCTGGACAATGAGAAAGTCCTTCCTGGGTGTTGCCTTGATGGTGTTTTCTAACTCCTCATAAAACGTTTCTACTGCATCATCATCACAGTCCATCGTTGGGGCATACACTTGTATGATGGTAATATTCATTTTAGTTACCATTTTGGTGGTTTTCATTTTTACCATGTCACCTTTGTGGTATGGATTTAAGAAAAAAAAAAAGAAACACCTAATTTCCCTTGATTATGCTTCTTTTTTCATGATTGATCTTTACATTAAATTTTACTGAAGAGAAATTGTCAATATAATCTACATAGTTGACTGTCTTCAATGATAAATAATATATTATTTTGTGTTATCAAAGCAACCCCAGGTCTTTTTTGTGGTTGTGGTACTTTAGTGAGCAGTTCTTGTACAAACCTTGCCACATAGTCAAATGACCAAACACTTTTTGTGTACCAAAATTGATCACTGCCCCTAAGATTATGGCATCGAGGCATTGCTATGCTGTATAAATCAATTACAAAATGTTAAAATCATATATTTCGATAGCCTTTTAATTTGACTTATCACCTACGTTTAATCAGGCATTTCAACTGTCAATTGCAGCTACTGTATCATTAAACTGGCCGCGGTATCCATCTACAGAATCACAATTGGCCATTATGTGACCTTTTTAAGTCACTTTATGTCGGCAAGACTTGATTGGTAATGGTGTCATGATAATACATGTTCTACTTTGACACACACTTTGTAATATGCATGTTTGCATGCATATTCCACGGAGGAGTGAGAGAAAGGAATTTCATCTATGCTGCATGCCACATGTAAGCATATTTGACAATAAAGATGACCTTGATTCCTTGAAAAACATTGCTCATTAAGTCTTCCAGCATATGTTTCGGAACTGATTGCAAGCAGTGCATCCTGCTGTACAGATTTAAAAATACTAATGTAGGAAAGCGAGGTCACTAACTTGAATATACTGTACTTCAAATTCAGGAAACAATGAGTCAAAATAACACTACTGTATCATAATCACAAGCCACAACTTCCCTATAAAAATGGGCCTCTCACTCAATTTATTTGAGTTGCCGCTGGAGATTAGAGAAAGTGTGTTTCCAGCACCATAAAGTATTACACCAAAAAAAAAAAAGTGTTCAAGTTGTCACATGTGGAGCAGAATTTGGAAACAGAAGCATGGAAAATTGAACAATAAAGGTCTTTATCTACGAAAATATAAAGTAACTACAGAGAGCAAGGCTGGATGCAGAAGACACGAAAGAGAGCTGACAATCTGACGGGTAGAAAGATTGACATACTGTCAACATGTCACTGAGTAATCCGAGTTCACATACTGGAAGATATCAGGCTTATATAACACAAAAAAAAGGTAACAAAATAAAGGCCCACAGAAACTGCACCAGAATTGATACATCAAGGAACAGCCACTCACCACACAAGAATGCATGCAGAGTATCAAGAGGTATAAAAAGACCGCATCCATGTGACAATGGCATGAAACTCACATGTATCAAAATCTTTCCCTAGAAGTGGAGGTGGCCAGACAGTGACATGGGGTGAACATGGCTACCCCTAGCCACCACCTAGCTCCACCCCTGATTAACGGTTCTTCAGAACGTGAAGCAGATTGGTGACCGGCCTTCTCTATCATCTCGCTGGTACTTTGCATACTCCATAGCATGTTAAGTTGAGCAATGGCATCTGATTTCTTGTGCATTGCAACCTTCTCTGTGCAGTCAAGACATGAGGGAGTAAGTTGTGTTCAACAAAATTGAATGGCCACCGGGCTGTGTGTTTTCTTTTTTCTTTTCACCCAAACCTTCCCATTTGTAACCATACAATTATTTCTCAAAGGTCATGAGTAATAACATTAGCATGGAGAAACTTCAGCATACTGGACAAAAAATATCAAGCACCAACTATCCAAAAGTAAATGGTACCTTCCAGACGAGACTAAAAAGCTTTTCCCCACAGATCAAGTTTCACAGATATTTGCCTTTGTATCAAGGACCATGTGGATTTTGAATGCATAGTCAGGTCTGTGATCTTATCATTCGCGAAACCAATTTTATTTTACACTTCACATCACACGTGTGCAAATAGAGAACTAGGGATTTGGGGGGTAGTGGGCTTCTCTGTATGACCAAGGGCACTGCAAATGAAAGAAAGTAATCACCATAAAGCTCATAAACAAGACATTTTCCCTGTGGAATGTCCGAAGGAGACATATTGGTGAAAGTAAAAGCCGTTCCTCTTACTGTGAGCAAATGTATGTACAGTATTGACCTCACACACATCTAAAGGATCCAGGCGTCAAGGGAAATAATCTGCCAAATTGGACTCTAAGCAGGCTACCTGAGTGTGCCTAATGAGGCGCTGATCAAGAGTACATGAGTGCAGTTGTATGACAGAATGGAAAAGGAGTTTAGAAGCGTTACCAGTTTTGATACGTCGAGGTATTATTATCAGGTGTCAGTTCAGCACCAGAGGCGGGCAGGTCAAGTCCCCTTGGTGCAGGAAATGAGAATCATACCAGGACTCGGTATTGTGTTTTCCTTCATTAATGTCTTGCATCGTAGACAACAAACACCACTAAATTGCATCTGTGCAAAGACCGTGTAACCCTTTCACCACCAGATCAGGTCATGTAAAGCAATGTAGAAATACATAGTATCAAGTACAACTTCATTGTCAAATGTACTGTATGTGTAACATACAGCACAGATGAAATATCCTCCCTCTTAAACAGACAACAAGCATAAAAGGGACACTTGGACGGGCTGAAGATAAGCATTGATATAATACTCTAGGTCTGTAAGTTAGCACTAAAATTCACAACCCTAAATTAATCTGTAGTGATTTAAGTGTTTTTTTGTGATGCCCTTTACCATAATTGGCTTGCCCCCTTTGGGAGCTTGCCGTTTCTTTCATCTCAGCCTGCCCACATCAGAGCAGGGAGGCAAACATTGTAATATTGCCTGGTTTGTCACATTCTGTTGTCATTTAATGCCTGCCACCACCAAAATTCATATCCAACTACTCATGTCCACTCCAACCTGTGAAAATATTAAATCGATCTGCACAACATATTGTATTTATTGACATCAAACGTGAGCTCATATGAGCGAAAACCATGTCAAAAATATTGTGCTGATCGTTTCTTGATTGATATTTAGTTAGGCTGAAGTTTTGTTAAGTTTCAGGATGCAGCCAAGCAGCCAGCCATGGATGTTTGGCAACAATTTCTTTTTGGAGGTTTAACAGAACAAAATCAGCTTCTGACCATACAGACATGGGGATCCGTCAGAAAAATAAATAAATAAATAAACAAAACAAAACTTTTTGTGGACATGCGACTGTTAAGGTGTGCAAGCAAAACGGACGAAAAGAGACGTCATGCTGAGGCAACCAAAGAGGCTCGGCTGCATGTAAAAATTCTGTCCATCAAGGTAATGAGTAAAATGATGAATAATGGGAGACAAAGGACACATTAAAATCCAAGCCTAGCTCGAAAAAAAAAAAAAAGAAAAAATCGGACTTACTGTGGGCAATGTGGTCCAAACTCTGAGGACCGTTATACGAGGACTCAACAGTCCGTATAAGACTGTTGAAAGGGGGGACCACAACAATCAAATCCAGGATCACTCCCCACAATGCTCATGTGATGTTGCAGAGGCTAGTCAACCAGGACTTTCTCACGACCATACAGACCATTTAGGAACCCGGGGGCAGATATCATCCACCCCTCAATTCCTTCCACCAATGAGGTTTTTAAACAATTTGACGACTTCAACGCCAGCTATAGATGAAATTGAGAAGGTATTCACCAAATCTTGACGTTCCAAGCTGAAGTCAGCAGCGCCCTATTCCCACTATACACAATGTTGGTGGTACACTGTGAAGCATACTACTATGTCAGGGTGAATAGAGGCCTTAAACTGCTTTCATAATTACCACTGAGAGTCGGTGTGTGGGCCAGAGAGGATTTAAATTCCTTTGTCCCTTCTGATGACTTCTGATGCTGTAGCAGTTCTATCAGCCTGAGCTGCCTAATTGTATCTGACAATTGCAAACAGTCTAGCTTTGCCAATAATTAAGCCTGGCTAATTCTACAATGCTTGGGACGTAAGCCTGATGGGAAGGAGTAGGCCACTCTTTATTTTTCTTTCACTCTTTAAGGTCAAAACTAACATGTAGGTAAAAGTAATGTATGCAAAGACAGGTCCACTAGGGATTGTACGGACTTTACTACCACACAATGACATTTAAAGAGCGACATCATTTATCCTGCGTTTTTGTTTTCAGGAGGAGGCAGAGCCGTCAGCAACAGAGGAGTGTGCTCACTGAAATTAGTCCATCAGTCCTCAGTTGATTAAAACTGTCTTAACTGGTTAGAGGTGGACAACCAGTAAAAGGGGCAAAAAAAGCAAGACTAAATCAGGATTTTCAACTTTTCAAACCATGCTATCAAAGTGGAAGGTTAGCACCGCACACAAAGAGGTCAGTGATGATTGCAAACATAGCAAATAGGGATGCTTCACAATGAAAATTTGAGTCCGAAACCGAACCAAGAAACCAATGCCAAAAACCAAAACATGGGGAAAAAAATTTAATTCTTAAAAACTTGTTCAAATGAACGGGTTCAATATCAGGCTTCCACAGAGCTTGCTGATGATCTGATCATTTCTATCAGGTGTGTTGCAACAGGGAGAGATGGAAACATGCAGGATAGCAGCCCTCCAAGACTGGGATTGCACACCCCTGAGATAGAACCAACAAAACAAGACACGCATTGTGTCCATTATCATTTGCCTGGAGGACAGTGTACAAAATTCGTAACATGGCCGACTCTGTGATTTGCATCATCTTGAAACCTTACTGGACAATCTCTACGAAATTATGTTTATCCAGAATAAGATTTTTTACTGCATGTGCACAACTTTTTCAGAATTTTAGAAATAAAAGGCGGCTTGCAAATGGTTCTAAAATTCATCAAGGTCAGGTTTCTTAAGCAGGGGTTGCACTACAGCATGTTTAAAATGTTGGGTGACTACACTAGAAGACAGACTGCTGTTGACTAGAGCCCGAACTGATTCGCCAATACTCTGGAAGAGGAATAAAAGGGGAATAAAAGTCTACAGGGGAGTTCGATAGTTTAATTTTGTCACGTTTTGCATGATGGTGGATGTTGTAGGACCCCAAAAAGCAGGCATGAGGGAGGAGCAGGGTGGAGTGACCAAGTTGTATTTAACAAAATTGCAAACAGGAATAAACCGGAGAAACTAACACAAACATCTCACTCAAAGTTCAGAAATCACAGGAAACAAAGTAGCAAACAAAACCTAAGACTGAAAACAAAACATGACATGTGGACAGAGACACACAATGATCCAACACTGACTGTTCGGGCAGGGAGTCCTTTTAACCACACACTAATGAAACAATGACCAACAGGTGTGCCACTGCAGAGGGTTCAAATGTGGCATTTGAAACGAGAGCTCTAGCTGTAGGTATGGTATCAATGAAAAACTGTAAAAATCCATGCCGCATTTCAGGGGATGAGTCTGTACAAATAGGCTGATGGGGTTTAAGCACAGAATCAACAGTGAATAGAGTATGCGGTTAATGCCGAGTTTCCTGAATAAGACTTCTCTTTTGTATTCTTTCACTTTGCCTTGGTAGCAACCTATTAGGAGTTGATAAAAGACCTGCAGTCTGTCTTCTTTCCACCAGCGTTCAGCTTTGCGACATTCTTGTTAAGCTGCATGAGTTCTGTCAGTAAACCATGGTTTGGGTTAGTGGCCACATCATTTTTAATGGAACCATGGTATCCAATATGTTAAGGCAAGATGAGTGAAACCAAGAGCTGAGTTCCTCTGTGCTTGAAGAGAGAACACAAAGCTGATCGAAATCATCAGAGAACCAATTTGCAGTGGGAGCATTACAAATCGGCTGCACTCACTACTAGGTATTTTTTCATTTGTTTGTTTAGCTTTTCAAGATGGCCACTGCATTTGCCGTGGCGCTGCTTCTGAGGGGATTGCGTGGACACGGAAGAGCACATACGGGATGTCAACCAGGAATGACGGCAATGCCTTCCCCCTACCATGCTTGAATGCACCCGGACCTCCAACATGGTATTGCATGTCCAATAAAGCAAAGTGATAATACACTCGTCAAGTGTCCGAAAATAAAGCACCAATCACTATAAACACAAAATAAAGCCCAAGTATCAAGAGGGTCGCTGCAGACACCGGCATACTGTTTGCCGTCTTGATCATCCATTCCAGGGTCAAACATATCATAGGTTCGGAGACATTTCAGTTGCTAAAATCCATGAAATTAGCATTTGGAAGTGACTGAAAGAAATGAGCTAGGATGGCAGGTCAGAGTAACATCACAAGGGACCTGTCTGTAAGTTGACCAATTTACTTGAAATATGGCAGAAGCTTACATAAAAAAATATGGACATTAAGATTTGAAAAAATGTCTTACTCATTTATCAACCGCAAATTCAGTAAATGCTTTTTTTTCTGGCTGTGCTCTTATGTTCTAACGGGTATGTCCTGCAAAAAAACAAACAAATGGTGCATGAGCTATCCATTATCAATTAATATAGATAATTGCAAAGCATTCCCTACTCCTTTAATTTATTATGATTATACTTTGTTTTTTTTTGGTATAGTAGGACAAAGAATAAAAAACATCCATGGTCTCATGAGTGACTAGTGGACTTTGAACTGACTATCGTCACATTAGTCGTGCAAAACCTACCCCGCACACACAATTCTACAGCCTCACAATAAATTATTCTTCAGCACACCAATCTATTATGTGGATTTCACCTTGGGGGCTAAAGTATTTTCTTTCTATTTGGAACCTCTAGCCTCTGTCCTCTTGAACTGCACTGTGGAGTGGAGAATTAAAAGGGCCACTGGGTTTTTCTCTTCCTACCTTTCCCCTGCGTTGTTTGTTCCAAAGACATGCAATTAGAACTACTGGATCTCACTCTTGTCAGAGTCCAAATTCTAAAAGTTGTTCAAATAGTCATGTACATTTTTTATTATCAACGAATTAAAAAGATAATGAACCCTTAGATGCATGAGTTACACTTTCATAAGTGGGTCAAAAATGACGTGCATCAGAATCAATGTGCGATGTAGTCATGTTTTTCAGTATTATCATATTGTTAATGCATTTTATTTGACACACATTTCTTTCAATTTAAAATGTTTCTACCTTTTTAAACCATTCGTAAAATAGTCGACATGTTCTCAGCATGTTGATAACTGAGAATGAAATATCCAACAAAATGTCAGCAAACAGAAGTGTGTCTGTGTATATTTGTGCGTAACTGATATACCATCACAAAATAAAAGCTGTGCTGCTTTGTAAAAAAAATAAAAAAATAAATAACAATAAAATGTTTTGCTTTTAATTCATATATCTGTTATAAGTGTTGAGGAGCCAACTACATTAAATTCACATTTATTTTAATTAAGAAATAAGGGATTAAATATGTGATTAATCGGATACTACAATTTCATTCAGACAACTATCAGGAATCCGCCTAAAAAAATTCACATCATTCAGCTCCGAATGTCTAAATTATGAAACACACAGGTTAAGGATTGCAAGTGGTGAAATAATTCTTCAGAATACTGTACCAAAGTTATGCTATATTTACTATAATGTAGGGTTGCAGCAAAAAGCATATTGAACATAGATCGAGGTAGAATGAACATTCCTCTACATTTATAGTTTCAAACCATCAACCCAATTTTAATAATGTCTTACAAATTAATCCTTTGGTTTTCTTAAGAGAAACATCTCAAAAGGCAGATGCTTTACAGGTGTGTTTAAATACAGTATATAATTAAAAAAAGAAAAAAAAAACTGACAACTTTTGACAAATGATTTATTTTGACATTTAAATGACCAAACATGGCCAAATAAAAAGGTAATTTTTCAAAACATTTGCTAGATACAGATATAGCAAAAACATATCGTCTGAAACTAAGCAACAACACTATTGAGGCAGTAGAGTCGGTTCATCAACAACTGAAAACCAAAAACACATGCATACATATATTTTTACAAAACAGCGTTGTGCAAGACTGTCTTAAAAAAAAAAAAAGACCTGCTTTGACTGTAGCCCCTTTTTGTTATATTCAACTGTTTGGAGAAACACTCATGCATATGCACACTGCTTTGTGGTAGTTGATAGCAAAAACATAAAATATCTTAAAGCCAGGACAACTGCCCCAAGAAGTGTGCTTCACCTGCAAATATCGCAAACGATTGTGAGGCACATTTAGCTTTTGCCTCAAGCACAAGAACCGTGTGGTAGCCGGAGGTAGTCAGCCATGTTTGTCCCACCCGAAGACAGACACACAGAAAGCCATTTATTATTTCAAGAGCCAGTGTTTCCTCTTATGTATGGTTCTTGTCACTCAGCTGGATCAGCCCCCCCGGGTGCTTTTTTCCCCATATGGTTTCTCTGTGCCTTGCCATGTACTTTTTAATGTCAGGATCATTAGGGTAAGTGTGTGTGAGTGGGTGTGTGTGTTTTCGGAAGCCAATCCTTAATTATTTGTGCTTCTACATGGTCTTAAAATGTTTAAAATGCGTTCTCAAATTCATCCAAAGATATTGATGAATCATACATTCACAAATCGATGCATATGCATAGTTAGTAAATGAGGGCCCATGTTACTATACCACTACAGCTTCCACAAAGGAATAACTACAGAAGCATACGTCTCTCAGAATATCACTGGTGTGTTGTTTTTTTTTACAGAGCCGAATTTGCCAAGGGCAATAAAAACTGTACTTCAGTGGCAAATGCAATTCTCCTGCTTCAGAATAAAAAGCCTCTATGTGAGGAATTTAAGATTTTATGTGAAAAATGTGTGTTTGAAAGAAAAAAAAAATCAAAGAGTGCCATGAACACAGCTTGTGGTGTTCACTACAGGTTAAACGCAGAGGTAGAAGACCCCCAACCTAAAGCTCGGGGATGATGACTGCGGAGGAAGCTCCACTACCTTTTACAGCTGAATGGAATATCGAGGAGGGAGTTGTCACCCAACAACTTGTTGACAGACACAGGCCTCAATGCAAGGCATCTTTACGACTCTCATTTTGCATTCCAAAAGAACGATGACATTTGTGGTGGAGAGTGTCATGACCTTGGAACATGTATAGTTTGATTTCCAGAGCAATTTACTCTGGTGCAGTCCTACTCTCTCCTTGGAGCATGAATTGATGAAGGCTACTAGGGTGAAATACTAAATGTCTTCTCGGGCTAACAGAGCCGTCCAGTTGTGATTGATTCCATTCCTTGAGAATGATCTCGATTAATGAAGAAGTCGACAAGCATCCAAGTGGTTGATACCAAAGCCTATCTATTTAATTCCAAAAGCATCAACAAGCTTTCCCTTATCTCCTGCTGTAAATTAAAGAGCAAGTTCCATTTTCCTCAGTTGGAGCTCGAAATGTATCACTGCCACGTGTGGCGTGATGCTTGTATGCAACTGAGACACTGCCTCCCTGTCAGATTGAAATGCACTGTTACTGTAGTATGTATGATATGTGCATGCGAGTGTGTTACTGGACGTTCGAGCTGAGATATCTCTGGCTTGACACACATCAGTGTGGTAGGAGGCGCTAACAACGTGAACAGAGGAGCAAGAACTTTGTAAGATGCGAACTGAGAAATCATTTGAGCCAACTCTCTTCCCTCCGTTAGTTTGATCTGCTGGCTGAAAATGTGACTTGGTGCAAACGTGAATGGATATAAAATTACAAAAATAGTAATTGATACTAAATTGCATAAGTAACTTTTTATCTGATGACGAGTCTGGAAATTAATGCTCAGAGACATGGAGAATTAGAGGGCAACATTGCTATGGTGGCTCACATACTCACACAGATGCTTTCCCACGACTACCCACACGCACTCCAGTGTATTTGACGGCAACCAACACACCGCAAAATACACGCAGAGTCTCTCTTGTGAGGCAACAAGATCAATGACGCTATATACTCGTCTCAGTGTCTGAGATGGAAAGCTCACTGAAAGACACTGCAACAGAGTTAGTTTTGGCTCCTGTGACCCTCCCTCCCTACCTCTACCTCAGCTCCATCACCTATACAGTAATGATCAGTCAAATCACAGCTTTTGCAACTATAAAATCGATTATTTTGCAAATGCAATTCATCGATCAGCCCATTTGGTACATTTGTATTTATGTTTATATTTCTGTTGGACTATGGACATCACTGGTCTCTCACTGATTTCCCACATTTAGATTTATTTAACAGCACCTTGTTTATTTATTTATTTCCATTGAGGTATTTACATTTGTTTTGGCCACTAATTTTACTTCACATTATTTTTTTTTAATTCTTATTCTAAGGGGTCATACTGTATTATCAAATGTTGAATGTTTTAAAGCATTTCTTTTTGGGAATATTGAAACACACTGCTCTTATTTTTACCTTTTTATTTCTCATACTTCCAAAATCATTATTTTTCTGAAGAACAATAAAACAACATGTTTGTCTCACCGTTGACATTGCAACATAAAATACATCAAGCCATTTTCAAAACATTAGAATGGTCAGTAATTCGTAAAAATCTCATACACGCGCACAGACACAGACACAGACACAGACACACACACAATTATATGTGTGGCCTGACCAACAGTATTAATTTGTGAAAAAGAATATTAAATTCACCACATTTAGATTTAGGACGTTTCACCTGATGCCAGAAATGTGCTTGTTTATACAAGTGCTATTTTTTTTCACGTTGCATAAAAAAAATGGTCGTTGTTTATTACTCTTTGAAACGGTTTTCCTTCACATCTTGACACTGATTTGCACATGATCCTGGGATCCGTGAGCACATTCCGAAGCAATTCTGTAGATTGGTGAAGAGTTCAGCTTTGAGTGGGGAGATCTGGATGCAGAAATGCTGCCGTATAAACCTCAGGTGCTGAAGCCTGTGGTAAAAGCACTCCATCTGCCAGTATTTAATTACACAATAACAGCAGAAGAGTACTTTCATTCGTTCAGTCTGCTTCCTAACTGTTCCAACTATCTAATGAAAAACACCGTTGCATTGTGAAAGCTGTATGCGGTTCTAAGCTTGATGGACAAGTGCGGGCTTTGTCCATGTTATACAGCTCTTCCTTTCATTTTTATTGCAGCTACAAAGTGCCCACAATATAATTCAGCATCAATGTCAATTTTTATGCAGAGTGTGCTTTGGTCATTTGCTAGACAAACATGCCGTAGCCATTTATCTATTATACACGTGTCAACGTCTGTCTCTTCTTTAGTCATTATACACCCACTAAGAAAAGCTCTCTCCCTGTTCTTCTATATGATACTTCAAAATTTTAAAACTAAAAAAAACAACCCAATGAGTTTGTTTACATGGAAAAAAAAAGAAAGAGAAAACCGTTTTCTTACATTTTGCCAACTACAAGTTTGCGATTTGTAGTAATTGAAACTAGTCAAAGTATGTTTTCGCTAGTACTGTATTTGTGCAATGGCAAAAAAAAAAAAAGTCCTGCAAAACCTTATTTTCCATTTCTTCATGTTTTGAAGCAAGCAGATTCACGTTTCAGCTTTTTAAAATTCATGCAGATAATTAAACACAAGGGACACCATTAACGAGACAGGTATGGCGGTTCTTTGAGTTAATTGACTGATTTATAGAGGGCAAGTGAACAGATTAATGTTATCTGCTTGGTTAGCTGAGTGCTCACATGGGGGACATCATTTATCTTTTGAAACCACGTTGATCTGTACAAGTAGACAAATTTGTGTCAAGTAACTCAAACAGCTTACTTACACATTTAATAAATTATCCACCTTTTTTTTCTTTTCATTCTTTCTCATACTTTTTTTTTGTCAAGTGTCAATAGAGTGTGCACATTTTCAGACCCAATATAAATCAAAGTAATCTGAAAATGTGTTTAAAAAACTCTTAACATTTTTTTTTAAATGCTTGCCGGTAGCTCAACTTTGTTGGTTATGGTTTTCAAATGCCGCATTCAAGTTGCATCAGTAAGAATTTATGGCCTCACTGCTCACTTGCTAAGGTGGGTATGAAACAACGTGTTCAGGAGAGTGCTTCCTAAAGGCTATATATGATTGTGAACTTACATGCCTTCACTGAAAATGGAAAAATAGATCGTCAAACTGTGAGGTCTGAGCAGCACTCTCGTCTGGGCTTGAAGCCTACAAACAGCACTTGCTAGTCATTTTTGAATCAAAACTAATTCCAAATAGCTCTCTGTTCTTACGCTGGTAGACCCAATTGCTGGAATGAATTCAAGTGAAGTGGAAACTCTGCTTGATGGACTGGATAAGTAGGCATGCTGAGGTTTGATTTGGTTTGATAGTAAGGTTCTTTTTTCATTTTTCCCTCATATATATATATATATATATATATATATATATATATATATATATATGGTGGCCGAATGTTTCACGCGTCAACCTCACAGTGCAGAGGGCAGAGTTGGAGGGTTCAATTCCGGCTACGGCCTCCCTGTGTGTAGTTTGCATGTTCTGCCCGTGCCTGCATGAGTTTTCATGTTCCAGTTTCCGACCACATTCGAAAAACATGCACGGCAGGCTGATGGAACACTCTAAATCATAGGTGTCAAACTCAGGACCTGGAGGGCCACTGCCCTGCATGTTTTCCAAGTCTCCCTGTTGCAACACACCTGATTCAAATGATCAGATCATCAGCAAGCTCTGCGGAAGCCTGACATTGAACCTGTTCATTTGAATCAGGTGTGTTGCAACAGGGAGACTTGGAAAACATGCAGGACAGTTAAATTCACATAAGTGTAAATGGCACTGATGGGCTGCAAAATGTAAACCTAATTTCCACTGTCTGTAAGACTTCTTTCATCACGTCATTCACGAACACAACATCTATTAGATGTGTGACTAGACAATCAAGGATACGGAGGTGGAACTTCTGCTTACATCTGCAACAGTTTCCGGCCTTAGCCCCAGAGGGATACCTCTCCCTGACCCGGTGACTTATATCACAAGGTTCAGGGAAGGTGCCGCACAGGTTAAGAGCCTCTTAGCAGATTCGACCTTCCGGAGAGTCCCCGTGTCACATGCTAAAAAAATTAAGGTATTGATTTGTCAGAGAGAAAATATGCATCTCTGCGATCAATTGCTCTTCCAAAAGTACCCAGATGTCTGTCAGGTGAACTGAATTTCTTTTGAGATCAACTGAATTTGTATTTGGAAAAGCTCACGTGACATATTCAGAATAGAATTTTCAGTGAGGATCAAATACAGGTAAAATAAACTAATATATTTCCCATTGTTTTTAAATGCAGTTTATTGGACTTCAGTTCCAAACTAATACATTTATATTCAAATTGTACAATTCAGATTCAGTTTTTTAATGTCGTAATTTGAATTAAATAATACAAACTCAATTTATATATTTTGCATGGAGTTTGTCAATGCAATTGTTCATGTTTAGTGATTCAAATATTCAAGTTCTATTTGTGGTGACACCTATTTCAGCCCATGAATGAGGGCTTTTTTTCATGATTTTCAGACTTTGACGTCAACGAACAGAGCAGCAATATCAACCTCGTCACTCACTGCACCAGACAGCACAGTTCGCCTGTGTGCCCTGACAGCTGGCCAGCCCAGTGTTATACCCCGCCGCTACCTGAAGTCATTTGTGATGGGTAACCGAAAAAGCAATATAGAACGTTTGTGTAATTGATAAATGAGGTGTCACATTTGTTATGCCTCCACCCTAAAATCCCCGTACCTTTGGATTGTCTTTCCCCCTTAACACAATTACCAGCGTTTTTGCTGAGTACGACTGAGGAGTCAACAAGCAGCAAAGCGCCAGAAGGTCCCCAAAAGCCCGCTTAATCCTGAAATAGCTTTCATAAGCACTGTTGTACATTTTCACAGTACAATCGATATAACATCTTTAAACCCCCAAGGATTATTCGCAAATATACAGAAACAATTTCTTTGGAAACATTTGGACACAACAACACGTCATGGAACAGTATAACCTGGCCTAGCTTGCCCTTCACGGATTGCGTCTAGGTGAGATGGCTTCATCGGCTACATAAAATAATTGAACATGATAGCAGGTCAAAACAGTGAAATGAATTATGAAAAGAGGAGCAGACACAGTGACATTTCATCAATGGCAATTTGCACCTGCTGTTCTACAAGCCGTTGGGGTTGTCAGGAAACCTAACCCGAATGCAACCTATCTTACTTGAAACTAGGTCATGACACTTGACATGTATTTGCTGCTGATCATTTATTGCTGCTCTTGTCATGGTGTTATGCTTCAAATAAGGGTTTTAATTTCCTGTCCATCTTTGTCGGTGAGCAAGTGTCATTGCAGCTCTTACGAATCCTTTATAAAGTCACACATCATGGATTCACAGATCCAATCATCCATACAAATTCTGCCAAAGAATAGCATTGTCATCGGTTTGAATAGCTGTAAAAGGAGAAGCTTCTTCTTTTGCTGCTACCCCTTCCCTCCGCCGTTTCCTTTTCACATGATATGGGTCACTGCAGTACCGCTACACTCAGCTGCCAACAAGCATATCATTTTCCATTAAGATCACGCTCAATGGATGCAGTGGCATTATTGGTAGAAGGAGCAGACAGAGAGTAATGGAGCTTAAGTGATGGCTCTGTCAAACCGTGTCTGGCAGTAAGTGTGTGCCAGAGTTGTAATAATGCACAGTCACAATCAACCGAGGATAAGATATGGCTTGGAAATAGTATGTCATAAAACATTTAACTAAGTCAACTGACCATTTGTAAAGTTAAATAATTTTTTTGTCTGTGAGATTTTACTCTATGACCCTAAAATTCAAATAAAGTAAGTCCGTCTCCATTGTGGGGTTTTCCGACCATCTCCTCTGTAAGTGAGATCTGCTACATTGAAATACCGTCTACAAAGGAACGATTCCTTGATTTTACATGTGTGGCAAGATTGGTAGTAATAAATTAGTTTAGCTTGGGAAATACACAAGAGCGGAGAAATACACCTATATTTTGAGATATTTCACTTTTATGCCCAGATTTTCAACACACAGGTACATCATTGATGGTTCCAACGAGCCATAACGTGTGAAATTTACTGCCAGACAATTGACACACACTGGACAACAAGGAGGTCACAAGGGAAAACAATGCCATAATGCATCTTAAAACATTTTGCAAGGTGTCGACCAGAAACAGCAAGATTTGTAGAATAATTTACTGCTTAGTGTTACAGTACGTATTTACTATTTCCTTTATTGCTTTCTAATAACACCCACCTTTGTGAGGATTATCCAGAGAACATGTTAAACATTAAAAAAGAAACTGTTGTCTCGAATATTTATGTTGCTGGCACCACAGGGAAGATCAGCCTGAGGACAGCAGGGTGGACTGGTCTGTTTCCCCACAGACCATTTTTTATGACTACCGGATCACATTGGATTGTGTCTTCTTTGTTACCGTTTTACAGGCGGGCGTGATTGTCTGCCTCTCATTAACATTTTGCCTTTATGTATACATGTACTTGTGTCTGTATTTGTTTAAGTGCGCTCTGACAACGTCTAAAGGACACAGAGGTCCAAATCGATTCGTATTGTGTTGTGACGTGAGAAAAAATAGAAGAAAAAACATGGTGTCGGGTCTTTATTCCACCTTTTTGAGAAAGAAAAGAAACTACCGTAATTTCCGGACTATAAGCCGCAACTTTTGTCACACGCTTTCAACTCTGCGGCTTATTTAATGAAGCGGCCTATATAAAGACTTTTTTAACGGCTGCCTGTGTACCGTCTTTCTTTGTAAATATCTCATGTAACAATATGGACAGGTGCGGCTTATGTGTGTACAAAATGTTTTTTTCCTTTAAAAATGTCGTGGTGCGTCTTATAATCAGGTGCGGTCTATAGTCCAGAAATTACGGTATGTTTAAAGCAGGGGTCGGGAACCTTTTTGACAAAGAGAGCCATGAAAGAAAATTATTGGGAAATATATTTCAGTGAAAGCCATATTTTCTCCTCTCTCTCTCTCTCTCTCTCTCTCTCTCTCTCTCTCTCTCTCTCTCTCTATATATATATATATATATGACTATATTTTAAAAGTGGATTCAACAAAGGGTCAGTACAATAAGCCTCTGAATGGATTTTTTTAAAATAATGTTGTTCTAATACTCACCATTAATGTAAATGGTTTTCCGTTCCTCACGTTTGCTCACGATCCAGCAAAGCTGGAATTATAGTCGGCTTGCCGGGTCCATACGCGGAGTTGCTTCAGGCTAGCTTGCACCCTGCTCAGTAGCTTGCACGCTTCCTTTCTACTGTCTCCCGCAGCGTATTTTTGATGCGAACGTAGCATGGCGTGTGTCAAAGTGCCGCTTCACATTCGAGCGTTTCATCGATGGTATTTTGTCATTGCAAATTAGACACACCGCAGAACGTGTTCTCACCACAAAGGCGAATCCTTTGGTCCACTCGTCCTGAAGTGGACCATACTCGTTATCTTTTTTTCTTTTTGCCATCTTTTGCGTCGAAGGATTAGCTTTGAGCTAATGACCGAGCGGGCTGATTCAAAAGGAGGCGTTTACCTGCTTCACCAGTAACGGCCTATGTAGGCCAATGAAAATTGCTCCTACAGCCAACTACAGCACATGAGCAGTCAAAAAAATCGATGGATGGATTAAACAAGTGAGAATATTTTGTTTTTTTCTGCGAGCCAGATGCAATCATCAAAAAAGCTGGCTCACCAGCCATAGGTTCCTGACCCCTGGTGTAAAGGGTCGCCAAACGGCGGAGTCCAATCTGTGCAAAATTCAGCGTCACGAACACGATTTCACTGGAAAAAGACCAAAACCGTTTTTGGGGCTTCCAGGATCAGGCAGAAACCAAGGGGCAGCCCACTCTAAACAAGGTAACACACACCTGTTCCTGTTATAACGGGTAAAATGACAATATTCAGCTTGAGTCCAATATAGGCCGAATTAATCAAACTGCTCTGGTCCTGCAAGTGTTCAAGCAATTATCGTGATTTAATTTTAATAGGTCGCAAATAACAAAGTGATAATGAATTTTTGTTGTTGTATATATGGAAATAAGGAAGAGGAGGTGAAAGGTATATTCAAAACAATATACCGTTTAAAATTTGCCACTGAGTTAGATAACTGAATTGGCACAGTTATTGAGGCACCAAGTAGGCACTATATTGGGCATGAGTCGTAGGCTTGACCAGTAGCTGACGAGTGAAGATCAAACTGAGTTTGTAGGCAGTTAAAACATTAGTGGTTAATTGCTGAGGCAGGTCCAGGTAATTTTAAATCATGCTGTATGCTGATCAATTGTAGGACTAACGATTTGGAGGTCGTAGTCTGAGGACAACAGTATTTTTAGAGAAAGGTAGGGAAAGCTCCATTGTTAATTGGAGACTCTTGGTACGCTGCGTGGTCCACAGAAGAGTGAAATTGAGGGTGAATATGAAAGAAAAGTGTTGGATTTTAATTTGGCTGAAGGGCCTGAAAGCCCAGAAACTATTAAGATACAGTTAGGATGGGCATGGAATCTTCTCAGCTGTGTGTTTAATGCACAGCATGTTTGCATGCATATTGCACGGAGGAGTGAGAGAAAGAAATTTCATCTATGCTGCATGTCACATGTAAGCATATTTGACAATAAAGATGACCTTGATTCCTTGAATGCTGGATGGCTCAAAGGAAAAATGATTGTTAATTTGCAGTACAGGAAGTTGTTGCCAAGTGAAGAGAATTGGATATTTGGAAATGGAAAATAAGAGAAGAAGACAATGTTGGAATGAGTATGTCGAATGAAGGTTTTTGTATGCGAGTATTGAGAATGAAAGCATTCAAAGGAAGAGTAAAGCTAAAATGAGATTTGGCATTAGTTTGAAAAAAAAAGAGGGAAAAAGCTATTTGGGATTCAATTTGAGCAATATTCGATTTCATGGCCAGCTTAAGCCAGTGCTGTCCGCATTCAAAAGAAAAATCATTGACAAGAAAACACGTATAAAGAAGTTAGCGCCAGAGCCTCCTCCACTGTCTTTGGGTGAGGAAGGACACTGCAATCATGGCCCCACTGTATGCTGTGCTGTGCGTGGCCACCTTCACATAGAACAGGCAGAAGAACAGGCAACCTGCGAGCAGGGGCTCTGAGCCCACCGAACGCATGGAAAATGTACCTTCATTCATCAGTATTGCAGACACAACTGCAAGGAATTAAGACCCGAAGTAGATTAAATGATACATGGCATCCATTAAAAAGGCACACTTTAAACGGTATGTGAACTCTGCAAGGGCTCTTGCTGGGGTCACAAGCCCTCAAGTGATAAGGTAAAATCATTTTGATCATTATTTGGGCTCTTGACCAGAACCACAATGTGTGAAACGTTCCCCTAACTTGCCCAAGGTGTTTCATCAATAATTGGTAAAATTGGAAAAGGGCATGCAAATTAAACCGGATGAAGAGAGCACTCGCGTTGGCGATATGACCATCTTTATAGCAAATGAGTTGAAGTTACTTGGCGAATGTTGCTAGAGTTGCCTAAAATTGACTATAATATACAGTACAGATGTGGGCAATTGGTTGGCTTAAGAGAGGGGTGTCCAAAGTCGGGCCTGGAGGGCCGCTGTTCTGCTTGTTTTCCAGCTCTCCCAGGAGCAACACACCTGATTCACATCATCAGGATTGTTCTAATGCTGCTCCAGAGCTGGTTGATGGGCTGATCATTTGAATCAGGTGTGTTACAGCTGGGAGAGCTGGAAAACAGGCAGGACAGCGGCCCTCCAGGACCGACTTTGGACACCCCTGGCTTACGAGTAAAGATTTCCCGAAAGAAATAATGGACCTACTGGAGAAGGTAGCTTCCAAGACATTGACAAGGACCAATGACAATCAATCAATCAATTTTAAAAAAAATATTGGAGAAACATGCAGACAAAAATATTATTTCCAAAGTGGAAACTGCTATGTCACTGTGTGTCCATATAAATGCTATTCAATTACTGACTTGATGGGTATTTTTAATACGTGGCCACTGATTTCCCAGGGAAGCGCAGTTTGGATGCGTAAAATACAAGCAGATGTGTAAAATGCGATGACTAACTCTTCCACTCTTCTCACTTCAGAAGATGCAAACGGACACATTCATTTCCTGCTTTATGTGCAACAATCCCATTCCAAAGCCAGGGAAGAGAGTGACAAAACAGATTTATTGCATTTAAAAACACATGAGGGGAAGAGGGCCTCCAGTCATACTTGTGAAGAGATAAAAAAGGCTGAGAAATCTAACTTTATGTCTGTTAGTGTCTCAGGCTGCACCCCGGCTGTCTCCACCCCCAGCACAGGTGGCCCGCCTCCTCGGCAAGAGCGAGTCGCATCGTCGAGGTGAATAATAATCATACATACATTTTATTATTAAGCGCCTTTCAAAACACTCAAGGACACTTTACAATCAAGAACAAAAACAATAAAATCGAGAGGGCCGAGAGAGGGAGGCTCCTTCATTTGTGGTGACATAAATCAATAGGCACTGAAATGCCCCAGCCACCAGGGTGGCTCAGCTTGCTGCCTCCACTTGCCCTTTTGACCTACCAGTCTCGGTGCCTCGTCAGGCTTTCCAAGGAACACTGCACCTCTTCATGAACAGTGGGTAGGGATGACATTAGAACATCTATTCGTTTTCCAAAAACACCGCACACTGAATCTACTGGCTAAGACATGCTCATCAAGGCCAACGCCTCTAATCTTTGCAGTCTGGATGGACTAAAGGTCACGTTACCGAATGGACCGTTTTTCACAGCCATGAGCAATGGGGAAGATTTCAACTCTCAATGCCGACTGACACAAAGTGGCGATCCCATGGTTGTCCATTAGGGAGCATATTTCGGGTGGCTCTTGCTCCACCACCAGACTCTATTTTGTATCAGTACCGACAAATGTGATCAAGTAGGGATTTCTAGAAGAATTTACTACTTAGTCTTGTTTAGTATTTCCTTTGTTGCTTTCTAACCCCCCCCCCCCCACCTTTGTGAGGATTATCCAAACAACACATTTAAAATGAAAAAGGAACTGTTGGCTCGAAAGTTGATATTTCTGGCATCACAGAAAGGTCAGGCTGAGGACAGCAGTGACCAAATGTTACAACCACACCGTATCACGTTGCATTTTGCCTTCTTTGTTAGTGTTTTACATGAATGAGTGACTGTCTGCCTCTCATTAACTTGTTGCAATAATTAATATTATGTTGTGATGTTTGATTAAATAGAAAAAAAAAAGACATTGTGTCAGTTCTTTATTCCACATTTTTGAGAAAGAAAAGGATCGGCAAACGGCCAAATCCTATCTTTGCGGTGCACACTGGCATTTTTGTTGAGCCTCTGGGTGCACAACTGCACAATAACAGGCATGCATGTGTGTGCAGTAAACATTGCAGGGACAAGGTGTGATTTAAAGTTGGAGAGGAGAAATGCCACACAGGTCTCATTAAAACAAATACCGTGCCGAGTATTTTTAACGAGCAAGAAGTGGTACATGAGCTTAACTTCATGGCCAAGGAACAGGAAACTGTTTTCTTTCAACCCTTCACGATCTCCAGTGAGCGCAGGTGTAGGCGTTGTCGGCATTATGTTCATAACACGAGCGGAACCTGCACTCATAAATTCAGCTGCTGAGACACTGGAGAAAAGCAGCGCTCTGACCATCATGCGGATAAGATAGGAGGACATAAAAGTTACAGCATGTGCCTGTGGCAAGCGAATGCCATGGCAGACATAGTGCGATACTTCCGGGTCTATTGTTTCTGCAAAGTATCTTTTGTGCCATCAAAGGTCCATCCGGCACTGCACCCTTCACACAATCAGTGGGATCTCACTCGACAGACTTATTTCATTGTATTGACTGAAAGAGGCATGGCTTCATTCCATTAAGATTAATGAAATAGCCGGATTCCATTCGCCGAAGCTGTGTATGTACAGCATTGTGCAGTCAAGTCCAACTTTGACACACATTTGATAATTATCTAGTGACATGCTGAATGAACATGGTGGACAGCTGTATTGTTTATTTTAAACTTGTTAAAGATATCAAATTAATGATAGACACCATAATTTTTCCTGCTGCAAATGGTATACATCTATGAAATATCCATTAAATTCTACGCTATGCAAGGGTTGAAAAAGCTAGTCCAGCAGTTTTATGCAGGTTAATCCTAGGTACCTGAGGCAAAACGTTTTATTAAATAATACAAATATGACTATATACCAAGTGAGCCGCTCCTCCCAGCTGCACAAACTATGGAGGCCTCCTCGATTAACAGAGCAGTCTAGTAATGAAAGTGCCTATGGCTTGAGGATAAAATGACCACAAGCAAGACATGTTGCATACATTTTAGTTGGCATTTCAAAAATGTTTACACGAGTGGAAAAGTTCTCCCCCCACTTCTAATTTTGCATGCAAAATCTGCCAACAATAATCATTCAGATTTTACTATTTAAAGACACAAAACCAGCCAGCGCAATTGTTCTCTCAGGTTTAAAATAATCATGTTGCAAGTGCTCAATGTATGCCGATCCAAAAGGAAGTGTGAAACAATTTTGGCTGTTTCGTAGACATACACCTGGTTGGTTGATCAGTACCCGCATCCGTTTGTGCCAGATTATGCATGTGCCTACCTGAATTAAATGATAAAAAACATTGCTGCCAACAGTTACAGAGTCTCTTACAGCAAACATGCAATTTAGCGCTGTCTATGATCTGAGTAAATCTAAGTGTCTCACGTTTAACTACTGCATGGTGAAAATCACGTGTTTAAATAATGTGGTCCTGGGGCACCCATTATGGGACCGTTTCCATCATCCAGAAACAGAACAATAATAGTTTTAGAAATATATCCGCTGCTGAAGGTGGACGTTGACATGCAATACAGATGCATGGGAAAAAGTGGAACAGGAAGAGTCAAAGGCAGGGCAGGACAACCACAGCATGGCAGAGAGTTATTTGCCTCAGCCATTCGATTAGACACTGATGAAAGCTAGCACGGTAGGTGAGGGAGATAGCCAGCTAGCTGGCACAAAAAATAGGATAGTGGTCCTGGCAAGTGAATGCTAACTGCACTGAGAAAAGTGAAAACCTGCCCAGGTTCGACTTTTGGCCACAACAAAAAAGACCGCATTTGGATGGAGAAGCGTCCAACAAAATGTGCCAGCATACTCTCCTTCTGGTCCCAATGTGCCCATGCATTGTGTATCACGTCTTTCTCTGGACCAGAGGTCACCACTGTGGTGCCTGCCGGCACCAAGTAGCTCCCAAGGACCACATGAGTAGCCTGCGGGCCTGTTCTAAAAATAGCTCTAAAGTGATGGGAGATTATTTTCTCGGAATGTTGTTGAAGTAATCATTTGAAAATGTAAAATTCCTCAAAATGTGTTGCATCTGGGACTTGTCGTTTTCCAATTAATTTTAGAAATCATTATGTTGATCAGTGTCTTCACATAAATCATTATCATTAGGCATTAAGAATAATATGGAGTTTATTGAACAAATGTGTTGTCTGCATTAAAGTGGTAGCACTTCGCATTACTCAGTACACAGAAAGTAGCTTCAAAAAAGGTTGGTGACTCCTGCTTCATTGTCAGTCGACAGCCTTCTCCTACAATATTTTCCCTTTAGGGTGCACTTCAAAGTCTTACATTTTCTCCAAAATGGACGAGGCGCCTAATAATGCGGGGTGCCTAATCTATGCACAGAGTTCCAAAATCTGTGTGTGTTGCAGTGTGACTTAGATGAGCGCTCCACTTTACTCTCGGATGTTATGCAGACATCGTGTTTATATAGAGCAAAGGCACACGTAACTGAGGATGGCATGCTGACGTTAAAGGGGTAGGGTGGGCGTGAAAGAGGACGCTAAAGGCACATCCATCGGTAGGTGGATATAATCCTGGTACGCGCATTGGTCAAAACAACTTGTAAATGTCACCTTTGAAGAGACACGC
The DNA here is from genome assembly GCA_018466805.1 of Hippocampus abdominalis. Lineage (NCBI taxonomy): Eukaryota > Metazoa > Chordata > Actinopteri > Syngnathiformes > Syngnathidae > Hippocampus > Hippocampus abdominalis. The sequence continues at coordinate 4,893,191 of CM031694.1, read as the reverse complement.
ATAGTTCAAACTTCAAGGCATCAATTACGCAGAGGAACATGGCAATTGAGCAGCCACAAGAGAATTCAAGACAAATCCATGGTTCACAAGTGGAGGAAGCAAGAGAACGACCATCGCCAAGTCAAGAAGACAAAGCTGAATTTCTGTGGAAACAAGGCGAGGTGGAGCAATGGATTCACGGTCAAAGAACAGCCGGGAGAACCATCTCTACAGTCCACCATTTGTCTGAGGGAGAAAAACGCTTACAGAAGAAATGAAAATCAAATATTTTCATGTAGGTCCATCTTGGTGCTTTTGTTTTATAAAATGGCACCAACTATTCGTCCGGGCAAGGACTACCGTGGTGAAGCAACGTCCGGCGGACTACAAGGAAATGTTGGCCACCTTCCGCTCCTGCTACCATAAAGAGTGCCAGCAAACACATCCAGCCCAACCACATCACCAACAGCGCTGCCAAAAAGAAAAAAAATCCAGCCAAAGTCACCGTTAAGGCGTCTCAAAAGGTCTGGATGGATGAGGAAGAAATGAGCGAGTGGCTCAATGTGGTGTACGTGAAGAGACCGTGATGTTTGAGGGTTTGTTCCACACTTTTCCCTGCTGATTTGTTACTCCATGCGTGCCCATCTCACGGCCGCTGTGGAAAAAAAAACCTGTCAGGTCCATCAATTTGACATCTAGACATAAAACACAAGGAGGAGACAGGAGACTCAATTCTGGTACCAGGAGGGAATGAGGAGAAGCGTTAGGTTTCAGTTCTCTGCACGTCACCCTAACGATCTCCACAGCAACCTATCAAAAACATGTGTAGCAAATGAACCCAGAGCTTGAAAAATTCCGGGAGGCTTGATGAAGAAACTCCAACCACTGGACATCAGTGTAAACGGAGTTTTCAAAGTGGAGTTGCGAGCTGCATGAGAGCGAACACAGCTTTATAGACTGTAAGGCAGCATTGGGAAAAAACTAAATAAAATAACGTGAGTGTATTGCTTAATACTGTACTTAAAGTACCACCAAACTCAGTTTTGCTCCCGTTGCCTTTTTAAAAACCTAGGCTAACGCGCAAGCATGCTACTGCGTCCAATAATGCAGCGTGTCTTGTGTATGTATTAAATACAGAAATAACACCCATAACTGACAGTGCATTAAAACTGATATGGTGCATTTTTCATGTGGTTATGAAAATACAGTAATTGTTTTAGTGTTCCCTTGATATTTTCACTTCCTCCTTTCCTCTCGTCTCCCTCTATGCTCAGGGGGTAAACAAGAGCCGAGGCCCAGTGGCTAGAAGGAAAAAAAAAATTGACATTATATAAGAAGTGCTTCATGCCATCACTGGTGTGTATGTGGCTAATGGCTCTGAATCACAGGCTTGCTCTTCACCAATCAACCTTAATATGTTTCTGACAGTGGGTGGCATTGCCGGAAGGGCCTTAAAGCCGGAAAAAAATGGTTTTACCCGTGAGTCCAGCAGCTTTGGACAAGTGTTGGCATATCCTGTAATCGTTAGGAAATGACAAGTGGACATTTAAAGTGAGCAAATGTTTAATTTCCTTTTGGCTCGCTGTGAAAAGGTAAATGGTCAATAAAATTGCAAGGCTCTTAAGTTACATTTATTGCAACATCCAGCCAGCCTTTGTCAACATGGCTTAATCCTGAGCAGGGGCACCGGGGGTGCTGGAGCCTATTCCACCTGACTTTGGGCAGAAGGCAGACTCCACCCTGAACTGGTTGCCAATCAGTTGTAGGGCACTTACAGAGACAAACAACCACAATAACACTGTCACAGAGCGGGAAGCGATCCCACGCTGCCCGCACACAAGTCAGGCGTGTGTACCACCACACCATCAACAACGTTGTTGCAACGAAGAATCAAAATGTAAAGTAGCCAAGCCCACAGATGATATGTGTGGTGTATGTCTTAAAGACATACGATGCAAATGTGTTCATTTCAGGATGCAGCAACGTTTGTATGAGCAATCATTCTCAACAGTAAAAATAGATCTACAGTGCTTTGATAAAGTATGTGTCTTGCCATTGACTGGTGCCCGATCGAGGGCAAAATCAGCCGGTATAGGTTATGTCTCACCTGCAACACTAATGACACTAAACAGCAGACAACTGGCTGAAAGCAATGGGCAGGAGTTGCAAGCTTGTCAAAATATAATTTCCTGTGAAAGTATACCTCCAGCTAGGATACATGTTGGCAAACATGCAAAAGATGTCTCAGTTTTCACCAATCTGTTGAGTGTCTCTATTACTTCAGCTGTCACACACGACATAAACAAAAAGCCGCTTGTCATCGCTGTGATGAGAGCGTTGAAATCAAGTCATATTTCTGTTTCCACAAAACAGTCTGTAAAAATCACCAAACCTCCACCATCCAGACAGATGATTTTCAAACTTCTTTTTGGTTCTGTGTGACGGCTGTTACCTATCTAGTGTTTCGCTTTTTCAGGGTATTCTGAGCAGTCAGGCGGGCAAGACAAACTGTCTGTAACATCAACAATAGTTTAAAAGTAGCTCTTCAAATATTTAAAATGTGCTTAAAAGAATGTTAACATGTTGGTTGCATTAAAGTTGGAAAAATAAGTTTGGCACAAAGGACCGAGGGACTCTAAATTAATCATGGGCTTCCCTTTGACATATCATGACAGGTGTACTCACACTTTGATACACTGCCATTTAAATAGAGCTTCTGTCAGCTTGGGTGAATGTTAACTTGTTTATCACTTGTCTTGTCTGTGAGAATATGTCACAGGCTGAAAGTTTAATTCTTCATACCCTTGAGAGTTCTCCTGTCAAATTTGCCCTGTTAACTTTCATTGCTGCAATGTCCCACGATATCTGCTGCCTGGATGCTAATGTGCCCATGTAAACATTCTTCTATTACAGGAGACAGTCTCTCTAATCCGGTGACCTTTTGTATTAAACCGGACAAAGTACATTAACAGCCATTAAACCTTCACAAATGCTGCCGTAATGTATGTGAGAGATTCAAATAATATATGAAGGTGTCATGCCTAAAGTGCACAGGGCCTGGAAGAGGAAATACACTTTTGCAGCACAGAGATTGTTACTCATGTTTCATTAATATGCATGTTTATATTCATGTTTGGGTGGCCCGGTGGTCGTCTGGTGAGAGCGTTGGCCTGATAGTGCAGAGGTGCAGCGTTGGATTATGACTCTGGCCTTCCGTGTGCAGTTTTGCATGTTTTCCCCGTGCCTGCGTGGGTTTTCTCCGGGTACTCCTGTTTCCTCCCTCATTCCAAAAAACTTGCGTGCCAGGTTAATGGAACACTGTCCTTAGGTGTGATTGCGAGCGCGGATGGTTGTTCGTCTACGTGTGCCCTGCGATTGGCTGGCAACCGGTTCAGGGTGTCCCCCGCCTACTGCCCAAAAGGCAGGTGGGATGGGCTCCACCACATCCGTGACCCTTGTGAGGATAAGCGGATCATAAAATGGATGGATATATTTTTTTTTTTATGTCCTAAGTGCACAAACCTACTGACATAAAATAATGTATACCGGTAATTAACTATTTAATTGATTAACACTAAACCTCATCACAACATTCTGCGTCTTGGGCTACACTTCTTGGTGGTAGGTTGAACTGTGGGAGGACAAACACCTCAAATGAGCAGATAATGTTTGTTACCTCTACGGTACAACCTCCAAACTCCTCAATAAACTACATTACATCCAGAATGCCGCCGCCCGCCTACTCACCCACACCCGCACTCGTGATCACATGACCCCTGGCCTTGCAAACCTCCACTGGCTCCCCGTTCCCAAGCGTATTCAGTTTAAACTCCTCCTACTCACCTATAAAGCCCTTCACAATCAGGCCCCCCTCCTACCTTTCCGACCTTCCTTATCAATACACTCCTTCCCGCAGCCTCCGCTCCTCAGACACAAACCTCCTCGCCATCTACGTGACCAAGCTCAAATCCTGGGGGGGACCGAGCCTTCTCTGTCACTGCCCCCACCCTCTGGAACGCTCTACCACAACACATCCGCAACTGTACTGACCTCCAATCCTTCAAATCATCTCTTAAAACTCACCTGTTCCGCAATGCTTTGGACACCTTTTAATCTCTTTTACCCATTTTTGCTTTTTTTGTTCATCTAAATGTGTTTTTGAAAATCATGTATGCTTGTCTTTAAGTGCACATTTTTATCCTGTGTTTTAAGCTCTTGTAAAGTTTCTTTGAGTATGATGAAAAACACTTTCAAATAAAATGTATTATATTAATATTTTTAATGTTGGGAATGACTGATTCAAGGATTGGAGGCATGTTACGATTATACCAACACACATTTGCACATGATATGGCACGAAGTACGACATCAGAGTTGGTTGCACAGTAAGCCCCAAGACTTGTGAAAATAAAAATGGAACAACAAAATATGATTGACTACATATGGGTGGGGCTGGGATGATGATATCACGGTACAGAGCACTGCTCAAAACAGCTTGCGGAAAGAAGCTTTTCTTCAATCTGTTGATACTGCTCTGGGTGCTCCCTAACCTCCTGCCTGAGGGGAGGGAATATGCTGGCTCCTTTATGATGCTGTGAGCCCTCTTTCTGCATCTACTGCTGTTCCTCACAATCTTGCGAGCAACCTTTACGGTTCTTTGAAGAGTGAGCTGCAGCTGTGCCACACCGTTATTCTGGTGTGTTTTGGCACCAAACTCACCTCAAGATACTTGTAGCTGGAGGCCACTTCCTGGGTTGCGAGGGTCAGAGGGCGTCCGTTCTTCCTTGAGTCCACGACCATCCCTTTGGTTTTCACAGTCCACCAGCCAGCCGCTCTACACCTCATCTGTACTCAGACTCACGTGTTGTCCACAAACTTAACTTATATGAGAGCTTGGAAATTTGGCAGTGCGGTCATTGGTCAAATTTTCTGCACAGTAGGGGCCTCAGCACGTAATCCTGGGTGGAGTCAGTGTTTTGGATTGGAATAATCCAGGAGGAGCAGGCAGAGTTCCTGCTTTGCAAGTGGGTGACGGTTGTGTGCACCACTGATGAGATGGCATAATCAGTGGAGCCGTTCTTGTAAGGTGAACTGCTGAGTGTCCACCATGACGTCAATTGAGTTTTGAACTGTGCCATCATTAGCTTCTCAAAGCATTTCATGACAATCAGAGGGAAGGCTTCGGGCCAATGGTCATTCAGAACTGTTATTGTGAAGGTCTTGGGTACGGCGACGATGGAGGCAGCTGTGTGCTATTAGGAGCGTGGTATTGAAAATGTCTGTTAGCACCTCAGTCAGCTGGGATATTGTCAGGGCCTGCAGCTTTGCGGGGGGTCATCCTTTGGAGGGTTGTCTACATCTGCTGCGGATAATTTGCAGGGTGGTGGTGGTGTGAGTCTGATGTAGGAGAGGTTGTTATTTGTGTCCTCAAAGTTCTCTTCTTGCTGCCCTAAGTGCTGATGCTTTTGTGTTGCCCGAAGGCAGCACTTCTCACTTTCAGGATTTTGCTCACCTCTGCTTTCAGCCAGGACTTCAAGTACCTGTAGATCATGATGGTCATCATCAATATATTTTGAGAAGAAACCCTGGATGCATGAATTGTATTCCTCCAGGTCTGCTTCTCCTTCCCGAGTAGCTGCGGATTCGAGCCATTACAGTTTCACACATTTCGCTGTCAACAGACATTGTCCACGATAATAAAAGGGAATGCGGAAGAGGTGACAGTTGAGAAACATTTTTTGTCCGACAAGGCAGCTTAGAACTCCTGTTTCCATGGTGAAATGTTACTTTATTCATTGCAGCAATATGCAGCCAACAAACTACAGACCAACATGTTAAATTACATAAATGATTAACACATCCCTCTCTGACAATGCTTAAGGCCTCTTCATAATACAGTGTACGTGGGGTGGGGGGACAACGGCCGTGTTCTATTACGTGATCAATACGTTGTGTCATGCGACAACTCAACATTCCCTCTGCAACATGTGACAGCGCGAAGGCGCCCACAACAGAAATTGTTGCTGCACATTGAATGCCACGTGCATCGTCTTTCGCGATTGGTTTTCTGAAACCTCTGGCCTTGGATCTTCTGGCAATGCCAGCAGCACAAGCCTTTGCCAAGCGTGTCTTCAGCGTAACTGCTGACCTCTCAACAGACCGCAGCAACAGAGAATGAACCACACTGGAAAGAAATGCTTTTCTCAAGCTGAACAATGTCTAAATAAACTGTGATGGCTACCAGAGACTATTGCTAACAAAATCCCTTTACAACATCAAAACATTGCATTAAGACTGACTTGACAAGTGTGTGTGTGTGTGTGTGTGTTTGCTGCTCAAAAAAGAAAGTTAACTGTTCACTGTTTAAAAGTTAGATCGGCATTGTATTAATGCGATCAACTTTTACTGCACAAGTTGCATCAGACAAAGAGAGAGAGAGAGAGAGAGAGAGAGAGAGACAGACAATTTGTTGACATGTATTTTTGTAGCTTAATGGTTAAAACGCACAACTGTGATTCAAAATTCACTCATCTTCAGTTCATTTGCAAGTCAAAACAATTCAATTTTCAGACAGTAGTTTGAGCACGCTCTGCCTGGTTTCACCTTCAATACTGCACCTGTATATGCCATGTGAACTGGCTTGCTAGGAAGCACTGTTGTATCCATTTGAGTTATTTTTATTTTCAGAACACTGACCTCAGATCCATTTCTTTTATTAATGTGTGTGAACTAGCTTTTAAGAGACAGCACTTACTGTATGCTAAGTTCATGAGGCACATTGTATTATTTTTTCCTTCCTCAGATGTATTTTATGTTTTTCTAACGCGAGATTCGGTGTCTCTGTCTCTGAACCATGTTCAAATTCAGCCAGAACATGATCCATGTCTGGATGCAATCATTAAAATTGGGGTTTTCATCAAAAAGATGAGAAAAAATGTCTTGGGAAATATTTTTAGATTATCTGCTGACAAAAAAGGATAAAATGACTACAAACAGACTAGAATGTTGCCAGTTGTTGACTCAAACTAGAGAAATATAATGATGTTTTCTTGTACTAAAATAAAGACTAAAACGCTCGACTTATAGTGGACCGAACTTGACTAAATATAGATGAGGATGACTAAATATAGATGAAAAGTAAAAAGTACAACTCAACTAAAACAGACTAAATTGAAAAATGGCAACAACAATACATAAATAAATAAAATAAAAAATACAACTTTGTTAGTCACATGCTGTAATGGCATCGTACTCATCTTTCCGGGCCTCCTACTTCAGAAGGCCTCTTTAAGGGTAATTTAGTTGCCGCCATGGAGGAGAAAATCCACACCACACAGCTCGTTGCTGCCGCTGCGAAGCAAGCTGGCTTGGTGGTGGCGTCGGTGGTATGTGCGTGTGAAAAGCAGCCTACCTACACACGCACATATCGCCATTGCCGCCATCTTCTTGAACAATGTTGCAGTACAGTTAAATGCATCATCTATCCATCTAGACCCCTCTCTTGTAGCAGGCGGCGTCTCCACTGTTGTCTCTTTGGTACTTGCACTGCAAAGTAAAAACGGCGACCGGAATTGGAAACTCCACCTCGTTGGTGTCCTGGCCAATACCAGCCATAGCAAAACACACGCATATATATAAGCCTTTCGCCAAAGCTTTTTCGGCGGATCGGATAATGGAGGGGTGGGTGGATGGATGTTGAGAACTGGAGCAGATAAAAATCCAATTCTCTCGGGCCCTCTGTGACATTGGAGTGATTGTTGCCTCGTAGCGTCCACGCTTTCCTCGCGATTCTTCGCCCGTGTGACTTTTCTGCTCCTGTGTGTTATTTTTGTCATAAATAACAGATAATGCAAAGTTTGGTTAAAGGAACAAAGCAGTTGGTCACCATAACAAGTCGAGATGAATGTCTATTTGTCTATTTTTTTCAAGAGAGTGACCAGTTCAGGGTGTACCTCGCCTCCCATCTAAAGTCAGCTGGGCTTGGCTTCAGCACACCTGCGACCCGAGTGGATAGATTTTACCTAGGTTGACTTCTTTTTCCACTTATACATCGTGATCATTTTTAGATAAATGAGTTACATCTGTGACACATGTCACCTTCACCTAATTTATTCAAGTTAATGATCTTATGATGAACTGTAAACGGCAGCTAGACCGGTTTTCAAAGATCATTCTGGATGTGGACTGAATTGTTGAGTGGGGGGTAAATATCAAGGTAATGAGTTGGGCTGAGCAACCACAGCCGTGCAGCACTGCCTCAACTTCATACGATTGATATCCCCTGGATTCGCCTCAGGTTCTCACTCAGCAAGTTGGCCCACACAATGCAGGCAGCGGGCTGTGACATGCAGAGTGGACACGGGGAGCAGCCATTCCGCTTTCCATCAAAGCTACTGATGCTGATGTGAGCAAGGCAATGAAAGTGAGGTGCAACACTTTGCTCAGGTTCAATGCGGCACTGAGCAGGTGGGTCATTACTGTGAAATATGTGTTTGATGCTTTATCGTTCCTTTAGCTTGCCACTTAAACACAGTCTCTGCGGCACGGTGTCTGACAAACTTAAAATAAAGGTGAGCTACGACTCCACATATATTGTATGTCACCCTTGAAATTGTTAAGTGGAAACAAAACTACGAGGATTTCTGTTATATATGTAGGCTTGCATGTCATTTAATCAAAAGATAAGCCTATGAAGCCGTGTCGCCATACTTAGACCATACAAAAATAATCCTTAAAAATATGATTAATTATGCTGCCGTGTCTTCCATATTCATCCCATCCCATGTAATGTGACGGCCGAAGTATTAGCACTGTCGTGGAACCCTGAATAATTCATGATTTAGAAGCACATATTCATTAAATACTCATTGCCGTTACTTGACACTAATAAATGTACATTATGATTGGGCGCGGTGAAGAGAATCACTATACAAACACGCACACACAGATGGAGACCTGTGACTGACTCAAGTGCTGACGGTGATGTAAAGTGGCCGTTTAATAGCATCACCGGCCTAATTGCTTGTAGGAAATGATCATTATCCTGGGTAAATTAGACCAGAGAGTACAGTATATTTCACAGAATTGAGACAACTTAGTCATATTTTATGAAATGTTTTGCCACCAGCGGTAAATATGGAAAAAAAAATCATCACATGACTTTGCAAATGCAGTGCGTCCTGAATTAATAGCTGGATGATATTCCAGCTCTTGGGATCATTTGTCCATAAGCGGCAATGCATGTTACCTCTTCTGAGAGCGAGGTGGGTTGCATTCAGTAGCATTGGCATGATCTTTGTTTACCACATTCTTTGCCCTTCATCTCCTTTTCTCCATCGTTCCCACCCTTAGAATGACAAGCGTATTTATAATTGTATTAATTTGTACTAGGGTGGGTGCGCACCAAGCCTCTTGGTTTGCTCGAGTGGGGAATTGTTTTCTCCTGAGAGAGAAAAAAAAACACGCAGGAAGACCTCTCACTCGCGTGTCACTTTCCCATGCATACCAATGGGCCCGGATCGATGCCATCTTTTAATTGGAGATGGATGCAGCACTTTATATGCAGTAAGATCTGCCGCACCTTTAGCCCCGTTTCTGGTTGGTGCCATGATTGTAGATAATACATGTGCTGCTTGAAATGTGTTTGTTTGATGCTCAAAGCTGCCAGAGGTATGACTGTGAGACCGCGAGAAGCACTCGCCAACATGCCATTAGTCAACAACAGAATATTTAATCATACCCCTGCTCCGGTATTGATTTACTATTTCTCGACAACTATTTAAAGGAAACCTTAGATAGAATCCTGCACGCAAGCTGTACCGCCAATAGACGACCTTGGGCTTGTTTAGTGGTATCAAAACACTGCATCACGTACTGCCTCAGAGCTTTGCAAGGACTAATAAATCACTCCGAAAAGCCCAGCAGGCTCTCTTGATTATGCTCTGGAGACAACATAAGGGATTCATGGGAGAACATAAAGTGGTGAGACAAGGAAGACAGCTCCCAGGTGCGCCACAACTGTTTGCTAACTTTTGTTTTTTCAACAAAGGACAGGACTATGTCTTTTGTTGGATTTTCGTCTCAGAGTCCACTCACATTTTCCAAGCACAAAGGAGCGATTATACACATCCTATGTGACTATTTTAAAGCTTTCACTGCAAAGAGGTCTCTCTCTCTCACACACACACACAACTCAAAGCTTTTATTTAAAAATACAAAACTGCATTATTTTCAGGAAAATACTGCATTCCTCCAGTGATTATTTCATGTTGACAAGTCAAACCCGCTTGCCACTATGATGTAAAACGTACTTGCCACTAACATTACCTGTTTTAATGATATTTAATAAATGTGATTTTATTATATTCATGAAAGAAAAAAAACATGATATATCAATCTGCCACATCTGGAAAATTCACTGTTATGGCATTTTAAGTACAATCCTCATAATTTTGCTCCGTTTGACAACTGAAATAGCGTTGTTGTTTTTTGGGTTTTTTTTGGCTCACTATGTAAAGAAAAGAGAGTATTGTTCATTTTCTTTTCAAAATTGCAACCACAAATCACACAAACATGCACTTCACATATTATTTTGCTGAACTGTCTTCAACTTTTCGTCGCTGAATAAAGCAAAACAAAACAAAAAAAGTGCTGTAGGCAGCCCACAAAACATAAATCACTCAACTATAAAAGTGACATAAGTAATGCAACATCAGTAAACTCTTGAAAAATACATATACAGTAATGGATAAGACTGTATATTACTCAGGAGACTGCTATTCTGTAAACTGGCGGTGTGAAACAAACACACCCTTGCTCTTAAAAGAAACATCCAGTCTAAACTATGGAAATTGCACAACCACTACATAACTTACAACATTCTGAAATCACAGCAGACAGCTTCCGACAATTTATTATCCAGATTAAAGGTAATATTGGAAATATGGATTTATTTTTTTTACTTGCCTAATTGAGACCGAATATGCCACATCCAGTGTTCCTTCGGACCTGGAAAACCCAAACAATTAGAAGAAAAAGTCACATGCGACACCTCAGTATGATGTTGAGAAGACTAAGAAATGAACCTAATTAATCTCCATCCAGTTGCACTGATTTGAGTTAAAGAAATTAAACTTACTTTGGGAAATTACAATATAATAACGAAGGAGCATATTCTTCCATTTGCAAATGTTTTACATGCATGCAAGCCGGCACTTTTAACTTGCGGCAATTCTCCCTTCTGGACTTGTGACACACCCGCCATGCAGAACCTGAAAATTCATGCTCAACCACAAAGAGGCGTGATTTTGCGCAGTTTGTGAGTGGCCCTAATTTCTTGCCTGAGGAGTTTTCGGGAGACGTGGTGAATTCCAAAGAGATCCATTTGGAAAATATGTCACACTTTAAATATGAAATTAGGTGTAAAATTAACTTGCGGAGTGGATACAATAGCTATTCTGATCACCGCCAGTGACGTGCCGGCTCATCTACAGGCTACTTTGAAGGATGTTGGAACACTGAGCTACTAGTTGTTTCGTGGTCAACCGTGACTGTGGGTTTCGAAGTAACCATTGAGCCCACATTCTCTGCATTCCAACAGAGCCATGTTATCGCATCTCGCCTATCTCCGCTTTGTTCCAGTAGCCCATTTTTCATCAAGGTGCTCTGGTTCCCCAGCACCTGACGCAGACCTTGTTTGGCCGGGCGAAGTCTGACCCGGCATGTCATTCGTTTTATTGTCTCTCATCATTGTATGAGGTAAGCATAGCGTGAAGGGTCTTGTCCAAGGACCCACACTGGTGGTTATGTGCTCATTTTTTTTGCCCCAAGCGGGATTCGAACCCCCATCTCCCGTATGCCCAACCTGTGTATATATATATATATATATATATATATATATCCATCCATCCATTTTCGGAACCACTTCATCCTCACAAGAGCCGCGGGGGAGCTGGAGCCTATCCCAGCTGTCTTCGGGCAGAAGGCGGGGGACACCCTAAACCGGTCGCCAGCCAATCGCAGGGCATACAGAGACAAAGAACCATCCGCGCTCACACTCACACCTAGGGACAATTTAGAGTGTTCCATGAACTTGCCATGCATGTTTTTTGAATGCGGGAGGAAATGGGAGAACCCGGAGAAAACCCACGTGAGAACATGAAAACTCCAAACAGGAAGGTCGACGCGCTAACCATTGGACTCTCTCTCTCTCCCTCTCTCTCTCTCTATATATATATATATACACAGTCAAACCTCGGTTTTTGGACGTCTCGGTTCTCGTACAATTCGGTTTTAGAACTAATATTTCGAGTTTTTTATGCCTCGGATGATGAACAAATTTCGGTTCTCGAACTAACTGAGCACACTTGAATGCATCACTTTACTCCTCTGGCTTCGCTACCTCGTGTAGCAACGCTACCTCGTGTAGCTTCGCGAGGTAGCGAAGCCGAGAAGAGGTAGCAAAGCCGAGAGGAGTGAAGTGACGCTCCCTCCTGTCGCCGCGCTCGCTCGTGTCGCGTCGCTACACAGGAAGCGACCATTTTGAGCAGATGTTTTTGTATTGTTCAATAAAAAAAAGCAGACGTGTTTGGTGAGACCCTTCTGTTAGCGCAAGTGAAATCCCCCTCTTTTAATAATGGTTTGCCCTGGCAGCACATAATTTTTCAATGCAGCGGCACATAATGAACACTCTGGTGTCCGGTGTCTCATTATTATGCAATAATCGTACAGAAACAGCTTGTGAGCAGACGAGTTTGTATTGTTCGATTAAGAATTTTTTTTTTAAAAAGCAGACGTGTTTGGTGAGAACTACGTAATATTGGACTGTTATTTTTGCATCGTGTATCAGCCCCTAATCATGGCACCAAAGAAAGCAAGTGGAAGTGGTGAACCTGGTGAAGAAAAGAGGAAAATAGGGCGCAAAACTATAGAATTCAAGAAAGATTTAATCGCAAAATATGAGTCAGGTGTGCGTGTGTCTGTGTTGGCGAAGGAGTTCGGGATGCCGAAATGCCCCGCCTACTGCCTGCTGACAGCTGGGAGAGGCGCACGCCCCACGACAGATAGAGAGAGAGATGTTCCTTCAATTTTTATGTTACTATGTTAATGTTAAAATTGGTAATCTCCCATTACATTTGTACGGTTTATGGTGTGAAATTGTAAAAATAAGTGGTTTAAAAAAGTTGTTTTCTTGACTTGGAACGGATTAAAACATTTTACATTGATTTCAATGGGAAAAAAATTTTCGGTTTCCGAACAATTCGGTTTCCGAACAGTCTTCTGGAACGGATTAAGTACGAAAACCGAGGTTTGACTGTATATATATATATAATTTTACAGTTTACACCAGCTAGTCCCAGGGACTCGCTGATCAGAAAAGTGTGAGTCCAATTATGCATTTAGAGAGTCCCAAATTTCAAATTCTGAAATGATCTACTGATTCAATTGCATGATAATAACACAAACTCTACATTGAAATCCCGTCACACAAGATTGCTTAACGCAAGATCAAAACAACAATGGCGGCGATTGTCAAACTGCGATCGTTGCGGGAAAAAAAGATGTACCTTAGTAGGCCTGAGGATTTGGGAAATTCACGTTAACCGTTTTTCGGTTCCGTCTGATTACTCAATGGGAAACCACGGTAACTAATTTTGGGTTCAGTAAATGTTCATCATGGGAACCCATTTTTTTCTATGTTGACTGATATTCATAATCAATAATTCTGATACTCAAAAGTATAATGTTTCAAGGGTAAATGTTTGCAAATTATGCATTGACAATGAACATTACATCAGCAGCTGTGTACTCCAGGTTTATTCCAAAAAATAAATGGATCAAAATCTGTTGTACTTATAAGCATCATGAATATAGCATACCACAAAATCAGAGTATTTTTTTCCAGTCTCACACTGCAAAGATTAATTTACTGGTAATCATTAATACAGGTAAGTATTGATGTGGCTTGACATCATCTTGACATTTGTTTTATTTTTATTATTTTGGTGGGACGGGGGCGGGGTGGGGTGGGAGACAATAACCTAAGCACAAGTGAACCCAAACTGGAACTGGGGACATTTCAGACGGTTTTATCCTTTTTACTTGGTGTGTGACGGGTCTAAAGCCACCTCATGTAAATTGATATCAAGCCTCTGAGATTCATCTCGACCAGATCCATTCGTGTGGTCCTGTTTTCACAATGATAATTAGCACAATTATTTTGTTCACCATGAGGCCTTTGTCACACATTTTGACTCCTCTCAAAACTCATCAGCAGGGTGCCTAAAAGTTTGGACCCTGTAATAATCATGCATTCTCTATGAAAACTTTCAGCTAACTATTTCCCTCGCTCTAATTGTGCCCCTTGAAGGATTTCTTTTCTCAGTGTGATGAGATAAATCCAAGCAGCCTACAGAATACGAATGTGGCTGCACTTTTGTTCTGTCATTTTTAATGTGAGACTCCCCTGAGAGCGACATGGTGTCCTCTTTGTGGCGGGTATAGCAAGTACTTCCCCCAACCCCACTTCAAAGGGTTGGGAAAAATTATTTATTGAAAAAGTCAGCGAGCGGAATGTGAGGGGGATGTACCTGCAAATAGCCTCGGTAAGCAGCCTTTTGCCTTGTTTCTTAACATTTATTTATTTTGACTTCAAGGAAATCATCCAAGCGTGGCTGCAAGAATTGTAATTAAATTTAATGCTGCTTCTGTACCACTGGGGAGTGGGATGCTTTAATCTAACTAAAGGGTTCTTTTCTTTTCAAACAACTCTCATCCTAAACCCCCTGGAGCGCTTTGCACAACATCCTGTTGTGATGATGACCACCATCTCTCGCTGCAATAAGTACACATTCCATCTTTGATCTGATTTATTACAGTTATTGCAGAATAATGTTGCTGCATTCCTATCTGGATGGGTTTCACAATCATTAACACTTGCCAATTGCGGTTGAATTTCATCAGTGGCGGGTCAGTGCCGTCACTCCACTGGCCACTAGATATATACATTTTACTTTACACCGATCTGATAAAATGTCCCGAAATCGAAAAATGGGATGCAAAATCGGTGATTGGCTGTCCATCCATCCATCCATTTTCTAATTGGCTTGTCCTCACAAGGGTCAAGGGCATGTTGGAGCCTCTCCCAGCTGTCTTCGGGCAGGAGATGGGGTACACCCTGAACTGGTTGCCAGCCAATTTGGTGGAACTAACTTTAGCACTGGTGTAACCAAGAAAAAACATTTTGTCGAGACCATCGCATTCAAATTTGCCTCACTTCTGTGCACATTGATACCCATTGTAAGAATTGGGATTGAAAGTTACATTCCTTCATAATATGAAGGTTCAGATTAAAACATTCGAATGACTTTGAAAATGTTACAAAAAACACTTAACAACAGCAATTTTCTCCCGGTATGTCCTTGCAAAGTCACACTTCGGCCAAACGTCCATGGTAATGTGTAATTCATGTCTGACTGTATGCAACACATTCGTTCAGATCTGCTTTAGTTGTCACTGTAACACCTGTATAAGTGGCCTCAAGTGCGCTTTAGTTTCAGTACCCTTGAGCACAGATTGAATTAGTTGTGATCATTACTTTATCGTAAGTGAAAAGAAGCACAAAGAAAATGTGGACCTTGTGAAAGCAGAGTGTCTGGCTCCAAGCAGACTTATTTTGCTGTCAATCCAAGCAAAGTTTGTATCGGAATACCAGGCAAGTCGTGTATAATTGTTATGCAATGGTTAATCATATAGTGTACCAGTGGTGTGTTGTCAGGGTCTTCTCTGCTGACCCAAACACAATCACTGACTTACATGACGTTGCAAAACTGACATGAAATGGTAACAATTCATTTCCAAGAGTCCGTTGTCTTTATGTGTTTTTTCCCTGGACAATCAGATTTCAGCTTCTCTGTGTTTCCATGCAAAAGTAATTTTCCCAAGGCCTGCAGAATCCCCAGTGCTGGTGCTCATCACCACACACATTTGAAATGTCTGTTTAATATTTTAACCACTGAAATTTCTGATTCACTCCAAAAAAAAAAGTGCTAGCTGGCCTTGTGACATTGGCATTTTTCCATCCTCTGGTTCAACAATGGTTCTCCTTCTGATTGGTTGAGCTTAAATTGCACGCCAAAGATTGCTTTACAGGGGAGAACAATGTCTGTCATGATTTAAAATTAATTTTCAAAGCGCACGTTTCATGAACAACTGGACTTTATGAGGGCATAGGTCATCCAACATCATTGCTGGCTGGCTTGTTTAAACCCAAAAATTGATTTTTGGAGCACCTTCAGAGCCGGGAAGTATGTACAAGTGGAGCAGTTCTCTTGCAAGACAGTCAGCAGCAAAGGAATGACTCAGAAGGTCTGCTGTATCTGCATCAGCATCTCTGGTGAATGTGAGGTGTATTTTACCAAAGGTTTTTATATTGATCAATATTAATTGTCATTTAATTAAGGCAGATAAAGGAAACTATAATCCATGCTTTAGTCATAATGATATTCATCCTCAAATATGCAAAATACCCTGCGGGCACCAGGTAGCCCACAAGGACCACATAAGCACCTGTTCTAAAAATAACTCACTAATGATGGGACATTGTGATTTTCCAGGCATGTTGTTGAAGTGCTCATTTGTAAATGTGGGAGAGATGAATAGAAATAGTGTTGCTTATTAATTTTGATCCACATGAGAATCAACCTCTTCACAGAATGAATATAATTCATGATTAATAATAACATATAATATGTGATTAAAAGTAGTGAGAGATAAATGGTGTTTCAAACTGGTTGCCCTTCAAATTAATCAGTACCCAAGAAGAACCTCTCACTTTCATAAAGGTCGGTGACCCGTGTACCATGGTATTGACTCCACATAACCCGAACCCCATTCTACATCCGAGGTATGGGAAATGAAGAAAAAACAATCTCTCTCTCTCTCTCTCTCTCTCTCTATATATATATATATATATATATATATATATACATATATATAGTGTGTCTGTGTGAGTGTTATTGAGTTAGTGTACACTGCACCCGAAGCATCCTATTAGTTTCACTTTCAACTATCCATCCATTTTCCAATTTATCCTCACAAGGGTCGCGAGGGTGCTGGAGCCTACCCCAGCTGTCTTCGGGCAGTAGGCGGGGACACCCTGAACTGGTTGCCAGCCACTCGCATGGCACATAACAACGAAAAACCATTCGCACTCTCACTCACACCCATGGACAATTTAGAGTGCCCACTCAAACAGCCCTGCATGTTTTTGGAATGTGGGAGCAACCCGCAGTACCCAGAGAAAACCCACACAGGCACGGGGAGAAGATGAAAACTCCACACAGGAAGGCCACAGCCAGAATCAAATTCTGCACCTCTGCACTGTGAGACAGATATGCTCACTAGTGGGCAACTGTTTCCCGTTCCCAAAAAATGTAGTATCTAGTTTATTTTATTGCTTCGTTCAAGTTAGGAGTCATTATGGCTGTTTCTCATCATGGCACCCCTCTTCTCCACAGTTTTGGAACCAACATCCTGCACGTTCTTGGTTTTTAATTCACTGACAGCTTAATAAAACATGGAGAGTATCTTGAACTGTCCCTTTTTGCATTGTTTTTGAAAGTTTTGCATAATTTTGGTCATATCCAATCATACTCAGTGGTAAAAATGATCCATGATAAGGTTGCAGGCATCATAGGCTACATTGTTTTCACTTGTGTTGGCTGCTTTGTGCCGAAGACAAATGCTGGTCAACAATATGCTCAACAGATTGCTGCACTGCAAAATCTCAGATTTGAAGGGCAGTATTACCTCCGATCATGAATCAAGAGCTGAACATGTTCTAAACACATAAAGAGAGGTGGTGTGGGGGACTTTTCTCGATGGAAAAGCACCACTTATCATCATCATGCCGATCATTACATGATTTCCGTGCTCCTAGAAAATTACCCACTTCTCTGCTGTTGCCAGTTTTAACCCCTGCTCCCTAAGTATATGAATATAATATGGAATTCATGCATTCAGGCACTTTACAATAACTCCCAGAAATCTGTCAACCAGTCACCGAAAACAATCATAAAGCTTTGTGCTCTGCTTTTTGAAAGCCTCTGCACCTCTGCACCCCAACTTTGGATACTAAAAAAAAAAAAAAAGATAAATGGCCAGCTATATTTCCAGCTCTTGATAGCTAAACCCCCCCGATCTGATGTTTTTAGTTCCCACCCTTGAGATCAATAATTCACAACAATCATGACACTTGAAATTATCCAATTTCATGAGCCAGCTGCATACCTCATTGCCACATGGCCGATCTAGATGTGATTGGACAATTGCGAACAATGTACAGTACAAGCGACGTCCGAGCCTCGCACATATACCAACTAGTTGCAAAAATAAATTTGATCCCTTGCGTTTTTATCTATAAAAATTTTGAAGGGCTGCTTATTTTATATCCTTGAGCCCAAAAAAACAAAAACAAAAAGTTCATCCATCCATCCATCTTCTACCGCTTATCCGGGTCGCGGGGGCAGCAGCTTTAGCAGGGAAGCCCAGACTTCCCTCTCCCTAGCTACTTCTTCCAGCTCTCCCCGGGGGATCCCGAGGCGTTCCCAGGCCAGCTGGGTGACATAGTCTCTCCAGCGTGTCCTGGGTCGTCCTCGGGGTCTCCTCCCGGTGGGACATGCCCGGAACACCTCACCAGGGAGGCGTTCAGGAGGCATCCGAATCAGATGCCCAAGCCACCTCATCTGGCTCCTCTCGATGTGGAGGAGAAGCGGGTCGACTCCGAGCCCCTCCCGGATGACAGAGCTTCTCACCTTAAAAAAAAGTTTTCAAAGAAAAACGGTATTGCTCTGGCCACTGTAGCTATATTTCACTGATGGTGGAAAATACAAAGGAATTGGGTGAGAAGAAAAGACAGATGGGATAATTGATAGCCTGCTGACAATGACTGCCCTACACTTTCAGCTGTAAAACTGAATGCAAACATTCTGTCACATTAGTATACCGTATTTTGTTTTTCAATATTCTGCTGTAAAAAACAATGCCCCATGAGCGAAAAATAAAAATACGCTCACACTTCACTGTAAACAGCATTGTATTATGGGAAGGAGTATGCGTTTAAAAAAAAAAAAAAATCTAGCTACCATGTTCCTTCGACTTTTTTTTCTATCTAGCCAGCAGTGGACAACTTTAACTCTAAGTGTGCCACCTGCAAACAAACACCCTGCCGGTTGTTGTTTTATTCTCTACTTAACGGTGTTGTGTGGAAATTGAATCTAGTGCCTTCCGTTGTGGTCAAACGGAGCGTACAGTACAGGCAGGTGAAATATCTTAATTGTACCATTAATATGACAAAACCTACCAATAATTGGTACATTATCAACCAATTTCATTGGGTTAATTTGTATATTTGTTGTGATGTGGAATATTGACAGGATGAGTGTGGCATGAGGGGCGCTTGTATGTCAAAGGTTATTTAGGATCAGAAACATGACTAAAGTTGTCATGTTCAAGAACGAACCGAATAACATTTTGGATCCCCAAACTGCAGACACAGATAAAATGTAAACAACTAAAAAATGTATTTTCAAAAATGCTAAACTGACAAAGTACGAACACAATTTGTGTTTCTCTCTTGGAGAAACGTGAATTGTCCGCCGTGAAGAGCCATTTTGATCTCCTTTTGGAGAATAAGGTATTTATTCAAATCTCCTTGTCTCACCAAGTGCCTCCCAGAACTTTAACATGTCTTATTCCATTGTAATTCAAATCAATTTAATGGTAACTCTTAGTTTACTATTTTATTGCAGGTGAAATGTCAAATTTGTTGTACAGAAATATTATATACCAACAAAAGCACCTCTGCAACTACATCTGGCACGTTACTCATCATTATTAGTTTGTTTTTTTACCTGTGGCAATATTTGGATGATGAGGTAGGGAGACTGGGAAGAAGTGCAACAGCAGATGCTGTACCTGAGGTCCACCGATACCTGGCAGAGGAGAAAATTGCACACAGTCAAGACCCGCTGTTATAATCGAAGGACCCTACTTTTCCAAACCTCTCCAACCGCGCAAAGCAGTTTCTCTGTACGCCGGCATCACCAGTGCCATGTGAGCCTGTGTTCTCCACAGCAGGGGAAATAGCTTGCTAGAAACGCAACAGACTGAAATTCAAAAGACTGGAGAAACTTATTTTTCTGAATAAAAATTTGTGAAAACAAAGCCCTCAAGCATCCTCATTTACATAATTTTCACCTTATTCAAACATATTGAATAATACAATGTGACTGCATAGATGTGAATGATATTGTATATATTGATATCAGTTCAGTCTGTCAAATGGGTTGCCTGCAGGGATTTTGAAAGTCCAGCAGGTGTCAGTGGTCAGCGACGCAGTATCAACACAGTATCAACAAAGTGTGTTATTGTGTCAACACGGTTCATGAGGCTTCATGGACCCATCACTACAAAAAGTGCTTGCAAATGATTAACCTATGACTATTCTGACAAAACGAGGAAATAAGGGCGCTAGTACGACTATGACAAGATTAAGGGGTCAAGAAAACAACACTTGAGCATGAACAGCAAACAAGGTCTATCATTCAACAAGAGACGAGGCAGCTTGGCAGTCCTTATATATACAGTATATGGAAAGGCTTGATTGGAAACAAGAAACAAGTGCACCTGCGGGGGGGAACCGGCCTTTACTCCAGCTGGAGTTGAAACAAAACAAACACACACACAATGACAATAGTTAACTGTAGACAGCTTAAAATAGTATGATACAGGCCCTTCAAACCAAGGGTGCTCATATGTTTTGGACCAAATATCTACTTTTCAAGTACCCAAGCTCTCAAGATCTACCACTTCAGTGTCCAAATCACAAATGCATGCACATCTTTTTCAACCTGCACTAACTAAGCTCAGAACACTTTCTTCTTGTTTCACAATTACACATTGGAACACTCTTGGCAATCCGGGTGATAATCAATAACCATAATTGACCGTAGTTTTACCGAGCTGGGGGAAAAAAAAAAAAAAAAACTGAGAGAGGACAAGTCTATGTCTGAGTTTTAAAAACAGAAATCACTTCCTCCCTGATGCATTGGGGGGGAGGGGGTTCATGGCTCAGTGGTAGGGTGGTTTTCTCCCAACCCAGGAGTTGTTGGTTCAATTCCCGACCTTTGCGACCATGTCACAGTGTCCATGATCGCGATAGTAAACGTATGGGTACACGCACACACAAACGTAAGTGTACTCTTTATTTTTATTCCAATAGTGCATAAGTATGAGCATACACTTATTTGACACTCCATGTAGTCAGTGTAGAAAGGAAAAAAAGGAAATAAATTGCAACATTTACGATCAGCACTCACTTTCACTTACATCAATTTCTTGGATAATGTTTTTTATTTTGCTTCTCCATCTTTCATTTAGATCACTTTTACCCTCTCTTCCAGCATCAAAACGCTTCCTGTCTTAGCTGCTTGACATCCAAAGGTCCGTTTTGAAGCAATTTTAGCAATGCAACGTTCTTGCTGCGTCTGAAACGAACAATGACAAATACTTCCTAGACTATGAGGATAGTTAGAGCGTGGGATTTTTTCTCTCCGTCCATTGTGGTTTCTTTCTGACTTCCGGGTTGAGTGAACGCTGGCGCGTTTGGCTGCCGCTGCTCAACCCACATTGTGTTTTATTGTTCTTGTTCCTGATTGTAAAGTGTCCTTGGGTGTCTTGAAAGGCGGATATAAATAAAATGTATTGTTATTGTTATTGCACCCCCCGGTTGCTCCTGAAGCTGCATCATCAATAGGCGAATGGGGTAACAGTATAAAGCGCTTTGAGTACCTGAGGTAGAAAAGCACTACATAAGTGACAGTCCAATTTAAACTTGGTATTCTGTGTCGTCAACAAATGTGGAAATTAAGGGGGGAAAAAATGGCTTTTATTTTGCTGATGGTATAGTGGTACACTCACGAGTTGTGTGCCGGCGGCGTATGATCGGTTCCCACTCAGTGACTGTGTGAATGTGGGTGTGAATGGTTGTTCGTCTCCAGAGGGTATGTGCCCTGTGACTGACTGGCGACCAGTTCGGGGTGCAGTCGGCCTTTCACACTGAGTCAGACAGCTGGGATAAGCTCCAGCACCCCCGCGACCCTGTTCAGGATCAGCAGTGTTGAAAATGGATGGATACCTTTCAGCTTCATCCATTTTACGATCCACTTTATCCTCGTAAGGATAGCGGGGGGGGGGGGGTGCTGGAGCCTAACCCAGCTGTCTTCGGGCACTAGGCGGGGGACACCCTGAACCCGTTGCCAACCAATTGCAGGGCACATACAGACGAACAACCATCCGCACTCACACTCACACCTAGGGACAATTTCGAGCGCTCAATCAGCCTGCCATGCATGTTTTTGGAATGTGGGAGGAAACCGGAGTACCCGGAGAAAACCCACGCAGGCCTGCAATCTACACACATGGAGGCTGGAGCCAGAATCAAACACTGCACCTCCGCACTATGAGGTTGACGCGCTAACCACTGGACAAGTCGGCTACCCATATTTTGGCTTTCATTTTCAAATATGCAAGACAAAAATTGCAGGAGGGATAAGATGAATATTTTAAATTTGGAACAGTTTGAATCAGTAAACAAATTTAGAAATTACAGGAGAAAAAAAAAACAATCAAAATTCTTAACGTTATTTGCTGACAAGAAAAAAAGTGCTACAGTTTAAACTGTTTGTCTTTCGAATGTGCGACCATTTGCGACCTTGAATGAACCCTGACAAAAATGACCATTGGCTACGGTCGCAAACCTTTGCCACTCAGTGGGATAAAAGCTTTCGATCTGTCGACTCCTTTATTGCTTTGCTCCAAAATTAAACGTGTAAATTTGTTCGACCAATGTTCTCTGCTTCTTCACTGGCTTTTTTGCTCCCCTGTTGCGCACAGAACAATATATTATGTGCTGAAGTGATTGCGACTCGCTTTGATTTCAGCAGGCTCTAAACATCGTTGTAGCATTGTGTTTGCTGCTCTCTGTTGATGTTGCAAACGTGCAGTGATTTCAAATGACTGACATAACGCTGCCTCTTTTGTAAACTAGCTGTGCTCTATGCACCACCATTTTATATGTGTTAACAGTGGCAAACCTGTGGCAACATAAAAAAAAAAAATCATAATACTATTTTTAAAATAGACCGCGTTTACAGGTCATATACGCGCAAGTGGATGAAAAATATACTTGGCCTAGATTAAATTTTAGGGGCATAATGCGGCCATTGAGGGGCAGTCTGGAGCTCTGACTCAATAATCAAAAATACAGTCATTAAACGCATCTACAGTTAAAATATTTATTATAAATTAGAGATGCGGTCACATATTACAGTAGTTTACTGAATAACTGCTACCAGTAAAATACTGTAATTTTTACAGTGACAAGTTTTACAGTGCACTCATTGCTTCACTTTCTAGATGTGACTTGGTTTAGAGATCATCATTAAAAAAATAATGGTGACGACATAGAAGACTCCACCGGTTGTGTCCCTTCGGATCCTTGATACATGAAACAACATGCAAGAGAGCAAGCCAGTCGCTTCGAGGTATGCTGAAAATACTGTCACAAAAGAAAGTTAAGATTAATTTAACTTGGATTTGACGCTGCCTGATCACTGTCTCGATGAAACAGCCGAGAGGAGCTCTTACAAGAGACTCTCCAGGATATCGTATCATTGGAATGTAAAGTGATAAAATCTAGATGATGTCCTTGATTTGATAAGGCATCAAAGATCTAGGTCCAATTATGAAATAAAATTGAAGATTCTGCAGATCAGAAAGCTGCAACTACTTAAAACTGCAAAACTAACCAGACTCAAAACACGAGTCTTTCCACTGATCTGCTCATTTATGTGGATTGGCTGATATGTAGCATGTTTTGTTAAATTTGTAATCAACTTTAATGATGCACTTTGTGGTTCGCTTTGTGTCTGTGGATCTACTGGTAGTCCCTGTGGTACTCCAGAGGCCAACCTGAACGCAGCTTCAGCAGTCACTAGTTGTCAGCCAAAGCATGCCTTTAATGTGGAGTGCCAGAGTGCTGGTAGTGTGTTCCTCTGGCCACCATAGAAAACACATCAGGTCAGCGTGTTCTGGTGGTCCTTTGATTTTGTGTAACATAGCTTCAATGTCTGCCATCACGGCCAGAATCTGGTGATGATGCCAACTGTAGTTATGATAACGTCGGGCCCCTGGAGAAGCTCCCCATTAAGCACAGTTCCTTGATCGGAAATGCCAGAGACAAACATATGGATTTTGTGTTTTTGTAGGATGTCACGCTCCATGGTTTGGAATGTACCAAACCCTTCAATCATTGCGGGGTCACCTTTGTAGACGATGGTGTTCTGTGGTGACTAAGTGGAGACCGCAATGTTCTGTGGTCTCCAAGTGTAAAGACTGTTGCTTAGCCACAGTTTCCGTACCATTGTTTTGATAATGCCGGACTGCGTACAATGTCTTTGTGGTATTTTGTTTTTTTGTGTCTGAATAGTTTGTGAAATGGCTCTAAATCGGGAGACCATCCTCCCAAGCAGAGAACAGTAAGGAACTGGCTGACAATTAAAACATTTTGTCCTGCATATTTCAAAAGGACACCTCCACTCCACACACCTGCCACACCCTACACGCTCCTCCATGCTCTGACGATCCACGAAAAGGAAGCGAGACTAATCATCAAACAGCAGAACATCAAGCAGGCCGCAGGGACAGAAGGGGTGTCTTCCTCCTGGGTGAAAGTCTGCGCTGATCAGCTGGTTCTGGTCTTCACGCAGATGTTCAACAGTTCCCTGCAATTTTGTGAGGACCCATCCCACTTCAAGCAGTCCACATCCCAATCACCAATAAACTTGCAGCAGTGTGACTCAACAGCTACAGGAATGTCACTCTGACAGTTGTGGTAATAAAGTCTTCAAACATGGTGTGCTAGACCACTGAAAGAGCATCACTGGACTCCTGCAAACAGGTTAGTGGATGACAATCAACAGAGGGCTGCTCTGCATCTTGGAGCACCTCTGTGTCACAGGGACTTAGGCGAGGAAACCGTTTGCGGTCTTCAGATCTGTGTTTAATGCCATCATCCCGGAACTCCTCTTATCCAAGCTTCTCCACCTCAGTTTGTCTCCCGCCATCTCCCAATGGATCCCTCAGCTTCTTAACCGGCAGGATATAACAGGTGAGGCTGGGGCGGGGGGGACAACATCGTCAACATGCACTGTCAGCACTGTGGGGGGTGGCACAAGGACGCATCCTCCCTCCGCTGCTCTTCTCCCGCTACACAAACTACTGTACTTCAATGTACCCAGCTGAAAAAACCCTCAAGTTTGTAGATGACACCACAGTCTTTGGCCTCATGAAAGACCGTGACATGTCTGTTTACCGACAGGAAATGGAGCAGCTGGCGCGCTGGTGCAGCCAACACAACCTGGAGCTGAACACACTCCAGTCTGCAAAAATGATTGCGAATTTCAGGAAGAATCCTTTGCCGCAGGTGTCCCTTACATTGTCCAACTGCCCTGGGTCAACCGTGGACACATTCAAGTTGCTGGCAATCACAGTCTCTGACCTGAAGTGGGAGGTCAACGTCAACTCCATCCTGAAAAAGGCCCAGCAGAGGATGTATTTCCTCAGGTTGCGGAGGAAGCACAGGCTGCCACAGAAGGTGCTGAGACAGTTCTACTACTTCGGAGTCATGGAATGTGTTCCTCCATCATAGTCTGGTTTGCCGCTGACACAAAAATAAATAAATAAATAAATCAGACAAAGGACATTTAGGACCACACAAAAAAACAAAAACAAAAATCAATTTTATATATATATATATATATATATATATATATATATATATATATATATATATATATATATATATACACACACACACACACACACACACATAGCCAGTTTGGAGGACTTGCAAACAACAACAACTAAGAAGAGGGCAGAGACAATTCTCCTGTTGTGAAAGCGCTATAAATCAGGATGTATTGTATTATAAGTACCGCACTAATTTACTTCTGCTTGATGGCTCTCCACATTGTTGCACAGCTGTCCTTGTGTAGTTATACTGCTCAATGGTACCCTGACATTACAGACAGACTTTCTAAACGTATATGTGATGCATTTGTTTGCCGTCGTTGCTTGTTGTTGCAACATTCGTAGGGAGTCCTCGCTGGCATGCAAGTGGACAAACTCCCTTCGTCTGCCCCTGTGACGATGTGAGACAAGCAATAAAGTAACAAAGAAAAAGGTGTTGATAAACTGCCTAGCTGGGCTTCATTGACTGCTTGACAGTTGAATTTAATTCTCGATAGCCATCCAAATATTTACACACAAACATTTTCGTGTTTTGTTCTGAATGGTGTATGTGCTTCTTCCACTACCATACGTCACCTGGACGTGAGACGTGTGTGTGTGTGTGTGAGATGTGACTCCAATCTGGAAATATTCATTCATTGTTTTTAACGGACACTTTTGATTCATACTCTTTGGATTACAACATGATAGCTTTTTCGTAGGCCATAAGCCTATGCCTGAGGCAGTCAACAGCGATCCAGACTCACCTTTCAATGGCGCAACTTCACGGCTCAGCTCTCAAGGAGGAAACATGTCTGCCGGGGCTTCTTGGAAGAAAAGGTCCCTTTGGCTTTTGGAGGCTTGCTTTAATACAACTACTGAAACCAAAACAGATTTGGATGCAGTTTTTCTCGATAATCTATACATATATTTCTTACTGACCACCACAGGTATACTTTAGTATTTTGAGGTATTTACAGTATTGAGGCAGCACAGTGGCCAACTTGTTAGCACAAACTCACAGTGCAGAGGTTGTCGGTTTGAATCCGGGCTCTGGCATTCCTTTGTGTTGTCTGCAACCCTTGTGAGGATAAGCAGTTCAGATGATGGATGAATGGATAACAACATGAGAAATAAACTTATTATTCAACAATATTCTGATTTGGCACTGAATTAAAAAAAAAAAAAGGCCTGAGCGAGACACCCTGCTCTCATAGGGCAAACTACTTAGGTAAGTAGAATTGTTTTGGGCATAAGCAGTCTGACTGATTAATACCATGATTATAAATAAGTTTTAACCCGCAAGAATCACACGTGCCCTTGGCTGTCTGTTGTTCACCATTTGTTTTATTTGTTCATATTTATCTATTTATGTCTTGACGTATTTTTATGCAGTTCAGTTTGTGTACTAGTACACAAAATGTTGCCCGAGGTGATTACTCTTTCCTTAGTTCCCTCTTCCTTCAATACGACGAGAATCTGTGATTCACCATTCCTCATTGTAGGCCATAATATGCTGTCTGCTCATTGGTGTGACCTCAGATCTGGGACAGACACTGTTCAGCAAAGATGCTGTGTGACCTCAGAGGGAGTCCCTCACTTTAACACATTATTAACGTATCACTGGGTAAACATTGATTGTGATGAACTTTACAACTACAGGTCTGCTTAAGACATGGCAATACAGTGACATACCGCTCGGCTCCCATTAACCTCTGTCTTCAAACACAGCTGCGAGCAGTGGCAGCAGCAGATCTGGGCTGCTTTGCATTCCTCGCTCTGGTAGGACGACACATAGTTTGAGGTAGATTGAGCATGATGAATGTTAATTGATGATACAGTTTGTCCTGAACTGCATAATGAGCTTGTCTCTGAAGCCTTGTACGATGCTGCAAATCGAGTTTGGCTTCTACTCCTTGTTGAGTATTCAAGTGTGCATCTCTACATGACATTAAACCAGCTCTGAAAGAGCTGAAGGAATCACCACACTCTTGTGATGCTCATGAATGCTTTTGTTATAATTTCTGGTAACCTACCAACAATACAAACATTTAATGAATAAAATCAATAAAAACAGCCATTATTTTTGCAGACATCCTACATTCACACATAATCATCATCAGGTAGAAAGTAATTATTCACAGTATCACTCATCTTTTCCTATTAGGTGTGAATTCTGACACATGTCTATGTCCCTCAAAAAAGGCTTATTTAATAATTGTATCTTTTATTAAGGAGAGGAAATATCAGATCAACGCATTGCAACCTGTGGAGCCAAGGCACATACAACATTTTGCATTTTAAAAAAAAACAAAAAACATCCACATATCCGTTATCTGAACTCCTTATCCTCACAAGTGGCATGGGGCGTATTGGAGCCTTTCCCAGCTGTCTGTGTGCAGTAGGTGGGGTACACCCTGAACTGGTCGGCAGCTAATCTCAGGGCTCACATCGACGCACAGCCTTTCACAATCCCAATCATGCCAAATTAATTATCTCACATGCATGGTTTTCGGTTGTGGGAGGTCATCGGACTACCTGGAGAAAGCCCACACAGGAAGGCAGGAGGCTGGACTTGAACCCTTAATCTCTCCATTGTTGGACATGTTAACCGCCATGCCGCCCTAATGACAAACTACTAAACTAAAACAAACAGTATACACATTGATATAATGTGCCACACTTGCATCACAAATCTACTTCATCAGCGTGAAATCTAAACTTAAGTAGTTGAATACAAAGCTGATATAGTTGAACCATGATTTACTCAGTTTTATGAATGGTATAATGGATACACGGATTAGTGGTCTACAACTGAAGAGCAGGGTTCTGCGCAGTATCCTTGCTGTTCCCAGCACTGCGCTTTTCTGGACTGAGATGTCCGATGTTTTTCCCGGGATCTGTTGCAACCACTCATCTAGTTTGGGAGTCACTGCCCCGAGTGCTCCGACTACCACAGGCACGACTGTCACCTTTACCTTCCAGGCTCTCTCCAGCTCCTCTCTGAGCCCTTGGTATTTCTCAAGTTTCTCGTGTTCCTTCTTTCTGATGTTTCCATCACTTGGGATCGCTACATCCACTACAACGACTTTCCTCTGCCCTTTATCTATTATCACGATATCTGGTTGGTTCACCATTACCATCTTGTCAGTCTGGGTCTGAAAGTCCCACAGGATCTCCGCTCGGTCATTCTCCCCCACCTTTGGAGGTGTTTCCCATTTTGACATTGGGGTTTCCAGTCCATACTCTGCACATGTTACGGTAGACTATGCCAGCCACCTGGTTATGGCGTTCCATGTAGGCTTTCCCTGCCAGCATCTTACACCCTGCAGTTATGTGCTGGATCGTCTCAGGTGCCTCTTTGCACAACCTACACCTTGGGTCTTGTCTGGTGTGGTATATCTGGGCCTCAATGGCTCTGGTGCTCAGGGCCTTCTCCTGAGCAGCCAGGATGAGTGCCTCTGTGCTGTCCTCAAAATTGTTGTCAACACGATTGCTAAAGTATCCCGTGACGAACAAAAAGTCATATACAGGTAACAGACAGCCTTGCCCGCAAAATTCCCACTGGATCTTAATTCTTCATTACACCAAGACACCAAGGACAAGGAAACGGTGTGCATGCCCTATTCTGTTTCAGCATGAGTGTGTCAAAGTGCACACCACATTGTCCATAAAGCAATGAGTTTGGTATGGAAGAAATTGGCATCACCTTATCTCAACCTCATCAAATACCTTTGGGATGAATGGAATAGATATTGTGAGTGTGATCACACTCTTCTGGATGAATAGACACAAATTCTGACAAAATGTCGATCAATCCATCCATTTTCTGAACCACTTTATCCAAGGATCCCGGTGTGCTTAGAGCCTATCCCAGCTGTCTTTGGGCAGTAGGCGGGGGACACCCTGAACTGGTCAAAAGCCAATCGCAGGACACATAGACAAACAACTATCTGCGCTCACAATCACATCCAGGGACAATTTAGAGTGTTCTATGAACCTGCCATGCATGTTTTTGGTCCGTGGGAGGAAACAGGAATATCCAGAGAAAACCTACACAGGCACAGGGAAAAGGTCCATCCTCCACTGACATAACTTCTCAGATATATTTTCATTTTCAATGAACAAGTGGAAACTCATTTACCACTTATTCATTGTTTAAATTCCTGATTCTGACGTGTGCCCAAGACCCACAAATTATTTAAAAAGGCTTATTGCCCTTTATATTTGTGGAGAGACTTGTAAAATAATATTGCTTCTTTTCCAGCAGTATTACGCAATGTCATGTAATAACAGAACTTGAATGTTCTGAATGCTTCAATAGTGTGTCATCTATTGAACAGCAGGAGTAATCTAAGTGGACAACGTGATGAAACGGTGTGAAATGTGTGTACCCCACTGATTGTACTGCAAAGGCCATGTTTTCATCTGCTTAAAAAATATCACACCAGATGAGCTGACATGGAAATAAGATCTGATATGTTTGAACAATGCGTCACCAACTAGCTGCATCAGCCGATCCCATAATGAAAGGGCAGGTCAAATAATTGGTGCTGGCGGGGGGGAGGATGTCTCATTTCCTGCCTTTGGGAAGCCACAAAGCTTTGGGGATGGATGGCTTGCCTTTGAAAACAGGAGGGTGTCAGATGGTGTTTCATTCCAAGAATAACCAGCGGATGAACATTTTGTAGAATTCGAACACACATAATATATTGGGTGGTATAATATATACACACACACACACATATATATATATATATATATATATATATATATAGAGGGCGGCTCGGTAGTCCAGTGGTTAGCTCATCGACTTCACAGTGCTGAGGTGCCGGGTTCGATTCCAGCTCCGGCCTCCCTGTGTGTAAAAAACATGCATGGCAGGCTGATTGAACACTCCAAATTGTCCCTGGGTGTGAGTGTGAGCGTGGATGGTTGTTTGTCTCTGTGTGCCCTGCGATTGGCTGGCAACCGATTCAGGGTGTCCCCCGCCTACTGCCTGAAGGCGGCTGGGATAGGCTCCAGCACCCCCCGTGACCCTAGTGAGGATAAAGCGGTTCGGAAGATGAATGAATATATATATATATATATATATATATAGAGAGAATCTGAATATATATATATATATATATATTTGGCAGAACCCAAAAAATACAAAGTAACACTTGAGAGCAGTCCTGGATGCAGGAGGCATGGAAGAAAACTTGACACTCTGACACCACTGAGGAGCTCAAGATTAAAGGCCATGCCCTATCCAATATGACACAAAAAAATGTCACACACGAAAGGACAACAAAGATTCACAGCAGTTTTGCACTTAGCCATTCTTGCATGTTTTAACAATGTTTCGGGTCTTTATCCTGTTGCAAGCCCTGCAAGAATTGTGACCGAGACACCCAGAACAAAACAGAGACTCGTCCATGTTTTAGAGTAAGGACAATGTTCTTGTTATGTTGGTATGCTTCATTTCATAGAGTTTATGTGCCTCGTCAAAAGGTTCCACTTTTGTCTTGTGTGTTCATAGGACTTTGTCTCAGAAGTGTTGTGGCTTGTCACCATGCAGTTTTTTTTTTTTTTTTAATGACATACAGTACTTTCAACAGCGTTGTCCTCCTCGGTCCTCTCTGATGACATCCACTTTGGCTTAAACAATGACGGGTGGCGTGATCTGACACTGATGTCCCTTGACCTTGGAGTTCACCTTTAATTTTTTTAGGCTGACCAGGTCATTTTTGTGACCGATTGTATTATTTATCGTTAAAATTTGTCATCAATGTTTATCCGGTGGCCATTTCCAGGGAGGTAGGCACCAGTCCCGTGGATCTTAAATTTCGAAATATGTGCAACTGTGTTCACAGGGATATCAAGCTCCTCGGAGATGGTCTCAAAGCCTTTATCTTTAAATGCTCTCCTTTGCATTCTGTAGTCCGTGATCATTGAGGTACAAGCCATGCTACCAAACCTCACAGTGACTTCATGTCACACTTGAAATATACCACTTGACTGATTACACGTTTGAAGTCACCTGTGGTGGTTGCTTAGATGACATACCTTGATTGAAACTGTCCCAAGAGTCAAATTACTCTTGTCAAAAGCAAATTCTAATCAGAGATGACTTTCTGTGCCCTTAAATGTATTTTTAACACTACTTGAAAAAACATATCTATATGTTTTTGTAGCACATCAGATTTTTGAGCTATGGAAACCTTTTGTGCTGGAGAAAAATGAGAGCAGATTTGGAAATATGGCAAAAAAATATCTTGAAAGGTTATTTATAGCTCTGATAAAAAAACAAAAAACATGAATTGGTTTTGGTTGGTTAATTGTCATTCTTTTTTTCCTCATTTTTATTGTAAATATTACTTTTTTTTTCTTTCATTAACAGTGGGATGCTAACCTGCATTGGTTGGTATATACAGGTAGTGCTAGGTCTTGGGGTGATTATATGGTATTATTTAAATCTGCAATTTCAATTGTCTAGAGTTGAAATATAAATCTATTTATGACCTATATTCATGCTTCGTCATGCAGTTTTGGATGCCATAACATCAGAAGATCCTATTGATCAGCCACAGAGCAGCAAGATGTCTGATAAATGTTACTGTGAGCCACTCTAGACTAAGTGGCGGCTGACATTTTATGATCAGAGCAATTTTGAGCTGCAAAATTTCCGCAACTTGTCTGCACGGTAACGTATGGCCTTGGAGGCACCAGCAGTTAGGAGGCCTGTTGATTTCACTATGCCACATGGCCATTGCTTTCAGATGGTATGACGAAAACTTCACCAGGTGTACTCGTGGGTTGATTGAAATAGAAGCGACATTATCATGTAGCATCTTAGTGCATTGCGTTCCCTTTGAGAAATTCTGGACTTAAAATCTCTATCGGGGTATCAAACTCATTTTTGTCACAAGCCACATCATAGTTTCTTTCAGAGGGCGGTTATGACTGTGTCAATAGAATATCAATATAATTGTATGACTTCCGTATGTTATTACACCTGCTACACAAATTGTTGGACAACTAGTATATATATATATATATCAAAATCCTGGAAAATATATATATATTTTTTTTATGCAAATGAATTTAATTTGAACGTGTTTTTGATATCATAAAAAATGCTTTCAGTATCTTAACATGATGACAATTAACGTCAGTTTTCAAATGTGATATCTTAGCAAGAAATATGCACTTATTTTACACAGATATACATGTAATTAGACAAGGCAAGGCAGCTTTGTTTATCTAGCATATGTCAGGCACATGGTAGCTGTCAAATCCTGCTCACCTATAGGACTACCGGGTCATATATATAGAGAGATATATATCTCTCTATATATATGACCCTTGCGGCCTGCGTACAGTCTCAGGGTGCTGGATTTGGGATGGAACCCTCCATGCATGGTTAGGAGCTTTCGGGTCTTAACGTCTGTGGTCTGAATCTCTTCCTTTGACCACCTTTTTATTCCTGCAGGGTATCTGATCACTGGTAGGGCATAGCTGTTTATTGCCCGGGTCTTATTCTTGCCATTGAGCTGGCTTCTTAGGACTTGCCTCACCCGCTGGAGGTACTTGGCCGTAGCCACTTTCCTTGTTGCCAGTTCGAGGTTGCCATTGGCTTGTGGTATACCGAGGAACTTGTAGCTTTAATCAATGTCTGCTATTGTTCCTTCTGGGAGTGAGACCCCTCCAGTGTGGACTACCTTGCCTCTCTTAGTCACCATCCGACTACATTTCTCAAGCCCGAATGACACTGCTGTAGATCCTGGTTGTGTGGAGTCTATGTCCCTTTCGCTCTTAGCATACAGCTTTATGTCATCCATGTAGAGGAGGTGACTGATTGTAGCTCCATTTCTGAGGCGGTATCCATATCCTGTCTTGGCGATTACTTGCTTAGGGGGTTCAGTCCTATGCAGAACAGCAGTGGGGAGTGCATCACCTTGGTATATGCCACATTTGATGGACACTTGGGTTAGTGGCTTGCCATTGGCTTAAAGTGTGGTTTTCCACATCCTCATCGAGTTCGCAACGAAGGCTCTTAGGGTCCTGTTCACCTTATACAACTCCAATCATTCAGTGATCCATGTATGTGGCATCGAGTCATAGGCTTTCTTGTAATCAATCCAGGCTGTGCACAGGTTGGTATGTCGGGACCTGCAGTCGGGACCTGTTCTGTCAACCAGGAGCTGATGTTTGGCTCCTCTGGTATCTCTACCAATGCCCTTCTGTGCTTCGCTCATGTATTGATCCATGTGTCCACTTATCTTAGCCGCAATGATGCCTGACATGAGCTTCCATGTTGTGGGGAGACAGGTTATTGGCCGATAGTTGGATGGGACTGCACCCTTTGAGGGATCCTTCATGATCAGGATCGTTCGCCCTTCGGTTAGCCATCCTGGGTGAGTCCCATCCCTCAGCAACTGGTTCATTTGTGCTGCTAGGCGCTCATGGTGTGCTGTGAGTTTCTTTAGCCAGTAGGTGTGGACCATGTCCGGGCCTGGTGCTGTCCAGTTTTTCATATCGGAAAAACTGTATGTCTGCCACTGTTATTTATGGTAACTGGGTTCTGTTCAGGGAGGTTGCTGTGCTCCTCTCTCAGGGTCACCAGCCATTGTGCACTGCTGTTATGTGCAAACTCCTCCCATATGCCTTTCCAGTACCTTTCAGTTTCCAGTCTTTGTGGGTCAGCTCTGCTGTTAGGACCCTGCCACTGAGCGTACACTTTCACAGGTTGTGTTGCGAACAGCCTGTTTATTCGTCTGGCCTCATTCTCTTTCGTGTATCGCTTTAGGCGACTGGACAAGGCCTGGAGCCTTTGTTTGGCAGTTTCGAGTGCTTCATGTATGGTCATCTGGATATACCTCTTGGGTATCGGTCTTTTCATCGCACCTCTCTGGGCCTCTGTCAATTGGCTCACGTCTTTCCAAGCCGCCTTGATCTTAGCCTCCAACCGTCTTTTCCATGGTGGGTAACGTATCTCATGGCTCCCATGGTTGCTCTTATAGCCAAGCATCTCTAGGATCACTGATGCTGAAGCGTATATCAGCTCATTGGTTTCTGTGATCGTTACGGTAGGGATTGCCCTGAGTGCTGCATTCACACTTTCCATGAGACTTTCAGGTGGTACTTCACATAGCCGTTGTAATCGGTTTCTAGGTTGCCCAGCTTTCATTCTTGCCATGCTCTTAGCTTTCAGGTCAGTTGCTGCCTCGCTCAGCATTTCATTCATTGGGGCTGGCCTCCCAATCTCATCATCGGCCTTCATTGGGGCTTGCCTCCCAATCTCTGGTATGACCTCCTCCTCTGATCTGGCACCCTGGGACCCTCCACCATGGAACCTGCGTTGTAGCTCATCAATCTCAAGTTGTGACAGCAATTGCCGTTTGTGGATGTTGGAACACTGAGCTACTAGTTGTTTTGTGGTCAACCGTGACTGTGGGTTTCGAAGTAACCATTTAGCCCACATGTAACCCCTCTGACTAGGGTTGCTTGAGTAGTAGCATTCCAGTAGCCCATTTTTCATCTGACGCAGACCTTGTTTGGCCGGGCGACGTCTGAGCCGGCATGTCATTCATTTTATTGTCTCTCATCATTGTACGAGGTAAGCATAGCGTGAAGGGTCTTGCCCACACTGGATGGTGTTATATGCTCATTTTTGCCCCAAACGGGATTCGAAACCCCGCCTCCCGTATGCCAAACCTGTGCCTTACCAACTGAGCTACCCAGCGGCTATATATATATATATATTTACATATATATATATATATACATACATACATAAAACTTTTCGAATGCACTACCTGTGGTGGCTGAAAAGACTTTGAAAGAAGCTTTCAGAGAGGTACTTTCTTGTGCTCCATGTAACTAACGTTGGATGGTGTTACAATATACTGCTTGATTGTCATCAAAGCTTTTGTGAATGCCACACAACACATAGATCAATAACTAAACAAAACACCTTTCATAGTTCAGTCCAGTAGTGCAAATTAACTGGTTTGACAAACTGCGGAGTTGAAACCAATATGCCCTTATTTCTTCTGAAGCCTGCAAGATGTTACCGTTTTGCAATCACATATCAGTGTCTTGCACCCTAAACTGCACATGGAGTCAGAAAAAGAACAGTGCCTAAAATAAATGATAAATTGTGTGTGTTCCAATAACCGTTTCAACTGGATAATAGCATCAACACAGGCTGTAGCTCACAAAGCTTCTTAGTAGAGTTGCTTGCACCAAGTTGGTTTCTCGGGGTCATTATATACAGTATAGACGGCAAATCAATGCAGAGATCAAATGGTTCTGCTGCCATAGTGGAGCCAGTGGGAGCTGCATTACTGAGTGAGGAAGGTCCAAGATGAGTGGATGCTGTACTGAAAGCACACTTTGTAGGAGGTGAGGTTCTGGTCCTGCTGTGGCTCTAATGGGTGCCATGATAGCATTTCAGCACAAACATGGAGATTGCTTCCTCTTTGTATCATTTAAAAATCAATAAGAGCAGTTGTTGGTCCATTAATACCACCTGGATCATACAATGTATGGCACACAACGCAGATGATTCTGCATTCTACATACATGTAATTTGGTTTTGTTTGTGGGGGTCATGTTTGTTTAAATACCACTCATCCAATATGTGTGCTGCAATAACTTTAATATTGTCATGGGAACAAGTGTGGCTATTTACATTGGAACTTGTCACGTTGCAAGGTGGTGGTGGACCCCAAAAAAGCAGGCAGGAGGGAGGAGCAGGGTGAATTTGACGAATTGTATTTAATAAAACAGAGAAAACTGAATCCTATACAACCAAAATAAATCCAAAGTATCAAACAAAACCATGACTGAAGCAAAAACTATCACTAAATGAAACAAACATGACAAACAAACCTGACAGCTGCTAACAAGCAAACAATGACCCGACACTGAGTGGTCGGGCATCAAGTCTTTTAAAGTGGCACTAATTACACAATGACCAACAGGTGTGCAGCTGCAGGCGCAGCCTCACAGTACCACCTGTTGGTCACAAACAGATCCATGACAGAACTTAAGGTGGGATGAATGAGATTCTAGTTTGCCTCCCATGTACTGCTGGTGTGCCTTTGAGGAAGCCACAAAAAAAAAAAAATGCTAGCAAGCAAAACGCCTTTGCACAGTTGCAATCTGATTCATCTACTAAGAGATGAAATGATGTCCCCTTTTGAGATGGATTGACTATAATTAGAATTTAAAAAAAAAAAACATACCTGGGGATGACGATGGTCTAGTTCGATATTGCTTATTGATCTTGTACTTTGACAATATTCTGATCAGAACCTTTTCTCTTCAAAAACACATCAAAACAAATATTCAAATAAGCTGGGCTTTAAAATAAATAAATGAATAAACGTGTCGACTTACTACAACATTCATGTAAAATACTTAATGTACATAAAAAGAAATGGTTTGAACAGTCATTACAATTATTTAGCATAAAAGAAAATTGGTGTAGAGCAACAAGGCTGCTCCATGCAGTTGGGCTGCCAAAAGCATTCAAGTGAAGTGAGTCGCATATCTGTTTAATGTTTGATAAGCTTGCTTGTGTTCTCCCAATTATTTGAATGATTGATTCATCTACCTTTGTCAAATGTAACCACACTTTTGATCATTTCAATTTCCCCAGCATGATTGTTAATCACAAGGACGACAGACGTTGCAGTGAGCGGCGGTGTGCTGAATGAGAGAGATTTTTGTGTAAGATACTTATGTCACCCTTTGAAAACTCTTGCCTTTGCGTTATGACAAAAAGCACTGGAGTTGGAAAAAGAAAGTATGATATAATTCCTCTGTCCCTCTCAGGGCATGACCAATCAAACCAAGAATCACCAAACTTTTTGAGTCGGATTTGGACCCAAAATCAGACAAGAGATGAAATTGGCAAACATCTTTATTCAATATAGACATTAGGCTTGGCTCATCCATCCACTTGCAGAGGCTAAAATCCTGAACTCAATGGCATAGTCTGCAGCTGACTGAGAGCCCCAATGTAATGACATTAGCCGTTTGCTTGAAGACTGATGGATGAAGGG
The DNA here is from genome assembly GCA_018466805.1 of Hippocampus abdominalis. Lineage (NCBI taxonomy): Eukaryota > Metazoa > Chordata > Actinopteri > Syngnathiformes > Syngnathidae > Hippocampus > Hippocampus abdominalis. Next base: position 4,855,305 of record CM031694.1, on the reverse strand, counting down.
CTGATCAAAGACTCTACGCATCTCTTCAGAGAGGAAAAAAAAATGGATTCCAGTCTTTCTGACTTTGAATCCCGCAAGGAATTGGAACCCCTCCCTGCACTTCCCCGAAATGAGTTTATCACATAGGCCAGCTTGGCACGATCGTCCGAATATGCGGTAGGTTGGGGCTCACAAACCAAGGCACATTTGTACAGGAATCAGCCAAAAGCCCCTACCCCGCCAGAATGATGTTCAGGTGATGGAAAGTTGGGTGAAAAGTCAGCAATAGTCAGTGAGTAGATCACTCCCTGATTGGAGATGTGCGCTGGGCTGGAGTACACTGACATTAGCCTAACGGTTGCATTGAGTGTAAACTGATTAGTCATGCAAAGAGAGTGAAATGCTCGGTTGTTACATTTGCATAGCAACAGAGCTCATCCAGTGTAAAGATGTGAGCTTGGGCTGCATTAGTCTATGAGAGTAAAACCTTATACCTCTGACCATTGTAAGGCACTGACTTGGAGGCCTTGACTCCCACTCTGGTGACGTGGTATTGGTGCAGCTTTAAAGCCAGAGTAGGTGGGACTCGCATAGCGGAGCAGTCACCACTGTTTCCCCAATGCCGAACCTACACCCCAAAACATCTCTATAAAAACTATACAGTACTTTACACCCATCTGATTGAATGTATCAAAATCAGTTGATCATTAACATTTCATTCAAAATTGATGTCATGATTTGCATCACTGATGTTATTGATCAAATCTGTGAAATAAGTCATGACAGCAAACACAGCATGGTGTGGTTCTGTGCTGACATAGTGTAATGTGAGTCACAGAAGCTATTCTTTTTTTTTGTTTTTTGTTTTTGGCCTTGTCTCATGTCATGGCAGTGGAAGTTTTGGCACCATCGACCATCCAATCTCAATATAATAGCATTTGTGTATTTTTTTTCTTTTTGAATATACATATATACATACACTGACATAAAGTTCACTACACAAGATATACTGCGGTCATAGATAATGCAAGTTGAGTTATTCTCGTGAAGCGGTTACATACAAAACCGTTTGTGCATAGCTACTTAGGAGTCAAACAGCCTCGAGAAAGTGCTTTTTGCGGCACATACACGCCAGGTAAAAAGTGGACAAAAAAAACAAATTACAAAATAGTCATTGCGATCTGTGGGCACTTGAACAACACAGGCAGCTTCCAATTCAAGCTAAAAAGGAGCAGCTGTAGGCCCTTTGCTTGGATCCTAAGTGGACTGAGGCAATAGTAGTGATGGGTCTAGCAACACTGATGCGCCGACGTATGCGTCAAGCTCACAGAGCAACACCTGTGTCGGCGCGTGTACTGCTTCAAGACGATCACGTGACCAATACATGAACTGCGTCGACGCAGTCCAGGCTGCGTCAATGCCACAAAAGCCCGCCAAACTGTGTTTATAAGGAAGTGCGTCGAGCGACGCGATGTGAGTACGTGCACGCAAATTGTACGCCATGTAGCGCCATTTTGATCTTCTTTTGGTATTCTTTCAAATCTCCTTGTCTCACAAAGTGCCTCTATGATTTTTGAAATGACTTATTCCATTCTAATTAAAAATAATTTCAAGGTAACTCTTAGTTTACTTTTCACATATTTTATTGCAGGTGAAATGTTGAATTTGCCATAAAGAAATATCATATATTGTTTTTTTAGATGACGTGTGGCAACATTTGGATGATGAGGTAGGGAGACTGGGAAGAAGTGCAACAGCAGATGCTATATACCTGAGGTCCAGTGATACCTGGCACAGGGGAAAATTGCACACAGTCAAGACCCGCTGTTATAATCGAAGGACCAACACACTACTTTTCCAAACCTCTCTAACCTCGTAAAGCAGTTTCTCTGTACGCCGGCATCACCAGTGCCATGCGAGTGTGTGTTCTCCACAGCAGGGGGAATAGCGTGCAAGAAACGCAACAGACTGCATTTCAAAACACTGGAGCAACTTATTTTCCTGAATAAAAAATTGTGAAGACAAAGCCCACAAGCGTCCTCATTTACATAATTTTCAGCTTATTCAAACATTGAATAATACAATATGAATGCATAGATGTGAATGATATTGTATACACTTCATCATTAAATCAGTCAGTTCAGTCTGTCAAGTGGGTTGGCTGCAAGGATTTTAAAGGTCCAGCAAGTGGCAGTGGTCAGCGACACAGTATCAGCACAGTATCAACACAGTGTGTCAGTGTGTCGACATGCCTCATGAGGCCTCATTGATCCATCACTACTTAGACGGGCATACTGAACAAACTAAATTGATGACACAAACAAAGTCCTGAAAAACCCAAAATAACAAACAAGAATGCACGATAGTTAAAGAAAACAACACAACAGAAGAAAAAAAAAAACCATGACAGGAACACAACGATCCGACAAAGACTGACAGAATCCTGGGAAGCAAACTGACGAGACAATAAGGGACACCTGGACAAGACACAAAGGGTTGAGGGAACTGATTGCTTGACACAAGGGACCGGGATGACCAGAACAGGTGGAAACAAAACTAAACGAGAGAAAGACAAAAGCACCTGAGGACACAAAACTATGAAGCAAAACTAAACTTCATCTTTAAAACAAAATCATCACAAGACTGACAGGCGATGTTCATGCATCTGTTTTTCATTCATGTTATAGAAGGAGATATTGTTAATGTTTATATATATATATATATATATATATATATATATATATATATATATATATATATATATATATATATAAACATTACATGGTATATTTGATGTTCATTGGTGTGTGTTTTGGCAAATAATTTTCCAGGGTCTAAATTATTCTTTATTCCAATGTATTTTGCAATGGTGGGGGTCGACTGTAGAGAATACAAGTTGTTTAAACAGACATGATTCTCCATCTTCTGATCAAATCGGTGAGCGATTTTTTTTTTTTCAAACCTGCTGATTCCCAAACGACCCCAAAAACTATCTAATAAAAATGATAGGGTTACTTGGGATGATCGACATTTTTGTACAATGCTTCGGATCATGTCATACTATGATCGCACTCCACTACACTGGCACATAAATGACTCCTTCCTGTGTCCAGGTAGTGCATGACGCTGGAATTGTGAAAATGCTTCTTACACGGGGATATTAATTTTATAGAGGTAGTAGGTGCATAATAACATTTGTGTGGTCTAAATACATTGAATAATTATTTGTTTATTTCTCCAAGGCTGTTAACAGAACCGTTAAGTGTGGAGTTTGTTAAAAATCTGGTCCTGAAATAATTCAGCTCCAGGGTCAGTTTAGTACCAGGGCTATACCCATCCTGACAACAGAACCAATAATTATTTTATTCACCAGTATTTTTTATGACATTATAAGTGCAATGGTACTTCTATGATGCTGTTTCTTATGCATCTACGATATGTAGTTTGGCTTCCGTCCAATCTCCCAACACAGAGCCACTGAGGAAGGTTTGTGCCAGCAAGGCCATCTGGTATCAAACAAAAATCAAGCGAGTTGGAAACATGACTCATTATGCTGGACCTTAAAGGCAGAAGATGAAGTAGAAGAATAATAAGACTGGCCATGTTTTCACATTTGTGTAGCTTTGCTAAAAATGGCAACAAGATACAATTCCAATCTGCAAAGGGAGGCTGTATCAACATCCTTTTGGCAAAACCCATTTTAGATGCACTGTAGCAAGGATATGACTCAATGTTCAATGACCTTTTTGAAGACTATAGCCAAGCAAAGTTTAATTAATTTTAATTCATTATTCATTTCTTCCCTCCTGCATGTATGTACTGTATACATTGGCCTCAGGGGATCAATGACGTGGCATATATATGACAATGCCCTTTACAAAGGCAACCATCTATCATGTAAGCAAACAGGAAATTGCTTTCAAACCTTTTCTGTTTTTGCTACAACTTGCAGAGCAAATCTAATGCCACGATCCTGCTCTTGATATTGCCACTCTGCCCTTCATCTCTTGAGAGCTGTGAGTGCATGTCTTGTCCATGTTAAATGGCCTTGTGACAAATGGCTGCAACACCCCATTTCCTCCCACTTAACACCTACTTGTGAATTTGAGCTTTTTCAGCCACTGCAGTGGACAATTTGCATTGTAAGAACGTTGTTTGCAGAAGCCCCTGAACTTTCTTTGCATGTTCATTTGCAGGACACGGGTCACCGTCCCACACATGCAGATTTAGCCTGTTGTATATTTTGCATGACGCATTGGCACAGTGGCATCTTTTTTCTTTTTTTTTTAATTGGGGGTTTGACATCATTGTATTGTAGGTACAATGGATTCAGCACTGTGTGTTGTCTAACCGGGGCGCTTCTCGGTCACGTGATAGGTTACCGCTGAAATGAATCCCGGGACCTAGCAAAATTAATAAAAAAGAAATATCTTTGGGGAGGGGAAAAGGCCCAGCCAGGAGCCAGAAGGTGAGCCTACGACTTCCAAGAAAAAGAAAGCTACATTTAATTGACGATATTCAGAGTCCTACTTAAAATACGGATTCATCTCAACAGGAGATTCCCATGCATCCAGCCCACTCTGCATCATATGTGGCGATGGTGAGTCATATTTTTTCATGCACTTTGTATTTTATTTTGAAGGCAGGTTTACACATTACCATCGTGACCAGAGAGTGTTGTGGCCAGATAGGACATTCCTTTTGTCATGATTCATGTTCATTCTTATGTTTCGAAAATACCATAGTTTTCATGCAGGTCATATTATATTGTTTTGTTGTATTTATCTGTCACGCCTTCAAGGCCGGTCTCTGAAGATATTGTCTGACATAAAACCGATCTGTGGGGCAAAACAAGTTGGGGACCGCTGCTCTGCAGTATCTGCACGTAATACGCTATGCTCAAGTTCACCCTATTCAGACTCAAACATGGAGACATACAGTTTATAAGTGTTTCATTTTGTTTTTCCTCTTAAAATAAAGGTGTTCCCAGTTGGTATATTTACAGCACTTTATAAGATATGTAATTTAAGTTTTGTCCTCTTTCAGTAAACATGGCTTTGTTTAATTTACAGCACTCGGTATGTGTACAGGTCGATATGATCAAGTTCAAGCTATTAAGTGTTTCCTAACTGCTAAAAGTGTCAAAGTACAAATCTTTTTTTCATTTGCAGCACTTTTTAATAGACTATAGGCAATGCTCAAGTTCAGGCAACTCTATAAGAAAATGACTACACCAATTTCGTCTAAATGCGTTCTTGACTTGAATGAATACTTTATTGTCATTGCACACTTGTTACAACAAGATTTTGCAGGAGATCCCCCCCCCCAAGTGTATCGTGAATATAAAAAAAAGTATATAAATACATTGCACTCCCCTCGACCTACACACAATCACATACACATGTTCAAAAGTTGAGATTCAACGTTATAAAATGGATTTTTAAAAATTGTGACTGTACACTGTTCAAGGAAGGGTTAGAGTAGATTGTTCTAGCAAAATATATTAATTTGTATGTATCAGGCATTGACATGAGAATATGTAAAATATTCGGCACTAATTAAAATATAGTCAACGTTGTCTTACAAAATTATATGAATCATGAGGTATATAATAAAATTGCACTCCCATAGGCCTACACATTCACATGCACACAATTTGAGAATTTAGATTCAACAGCCTGACTGCCCAGGGATAGAAAGTGTTTCTGTGTCTGTTGGTCCATTTCTCATGACTTTATATCTCCTTCCTTACTGACCACCAAGTGGTTCAGAGGCTAATATGACATGTTGAATAATGTGAATTAAATCAAAGCAGTTTGTTTTTTCATATTAAAAAAACGCATGCAATTCAGGGTCAGGGGAGTCAAACCCTCAAGTTTCTTTTGCCCGTGTGGTTTTAATGCAACGCCATAAGGAGTGCCCCTTATTTCCGGATCTGAAAGGTAGCAACCCTAATAAACAGCATATTGGTATTTATTCATTTTGCATTTAAAAAAGTTACATTTATTAAGTTTAATAAGCATTTCGAAAGGTGGGAATAGAGTGTGTGTGTGTGTCTTGGGAGGATACTGTAACGCTTTACGAAAGGCGTAAATCCCCCTCAGCCTCCCTTTGCAGGCTTAATAAAAATAGTAAAAAGAGCATACAGGCCAAGAACATGATTATGGAAAACATAACTTTAAAATGGTTTGAGAGACCTTCATCGTGGTATGGAAAAAGAACATTGTCGTTTTGAACCAGGATTTACCAGCAAATACCTGGATTGTATTATACACAAGTAGAGAGAGAACAAAACTGCTTTATTGGGGCATATAAATACCTGTACATGGGCGAGTGTTGTTCACTGGATTTTACAGTTTTAAAATTTGTGCAGATCCTGACTAACCAGGAACTATTGTGGACAATTTTTAAATGCACACGCACACACACACACACACACACACACGCACATACGTGTTTTGGTGCATTTTCAGGACGTCCGTTTGTTCATCCAACATATGGGTACATGCCTTTCCCGTGGTCCTACTGGCTCCAAAAAAATATGGTAACCATGAAAAAAAATCAGGAAGACACCCATCTATTCAGATTTTGGCTAAGATGTAATTTTTTTTGGATTTATGACAAAACTACGACATATGAGGACATTGACAGGTTTTTGTGTATTATGGAGACAATCACCTCAAACACACTGCCTTTTCATGTTTTTGTGAATTTTGAGCCCCCTAGATACACATCATTTTCAAGTATATATGACTTATGAAGACCAGCTAAGTATAAAGTGTGTCTTTTTAGATTGACTCCTGTAACATACCAACAGTATATGTTAGAAACATGTGTCCAATTGTCATGCTCGGGCACGGGGAGAACTCTACAGAAGGAAGCCCACATTCGAACTACCAATTGCTGAACTGTGAGGCGAATGTGCCAAACAGTCGTTACACCCGTCATCCCTCAGATATTCACGTTGATAATACAAGATAGTAAAACTAAGCTGTGAAGAAAAAGAGACAGTTAAATATGTGGTCAGGTTACTTTTTTCTTTTTTAATTGCTGACGAATATGAACTTATGAACATAGAAAACATGCCACCTCCTCTCCATGACACAAGGCAGTGCAATAGATGAAGGTTGTTTGAACTGAAGAAGATTATGTCAAAATGTGAATACTGTGATGATTTCAATGTACTATATATTCATTTTCCTTTTTAATGTAGTTATCCTGTTGTGGATGTAGTTTTTGATGGACAGCCAGTCTCTGTCTTTCAGAGCTACTGGCTCTGCGTGGAGACAGGCGTCACAGCTCGTTTTACCTGGAACTTTATGGCTTGTTATGAAGTCAAACATATGTCGCTCAACAGCCTTCACTTCATCACCTGTCCACTTGCGTCTCTTATTCCCACCTGTAAAAGAAGGCATTATTGATTAAAAATGGCATTGCTAATGTTAAAAATGCAAAATAAGATATTCCAGGAAATAATGAGAATTTTGAACAATACTGCTTCTTGTTGTATTTGCTTTGTTTTGCCCCCTTTGGCAATGGTGTGACCTTGATAGCGCTGTTACTCTCTAATGCATTCCCCGATGAAGTGGCACTGCAACTTGTCACTGAAATCGAATGACTTGAAGCTATCGCTGAGGTGGTGATTTCCTCAATCTGTACTGCATCTTTTACTGGCATGTCCTCTTTTGGCGAAACAAGAGAATCTGTGATTCTGTGCTCTGTACTGCAAATACTTTCTTCTGATGAATTGCCACTTGTGTCTGGAACATAGTCCATGTCGTCATAATCCGAATATTCATCAGGAGACATCTGAATTAAAAGAAGAGAAAAAATGTATTTTATATTTATATATGGATAGAATATCACTTCACCACAATACCACAATGCTCACCGAATCAGTCATTCTTTCCATCGGTCTCAGCGTGATTTGCCTTTCTCTTTCGATAATCTCTTTCCTGGCCTGGTTTTGCAGTCGACAGCTGGCTCTTAACTGTCCATATCATGTATGAAATGTAAACAGTCTTCGTGTTACTTGAGATTCAACAATATTTCCTCAGACAGTAAATATGTCAAGTCAAAGAACATGCAATTCAAATGAAGCAGGAGAAAGCAGCTATCCTACCTGCTCAGCAGTAGCTGTCTGGTGAAAGGGGACTAATCCAATGATTTTGCTGGCCTTAAAAAATAACAATAATTTAAAAAAAATAAAAATACATATTTTATATTTGTTCAGCATTATTAATCCTGACACAGGATGATCTGGGCCCAATGTACCACACAAAAAAATCTGAACGCTGTTCAGCTCTGTGAAGCAGCAATATGGAGACAATATATAAAAGAATTTAACTGAAACACACTGAAGTGTTTCAGACTAAAGAAATATGAGGACATGACGACTGAAATTCTGAAAAGTCAATTTTCCTGACTTCTAAACTATCTTAAGAGGGTTTGGGATTAATATACCACACTATACAAAGTTAACACTGTTCAGCTATGTGGAAGAGCAATACGGGGACATTCGAACACAAGCTCTCCAGAGTTAGGTTCAGACAAAAATCATGTCACCTGAAACACACTCAGGTTTTTCAGGTCTAAAGAAATATGAGGACATGACGACTGAAATCATGGAGAGTCCATGTTTCTGATTTATAACTTCTCCTGTGTTTGTCAAAGAAAGCTGTAAACTCAAACCTAGTATATACTGATAAGACGTAGTAACCTGTTGTAAGGATGAAGCGGATCTCTCACTCCCTTCTTGGTCTCCAGAAGGTTCAGTCGGGATCCCGTCACTTGGTGTCTACAACATAACAACATTACGGTGTCAAAATATTCTGCATTCTTCATTCTGACCAGTTAATAAATGAATAAACATTATTTCTCATTGAACATCGCTCACAGGAGGGTTTGGGATTAATGTACCACACTATAGAAAGTTAACACTGTTCAGCTCTGTGGAAGAGCAATACGGGGACATTCGAACACAAGCTCTCCAGAGTTAGGTTCAGACAAAAATCATGTCACCTGAAACACACTCAGGTTTTTCAGGTCTAAAGAAATATGAGGACATGACGACTGAAATCATGGAGAGTCCATGTTTCTGATTTATAACTTCTCCTGTGTTTGTCAACGAAAGCTGTAAACTCAAACCTAGTATATACTGATAAGACATAGTAACCTGTTGTAAGGATGAAGCGGATCTCTCACTCCCTTCTTGATCTTCAGAAGGTTCAGTCAGGATCCCGTCACTTGGTGTCTACAACATAACAACATTACGGTGTCAAAATATTCTGCATTCTTCATTCTGACCAGTTAATAAATGAATAAACATTATTTCTCATTGAACATCGCTCACAGGAGGGTTTGGGATTAATGTACCACACTATAGAAAGTTAACACTGTTCAGCTCTGTGGAAGAGCAATACGGGGACATTCGAACACAAGCTCTCCAGAGTTAGGTTCAGACAAAAATCATGTCACCTGAAACACACTCAGGTTTTTCAGGTCTAAAGAAATATGAGGACATGACGACTGAAATCATGGAGAGTCCATGTTTCTGATTTATAACTTCTCCTGTGTTTGTCAAAGAAAGCTGTAAACTCAAACCTAGTATATACTGATAAGACGTAGTAACCTGTTGTAAGGATGAAGCGGATCTCTCACTCCCTTCTTGATCTTCAGAAGGTTCAGTCAGGATCCCGTCACTTGGTGTCTACAACATAACAACATTACGGTGTCAAAATATTCTGCATTCTTCATTCTGACCAGTTAATAAATGAATAAACATTATTTCTCATTGAACATCGCTCACAGGAGGGTTTGGGATTAATGTACCACACTATAGAAAGTTAACACTGTTCAGCTCTGTGGAAGAGCAATACGGGGACATTCGAACACAAGCTCTCCAGAGTTAGGTTCAGACAAAAATCATGTCACCTGAAACACACTCAGGTTTTTCAGGTCTAAAGAAATATGAGGACATGACGACTGAAATCATGGAGAGTCCATGTTTCTGATTTATAACTTCTCCTGTGTTTGTCAACGAAAGCTGTAAACTCAAACCTAGTATATACTGACAAGACGTAGTAACCTGTTGTAAGGATGAAGCGGATCTCTCACTCCCTTCTTGGTCTCCAGAAGGTTCAGTCGGGATCCCGTCACTTGGTGTCTACAACATAACAACATTACGGTGTCAAAATATTCTGCATTCTTTATTCTGACCAGTTAATAAATGAATAAACATTTTTTCTCATTGAACATCGCTCACAGGAGGGTTTGGGATTAATATACCACACTATAGAAAGTTAACACTGTTCAGCTCTGTGGAAGAGCAATACGGGGACATTCGAACACAAGCTCTCCAGAGTTAGGTTCAGACAAAAATCATGTCACCTGAAACACACTCAGGTTTTTCAGGTCTAAAGAAATATGAGGACATGACGACTGAAATCATGGAGAGTCCATGTTTCTGATTTATAACTTCTCCTGTGTTTGTCAAAGAAAGCTGTAAACTCAAACCTAGTATATACTGATAAGACATAGTAACCTGTTGTAAGGATGAAGCGGATCTCTCACTCCCTTCTTGATCTTCAGAAGGTTCAGTCAGGATCCCGTCACTTGGTGTCTACAACATAACAACATTACGGTGTCAAAATATTCTGCATTCTTCATTCTGACCAGTTAATAAATGAATAAACATTATTTCTCATTGAACATCGCTCACAGGAGGGTTTGGGATTAATGTACCACACTATAGAAAGTTAACACTGTTCAGCTCTGTGGAAGAGCAATACGGGGACATTCGAACACAAGCTCTCCAGAGTTAGGTTCAGACAAAAATCATGTCACCTGAAACACACTCAGGTTTTTCAGGTCTAAAGAAATATGAGGACATGACGACTGAAATCATGGAGAGTCCATGTTTCTGATTTATAACTTCTCCTGTGTTTGTCAACGAAAGCTGTAAACTCAAACCTAGTATATACTGATAAGACATAGTAACCTGTTGTAAGGATGAAGCGGATCTCTCACTCCCTTCTTGATCTTCAGAAGGTTCAGTCGGGATCCCGTCACTTGGTGTCTACAACATAACAACATTACGGTGTCAAAATATTCTGCATTCTTCATTCTGACCAGTTAATAAATGAATAAACATTATTTCTCATTGAACATCGCTCACAGGAGGGTTTGGGATTAATGTACCACACTATAGAAAGTTAACACTGTTCAGCTCTGTGGAAGAGCAATACGGGGACATTCAAACACAAGCTCTCCAGAGTTAGGTTCAGACAAAAATCATGTCACCTGAAACACACTCAGGTTTTTCAGGTCTAAAGAAATATGAGGACATGACGACTGAAATCATGGAGAGTCCATGTTTCTGATTTATAACTTCTCCTGTGTTTGTCAACGAAAGCTGTAAACTCAAACCTAGTATATACTGATAAGACGTAGTAACCTGTTGTAAGGATGAAGCGGATCTCTCACTCCCTTCTTGGTCTCCAGAAGGTTCAGTCGGGATCCCGTCACTTGGTGTCTACAACATAACAACATTACGGTGTCAAAATATTCTGCATTCTTTATTCTGACCAGTTAATAAATGAATAAACATTTTTTCTCATTGAACATCGCTCACAGGAGGGTTTGGGATTAATATACCACACTATAGAAAGTTAACACTGTTCAGCTCTGTGGAAGAGCAATACGGGGACATTCGAACACAAGCTCTCCAGAGTTAGGTTCAGACAAAAATCATGTCACCTGAAACACACTCAGGTTTTTCAGGTCTAAAGAAATATGAGGACATGACGACTGAAATCATGGAGAGTCCATGTTTCTGATTTATACCTTCTCCTGTGTTTGTCAAAGAAAGCTGTAAACTCAAACCTAGTATATACTGATAAGACATAGTAACCTGTTGTAAGGATGAAGCGGATCTCTCACTCCCTTCTTGATCTTCAGAAGGTTCAGTCAGGATCCCGTCACTTGGTGTCTACAACATAACAACATTACGGTGTCAAAATATTCTGCATTCTTCATTCTGACCAGTTAATAAATGAATAAACATTATTTCTCATTGAACATCGCTCACAGGAGGGTTTGGGATTAATGTACCACACTATAGAAAGTTAACACTGTTCAGCTCTGTGGAAGAGCAATACGGGGACATTCGAACACAAGCTCTCCAGAGTTAGGTTCAGACAAAAATCATGTCACCTGAAACACACTCAGGTTTTTCAGGTCTAAAGAAATATGAGGACATGACGACTGAAATCATGGAGAGTCCATGTTTCTGATTTATAACTTCTCCTGTGTTTGTCAACGAAAGCTGTAAACTCAAACCTAGTATATACTGATAAGACATAGTAACCTGTTGTAAGGATGAAGCGGATCTCTCACTCCCTTCTTGATCTTCAGAAGGTTCAGTCGGGATCCCGTCACTTGGTGTCTACAACATAACAACATTACGGTGTCAAAATATTCTGCATTCTTCATTCTGACCAGTTAATAAATGAATAAACATTATTTCTCATTGAACATCGCTCACAGGAGGGTTTGGGATTAATGTACCACACTATAGAAAGTTAACACTGTTCAGCTCTGTGGAAGAGCAATACGGGGACATTCGAACACAAGCTCTCCAGAGTTAGGTTCAGACAAAAATCATGTCACCTGAAACACACTCAGGTTTTTCAGGTCTAAAGAAATATGAGGACATGACGACTGAAATCATGGAGAGTCCATGTTTCTGATTTATAACTTCTCCTGTGTTTGTCAACGAAAGCTGTAAACTCAAACCTAGTATATACTGATAAGACATAGTAACCTGTTGTAAGGATGAAGCGGATCTCTCACTCCCTTCTTGATCTTCAGAAGGTTCAGTCGGGATCCCGTCACTTGGTGTCTACAACATAACAACATTACGGTGTCAAAATATTCTGCATTCTTCATTCTGACCAGTTAATAAATGAATAAACATTATTTCTCATTGAACATCGCTCACAGGAGGGTTTGGGATTAATGTACCACACTATAGAAAGTTAACACTGTTCAGCTCTGTGGAAGAGCAATACGGGGACATTCGAACACAAGCTCTCCAGAGTTAGGTTCAGACAAAAATCATGTCACCTGAAACACACTCAGGTTTTTCAGGTCTAAAGAAATATGAGGACATGACGACTGAAATCATGGAGAGTCCATGTTTCTGATTTATAACTTCTCCTGTGTTTGTCAAAGAAAGCTGTAAACTCAAACCTAGTATATACTGATAAGACATAGTAACCTGTTGTAAGGATGAAGCGGATCTCTCACTCCCTTCTTGATCTTCAGAAGGTTCAGTCGGGATCCCGTCACTTGGTGTCTACAACATAACAACATTACGGTGTCAAAATATTCTGCATTCTTCATTCTGACCAGTTAATAAATGAATAAACATTATTTCTCATTGAACATCGCTCACAGGAGGGTTTGGGATTAATGTACCACACTATAGAAAGTTAACACTGTTCAGCTCTGTGGAAGAGCAATACGGGGACATTCGAACACAAGCTCTCCAGAGTTAGGTTCAGACAAAAATCATGTCACCTGAAACACACTCAGGTTTTTCAGGTCTAAAGAAATATGAGGACATGACGACTGAAATCATGGAGAGTCCATGTTTCTGATTTATAACTTCTCCTGTGTTTGTCAAAGAAAGCTGTAAACTCAAACCTAGTATATACTGATAAGACATAGTAACCTGTTGTAAGGATGAAGCGGATCTCTCACTCCCTTCTTGATCTTCAGAAGGTTCAGTCGGGATCCCGTCACTTGGTGTCTACAACATAACAACATTACGGTGTCAAAATATTCTGCATTCTTCATTCTGACCAGTTAATAAATGAATAAACATTATTTCTCATTGAACATCGCTCACAGGAGGGTTTGGGATTAATGTACCACACTATAGAAAGTTAACACTGTTCAGCTCTGTGGAAGAGCAATACGGGGACATTCGAACACAAGCTCTCCAGAGTTAGGTTCAGACAAAAATCATGTCACCTGAAACACACTCAGGTTTTTCAGGTCTAAAGAAATATGAGGACATGACGACTGAAATCATGGAGAGTCCATGTTTCTGATTTATAACTTCTCCTGTGTTTGTCAACGAAAGCTGTAAACTCAAACCTAGTATATACTGATAAGACATAGTAACCTGTTGTAAGGATGAAGCGGATCTCTCACTCCCTTCTTGATCTTCAGAAGGTTCAGTCGGGATCCCGTCACTTGGTGTCTACAACATAACAACATTACGGTGTCAAAATATTCTGCATTCTTCATTCTGACCAGTTAATAAATGAATAAACATTATTTCTCATTGAACATCGCTCACAGGAGGGTTTGGGATTAATGTACCACACTATAGAAAGTTAACACTGTTCAGCTCTGTGGAAGAGCAATACGGGGACATTCGAACACAAGCTCTCCAGAGTTAGGTTCAGACAAAAATCATGTCACCTGAAACACACTCAGGTTTTTCAGGTCTAAAGAAATATGAGGACATGACGACTGAAATCATGGAGAGTCCATGTTTCTGATTTATAACTTCTCCTGTGTTTGTCAACGAAAGCTGTAAACTCAAACCTAGTATATACTGATAAGACGTAGTAACCTGTTGTAAGGATGAAGCGGATCTCTCACTCCCTTCTTGGTCTCCAGAAGGTTCAGTCGGGATCCCGTCACTTGGTGTCTACAACATAACAACATTACGGTGTCAAAATATTCTGCATTCTTTATTCTGACCAGTTAATAAATGAATAAACATTATTTCTCATTGAACATCGCTCACAGGAGGGTTTGGGATTAATGTACCACACTATAGAAAGTTAACACTGTTCAGCTCTGTGGAAGAGCAATACGGGGACATTCGAACACAAGCTCTCCAGAGTTAGGTTCAGACAAAAATCATGTCACCTGAAACACACTCAGGTTTTTCAGGTCTAAAGAAATATGAGGACATGACGACTGAAATCATGGAGAGTCCATGTTTCTGATTTATAACTTCTCCTGTGTTTGTCAAAGAAAGCTGTAAACTCAAACCTAGTATATAATGATAAGACGTAGTAACCTGTTGTAAGGATGAAGCGGATCTCTCACTCCCTTCTTGGTCTCCAGAAGGTTCAGTCGGGATCCCGTCACTTGGTGTCTACAACATAACAACATTACGGTGTCAAAATATTCTGCATTCTTTATTCTGACCAGTTAATAAATGAATAAACATTATTTCTCATTGAACATCGCTCACAGGAGGGTTTGGGATTAATGTACCACACTATAGAAAGTTAACACTGTTCAGCTCTGTGGAAGAGCAATACGGGGACATTCGAACACAAGCTCTACAGAGTTAGGTTCAGACAAAAATCATGTCACCTGAAACACACTCAGGTTTTTCAGGTCTAAAGAAATATGAGGACATGACGACTGAAATCATGGAGAGTCCATGTTTCTGATTTATAACTTCTCCTGTGTTTGTCAAAGAAAGCTGTAAACTCAAACCTAGTATATAATGATAAGACGTAGTAACCTGTTGTAAGGATGAAGTGGATCTCCCAATCCTTTCTTGGTCTCCAGAAGGTTTCGTCAGGATCCCAACACCTGGTGTCTGCAACATAGCAACATTACACTATCAGAAATATTCTAAAGTATTCTACAGTAACTGAAGAAGTATGAGGGCATGACTGAAAACATTAAAAGCAACATTATACCAACCATAGAGTGTCAGAAATATTTCATAGTTATATGACTTTTGAATAAATTAAAGTACTTTTTTCAGTGACCACATTCACAGCACAAGCTGGCTCTTCATGGTACTTACCACTGTACAGCTCTGATAGCTAACAATTTCAGGGCAACACACACGACTGAGTTCAAATAATAAAGACAACACCCGAAACATACTCTTTCAGACTAATAGAATGTAATGACTGAAAAATGTGGAGTCCATGTTCCTGACTTTGAATTTCTGTTGTTGTCAAATAATACTCTAAAACAGACACTCGTGTTAACTTTTAAAAGGTAATAAACTGTTGATGAAAATGATCTTTCACTCACCTATGAAATATAATGATTTACTTATTAGATCTGCTTGTCTATATTCAGGCATTACTTACCAGTGCTCTCCATGCCCACTGAGAATCTCCATAGTCATAGGTTATTTCATTCCCTGCTTGGATATTTTCAATTGCAAACAAGCAAAGATGAGGTTTATCCTGGATTGTCAGCTTTTTCATTCTACAGTTTGGGCCTTTGTGAGCATCATTGACCAGTCGACCCAATGAACCATCTTCATGGGAGGAATCAATGCTGAAATTGAACAATGAAACATGAATTGTTTTTCCAGCAAAACTACAATGTTGTACAGAACCACATGATGTTTTTCTAGATCTTGACTTACCACCATGTGCTTCCTTTCCATTCAAAATCAAACAGGAAACAATTTTGCTTCTCTGTGTACTTTTTCTGTCTCTTGTCTCGTTCATAGCTTGAGATTAACTCTCCACGGTACTCAACCACAAAGGACCCCTTTCGATTGGTTCACTTGTAAATACACCACGTCCTAAGACACGAAAAGTTGACACTTAAATGTCGATGAATACAATCCAAATCAGGCTTACACAATGCAGTTAATCAGATATTAAAAAATACATGCAGACCAAAAAATAAAAATTTAAAGAGAGGGGGAAAAAACATGTTTAGTGGTGCAACAACAAAATCATTCGATGTAAAACTAAAAACAATTATCAGAATCGCTGATAATTTTCTTTAGCAATTTGTATCAGCACAAAATAATAATGTGGCTCCTTACATCAGAGTTGTTTACATTCCTTGCCATTAATTGAACAGAATGTATGGAATAGCAACGAAAAATACCAGAGGTTTGACCGACAAAGATGAATACTGCTATAATTTCATTGCAAACGTTTGTTTTTTCTTTGAAACGGTGAACATTAATCAACACAAGAATAAACAGTGTAAATACACCGGACTTAGCATAAATGCTAATAGTGCATGGCCCACTTTCATTAGGCTACCTGTACTAACTAATCTCAATTAACTGCAATGGAATAAAACAAATACTGCACTGAAATAAACATTTGGCACCAAAATCAACTTCCATAGACTGTGTTGTTAAAGATTTAGAAAAGTTTTCCAGAACCTTGCCTGCAGGACATGTCCACATTACTTTTATTGGAAGCTTATTAGCATGCTAACGATCGATCTAGCTAGCTAGCTAGCTGTCTAATTGAATGACATTACCTTTGGTGGGCACTGTTAAACATGTTATGTTCCGGTAAGAAAAACGAAAAGGAATTGCTTACCATGTGGTCAATCACGCGTGGTCGTGTTTGTTTAAGAGAGTTTAATAGATATTTGGCTGTAGGATTGTCTGGCTGCTTCACATGTTGGATTCTGTGTGACTGCTAATTGATGTGACTTACCAGGAAGAGGGCGGGGAAAGTGTGTGAGTAAGTCCGAAAAAGCTGACATTTGAGGTCCTGCACAATGACGTCACTGAAAGTGTGTTAAAAGTGTGTAAAAGTACAGAAGTTGGCCACTAGTTTTCCAAATGAAAAGTGAGTCGAAAGTTAAACACAATTAAACACACAATTTCTGACAAATGTGCTCTTTCAGGACATCACTTATTTTTGGTGTGGGAGTATCCTCGTGAGCTCTAGAGTAGTGTAGACTGCGTGGAAAAATGAGGACGCGAAAAATGTCCTCATTTTTCCACAGGTCCTCATTTTGAAGGTGTGTTATCATAAAATTGTCCTGATATGTCATGAATACAAACACACACACACACACACACACACACACACACACACACACTTTGTAATAGTCCTTCTAGACAACTATTGGACTGGGGTGGAATAGTATTGCCTGGAAGGTCATGACCTCAAACGAGTTTGACACGTGTTTAGTCCTGGCGTGACACACTGTTAAAAATTAGACATCCTTTTAGGAAGTAAACCTTGCTGAGGCTGCCTTTGAGATCAATTATAGCCCTTATTATTGAGTGGGAATAAATGAAGAGTCAGCCTTGGTGCAATTACATAGTGTTGAGTGAACACTGAGGAGCCATAAAAGGCCAGGTTCAGTGTTACACAAGTCTTCACAGTGTAATTGGAATCCAATGTGCCATATTTTAATGCATTAAACTAAAAACTGCATCACAATGGGTAAGAGGCAGTGGTATCTATTGTATATGGTCGGCTATCATGCCCAGATAAGCAGATGGACACATCAAAACAATTTAACAGCCTTGCAGCAGTTGTTGTGCTCTGCTCCATCATTTAAATATTAAAACATCATTTTAAAGTGCGGGCCTGAAACGGGAGGACGCCGCCACCACCTCCTGCTCCGTGGAGAGAGACCACCGCCTCACTCTCCTGTGCCCAGAGCCGAGACCAAGGTCCATCTTACCTGACTGGATCGAATCATGCTGTGAGATGCTAGTCTTTATCGTCGTATAGATAGATAGATATCAGAACAATACTTCAACATATTTCAAATTTTCTATGGGTGAAATGGCAAAAGATTGTGGCTAAAACGTAACACCTCATACGTAACACATCGGGAACACTCAAGTGATTAATCTGATCAAAGGCAGAAGCAGACCTTTCACCAGAGATCATCCCTCATGGGGGCACATGAAATGTATGTGGGGGGGGGGGGGTCTAATTAATGCCCAACAGACAGCACTGACTTTGCTCCATATCTTCGCGTAGCACTGCCGATCCCATCTTGAATGGCGCCTTTTGTGACAATCCCAAGCAAGGATCATCATCGACAACATTTATATTAAAAATACAAAGACGGCATTGTGAATATGTCAACACCGCATCCGTATTGGATGTGGCAAAGCGCAGGAAATTGTGAAGATGCCTCCTTTGCTCACTGTCTGGAGATGTATCATCAAGCAAAAATAATTATGGGATTATTGCTTTTGATTGCCTGATGTCAATCCAGCTCAATTTTATGATATTGTTTACTGAATTTATGGCTAATATTAAAGTCACATACAGTATGGCGGATGTGCTGACATATCCAAATATTGTTCCGATCTGGTTCAACAATTGTCTGCTACAGAATTGAAAAGAAAAAGGGTAAGGATTTCAGACTGTCAACCTCGGCTAATAGCTGCCCTTATAAATGATTACGATTCCCCTTACAAAGCAACATAAACATGTACAACGGTTTACCGCGCATGCGCACATCATGCTTTATCAATCCGTACGCAGCGATGGAAAAAAAATATACGATTGTGGATTACTTTTGCTGGTTTGCCGTGACAATAGTAGCGGTCGACGACGCCATTGTCGTTGGCTATCAGCAGGTGAGACGATCTGGGTTTGAGCCAAAATTGTATTTGTGAGATCGGTTCACAATTGTTTTTTTTTTTTTTCCCCCCGTATAAAAGTTGTAATACGGCGTACATGATTCGAAATGATAAAAAAAACGTACAAGTTGACATGTATGGGATTTAGAAGGGTGGGAACTGTTTGTTTGTGTGTATGAGTCTTGGGAGGATACAGTAATGCTTTATGAAAAAAAATATATACCTGTATATATATATATATATATATATTGTGGATTATTTATGGAATGTAATTTCATACACAAGGTAACTCAATGTACTTCACATAATTAGAAGTACAGCATTTAAAAGCAATTGTTTACAAACAAAAGAGTTAAAGACATTTAAAAGCAAACGATAAAAGTAGTTAAAAAAATTAGTATTAGGGAGTTTAGGGTGGTTTCTGTTTGGGATAGCAAAGGTAATGGCGGCAGAGGATCCAAAAGTGAATGAGAGGGGGCAAGGACAGGGCAGGGTCAAGTGGTCCGTGGAGGAAAATGCGCAGCCAGGCTGCGCAGGGAGGCAGGCACTGGAAAAAGACAAACAAGAACAATTGAGAATACACAAAAGTACAAAAATGGCAAACTTGTAAACTAGCAATGGCCTAGATACCATTCATTACACGTGAACGATCTGGCACCCGCTTGCAGATCGGCAGAGCTCTCATACGCAGGAGGTGATTGCTGATAAGCAGCAGGTGTAGATGCATGATTTACCTTGTTCCTTGTAGTTCCCAGAGGCCAAATCTACATCTCGGTGCCCAATTTTATTGGTGAGCACTAGTCTACTGTGGAGTGCAGTCTGTGTGCATGGGTGGCGTTTTCTTTCTTTTGGAATTTTGTTTCACTTGTTCCACTTTGCACACGTAGAATTGGGCATACAAATAAAAATCAGGGCATAAATACAAGTACCTGTACGCTGTGCTTGACATTCCGGAGCAAAAATAGACTCACAGAGGTCCGTGCATGAAATTGGCAGGTTAACTGCAAGTTCCCCCCTTGTGGATGATGTAGTCTATGTGACATGGGCAATTGGAGGCTGCCTTGCACCTGCAATCATCTATCTGTGTGTGACCCTCAATCCAATCCACCACAATAGTGACAAAAGATAATGATTATAATCAGGTTCAAAATTAGCTTTTTTCATCACTTTTCAATGTGGCCTCAGTGGCGTAGCGGGGCTGCGGGTTTTTACCCGCAGACTCAACTGGACAACTCTGACCAAATCAGTGAATCCCACAGGTCATGGGAATCTCGAGTCAACTTTACCTTTAATCATGGAATTGGGGCACTACGGGACATAAGGTTTACAAGAGCAAACGGAAGCAGGATTATCCAGGGTGGGGGGGGGGGGGGGACTCAGATTGAGGCACAACCAGTTTTAATGTAGTCAAAATGGGAGTGGTACGGAACTACAATGTGGGCTGCGACAAAAATGTGTTTGCCAGCAGTGTGTTGAATGTGATGCCCATCACGGCACAATAGCAGGCCAATAAGATTATGTCGTGAATCTCCTTAGCTGTGGAAAAATTGGAAAACTTTCTATAAGAGTCTTGAATCCTAAAAGGATTTTCTAACACCCCCCCCCCCCCCCACCCTCCTATAAAATTGTGGATGAGAGGGTATAAACACACGAGTGGGCAAGTCAGCACCTTTGGAGCTTTAGAAGCTTCATCCTTTGCAGCCTGATCTAAGTTGTGACACTTTGTATATGACACATGTTCATCACGATATACTCAGGATGCAACAAGCATCATCTAGACATCTCTCGCTTTCCATTCCTGAGCTTTCCTTCTCTATGATTTCCACCACCCGTTCCCAGACTTCTGTTTGTCAACCCTCACAGCATGACTGTAAAAGTAGGGCACACTCTCAACCGCTTCATAAAGTGTAAAGCATGCACCACTGCCTGCTCATACCTAAATTATTTGGGTGGGGGCGGGTGTAAGGGAGGGGACTGTTGTGCACATTCTAATTACAGGCTACTCACTCTTGCAGAAGTCGCCTACGGCACACGCGTATGCATTTAAGATGCCAGCAAGAAGCAGATTGATTCTACGTCAGGGGTGTCAAACTCATTTTTGTCGCGGGCCACTTTGGTCTTACGTCCTCCCTTGGACGGTCATTATAACAGTGAAACCACAAAGAACATGTCATTGTTTAATCGCATTATTACTTGTACCCAACCCATTTATGGATTAGTCGTTTTGAAATCAGTCAAGTGAACTATAATAGTTTGTTCAATTATTGTTCTTGTGAGTATAAACGGGGTCACAAAATTATTGCAAACTCTCAAAGGCATTTATTACACATGGCAATTTGACATTTTGTTACAGATTTTAGCATTGATCATGCAAGTTGAGACACTTTATTTGCTTTCGTGAGCCACATAAAATGAACCGGCAGGCCAGATGTGGCTTTGACTTTGACACCTGTGCTCGACATAATATGCTCCTTCAAACATACAGTGTATCTAAGAAGCCTGTGCAACAAAATAACGGCAATAACACTCATGTTTATCCTTTATTTTCCGTCAATAAATTGACCGATAACTCGTACACCTCAATTGAAAAAAAAAAAGATCTGAATATGAGGGAAGGTAAAAACAAACAACTGAGAAAATGTGTTTGCAAAAGTGTGTACACCTCATATAGGGATGTGGCTGTGTTCAGAAAAAAAAAAAGACCTTCAAGAACGTGTTCAATGGGAGAGAAAACACTGCCATATTTTTTTTTAAATGCTCCTGAGGAATCCTAAACGAACTTGAGCTAGTCTAGTAGCTCTTTTTTTTTTGCTTTCGAGCAGACTAATACACTCGATGTGAGCATTTGGAATGGTTACATGGCATCAACGTTTTAACATGTCAACATAAACACATTATTTTGGAGTTTTACACAGACATATCGAATTCAAAACACTAGCAATTGGGGATTGTCTTCTTATGTAATCTCCGAGACTCATATCAAATACAGAGTTATGACACATTTGAGACTTGTATGCACTCAACCATGAAGTGGTTAGGGGCCATATCTTCATGATTTCTTTATCCACACCATCTTATACCTTTGTTTTTTCTCAGTGCACCTAATTATTGATCTCAACCATCCAAAGAAATTGACTTGATGCCAAATTTACAGTATTCTTATCATCATTTTGTCAGTTTGAATAAATCTGAGATACAACAGCACCTAAAATATCAGAGAAGGGATGGCACCCCAAACACATTCTCCTAGTCTGCACGGGCTGGTGAAAGATTGTCATACTGATTGTATGATTAAATGGAGGATTGAAGATTTTGTTCAACCTACCAACGGCAAACTTCCTCCACCCGCGTATACCTCACATCTTAGTTATGCTCCAGCCGCTACGTATTCTTTGAAGGAGAAATATAATTGGATCTCTGTAAAAGGTGCCGTCAGATTAACCAAGCAGAAAAACAGAGTTTAGCTGGTCATTCTTCTTCCGTAGCCACAGATTGCTTCTGACAGACAGTGATCCCAATAATCCCACAGCAACATGATAGAGGAGTTGAGATAATATATGGGTCCAGACAAAAATATGTAATTGGGCAGCGCTTTGAAGGCACACATGGCCAGGCAATAACATAATATGTTTGAGTTAATTATAGGAGCCCTTGACATGGAATTAAGCAGCAAGCAGAGGGGGA
The DNA here is from genome assembly GCA_018466805.1 of Hippocampus abdominalis. Lineage (NCBI taxonomy): Eukaryota > Metazoa > Chordata > Actinopteri > Syngnathiformes > Syngnathidae > Hippocampus > Hippocampus abdominalis. The sequence goes on along the minus strand of CM031694.1, from coordinate 4,832,267 downwards.
AAGTCACCTTTCTGTTTCCATTACACAACTGTGAAGGACAGAAATGTGTTGCACCAATCTGCGTGAAGAGAAAAGTTTTGCCAATTGATACCACCCCCTCCCCCCCCTTATAATTGATCAGAATTAACGGTACACGATTCACACAACAGTTGCTGTGACTATTCGTGAGGATTTCACAAAAATAAAATGTTTTTGTCCAAAAGAAGAGAAGCAAGAATTAAGTTGAAATGGACTAATTGATTTGCCTAAAAAAAGTTTAGGGTCAACGCTGCAGAGAAAACTCTGTTGTTTGGTTTGTGATTTATGCTTGATTAACCGGTGTCAGTTCAGCTTCAGGTTACCACTGCTGGTGCCAAGTACTCGTCGAGCCCATCAATTTGGCAGCTCTGTTCATAAATTAAACGCCATTACCAATTCATGGCACTGGTGAATTTAAAACCCCTAAACTGAGGGCAAATATGCCAAAAACGCCTAAAAAAGGTGCACCCAGAGTAAATGCATCTAAAACTATTTCCTCTCCTACTCCCATTACGACTAGCAACAACAATAAGTGTTTGTTTTTTTTTTGACACTGTGATAAATATATGTGTTGATTTCTCAGTAAGCATATTCTGAATGAGTCATTACCATTGTACAGTTTATTCCTCTAACTTTGTATTGAAAATATTTTCAATGATTTTCATGTAAAAATATCACATTCACATTTCTTTGCTATTATAACAGTACAGTATACCAGTTAGTGTTTTTATTTTATTTAAAATACTATTGCATAAGAGCAAAATTTCATTTGATTTATGTTAATCATAATTTCCAGTGTACGTCTTTAACATGACAAAAACATTGTTGGTTTCTTCATAAAATTGGAGAGCATGTTGTTTTTACATCAACTGCTGCTCAACAGCCCTCCAGCTGCCAGAGAATAATGATGGCTGGAAATGCAGCTCTATAGTAGCAACACAGAAGACAAGTGTATGTATGTTGCCGGTGATATCACACCCCACTGCTGTAATTAAATGCTCTGCTTCAGGCAAAGATTATAAACTACCCATTTAATTGAAATGCAAACAATTAGTTTCACAGCCTGTTTTTGTTAACTGTGGCTTGGGACCAAGCAAAGGCCAAGGCACTCTAGAAGGATACAGACATCTTAGGATATCTGAAATAATGATTTGTCGCGTTGTCTTTGTCACAGTGATTCATCAAAATGCAAAAGAAGAAGAATGAAGATTACATGCAATGAAAAATTCATTGTGCTCATTTTTGCTTCCAATGGAAAAACAGATTTCAAATCATTGTCAGAGATACAGGCGATGTGCCACCCAAATGTATCGACAACCCCGATTGAACCAAATCAACTTGCAATCCTTGTGGTCCTCATGTCCATTGTTCACATTACAATTCAATTGTTTTTGCTTAGAACTTGAAAAGTCAGAAATTCTCTCACAAACTGCCTTGCTGCTTTTTTTTTATTGTTTAAGTTCACAACAAACCTATGTCAAACCTTAAAATCTCTGGTGTCATCACAAATGTCTCCCAGGTTTTAATTTAAAGCATTCCAAAGCAATTTAAATATAAAACGGTGGTTTATTTTAAGTGGGCAGAGATGATGGACCAGATTTACTGAAGGTTTCCACCTGCTATAATGGACACAGACTTTATTTCCCACGCACAAGCTGATATGCTGACAGGGAGCACCCAGCACGCCTGCAAACTAGGGAAAATTGCCACAAAGCTCATTTTACACATTGTGCGAGGATAACAGAAAAATGGTTTTATTCAATATTTGGAATGTGATGTATTTAAATAATTTTATTGTCATACCAACATACATTTCCATATTATATGGCATGAAATACAACGCCCAAGGTTCGAGGTTGGCCCAGTAAATCCGTAGATTTGTGAAAATACAAATAGAACAAAATAAGATGACATGAATACGATAAAAAAAAGAAGATCAAGGAAATGCTTGCTCACAGTTTGAATGTGTGCAAATATATAAATGCAGCAATGTTGTGGACAATAGAAATAAAAATGCAAGAGGCTTGAATTGTATATGAAAAGTTCCACTGTAGTCACTGATGGTTTAGTGGCACATTCTCCGGATTTGTGTGTGGGCAGCTGGGATTGGTTCCCACTCAGTGACAATGTAGATTAGGGTGTGAATGGTTGTTTGTCTCTGTATGTGCCCTGTGACTGACTGACGACCATTTCGGGGTGTCGTCTGCCTTCCGCCCAAAGTCAGCTGGGATAGGCTCCAGTGAATCCCAGCAACCATATTCAGGTGTTGTATGCGGTGTTGAAAATGGATGGTTGGATGGAAGTTCTATTGTACAAAACCAATGATTTACAAGTCATGCTCAACCTACATTTAATTGAACACATTACAAAGACACAAAAGAGTTGAGTAATGCTCACCAAAAACGTATTTAGAATATCCCACAAGTGAACAGGCTAACGGGTGGGTGCCATGATTGGGTATAAAAGGAACTTCCCTAAATTGCTCAGTCATTTACAAGCAAATATGGGGCGAGGTTCACCTCTTTGTGAACAACTGAGTGGAAAAATAGTCAAAACAGTTTCAGGAACATTTTCCTCAATGTCCAATGTCATCAAGACTGCTTTCAGGACTCTGGGACTCACAACTCTAAATCCACTCGGAGTATGTCCTCTTACCTCAAGTGACTCTGCAAAAAATCTCATTGTTATATTTGAATCATCTCTCCCATTTCAAATGCAGATTAAGAATATTACTAAAATCGCATTTACCACCTTGACAATATTGCTAAGATTTGTCCCATTGTATGTGCTCGTGACGCCAAAGTCATGATTCATGCATTTGTCTTGCCTCAACTATTGTAACATGTTCTCCGGTCATCCTATGTCTAGTCTGTAGTTTGTACAAAATGCTGCAGTTAGGATGAGAAAGTGAGAGCAATCTACCCCAATACTAGCCAACTTGCATTGGTTCCCAGTCCACTTGAGTTGAGATTTAAAGGTTTTCTTACTTACTTATAACATATTACATGGCTCAGCACCTTCTTATCTCATTGATTTAGTGCAGGGGTCTCCAAGTCTGGTCCTCAGGAGCCACTATACAGCCTTTTTTATACAGTATGTTATCTTGTTCCTCAAACCTTATCCAAAGGATCCTTATCGGGCTTGTGCAAAGCTGGATGATGAGTTGATGATTTGAATTACGTGTGTTGAAAAAGGGTAACATAAAAAAAAAAACAGGCTGGATAGGGGTGCACACAAGGACCGCACTTGGAGACCCCTGATTTAGTGGTACCCTATCTTCTGTCCTGAAATCTTCACAACATGCTGGTCTTTTAGTGATCCCAAGAGTTAAAAAGAAGTCAGTCTGTGGGTTCTAGAGTGTTTTCTATTCAGGCTCTGGTGCTCTGGAATGCTCTACCCATGGATATTATACCTTCGTAGACTTAATACTTATTTGTATACTCTTGCATTACATTGAACTACATGTTGTCCTGTTTGACTGCTGCTTCTCTTTCTCCTGCCCCTTCATCCCCTATCTTGCAGAAGGGATTGGTAACGATGACCCAGTCGGATGGGATTCTGGTAGGGAATCTGCACTGACTGATTTGGACAAGATCTGAGGTGAACCACCTCACCGTAGGCGCCGCTATGGAGATTTCCGCATTGACGAGCTGGGTTTTGAGGAGAACCCACTTCTCTCCAGGGGTCTTCCTAGTACGTTTCATATTATTCTATCATATCATACTGTATTAAATGTTGCTCACTCGGCGTCCATTGTTGTTACCTTTTGTTGCCAGCCTCAACATGGACACCTTCCAGGACCCTGCAGTGCAATGAAGAAGGGAAAACATTCAGATATGTTTTCTTTTTTGTGACAGTGCCACCTGATACAGGACACCATTGTGCACCATCAATATTCCCTAACTCTTCAACAGTCTCACTGCATCAACGGCTCACTGGCACATTCCATTCACATTGATTGTTGTCCTCTGTGTGCAATGAATGTTACTCTCCTGGGAACACTGTCCTCCTTATTCTTCTCCGGAAGACTGAATTGTCCCTAAATGTGATTGAAAGTGATTGGTTGCTCGTCTATGTGTGCACTGTGATTGGCTGGCATCCTGTTCAGGGTGTCCCCCGCCTACTGCCCGAAGACAGCTGGGATTGGCTCCAGCACGCCCACGACCCTTATGAGGATAAGCGGATTAGAAAATGAATGGATGGATGGATGGATGGGTCAGCAGAAGGGCATGTGGGTAGACCTTCAAGTCCTGAAGTTCATGTGCACTGAAAACAGCTGCTACCTGATGTGATGTCGCTAATGTGAATTTTGTCATCCATAAAATGTTGTCTACCTTTGGCGCATGAACTAAAAGGTTCAAAAATATTGGTCCATTTTTATTGATTGCATTTTTCATCTTGTCATTATTAGAAATGCATCCTGATTTAGTTATTGTTTAGTCATAGAGGTTTAGTCTCCTCTAGTCTGGTTTTCATCTGGTGAAAAATGAAAAATGCAGGTTTACGAAAATATTTGTGTCTAGTTTTCATTTAACGGAATTATAACTAGTCATAGTGCTCGTAGCGCCCATTCAACAGTGACGCTCAGATGCCCCGTGTCGACATCCCCTCCTCACACGCCCATTGACAGAGGGGAGATGCCCCCAAAATCTGTGGCAGATATCCAGCGAGGGCCACCTTTCTCACCCACTCCGAGTGGGGCCAGCAAGCCCCAGTAGCAGCCACACAGATTGCAGTGACCATGGCAGGGGCTGCGGGCGAGTATGTGTGCACGCGTGGGCCTGTTGCTGAGTCTCCCACCGCCACAGTTGCCAGCCCGCACTGTTCCCTACCTTACAGCCAGCCTGGCCCTGGCTCTGAGGCAACCTGTTTGATCCTGCCTGTCTGCTGGTCTCATAGATAAGCCATGCAATTCTAAGTAGACGTGGCCCATAACCTAAACATATATCTTCCAAACATTTGCATCACCGCAAGTACTCACAAGGGTAGTTTCTGTCCATTAACCCGGCAACCAAGCACAACAGTAAAAGCCGATTTCTCACGCCCCGTTGTGCATATTGCTAATGAGCACTGCAACTGTTTGAATTGTTTCTTTCATGACCTATTTTGGTTTTTATTTCTGTCATTGTGGTCTTAAAGTTTTATGTGTCTCACTGTGCTATTTTAGAAACCTGCCTTGGGATGACAGCTGAAAACTAGCATTTATTCTGAGTCCGGCACATTTACACTGTTTTTTCTCTTGTTGATTAATGTACACTGTCCCAGTGACAGAAAGACAGAAAGTAATAGAAAACCCCCGCACTGGTCTCTTTCTCTACAGTGTGGTTCACCGGGATGTCGACAGTGAGCGGCAGCTCGTCCCTGTTGGTGACGTGGCTGGATGTGCTTTTTGTCATATTTTAAAATGCAAAGTATGCTTGTCCCTCATCGCTTGCCATAGCCCAAGCGCTTACGTGAGGAATGGGGGATCGGCTGAGTCAGTTAGCCGGTAATGGAAGCCGAGGTAAACTCTCCAAGATAGTGTCTTTGTTTAATGCAAGTCAGAACTTTTTTACTGCAGTAGGAGAGGAAGATGGCCAGCTTAATCAGCCAGATGTTGCTGCCCCACAGTCATCCTTGCCCGGATGGATAGATGGCGGCGTTTCATAAAACGAAAGCACAAAGCACCATGTATGAGGTGATCGTGAATTCTCTCGTTGCTGCTCGATTCCCATGATCCTCCATGCAACTAATAGCTTGCAGTTTAAAACTGCAGTTTAAACTTCGCAAGCGCCATTTTGGATGGCCCTTAGCCAACCTGATGTTGTTTAGCACAATGCATGCTGGCACTTTTTACACTAACTGGGGGGGTGGCTTTAGCATACTCTTTAACACCCAGGCTTTCCACTTTAATGCCCTTATGCTGTCCTCAGTTTCGTACGCCTTTCCTTTTTATAAGCAGCGTGTCGGCACAACATCAATCAGTCAAGCGCATCACTCATGGAATTCATAGATTTTGGAACTCAGTACATACACAAGATGGCCCACATTATTCGGTGCTCCGTCCATTTTGGAGAAAATTTAAGACGTTTAAGTGTGCCTTATGGTCGTGAAAATACGGTGTGAAGAACACTGAGCGCGCTCAGTATGGTCTCCATAAAAGCATAACGCAAGAGCGTTCAAAGTCAGTAAGTGAATTGAAATGGCCATGTACTTGTTAGCTCTACCCCGACTCCTTGGTTTAAGCAAGCTGAAAAGAATTCTGGGTATTCCGTGTATTCTTGGTTTAGACATATTTTCAATTTCAACAGTAATTGGACTATGACTGATGACATTTCACAAGATCACAGGGACATACTCACCAATGAAAATTCCGAAACAACTTATATCTCACGGCAGACCTGGGGACGCTTTTGGGATTCTCCCGGAAAAGGTGAACATCGTGGCCTGGGAGAGAAGTTTGGGCTTCCCTGCTCAAGCTGGTGCCAACTCTGGATAAATGGATGGATGGGTTGATAGTGGTAAACCTGTGGCGTATCCTCCATTATTACTATTCTAAGTTTTTACAATCCCACCAGACCTTATCCCAACTGACTTAAAGTGGAAGGCAGCCCACACAAACCTTGGACTCGTCACCTGTGAATCATGGGTCAATGGTGAAATTGACGTGGTTGGTATGGGTCAGCTGGGTGAAAGTCAACTCTAAAAAGCCCAATTCTGTACTACCAATGTTCCTGTTTAACTCAAAATTAAAATATTTGACCGGTTAATTTATGACAATTAATGTGAATGAGTCATTTTTTACTTTCAGTGTTGTGTGTATGTCTGTTTATGTTGGCGTGCAGATACTTCTGCTTCCTCCCACCGTCTCAAAAGCATGTTATGATCATCAAAGACTCTGAATTTCAAATATAAATGTGAGTAGAATTGTTTGTTTGGCTCCATGTGGCGGTCTTGTGAAACTAGTGATTCATCCCTTGGATAATGTAAAAACCTCAAGGTTTGTTCTGGCAATACAGGGAACCGTGACCATTTGAAGGGTTTGATGACGTAAAATCTGTGCGGAACCCATTACAAATTGATGGTTCTTGCTTGAGACAGCAATGAGGAGGTTCAGTTAGATTGTCAACACAGCTACGGGTGTGTCAATCCAGTTAAAAATCTGACCACACCTCAGCCAAGCAATCTAAAGACTGCAGCACTAACCATTCCCTCCATTGGATAGCCTCCGCCGCATAGATCCGAGCACTTAGTAACTGGTCTAGGTAATTGAATGAATTTAGACGACAGCCAGTCTTTGTTTTATTTACTGCCCAAGTAATTGTTCAGGAAGTCATCTAGATGTTGGTCACAAAGATACTTATTTATATGTCAGACGAAAAGTCAATGAGGCGTTAATCTTTCATCGGTAGACAAGAGATCTATTGGTCAGGTTGAAGGACATAAAAGCAGCGTGAATCAAAAGTGGGGTAGATATATTTTCCTAGGAATTTTCACCAAGTAATTTCTCACTCCACAGCCAAGAAACCACCATTGTTCACTGCCCGATTTTCTAGCTATGTCCCGGAGTCTCGTTCAGTGGAAAAAAATAAGTGAGCTCCATTTTTTTCCCCCTCGGAACAACAACGCAAAAATAATATGACTATGCTTCCAGCCCTCAGGTTATTCCAAGTGAGAGAGGTAGTATGTTACAAAAGTAATATCTCATTGCTCATTGGCTAATTCCAATATGGGTGGGGGGGGTGGGGGGTGATCGATCAAATTACCAATTTCTGTGTGCTGTGAAATGAGTATGAATATGCCTGTAGTAATTTTTCCAAAAAGAGGCACATTTTCATGCACAGAGCTTCTGAAACTCAACACATATTAGTTTGTAGTTTCCATCATGTGTGCAAACATGCTGCAGCTAAAGCTGGCAATCCAAGTATGTTTTACTCAAGTTAAACCACCTTCGAGAGTGCAGCCAGGCTAAGTGGCGCTCCTTGTGCACCTCAAACATTCAGTAAAACTTTGCTGGTAGTGCTCCAGACTGCGGTGGTCCTACTCCTTGAGACACCTGACATCCTTTAAGAGCAGAAGCGATGGGAGAGTTGTGATGCACTTAAATGTCATGCTCAAAGGAAAGCTGGTAATCTTTCTGTCTACATCACACAGTCGTCATGGGGAAAGTAAAAGCTCTCCCCAACACGATGGACAAGATAGCGTAAATAATAAGGCACACGTCATGGTTCTATTATCAGAGCAGCATGATATTGACAGAGTCGTGGCTTTGCAATCATATACCGGACAAAGCTGTTTTACTACTTTGGATATGGATTTTAGCTGCTGGGGGTCGGGGGGGGGGGGGGTAGGAGCAAGGCTGACTGTGTTAGTGAATGATTAGTGGGTCAAATCTAGGCACATTGCTGTCAAAAAAACAACGACACAAATCAAATGAAATGTTTGAGGATTAAAAAAATATTTATATAAAAAGCATGTGTTGTGCTTCAAGTCACAGTTTAGGTACTTATTCTGTTCTCTATCATTCATGTGTGCATTCTTAAACCTTGCAACAAATGATTGTATGTGCGCAGCCTCAGAAGAGACCACTAATAATTATAATTATATTTATAATTTGGGTCTCAGGCAGTAAAAGTTTGAGAAGCCACCTGAAGGTCATACAGGACCCCGAGAACTGGCGCTACCTCTCCAGACAAAATAAAACTAATGATGCAATAGAGTGGCCATTGTCAAGTCATCATGTAAAAAAAATAAATAAAGTTTATGAACAATGTGCCCCATGTGTGCAAGTAAAGATGAACTCCCGCTGTATGACATGGTTCCTTATTTTATAGCATGAGGCACCGTGCTTTTACACCCTGCGTTGCCACTAATGGCTTGTAACTAGAACCACTGCCTGACCACAGCACAAAACTTTATTACAGTTATAATTTACATGTGGAGCAGGTCCTTTTCATTGGTCTGGTTGGGACATTAAATACCTCACTAATGATGATCCTGGCCACCTGATACGTGATAAATGGAACACGTGATACAGGTTGAAGATGACTCTATTTTTCACCTTTTTTTAATGAGTTGACTGCAGATCAGAATCAGAATCATCTTTATTGGCCAAGTATGTAGAACACACAAGGAATTTGACTCCGGTATAACACGCTGCATTCGTATCATCATAAACAAGGACATGACGTAATGTAGTGAACCGTAGTGCGGTAGTACAGTGACAACTGTGAGACAAAGTGCAAAGTATTAAGCAGAGCTAAAATGATCAGTGGTAGGATACAATACTATAACAGTTGGTGCAGAAAATCATTGAATTTAAAGTGACCAATAGCAGTATTTGTTTACAAGAAGTGTGCAATTATGCAGATGTCCTTGAGCGCTTTAAAGTGTCTGGTGCGGTGGGGTATAAATCAGTGACTGTTTAGGGAGTTAATGGCTAGAGGGAAGAAGCTGTGTAAGTGTCTGCTGGATTTGGTGCGCATGGATCGGAAGCGCCTGCCTGAGTGGAGTAGCTGGAAAAGGTGGTGGGCAGGGTGCGGTGGATCCAGTAGGATTTTCCGTGCCCTTGTTTTGATTCTTGCAGTGTGCAAGTCGGGCAGTGCCAATGATTTTTTCCGCCGCCCTAACTGTCCGTTGAAGTCGGATTTTGTCCATTTTTGTGGCGGCCCCAAACCAAACCGTGATAGAAGAACACAGGATTGATTCGATGACTGCCGTGTAGAACTGTCGTAGCACCTCCTGTGGCAGGCCATGCTTCCTCAGCAGCCTCAGGAAGTACATCCTCTGCTGGGCCCTTTTCAGGATGGAGTTGATGTTGACTTCCCACTTCATGTCCTGGGAGACTGTGATTCCCAGGAACTTGAAGGTCTCGACGGTTGACACAGGGCAGTTGGATAGTGTGAGGGGCAGCTGTGGTGAAGGATGTTTCCTGAAGTCCACGATCATCTCTAAAGTCTTGAGCGTGTTCAGCCCTAGGTTGTGTCGGTTGCACCAGAGCTCCAGCTGCTCCACTTGTTTTCGGTGTGTTTGTGGTGTGTCGTGTGAGTGTGTTTCTTCTAATTTACTTTCGTTTTGTTTTGTTTTCAGTGTGTGTGTGGGGGGGGGGGTAAGATCGGGCCGCCCGACCCGAATTATCAATCATTGCTTCGGGTCGGGTCGGGCTTCTCTCTCGCTGACTTTCTTTTTTTTTCGAGGCCTTGAATTGTTTTGGCCATGAGAGACCGTGGTTCGCGAAAAAACAGTCGCCTCATCAAAACACGTACTGTACTAAACTCTTGCAATGACAATTTTTAGAACTCCTTCCAGTCTCTGTCGAGTATCCAGCCGTCATTGTTCGTCTTTGTCTCTCTGCTTCTCTCTCTTAAAGTGCCCCGCTCGATTCTTAAGGACGCACTGCTGCTGTGTTTACGGCCCAATTTGCAACCCGTCAAAATGACGGACGGCCTTAAATTTTCCCGTCCACTCTTAAAAAACAATCCGCCAATAATAGGAAATTGTCGGTTAATGTAACCTCTACAGAAACAGAAATATAAGAGATGTAAATGTGTATACAGTCTTGTTTAACTTGGCTTTGTTATCAGAAATCACCCCTCCTCCTCCCGAGTCCTCACAAATAAAATATAAAATCTCGGGTTTGCTTCGGGCTCGGGCCGGGTGGGGCTTAAATACCAGCGGGCCGGGTTCGGGCTGGATTTTTTTGGCCCGATTTACCTCTACATCAAATTCATTGTATCATTTTAATCACTGTCTGTCATGACATTTATTTTCCACAAGATGGTGCAATAGTACAAATGAAGCCTCATGATGCCTCGGCCCAGGAACGAACCATTTGGATGGAAAGCCTCATTGCTTCATGAGGCTTCATTTTCCCATCACTAGCAAAAACTATCACTTAACGAAACAGACAAACAAACCTGACAAGTCGACAGGCTGGGAGTCCTTTTAAAACCATAATTGCCTAACGACCAACAGGTGTGCAGCTGCAGGGAAAAGCCCCACAGTGTCACCTGCTGGTCACAAACCGAAACATGACAAATAGTACGAACAGTTACTCCCATTTAGCACTGTTATATGTCAAATTCCCATTACAATTGTTTGAATTTTCTATTAAAATATAACAAATGCTTATTTCAGATGAGCTTTTAAGTGTAAATTACAATTGAACATATCAGCATTTGATTTGACTCTATTTTGCAATAATAATAACAACAATAATAATAATCATGAATCAATTTATTTAATCATATGTTTTCTGTGATATGTGCTTTATGTGCAATAATGCTGATTGCACTCATCTGTTCCGTAGCGCTCTTGATCTAGATTGTTTTCTACCAATATTATTAATCACAATGCAATGTAATACAAGTGACTCTATTGACTCCATGATGGTGTGGAGCATAGGTGTCAAACTCAGGTCCTCGTGGGCTGCTGTCCTGCATGTTTTCCAAGTCTCCCTGTTGCAACACACCTGATTCAAATGAGCAGGTTCAATGTCAGGCTTCCGCAGAGCTTGCTGATGATCTGATCATTTGAATCAGGTGTGTTGCAACAGGGAGACTTGGAAAACATGCAGGACAGCGGCCCACGAGGACCTGAGTTTGACACCTATGGTGTGGAGGGTAAAATTCTGATTCCTCAAATCCAAGGGCTTAACTTAATTTCTGGACTGTCTGCTTTTTTCGGTAGCCTCCAACAAAGCAAACTTGCAAAATTGTAGAATCAACAGTAGTACTTGGTAGAATGTATGTTTGTGTGACCATGAGCCTCAGGCACAATTGATGGCACAAAAGAATCAAATTGGTTCCTCACAAAAAGCCCAGATAAAAATTATCGACAGCCTTTTGAGTAGGGATTCTAAAACGGTATAGAGTTAAGTAAGTAGTTCACAGTGCACTACATAACATGCGTAGAAGTGGCTGGAAAGAAACTCTGATCGAAAGCATCAGTTCGGACCGTGACCGAAGAGAATAAAAGAAAGCGTTCTGACAACTCACATTCTGCTTGAAAATGCAGTGTTTTGTGGGACTAAACAGTGGAATGTGTCGGCAGACTTTGTCATCTTATTTGCCTGACTTACTTCCTCTGCAAGTGACCTATAAGCTGCATCGGCTTCTGACAGACCACTTAAAGCTACCGTACGCTTTTATCACACACTTACTTCACTTTGAAGTGACATTTATTACGGTGCTGAAAGTGACCTCCACAGTGCAGGTGCATTGCTTTTGAGTGTTGCTTAAATACTTCCTTGTCTTATTAAGGAGTGAATTCAACTTTGGTTACTAAGGGGTGCATCTTTGGTTGGCTGTATAAATGAAGATGTTCTGATGGCGGACAAGATTGTGGGTCATGTTTCTTTCTTTCTTTTTATTGTTTTTGTTTTACACCATAAAAATGAACGAAGATCGGATTAACAAATAGGCAGCTGTTCAGTAGAATATAATTGGGATATATTGCAAGAACTTCCACTGGTAAAGAACAGTTGATTTGTGTAATAAATACACAAGCCCGTTGATTTGTCAAGGTCACAATTGTTTCTCAAATACAGTCAAACCTCGGTTTTCGTCCATAATCCATTCCAGATTTAAAACCGAGACCACGCTCTTTTTAAAATAAAAATGTTTATTGAACACGTCTGCTCACAATAGAAAGCAACACAAGGAAGCGTCACTTCTTCGTGTAAGGAAGGCGAGAGGAGTCAAATGGTGCATTCAAGTGCGCTCAGTTTGTTCGAGAACCGACATTTGTTCATCATCCGAGGAATAAAAATCTCGAAATTTTTGCTTGAGAACTGAGACGTTCAAAAACCGAGGTTTAACTGTACAAAACTTTAAATCCACGGTGCTTAATCTGTTGGAGGTATAGGCATCTCCGTTCATACATGCATTCACAGAACCTCCGAAAGTTGGAAAAATATATATATATATTTTTTTATGTGCAAGGAGCCTCAGTTTGTACAATCCCTCACAAAAAGCAAACAGTAACAACAGTGCAAGCAGTGCAATATGTGCGTGAAATTGTCGCACAGTACAACAGAGGAGGCTACTGGCATGTGCCCGTATGCCAATGTGTTTACTATTTGTGTTACATACTTAGTGTTGGGTGGCCCGGTGGTTGACTGTTTAGCACGTCAACCTCACAGTGCAGAGGTGCAGGGTTCGATTCCGGCTCCGCATACCCTCCCCGTGCCTGCGTGGGTTCTTTCCGGGTACACTGGAATGTGGGTTTCCTCCCACATTCCAAAAACATGCATGGCAGGTTAATGGAAAACACAAAATTTTCCCTAGGTGTGAGTGCAAATGGTTGTTCGTCTATGTGTGTCCCACAATTGGCTGGCAACCGGTTCAATGTGTCCCCCACCTACTGCCCGAAGACAGCTGGGGTAGGCTCCAGCACCCCCTGCGACCCTTGTGAGGTTAAGCTGATTAGAAAATGGATGGAAGGATATTTTGTGATACTGATCATATCATATGAATCATAAGGTGATGCATTCAGAATTTTGACTCTACACTCCCACGTACTTTAGTCAAAAAAGGTGCACTGCTACATACTTTTTTCACTGCGCAGGCTCTCCCATTGACTTAAGGGTGCCAGTCTGGGTGGTGCAACACTGAAATGAGGGCTTTCCCTGACAAATCTGTCAGTATGCGCATTCTCCCAGAGACTTAAGCGTCTTTCCTCCTTTGCGATCAGGAGGCTGTACTAAAGACTCGCTCCTCTAGAAGGGGAAACTTCATATTGCACGTTTCATTCACTGGTTCTGTACTGCGGCGGTGAGTGCCACATGGCCAACTGGCCGCCGACTCATGTTGGGACTTGGCATTAGTCCGAAAAACACCGCTCACAACAACTGCTATCAATGGAATAATGACAATGGGGAGGTAGATTGTGAATCATTTGTTTTCCTGTGACATTGTTCGATTTTTTTGCTAAAAACAATACCGTTCGGTCGTCCATTTGGAGAGGTTTACATGTTCACAATAGCTCTTCGCATTTCAAATGTAATATTAGGGAGTAATCAGTGAAAAGTTCGCTGAATTTAGTCCAATGTAAAACGATTCTGAGTCATTCGACAAGAAGGCTGTTAGTTGCTACAGGGAGAAAGTCGTGATTGGGGGGGTGATAATTCGTACAAGTCTGAGTGGAATAAAGATCATGATATTTTCGCAGCATTTCATACGCATACTTGGTAAATTATCTGATTTTTCATCCCAGCCCATGGTACACGTTGAGGGATTTCCTCGAATTACAAGTGAAAGCTATGACCGGTTTGTTTGTGGATGGGTTCATGACATTTGTGTTTAACTTCATAAACCGATTGGGCACTGTGTTATTAAGGGGAGAGTGATGCATCCTCATGAATTGTCCGTTCCGAGTATGACACCTTGGATTATTACAGATAATGAGGCAAAGGTGATTTCAGCTCATTGTGATTGCAAGCCATAACTGGGAGAAGGCTGTAGCTTCCGTTTTGATTTACAACAGTGGGGTTGAGGGAGGTCACAAATGTAATTCAGAAACCTGCATATGGCAGGTTGCCTGCCTCAAAGTGTCGCAATTGCTCCCATGGGTTGCACTGACTTTAATAATAATAAATAATAATACATTTTATTTGAAAGCGCTTTTCATCATACTCAAAGACGCTTTACATGAGCTTAAAACACAGGATAAAAATGTGCATTTAAAAACAAGCATACATCATTTACAAAAACACATTTAGATGAACAAATGGCAAAAAATGAGTAAAAGAGATTAAACGGTGTTAAAAGCATTGCGGAACAGGTGAGTTTTAAGAGATGATTTGAAGGATTGGAGGTCAGTACAGTTGCGGATGTGTTGTGGTAGAGCGTTCCAGAGGGTGGGGGCGGCAACAGAGAAGGCTCGGTCCCCCCAGGTTTTGAGCTTGGTCACGGGGATGGCGAGGAGGTTTGTGTTTGAGGAGCGGAGTTTGCGGGAAGGAGTGTATTGGTAAAGAAGATCGGAAAGGTAGGAGGGGGCCTGCTTGTGAAGGGCTTTATAGGTGAGTAGGAGGAGTTTATATTGAATATGCTGGGGAACGGGGAGCCAATGGAGGTTTTTAAGGACGTGGGTGATGTGATCACGAGTGCGGGTGTGGGTGAGTAGGCGGGCGGCAGCATTCTGGATGTACTGTAGTTTATTGAGGAGGTTGGAGGTTGTACCGTAGAGGATGCTATTGCAGTAGTCAAGGCGGGAGGTGATGAAGGCATGGATGAGGGTTTGAGCAGCGTTGAAAGAAAGAGAGGGGCGGAGACGAGAAATGTTTTTGAGGTGGAAGAAAGCAGTTTTGGTGATTTGGGTGATGTGTTGGTCGAAAGAGAGGTTATTATCAAAAAGGACACCAAGGTTGCGACAGTGAGAGGAGGGGGACAGGGTGCAGTTGTCAATAGTGAGGTTAAAGTTGGAGGCTGTTTGGGTGAGGGACCGAGGACCGATTATTAGCAGTTGAGATTTAGTGCAGTTAAGAGTGAGAAAGTTTGTTTGCATCCAGGATTTGATGTCTGAAAGACAGTTAGACAGGGTGGAGTGGGTTGTTGGGGTATATTATTTGGTGGATATGTACAATTGGATGTCATCAGCGTAGCAGTGGAACTGGAGACCATGATGGCAAATGATTTGGCCGATGGGTAGAAGGTAGAGAATGAAGAGAAGAGGACCAAGCACAGAACCCTGGGGGACACCTTGGGACAGTGGGGCAGTGTAGGAAGAGCAGTTGTTGATGTGTATGAATTGTTTCCTGTGTGTGAGATATGAGTGAAGCCAGGTGAGGACTTTGTGACTTTATATCTGCAAAGACACTCAAGAAATAACTGGATAACGAGATTGATTCTTCCAACACAGACACGAATAGGGATGAAACCCAGGCAAAGAAAATGTCATTGTACATATGTCATACTAGGAATGATGTTTTCTTCAGGACAATAAAGCAAAACACGCCAGTTTGTTTTGCCGTAAAGCGAGATTATTGTTCAGATTTTGTGCCTGATAGTCTTCGGAACAAGTTCACCAAAATGTTTTGTGAATTGAAGGATGAAAATGCCGTGGAATGCCTTGTGAGAAACCGTTGGATCACTGTACCACCTTGCGATTGCGATTACTGAGGAAAAAAACGATCAATGTCGAGCCCACTACCCAACAACAAGCAGAAAGCAAACTCTGGTTTCGGTTCCGAACAGGACGTATCACAATGTCAAGGATAAAAGCAGCATGTGCAACATCGTGTGAAGGACCATAGTACAGCCTGGTGAAAAAGATTTGTTACCCACTTGAATAGAAGTGTAAACATACTGCAATGCAGTGGGGGTGTGACCATGAGGATGTTACCAAGAGTATGGTGTTATATACACGAAAGAACACATAAATCGAGGGTAAATCGGATCTCGCCCAACCAGTCTACATGTTTTGTGGACTTGGAGAAAGTTTCCAAACGTTTCCCTCGGGGAGTTCTGTGAGGTGGTGCTTCGGGAGTACGGGTTAACCAATGTTCCAAAAATATGAAATGTTTGGTCCCTGTATCAGCAATGTCAGAGTTTGGTCCTCATTGAGGGCAGTGTGTCGGATTCTTTTCCAGTGAGTGTTGGAATCCGCTACGGCTGCCCTTTGTCACCGACTCATTTAGGGACAGAATTTCTAAGCGCAGCTGAGGTGTTGAGGGGGTCCGGTTTGGTGGTCTCAGCATTGCATCTCTGCTTTTCGCAGATGATGTGGTACTGTACTGTAGTACACTCATTGGATCAGTTTGTAGCCGAGTGTGAAGCGGTTGGGATGAAAATCACCATCTCTAAATCTGAGACCATGGTCCTCATTTGGAAATGGGTGGGATGCTCTCTCCGGGATGAGGCCTTGCTCAATCTTTTTTTAAAATATCTTGTGATCTTGCTCATTAGTGAGGGCAGTATTGAGCGTGAGATAGACAGGTAGATTGGTGCAATGTCTGCTGTGATGTGGATTATGTATCAGTCTGTTGTGATGAAGAAGAAGCTGAGCCAAAAGGCAAATCTCTCGATTTACCAGTTAATCTACGTACTGACCCTCATCTGTGGTCATGAGCTGTAGGTCGTGACCGAAAGAACAAGATCCCAGATACAAGCGGCTGAAATTCGTTTTCTACGCAAGGTGTTCTCTTAGAAATAAGGTGAGAAGCTCAGTCATCCGGGAGACTCAAGAGTCAAGCCGCTACTCTTCCACATTGTGTAGCGGAATGAGGTGGTTCGGGCATCTGATTAAGATTACTCCTGGACGCCTGCCTTTCGTTTCCCGACTGGGCTGGGATCCCCTTAGAATCCCTCCAGAAGAGTTGGAAGATGTGGCTGGAGAGGGGGAAGTGAAGCTGTTGCCTCTTTTTTTTAATAAAGGGATTGAAATTTTTAAAATTAGAAAATGTAAACAATAACAATCATAATAATACTTAAAAATAGTTGTAGCCCTAATTTCACGTTTTAATAATTAATCATCAAAGTTGTATTCTATCTGTTTCTATTCACATTTATACACAAAATAACTTTTAGTTACAGCCTATTTGATAAACGTTTGTCCTTTTCGGTCCACAATCTGATGTGGGCTTAGAGTTTTGGCCACTGTACAATTGTGCTTGACACCCCAGTGACTGTGCAAAATCTGCTGAAGCAATGACTGCGTGTGAACACATTAACGAGGAGGACAAAGCCCCAAGCACAGCACTTCATCCGGGCCGCTCTAAAACAATGGCTTTTTCACAATACTGCACTAGGTGCAATTGTACCTTCATCTGTTGTCCATACTGAAATTTTAAGTAAGTATGCATTTCAAGTTGAATCTATATCTGTCTATCCATCCAAAGAGGCAATGACGTTTTGACTACATTCATCCATGCAAGCAGTATATACTTCAATACATGCATAGGTTTTTAACTATTTGTAGACTTCCGAAATACAACCATTTTAAAATGTCTTTGCCAATTTATTGTCGATTGTGTACATGGATTTTGATTATGTTGTTTTAGTGCGTTTAACATTCATACATTCATGTCAACAATCTGAAGGATTGCAATGCAAAATGTCACAGACCAACCGCATAACAAGAGGCACATATTGAATCAAATTCTTTCCAAAGGTTTTAATATTTGGGAGGTAGTGGTGACTGATATTGCCCTGTTCGACCATTACTGCATTTTATTTAAAGAAACAGACCATGTTATTTTGAACAAAGGTGGAGCAGAGGTAATCAGAAAGTGTTATATTGACGAAAACCCCCGCACATTATTCTCTCAAGCTTTTACTGCGTCACTGAGGCTGCCCTCAGCTTCCGTTGATGACCTTGGAAAATGCTTTAGCATTCCTGTTCTGAAGTTTTGACTGTATTGGATGCCATTGCCCCAATTAAGACCAAAGTTTTGTCAGTCAGGAAAAAGTAACCATAGAGAAATTACCCCGCTGGTCAAAAAAAACAAAAAAAGAGTATTTAGAAGAGCAGAGCGCAGGTGGCTAAAAATGAAACTCCAGATTCATTACATGTACAAAGACAAGTCTTTACATTAACAACCAGGAACTGAAAAATGCAAGATAGTCATTCCACTCAGGGGTTATCAACAAAAATTATGTTGTTTTCTATTGTAGACAGACTGACAAAGCCCACATCCGCAGTCCCTTTTAAGCCGCTTTCCAACAAGTCATCCTATGACTTTGCAGCCTTTTTCACGGAAAAAAAATATTACAGATGATCCAAAAAGTCAATGGCTCCATGCCCAGAAAAGAAAAATCACACTGTCACTTGTTCCATGTTGTTCTCCAGTTAATCTTGAACATTTAGACCAAACAAATAGTTTTAAAGTTACGATCCACAACATGCTGTCGTGATATGCTGCATTCACAATTTTCCCAAAATGTTCTTGACTGTATAGCACCAAATGTATTACTCATACTTAATAATTCTCTTCAATAAGGGCAGTTTCCCCTGACCTTAAAAACTGCAGTCGTAAAGCCACTTCTAACAAAGCCTAACCTGAGGCTCCACTTATTAAAGTCTTAAATGACATACACTTGAATAATGATGCCTTAAAAAAAATAAAAAAAAACGTTTAAGACCAAGTTTATCATAATATACGGCTTGACATTCACATCCATAAAGTGCTGCAACTATCCAGCAATTATTTTGGCTCATTTTCAACAGGTGTGAGCCTTTTTACCCATGATTTTCAAGTTTTTCTCTTAACAAATGTCTGGAAACAATTAGTGTTAAGGGCATCGAGTGATAGATGGCTTTAGCAACTCTCATAGCCCCATTGATCAGAGAGGAAATGGTGAGTGGCTGGCATCCACCAGTGGGTGAATTTTCTTCTGTCCAATTTGTGTTTGTGGCAGACAAGTCTTTGTACACGAATGTCTAATTCATGTGCTCTTCTGTGCTGTGCAGTTTGATTATCATCCACTGCATTATTATGAGAGGACGTTGCCCTTGACACAGTTAATGAAATGGCACACAGGGCTCAGAGGAAGCTCAAACAATGTTTATCTGACGAAATGACTTAAATTTGTATGTGCATGTGAAGGCCATATTAGCATAATCAGGCAATTGCGTTGAGAGATTACTCACATGCCTTTGCTCCATTTAAAAGGCCAATGACAGCGAGAGAGAGAGAGAGAGAGAGAGAGAGAGGGGGGGGTGGATGGATAGATAGATAGAGAGAGATGCCTCATTCATAAGTGCAGAGGTGTGGTTCGATTTCTGCGCCGGCTTTCCTTTGTGGAGATTATATGTTTTCCCTGTGTCTGCATGAGTTTGCTCCGGATACTATGGTTTCCACCCACATTCCAAAAACACTAGGTTCATTGAACATTCTAGATTGGCCTTTAGATGTATGTACGTTGTTGTTGTTTTTTATGTCCATTTGTGCCATACGATTAGCTGGCAACCAGTTCAGGTATGTCCCCTGCCTGCTGCCTGAAGATGCTGGGATAGGCTCCAGCACGCCTGCATAACCATATAATATAATGGATGGATGGATGGAAGCATAGCCATCACTGCCACTTCCTCTTCGTGACATGACAATACAACCATGTCATTAAGAGCCGGTTATACTTTTAAAGGTCAAGTGTGAAGTAATTTTAGAAAATATATTTATATGTCACAAGCATGGCAGGTTAATGGAACACTCTAATTGTCCCTAGGTATGACTGTGAGTGCGAATGGTTGTCCGTCTCTGTATGCACTGCGATTGGCTGGCAACCGGTTTAGGGTGCCCCCCGCCTACTGCCCGAAGACAGCTGGGATAGGCTCCAGCATGCCCTGATTCTCATGAGGATAAGCGGATTAGAAAATGGATGGATGGAAGTGAGAACCTGGTGAGCAACAAACCCGGAAGTGTGACGTCACTTCCATGGACAAATATAGTGTGGCTCACTCTGGAAAGTAGACAAAGCCAGAATCAGAAATCGATTCGGAATGTGATGTTTCAAACTTATCTGAGAGGATCCCGATGTTTAAAGAGTTGGACAAAGAGGAGGTTATTGGCAAGATGTATGTTGGACCATACATTTAGGAGCCATAGGTTCAGGATGTGGAAAATATTGCGCCGAAACGGGCGGACATGGAGTGGAGATGAGACCCATTGGGATTGGAAGAATGGTAAGCTGCATAGGCTGCGATTATTAGACACGCATTATTGTTTGCAATTTGATGCTGTGCCTTCCTGTAAATTGCACACGATGGGATTACATACTTGGTCCATTTATTCCCACTAGCACTCAGAGCACACGTCATAGTGGGTTAGTGGCATACACCAACTGTCAATTGGTTTCAGGGGTGCCCACCACTTGCACTGGTTAACCATCGTAGCTTTAAAAGGATTCCGTTGCCTTCAGAGCTGGCCGGCTGTGTTGTGTCACGTGGTGCGGTGTGTGTCATCCAGTCCCAACACCGCTGTGTTTGTACTGCTGTCTGTTGTTTTGTTCATTGTGTGAGTTCACTTCCATAGCCATCATCAATTCATTCCTTTAGCCACTTAATTTATCCGCGTGTACTTGGACTTCTGCCGTAACTATCTTTAATTTATTCATTTGTCAGTTCATTCGTGTGTTGGACTAAGGAAGTCGATTTCAATAGCATTACTCCACACTCCATCTAACCACCGCAGAAGGGAATATATTTAATTTCCGCATGACATTGGTAGGTGGAGAAAATAGTGACTTACCCAACTGTCAGGATAGATCCAGGGGACAGTTGTCGAGCTGAAGTTGTCCAGTGGTGGCTGACGGAAAAACTCTTCCTGTGCAGTAAAGAAAACTATAGTGACCACGAGAATAGTCTCCCCTCTCTTTTTGTTCCCCTTCCCATGATGCAACACCGTTTACAATAAAAATTTTATTTTTTTAACCATTATATACTGGATAATAACATACTGAATATTACAGGGTATTTTTTCCCCCAGTTTTACAGCAAAGGTGTTGCAGTGTAGAGTCTTTGGATTGCCTGGAGAAACAAACAAATAAAAAAAAAAACTTCTTAAACACCAAAGCAAGGAGTAATTTGGTGGTGGACCGAGTCACCCTGACAAAGCATGGGCATGTGGGGAAGTCACAGGAAGTGTCTCCAATCTGGCCACACTAGCCTGCGGCAGATGGGGCAGACAATCAGCCAAGTGGGCTCTGTTGTCAGCGTCATGTACAAATAGCGCAGCATGCTGCAACTTCGCTGGCTGATTAAAGGACGAGACATGGGTAAAGATTAAATGTCCTCACCCATGGCGTGGAATTAAAGGGCATGCTGCCTTTGTCCCGTTAAAAGGAATATCAGAGCGACATGCAGGCTGCGGTTAAATATTGTTCTTTGGCCACACTAGACTTGATGATACGGTCGGGGGTGCTTGGCTAAGTGGAGGGACTGAAATCAGCAAAGTATTGCTAATGTTAAAACTCTTTAAGTAAAACACTTGAAAAACAAAACAGTTTTTATGACTCGATCAATCATATATATATATATATATGAAAAAAAACGGCTACTGGAACAAGGCGGATATGGGCGAGATGCGATAACATGGCTCTGTTGGAATGCTACTACTCAAGCAACCCTAGTCAGAGGGGTTACATGCAGAGAATGTGGGCTAAATGGTTACTTCGAAACCCACAGTCACGGTTGACCACGAAACAACTAGTAGCTCAGTGTTCCAACATCCACAAACGGCAATTGCTGTCACAACTTGAGATTGATGAGGTACAACGCAGGTGACATGGTGAATGAAGGGCCCCAGGCTGCCAGATCAGAGGAGGAGGTCATACCAGAGATTGGGAGGCAAGCCCCAATGGATGCAGATGATGAGATTGGGAGGCCAGCCCCAATGAATGAAATGCTGAGCGAGGCAGCAACTGACCTGAAAGCTAAGATTATGGCGAGAATGAAAGATGGGCAACCTCGAAACCGATTACAACGGCTATGTGAAGTACCACCTGAAAGTCTCATGGAAAGTGTGAATGCAGCACTGAGGGCAATCCCTATCGTAACGATCACAGAAACCAATGAGCTGATATACGCTTCAGCATCAGTAATCCTAGAGATGCTTGGCTATAAGAGCAACCATGGGAGCCATGAGATACGTTACCCACCATGGAAAACACTGTTGGAGGCTAAGATCAAGGCGGCTCGGAAAGATGTGAGTCAATTGACGAAGGCCCAGAGAGGTGTGATGAAAAGGCCGATACCCAAGAGGTACATCCAGATGACCATAACTGAACCACTCGAAACTGCCAAACAAAGGCTCCAAGCCTTGTCCCGTCGCCTAAAGCAGTACACAAAAGAGAATGAGGCCAGACGAATAAACAGGCTGTTCGCAACACAACCTGTGAAAGTGTACGCTCGGTGGCAGGGTCCTAACAGCAGAGCTGACCCACCAAGACTGGAAACTGAAAGGTACTGGAAAGGCATATGGGAGAAGGAGGTGGCACACAACAGCAGTGCACAATGGCTGGTGACCCTGAGAGAAGAGCACAGCAGCCTCCCTGAACAGAACCCAGTTACCATAACAGTGGCAGACATACAGGAAAGAGTCTCAGATATGAAAAACTGGACAGCACCAGGCCCGGACATGGTCCACACCTCCTGGCTAAAGAAACTCACAGCACTCCATGAGCGCCTAGCAGCACAAATGAACCAGTTGCTGAGGGATGGGACTCACCCAGGATGGCTAACCGAAGGGCGAACGATCCTGATCATGAAGGATCCCTCAAAGGGTGCAGTCCCATCCAACTATCGGCCAATAACCTGTCTCTCCACAACATGGAAGCTCATGTCAGGCATCATTGCTGCTAAGATAAGTGGACACATGGATCAATACATGAGCAAAGCACAGATGGGCATTGGTAGAGATACCAGAGGAGCCAAACATCAGCTCCTGGTTGACAGAACATTCGCACAAGCCTGCGGGTCCCGACATACCAACCTGTGCACAGCCTGGATTGATTACAGGAAAGCCTACGACTCGATGCCACATACATAGATCACTGAATGCTTGGAGTTGTATAAGGTGAACAAGACCCTAAGAGCCTTCGTTGCGGACTCGATGAGGATGTGGAAAACCACACTTGAAGCCAATGGCAAACCACTTACCCAAGTGTCCATCAAATGTGGCATATACCAAGGTGATGCACTCTCCCCACTGCTGTTCTGCATCGGAGCCAAGTAATCGCCAAGACAGGCTTTGGATACCACCTGAGAAATGGAGCTACGATCAGTAACCTCCTCGACCTGGATGACATAAAGCTGTATGCTAAGAGCGAAAGGGACATAGACTCCCTGATCCACACAACCAGGATCTACAGCAGTGACATTGGGATGTCATTCGGGCTTGAGAAATGTAGTCAGATGGTGACTAAGAGAGGTAAGGTAGTCCGCACTGAAGGGGTCTCACTCCCTGAAGGAACAATAGCAGACATTGAGGACAGCTACAAGTACCTCGGTATACCACAAGCCAATGGCAACCTCGAACTGGCAACAAGGAAAGTGGCCATGGCCAAATACCTCCAGCGGGTGAGGCAATAAACAGCAATGGTCTGCCAGTGATCAGATACCCTGCAGGAATAATCAGGTGGCCAAAGGAAGAGATTCAGACCACGGACGTTAAGACCCGAAAGCTCTTAACCATGCATGGAGGGTTCCATCCCAAATCCAGCACCCTGAGACTGTACGCAAGCCGAAAGGAAGGAGGCCGGGGACTAGTGAGTGTGAGAGCCACTGTCCAGGATGAAACATCCAAGCGCCATGAATACATCAAGGAGAAGGCTCCAACGAATGACGTACTCAGAGAATGTCTCAGACAATGGGGAACAGAGGATGAGGTGCTGCAAGAGGGACCATCATGGGAAGACAAGCCCCTACACGGGATGTACCACCGGACCATAACTGAAGTGGCTGATCTCAAGAAGTCCTATCAGTGGCTAGAGAGGGCTGGACTGAAGGACAGCACAGAGGCACTCATCCTGGCTGCTCAGGAGCAGGCCCTGAGCACCAGAGCCATTGAGGCCCAGATATACCACACCAGACAAGACCCAAGGTGTACGTTGTGCAAAGAGGCACCTGAGACGATCCAGCACATAACTGCAGGGTGTAAGATGCTGGCAGGGAAAGCCTACATGGAACGCCATAACCAGGTGGCTGGCATAGTCTACCGTAACATCTGTGCGGAGTATGGACTGGAAACCCCAATGTCAAAATGGGAAACACCTCCGAAGGTGGTGGAGAGTGACCGAGCGAAGATCCTGTGGGACTTCCAGATCCAGACTGACAAGATGGTAATGGTGAACCAAACCAGATATCGTGATCATTGATAAAGGGCAGAGGAAAGTCGTTGTAGTGGATGTAGCGGTCCCAAGTGATGGAAACATCAGAAAGAAGGAACATGAGAAACTTGAGAAATACCAAGGGCTCAGAGAGGAGCTGGAGAGCCTGGAAGGTAAAGGTGACAGTCGTGCCTGTGGTGATCGGAGCACTCGGGGCAGTGACCCCCAAACTAGATGAGTGGTTGCAACAGATCCCGGGAACAACATTGGACATCTCAGTCTAGAAAAGCGCAGTGCTGGGAACAGCAAGGATACTGCGCAGAACCCTCAAGCTTTCTGGCCTCTGGTAGAGGACCCGAGCTGAATGGGGGACAGACACCACCCGAGGGGTGAGACGAGGATTTTTTTTTTTTTAAATATATACAGTCAAACCTCGGTTTTCGTCCATTATCCGTTTCAGAAGGCTGTTCGATAACCAAAATTGTTCGAAAACCGAAAGCACGCTCATTTTAAAATAAAAATGTTGACTGAACACGTCTGCTCACAATGGAAAGCAACACGAGGAAGCGTCACTTCCTCGTGTAAGGAAGGTGAGAGGAGTAAAATGGTGCATTCAAGCGCGCTCAGTTTGTTCGTCATTCGAGGCATAAAAAACTCAAAAATTTTGGTCGAAAACCTAGGTTTGACTGTATATTTTTTTTTTTTTACATATTAGACGGCCCTTATAAAACAACCGTAGGTAACGATGTATGTTCTTTCATAATTTTCATGGAAAAACTGACCATCGTTCCAACCATAAACTCAGGCCAGACACACCAATAACAGTCACACATCCTCCTCAATTCTAAATGCATTCATGGAATCATCAAAACCTGTAGTAAGAACGTCGATCCATTTCCTAATTTGATTATCAGCACAGGGGTCGAGGACGTGCTGGAGCCTATCCCAGCTGTCTTCGGGCAATTGGCAGGGGACACCCTGAACTGGTTGCCCGCCAATCGCAGAGCACACATAGACAAACAAACATTCACGCTCACAACCATACCTAGGGACAATCAGAGTGTTCCAAGCATGTTTTTGGAATGTGGGAGGAAACCAGAGTACCTGGAGAAAACCCACACAGGCAAGGGTTCGGAATCGAACCCTGCACCTCCGCACTGTGAGGCCAATGTGCTAACCAGTCCCTCATCGTGCCACCCGTAATAATAACATTTGTGGTAAAAAAAAAAAATGCCTTATCGTTCTGAAGAATTTTCCTGAAAATAGGGGGATTCATTATCATTGCCCACACATCCAACAATTCCATTCTGGCATTCAGTTTCATCGTTTTGTATTTATTATTACGTACTTGCAAGGCTCTCTCACCTTGACACTGACAACTGTCTGGTTTGCCCAAAATTTCATCATGTACAAACTTAAATCATCTGGTCGCTGTTCAGATGCTGAGTGGTCTTGCAGAATCAGGGCCACTTTCAAAATTACGTGGCAGAAAAACAGAAGAATATCGACACAAAACAATTAGCATGACCAAATTAAAAAAACGTTTTTTTGCAACGCAATACTCATTTAAATTGGTGAGGTCTTGTCTCCAAGATTGGGGTTAGAGTTTGACAATTCCACGGCCATAGCTCATGCGGACATGAACATTTCACATGAATACTGCAAGGCCATCACATTTCTTCACGGAAACATAGATTTTCAAATCATCTTATTTCCATGTTACATTTCGGAGAATAGGCATTTGATATTCTTAATCTTATATATGTGTGTATATGTTTTTAAAAAAAAATATTTTAGATCCACAACTTTCTCTTTGTTTTGAAGATATTGTTTAATGTTTGGGTTCAGTGAATAGTCATCTGTGATTAAAAACAAACATTTGATATTCTTAATCTTATAATTTTGGCAAAAGGGCATGTTTGTAAATGGATTCAAACAATATATGATATGCAAATGTGAAAAGACAGAAGATTCCCTAATTGTGTGCATGTTTTTTTTTTCTTAGCTCTGTTTGTCTCCCCCTGGCTATTGTTTATGTATATGTTGTGTTCTTTAATAGGGTTTTTTTAAGTCAATATTGACCATATGCATTTCCACTTTTATTAAGACAATGTACTTTTTCATATCTTAATGTATGCATTTATTTGTGCAACAACATATCGTGTTTGAAAGTTGAGGTACAATTGATAATTTCTCTAATGATGTATGGATAGAGGAGGAGATTGCCAGAGAGACAGAGACAGAGAGAAATAGATAGTATCGTTGTTAATCTCGCTCATAACTGTAAAAATGTTAGAGTGTTAATGTGAATTGAATTAACAAACGCTGCTAAGAGACCGTGAGTAGATCTTCACTTTGCTTCACAATGGTGTAGTGTAATTTATCTGGTTGGAGTTGCCATAGCATGACGTCATCAACAGGCACAGTCCCCTGAGCCGATCTGACTCAGCCGAGTAGATCTGGTACCTACAGAGCCCCAGTCCTCGAAAAAAAAGGCATCACTTGGAAATTATTTTTTGATAAGATTGTGATCAAATCTTGTTGTAATTCCACAATATATGTGATGATGACAGTAACAATCATGAGGGCCTTTGAGGGCCTAGGTTCTCCCAAATCATGCCATTAATAAAGAGCAGAAATAGCAAGGATACTTATATTCACGCCGTTGTTTTCTTCAGTTCAGTCGCAAGGAAAGCTCCCTGCAGCATCTACTCAGGCAAGCTCATCCATCTTGTTAGCCGGGGCCTCTGCATTCCTTATGACAACAGATGGAAGTCAGGATTTTCTGCTTCCATGGTTATATTGTCTTTATCTCTCACCTGCAGCACCATCCTCCTATTTAGTCACCCAGCTGCTCAGACAGGAGCTTGTTTGTGGCTGCGGCCTCACAGTCTCAGCTGCAGAGTGTGCCTGATGTGTATCTTATTATAATAGATTATACGTACATGTACCGTGGCAAATACAAAAGCAGCCATTCATTGCAAAGTGCTACAAAGCTCGTGGAACACAAGAAACTTAAGAAAAACTGCAGCCTTACTTCAACAAATGGAGAAGCAAGTGCAGTGCTCTTCAATTAGCTTGACATGCTGGGAGGAAATACACTGGAGAAGATTTGTGTCTTCAGAGGCAGTACAGCGACTTTCACATATTAGTTTAAATTTGAATTATTTAAGAAAGGTGTTGAGGCTTAGTGAGAAAGTATACAAGTTCCATCGTTAGCAAGGTTTGGAAAGAGGACACAAAGCTGAATGTGAGAATCTGTAGCCATAAAACTGGAAAACACTTGGAAAAAGCACACAGACACAGCAGACGTACAAAGTAAAGTTATAGGTTTGAAATGGGTAGGGAGCTCATAACGTGTCATGTGATAGGAACAAACCCTTTTGTTCAAAAGGCAACGAGAAGGCCAGAAGCAGTGAGTACTTGAGATACGATAAAAATCAAAGCAAAAATGGTGCCACTGATTTTGACTGGGAGGAATGTCAAATGCCATTTGACTGTCATTGCTGGACAGCCGCTTGTGTTTTTTGCGCCTGAAATAGGCAGCATTTTTCGCAGCCTCGCTTTGTTCAGTGGAAATGCCGGTGCTGTTGGACAGTCTGCGGCTGGATGGAAAGATGGGTTGTGGAGCCGACAATGAGAAGAAAGGAGCGTCAGCGCAGAGTGCCGATGCATATGTGGAACTGAGAGTCGCGGCTTGGAATTGAAGCGGATTTACATGGGAGAGGAGCCAATCTCTTTTTTGTCAGTGGACGCTACAGCTTCTGTTTGCTTTCAAACTTAGCTTGTAACAGATTTGCACTTGCACATTTTTAGCATGCTATCTTTGATCCACTGGTGAGAGGATACTAGAACTGCTTCAAACAAAGTGTATGCAGAAAAAGTGGTTAAGATTGCAGGACTGTCTGTGTCTTATGTGTTGTGTTGTATCAATATGTCATTTTATGTTAACTGTGCTGTTGATCTCTCTTTCTCTCCTGTGTTTGCACTGTGGTTGAGAGGAAAGAAATTTCATCTGTGCTGTAGAGCACATTTGACAATAATGTTGACTTGAACTTGAAAAATTAAGTGTGTCATTAGCTATGGTATTTGGATTGTGATGGTATTTTTATTTTTTTTAAGTTCTCAAGGATGTTTCAAGGCCCGCGCGCCTCATTGTTGAAAAGAAAACCGTCCTTTTCAACAGCATAGTCAAGTGGTGTGGTGGATCTGTACGCTTCATTGTGTTGGTGTCGGGAGCAGTTTGCATTTAGATTCATAGTTACTGGAAATGCCACCTGAGAGTCAAGGTTTGAGAGGGGCAGACAGCGAGAAAAGAGACAACAGAGAAAAGTTTTGATGGGTGTGTGGTAAAGTGGGAGCTGATGTATCATCCCAATCACCCCTGTCAATAATTTGGTGTGAGAATGATGAAAGGGCTGACAAGGGCTCTGTATATAAATTACCAGCCGACTGAATCCAATTGTACGGAGCTCCTCTTTGCCAGGGTATGAGAAAAAAAATGTTCTTTGCTAATCTGTGCATGCAATTTACTAATTTCCTCCCTCAGTTTACTAATCTCTTCCCCCAGTTTAACAATCTGTACCATCAGTTTACTAATTTCTCCTGGTAGCCCAAGCGCGTGTGGAAGCTAAACAGAAGACTATACAGTTTTGCCGATCTCTACAACATGACATAACGCAACCATTTCTTCTTCACCTGTATTCTTCTTTCCTTCTGCGGATAACGGATTCACAAACAATCTTTATTTTTCTCATACCCTGGCACCAGGGGGACTCGGTACAGTTGTGTACACGGAGACATCCTTGTGGAACATTGCACATTCTTTCTTGACCCTACTTTCATTCGTTGATTTGTTCGTTCATTCATTCATGTGCGTTCTGATTAGTGTTGCCACTGTTACCTTGAAAAAGTAATTTTTGATTTGTGATTTTGAAAGTAATTTATGCCACTTAACCAATGACAAAGTTGACATACAACATTGCCAATACAATACTTTATTGGACGTGCCTTTTTCATAGTAATATTTGAGAGTACTGTGATTGGCTGGCAACCAGTTGAGGGTGTCCCCCGTCTACTGCCCGATGACAGCTCGGATAGGCTCCAGCACGCCCACGACCCTTGTGAGGATAAAGTTGATCGGAAAATGGATGGATAGATGTTGGAAAGTAAAGCTATTATTTAAAATAAAATATAGACAGCCTTTTTTCAACTGAACTTTTTTTTAAAGTAATATGAGTCTAGTTTCTTTTTTGTTGTAATGTCAGTACATAAATAAACTTTAATAGCACGGGCTGTTTTTTTATCGAAAAAATAATAAAGACAGACTAGACAGCCCTCACGGTCGATTTGGGAGCAGTCTACCAGTTTTAGTAACATGTTACTGGCGTCACTGATTATTAACAGGTGTGAAGAGCTGCTGTGCAGGTACAATGAAGATGGAGTGCATGATTTCCACAAAGGATGGGGGTTCCATATGGCAGTGTTTCACAACCTCGAGCCAACTTTAGCACATAGTTTACGTTACAAGAATGTATAGTGACAGATCTCATCTCAATTTAGTCACAAATGTGCTTACCCATTGTGAAATTAGGGTCTGTTTAGTTGAAAACAAAGCTATTGTATTCTTTTGTATGAAGAACAACAGGTGGATTGTATCTAGTGTAAGAGTATTTAGTGGTTCTGCCTGTCACTTTTTATTACTGGTGTGGGTAGATGAACAAATACGCATTGATATAGTCGTGAAATATATTTTCATGCCAATTAAGTGAAATTGGATAATTTTCCAAGGCACACCTGATGATCTTTCATGGCACCCTAATGTGCCACGGAGCAGTGTTCGGGAATCACGGCACTCGGGACAATCCCACGATGCATAATGTTTTTTGTAGTAAATTATAACTATATTAGCAATTAGCTTCTTACATGGACTATACAAATAAATTGAGCCACATTAAGGGGAAAAAAACTTGATAATCATTTGATGGGAGAGAAAGTTGATGTCTTACCTGTGACATTTTATTATGTGTTGCAAATGTCAGATCACACTAAACCCCCCCTCCATCACAAATGGAAGTGATACAGCTGTCAAAATAGGCGTTGTAATTGATAAGATTAGCTGTTGTGGGTCATGGCAGCTGCTGTCTCTCCTCCTATTTGCTTTTGCTTTCTGTCATTTTCTATTAGGTGTGTCCCTTTTTTTTTTCCCATTGCAGTCAAGGTGTGGGTGTCATGATTCGGTAATTTTGAGATGTACTTTCTGCTCACGCTCCTCTAAGGCAACCACGGAAATAATCGAAAGTTGAGCAAAAAAGGTTAATCTTTGGAGTGGGCAGTGCGACAAAGAAACTTAAGAGTTTACTATGCTGCTATTTGTCATACTAAGCCATTGCTGTAGACAAGGAAATTGGACACCTCTATCCTTTTAAATTTACTGTCAAAGAAATCCAGAACTGCAATCATGACATCCCTTTTTTTAAATGGTGGGTTGTAAAAAAGGAAACAACCAAGCAAGCTTACTGTTGCTTAATGTTGCTTACTGTTGACCCCTAAACTGGCCTTTGTAGGATATGCAATAACAATTCTCAACAATCACAATTTAGCTTCTTTTTAGAAACAATGGACATTCTACATTTTGTCACAGTCTTTGAGCCCGTTAACATTTATCAGATAGATTCACAAATATCTGGAAGCCAATTAAGACAGTGCTTATTATGGTAGCCAGTAAAACATATAACAAAAACATCTAGGTCTATCGTGCCTTTGCACATGTGATGTTCACTAATCACAACAATGCATGTTTTTCTTTATTTTGTCAAGAGCTTTGAGATTATTGGTATGATATTTCCAATGGTAAACCCAATCTGTGTTTTATACTCTGATGTCATTATGAAAGAAGAAAAGTCCTCAGTTTGATTAATAGTTGACTGTACCCGTTCGCAAACACTCTCCGATCCTTGACGCTCAGTGAGACACAGCCACAGGGTTGCTGTCTCCATTTAGAATCACATTTTAACTTGTCTTTCAGGACATGTTACTTGGCACTGTATACCGGTAATATATACTTCCTCGCATTATAGAGCACATATAAATATACATATAAAACCTTTAACATTATTGACCCAATATGCCAAACTGCTTTTTTACTTGATATTATTGTCATTCTAATTATAATTACTATTAAAGTCAAACCTCGGTTTTCGTCCATAATCTGTTCCAGAAGGCTGTTTGAAAACCGAAACCACACTATTTTAAAATAAAAAAATGTTTATTGAACACGTCTGCTCAAAATGGAAAGCAACACGAGGAAGCTCACTTCGTCTACCCGAGGAAGCGTCACTTCCTCGTGTAAGGAAGGCGAGAGGAGTCAAATGGTGCATTCAAGTGCGCTCAGTTTGTTCGAGAACCGAAATTTGTTCGTCATCCGAGGCATAAAAAACCTCAACATTTTTGGTCAAAAAATGAATTGGTCGAGAACCGAGACGTTCGAAAACCGGTTTGACTGTATTTTGTTTGCAGAAATGTATACTTCACGGTTATTTGAATTAGATCACGCTTAACTTTACACATCACTTAAATTGTGAGAGATATCTGTCTAAGGCCCCCATGTTTGATGGGCAACCACACATTCACCCATTTTCTTTCTCGTCTTATACTTACAAAAAAGTGAGGGACCCTTTTGCTGACGCACAAATCTTGACCAAATGTTAGCGTTAGCAGGAGGTGGGTGTTAATGACGTTGTATTTGTATGCTGAGCCACGATTCTTTGGCCTTGGCAAGTCTGTGGTGTATGGGGTACCATTTCATTTATGCTCATGTGGATAATTATATCATGTTTTATATATATATATATATATATATATATATATATGTGTGCGTGTGTATGTGTTTGTGTATTTAATATTATGGGATTATTCACAATGTACAATCCCATATTATATATATATATAGCTAGCTAGCTCTAGTTTAATAAAAAGACCAAAAAGACTCTGGAAACATTTGAACCCTTGCTGTTTGCAAACTGAATGAAACCACTAAACATCGTCAATGACAGCAAAATTTGTTTTCACCATCCACGAGGGTCAGGGCCATGCATTAGCCTATCACAGTGTCTTCGGGCAGAAGGCTGCGGACACCCTGAACCGGTTGCCAGACGATCACAGGGAACACATAGGCAAACAACTATTTGTGGTCACAATCACATCTATGGACACTGCAAAGGCAGGTTGATTGGACACTCTAATTTTTTTTTTTTAGAGTGCTAACTAGTCGGCCACCTTGTATTTAAATCAACTAATTTTGAGATAATAGTGTCAGCATTTTTTGTATACTGGGAAAAGGGTACACATTACTTTGATGATTTTAAGTTATACGTGATTGAAAGCCGAGTCGAATCCAGTGCCAACCTGCTATTTTTTAACAACAAGTCACAGCCCTCCAAAGCTGTAGGAAATTAGTAAAAGCAATAATTTACATGGACCACTCTGTTCTCCCCGAGGGGGAGTTGCCATCATGTGCTGTATTTAATCAGACAGCCTGGTTTAATCCATAGATAAAGCTTTAGTCCAGACATCAAACTCAATCTACAGTGGTCTGTATTAACGCTAGTGTTATTCAATGTGTAATGTTTAATCATTTATTAATCCTGGCAAAGGGCTTTGTGAGACAGCAGTGCATAGAAAAGAATAACAGAACAGAAAACTCTCATGTCGGACAAAGCACAGGAATGAGGCTTGCATTGACAGGAGGAGGTGGAAGACGGTAACAGAGGTCCATTCTGGAATAAACCAAAGCCTTCTGAAATAACTTGTTTGCTTGAAGTGAGTTTCAGGAAATTCACAATGAACACGAGAGAGGAAGCCTGCATATATGAAGGAGTTCAAATATTCACAGCAATCTCATGAAATATGGGAAGTAATTTTCTGTGATTGTTTTTCGTTGGTGTACAGAGCAAAGTTGAAGGATATTCTGTGTGTGTACACACACACACACACACACACAGGTGGTGTAACGCTGTTTTGGTCGACTTGATTGAGGTCAGATTTTGAGCTTCACGAAAGTGTGAGGTAGATGTCATTGTATTTCACGCATAAATATGAGAAGGTGGGACAGTAGCTCTGAACCATTGTAAAAATTGTAAAAATAAAAGTATCGTCTGAAAAATGTTTTGGACAGCACCACCTGACCATAGTACAACACGTGGGGGTTTCAGATGGACACATGCGCGTGGGTAGAAGAAGGTCTCCAAACGCGCACTTCACCGCAGACAACTTTACATCATCTGCAAGTGGAGAACCTACAGTTCCTTTTAAATGTTCTTGCGGGAACTGATCTCCCACATCTACATCCCACGAAGGCCGCAGGCCTTTCTGCGGTGAATTTAACGAGAGTGAGGGGAATCGCAGTTGTATGGCAAATGTATGCGTTCCTTCCCTCAAATGCCCCCTGCTTCCTGTGCCCATCTTAGAAAATACCAAAAGAAAGAAAACACAGTTTGACTGTGCTTAGCATGAAAATGGAGCTGTAAGGCTTCACTTTCCAACTGTCGAAACCACTTGCGTCCATCTTGTCCCATTTCACTGCTTCTCACCAGTCAGCCAGTGTCCCATAGGTGCATTTTTTTTCTTTCTTATTTACCAAGATTCGATTCACAGTACAGTGGAATATCAATCAAACGGATAAACAGGGGAGAGGGGTTGTTCATTCAAGCTAATTTTCCATTGAACTGTAATACAAATGTGAAAAAGCTTAAGTCTGCAAGAAAAGTTGATCCAAAGTTACTTAGCTGGTAAAATAAATAAATACTGTACATACATACATACATAAATAAATAAACTATCCTTTTCTAATCAGTTCAATATATATCTACAATGTCCAGTTGACGTTTGTACGATAGGTAAGAGGCCATGGATATAGAATCGGTAGATCACGAGAGGTACTTTTTGTGCCAATGGCCTCGGGAAGCAAATTATGTTTTCCATTAGCTTTGATGGAAGCCTTGCTCCTGCCAAAATGGCTGCCATGTACCGTCTGCATGTTTGTTAGCCGGATCTAGTCTGTACTGTATATATGTGACAACAATGGCACAACTCGTTACTACGTGTGCCAGTAAATAACTCTATCCAATTATGCAACTAACACTTAGATATCTATCGTAAAAAGGGGCATTTTGAGTGGGACGGAAATCCATTAATTTGAGGTTCCACTGTACACCTTCTAGTGGGGCAATCTGCTGTGCAACAGTAAAGGAACACCCTTAAAGACACATGCACAAGTAAATTAGCCTCCTTTTGACAGTACATCGAACACAAGCAGCTTGAGGGTGTTCGGAGTTATGCGATCACATTTGGCAAGATTACGGTCTCACTACCTGATGTGCCACTACACCATTTATATACCTTGTCGTAGCAGTACAGTAGTCAGAGGGTATCAATCACATATGGAGCCAATGCAAATGGCAAACAGATAAATAACATTGACTCTATAGCTGCTTTATAAAATTGTGATTAAATTGAATCATTTAGTAAATGAAGTAATGCAGCTCAATGTGTTGTGATGCTTTCCAGCAAATGTCCACTTGAGGCGATTCGTAATGATATCAGCCTCTTAAATGTCCTAAATGGAAAATAACGCCAGTGTGGCAACAAGTAGAAAGCAAGCAGCAGACATTAGCGCATTCAAGAGAAAAAAAAACTTCAGGGAACCCATGTCATTAGTAGAAGATTGCACAATTTCCTCTGTATCAAACAAGCCTGAGGCAAGCTTTTTAGTTTGTGGAATAAACGTGGCAAAGCTCAGCAGCGTGGCATTATTTCAGATATTAGTAGGAGGTATTTTACCATGAAGAAGCTCATACTATCACCCCTTTGAAGCCTTCTGTGGCAGGAATGATCCAAGGCTGTTGCACATGGACAAAAGGAAACGCCCAAGGGGTAAACGACAAGAACCAATGACAGTCCTAGTGGGCATCAGAAGCCGCTCTTGTTTGAGCATGGACATTCTCCTAAGGTCCTCAATCATTGGAGCATGATCTATTTGGCACCGTATGTAAGTATGTTCAAACACTGAGGTGATGCGTAGGTTGGACACACAGTGTCCAAATTAAGAATACTGGCAACACAATATGTGACTAACAAGTAAGAAAAGGTGCACATGAAAACATGACATAGTAAAACAACTAAAGTTATGTGCCGTTAATAGCATGTCAACTAATGAGTGGATGAGCACCAGCTGATCAATGTGACAGGGATGGAGAAATTAAAGATAGGAAGAAAACGCTGTAAGGAAAAGACTAGGGCATGAGGATTACCAGAAAGAAGCCAGATTTTTAGGTGAAATGAATAGAACAAATAACATCATACTAAATCCAATGAGGGAGTGAAACAGAACACAGCACAGTCAACAGCAAAACATAAACACATCTGGTGAGACGGCAGTGTTTATTAATACAACATTCACACTGCAGGACATGGTTCCCAATTTCGATTTTTAGTTCAATCTAATCTCTTTATGTACTTGACATTTCAAAAACAAAAGTGGCCTCTGATGTGAAGGGAAAGCATCCGTGAAGTGACACACATGCACACAAAACACATCATGACGTGGTGCGGTGGTTTACAAAAGTAATTATGGTCCCACGTGTAGGGGCTCTTCTCAGATTGACAGAGGAGTTAGGCGGGAGTTGGTAGAAATATTTTGGGGGAAATGTGGTGATGCTCATCGATCTCCTCATTTCATGGAGACATCTAATAGAAATGCCATCAGGTCATTGCTGCATACAACAAATGGAATTGCATGGATAAAAAAATTTGATCACCATAAATGTTGGTTTGTGCTTGATCTTTCATGTAGGATTAAAATAAAATCCAACATCAAATTAACATTTTTCGTCTTCACAACTTTGCACACTCACGGACGTTTGTGAGTCGTCTCCCTAGCATTCTACGCCGCCCTTGTAGCCCATATATTGGGTTAGTGATGAAATATCGATCAGATGAGCATGACCTGAGCATCCATATTGCAGATGCATCCAACATCCACTTTAAAGCCACGTACAAAAGGAAACGGATTTGAAACCACTGGAATTTCACCAGATTGTGAGGGGGGGAAAAAATCTAATGTATCGGAATTGACCTGCATTATATACAACCTAAAACGGGGAGCTGATAACAATAGCTCCCAGATGCACGCTTCTCTGCTCAACTCCTCCCTAAGCCGCCTTAGGGGAACAAAGGGGAAGAAAAAAAAAGAAAACCTGTGTGTGTGCGCGCGCACACACACACACACACACACGCAAAGAATGAGCTAAGGAAAAATAAAAAAGAACACCGATCATGGCATAAATTTAAAGAAAATATTGGCACATACAGTAAACAGATAATTTATGGGGAAAAAAAACAAGTAAAAACAATAAATCAACAACCAAGTCTTGCTTGAATGCCTGCTTAAACAAATGTTTTTTTTTTAGTTGCTTTTAGTTCCCAAAGTGAAAGGTCTTAGCTCAAATGTAAGTCCTTTCCACAAGGGGAGCAACATTCTGCAAGGCTGTGTTGCCTTTCAGTTTTTAATCTTGTGTCAGGGACAGTAGCTAAGTAAAAGGCTGTCAGAAGGCGGCAGTGACCTAACAGGACAATGAAATGACACCAGCTCCACAAAGAATGGAGGAGCTGAGACAGTGAGGACTCTGTAAATTGAGTGTTAAAATTCTGTACTGAATCCTAAGGATCTCAGGTCGACCACTGCTTCTCAACTGTTGTCATCCCAGGTCTCTCTTTTTCCTATTGTTGCTACATCACAACCCACTTTATAAAAGTTAAGAGCAAGAATGAAAATGTATTGTTTTAAAATAGCCAATATATGCACATCATATTTTTAGCAAATGCCCTTTGGAGCACCTTTTTAAGAAACATGATGTATATGACAATTGCATGTCCAAAAATGAATGCAGTAAAATTAATCATCGCACTTGCCCAAACTATGGCCACAAAAATTCCCCTTACAGCTTGGCATTGGGGCGGCACGGTGGTCTACTGGTTAGCATGCCGGCCGCATATTGCAAAGGTGCAAGGGTTCAATTCCGGTTCGGAGTTTGCATGTTCCCCCCCATGCCTGGGTGGGTTTTCTCTGGGTACTCCGATTTCCTCCCACATTCCAAAAACATGAAGTGGCAGGTTAATGGAACACTTTAAATTGTCCCTAGTGGTGATAGTGAGGGCGGGAGGTTGTTTGTCTATGTGTACCCTGCGATTGGCTACAGGCAACCAGTTCAGGGTTAGGTTTCAGTTCTCTGCATGTCACCCCCTGATCTCTGGAAAGGTTGTCAAACAGAATGTCATGTATTTGAACATTTTTCCTGATATTGTTAATGTTCAACATCCCAATCACAACATGAAAATTGTACGCCCTGCAAAAATATGTGGTGAAAGTTCTCTCGAGTGGCTGTGTGTGTGTGTGCGTGCGTGCGTACACATTCACACGCATGTGCTTGTGTGCATACACTTTTGTGATTGAAAAATTTGAACCGGGGCTGATCACCATGATGTTACTTATACCTCTGGTCATTACCTGAACCCATCGACACTGTGATGTCATTTTCAGTCAACAGCGATTGGCAAAATGGTCGTCCCCTTGAGATCATGGGTGTCCTAAATCGGTCCTCAGGCGCCACTGTCTTGCCTGTTTTCCAGCTCTCCCGGGGAGCAACACACCTGATCATCAAGATGGTTCTAATGCTGCTTCATCTGAATCAGGTGTGTTGCAGACGGGACGGATGGAAAACGGCCCTCCAGGCCCGGAGCTTGACATGCCTGCCTTGAGATGGATACAAATGCATCAATTTTGCTGCTTAATTCATATTCTACAAAAGCAACAATCACAATGTCATGTTTGACTGGCGGTCGTCACACAGACCATATTATTGTTTTATGTATGACAAGGAGTCCAGGAATCAAGGAGCTGCTCTGAACACTGTCAAAGACAAATTGCCCATTTATACATTGTCAAAGCAGTTCATTAGGCACATACTGATAGTGACCGGTAGGCGTGACCAAAGACCCAACATGTTTTTGTTGCTCCTGTCGCTTCGCAAAGCCCCGATTATAAAGCTGTGACAGTGACGTAGGTGTCATAATTTTTGTGATATACTATAAAAATAATAATAATACATTTTATTTATAAGTGCCTTTCAAGACACCCAAGGACGCTTTACAATCAGGAACAAAAACAATAAAACAATACAGGTTGAGCAGCGGCTAAACATGATACAAGTGTCTACAATACAGCAGGCTGGCACAATGGTCTGGTTATTGCCGATTCCTGTTCCATTCTCCTCCGCCTCCTCCCATAACACCACCATATGTTTCTTCTCTCCTTCACTATGACCACCTCATTGACACCGCCATGATTGGGGTCACCAAGTCCCTCAATAACCTCTCTAACAGTGACCTTCACCCATGATATATCTAGTAATAACAAGAAAAATCATAATGTATTATGTTCTTAATACAATCAAGACAGGCCTGGCATAAATCTCACACGTGCGTGCGTGTGCGCGCACACACACACAGTTGTGTTCTCTTAATAGCAAAAACATCTGGCTAGCTGGGGCTATGTTAGTTTTATATTTAATTTGTTAGCTTATGCAACAGTGGATGTCTTAACTTCAGGAAATACCTGAAAGTATGTCTCATCTTCTTCGTTTTAAATCACAGGATCAACATGAAATACACCACCATGTGTATTGAGGATGTGATTTCAGATCTGAAAGCATCAGTTAAGCCAAATCCTTAGTTGATGGTGTTTTAAATAGTATTGGGGGGAGTGGAAAAAAAAAAAAGCAACAGCGGATTATACTGAAGATGCCTGCACTTTTGGACTTTGGCGGGCCACAGCCACATTCGACAAATTCCAAAGCTTTGCCTCTGGCATTTAATTCATCCAAATGGAAAACAATATGACATCAGTGACTGTGACATCTGCCGTTTTTCTCTGGGGAGCAGTCCTTATAGTCTTGTTGTATTTATTCAGTTTTAATCACTCCCATCAGATGCTGTGCGACTATGTTGAGTAATGACATCTTTGTCAGCAAGACAACCACTAAAGGAAAGCTGCTCAGCTTTTGTCTCGATCATTGATGTGTTGGGACCAAAAACAGAGACAAAACACCCATTCTGTTGATTGCGGACTGGTAGTTAATAATCACAGGAGGTAGTTAGATTATATGTGTGTTTTCATTGCATTAAAAAACACAATGATTTTGATTCCATTGGAAATACTTCATCAGAATGAGGATCATATTTATTGGCCAGGTATGTAAAACACACAAGGAATTTACCTTTCCAGTTGCACATGTACGTTCGGTTGCACATGATTAAAATGTGTTCAACTATCATTTAAATCAGGGGTGCCCAAACCTTTTTGACCTAGGATTTACTTTTCGATCAACCAAACTCCCGTGATCGGCACGTTACAGTGCACGCGCGCATACACACACACTTGCACAAGCATGCCACGATGAGCAACAACCATAACGGCCCCTATGATGAAAGAAATACAAAAATAAAATCAAGCAGACTTCATGCTTTTGTGAAAAGGATTTCCTACCTACCTTAGTGGGAGACCTGACGTGGATGCATGTGACACACGTTTGCAGCCTATTAACTCGTAGCTCACGCGTACTGTTTTAAAATGCTTCTCTCGGCCCTCCAGATTCCCATTCTTTGCCAGTGCCATCGGTGAAATGCAAATGAAAAAAAACCCCTTTGAATTAGAATAATAATAACAGTAAATGAAATCGCAAACTGCAATTGTAGTCTGCTGAGCGTCAACTGCGCAGGTCACGCACCACCACAGGCTAAAGATGACCTGCTTTATTTTATTTTCTTAAATACTTTTAAATCCTTTTTTTTCACGATCGACTTAGGACCAGTTAAGTGGTATTGAGGAAAAGAATCAAA
The DNA here is from genome assembly GCA_018466805.1 of Hippocampus abdominalis. Classification (NCBI taxonomy): domain Eukaryota; kingdom Metazoa; phylum Chordata; class Actinopteri; order Syngnathiformes; family Syngnathidae; genus Hippocampus; species Hippocampus abdominalis. The sequence goes on along the minus strand of CM031694.1, from coordinate 4,791,555 downwards.
TCTGTCAATATACATTTGTTCAGGTTCACATTCATAACGGCCCTCCAAAGGAAACAATAACTACGATGTGGACAGCGATAAAAATGTGTTTGACGCCCCTGAGTGTACACTTTATCTACCATGCATGTTTTGGGAATGTGAGAGGAAAGTAGCTTGAGAAAACCCACGCGTTTTAAAATTAAAAAGGAGACTGACAATTTCGTTTTTCGTTTTCTTAATCCAACATGAAAAACGAATATATGCCTGTTTTTTCATATTTCGATTTTAAGAAAACGAAAAACGAAATTGTCAGTCTCCTTTTTAATTTTTTGTTTTCGATTGGCAGTTGAAAAACGAAAGAACAAATGATACACGGATTCAGGGGCCCCTTAACGAGTTCATTTTACAATTCGTGAATTTAACTTAAATAGTTCGCCTTCAAAGTTAACTTTCTCAAAACTGCAAGGGAATGAGAGGAGATGAGTGTAACGTTTTGTGTGATGGTGGAGTAGAGGACCCCAAAAAGCAGGGAGGCAGAGAGGAGCAGGGTGGAACTGACCAAGATGTATTTAACAAAAATACAAACAGGAGTACACTGGAAAATTACTAACTACAAGTGCTTAAACAAAGGCCCGGAAATCACAAGGAGCCAAAATAAAAAAAGAAAACAAAACATGACAGTAGCAGAGCACACAGACACTCACATACTCACAATGACCCAACAAAGACTGACAGAACTCAGGAAACTAAATACAAGCAAAGTGACGAGACAGCGAGCAACACCTGGACAAGACACAAAGGGTTGAGGCAGCTGATTGGTTAAACACAAGGGACACGGATGACGAGAACAGGTAGAGACAAAAAGGGCACATGAGGGAACAAAACCAAACGTAACCAGACAGAAACATAACAAGGAGTGAGGAATGGGCAAATATTACACCGACCAGACATTTCTTATAAATTATTTGGTTAAACTTTTCAAGCACTGATGAAATTGTCAATTAAGTCCTTATCCACATGTATTGCATGATTGTTAATTGTCGCTCAACATCAGAAAATGATCAAGTCACTCTGACCTGCTTAATAGGTAACGCATTTGTGTGTGTGTGTGTGTGTGTGTGTTTCCAAACATATAGACAGGTTGCCGATTGTTTTTTTTCTTAACCAAGAAGTGCCAGGTTCAACTCAGAGTGTCAGATCAAATGGTCTGCTATCCTTCAAGAATGATGGAAGCTGGATCAACTCAACGCAATTCAACTGTATGTATAGAGCACTTTCAAACAGCCATCGCTGCATGCAAAGTGCTGTACATGGAACGACTAACATATACCACAGTAAGGCAACAAATCGGTAACAAAGACGGTAGAAAGCACAGAAACTAAGATCAAATCTGAGTCAAATGCCAAAGAATATACCGGTAAGTGAGTTTTGAGGCGGGTTTTCAAGATGGGCAGCGAGGGGGCTTGCCGAATGATCAGTGCATCATGGTAGATCATGGCAGTATACTGTATTTGAACTGAATACTGTAATTTGATCTCTCTATCAGACTTCTGCAGTTATATAAGTGGTCCAAAAATGAAGTTCAGCGACGGTAGGCTTCATTACTTCTCAATATACGGACAGGGAACAAATCTGATCAAGGAGATTACAAACCCTGCGTACTGGATCATTTAAACCTCATCGCTGATACCTACAAAGGCTGCAATGCTTTAGCTTCTCAGTGCAGTGCATCCGCAGTCTACTTTTGACTTTGCCTTGCTCTTCCAAGATCTGATGACCAAAGACTTAAGAGCACACTGAACAGAGGTCCCGACACAACAGAGGTCAAGAGAATGCGAGGCATGGCCAACGGCGTTCAAATGATCCTTTGAATGGCTGCGGATTTATCAAGTAGAGAGGGGAGAGGCGGCCTCGAAGGAAGATATCGAGAATGATGGACGGCCACATGAGTGCATCGGAGCCTCTCTGAGAGTGCTTGGCACTTTGCAGAAGGACACAATCTATTGCCATGATTGGACACGTGCAAAGGAGAGCGGTGGATTTGTGAACTGGATCAAGCGCAACATCAAGCGATAAATCACAGCTGGCATCTGGAATCATTTCAAATCACTCGCATGTGCTGGCTTTGCCTTGGATATACGCTTTGTTAGGTTTTATGGTGTTACAGCCCAAAGGCAAAAAGGTGGCATCTAAGCTTTCTATCTCTTGTGTGAGTATGGTCAAAGAGCTTAGCGAGCTCCCACGCAGCTGAACATACATTACATCCTGGTTTATTGGTTTCAATGTTACACCCACAAGCCTAGCGCTAGATCAGTGGCCGCATATGCCATGATATGGGGAAATAATGTATTTTGCCTTGAAAAAAAAAAAAAGGTGTAGGGCTCAGTCTCGAAAAATACTGCTGTGTAAATGTCAAGTTTAAAATTGAAAACAAATGAAGAGGGCAAACCCTGGGGATACAAACCTGAAGATGAAATGTACCGGAATCTAACAGGTCATAAATACACACAATTTAGTTTGTGTTTAGTGTCTGTTTAGCCGAGAAATATGGATGCAAGCGGAAGCATAAAACAGACCAGACTCACAAGTCTAACATAAGTGACGGGTGCTTATGTCCAGCAGTAAAAACACATGTTCTTTTAACACATGTTCTTTTAACAACCCAAAGCTCATCCATCCATCCATTTTCTGAACCGCTTTATCCTCACTAGGGTCGCGGGGGGTGCTGGAGCCTATCCCAGCTGTCTTCGGGCAGTAGGCGGGGGACACCCTGGATTGGTTGCCAGCCAATTGCAGGGCACACAGAGACGAACAACCATCCCCGTTCACACTCATACCTCGGGACAATTTAGAGTGCCCAATCAGCCTGCCATGCATGTTTTTGGAATGTGGGAGGAAACCGGAGCACCCGGAGAAAATCCACACAGGCCCGGGGAGAACATGCAAACTCCACACAGGGAGGCCGGAGCTGGAATCGAACCCGGCACCTCTGCACTGTGAAGCCGACGTGCTAACCACTGGACTACTGGGCCACCTACCCAAAGCTCAATCAAATTGAATAGATCCATGGCACTCTTTTGTTTTGTCATCCCCACATTTAACAAAGATGAGACAGTAAAAAGACTTGGAGACAAAAATTGCCAACAAACATTTCAAAATAAATTGGGCACAGCAGTTCTCGTAAGTAGCGAATCATTCAAATCAGTACATTTAAAACACCTATTCAATAGATTAATTCACAGAGCGTTAATAACCAATACCCAATCGTGACGCTGGATGCTGATTGGTCGTCTTTGAAGATTCATGAGTGAGTGACAGACTGCATTTTCGTTTCCGCTCCCGGCCGACATCGCTGGGCTGAGCTGAGAAAATAATGATCCATCCATCCATTTTCTGATCCGCTTTATCCTGCCAAGGGCAGCGGGGTTGCTGGAGCCTATCTCAGCTGTCTTCAGGGAGTAGGCGGGGGACACCCTGAAACGGTTGCTAGCCAATTGCAGGGCACACAGAGACGGACAAACATTCACGCTCACAATCACACCTGCGGACAATTTAAAGTCTTCCATTAACCTGCCATGCATGTTTTTTTAGAATATAGGAGGAAACAAGAGTACCCGGAGAAAACCCACACAGGCCCGGCCGGGGAGGACATGCAAACTCCTCACAGGGGGGCCGTAGCCTGAATCGAACCCTGCACCTCTGCACTGTGAAGTTCGGGGTGTTCATATGGCACACATTTGCATCTGTGCTGCACCGATGTATTTTGTCGTGATATATCTTACACCGGTGTAAATTTTGTGTAGCATTCACACGTAAAAATCTGCTTACGAGAGAGAAGCGCGTTAACCCCGTTGCAGCCCCACTTGCGTTCACGCGGCAGTTCTGCGGCCGTGCAATATGGAATAATACAGAAATAAAACATGCGCATGAATAAAGTGTACTTGCTTTTCCCCGCCTTGTTTGTGACATATCGAAAAACCATGGTTTATACTTCTCCGGACAAATCAATGCTGTGTTCTATCAGACACTGTAAAAAGATGAGAGAGAGAAAGGAAAGATGACGGAAGTCCAACGGAGCACGAAAGCAATAATAATAATAATAATAATAATAATACATTTCATTTATAAGCGCCTTTCAAAACACTCAAGGACACTTTACAATCAAAACAAGAACAATAAAACCACAGAAAGAATAATAAATAATAAAAGGAGAAATGAATTTAAACTGAATATGCAATTTTAAATTGAAGTTGACGCCGGCAACATCGCCGTCGCCGTCGCGAGGAGCACTAGCCGACCCAGCCAGGCCGGCCAACACGCTGTGGTCCGCGGATCGGCAGCCGTTTCTGCCGTTGTCTCTGCGTGGCCGGCGGGAGGACGACCAAAAGGAGGTGATTCCCCTGGAGCCATCGAGGTGGAAGCCCCGACGAGATCCGTGGCGGATGCACCTCCGGGAAGGACGAGGAGCGACGCCCGGGAAGCGGTGCAGCGCAGGCGGGGAGCCCGACCACCGGAAGCGGAGCACAAGAAGCCCCGCCACCGAGCACCGTAGCAGTCCCCCCACGGGCAGACGGCGGAGCGTCAAGACGGTCCACAGCAGCATAGCCCAGACACAGGCCCCGTCGACCCCCCACCACGGGGTGCAGAGTGGTGGAGAAGGCACGAAGCCTCGTCCGACAGCCAAACAGGCAGGACGCCGCGACAGCGCAACCGAGGCCAACCGTGCGACGACTGACAGTCCAAAACTACAACGAAGGAGTGTAGGGGTTCTCCCATGACGAGAGTAAACCGTTAAAAAAAAACGCTAAAAAAAGAATACCGGTAATTGCGGGTGAGCAGCGGCAGCCAGACGCGCCAGCGTTCACTCAACCCGGAAGTGACCCGGAAGTGCATTCAATACCTGTATGTAAACAACTCTTCTCACGCGTCGTAGCGAGTCTACCCCTGTAGCATTCACGCAAACTAGCATTTACTCCAGAGTAAATGTTTAAACCACCTCCTGAGCAGGGTTAAATTTTTTCCGGTTAAAGCTGTTTTCAGGGGCTGCACCAGTCTAACTTTGTACGTGTGAACGCTCTAAGGGGGCAGCCTTGGTGCTGCACCGGAGTAAAAGTTGCCGCGTGAACACCACTGTTGACGCACTAACCACTGGCCCAGAAAAGAACAGATCTTTTAAAATATTTTTTCTTTTGAAGGAAACACTCGGTTCAATTCCCAGTCATTGCAACCTTGTGGAAGTGTCCTTGAGCAAGGTATTGAACCCCACCCCCCCCCCCCAACACCCCAAATTGCTCCTGAGGCTGTGTCATCAGTCAGTAAATGAGTAAACGGTGTAAAGTACTTTGAGTACCAAAGGTGGAAAGGTGTTATATAAGTGACAGCCCATTTAATGTGCTCAATGTCAGATTATCTGCAATCACTATTATTTGCTTACAGGAGACCTCCACTTCTTGACAATATTGTGATTCTTTATTGCGTAGTGGTCACCTGTCATACTTTTCAAAGTGTGCTATGTGCAAGTGACACAATGTGAAAAGTCCACCAAAAGATGCATGTTTGGTCATCTCTAGCATTATTTGCCCCTTTAAAATGGCAATGTTTGAAAAGCTTGGGTTTTGTAATTCACACCTACAGTCCGATCCAGCCTGTATTCTCTGTACAGCTCTTTTTAACTTATTTTCTTCTTGGATAAGCTTCTCTGAACTCCAATATGTCACAAATGAACATTCCCCCTTAATCCACCCACCGCTGTGCTCTCAAATCACTCGTCTGCACTATGTTTCACTTTTTGCCACTTTGTTATTTTGGCTCTTTAATGATACTTTCAACACGGGGAATACGATTAGCTGTGACGGGGATGAATCCAGTAACTTTCAGAGGAGCTCAAATACTCTTTTTTTTTTCCCTACCATCTGGCTTCAGCAGCAGACTGCTTCTCCTCTCGTAGGCCAGTGTGCCAATTCTGACTTTACATCAGTGGGAATCATCCCAAAAGGATTGCCCAGTATCCGTTCTATTATATCGCTGAGTGTGTCAAAATGTAATTTTAGCCTTTACTGCATCTCTGGAGAAATAGTCTTTGTAGAAAGAACTATGAGTCAGATAATACGCAGATAGCTACTGTATACACTGCATTTTACTCCCCCCTTTTCTCCTCAAATCGGAAAGCTGTTAAGTGCAGTTGCAGGTTCTTCTGACACATTGTAAGCAAATGTCAGGACATACTGTACTTACATGATTCGTATTCAGGCATTTCTTGGCAAGCTTTCCGAGGTGACTGTGATGCAAAGCATGAGGCAACAGTATTAGTGATGCCATGATTAATATCTATTCATCGATCAAACTATTTTCTTCTACTTATCTGTGGTTGAGTTATGGGGGTAGCAAGATTTTTTTGGGTCATTCCAGAATCATAATCAAATATATTGGCCAAGTATGTAAAAAAAAACACACGCACGTAAAAAAAAACACACGCACGCACACAAGGAATTTATTTTCCCAGTTACAACCCATCCAAATAAAGGACCATAAACAAAATAATGACCAAGGCAATAATGACCAACTTCCTCGTGTAAGGAAGGCGAGAGGAGTCAAATAGTGCATTCAAGTGCGCTCGGTTTGGTCGGAAACCGAGACATTCGAAAACAGAGGTTTGACTGTAATACATTTTTCTATACCATATGACCATATGTGGTGAATAATAAGTTCACTATTCGTTTTTTTAAGTTTTTTTGTTTTGTTTTGTTTTAATCTTTGATTTGTTCCTGCTTGTTCTTGTTTGATTTTTATTTTCTGAAATCATGATAATGGATGGTGTGACCAACAATGAATTCTCAGCCATATTTTGTGCTGACTATCGTGCCAAAGTAAGCTGGTATTTTTTTTAATAGTACAGATTTCATTTATTTTTCCATTTTCTTTTAAGCAATCAAAACATTACAGTGATGGATGTTTCTTCAGGGTTTGATTCGGAGTCTGATGCGCAGTGTTTCCAATGGATGACAATAAAATTTATAGGACTACCACGAGTACATGTTTCTTTTTTTAAACACACTTCTATTATTTTGAACACACCACTCGGTCTCAAATGAAGCTACTAAAAAGCCCATGTAGAATACAAAAAGCCTTTCAAAATTCCATGACCTTGCCGGCAAGCTGAATTCTCGAAGCATTTGTGATGTCACAAAACCCAGAGAATCCATCTTGTCCCGAGCCCGCTGATTTGTTCTGAGCGTAAATGGCCAGCCCCAACAGGCCTCCGCTTCACACCGGCCACTATGGCAGCGGTTGTCCCACCGCAGTCACCTGCGCACCTACCAGCCAGCCCAGCCTATGTTTCTTAACCTCAAGTCAATATTAAATTAATCTTTTTACATGTTTGAGTTACATATTTCACACTTGGTTTTCAAAGATAAATTCAAGGTTTTTCAGAATTTAACCATCTCAAGGCCGACAAGAGGTCAAAAGCAACAATTAAGGGATAAGCCGCGCATGACTCTTCAGTAGACGCTGAGGCCTAATACAGTGCCATGTCAGGAAAAAAAGACTTGTCGTATGAAGGCAGGCTGTGGTTCCAATTACACAGTATGCCTGAAAGGAGTGTCAGCGGGTCTAATTTGAGCATCTGTTACCTTTGATGTGGTCGCTGACCTTATATACCATTTTCCCCCAGCATTATTCAGTATGAGCACATAACATAGAATGGGAGACTTTCGTGAAAAATAAATAAAAAAAGAGAGAACTTGTACCAAAGCTGTGCACATTTTCTCCGCAAATGAATTAGCGTCTCAATGATAAGGTTGACCGCATTTTCATTGATGCAATTGTTTTGTCATTGACTGTTGCTACGTGACAGATCATGAGAAGCCCGGCGAATGGTTTGCATCTCGTGTTATGGCCTATGCATTTCTTTTTCAACAGTGAATTCTCATACCTTCACCCCTGCCCTGTGGAGGTTGGCAATTATGTCACTGACTGTTGTCTTTTTTGATGTTGCTTTGTAGCTCTCACAATGTTGTCATCAACTGCTGTTGATACCCTAGTGCGACTTGTTTAATGTCTGTTGCTCAGTACACCAGTATTTTATTTTTCAGGATATTCCATCCGTCCATTCTGTGATCCGCTTATCCTCACGTGGGTTGGGGAGTACTGGAGCCCATCCCAGTTGTTTTCTAGCAGTAGGCGTACACCATGAACTGGTTGCCAGCCGATTGCAGGGCACACATAGACAAACAACCTTTTGTGCTAACAATCACACAACAGGCAACCCTTTGTGCTAACAATCACACAACAGGCAATTTAGAGCATTCAATCAACCCACCCTGCATGTTTTTGGATTGTTATATTGACTATGCCCAATGTTTGTGCAATAGCTCTGATCGATTTACCCTGTCCTGTCAGCTTCAAAATGTTTTGCTTTTCTCCCAAAGACAGCTTCTTTGTCTTCTTGTTTCCTTAAATGGAACAGCATATTTTGACAGGTGAAACCCAAAGCCAAAAACAAGCCCTATCTAATGTTCAAGCAATCAATCTAAACATAACACACAAGCAACTAGAAACACCCATCAGTCGCGTGTTCCACTGCTATTGCTCACTTGAAAAGTGGGTGGGTGGATTCAAACAATAGGTGCTGTGTCCTGAGTTGTTTGATACATTCTGATGTAAATACCATGAAATAAAGGAATTCAGAACTCCTTGTTCATATTCATCACATGCCAGCACTTTTGGAGGTGTATCATCCACAACCTCAGGGAGCAGGCGAAAGGTTTCATTAAAAATAAATAAAGAAATAAATACAAAATGAGGAAGTATTGCCTTGACTTTGGAATGCGGAGGAGGAATTGACGGGTGACGTTCTGCTCTCTCTCTCTTTCTCTCTCTCTCTCTCTCTCCCCCCATATTGTGGGAGAAAAAGTTAAGTGGTACTGACTTGGTCTTGAGTATTCCAGATCTCCGAAGAAAATCAAGTTTGCCACGTCAATATTTGGAAAGCTTAGCGCCCATTGAAGTAATGTTACTACTGCTAAATACTATGACTACTACTGAGGTCTTTTGGAGTTCAGGGGTCACTCCTTAAGACCTTCTATGACTCTGTGGTGGCTTCAGCCATTCATTATGGCATAGTCTGCTGGTCAGCCTGGGACAGAGAGAGACTCAACCGACTGGTCAGGAGGGCCAGTTCTGTCCTGGGCTGTTCCCTGGACACTGGTGGGCAACAGGAGGATTATAGCCAAGCTAAAAGCTATGATGGACAGACCCTCCCACCCTCTCCAGGCCACCCTGACAGCACTGGGCAGCTCATTCAACCAGAGACTGATATGCCCCCGCTGAAAGAAGGAGATGTACTGCCGCTCGTTATTGCCGACTGCTGTCAGGCTATTAAATAGACACACCCCCACTCACCCATTTTAATATGCTTATATCTATATTTTATCATTTATATTTATTTACACACGTGTTGTTCTTCTACTTCTCTCTTTCATAATTTTTCTGCTGTAAATTGGGAATTTCTCCAATGTGAGATAAATGAAGGTATCTAACTACCTTGTTTTTGCTCCTGCAACACATGTACGTTGGCCTGAAAGTGATGGCTGACATGAAAATTGTTCCTCTCAGGGCTTCAGGACAATGAGTACCTGAAAGATTTCTCAGGCAAATTGCAGCACTTAAGATCTTCCACATAAATTAACATTAGGATTTTGCAATCATTTTGTTACACCCTGTTTGCAGTCCCTTGAACAATACAATAATTGAACAGACTATTAAAGTTGACTTGACAGATTCAAAACTAGTAATCCATCAATTTGTTATGTAGAAAATGAATGCAATGAGACAATTAAACATTTATTAGTATTCACTCTAATAACGGCCCTCCAGGGGAAGACGTAACTCCAAAGTGATACACCTGAATTAGACATTCCACGTCTTGCAGAGAAGGCTCAATGGCCGTGTCTCAATATAGTTACTGTTGATGTAATATAGCAAGCATTACAGATAAAAGGACAGAGTGAGGGGTTCCCACAGAACATTTCAATGCAATTGATAAGCCATTATCCTATTTTGCTTTCAGACACTACATCCCTCCATCCCGTACTGCTAACATATCCCATGATGTCGATGTTGGTGACCATGCACCCATTAAACAGCATGTATATTGTGTGAACTTAACAAACGGTGCCACTTTCAAAAAGAAGGTTGAATATATTTTGCAAAATGGACTAGCTATTCCCAGCCCTACTGCGAGGAGTTCTTCTTGCCCGCTTATGACCAAATCTAAGAAAACCCTGCAATTCTACACTGATGTTCGAATGTTGAATAGAGTGGCAAAAGCAGATGTGTTCCCTTTGGCAAGAATGAAGGATTGTGTTGACATGGTTTGAAGCAGCAACTTTTGTCACCAAATTTGATTTATGAAGTCCTTCACTGCCAATGATAAATATTTTTGTCTTTCAACAATCCATATATTCAGTCCCAGGTACGTATTATATATCCTTTTGTCACTCCAATATGCTTTCCTGCAGTACACTGTGATGCCATTTGGGCTTTGTAATGCTCCTGCGAGTTTCTAGAGATTGATGAACCTTGTCCTGGGCGAAGTTCGCAATAGTGAGGCGTACCTCATGATGTTGTGGCCTACTCTGTACATATTTGACAAGTTAGAAGGGGCCAACATCAGTTTGAACTTGACTAAATGTGAGTTCGGTAAAGCCACAGTCACCTCTGTGGCAAAGCGAGATCAGATGTGTACTGTTGACACCCAAATTGAGGGCATCTTGGAGTATGCAGCTCCAACAACCAGGCCAGAGATTCTTTTTGCTGAATACTATCATAGGTTCTGTCGTACCTTTGCTGCTATGGTTTCCCCTCTTACCAGTCTGGCCAGCAGAAAATGGCCTTTTGTCTGGTCAGCTGTAAGCAAACTTGCATTAGAGTCCTGTAAAGCCCTTATCTGAAGCCGATCTGTTCAAGATGCTCCAAAATTTTCCCATCCTGTTAAGCTTTTTCTTTTTTTTTAATAGCGTTTCGATGTCAGGTTGGGTAAATGTGTTTGTTTGTTACTTTGGTTTGGGCTTACCCTGCAGAAGAGCATCATTGTGAATTGAATTTTGCATTTATTTATGGGTTTTTTTTTTGGGGGGGGGGGTAATAAACCACTTTACTTGTTCTAGATTTTCCATTTCTCATTTTTTGTTGTGTCTGCCTAACCCAAGACTTGTCCATAACATTCTGACTGTTGTTCATACAATTATGTTTAGTTCAGGAAATTAAGGCCTAAAAATATAGGAGCCAATGGTGTGGGTCAAACGTGTATTCACACTTTATTTTTATTCATTTTAAAGATCCTGTTATGATGAAGGATGTGGGAGGCATCTCACATAGTGAAGGTGTCATCACCTCCTTTTTTTCTTTTACTTTCAGGCAACGCTTGGTGTTTTTGTCTTCAAGTAAAACAAGTAGCACCACTAAATGTACTGTAACTGAAAATAAGTAAATGTGATGACTTTTTGTTGGTTGGGTGTTAATATCTGGTTATGACTATTCATACTTGCCTTTGGGCATATGACTCATCATGTGGCAACGAAAAATAAAGTAGTGATTTATTTGACCTTAAAATGGTCCTTTTTGTAGCTGCAAGATGAAGGCAGTTAAAAAATTAGGCAAAGGACACAATGCATTGTCATATTGACTCCTTCCTATTTTAGAGTGGCCACTACCGTGCACACACGTACAAGTGCACACAAACGTACGCACACAAAATTGTTTCCCTGGTGTCAGAGCAATTAATCAGACACAGCTAATCAAGATCTATGCGGGGGAATCCTCACCAGGAGTCTCGAGTCGTCAGTCATTGGTGGCTGGCGAGTAACAAATGGCTGGTGGAGAATCAATACTTTCCAATTAGGTTCCAATTGCTCCCAAGAGACACCAATGTTCCACAATGTATCTCATCATGTGTTGTTTTTAGTGGACAGCTGCTTTCATTATCTGTCACTGTCACATTTACAGTGGAACTTCATTAAGTCGCATAATGGTCATAATAATAATAAAATAATGGTAATAGCATTTTATTGAATGGTGCATTCGTTTTCAGCTCGGTGTGATACAGCTGAATGCAGCCAGTGTACTGAACTTATGAGCAACTTCTCCGAAGTCACTACCTTTTTGTTTCTATTTGTGTTTTGTGTATACTGTATGTCCATCCATCCATTCATTTTCTAATCCGCTTATCCTCACAAGGGTGGTGGCCGTGCTGGAGCCTAACCCAGCTCTCTTCGGGCAGTAGGCGGGGGACACCCTGAACTGACTGCCAGCCAATCGCAGGGCACACATCGACAAACGACCATTCGCCCTCACAAAAACACCTAGGGACAATTTAGAGCATTCAATCAACAAACCATGCATGTTTTTGGAAGGTGCGAGAAAACCGGAGTACCTAGAGAAAACTCACGCAGGCACGGAGAGAACATGCAAGCTCCACGCTGTAAGGCCCGAGCCCAAATCGAACCCTGCACCTCTGCACTGTGAGGTCGAGGTGTTAACCAAACGCCTACTGCGCTGCCCTGTTAGTGTCGGTCATGAGTGCCAAACTCATCTTTATCACCATCAACTTTGTAGTGATGGCTTCCCTCAGAGGACTGTTATGAAACCAAATACATTTTTAATCATCTCCTCGGATCATTACATAATACACAACAACTTATTCGTGAAATTAGAAGTCGAGGATAAGGATAGTAGTTAGTTAGTTCAGGTTATTATTATTGTGTAAGAGATTTTCGCTCGGACAGCTGACAAAGGCTCGAACAAGATTGTCTTTCTTTGCCGACAGGAGGCGCAGTTTTCAATGAAGCCACTCAGTGTGAGCTTCTCAACTGACACCCGACCTCTGCAGCCTCTGCCGGCCTTTTTATTGAGCATGCAAATTACAAGTAATACATCAGAAAAACACTCCTATCCTCATTTCCATACCACACCCCCGGACGGCCCCATTGGGTCACCCCTCAGTGGACCCCCAAAGACAAAGCATTCCCTTGGTACCAGCACCAACATCCATACACTAACAGAAACATAGACATTTTAATGAGCGGTCTTTTCATGAACTGATACATTCATGTAACATGGCTCGTGACCCTCTCTCGTGATGGAGCGTACGAGTACTCCTACAGAGTACTCCCTTCCGTCCAAAGTTAAATCTTCCTTTCCAAGTTGTCAGTTAAAAGACACCAGCGTGTCTACTAACGAGAGTTAAATCTTTCTTTCTGAGATATGGTCAGGTACCATACGCTCATGGGTCCCTTCACCTCAAAGTGACCCCTGATTCTCTACTTCCATTGTGTGCAAGATGTCTGAACACAAGCATCAAGCGTCAATCCAGCATGTAACAAAATGAAACTTTAAAACATGACAACATTGTATTAGTCCACTCCAACATATTGTTACTGTAAAAAAGGTCACCAAAAATATTGCAAAACATTCTTATTTATTACACAGGACAATTAAACATTTCGGTACAGATTTTAGCAAGGGTTATGTGTCAAGTTGACACATGATTTGCTTTCATCAAATTGTGCCTGGTCGGATCTGGCGCCCAGACCTTGACACGTGCTGTAGGCTGTAAATGAAAAAGACCTTTTGAAATTCATTCATTTCATTCTGAAACCTGATGTGGGTGATGAAAAGGAACATTGGTTGAAAATTACAACTGTGAACAAGTCAGCGTTGGAAATGAGCTGACAAGGAACATGTTTGTTTGGATCTCAGTTGCTAGAAAGAGTTATTAGATGTTATAGACAAAACTGCAGTCGTTTATCTATTTTAAAACTTGAGCACGGCAGCCAGTGCTATGATGGCGGGGTTACAATTTCAACGTCCTGCTGCACTTCTACCAGTTGTTGCAGACTTCAATGTTTCGCACATGTTGATTATGCAATGAGAGGGGGGAAACAAAACAAAACTCTGGACCTATACACCAAATAAGGAGCGCTCTTCTTGTATATTTAATTCGAAAAAAAAATATATATATATATATATATATATATATATATATGTATATTGTTCCTGTACTGCATGTATGTTGATTTACCTATTTCTTTATTTGCTTTTACTGTATTTTTCAAATATAATTGATTCATAGTGTGTTTCATATAGCTCGTTTGTTGTTTAAATGCTCTATAAACAAAATTGAGTTTAGTAGAACATTGTCAAATCCCCCAACCCTCACTGAAGTTAAAAAATACATTTCAAACAAGATTGATGGAGTGTCACCTTGAAATTCTCGAGTTACATCTCACCAGGGAGTTGAATTCTTTGCTTGGAGTCTTGACACTGGATCATGCACGCTTGGCCAATACCAAATCTTCCATTGATCACTGATTATGTTGTCTTCATATTGCACTTTGTAATTTCAATTTTGTGTTATGTCATCTTATCGTGTTTTTAAATCAATAAAAAAGGTGCCTGCACACAACTTGCTGATGACATACACGAGGATGTGATGCATCGTAAATATATCCATCCATCCATCCATTTTCCGAACCGCTTGATCCTCACTAGGGTCGCGGGGGGTGCTGGAGCCTATCCCAGCAGTCTTCGGGCAGTAGGCGGGGGACACCCTGAATTGGTTGCCAGCCAATCGCAGGGCACACAGAGACGAACAACCATCCACGCCCACACTCACACTCACACCTAGGGACAATTTAGAGAGTCCAATCAGCCTGCCATGCATGTTTTTGGAATGTGGGAGGAAACCGGAGCACCCGGAGAAAACCCACGCAAGCCCGGGGAGAACATGCAAACTCCACACAGGGAGGCCGGAGCTGGGATCGAACCCGGTACCTCTGCACTGTGAAGCCGACGTGCTAACCACTGGACTACCGGGCCGCCTCGTAAATATATAATAGAATATAATATGATAACCTGTAATCAGAACAGCAAGCTGAGAAAATGCCAAACTTGAATGCTATTGTGAGCATGCAGCCTGTTTTCAAGAGCCTGTTTCAATTGAAGCTGACAGTTGGTATTTCATCCACCAAACAACACACACACACACACACACGCACACGCGTACATCCACAACACAAACACCATCTCTACCTTGGAGGAGTTTGGTTGACACAGGCCACGCTCAGTCAATCACATTATTGGGTTAGCAGGTGTAATGGCCTCGGAAGGGCAATAGAAATTAGGGGCTGCACTTACTCCAAGGTGGGCTGAGGCCATTGGTAAATCAACACCACAACAGCGTCGCTACTGCTCGCCTCCACCTCTGTCTCTGACTAATAAAACATGGAAAAATGTAATCCAATGACTCAGGCTGCACTCTTGTTCAGTAAATGAATAAATGATATGTGCATGGTGTCAGCCTGTGACATACATGTCTGAGCCAGGCTTTTATGGTCGGCCCTGCAACATGTCTTTGCAACAGTGCATTATTTAAGGGCATTGTTGTTGTTGTTTTCAAGCATTACATTACGTTACAGTACATTTCATTGTGATGTGGTTGCATTGTATTCCGTACCAATTAACAATTACATTACAGCATTATAATGGATTAAATCCACCAAAGCACTCACCATTTTGTTTTCATGAAACATTCCTAAATTGTGTTAGCAAATTGATTTCCTTGATAAATTCTGTACCAACTTGTTGTGAGCAAATGCAACTTATTTGATTATACATTGCAATCGGTCCGCTTAATTCTTCTTCTGCAAAACGACTGGAACTTACGTCAGCGCCACTAATGCCTTTAACGAGCTGCTTGAGATTTGTAATGATACTGAAAGCTTTTTATATTCGAGAGACATTGTGAGTGAAGTGTCTGGGTGACTTTTAGGGTATTTCATGCTGCTGTAATTTGAAAATATTTTACTTTTGTAATTTAAGAAATATGACAGCAACATTACTTTGTATGTTGCTGAAACTACTGATGAACCATGACATCATGCTATCCACAGTTATATTTTAGACATTGATCAAAGTTAATCAGCCACTTTGCTTTGACAATAAGAACAAAAAAACATTGAAAAAACATCACTTTTCCTCACCGAGGTCGTCGGTGTGCTACAGTCTACCACAGCTGACTTTGGACAAGAAGTGGCTTTTACACTTTGCACCGTATTGCAGTAATTCCGTTCTCACTGATGGTATTCATGCACAGTACACAACGAGATGTGTCATAACAGTTCCAGGACTGGTGTCACAAAAGATACATTTTGAATGCAATGACTTCTCTCTGATGCCTTTATGCAGACTTGTCAAGTTTCCCTGTTGCAACACACCTGATTCAAATGGTCAGATCATCAGCAAGCTCTGCGGAAGCCTGACATTGAACCTGTTCATTTGAATCAGGTGTGTTGCAACAGGGATACTTGGAAAACATGCAGGACAGCGGCCCTCCAGGACCTGCGTTTGAGACCCCTGTTCTAGATGGAGTGCTCGGTTTTAATCTGCAACATCCACGACCTAACACCTGATGCAGCACTGAAATTCAGCGCTTTCTTGAAATTGAATCCACAGGCTCCTTACTGGTAATTGGTCCATACCGCCTTGCTCCACACATAAGCACGTGCACAGGTGGACACCTACCTGCCATTGATATTCCCACTGAGGTTCGCAAAGGCAGTTGATCAGGAAAACACACATTGGCAGGTTAATGACATGACACTGCCTCCTCCTCTGAGATGTTTATGCAGACTGTCAGCAGCATGAAAAGCAACGCCAAGCCATGTGAGCATTTACGCTTTATATCCAGTGAATGAGGGTGTACGACTTGAGTCAGTGTTTGCGTGTGCAATTTGGTGTTTCTTGTGCACACAAGAGATGCGAGAGATGCGGCGTTCAACAAGGCGGCAATGATGCATTTTAAAGAGGGAATGTGAGTTGTTCATCCTTGCTTGTACCCATTGTTTATGGCATGGTGGTAATAAAATGTTCATGACTAATTTAGCAAAAGTCGGGCATGTTGTTGCGGCTTTTTTTTTGGGGGGGGGGGCAAGGGGGGTATCATTTGCGATGCAAGCTTAAAAAGAATAAATATATCACATCTTTCCCCATGATGCTGGTTGAGGAATACGGGTTTATGTTTTTTTTAAAAGGCTAAAGAAAAAACACCTCCAGTTGTTCGTGTGGTGGACGGAAGTGCATGTTGGCCCCCTCACTGTCTCCAAGCTTTGGCAGAAGGCCTGATGCGTCACTCTGCTCTCCCATGTGGACAAGGGGCAACGTGTAACATTCGCATGCACTTCGAGTCACCAGAGGCCGAAGCGCCAAGCATTGGGCGCTGTCGGCATGACGACCTGAATTCAAATGTCCGTTATCATTTCAGCTGTCCGCAGTCACAGCAAAATGCCTTGACAATAAACTTCATTGATTTCTTGAAGCAGTATTGTTTGCACTCTCAAGTGTCACTTGTTATTATTTCAGACAACCATCCCCTCTCCAATTGCCACGTCCTCCACTCCACTCACCCTCACGCACACATTTACATCTCACCAAAAGGCAACTTTATCCTCCTTAAATGTCAGTGTCTTTATTTTTACCACAACTGACACGAGCCACCTGAAGAAGCCTTTAAATGGCAGCGTGACAGGAAACAACAAAAAAGCCTGGGAGGGGAGGGACGGGGGCCCCAGTTGCATTTCACTTTGTCAACTTTTGAACTCCAAAATAGTTCTGTACAAGGCCATTCTTCTCAGAAGTTATAAATAGAAAAGTATATTGTTTTCCGTGTACATTGCTTTGTTTTGGAGGCGGACTGACAAACCCCAGAGCATCAGTCCTGTCTGAGCTGCTGTCTAGCAGGTCATGCAATGACTTTGCAGCCTTTATAAAAGATAAGAATAGGTAAGGTAAGACAAAAAGTAAATGGCACCCACGCCCTAAAAATAATGAATATCGGGTCAGATAAACGTAATCATGTTACACCCCCCCCCCCCCTCTTCCTTTTAAAGGGGTACTGGCTTGTGTTTTTCAACTCAACTCAACTGTGTTTATATAGCGGTTTAAAACAACCCCCGCTGAATACAAAGTGCTGTACAGGGAGCAAAAATAATTCATCCAACAACAAACAGTAAAACAATACAATGACAAAGACAGTAGAAAGCACAGAAAAACAGTCAAACTAAAAACCAAGTCTCATGCTGAGTCAAAAGACAAAAAATACAAATGAGTTGAGACAAGTTTTAAAGATGGACAGGGAGGGGGCTTGCTGAATGTTCAGCGGGAGGTCATTCCAAAGAGAGGAACCAGCAACAGAAAAAGGCTCAATCCCCTCTGAGCCTCCGCTTTGTGCTCCGTACCGCTAATAGTGTCTGGTTTGCCGACCTAAGACACCGGGCAGGTGCAGAGGAGCTCAGAGAGGTAAGGTGGGGCGAGGCCATATGAATATTTTAAAAATAAATCATAGGATCTTAAAACTAACTCAAAAATGTATAGGGAGAAAGGAATCTTGGCCGCTGTATTGCAGGACGTACTTGGGTAGGGATCAGCGCCAACCTAAGTCTAACTTGAATACTCTCATTTCTCCGGTGCATTTTCATGTTGGGACATACACACACAATTGTGTGTGTGTGTTTTTGTATATATATATATATATATATATATATATATATATATATATATATACTGTATAGGGTGGGCCGCACAAGGGTTGCGGCAGGTGCTGGAGCCTATCCCACCTATTGTGGTGGCCCGGTGGGCGAGTGGTTAGCTCTTCGGCCTCACAGTGAAGAGGTGCGGGTTCAATTCCAGCTCCGGCCTCCTCCCTGTGTGGAGTTTGCATGTTATCCCCAGGCCGGCGTGGGTTTTTGCCGGGAACTCTGGTTCCCTCCCACATTCCAAAAACATGCATGGCAGGCTGACTGAACACTATAAATTGTGTGCGTGAGCGTGGATGGTTGGCTGGCTTGGCAGTGAGGATAAAGCGGTTCGGAAAATGAATGAATGAATATATATATGTACACACATATATAAATGTAGATACAAACGCACACCATTTTCCCCATTACCCAAACAAGTACATATCCATACACATGGACAAAGAGATATCTATACACATTGGCGCTGAATCTGGAATAATTAGTTTCATTTACTTTATTCATCGACCTAGCCGGCAGACATATCAAGACTCTGGAGACTTGCTGCTGCAGAATTTTAAACATTACCTGTTAAGATGGGGGGGACGAGGCGATTTGCGCAGGGAGAATTTTGTGAAGTGATCAGAGCTGCATATTTATCTAAACGTGGGTCCTGGGGCTGCAGACAACCTGATGTGCTCGTAATTAGTCCATTTTGGAACAGTCAAACTTTATTTGGGTGAGGTTGAGCAAAAAACAAAAAAAGAGCTGTGCAGGAGCTTGGTCCTGATGACACAGCAAACTGATGGAGTAAAAATGGCACTCAGCCAAGCTTAAAGGCTGCTATGCTGTATCACATGTGGCATATATGGTTAATTAATATAGCACAGTTCATTTTCCGATCAGCCCATCTGATGGTTGATGACTGTCATCAGTACTAATTAGGCAAACTAGAGTAGCCGCCTACTTATGCAGTTGATTTTGGTGCCAAAAATCATACTGTGGGTGGTCATCAATAAGCTGGAGCTGATGCGGGAATGTCGATGGTCTGTCAGATATTCCGGTGGGACTTGATTAGTGTTTTGGCACCGCCATCTTGAACAATACTTTGCCTCTTGTAACTCACATAGCAACCATCCTTTCCATGTTTTCTTTGCTGTTTATTTAGCTTGTATTGATGATTGAGCAGAAGTATTGGTTCAGTTTAGCACTGTTACTCCTATTACTTTGGAAAGTTCCAACTACAGATGAGGTAGTGACCAACTTGTTTTTGACAAATATCTGCTATGGATACCCTCTGCAGTGCATTCAAGTCTCCCTGCAGCAGTTTAACAACAAGGCACACCGATGTTGATCTTGCTCCATTACCTTCTCATGGTAGATAGGTAATATTCGTCTTTCATCATATCTTCCATCTCAGCAAGACAGCGTGAAAAGACCCATCATAACCTTGAATGCAAATGTATTTTTAGTTTTGCGATTTTTTTTTCTTCAAAATATTAATTTGACTTCAGTAATAACTTGTTTTATCTTTTTTTCAACTTGGTCAAATCATAAGACTAGGGAGGTTTTTTTAATTGATCATATGTAAAGCTGGCCAACATTGTTATGTTAATGTATGCATAAAACCAGTGGTTCTCAAATCGGGGTTTGTGCACCCCTGGGGGTGTACGTAAAGCGGCTTCAAGGGGTACGTGAGATTTTCAAATATATTTAAAAAGAAGTGTAAATGCAAAAAAAAAAAGCTTGATCACAGCATTTGCCTCCCCGCCACCAACAACGTCAAAAATCCTCAGACAAGCACAAGCCCAAATGTCTCACTAAAATGTCTCAGTAAATGCAAAAAAAAAAAACAAAACTCATTTCAGTTTGCTATGCAATATTCAATGTTGACACTTGGTAATGTTGTCAGTCTTCTTATTAAATATGAAATAGATATTTTTCGATCATATATCCACAGGGAAGATACAATGACATCATGAACCGTCATTAAGATTGTTTGGCTGGTAGAGTCCAAATGTTATGTCCGCCAAGCACAAGCTACTTTTAGATGCATTTGCACACTGGTCTCATCCAACCCTTCTGTAACAGTCAAACAAATGGAAACTGCCCATATCAAAATATGAGCAAACGGTGACATTTGGCATCTCTGGGCGGACGGGAATTCGCCCAACCAGTCGACCTTTGCTTTCTGGATCTGGAGTCGACGTTCAGTGGGGTCTCTCAGAGATTCACCAACGTAGATCTGCACACACACTTGACATAAGTTCAAATATAATGCTATTTGTCCCAAATACACGCAGCTTTCACATGTTAAAATAGCCCAATTTTGGATTACCCTGAATCTATAATCATGTCAAATGAATTGAACTTCTGGCAGAGTACATTCTTATTGAAAGTCAGCTCAAAGCTGTACAGCACTTGAAGACCGTGTCAGCATGTTCGTATTAGCAGGGGGAACAATTGCATATAGGGAAGGTGGAATGGTAATGAGTTCCGGATCACCAACTGCATGAACAATGCCCTTAGCAGAAGGGCTTCAACAAGTACCATCTGCAGAAGCATTGGAGTGAGGAAGAAATGTGTCATCTAAAGGACTAAATAACACTTTTTTCTTCTGTTGGGGCTTTTGGCGACAGTAGTGGCAGCGGTATGGGATGACTATGGCAGAAGACAATGTTGTGCCCCTACAAGGGTGTCAGTTCCTCTTTGACCCAATGCATGATTCATTACAGGCTGGACTGAGCAAGGACTAACAAGAAACTTATCTGCAAAAAAAAACGTTTCAAAGCTGAATAGTTGAAAATGCGACCGTTTTATTTTCAATAAAAATGCAACAAGACAGAATGATACCTTTACTTTCTTGTTCAAAGCTGAAAATGCATAAAAAAAAACTGTGGAAACATAATTTTGTGAAATATCGTCATCATCAGACAGAAACCCTGTGTGTCCAAATATCATCAATTTAATATTTTTTTTCACAAATCGACACAATAGGCCTTATGTTGGCTGTTATTTTTGTGCTTTATTAATCAATTTAAAGTGGTGAAAATAGACAGAGAACAAATGTATTAACTCTCTCGAACTGTCTGAGATGTGTTTTCATGAAACTGCACCACTTTCTTACTCCACAGGAGCCATGTGGCATTACGTTCTCTCAAGACCAGGGGCGGGCTGGCCTACGGAGAAGCCAACCGGCAAATTAAAGCAAAATATGGTCATGCATTTTACCAACCTTAACGTGGCATTGTATTTTGGGCAACTCAGCAAAGCAAGGTGGAGTTCCTTATTTCTTCAAAAGCAGTGATTATTGAAAATGTGGTTAATCCATAAATATTGAAGTATTTTTAATGGTGTAACAGCAGAACAATTACAGCTCCAGCAGCACAATTACAATGATCTTGTTTTAAAATTTTCTTCTCTTCACAGTTCTGCCAAAGTGGAGCTCTGAGCTCTACTGAGTGGCATTTCAGTTATGGTCAGCCAAGTCATTATGTTGATGCTAAAACATTCAATCTAATTGTCTGAGACCAAGGCACACTACTGTGTATCGTTAACCTCTGTGGGCATTGCCATTGACTTGACATGGTTGGTCATGCACCGTCCCCTCAGTATGGTGTGGCTTCCACATAGAGAGAAAAACAATTTGGATTCCTGATGTTCGCAAATTGCAAAATTCAGCATAAACAGGCCTATTCAATCTGCTTGTTATTAAAAACACATTTGGTGCGTACTTTTGGGCATACCACACACAAACACCTCAAAGCACCAACAGGAATCAATGTGCCAGACACACAAATTGCAAAGAGGCCCTGTTTTGGAATTGTTAGATAAGTCTGTCTACCTTGTAAAAGAAGGGCCCAGTTTACGAAAGGTATACGTGTGCAAAAACGGGAACCACACAAACAAAAGCTGATCTCCTAACTGGGTCTAACCGGGATTGCATCTGGCAAACAGGCAAAGTTGCTGCAGAGTTTGTTTTTTTGCATTATGTGAGGTGTTGTATGCAAATAGACAAACCCCAATTAGAATGACGTTGGGATGTTGTGTAAAATGTCAAGGAAAACATCATCAACATCCATCCCTCCATCCATTTTCAGACCCGCTAATCCTCACAAGGTTCGCGGGCGTGATGGAGCGTATCACAGCAGTTATAGAGCAATGGGCAGGGGACACCTTGAACTGTTTTCCATCCAATCGCAGGGCACACATAGACCAACACCCATTCACGCTCACATCATGCCCCGGGACAAAGTAGAGTGTTCCATTAACCTTTCATGCATATTTTTGGAACGTGCGAAGAAACCGGAGTACCTGGAGGAGAGTCATGCAGGAAGGCCGGAGCCAGTATCGAACCTTGCACATCTGCGCTGCGAGGCGGACCTGCTACCCAGTCAATCACTGTTACACCCTAAGACAAGATATGTAACATTCAATTTCATAGCTCACTGCTCAATGACTCTGCACATTGACGCATAGCAGTCATTGGGTGTTACCACTGCACAATGGTACCCTTGCATTACGGAAAATCTCTCGATACTTATATGTCATGACCTTGTTTATCATAGTTGCTGAGTATTGCAATACTAGTGTAACCTGTACTACCGGAAACAAATACATCATCACTGTGCTCACTGCACATTGTGACGAAGGTGTCAAATAGAGCTGGAGGAATTGGTACTACTTCTGTGATTTGGGCATGGTCCGGAATCAAAGTCAGCTGACGAGCAGAAACGTATTTTGCAGAATGTGTCATGTGCCTGCGAGCAAAGGTAAAGAGCACTTTTTTTTTCTTATCATCTTAAAATTGGCATTGACTTTTCGACTGGGCTGTCCTGTCCACAGTCAGTGAGTTGCGGTCTCAGACATCTATGGCCGCAATATTCTTGGAACTAAGAACAAAATATTTACAGTAGGTATATAAATATACAGGTAAGTATTGTCCAGTAAGGCATATTTGCGTTGTCTAATCTTCCTTACAACATAATTTTCTTATGTGGGGAAACAACTATGATACATGTCCTTGTTAACCATGAAAGTATTTTAACAAAATACATGTGTAACAACACAAGCAATAAAATGCAAACATATATGATCCGAAAATTGTTTGTAACACAAAAACTGCAGCATACAGTACGAAAAAACAATGAAAAATACAATATAACAAGACTAATCACTCAATTAGGACTATTTGCTACAAAATGAGACTAGTAACACACCTGGTGGCCTTTCTTACCACTCACTCACTGACTCTAACTTTACCTCCCCTTGATCACCACACAGGAGAGCGATGCTAAGCTGATGGAAGTTGTGCAACAAACGTTTGAAGCCAGCCACGGGACGCTTCGAAATCCTCGATGCCCATAATTAGCGTGTTGGAACTCGCCTTCTCTCTAATTAGCGGTTTAGTTAGCGGAAGGTTTTTAGCTACTAAAGCATTCCAGGAAACGTTCATTTACTCGACTGTCCGTCGAGCCACAAGCTATTTACTCTGAGCGGCTAATCGGATGCATTCCACTCTCTCTTCCACGGTCATTAACCTTTCTCTTCGGTTGGATGCCACAATCTACAGGACATAAATGTAAATGACTGAATTAAAAAAATATTCACTATTCCAGTAAAACACATGCCAATAGAGTTACTTACACGTCACCGTTTTGGATCCAATGAGAGTAAATATCAGTACAGACACAATTATTCCATAGTATTGAGCAGGACTTGCTTGAGTTTGTGCTTTTGTGTGTGTGTGTGTGTGTGTCTATATATATATAGACATGTCCACGTCTGACCTTGCTCTTGCTTTGTCTTAATGCTTTTCTCTTTCCAACCACTTTATCTGAAAGATGGTTGCGTCCCTCAACTGTCACACAGTGCACTTAGCACTCTTTATTACAGATGTGAGCATATCTTTAAAAAAAGCATAAGCATTCATCATTGCAAGCATAATCAATTCATCATCAATAAGATGCAAATGTATGATAACTAAAAACAACCAACCTAAGACTGGTTTTTGATGTTGAAAGTTGCAGCTTTTTTTTTTTTAATCATCCATCCATCCATCCATTTTCAGAACCGCTTGATCCTCACGAGGGTCACGGGGGGTGCTGGAGCCTATCCCAGCTGTCTTCGGGCAGTAGGCAGGGGACACCCTGAATCGGTTGCCAGCCAATCGCAGGGCACACAGAGACGAACAACCACCCACACCCACACTCACACCTAGGGACAATTTAGAGTGCACAATCAGCCTGCCATGCATGTTTTTGGAATGTGGGAGGAAACCGGAGCACCCGGAGAAAACCCACGCAGGCCCGGGGAGAACATGCAAACTCCACACAGGGAGGCCGGAGCTGGAATCGAACCCGGTACCTCAGCACTGTGAAGCCGACGTGCTAACCACTGGACTACCGGGCCGCCCTTTTTTTAATCAAATATTTTCAATTGTATTTGTGTTCCACTTTTTGTGTTGGTGAGTTTTTATGTAGCCAGGTATACCCATGTCAATTTAAATATATAAATAAATAAATTAAAGATGCAATATTTTTTCTGTACTCCTCTGTGTTGGCTCTTTACTCTGTCAATATAACCGATGTGCGTAAGTCTTGGTGCTATCATTGTTTGTTTTTTTTGGTTTTGTTTTCTTGTTTTTTAGTTAGTACATACCTAAAAGAATGGGGGCTGGATGGTTTTATAAGAGCAGATGCTTGCTGGTGCCATATGGTGCAATATACATTTGGTCCAATTAGCCGACTAATGGCAACTGCTATCGGTGACTAGTCAACTATCAAAATAATTGTTTGTGGCAGCCCTAGGTGAGAGTTGTCATTGCATAAAGTACGCAGACAGGGTTGTGAACATGAAGCTTTTATTCATGTGACATGCAGAACACTTGCCTAAGAATGCAGTAAATGAAACCAGAATGAAATGTCTGTGTGCAAGCGTGTGCATTTGTGTGCGTGGGGTGGAGGTTGGGGTTTTGCAACCTCCTCCCTGCTAACTGAACCTCCTGCCACCCCAGGTAAAACTCTCTAGAACTGTATTGTGACGCCTCAGATGATATTAATGAAATCAATATTTATTTTTGGGAGGTGTCGAATATCGGTGCACAGTAACTGATATCCCGAACTCATTTGAAATATATTGTCAGAACTTTCCAGTGTCTGAAGGACAATTGACAAAGAATGGAGGCTAGAATGTTTTGCCTTGACTTGGCTCAGTTTCGTGCAGACCATATTTGTCCTAGGAGGGTTCACTACAAAAGCAATAAACTAGGTTAATTTGGCAGGGCTTAATTATAATACAAATAAATAGCACTTCCTCATAAATGTCTCTTTGTTTCAGCATTCAGATTCTTTCATCCACAATTGTCTATTTTACAAGAGCAAATAATGCCCCCAAACACACATTTTAACTGCATTGTGTGTCTTGTAGTATCTTAATCTTTGTTACAGCCCCTCTGCTGTTAACGTAAGATTATGTGACCCATCAGAGACTTTAAATGTCCCTGATAAGAACCACAACAACAACAACAAAAAAACTTTGTTTTTACTGTTTTAAATTTAAAACTCAGCTCTTGCACCTTCTCTCTTGGACAGTTATTGATCTCACACCCATAACGTGCACCTGTAAAATGTCAGCGATATTTCATTGCAGAACTAAAATTTGACTCTTCAATTTTGTCAGTAGACAGCATACATAAGAATAATAATAAGAATAAGAAAACCTTTATTTGTCTCACAATGGATACATTCCAGATTTACAGCAGCAACGTTATGAAAGGAAGAAAGTAGAAGAACAAAAAGTATAGGAGCTGCTGTAAAGGCAGCCACTCTCGAGGCGCCATCTTGAAGTCATAGTAACATAATAAAATAATATAACACAACACAGACAGTCATTCAATCTTAACCACTTTTTTACATACTCTTTGTTGTTTGAAGCAGTTTTAGATGAAAGAGGAGAGGCTGAAGGTGCATGGTTTTAGTTTGTGAGGGTCGGTCATTCACAAACACATCCTGTTTTAGTGTCATTCCACTGTGGCGGTGATAACCTTGTTGCCGATCAAAGGGCAAGAAACCTCCAACCTTCTGCTTATTGCATGTTCCGTTTAAATTGATAAGCTAACTACTTGCCCAGTGTGACATGCCGCATCATCGTATCAATGGCTGTGGCAATGACCCCCACAGGGTCAAACAAATGATTATATTTACAAGGTGCACTTCAGGGCTGTTTGTGAAGGTGTGGAATAGAAATGAGTATCGTCCTTTTTAAGTAAATCAATTTAATGTCGCCAAAATCTGGTTCAAAGTCCAAGAGACCTCAACAATATCAAAATATATAACCTGTTCTGCAACTAAAGATGTCCGCCACCCCCAAACCAAACTTACCTTCCAAGAGAACAACGTTGAAGCACTCATCTTCATGATGGCTCAAAGATTACTGTGCTGGTGATTTAATTATTCTGAACATTGTGTAATTGGGATTTGCCATATAACAGCGCTAAATGGAAGTAACTGTTCGTACTATTGAATGCTGATCGTACCTTTGAATGCTGACCATTTATTTTGTGGATAAGCAAAGTTGCACTAGTCTGTACTCTGTGTAGCTGCTCAAAATGCTGCTTGCGCTGGCCTTGACCACCTCCCAACAAGATAAAACGAGAGCTCAAGATGTGCAGAGGGAGAAGGCTCCCTTGACAGATCTGTAAACGGTGTCCCTCCATGTTTTTTTTCTTTTCTTTTTCTTTCTTAAATGCATCTCATAATTTTTATACATACTTTTGTTTTCCTCATTTCATATCTTTATTTATTCAACAAAATGTGAAGTGAATGTATTTAACTGATTGTGAAAATTATAAATATCAAAAAACGTTGCTAACGGGTTATACTCACCCAAAAAAAAAAAGAAAAGTAACCTACAAATGTGGTCCAATGAATAATAAATACATCCAAAGTTATAATACAGAGAACATACTCTCTTGTGCAGATATTTTAAATATATTTACTTGAAAATGACATTGACAATGACCCCAACCTCCCTATTGTGCCCTTATGTGCTTTGGCTTCATTACAAATGATACCCCTGATGATGCTGACAACCTTCCTCCCATGTCACCACAATTTTAGATCCGGGAACATTGCCAAACAACAACAATGCTCGCATTTCAGATAATGTGGGGAGTCGCATCCTCAGCTCTGTGTCACGTTCATCCATCGGCTCATGTTGCGGTGCATTTTCTTACCGTTGCTTACCGGAACATTTATTTGTGCATGCAATACTTTGTTTTTCTTTTTACCCCACCCCCCTTCCCCCTCCAATTCTGCTGCTGAAGACTGCAAATTTCCCCAGTGCGGGACAAATAAAGGTTTTCTTATTCTTATTCTTATTCTTATCTGATATCTGGTTAAGTCATAAAGGATGCATATCAACTCAATTTAGTATCGACTGTGCTGCTAATTAGCTCCAATCTAATTTTGTCCTCAATCCCCACCTCCTTTGGGTTCACTCATCCCCCCCACCCCCAAGACCCTGAGGAAGTAAAGACACAATTGACTGCAGAATATGTCCATCCATCCATCCATTTTCCGAACCGCTTTATCCTCACTAGGGTCGCGGGGGGTGCCGGAGCCTATCCCAGCTGTCTTCGGGCAGTAGGCGGGGGACACCCTGAATTGGTTGCCAGCCAATCGCAGGGCACACAGAGACGAACAACCATCCACGCACACACTCATACCTAGGGACAATGTAGAGTGATCAATCAGCCTGCCATGCATGTTTTTTTTGGAATGTGGGAGGAAACCGGAGCACCCGGAGAAAACCCACGCAGGCCCGGGGAGAACATGCAAACTCCACACAGGGAGGCCGGAGCTGGATTTGAACCCGGTACCTCAGCACTGTGAAGCCGACGTGCTAACCACTGGACTACCGGGCCGCCTGCAGAATATGTGATATCACTCAATTTGTATTCCCAAGCCTCCAAACCATGTTTTTTTTCTAAGTGGAGTTATGATGTGCCCATGCAGTTTGATCAAGTGTCTGTTTGTTGTAAGTTTATGGACTGCAGGCGTGTCTCTGACCTGCCAATGAACTCCAATGATGGAGTCAGGCAACAGAACATCACCACTGTGTGGACCGCAAGCCTCATCAAAGTCTGCAGTATTTCTCCAACATAACATCATTTTAATTTTGATTGAACTCAAATCACAAGACCAAGTTACACAAGTTCACCAAAGGCCAGTGGTCCAGGAAAAAGCCCCTCATCATTTTTACTGTTTCAAAATATATAAAGCAACACTATACCTGCCGTGGGAAATCTCTAATTAAGGCATACTTCATATTCCTCAATGTTTATAAACTTCCACCTCTGGCAGAACTGTTCCCGATGTCCCGGTGCAGGCGGGGGATAGGACAAATCAGATTGGACCGTGTGACACACCTTTCATCGCCAAAAAGAGTTCGGTATTTCTCCATCCATGCATTTTGTAATCCGCTTATCCTCACAAGGGTCGAGGGGCGTGCTAGAGTCTATCCCAGCCGTCTTCAGGCAGTAGGCTGGGTACGCCCTGAACTGGTTGACAGCCAATCACAGGGCACACATAGACAACGAACAACCATTCACACTCACAATCACACCTAGGAACAACTTAGAATGTTGCATTAACCTGCCATGCAGGTTTTTGGAATGTTGAAGGAAATTGGAGCATCCGGAGAAAACCCACGCAGACACAGGGAGAACACGGGGAGGCTGGACCTAGAATCAAACCTTGCACCTCTGCACTGTGAGGCCAACGCGATAACCAGTCGACTGCCGTGGTGCCCGAGTTGGGTATTTACAATTACTAAATTGTAAATACATTAAAAAAAAACAACAATTATTTAAATTGAGTAATTAGCAGCCAGACATTGAAAGGATAAAGCTATTCAGAATATGGATGGATGGAAATCATGAATGAAAATAAAATAAAATAAAATGAATATAAAGCACACACCAGAGAAGTAAAACGGAAAAATAAACATATTATTATTTGTTTTATTTGTTTACTGTGCCTCTGGTTCCCCTGACCCAGGGGTCGGCAACCCAAAATGTTGAAAGACATATAGGACGAAAAAAAAAAATATGTCTGAAACCACAAAACAATAAAAGCCTTCTATAAAACGTACAATGAAGGAAACACATGCTGTATGTATGTAAGAGGCTGGACTGTCTCAGAATTGTTTATCAAACCCCCATACAATTTACTTTCGGACGCAGACGTGTCTGATCATTTCACTGACACGAAGAAAAGCAAAAATAATGCACCAAAACAAAAAATCAAGTGAGGAATCACAAAATAAAATCTATGGGTGCATTTGAGAACACACAACAAAGGAATAAATAACAAACAATTCCTAGACAATCCAGTCTCCTACATATATACAGCATGTGTTTCCTTCATTGTACGTTTTATAGAAGACTTATTTTTTTGCGGCTCCAGACATATTTGTTTTGGGGTTTTTTTCTTTTTTTTGTCCTATGTGGCTCTTTCAACATTTTGGGTTGCCGACCCCTGGTCTATACTCTATTTTTCTTGTAATAAATTCGTTTTCAGGACAAATTATAATTCTGCTGGGTTTTACATTTTTACCTTACAGTTTTGAGTGTCCACTCGATGAAACAGCTGCTGTATAAGAAAATACAGATGGAACAAAATCTGGACTACCATGTTCCAGGGATGCTTTACCTGTAAAATTAAAAATAAATAAATATAAGGATGTAAATTATAAATATGCAGTGATATATAGATAGACACACACGCCAATGTGTTTTGGTGACGCATGTTTTTACCATTTGGCGTTAGCATGGCTGTATATGTTTGTTTTTAAAATGTACATGACGCATTGAAGAGTTACTTCACACGCAAATTGTAAACACATTTGACTATAAAGACTACATATCAACTGCTTCACTCAGTTGTTACTTTCACAAATTGAACATTATTCTGGGCTTTCGCAACATAGAATATAATTTGACATGCTATATCTAATTCCCAAGTACTTACCAGAGATGAAGGGAGCACTGCAAAGACAAGCATTCTTAATTGCCTCTCAGTCCAATTCTGTCGTATCGCTTGTAGCCACAACTTTCAACGTTTTTTCTTGAAGGGGTGTTTACCACCAGGAATTCCATTAAAGACGAACTCTCTGTGTGTGCTCTTTCTATTCTGACAACCCACAGCACAGCATGAGGATGGCATGACTTTGTTCTGTAAAGCGTGTTTTCTGCCTCCCCGATGCGCGCGCAGCCAGATTTAATGTATGCACACGTCACATGAAACTGGTCGATAGAAACGTGTGTCGCAGGCTATGACGCAAATCTTGAAATGTAATATTTATTCTACACATTTTTACAGCATTGCGAAACGTTAAGAACATATGTGTCATGTTTCTACTCCTACAGAAACCTTATATAAAACACAAAAATAGATTTCCCTCCCACATCTATTTTCCATTAAGCTCCAGGGAGCCACTAGATGGCGCTAAAGAGCGGCATGCGGCTCCGGAGCCGTGTGTTGCCGATCCCTGCCGTGACCGCACGTCCCCACACAGTGAAATGAGAGCGATCAAACGGAAAAAAGTTATGTGATTCTAAATTACATGGTTTTGATATTTTAATGATTTTACAACAAGTGGTATGCCGTGCCATCAAAATATTATGTCAGCACACAGCACTGCATTGCGCTGCATTTATTTATGATTATTTTTAAATTGATGACATTGTTTAAACTGTTGTGGTGGGAAACCAAACCAGGTCAGGGTTTCCTGTTTCAAACTGTACAATCATTTGTTGAAATGAACTGATTAATTTTCAAAACTTACACAGCATCGTGTAAATGAGACCAGTAAGCAAGGACTCAGTTCTAGATGGTACAATGTTAAGGACAATTTTATTTTCCGTACAGATGCCTTCCAAATAAGCGGTGACCTTATTGAAACTGTCCGATGAGATAAAAGCCTTTTTCTACATGACTCTTGCTTCACTCACACTCATTTTTCCACAACCATCTCACATCTGTAAGTCAAAAGCATGTCGTCAGCTCTCAGGGTTGCAGAGCCAAGGCACAATTAGTCATCATCTTAACAACCAAGGTAAGATTAGATGTCAAGGGGGAAATAAAAACCCACAAATGGATCCAACCATTCGCTCATTGCAATATCTGTGTCAATGTCACAATGCTCCAGGTTCCAAAACAATCATCTGTAAACTGGGTGGGGGGTAGAACAGCTTTTCTCTTCTCTCATTGACAAGACCACAATGCCCCAGTGATGTTACAGCTACAAAAATGAAGGCTGCAGTTTCCAGAGAACAGACTCCTCTTTTTACAGTTATTTACTACAAGATCAACACAACCTTAAGCAACGCTCATCAGAAATCCCAGAAGAAAAAAAACGAAAAAAAAACATTTTCACTTGTCTGCACTCATTACAGAACAGGACTAAAAACATTTTAAACAATGTTTTGAGGATGATCTTATCGAAGTATAATACACTCATGAGCATCAAGTTAGCTTTTCAGGAAGCAGCACTAATTGGTCATTAAATCGTGTTTGTACATGTTAATCATTCCCTGGTTTGCAGTGCAATCTACAACTATATTGTCACGGATGACCGATGCCCTTGCTTTTGAAGTTTGCTGTGTGAAAGATGACTGTTGTCCGGACAGCTGGGATTTTAGTTCCTTCACCTTTCTCCTTCTCTGTTTGCTTTTTGGCGGGAACTCTGTGTCATAGTTTTTATGAACAGTCCGAAAATGGCGCTTCACATTTCCCTTCTTCTGGAAAGTCATAGCAGAGTTACAGATGAGGCAAATGCACTTTGAAAACGACATGGTAAAAAAAAAAAGTCTACCACCACTCCTTATGGTAGTGGCGGTAGGTCTTTGGCTTTTTACTTAGTCCAGCTTTTCCAATCATATTTATCTCCTGTCTCATTCTCAAACTTGCGAGAGTTGTGCAGTAATTAGCGAAGTTGAATGCGCATGCGCAGTGATGCGTGTGGCAGAGAAAGTTCGAATGTCATTTTCAGGATGGATTAAAAAAATATATATATAATTGTCAGGACCGATTTCCTGTGATTTGTAATTTGACTTCTTAAATAAAGATTGTTGTTTGAAAAAAAAAAACTGTCAGGATGGATAGTCGACCTGATCTACCCACAATGCCTTTCAGATCGCCTGGTCGATCAGGATCGACGTAGTGGGATCCCTCAGTACATTTTTGTGTATGTTTAATCAACCTTTGTTCAGTCAAATATACAAATATGCTGAAAAACACCAACACTAACATGCAGCCATCTCGTTAACTCTGCGTACCACGTCTTAGACGCATAATTTTCCCGCGGGACGCACAGTTCCAAATAATGTGCGTTTTTGGGACTCATACCTTTCTGATCAGCGAGTCCCTGGGACTCGCAGGGCTCAAACTGTAAAATTATCACTGAACATGTAATTGATGCATTTAAAATGGCCTGCACACTGAAAAGTAAAATTTTCAAATGAAAGCGCATGATCGGAATGTTAAATAGACTCTAAAGTTCTGAACACGCTAGTGTTTAAAACAATTATGTGCAAGTCTCTGTAGTAAAAGTGATCAAAAGTCATTTTCACTGAAGCTGAGTCTCTCTTGTTCCAAAAATAATTTATGACCATATCTATCCTTGTTGACTCCACGCATTTGTTGTTTCCACCACCTATGTGGGATTTGACCTCATATGGGTCTATTCAGACTATTGTCCGGTCTATGTGCCAAGCTCCCAGTTCAAAGTCAGTATTATTTTCAGTGCATAGTTTTGATCGTTATTTTGGATGTAAAAGCAAGGAACTTGTTTATTTTTAGTAACATCCGGATTCAAGATGATAGGGGTAACTGGGGTCAGACAACAAAGATTGTGTCAGTACTCTAAAGAGATTGGCTTGGGGTGATGCACTGTTTTATTTATATATTTTTCATTGGCATGCTGTCATTCCTGCTCTCTGACCCCTTCTCTGGCAATGGTCTCCTTTCCTGTAGTGGTGCAATTTAGGGAGATGATTGTCTCTGCATCACCTTCGTCTCACCACCACTCAAGCGCAATAGCCTTCAAAGAACAGAATCCAAGTGTGCAAGTCCTTGAAGATGGCCACCTTTCTCATGCCATTAATTCAAAAGGTGTCCTCCTCTGCATTAAATATGACTTTGAAACGGAAGTAATGTGGCACTCTCCATCATATCTTTTTGCAGACTCAAGAAGCACACTTTCAATTTATTTAAATGTAACATTTCAGAAAATGTATTACATTATTGGACATTGTGATTTCCTTAATTCTATTGAAATATAATATTTTGTAGATGCCGTGAATGCCATCACAGTGACATTCTTTGTGAGCTGTGACTCAACAAATCAGTTGCACTGAAAGAACAAGGTACAAAGCAGCAATTGTCACGTGTGCTTGATATGCAAGATCAAACCTCCAGTGCTGTGAGACCTCATGGAATATGTGTGCATGCAAATAAGTTGTGTGTGTACCTTTGGATTTTAAAGGAAGCACATATAAAAGGAGCATTTTTCTCAGATGTGGAGAACAGAACAGAAATCCTGTGTGTTCACTAAATACCAGATGTGAAGAACCGTGACGTTGTACAAGAAAGAGATGGAAAATATTTTTCACTACCTGTTTCAGACTCGATGTTCATGGTTTTCAGTTCAAAAAGTCACAACATAAAGCTGCTGATTTGTTTTGCTACATTCAGCTTGTCATCCTTCTGAAGTGGCCTTTTTTCCTCAGAACAACATTACATTTTGTCTAAAAAAAAACACACACAACAAACAAAACACAAATAGTTATTAGTTGCTTTCCCCCGAAGTGCATCTCAAATACTCACCTATAATATTTGTCAAGAGACCACGACAGCTGAGCTAAGCTGCCCCACTGGCAAATTAGATGTAAGATGAATCAGGCATTTAGAGATAGCACACACAGACAAGCGATAATACGAATAATTACTCTTATTTACTAAAATATTCTGAAAACCATCAGATGGTATATACCGAGAGGAGTCAGAACAATGAGTGAACGGCAAAGATCGAATATCTCATTATCTAAAGGGGGCAATAGGGTTTCATCCAAGATATGTATTTATTATTTTTTTTCTGTAAACTCTGAGACGCAGCACAGAACCACGCTTTTGGGCGGATAAGGACACTGTCTACTTTATGAGTGTGGTAAAAGACATGAATATGTTTTGTTTTTTGTTTTTTGTAAATGAGAGTAGAAATGTCTATTTGAATCACATTGGCAATGCACCGCAGTGTAGATGGGGATATTCCAATTGACCACACTTAAATCTGTGTATCATTTGTTTTTCAAAACAAAACGGGAAGTAAAAAAAAAACAAACAGTAGTCATTCCAAAAGCTAAAATGGAAAAACCTCATTTTCTGATTTCCAATTGACTGCACAAAATGGAACGGAAAAAAACCAAAACAAAACAACGGGCAGTTATAACGGGCAATTTGGACATTTCAGGTACCTATTCTGCCGCAAGTGGCCCTGAAGTGAAGTTGAACCGAAAGAAAGCTTTCACCTGACTCACAGGAACTTCACTCATTTCTATCGCAATGTGGGCAAGAGCGGGAAGAAATATAAGGAGTGCATTTGGGACATTGGTCTTCGGTGGAGGCTTAAGTGACCTAATACACATCATAGTACCTCCATCACGTTCGAAATTAATATACAAACACGCATTATGCTTGGCATTAGCGAGAGAGAGAGAGAGATTCTGCATATTTAAGGATGCTATTTGCTCAGGGGACTCGTCGCTCAGTCTTTAACTTAGCCTTTGGAGATGAAAGACTTGGTTTCAAGTCAAGTCCCGCTATGCTAAAAATGTCAAATAATTTTTCAGGAGGTGCTAGTGTGCTTGCAGTCTCCTGTAGATGTGCCCTTGAGCAAGCCATCATCCCCACCTTCCCAGCTCAAGTGGTGCAGCAACAAAACTACCTCCTCTTTTTTGTTGGGCTACGCTGAGTGCCGCTGACAGTCTTAGGTAGCTGAAACCGTGATCGCCATTTTGCCTACGGTACACAGCAAACCATATTCCGATCAACTTTCAAGTTCATTGTTTTACTTTATAGTGCAAAATCACAACATAGGTGTCTCAATGCACAAAACATAATTATAAAACAATCTCACACGGATCGACGTGTACAAACAGACAGCAAGACAGGAAACTAAACAGATAACAGATAGTATACATTAGCGATTGACAATACATGTTCCTGCATTGGCAGGAACAATGAAGTACCATCATGATTTACCATTCAAAAAAGTATCCTTACTCGCTGAACTGCTTTTTAGAAATGTGGCTTTAGTAGGCCACAAAGAATGCTCTCCACATAAACTACAACTCTCATAGGAAATAGGATACAGGGAAGTGTCTTTAGTGTTGCTTGGCAGCATAACAAAAGGCCCATTAGAGCTAATTAACATCTGTTTCTGGCTCTTCAGCGTGATTTAGGTTGTCAAGCTTCCTTTAGAACAACCCGACTGCCAGGCACCAGCAGAGGCAGGAAGGACGCTGTCGTTGCTGCTTCGCACACAAACTCAATTCCTTGTACATAAGCAGAGTGCCACGAGGCAGATCTGAGCTCAAACCATCACAAGGATGCTGCCACACACACACGTAGATATGAATTGTATACTCATAAAAGCATTATTGGAGTGTTTGTGTAATACTCTTCAAAAAGTGAAACTTCTGTAATGCATTTTTTTCCCCATTTTTTTTTTTTTTGGTGCACTGGAGCAGTAGGCCGGGTACACCACAATCTGGTTGCCAGCCAATGGCAGGGCACGCATAGATCAGCAACCATTACAGCTAGGGACAATTTAAGCCATTGAATCAACAAACCATGCATGATTTTGGAATGTGGGAAGAAACCGGAGGACCCAGAGAAAACCCACTCAGGCAAAGGGGAGAACATACAAACTCCACACAGGCCTGGAATCAAACCCTGCACCTCTGACTGTGAGTCGACTGCTGTGCCGCCATAAATATATATTTTCTATCAGCTATAAATCGACAAGAGCAGACCATTTAGAATAAATTTGTAAGGACAGTGTGTCAGAGATGTTCGCTCGGACGGTCGACAAAGGCTCGAACACAGGAACAGATTGTCTTTCTCTGCCGGCAGGAGGTGCAGTTTCAAGGAAGTCACTCACCGTGAGCTTCCCACCTGACACCCGACCTCTGCAACCTCTGCCGGCCTTTTTATTGACTGTATATGCAAATGACAAGGAATACATCAGAAAAACACTCCCATCTTCATTAACATGTCGCACCCCTGGGCGGTCCAAATTGGGCCGCCCCAAAGACAAAGCATTCCCATGGATTCAGCACCAGCGTCCATAAACTAACAGACACGTCGACATTTTAACGATTGGCGTCCCTCTGAATTGATATGTGGTAACCTGGCTCGTGACCCTTTCTCGTGATGGAGCGCACAAACACCCCCTTCCGTCCAGGGTTAAATCTTCCTTTCTGAGATAAGGAGCGCATGGTCTGGTACCATGCGCTCGGGTCCCTTGGCCTCGAATTGACCCCTGATTCTCTGTGCCTCTAATGTGTGCCAAATGTTCTGAACACAATCAAGCATGTAACAAGATGAATATTTAAAACATGACAACATTGTATTTTCTATTCTAACACAGTGTCCAAAATGTGCAATTACAAAGCAGATCTTTTTAACTCTCTGACACTTGAATGTGTCTTTCTTTTTTTACATTTAAAAAGTGGGCTCTGCAAATATATTATAATAAACTCTCCCTGGATAGAAATCAATATGTTCAGTACATTTAAAACATTTAGACATACACCATTATTAAATATAAGCTTTAGAAAAAAAAAAAATTGAATTCCAATGGCACAATGGTTTAGGCCATGGAAATCAATCCCAACCTTATCACACTAAGAGATGTCCACACAGTGGCCCATGTTGCACCACTGATGCTACACCTGCTGTGATTTCTCGTGTTTAATCAAAATAAAAACACATTTAATTTAAAAGCAGCACCTCACATGCGTCTTGATCTAACACAATTACGACATTGTCCCAAAAAGTCATACAATCGATAATAATGTCTTCATACTTCCTCAGATTATAAGGTAATAATTAGTAAGAGAAAAACGTGCAATTACTTTATATATTGTCCCAAAAAATGCAAGTTTTATCTGTCACACAAAGCAGCAGTCAAGCACATTGTGGCCAAAAGGACTGCACGGGCTTTATCAGCTCGGCAGACAATAACCATTCAGCATGTGGCAAGATCTATCAATGTGGGCCATGGACTGTATTACAAGGTCTTAGATCGCAAAGTGGATGGGCCTCTCAAGGGGAACGAGCTGAATTTGCCAGAACTGAGCAAGTGGGGCAAAGCTGCATAGTCAAGCAAGGAAAATGAAAGTTGGGCTGCCTCCCTCTCGTTCTACCAGAAAGGAGGGCTCATGCTTGATTGAAGAGGAGATGTTAGAGGGTAAAGACGATGGGCTCCGTGGCAATAATGATTGAGAGGAGATCACAGACAGGGAAGTGGAGTTATTGTTTGGGGAAAACAGGTCAGTGTTTGTCATCATCACCACTGGTGTCACTCGTGGCAAGGGTTCAATTTTTTTTTTTGATCCACAGCCAATGTGGCAGGTGACCCAAAAAGTTACAGTATTTAAACAGTACCTGGATTTCAACCAACCATTTTTTTATCTCGATACCGTCATTTTTATCTATAACCCTTACACGATCTCTGTGTGTTTCTCGCACTGGCTGTGGGAAATATCGGCATTTCGTGCAGCCAATGGGTGGATTAAATGTCATCATACACCATTGCGGCACAGCATTTCTTGGAAATGTAGTCACCGACAGGGTTACAAATGGCGGTAGAGGTAAACATAGCTGTTCAGCACCCGAATTGTCTTTATTTTGATTCTGTTTCCAAATGATTTTCGACTGATTCTTTTCAGGGGTGTCCAAACAATGGCCATTATTTTCAATGCCCTAACCCGGGGGTCGGCAACACGCGGCTCCAGAGCCACATGCAGCTCTTTAGCGACATCTAGTGGCTCTCTGGCGCTTTACAAAAAAAATTGAAAATGGAAAAATATTTTGATAGTAGGCTAATATAGTTCAAATAGATATAGATACATGTTGCAGCTCCGAAAAAGGAGAGCTGTGGTGTTGTTGTTTTTTTAAATACACTTTATTTATACTTTTAACAGTCTCAACAAACACAGACACGTCTGTCCGACTCCGTGCCTTCTCTCTTCTCGTTCAACTCGAGAGGTGTTCAAAGACAGCCTATGAAAAACGTAAATTCATGATGACTTTACTGACACTAAGAAAAGCGAAAATAATGCACCAAAACAAAAAATCAAGCGAGGAAATCACAAAATAAATTATATGGGGGCGTTTGTGAACACACAACAATTCTGAGACAGTCCAGTCTCCTACATACATACAGCATGTGTTTCCTTCATTGTAAGTTTTATAGAAGGCTTTTATTTTTTTGCGGCTCCAGACATATTTGTTTTTTTGTTTATTTTGTCCTATATGGCTCTTTCAACATTTTGGGTTGCCGACCCCTGACCTAACCATATGATCGAAATCCTTGTGGGTGTAGCAGGAGTATGTGGCTCCTACGATCGGCGAGCTTGGTTAAGATTTATCAGAAGCTGCAGATCCACCTCGCGTGGATGCTGGCGTGGAGGGCAGCAAAGCCAGGAAAGCCAAAGGTGATACCAGGCAGGAATCGACAGGATCCAGGAAGCACCATAATGAAGTAACAATGCATTTGGGAATGAACGCAGGATGAAGAGTGTTTTCGCTTCCGTTTTAGCCTCATCAGCTGACCGCTACGTTTGATGTGGCAACGCTTTTGCCATAAATGAAGAGCATGAACATGGAAGAGTTCTGCTGGGATGTCTGTGCCCTCTCCCCCCATCATACCCAAACGCACCCGGATCTCTGACGTCATTTTAAAAATTCAACGAAGATCGGCGATCATAAACGTGCAGAGACTTGGTCAGTATAACAGCAAGCATTAAAAAAAAAAAAAGCAATGGTAGGGTCACCACACATTGTCTGCCATTTTGTAACAAAAACAACTAGTATTAAGACAGGAAAACACACACATCCGTTTGGGGGGTTTGAGGGGGGCACCAAAGGACTTCTCACACACAGCCCCATTCCATTAATTGGACTGTGACTGGGTGATGCAGGCTACTACAAGTGGCATTATTTAATTCTAAGCATGAAAAACTTCAAACTTGAAGGCAAGCCTGTGGTCGAATAAATATGCGATGGCAATACACAGTCAAATGCAAGGCCATGACTATGTAGCAAGTAAATTAACCTTTAAATGTGACACAGCAGACCAGATTCACTTGGGCCTTTATTGTTCCTAATATACTGTATTCATTCTCTCTTGCGTCTCATTACACCAATTTAAGGTACATGATCTAAATGTTTTTAGTTTCATTGAGGGACAATAAAGATAATATAGACTGGAATGGCCAAAGTGGATTAATTATGATAAGCAGCAAATGGAGCAGAATCTTGGAATAACGACTGACATTTATGTGAGTCGCAATCAAATATTTATTCCTATAAATCCAGTCAGGTTGAAGACTGCATACACTGTAAGTCCCTCTAAGATATTGAATGAGATCACAAACATTTCGTCAATGTCAAGCTAATAATTTTTAATTTTTGGAACTTTATTTTTATGAAACATCAACACACAACATAGGACCTTCCTTGACAAGATAACTAAAGTAAGAAATAGAAGAACACATTGCGACCGAGAAAGCCGAGTGAGGCTGATGAGTGAAAAATACGTGCATAAATTGACATAACATCTGTGTTCCCTTCACGAAAGACTTCCGTCTCTTTTTGAAAGACATTAGACATCAGTTGTAGCTATGCAGTAATTCTTTATTTAGATTTATGCAGGTGTACCAAATGTGTTCAGAGAGTGAAACAGTCAAATGATGTAATGAGTTTAAACAGTAAATGGCTCACTTACTGGAACGTGTGAAAACTCTGCTTCTGTCTGATACTATGGAGATTTATACAGTGCCAAATCAGACCAGCGTACATCACAAAGAGTTTTCACTATGTATGTATCTTTCTTAAAGGAGCAAAAAAATACAGTACAGAAAATTTACCGTTCGGTTCAATTCAATACTTAAATGTCACGGTTCAAGATTTTTCCCAAACAAAATATGTATTCATTCATCTTTTAATTGCAACACGTTCATGCCTTTTGAAAAATGTTATGATTCTTTATGTTTTTAGCTCACATACCTCTACATTCCCCCTGAGGATGGAATGTCAAACCAACTGAGGATGGTTTGACATAATTTCCTCTTTGGTCAACGCTCTGTACAATCATTACATTTTCGTCTTTTCATCCTCAGCCCACCGGGCGATGTTCGGTCACACTCCAGGAGGTGTTGTGTTGGCAAAGAGTGTGAACAGCTGATTCTGAAATACAAATGAAGCGTCCATGACGTTTTCAGAAATGCAAACAAACAAGGTTAAAAAAAACACCTGCTTGGCGCCTCTATTTGTGGGCAACTCCAAAGTGGAAGAATGTGCATATTTAACAATGTATAGTTTCATTTGATGTGTGCTGTTTGGTATATTGCATTGTTTGGGAACATGCACATATGCATATGTCCCTGATTGCTGTACTTCCTTGAAATCAGGCTCACTTTGAAATACAGAACCATTTTGCCAATTTACATTGCGCTTGCGCTGTCGGATATCCAATTCACGTCAGGTATGTCACCACCTTATTCCTTGGGACTCTGATGGCTGCAGCTTTCTGTGAGACACCGGAAGTACCAGTGAGCCAATTGTTACAGGGGTATTCGTTTCCCAGAGGAGTTTCTTTGAATATTTTGTGTTGACCTTTCTCAATGATCACCAGCCCCTTTGTTGCACTGTTTGGGGTTCTACTAACAACATGAAGAAGTTGCATCTGTGTCTACAAGAGAAAGAGAAAATACTGTGAGAATACCTTAAATACATTTCCACCATCTACCCGAGCATTAGGTTGTGTTAGGACAATCCGCTGAAAGAAATGTGCCGGGTGCCATTTAAGGACTGAGAGCAGTGTCACAAGAACATCCGGTATGATTCCATTTGTATGGGGGGGACACAACACTCTAATATTAGTCTGGCAGCATGTACTTATATCTTTATCTGAGCTGTTCAAATCCGACATGCATTAAGACTCTTGCTGATCAGTATTAAGCTAAACATGTGAACATTTCAGCAGAGACATAATAAATTGTTCAACAATACAGTATTGTGACTGTTGTTGTTTACCATTTTGTTTTGTTTTTTCAGAGCACATACTAGGAGATGTGGTTACCCGTGGGAAGTCGTGGGGTTGATGCATGCACGGCTCTACAACGGGGCTTGGCTAATGACTATAATGTCTGTGTTTCATGTGTTGTCTTGTATTATTTTGTCATTTTTTTGGTCAACTTTTCTTTTGATGGCGGCGCGGACACCCGCAGCGGCTCCTCTTGTTTTATGTTGAGGGGGAAGAAATTTCATCTGTGCTGTATGTTACACACACGTACAGCACATATGACAATAAAGTGTATTCAATTCAATTCAATAACCCTGTCAGAAAAAGAAAAAAAAATCTAGCCCCCCTTTCACCCCAGCAATGTATCTATTTATGTTTGAAAACCGAAAGTTCACAATTGGACAATCTGTTCCAATACAATTCCCCTATCCATGTTTGTGTTGCAGATGTCCCTACCCCGTGCATGTTTGTGAGTGCAAGGAGGTGCAGGGTGAGTCTTTCAATTACAGTCAAACCTCAGTTTGCGAACGTCTCGGTTCTCGACCAATTCGGTTTTCGACCAAACATTTTGAGTTTGTTATGCCTTGGATGACGAACAAATTTCGGTTCTCGAACAAACTGAGCGCACTTGAATGCACTATTTGACTCCTCTCGCCTTCCTTACACAAGGAAGTGACGCTTCCTCGGGTCGACGAGGAAGTGGCGCTTCCTCGTGTTGCTTTCCATTGTGAGCAGATGTGTTCAGTAAACATTTTTATTTTAAAAAGAGCGTGGTTTCGGTTTTCGAACAGCCTTCTGGAACGGATTATGGCCGAAAACCGAGGTTTGACTGTACTTGCATATTAGGAGTGCGTTCAGAAATAATCTATGGACGTACACTGGTTCACTGCGACCGTTCGGAAACTTATAGCGTTGCTCAGATTTGTCGTTCGGCTATTCACCAAGGTGCAACGGGCAAGGTGCGCCAGTACGGGCTGCATTTGAAAATTAAAGCACTTGCCACCTCTCTGAATAAACCCATTCTCAGCGTAGTGCACGGGCGTCAGAGGGAATTTCCGAGTGCGCCTTTGGTTGGAGTTACCTCACTTGCTGTCCATTTCAGCAATGGATTGCTTTGTGAAGGAGAAAAGTGCCAATTGGAAAAATGAGCCCGTTCCAACTCCTGAATTATTATTTAATGAATGTTACAGGTGTATAATTTGGGCGTACAATTTGGGCGTTTCTGTCCCATTGAGTGTGCAGTGTACATGGAAGGGAATACAAAATCAATCATGGTGATTGGATGGTTGGGGTCCAAATTTCTACCTTCAGCCAAATTCATACCTGCAATTGAATACACACCTCTTTCACGCACCACTACCGTGTTCTACTTTTATTAAAAAAATAAAACGAGAGGACCTCCCAAGTGAGCGAAGTCATGAAAAGTGATGTTTTTTTTCCTTCATTCCCTCACATATCAATCAAGTCCCACCTTAGCCATGGGAGAGATAAAATCCTGGCACCATGCCTGGGTTGATGTAAGATTAAAAGTTTGCCTGGGTTCAATGTCTTCTTGAATGTCAATAAGACTGTCCAACCTCTTTCTATCAAAACGTCATTAACTTTATGACGTGTATGTACTGATATATGGCAAATCTTTTGACATTGCTCACTGCCCCACGTTGTGAAGCGACAGAGTTCAGGAAATAGCTAAAATTCCAACTGTACATTGTCACTGGCTGGCCACTTTTGTATGACATCCTCCTACTCAACTACATTTGGAGGGAGTGGTATTGGATTGTTTTGTTGTTGTTTTTTTTATTTTAAGATGTGACAATTAGCTTTCCCATATTGTTAAGTCTGTAACTGTCATGGAAAGTGGACTCACAAGAACAGTTATCATGTACCTAGGCAAACAAAATGCCAGTTTCAGTTCATGCCGGAGGTGAGGACCATAATTCATGCAAATGCTCATGGGGGCGAGGAGGTGACCCTTATGGGAGCTGGATTGCTATCACCAAGTCATGTACGCTACAACTTATATTCCATTTCAGAATACAAAAAAATTGAGTGTTCATACACAAGTATTGCTGGCATCTGACAGAATTCTTGCACATCCAAAACCATCACCTTTTAGGGGAAAAAAAGGCATGTTTGTTGAGCCATGTATTATGACCCTGTGGGTCATTTTTGTGTTTGTTTTGTGCTCCCGTGTCCTCTCTCTCCTTGATGTGCTTGTTTGTTTGATTGAGTGAATGAGGAGCAGGTGTCGCCTGATTGCCGACGCAATTGGTCAAGGAGTGCCTACCCCGACTCATTGAAACA
Organism: Hippocampus abdominalis; assembly: GCA_018466805.1. Lineage (NCBI taxonomy): Eukaryota > Metazoa > Chordata > Actinopteri > Syngnathiformes > Syngnathidae > Hippocampus > Hippocampus abdominalis. Next base: position 4,747,327 of record CM031694.1, on the reverse strand, counting down.
GCTTGTCGCCTGCACTCTGTGTCCTCTCCAGCTTTTCCACTACCTAAAAATGTCAACTAGTGTTTGATTTGTGAAAGGTAAATATTGTGAACTATTTTCCAACAGCCAAGGGACAGTTAGGTACTTTTGTTGGCATATCTCGAAAGCTGTAGCACAACCCATATCAATATTTGGGAAGTTAAGTCAGTCAAGCAGAGTAGCAATAGATGGGAGAAGCCCTTTGGTTTTCACAATTTTTTCCTCCTGTTTTGGTTTTATAGGAGTTGGAATCTGTAAAAACTGGGGGAGCACTCATGGTTCCCCTCAGCTGGGACATAACACATGAACATCGTCAAAGACCGAATGCGATTTCTTCCCAGGTTTTGCCTTTTCGGGGTGACAATTTTGGATGAGCCCTCTCCAAAAGTTTCCACTAAGGGCACTACTTTTGCCTACTTCTTTCTCTCCATTTGCTCAAGACTCATTTTCATTCAGACATCGGTTTTATGAACTGACACATCAATTTGCTGACTCCAACCTCCCATATCTATCCAGGCTTGGGAACGTCACTGAGTTGTCCCAAGGGGGGCCCGGTGTCTCGGCAAGAGGCACCTGCTTCAAAGCCTTGATAGTGGCGTACTCACCCGCTGTCCTCTTCTTGCCAGGGTCTTCTCATTGTTCAGTATATGCGCTTGCTGGAGCGAATGCATTCTATTTCCTTTCCTTTTAATGGGAACCATTGCTTTGGATCGCAAAATGATTCAATTAAGTTTGTGATCTGAGATTCAACTGTAAATCTAGCCCTAATGTTCTGGAAAAGTGGGGCTTTACGGTATTGCTCTTGAGAAAATGAGACTTAATTTGTGAATGCCACTCCTTTGCAAAATGGCAGAATTTTGAAAGCAGACCGCTTCTAGGAATTTAATGAGGTGGATTGGCAAGCAGGTAAATTGCCATGTTTCCTTACTCCCCCAAGTCTGGTTGCATAAGTACCAGAGTGACATCCATGGCTCTAAAATGGGACCCAGCTGATCTGCTTCACATGGTCTTTAATGGGTATTGCTGCCACCCTTCACGAGAGCCTGCTGCAAGACACTTCGAACATAGAATTTAGCCATCTGGTGGCACTTTGCTGGCTCATTTTGGTACCGTCATGCAACAGCGGAGCATATTGTTGATTCGTTAGTACACATGTCCCACTGAGCCGACTTATCTATGTCTTGTAAGTGAATTCATCATTATTATTCTCAAGCTCATTCAAGCAGGTTCTGTGTGATTTGGACTTGCAATAGAGCTTGCATAAGGATACAATCTGTGAGGGTTCGAGTTTGGATTATCTGTGAAATTAGGTGAACACCTACGAGAAGTAGTATAATAATCGCTAAAGGAAGAACATTTCTGGATCTCAATTAACAGTTTGTTCTCAATGGATTTGTGAAGAAGAAAAATGAAGTTAGCTTTCTAAACGTCTTAACCTTCTGAAGTTATTACATTGATGTATATAGAATAGTATCTTCCTGATTTAATCATCCGCTGGAGCCAAGGTTGAATAAATGATGCAGTCAAAAACTATTTAAAAAAATCATCATCATCGGATCTGTTGATCAACTTCATTTACCATGAACAAACGATGAGTAAAACAAAATGCATTTGAGATATATATATATAATTCAGCCATTTTGCAGAGGAGTGGCATTGCACAATTTAAATAACTGAAACAAATTCACCAAGTAAGTCTTATTTTCTCAATAGAAATACTGTAAAGCCCCACTTTTTTAGAACATTAAGGCTGGATTTAGAGTTGAATCTCAGATCACAAACTTAATTTAATCCGTTTGCAATCCAAAGCAATGGTTCCCATTAAAAGGAAAGGGAATACAATGCATAATATTTCTCTTATCTATTTTTATATTGTATTTCCTCATTGTCTGTACAGTGTCCTTGGGTGGCATTAAAGGTGCTTTTAAATCAAATGAATTATTATTATTATAATATTAAATCTTGGCATTTGCCCGACTTTTATCCAGGCCGGCTATTAGGGACTGCAAGAAGAGAAAAGAAATGAGGACATGTAATCATTCCACTAGTTCAGAGAATAACAAATTTCATCTTGATGGTGGCTTTGTCAGAACTACCTTCCCATGTCTCGAGGCAGGTGTGTACCGTAGTCATAAAATGGGAGTGAGGGTGGAGAGGGGGCAGGGGGACAAGATGTCAAACTCTGGTTGAGGTAAAACAGAATACAAGTAAAAACATAAGTCAGATTGTTTCATAACCATTTGCAACACCAAGTTAGTAAAATATCCAACTCGTGAGTCAGCGTTTTACATACACAATGAGAAGGAAATGAAATGATTTCGAACCATTTTGAATGTTCTTTTTTGTTTGTTTGTTTTTAAACTCCAGATACTCTGATCTTATGCCAGTACTTTCCTCAATCCTCCATGAAAGCAGACAACTTATTTTTCTGTTTTAGGCAATGCCAAATATACTGATTGGACTGAAGATTGAATTTTGCCCATTTTCTGACATTTAACATTAATTACTGCCCCTGCAGCCATTCCAACAGCAAGAGTGCCGGGGCCCAATTTGAAATCTGAAAATCCGCTGAAGCCCACGAAAACCTCAACACATGCATCAGATCAATATAGCTGTCATGACCAGAATAATTTTATGTGACTGAGTGATAGCAGCCTCACAGGTTACAGTTATTACCATACCTTGTGTATACATCTGCTCATAACATTTGATCTCCAGGGACTGTGGTTGATAATAACACTAATTGTTTCTATGGTTGATATTGAAGTGCAACATCTCGCTGATCTTGAGGTGTGTGTTTTTTTTTTTAAATAATCCACATCATCCCTTAATGTTAAGGTCACCAATTAGTCATAAATTGGCTACATTACAACATGGAACAGTTTGAAGCAACTTGCATACATGAAATGTCTCATTTGCTGTCAATGTGATTGATCATCGGGATGGTGGCTGTTAATGATGCATCATACATTGGCAGTTCTCGAAAAAGTTTCACATTTTCAAAAGGAATTGAACTGTTTTAATGACTGTAAAAGTCAGAGCAAATGTAAAATGCAGAAGACAAATTTTATGTGGTGTGTCAACATCACAATAAATGTTAATTCCCCTCCCCCTCCCTTGCAGAAAGCACAGTCTAAGAAAATAAGTTTTCGAGGTCGTGATCATACAAACTTTTACACAATCAAGTGAGGCTACAGGATAGGAATTGTCTGAATGCATCTAGAAATTGTTGGGCTTCAAATAGAAGTCGCCAAGCAACAGTTACATTTAAAGCAGAAACTATGAAAATGATTTAATGGCAGGGGATGTACTGATACAGTCCTGTTAAACAGGTAACCAGGGAGCTGTTTCAAAAGAGATGATGTTTATTGTTTCTTGTTTTGATGTGCATGCTTGTCAGTTTGGGAGCATGCTTCAGGGTTCTTTTTTTTTTCTTCCGCAAAGTAAATGGATCATAAATCTACTTCATGTTCTTCTCCATATTATGCAGTCTTGGGGCTGGAACAGGCTATTGCTCACTGCCTGCAGCTTGTGAAATTGGTAGTCATGTTGTCCAAAAAGGACATCAAACATAGCCCAAAAGTATATTACAATTTAGAATGACTGGATTTAATTGATTGCAAAGTCAGCAGTGTGGCCTGATCACAAGGGTGGACCAGCAAGGCATGAATTGAATTCTGAAGTGTAACTTTAATGAGTACAAAAACACATATCTGGGTGTTGAAAGGTCAGCTGTTCTGATCGGAGTGTAAATTTTCATACCCTTGACATATTTCCTTCTCACCCTAGATCAGCGGTGTCAAACATACGGCCCGTGGGCCGGATCCGGCCCGCAGGATGATTTAAATGTGAAAAAAATGCACAAAAGACACTCATGGACTGAATGATCTGATTGTGGTTGGTGTGTGTCGCAATGCACTGAGCCAGAGACGCGCTACCATTCGAGCCAAAGGGACTAGAACAGGGGTAGGCAAGTCCGGTCCTAGAGAGCCGCAGTCCTGCTTGTTTTCGAAGTTCCCTCTTCAGACACACATGATTCATCCATCCATCCATCCATCCATCTTCCGAACCGCTTTATCCCCACTAGGGTCGCGGGGGGTGCCGGAGCCTATCCCAGCTGTCTTCGGGCAGTAGGCGGGGGACACCCTGAATTGGTTGCCAGCCAATCGCAGGGCACACAGAGACGAACAACCATCCACGCTCACACTCATACCTAGGGACAATTTAGAGTGTTCAATCAGCCTGCCATGCATGTTTTTGGAACGTGGGAGGAAACCGGAGCACCCGGAGAAAACCCACGCAGGCCCGGGGAGAACATGCAAACTCCACACAGGGAGGCCAGAGCTGGATTTGAACCCGGTACCTCAGCACTGTGAAGCCGACGTGCTAACCACTGGACTACCGGGCCGCCACACATGATTCAAATGATCAGAATCGTTTGGAGGCTTGCTGATGACCTGATCATTTGGATCAGGTGTGTTGCAGCAGGGAGAGACGGAAAACAAGCAGGACTTGCCTACCCCTGGACTAGACTGACTCACATCCCACCAATATCCGGAGCAACCACCCCGCTTTCTACGGGAGAGAGGGCAAATTTTTATTGACTCTTGATGCCCAGGCCTACTAAGGGGGTCAGAGGGGTTTGGGTCTGCTTATCTCCATGGGCGCTGTACTTAGTACATTTAACTTGCGTTTTGGTGGGCCCATATTGGGTTGCTGTGTATGGCGCTGCTCCTCTCTCCATAGAGCGCGCATGTCTTTTACGCTTGAAGTCAACTTGTCATGGAGTGACAATACCTTGTTTCCCCACTAGGTGGGCTATAGTCTAGTTAGAGTGCCACCTGGCATGATTTGGCTTGGCTCCCCCTTGCCCCTTCAGAAACCATCTGGTGACTACAGGGTTAGAAATAAAAATATTTGTATCCTTATCTTTTTAGTGTGTTAAAGTGTCGAACCTGTAAAACAATCCCCAACTCCTATATGTGCTGTGTGCTTCAAGGACCTGTACAAAACCGGTGAGGAACCTCTCTCTTTTCATTAACACACGCCATGAGCGGCTTCTATTCAGGGTGTCACTCAGCAATAGTTTATCAAGTTGACACCGTGATCCATTTGTTAGCAGAACTGATTATTTAACCATCACCAGGCTTGAGGCCAGAGCTAGTGTACACCCTTGACTGATGACCAATCCAATCATTCACATTCAGACTTACTGCTGAGTCATAGTCTTCAATGAAGCGAATGTAGCCTACATGCTTCTGAAATCTTGAAGAAAGCTTTGATAATATTTCAATGCAATGTCAGTAACACCTACTGTCCCATTTGTTTATTTACAGTAGAGTACATAACTAAAAAAAACTGCCAAAACCAACCATCAAGTCTGCTCAACATCATAGAAACCCTCATTTAATTTGGATTTTTTTTTCTTCTTACCTCAGAAGGCTTACTCTTGGGATTTAGTTCTCAAGTCTGAGACCCTTTGAAGCTATTTTAGACTTTCTCAACCTACTTTCCAAATGATGTTCCCTCCTTTTTTTTTTAAACTCACTCCTCCATTTCCAGCCACAAGTCATCACTCAGGACACGAACTGTGGTCAATGTGTGCTTGTGTTTATTTATTTTTTGGATGTTTATTCATATTGAGTATTTAGTTGGGATGGAATAGTAGATTGTGCTATTTAAAGTTCAAGTTTACAGATTCAGCTAATTAGTTTTTTTTTCTTGTTCCGAATGCGTAAACTCGAACTCTGATTATTGTAGCCCAATTTAAATAGCTATTAATATTTATCGCAAAACCACTCACAGAGTTTGCAAAACCAAAGGCACACACATTGCTATGTACTGAGTTTGTGATTTTATAACGCACACTTTGGAAAAGTGCATGTGTTTGCGCAATCCACTGCCCACTGCTAAACACAACTCGCATTTACAAACGATCAACATAGTCCTTGCAAAATTATCTCTGGCTATAATTTACACGGTTTTGCCAACTATGTGGTCACACCGTCGCCGGAGAAAATTGTTTTAGATAATGAGTTCATTTTGCAATCACCCTGCACTATAAATATAAGCCACAGGTGAGCTATCGGAGTGGACTACAATGGAGGCTGTAGGAAAAATGAGAAGAGTGACAATCAGTTGAGGCGGAGGACGAAGAGGTAGAGGTGAAGAAGCAAGAGGCGGATGACGTTGTGTGTGTTTTGACACAGCAAAAAAAAAAAACAGCTTTGTGTTTGTTTTTGAAGAGGGAAGCAAGATGTATTTGCTTTTGCAAAGGTACGGCAAAGTTTTCTAATTTGTGGAAACAGTGTTGCAAAACTAACCAATCGTGACAAAAACTATGCTTAACGATCAGAAAAAAAATCTGCGATACTATGCATCTTAGTGTACAACAGGGGGATAAAATGCCACCCCTGTACCAGACCCTTAGTGCATGATGTCAGAAAATATGAAAATGATACCACCCACATTGACTTTCAGACAAAGCTGCTCCAACTGGTTCATTTCCACTGCAAATGTGGCAGCTGCTATCATTAAATATTCATTGGTTGTCAATTAAGTCAGTGGATCATTAAGCAGAATGAACACTATGTATGTGGTATCTTCTTAATTACAAGCTAACGCTATATGCCGTCTCAGCATGTGGTCTTGACTGCTATTAGTATCTTTATATGATTTCTGAGTCCATCAGAGGTGGGTGTGGGGGTGTAGATGTTGCCATGGGTTACCAGTTCCTGTCATTTGCTAATGGAGGAAAGTTTTTTTGCACCTTACACAAAGAGTTTCCCTTTACGCCAGACTGAGTTTTCATTGTGTTCTCTCTGCTTGGTGGACTGGACTGAACACGTGCACACCGCAGACTGGGACCTTGACCTCCCCAATTAAGGTCCCCCGGTGTTCCTTTTTCATCCTTTTCGTCCTCAAAATATTGCTCCCCACATCCCGCAGCAGCTTGAAAGTGACCCACTTTTATCCTGCCTATTCCTCCTCCCCTCCGCCGTCACACTTACTTCTTCCATCCCTCATTCGCTCGGAGCGCATCCTGCCCTCAGCCTGCGGTGAGAAACAGCCTACCTCTGACTGGAATCCCTCATTAAGCTGCCGAATGTGACATGTCAACAAAGACATTCCGCCTCCTTTGAAGGTGTTACTCGCCGTAGCTTCCGATTGTAAGCTGCATTTTTGCCGGAGAAAACATTCAGAAACAGCACATTACTGCTCACAAGTCTGAGCCATATGCTGTCTTTTCTTTAGTTTAATTAACACTAGTGCGAGCCAGCCTTATTATCCACATGCCTTCCTTTCATTACCGCTCTCTACACTAATCTGTCACATTTGAGAACTAGTAGCAGCAATCGGCATGAAGTAGAGAAATAATTGGCTCCCTTTTGCCACGCCGACCAGAATTTATGGCGATGGGTACATCATTTGCTTCCTTCTCAGAATGGTGGAACGGTGCACAGTTAATTTGAAACTACATCATGTATATATTCAAAAGTTATGACAAATATGTACTGCATCCATTTTTGGGAACTTGAGGGGAAATCGAAGTATGGTATCTATTGAGCAGAGTTGAGAAGAGCAGACAATTAGTGGAGTCAAGTCAGATTATTTTTTTTATTTTAATGACTCAAGTAAATAATAATAAGTACTCAGTGGGAAATAACTACAAGTGTAAAGCAATTAGAGTGTAATGTCTGATGTTTTATTTTTCAATTAGATCAGTGGTTCTTAACCTGCGTTCAATCGAATCCCAGTGATTCGGTGAATCGGTCTCAGGGGTTGGACAGAGCCTCTGCCATGGAGGTTAAGGCACACACGATTCAACATGTCAATTAGTTGTGATACGCCCGCTTGACCATCGCTGGCTGCAGGTGATCACATTACATTGGTTGTCCAATCAGTGCTGCGGGAAATTTCGTTCGTTCAGGAGTCAAGGTGTGACTGTCGTGATAGTACGTTGTGTGATTTTTTTTAAGAATGTTTTCATCCCCGCTAACTATGTTGAGTAAAAATAAAAGTGGTCGGACGAATATGAACTTCATTGATTCACATGCATTGCAAAACGTGATGGGACTCAGCATCCTCTCTGCATGATTTGTCATGCCAAGTTGAGCAACTCTAGTCTCGCACCGGCAAAACTGAAGGACGACTTCATGAATGTTGATGTTTCAGTCATGAACGGTTCAATGAATATGCATATGAACTGGTTGGTACCTCTAATAATGTTAAGCACCACTGGATTAGAGCATGAACGTCAAATAAAATAATGTGCAACTTTTGACATTACCCACAAATATCATTTTAACTAATAATATCAGAATAGATCATTTGTAAAATAAAATGTGTTAGGGCAAATTTTGCCAGATACACTGTCTTTATAACTTTGCCTTAGTGATAAAGGACTTTACACGAATATCGCTTCTGTGTGTGTGTATAATATATATATATATATATATATATATATAATTGTTGTTTCGTAGCCGTGCCTTCGATGGGGCGGGCACGGACGGACCCCTATGGTCCACAAATGGTGATGTGTGTAAGAAAGTGCAATGTGGCTCAATGGTTTTGAATGAAATGGAAATTGCAACGAAACAACACTGACAAGAACAATATATCCAAAAATGTACTCAAGTAAATTTAACTGTGTAAATTGTGTCAATGTAGCAGCTACCTCGCTCTGCTAGTGAGTAGACTGAGCCACACTGCTACTTAGTGAGCAAAGCATCACTTCTGTGCTCCAACAAGTATGGAACAGGAAAAACAGACACAAACAAAGCTTGTCTTCACATATTAAACAGCCACATGCCAAAAATAATGCAGAATGGTAGAGAAGTAATAAAAAATCATGAAGAATTGATTGATGAATAAATAACACAAAACAATAGACGTCCTCCATTGCATCTTGTCTTCTGTGCCACTCTTATATACAGGGAATCACAACGGTACATGTACACAAACACAAATTTAAGTACCGGTAGCTGTAGGGAGACTGAGGTCGATCACATCATGCAAATCGCTGTCACTTGTCAGGACGTGCCTGGAATCAGGAAAAAAAACAAAAAACAAAGAGAAAGTAACAGAGGCCCGATGAGTGAGAGAGGAGAAAGCGGAGACTTGGAGGTGACGACAATGTTCTTTCAAGGCCTTTGTGCTCTTGACTCCGCTGGTTGCTCTTCACGCCTGCCTGGCCACGGCGACAGAGTGTGACACGCTGTCGGATGCCGCATGGATCAACAAGATAAGCATATGGCCTCTGAGATAATAGAAGCAAATATGTATGCTGACCCATGTTTGCACACATCACCTTAAATCCTTCTCTCTGGGCTGGTGAACAGCTACAGGTGGCAAGCAAGGTGACACAGCATCTTGCTGGTGATACACGGGTCGACCATATGCCCGCACCTTCACGAGAAGCTGTTTTCCCTGTTCTGCATATGTTTGCACCAAAAGTTTGTGCCACTACATCAGCTGTTTATTCTATCATAGTGGGCGCTTGTACTCTTTATCCGTGGACATCTGTGATAGTGTCTGTGCTTTGCAGTCTTTATTAAACGCTGATATAAATTTGGGCTTAGTCAAAATTAGTTATTTTTGCTCAGGGATACTGAATACCACAAAGGAACAAAAAAGGTTGCCAGCAACCTGCTCAGATCTGCAATTCGCAATTCTGCAAATCCTGGGAAACGAGGCCCAAATATGACAAATCAGCGATATATTTTGTTTCTGTTTAAAATCAACACAGAGATACAAACCCTAAAGATAGAAAGATCGGCCTTAACAACCGGGCTCAAGAACAATTTGCTTTAAATAGAAAATGTTATTTCGACTTTTCAATTTGAAGGTAATTGTTTTCAAACCAAATATGTTCAACAATCACAAATTGATGTGACGTTCAACCTCAGTTATCTGGCCTACTGAGAGACTTCATTCAGAATGATGTAGTTACACTATGAACCTATAGAAAGAAAAACAGAAAGGGCATCTTGGCTCACTCTACATCAGCTCTTGCAATTTGATTTATTTTGAATTGACTTAAAAGTTCCTTTGCTCACAGAGATGCTGCTTTTCCACTGCACAGTACGAACTCAGATGAACTGTGGTGTGCAGTTATCAAGTGTAGTGGTACGTGTGTACTTCCGAACAGGTGCGATGGGATGGATGCTTTACTTCCCGCTCAGGCATGCATATGAGTGTGACTAGTTGTTTGTCTATGTGATCTGTGCCTGACTGAAAATCAATCTGAGGTGGAATTGAGAATACTGTACATAGAGTACAGTGGTGCAAAACAGATTCAAATGTTCGGTCTTGAAATGGCCTTTGGTGAACTTTCAGAGCAAGTAAGACCATCCCTCTGCTAAAGTCTATTTATATACTGTATGGCCTAATTAGGTAGCAAGCATCCATTCGCCAGCCGAACCTGCACACCCACTTACGACAGTGAGCCAGAGGGTGCAGGGGTTATAATTAATCTTTAATGAAGGTGTTTTTCTTAAAAGAGAAATGCCATTCAATATGAGTATTAAATCACTACATCCAGCTGAGCTCGCATTCTGTTGTTTCCAAAATGCTGTACTGGAACAAACCAGCAAGCCTCCTTTAGGATAATTATATTCAGTGCTGTTGAGCTGTGCTGTAAATATCTCGGCTGCAATTTGAGCGCCTTACATTTTGGTCCCCTTTAACTATGCTTCATTTCCGGCATGTTTGCCTTTTGAAACTGCCAAGCTCATGAAGCTTGCCACATAACATCATGACACTTTTTTATTTATTTATTTATTATTATTTTTTTTTGGGGGGGGGGGGGGTACAGAATGGCAAACATACAGTACAGTACTGTGCAAAAGGCCATCACTACCTTTGTAGGATACTGCAGTGTACAGAGTTGCATGATCTTGCATGAGCATCTGTGTTAATGTTTGCCATTTCGATTTTACCATGACGCAGCAAAGGCGAATCTGAAAAACCTATGTAAGGCACAACACGCTTAGAACACCAGGTGACCATACAATCCATTTTCTAACCTGCTTATCCTCACGAGTGTGGCGGCTGTGCTGGCAAATATTCCTTGGTGTCTTCAGGCAGCTGGCGGGGGACACCCCGAACTGGTTGCCAGCCGATCACAGGGCACACATAAACAAACAACCATTCATGCTCACACTCACACCAAGGGACAATTTTGAGTGTCCAATCAGCCTGCCATGCATGCTTTTGGAATGTGGGAGGAAACTGGAGTACCCGGAGAAAAACCACACAGGCATGGAGAGAACATGCAAACTGCACGCAGGAAGGCCAAACCCGGAATCGAACCCACGGCCCCTGCACTGTGTGAGGGGAACGTGCTAACCAGTCGCCCACCATGTTACCCCGGGTGACCAGTTATTACCAATACATTTTTATCTGACCCCCCCAACCCCAGTAGTTGCTTTTGACATTAATCTTTCATCAAGCTTTGACACAGGCATTTGGTTGAACCACTTGAGTCACGATGATGAATCTACTTAAATTGGGCTGCACTTTATGCATTTCCGCTTCACTCATTGTCAAACCGTGGGCAAGACAAAAGTTGCCCGTATACCGTTTAATCTGAAATACGTACAATAATTGTTCTTTCTCTGACACCAGTGGTTCTTAACCTGGGCTCGATCGAACCCTAGGGGTTTGGTGAATCGGTCTCAGGGCTTCGACTGAGCCGCTAGAAAGGAGGTTATAGACACACACAACTCAACATGTCAATTAGTTATGACACGCCCGTTTGGCCATCACTGGCTGCATATGATCACATGACATTGCTTGTCCAATCAGTGCTGCGAGGGATTTAGTTAGCTCAGTAGTCAACGTGTTACTGTTGTGATAGTATGTCGTACAGTAAAGATATATATATATATATATATATATATATATATATATATATTCCACTCATGAATGATTCGGTGAATGTGCATATTAACTGGTTGGGTTTGGTACCTCTAAAATAATAACCACTGTCTTACACCTCTTGGCTCTTATCTTCCTCCTCTTCGACTACCACTTTCTCTAACTCTGTCTCGCTGATTGTGTCCATCCATAGTGACACTTCAACAAACAGTGCTCATGGAACTGTCTTATATTGGTTTCTTCACATCATTTGCCAAGAGTGATCAATTTCGAGGTGCTGTGGCTATGTTGAGACAGCTGTGCTTTAATCAAGTTTCACTTTTCCTAAGTGTGCTTACCGTGATGCAACACAAGTGCATCGGTGTACAAAATAGTTTTGTGGGTAAAAATCTCCTTGCAATTTCTGTTTGGCTAGGAACGTGATTAAGGTTCTACTAGAGGGGTAACCATTTTAATAAGTGCGTTGAGGATACTGAGCATGTTGTTCAGACATTAGTGTTTTGTGTAACACCCGGATTTCCCCTCTGCTGATCAACAAAACAAATCTTAATCTTTGTATGGATTAGTAAAAACTGAGTGGGGCAGAGCACAAAAGGCATCGATATAGAGCTTTCTTAGAATTGCATTGACAGTACTTTTGACTAAACATATATTGAGCATCTTGAAATGTGTCAAGTATAATATTTCTTGGATAAGAAAGATGAGGATCCGCCCTCGTACATGCACTATTTAACTAGCTGCTCTCGAGCCACAGACACGATGTTCAGGTCAAACTGTGTATTAAATCACACTTTGTGAGAGCTTGAGATGAGACGCAACAAGCCATAACGGTGATGTATGTACCAAAACAGAGCCTTCTGACCCGAGTGTGGAGAAATGGAGGAAAAAAGATGCACTCCAACTGAAATGTGAAGTTTTCTTGCCCTTGGACTTGACACTTTGATTATACAGAAAAATGTCTCAGCAGACTCTACCATGTCGTGGGGCATCATTGTGTTATTGTGTTGTGAGAGAACAAAACTCTGTCGTTAAATTTACCCCTGTTGCTTTTTGCAGGTGGATAAACTTCAAAATCCTTGTGTCCTTGGGTAGGCACTAGACCGTTGACCTGCTCGTTATCACAACAGCAGAGAGCGTTTCTCGGTGTTATTAAAGGTACAATTAGCAATTTAGAGCTGGCTGGAGCTTCATTACAGGGATGTTGCTGCAGATTTTTGAGTTAAAACTAACCACAGACTGAAATGACACAAGTGTTGTAGCCTGCAGGGTTTTGTCGGGATTGATGAAAATACATAACCATGTGGTTTCCATAGTAGAGAATTAAGACATGTTTGAGGATATGTTGTCAGCAAAGTTCTTCCGATAAAATCTTCTAAATTTGGGACAGGGAACATTAGTTAACCATGCAAATGCTGATGAAGTCAGCTTTGCCACAGGGCTAGAGCTATAATTAGAGCAAGGCTGTTTTTTTTTTCTCTTGTCACTTAAATTATCTTGCCTGATATGCAATCCTGAATGCATTTCTAAAGCAATGTTGTGTGCATTTTTTTTTCCATTGCATACATCATCAGCTGTCTTTCTGTGTAATGTTTTGCAACCAGCACAGCAGTTTCATGGGATAAATATTGGGTTTTGGGGAAGGGTGGGGTTAAATGTTGTTGAATATATATAATTTTTTTTCTATGCACCAAAAGCTGTAATCATCCGATCAAGGAGATGACTTGCATATAAAGATGGAGGTAGGGGTCTGAGCAGCTTGGATTCTACCCTTGGCCACAATACTGAGTGGGATTCTGGTTAAGATAAGTCATGTTAAACTTTAAATTACATATATATGTTTTGGGAGTGCATGTGTGTGTAAACCTGTTTGGTCAGACACTGTATGATGTAGACACACTGATATACAAGTGCACTCCATTTATCATTTTTAATCGAGTTGGATTGTTCATCTGTTGGACTATAACGTGTAAAAAAAAAAACATACTTTGGTTGCATTTATCACTTTTACAAGGGCAAACGATACTTGAGGGATATTCTGTTTTTGCAAAGAGTGCCTTTCTGCATCCATCCCAAAGAGAAGCAGTGGGTGGTTGATGTCTACTGAAGGGTGCGGTAGCGAGTGCAGCTCTGTTTATTAAATAAATAAGTAAATATAGAAGCAGAAGGGAAGAGAGGGCAGAGTTGTCAGAAGTATAGTCCAGCTCATCTTTATGTATTCAGCCCTGGTTTGACCGAAACCCAAACTGTGGAAAGCTTAAGGAGAACTTTTATGTAAAAAAACGGCTTTAATGTATGCATGATTCATTCCACCCTGATGTTTAAAGTCCCACTTGTGTCGATACTTGACTTCTGCAGGAATGGCTACAGACACGATGCACACACGTGCATATCACTTGAATGCAACATGGGCAGGCATCAGGCAGAGATCCCGAGATATCATATCGCTGACCGCCCAATTTATACACGTAGCCCATTCATTATGTTTGGTGTTAGATGCCAGCTGTGGCTCATTTGTTTTGGTAAGACATATATATATAAGTCCATGGTTATATGCAGAGGTACCGGGTTCGATCCCAGCTCCGGCCTCCCTGTGTGGAGTTTGCATACATATGCATAGGCTATATATATATGTGATATATATATATATATATATATATATATATATATATATATATATATATATATATATTATACACACACGCAATTATATTTACTGAAGATATGAAAGAATTCTCATTTACTGGGGTTTAAAATACTACTCCACAACAGTGCTTCAATACTCAATACTTCTTAAATGGCAGAAGTTTGGTCCAAGAAGTGCTGAACCGTTTGGCCGGACTGAGCAATGGCAGGAGGTGATGCAGAAACAGATGGTTGGCCTGGCTGGGCTCCTTAGTGGAGATTGAATAAATGTTCCAGAAGGACAACCACAACTACAGCCCTCCACTGGCAAGGGCTTAAAAACACTTTCTGCAGTTTACAGAGCTTGAAGTATTTCTGCAAATGACGCAAGTTTTTCCACAGCTGGAGTTGGAGATTCTCTGCTGTTTGGCTCCTGAGAGCCTCTCCACAGGGCGCTCAATGGTGTTCCTCCACACATCTTAGAATTGAGGCTTCAACAGAAAATAGACTCTTGTTTCCCACAGTCTTGAATTCCCTTATTCACTGCAATTATTAAATATTAGCCCTTAGTTAAAAGGGCTTGTTCCTTGAAATACTTGGGAATGTAAAATTCAACCTTTTTTTTTAATCTGCCGAATAATAACAACAGAGGCAGTCAAGTCCAGAATACCCAAGGTATCAGAAAAATAAGTAATTTGATGTAATTGCAACATTGAAGCAAACAACTGTTTTATCTTTATTTTTACACATATATAAAATATTAGACTGAAACAAAGATTGTAGATTTATGTTGTCACGTCAACCAGTCAAAGGTAATACCAGCACATCTACAAAATTGTGAGGTACACCGGTGTTCATATTTGACTTAAACCATAAACATAAATTGAATATTTGGGGTGAGAATAATAATTATTCCGCGCATGTGGTGCATTTGTGACACATGTCATTATTTTTATCTCCATCAAATAACGACATCGAGGAGCAGCTGTGTCATTAACCAAAACCATTTCCACTTCCTCCCTCCTTGATTAAATTTCTGGTGGGAAGTGCAAGCATGTTAAAAGAGGAGCGATGACTTAGTAAACTGCAATAAAATGAATGAGATGAATCCATAGTCAATGCAGTCCACTCGAAAGCAGGCCTGGTGTATACCCCCATTACAGGTGTAAAAAATGTCAAGCGCCCCGCGGCTGTCAAGCGGCAACAGTTAAAAAGCACCGACATTCCCCACCACAATATCAGTGCTAAAACACACAAACGAAAGCCCTATAAAATGTTCAGGCAGGGAACATGAACTGGTCAATCAAAATTGGTCAGAAGGGTTAACGGTATTTTATGACTTTCCACGATGTGGGCTAAAGAAGGTTATGATATAAAACAGTGAACAAAAACAATTGAAATTTCAGAAACTCCATCCATCCATCCATTTTCAACACCGCTTATCCTGAACAGGGTCATGGCGAGTTGCTGGAGGCGATATCAGCTTATTTTGGGCGCAAGGCAGACTACACCCTGAACTGGGCGGCAGTCACATTGACACCCACATGCACACCGACCCTGAGTGGGAACCAATCCCATGCTGCCTGCACACTAATCAGGCGAGTGGACCACTACACCATCATTGACCCCCATAACGAACTGAACTTGGAAAAAAAAAAAATTGGACACAAAATAAAGATGAGTTTGAAAAAAATTACATTTCATGTTCACACAAGAGAAAGTAATTAAAAAAAGAAATATTTTCTCATCCGAGATATTTCTTCATTCATCAAATCCCAACCAAATTCTTGAATATGTTTTTCTCCTTCATCTGCTAACTGTCAGGCACCAAAGTTATTGGCATGCCGAACACCTGAGGCAGTGTAGATATTGGATACCTTGAAAGGAATGGCCTTTCCACGTCAACTCTCAATCTCCACCACTTGTATGCATGGAGCCAAAACAAGACTGCCACGCAAAGAAAGGCTCACACGCACAAACACTGCCCTCCCTACACCCCAAAAACAAAGGAACAACCAACAAAACAACTATCCCCCTGCCCTCCCAAAAAAAAAACAAGAAGTCATCTCAAAGGCCGAATCACAATTAGAATCACTATTAGCTCACACGTCATCCAACGAGAGATCAAGAAAGAGTGAGAGAGAGCACTGGAGTTTGCTGATTTGTAGAGTTTAGTGTCTTTAAAAGAATTAATCATTTTTGGAACATACCGGGAGAACCCAGCTAACCATAAGATTTATGTATTTCTATTATGGCAAAAAGTTAATCTTTTGCATTATGTGCACTGTACATCTAATAAACAGGATGATGACGTTTTTTTTTCTTTCTTTTTTATGCCCCAGCATACAGTAACAGCTGCAGGTTGTGATGTGCACAGATGGGGTCGAATCATCATCTCTTTTTACTGGCCACATGCATCCCATGTTCCAGAGCATCTGGGCCACATCAAACATGCCACAGTTGTGTCCTTTTTGGATGCATGCCCGCAGATAACGATGCAAAGCGCTCTAGTTGCTGCACCGCCCGACTATACAGGGTAGGTATACACTTCTCGACTCTCGCAACACGTTATGACGCCATTTTTCAGCCCAGTGACAAAACCATAATTTCCCTTCCCTGAATAAAATATTTTAAAATTACAATGAGAAAAATGATGCAGTTTGGCAAAATAATATGTGTTAACAACAGCAATAATTTATTCTGGAGCTGAAGAAGTATAACCTGGTCAAGTATTAAATATTCAATTCTGTTTGATTGGATGCAGCCAGGTTTTGAATCAATAATTTTCTGACTCAAATTGTTTTTCTTACCCCATTATTAGAAATAGTGTGGTCTCATTTTTCTCAAAATGTGGATGTATCCGTCTGCTGCTAAGCAACACCACTTGCTTTGGTGCAAAGTTCACAAAGTGAATTATGACAATCAAAACTTGTGGGGAAACCGCTGAAAAAAATCTATATTTTATTTTGCATAATTGTTGTGTGGGAAAAAAAGGTAAACACCACCGAACCCCACAGCTTGTGCAGTTGACACAATGGTTATCATGTGCTCATTTGTTTCACTCTTGAGTTATTTAGTCATCGTTTTGTTCAGCTGTGACGGACATTTTTTCACCCCCTCACAATCATGCATCTGTGTCTCTCTGAGAAATCCAAAATCATGAAAGGGTGCAGAACTCACTTGAGGTATTTAGTTTGTTCAAGGTTCAGACAAAATATATGGACATGTGACCGTTAGCTTCTTTCCTCTACCAGTAATCTTTTTTTTTTTAATGCATATTCAGCAGACATTTCAGAATCATTCCTCTTTTTTTTTAAAAACCATTTTGCTTTGACCATTTTGAAGTTGTCAAACCCAACATGGTTGACACATTAAAAGGTGAACGTGATGACTTGATCCATTGATTGAACTTGTGAAATGAATAATCATTTGCAGAATCCACCAATGTTTTCCAATAAACAAAAAGAAGGCTCTTAGATGTTAAGATGACACAGATCCATCCATCCATCCATTTTCTAATCTGCTTTACCCTCACGAGGGTCGCGGGCGTGCTGGAGCCGATCCCAACTTTCTTTGGGCAGTAGACAGGGTACACCGAGGACTGGTTGCCAGCCAATCATAGGGCACACATAGTCATACAACCATCCACGCTCACACTCACACTGACGGATAATTGAGAGCGTTCCCATTAAGCTACCATGCAAGTTTTTGGAATGTGGGAGGAAACCAGAGTACCCGGAGAAAATCCACGCAGGCACGGGGAGAACATGCAAACTCCATGCAGAAAGGCTGGAGCTGTAATCGAACCCTGCTCCTCTGCACTGCAGGTGAGGATGAGCTAACCAGTCGATTACCATGCCGCATCAAACATTATAATACAATAGTTCTTATCTCAATGGCATTTTAATCAATTAAAATAAACCCACACAAAAGTCACATTCCCCTCTTGCAGTTAATTTCATGCCTCCAAGGCAACGGCAGTGACATGTCAAGATTCCTGAGCCTCCAATTTAGTCATTTTAACATATCACCGTCTTTCAGTGAAAGAAATGGAAAACGCGCAGAAAGGGTGTCACACATGAGAATTACAGCACAGTCATGTTGGTTAAGTACAACACATCAGCGATGCAAGAGGCAGACTGAAACATGCAAACATGGCTCTCCGTGCCAATACTTCACATTCTGGCACCCGGCGCGTATTTGAATTCTACTCACAAGCAAATCACCCATTTGAAATCAAGAAGGATTTGCTCCGACTGGAGCTGAGACAGAAAGATAAACCTTGTCATATGCAACCGCAAGAGGAATAACAACATTTCAATGAACGCCGGTTTGAATAAGAAAGAAATAGTGGTGCAACAATCTCATTGGTGCGTCTTGGTTTCGTTTCCTTTCATCAACTTTTACACCTCATCTTATGATGTCTGTTTGTAATTTCTAATATCAAGAGACGAAACTTGATGGCTATGAATTTTCAAAGTGGAACTTTTAGTTATTTTTTATTTTTTTTATGAGCATGTGGCATATGAGTGCGTGCACAGCAAAGAAAACTAAATAATTGCACAAAGTGAAATCATGTTTTTAAAAAAAGCAACAGTGGTGACACCCAACTGTATTTATTGCAGATAAGCTTGGCATATTTTATTGATTTTTAGTAGATATTTGTGAGGTATGTCTTTTACACAGAAGAAACCAGGCTCGCAGTCTGCATCCTCACACTGTAATGTTTTGCAAGATGGTGTAAGTCGAAGTGCAACCCCAAAAAGCAGGGAGGCAGAGAGGAGCAGGGTGGATTGACCAAAATCTATTGAACAAAAAATACACACAGGAGTATAATGGAAAAAAACACTAAGTCAAAGTACTCAAAAAAAGATCTGGAAATCACAAGGAACAACCAAAACTAAGACAGGAACAAAACATGACAGGAGCACACATATGCTCACACTCACAGCTCACAATGACCCAAGTAAGACTGACAGAACTCAGGGAACTAAATACAAGCAAAGTGACGAGAACACGAGAAACACCTGGTCAAGACACAAATGGTTGAGGGAGCTAATTGGTTGAACACAGGGGACACTGATAACGAGAACAGGTGGGGACAAAAAAGGGCACATGAGTTTACGAAACCAAATGTAACCAGACAGAAACATAATACACACACAGTAATAAAAAAATAAAAAAACATACTTGGTCAAAAAGTTAAAAAAATAAATAATTATATGGATGCACTGAGCACTTAGCGTTCTTGATTGAGATTAAATACTGTAAATGTCATCATGATTGATGTTTTCCCTGCTTTAGAAGCTGATTAATCAAAGCATGATTAAAAAAAAATATCGCAGCTTTGAACTTTCCCCCCCTGCCAAATCATGGGTCTGGCATCATCTTTGAGTGCCATACAAATAAAACCCCTCTGCCTCTCATCTCCCTAAAAGGCCACTTGAAATTTGCAGCTTTCAGACTTGAAGTTACAAGCCTCCTCTACTTAAAACACAACCCCTCCCTTCCCCTCCCTCACAGCGCTTTTATGTAGCAGTTTGGGGTTAAGAGTTCACAAAGTCATTAAATGCTTTTCTAATTATTATTGATTGCGCTCTAAAGAATCGTTGTGAATCCGGAGTGCCCAAGAGAGATGGAAATGGGAGTGAGGAATGATGCCATCAGTCCCACAAGAAAAGCTACTTACTCAACTGGTGGCGGGGGAGATGAAAATATGCACATATGGGTATTTCGCAAAAACTAGATTTTACCAATCCAGTCTTATTTAAGAGGTGTGTTCAATGTCGGCTCTAAAACTGAAATACAGACAAATGAGTCAGTGTCTTGTCTGGGCTTTGGTATGTGTCTTGACACAGAACCCTTTTCAGGGGTGATTATGAAGTTCAGTCGCTGACTGCCAGGGATCATCATTTCTTCAAGAGCAGCTTTGGCTAGCCGACGACGAAGTTTGAAAAGCTTGTCAAATGCCCATTACTGAAATAAAGAAACTACAGATTGGGTGAATTGATTGGATAAAATAGGTGCATGCAAATGTTAAAATCGACTCGCACAAGATCCTCCACCATTAACCTCCCAATTTCTTACCACTGTTTACAAAAACACCCAGCGATTTAACATGTCCTGTGGGACATTAACATAAGTTTTGAATTCTTCCCAGCTCAGCATAGGGACATAATGCTCTGAAGTATTTGCTTATGCATGGCAATCTCAATCTGTCAATCAAGCAAGTGCTGCTTGGGCTTTCAGGATCTGTCACAGCGAGCTGCTTGTGTGGGTAATGTTTGTCAGTGGCGCAGCCCCAACTATCTTTCCTCCAGAAATGGAAAGAACGGTAAACTTTCTTTCCAAAAGATGTGCAACTTATAATTGTTTTTGACTTTTATCTGTCAAGCTAACACATCAAGGTTTGTTTCTTTTGATAAAAGACTAAACAGCCTATTAAATCATCGTAATGAGCTCCTGTTTAAATGCTAATGCATTTGGTCATTGGGGATCTCCGTCTGCAGAGTATTTGATTGAGGTTGTTCGTCCCTCACACACATGCACGTCCCCGCGCACACACATACACACAATGCACCGTCAACATTACTGAGCTTTGGAGCCATTATGCTCTATACCCCTTTTTCCATATTGGGTTGCCGCTCTGATAAGCATTCAGCTGCTTTCAGTTGTGCAGTTTTCATTTTGCACTCAGGCAACCCTGATTAGAATTCCATCGTGAGCCCCAAATTATGAAGGATAACTTTCCATACTCTGGGTCTGCTTTTGCCAAAAAATCCCCCAAATGTCCCCCAGAATCTCAATTTCAGTTTTTTTTTCACCTGAGCTGTGATAAGAATCATCTTTATTGGAATGCAGTCCAACAATATGTACATTTAGACCTAGCAAGTCGCAAAAGTCATTAGGAAAAAATGTGGAATAATAACACTGATGTATGAAAGAGGTGGGCATCGGAGGTGGGCATTCCATCAGGACTGACAGACGCCAGCAATGATGACGAATGAGGGGAAATTAAAAGAAAAAAAAAACAGATGGACAAAGCATTGGCTGAAGTGGATTTTCGCCCATCAGTCTAAGTGTCAAGTATTGACGGATATCTACTCCATCACAGACGGATGCTGGTTTTGCTGCCGACTGACAGAAACACGCCTTTTTTGTGTGTTTGCTCGCTGGGGTCTCTTTGAGAGCCCTCCAATTGTCTGGCAACCAGTTCTGGGGGTCCCCTGCTTATTGCCCAAAGACAGCTGGGGTGGACTGCAGGATGCCCATGACCATTGTCATGATAAACGGATTGGAAAAAGGATGGATGTATGCATGGATGGAGGGTTTCTTAGAGTGGGCTGCATTAACTCTATAATGTATACATGACAGTGAATGTTCCCTTTTGCAATACGGTCCCTGCCGGAGCTGTAATGGTCAGCTGTGATTGGATAAGGAGGTGGAACCACATGCCTGGATTATGGTTAAGGTGAGCCAATCTAAACTTTATATTAAAACTTTTGGCATTTGAGGAGTTAAAACAGCTCCATGCAGCCACCAGTTCAATAGATTGGCAAATAAGTGTATGTGAGCAATGTGTGACTTGTGTGTGTGTGTGTGTGTGTGTGTGTGTGTGTGTGTGTGTGTGTGTGTGTGTGTGTGTGGGCAGGCACCGTATGATGAAGATGCACTGGTAGATAGTGTAGTTCATTGAACATTCTAATCACATCGTCCATTGGATTATTGACGGTGTTTATTGCAGGGTCTGGGAGACTGACTGATGGACGAACTGGTGCACAGGTGAAATTTAATGATGGAAGCAATGACGAAAACACGATTAAAATCATATGACGGACTGACAGACCTTCAATTAGGGTTTGGTTCAAATTGAAACAAATGACATACTGACAATGACAGAGGTGTACCCAAGTCGCTAATGGTTGGTTGATGAATGTTGGACAAAATATTTTAAAATGCTCACCTCTTGTAATCCATCCATCCATTTTCTAATCTGCTTATCCTCATAAAGGTCGCGGGCGGGCTGCACCAATCGCAGATCTCTTCGGGCAGTAGGTGGGGGAAAACCTGAACTGATTGCCAGCCAATCACAAGGCACACATAGGCAACCATTTGCGCGCATTGATCAAAATCACGCCTAGGGGCAATTTTGAGTGTTCTATTAACCTGCCATGCATGTTTTTAAAATGTAGGGGGAAACCGTAGTACCCAGAGAAAACCCAAGCAGGCATGGGGAAAACATGCAAACTCCACACTGGAAGGCCAGAGCCGGAATCGAACCCTGCGCTGGATGTGCTAACCAGACGACCACCATGCCGCCCCTATGGTAATCATAATACAGTATTTTACCACAATTGTGTTACATGTAGGTGACAGTGAACTTATAATTCAACTGTTTAGAAAAAGAGGTAAGGGTAAGGTGAAAAAAGCTGTCGGAATGTCTGATGGTTTTGGTGTGCAGTCTTCTGTGGTGCCTACTAGAAGAAAGGAGCTGTAAAGTTGGTCTCCAGGTGAGATGAGTCAGACAATTTTGCTTGCTCACTAAAGGACATATTCTGCCATGTGGTTAAGTCAGAAAGACACACAGCTGTGCACTTTTTTTTGGCTGTGCATACACTCCCATTGACTTGAAATGTATGCACTCTGAGTGAAACGACCCTGAAATGATTTATTTATAACTCACCTGGACCACATTCTCAGAAAGACTTACGGAGCTTTCCTCGTGCTCGTTCCAGAGGGTGTAGTAAGTCCAGTGCTTCGTGAAGGTGAAACATCATATTACTTCTTTTTGAGTCATTTCAGCTGCCCCGAAAGCTGCTGACGACCGTTCATGACTGTCACCAGCCGAATCGGCTGACTCGTGCTGACACGCACAACTGGCCCATTTACGCTCACCGACTGCCCAACAGCTGTAATAATTCCAGACTACATTATGCCGACCGCTGAACGTTGAAAGTATATCATAATAATCTGTGAAAAAAAGAAACACCAACAGCTGTTTTTTGTTTTTGTTTTTGTTTTTTTTCATCTGCGTAATTTCTGCATGCTAATGGGGCCAGTTTAGAAGCACCAATCACAAATACCCACAGGCATCGTAATGGCTGCATGACTTTTAATCACTGGTTATTTGATCGAATGTGGCATGTGACCTGATCACCACTCACTCGTCTTGCACCGCGCAAAACAGACATTCAGTCATGAGCACCAAGTGTTGAATAAATTACTTTTATTGGAGCCATTAAACATTGAAAACATAAAAATATATGCTTCATAGTAACCTCGTGGTGGATATCTCTACCACCACCGCTCAATGGCAACAACCAGTCTGAAGACTTGCCACCGACCATCACTCAGAACTGGAATTGTGTTTGTGTGTGTGCGTGTCTTGGGGGAGTGAAGGGGCCAGAATTATTTAATGGTTGTTTTGGTGTATTTCTTTCTGTTAATTTAATATGAATGCATTTTAGAATTTAGTTGTATTTATTTTGCTTTGGATGCTTTATTTAACACCATATGCATTTAATACACATCTAAGATTAAACGTTTGTCATTTTGTTTTTTTTATTTGTCATACCTCTCTCATGTGTTCATTAAGGTTCGTCCACCATGATATAAGCAACCTGAGTTCTGGAGGTCCCATTTGAGTTTTGTTATTGTTCAGTTGAACTCTTGAAACCAACATTTTTATTTATCAGTTGTCGTTCGACCCTTTGTTCAACCTTTTTTGGGTTAGTTAAATGCATATTTTTTTTCCAAATTTGAAACACTTCTGTCCTTGCATATGCGCGGTCCACCACAAGCATTTCGGTTGAGCCACAACAACCTCACTGGAGACGATCAATAGAACTTCCATATCCACTATGGAAGGTCATTCACATTTAAAGAGTGACTTGTATTCCAAAAGGATCTTCATGGAATTCACCATTTATGACAATATGATCCAGATTTTCATGCAACCCTTAAAGTGATTATCTTTGGTGATTGGGCACACATTTCCAGGATACAAATGGTGGTGTTCTCAGAAGACTGGACGGGTGATTTCCTAAATGCTAAATTATCTACTAAACTTTCAAATTGCCGTATGTAATAAATAATAATGTTGAGCTACAGTATCGCAAGCATTTTCTTGTTACGTTATGACTAAATTGAATAGCAATTGAACAAACGATCTTTGACTTTTGATTTCATATCTAGTTATCCATTAACTGTGTACTGCTTAAGTAATAATATGAAGAGGTGATACAATATTTATGAAATAAAATAGGTAACATAGTTTGGCAGTGATAACGGCCCTCTGAGGGAAACTGTGACTACAATGTGGCCCGTGACAAAAATGAAACTGACACCTCTGCCCTAAGGGCTTGATTTACTGGAATACCGCATGCAAGTTTTAAATCCAATGATATGTAGGACAGCCAGACTCATCCTATTGCCAAGTACTCGGGATTTGTTAAATAACCAATACAGTACATTGATTTTATGCAGTTGCTGGTATTAAAGGTAAGTGTACTTTCTCTATTTCAATAACGTTGGTGTCTTCCACTAACACTTCCAATTTCACTTCCAACTCCATTTTGTGTGTGGGGTGCTCTCCCAAATACTCCATAGTAACCAGAGGTACCTAAACCGCATAACTATGAGGCATGCGTAATAGATTGAGTTACTGGACATGCGGTTCACATTCAATAATCTGTGATCTCAGTAAACGATTGCAATCTTTACTAACAGTGTGCAAAATCTATTAGAGTGAACATGCAATTTAGCTCTTGCTATATGGGATCTTTGTAAATCAGGCCCCTGTTCAAGGGTAAATGTCTGTCCCAACCTGCACACAAAGTGTCTCCATCATTTCCATACTCAAGATCTCCTCAGTGACAGGTCTGAATGACTATTGGTGAGTAGCCTCCACTTCGATAATCATTGAGCTCTTTAGATGCTGTTCATCAATGTGGACCCTCACCACTATGCCTGCAGAACCACTCCACCGATGATGCCATCTCATCAGTGGTCACACAGCCCTCAAGCACCTTGAAAGCAGGGATGCCGACGTCTGTCTGCTCCTCAGAGATTTCTCCTCTGCATTCGACACCATCATCCCACAGAACGTGGCGCAAAAGCTGAACATTCTTGGGCTGAGGGCGTCACAAGGGAACTGGGTCCTGGATGTCGTGATCAACAGACCGCAGACTGTCACGATCTACAATACCTTCTTCTCCATCACCCTCAAGCTGTGTGCTGAGCCCTCTACTGTTCACACGACTGACGTACGACTGCTCTGCAGAATTCTCGAGCAGTCATGATGTGGAGGTGGAACATAACGTGTAAGGATCACCTTTACACAAACGTGAAGAAGGAGCTCGTGGTGGACTTCAGGAAGAACAGATTTCCCATTGTCACGCTGCGCATTGGCACAATGAAAGCGGTCTCCAGCTACAGCTACCTTGGGGTCCACCTTTTAGGGCATTTCATCTGGGGCTGAAACACTTCCTAGCTGCTTAGAAGATTGTGGGGCACAGTCTCCCCACCACCAAAGACATCTTCTCTAGCAGATGCAGAAAGTGGTCTCTCCGCTTCATCAAGGATCCAAACCAGCGCACAAGCACCCTATTCCATCCCATCACATGATGTAATTTCCGGCGCAACTTGACTACAAATACAAATACATGCAACCTTCAAGAAACACCCTGAAAATCCAGCTTCTGTTTCCTTGGTGACAGGCCATGTGCAAAGGCTGTGGCGGAGCACATGTTTGTAGCCTAATTGCTTTTCTTTACTGCAAAGACCGCCATTCAATCTCTAAAACACCCAGCATTCGGACTCCTCAGTTTACTTTGTTTTTTTATTTTTTTTAATTTTTTTTTAACAAAGTACTTACTCTTCAAGCATTAATTGTAACATAAGAAACTGGACAACAAGGGTTGAGTAGTTGGATCCGTATTAAATGATTTTATGTGCAGTATTCCAAAACAGCTCCAAGATAGTTACCTAGTAATGCTAGTGTTGAATGATGGTTATCGTTCAAACATTGTCATAATTTTGCATGATTGCAGAGCCACCAGTCTGTGCCTAGGGCCCATCCACCGTTGGGGTCGTGTTTTGGCATGACTTGCGACATCTGACCGATTTTACTGTCCACCACGGAAAAATAATTGAATGAAACGTGGCTGTTTGGCACAGACATCCTTTACATTCCAATACTGTATATTGTTGACATGTCATCCACACACCTTCCCTTTGACAATTTTCTGACGTGGCCGCAATTTTTCAAGTGCTGCTCTGCATGTTAACGTTATTTTATTGTATTTTTTTTTACCTATTCTCATGTCTCCATGAGCAAAGAGCTGGGCCTCCATTTCATGAAACTTCAGGCTGAGAACAACAGCCCCTTCACCACAGGAAAGTTATCTGCAGGTAACAGGTAAAAAAGGTTTTGGGGACACAAACCATTTGACAGGCGAGAGCTGATTTTCATTTACTTACGAAGCTCTAATTGACTGCATAATGGCATGTTTTTCCCTTTTTGGATTTTTGGTTATTTCAAATGCATACGAATTAAGCATTACTCTTTTTTAGCTGTCACGGCCAATTATCAGTCTGTAGACAAGATGCTGCTGCTCTCAAATGCAACATTGATGTCACTAGAGGAGTAAAATAATCAATTACTAATAATTAAGCGGTAACTCACTCCACATCCAAATGAACTCAACTTTATATCGCACTGACACAACAGCTGCAGCTGCAATAAAGCACTTCACAGAACAAGACACAAAACATTAACAAAATTGATCATGGTAAAATGTATTGAACTCCATGTATTGAATTCCAAAAACATGCATGGCAGGTTAATGGGGCACTCTAGATTGTCCCTAGGTGTGAGTGTCTGCACAGATGGTTGTTGGTACCTGCGATTGACTGGCAACCAGTTCAGGGTGTCCCCCGCTTTCTGCTCGAAGACAGCTGGGATAGGCTACAGCATGCCCCACAATCCTTGTGAGAATAAGCGGATGAGAAAATTGATGGCTGGACTTCAGATTCAACTAATAACGTTGAACATGAGAAGCTTGTTTGTTTTTGTTTTTTTTGGGGGGGAGGCATGCACAAGACGCTAACTCATTCGTCACAATGTCATTCTTCGAGCCGACATTGAACTCTTAAATAAGACTGGATTGGTAAGATCTAGTTTTGCGAAACACCCAAATGTGCATCTTTTCTTCTCCCCCCGCTACCAGTTGAGTAAGTTCCTCTTCTTGTGGGACTGATGGCAATCTCCACACAGGAAGGCCAAAGCTGGAATCCATGGAAACAAAGCTGTGTGCGTCAGCAGCATATTTGGACACCGCACGTGGTCGAGACGCATCGGAAGTACGCCTTGTGACTGACAAAATTAGTCTTCAGAGGACTCAGCCTAATTTAGACAGACACAGAAATTCTGGATTGTCATCTATCTATTTTTTAAATTCGTTCTCACCAGCATCGTGAAAAATCCCCATCACTCCTCGAGAAGCACTCACTCACTCTTTTGTCTTCCAGAGATCTCATTTGAACGTATGCTGGGAGCATGCAGCATGCACATTTTGAACCCACAGACCCACGCTCTTGTCCCGTGGTCCCTCATGTCCACAAATTGTTTCCCTGCTGCCCGGATTCTTTTTGCCCCACATTGTCAAAGACCTGTGCTGTCAGATCGCGTTCTTGATGGTAGCATGCAATGTTGAGGCGGTTTTATACTTGTAGCACAGCTGCACTCCCAGTCCAAGACACTCAACAACTTAATGACACCATGTCTCGTAATGTGATGTAGCAACTATTCCAAATGACAAAATCCATCCATCCATCCATCCATCCATTTTCCGAACCGCTTTATCCTCACTAGGGTCGCGGCGGGTGCCGGAGCCTATCCCAGCCGTCTTCGGGCAGTAGGCGGGGGAAACCCTGAATTGGTCGCCAGCCAATTGCATTGCACACAGAGACGGACAACCATCCACACTCACACTCATACCTAGGGACAATTTAGAGTGCTCAATCAGCCTGCCATGCATGTTTTTGGAATGTGGGAGGAAACCGGAGTACCCGGAGAAAACCCACGCAGGCCCCGGGAGAACATGCAAACTCCACACAGGGAGGCCGGAGCTGGAATTGAACCCGGTACCTCTGCACTGTGAAGCCGACGTGCTAACCACTGGACTACCGGACAGCCCCCAAATTACAAAATGCTCCACATTTTTAAGATCAAATGCTT
Source organism: Hippocampus abdominalis (assembly GCA_018466805.1). NCBI lineage: Eukaryota > Metazoa > Chordata > Actinopteri > Syngnathiformes > Syngnathidae > Hippocampus > Hippocampus abdominalis. The sequence goes on along the minus strand of CM031694.1, from coordinate 4,718,568 downwards.
TTGCTGAGCTACATTGTGTCGAGCGTCAAGGAAGGTTCTGGACAGAATCGAAACCTACAAACGTAAACTCAGGAAAGCTAATCCAAGAAAAATATTTAATTCCCAAAAATAGGCGCAAGCCCAAGTCCAAATAATGACACTGGACAACAAGCCAGGAAAATAAAATCTGGTAACAAAAGTACAAGAAAGACCAAACCGTGTCGTGAACAAACCGTGGAGACACTTAAACACACCAAGATTTACTTACTTAAATAACAAGGAACAAAAGCAAATGCAGGAGCCAAAAAATGGACAGAACATAAATCAAGGCAAGAACCAAAAATGCAGCAAGAGTAATAAAAGACCAATGGTGCGCAAACTTTTTGGACCGAAGATCTACTTTTCGATCAACCAACCTCCAGCAATTGACCCATTACCACATATGCACACACTTACACACGCATGCCATGATGAGCAACAGCCATAACGGCCCCTAAAAGGAATGAAAGAGTAAAATAAAGTAGACACAAGAGTTGAGGAGTTTTTGAAAAGGAAGTCACTGCCTACCTTAGTTGGAGATCAGGCATGCGATGCACTTTTGCAGCATGTTTCCTATCGGAGCTCACACGTACTGTTTTAAAATGCTTCTCTCAGCCCTCCAGATAATAACTAACCTTTTTTTTTTTTATTGCAAATTTTAAAATAATTGAAATGTGTGATGCAATCTCCAGAAGGATGCAACAGTCAACCTGTAGCTCTTCTACAATTTCTAAGCTGTCGCTCTTTGACAATATGGTTTTGTGTAAATACATTTGATACGCAATGATGTGTCAGCCTTTCTTAATTGGCCAGTTTTTTTTTTAAACAGAATGCACTCAATGCCCTGTCCAATATGAAAATGGGACAGTATTCTGGTACACTTTTGTGTAGCTGTCTTTACTAAACTTCACAAACATGAAAATGAATGCATCCCAGGTACTCTGATCACAAAGTCAAAAGAGTGGCTGATCTGGTGGACAAGTGTTTGCTGCCTTGACAATGTCACTGCTGCAGTCCCATCTGCTTCGCCTGGGACATTCAAATGCACTGTTTGTTTGTTTTTTTTCTTTACTGTCATCTCACTGTGATTTCCCCACGTATATTGGGTCGGGTTTGTGGGTCAATGTAAAGCAACAAGGCCCATGATATCAAGTTATATATGTTTTAAAACAAGTGGGAAGCTAACTACTTCCTTTTCTGCTAGCAAGCAGACACGCCAGGTAGCTTAACATTTCATCAGGTCACAATTTCATGAACACGGTTGGGTTCCACCATTTTTTCAGAATCAAAATCGCCTTTATTGTCATTGTATAGCATACAACGAAATGTGGGTGCCACTCCTTAGTGCATTCCGTAATTTTTTTTTAAAAAAAATAGAATAAAATTTCACTTATACTGAATATGAGATTTACCTTGAGTCATTTAACTGTCTGCCTATCATGAAGCATGCGGCATTGGAGCAGAGCAAGTGCAGTTTGCTTGTGTGGAGTGTAGTTCGGTGTGTGAAGCAATCGGCAGGCAGAACATCTGAAACATTTCTTTCGTCATGTTTGTTGTGCTTCTGTGTTTCTTTAGATTAGATTTGGTTTTGTTTCATAGATTACAGTCATGGTTCTGTTCCATTTGTGACCAACAGGCGGCATTGGAGGGTTTCTCCTCTAGCGTCGCACCTGTTGGTCATCATGTAATTAGCTTTTTCTGTTAAAAGAACTGTCACGCCGACCATTAGGGGTTGAATCATTGTGATACTGTTATGGGTTTTTGTTTGTTTGTTTGTTTGTTTGTTTGTTTGTCACTTTGGTTTATTGAGGTTTTCAGCACAGTTCTGCTATCATGGGTTATTAATTTTGTTTGTTACTTTGGTTTATTGGTGTTTTCAGGACTTTCTTTGTGTTATTGTCTTGTTTTTTGTTGTTGTTGTTTCTGTTTCTGTCATAGTGGTGTATTTTGTTGTCACCTTGAGGTTTTTTTTTTTCCCCAGGACTGTTAGTGCTTTCAATTGAGTTTTTCCAGGATTCCCGTGCAGTGTTTTTGAAAATAAATTTTGTTCAGTACATCCTGATTTTGGGTTCTCTTTATTTTTTTATTCATATCAAGCTCGCTAAAGCTCTTACAGCTCTTTTGGCGTAAACATTCTCATTCTCACAAGCTTGTCCTTAAGATAAATTACAGTTGTAAAAGGTATGTGAAGTCCCCTAGAAAACAAACTCCTGCAGCTCCTCTGCAGACAGTGCTTCGTTGAACAACTGTTGCATCTCCCAAAAGCAGCCACAATATTCATTGTTATACACAGCGGAAAGCCTTATATTCACAAAAAGAGGACAAAATGTTAAATGAGACACCGGAGGAGGTCAATAATTCAATTTCATTCCACCATTAATGGGGAAGTGTCCCTGGATGACATCATGCATTGAGATTTTAATGCGTTGACTCCCAGTGTGGTAGACATTAATTGTATTGGACAAAGTCATTTCAAGTGTGTTGTAATTATTTTTTTTTCAGCAATTACCAAAAAAGAAAGATGGTCTAATATGACCTTTGAACTTAGCTTCAACAAACAATGTGGATCAGAAAGATTCATAGCTGGAACAGGCAGGGTTGAGAAAACACTACCAGTTTCACCAGTGACCTCAGCTAATAATAATAATAATAATAATAATAATAAATTTTATTTATAAGCACCTTTCAAGACAACCAAGGACACTTTACAATCAGGAACAAAACAACAAAACACCAAACGGGTTGAGCAGCGGCAGCCAAACGCGCCAGCGTTCACTCAGCCCAGAAGTCGGAAGAAACCACAAGGGAGGGAGAGGGGGAGAAAAAAAAACCACGCTCGAACTATCCTCATTTTGAGGATAGTTTGAGTTAAAAAAACTCCAGCACAAGCATATGACAATTACAACAGGTCACAAGACATAAACAATGAATGCGGTGATACAAAGGAGTGTATGCAAATGTTATTGCCTGGTTGTGTGGGCGTGTCAGACCACAGCTGCTACGTCAAGGTCACCTCATGGAGACAGCTCTGGCTTATCAGTCCATGGCCGAGAATGAGGGGGTGATGGTAGGGCACTAGCTTCCATGCGTACTTTCATCGGGGGAAGGTCGAGATAGCAGATGTTTTGGTGGCAGGCTGCCTATCAATTCCAGACAGCCTTGTAAAGTCTATGGCTTGAGTCTCCAAATGGCGTCGATTAGCCAAATCCACTATTTCTTTCAATATTCGAGCACGAATTCCAGTTTCACCAAGTCGTTGCCCATCTTGCAGTGCCTGCGCATCAGTTTGCGGTTGAGCACAGTCTGAGTCTGAGTGATGGACATCCGCACTTTGCCATCCTTAGACCGGCAGCCTCTTCCAATAGAGCCGCTCCCGTCGGTTGAATTTTTCGATAGGTCAGGAAACTGCTTAACGCCAAACAGCAGAATACCTGTTATCAGAAGGCCGATAATGTAGATGTCTTCCACATCCTCAACGGACAGTGTTGACAGGCACACCATTCTCCACCACCTCCTGGGATCTAGGGTGCACCCAGCAGCAAAAGTCCCCGAGGGGCAAGTAGGCTCCCCACTGCCTGCTCTTCTCGTCGAGAAAATGTTGTCGATGGTATCGAGAGACCAGCCAACCAATTCCATGTTTGTTTTTAGGATGAAAATACGGCAGGAGGCTTGGAAAAGTTTAGACAAAGACAGCACATGGACTGAGTGGCAAGCAGGAAAGGGTGGGGGAGGGGGGGCAGGAACAGAAAGCAAAAGCGTCCGCCTTCGTCGAGAGCCAAGCAAGAATACCCCAGACATCCTGTATCACATCATCAAAATAAAATAGGTTTTAGGTGTCATAGCGAGAAATAATTCCTAAAAATCTAATGTATTAAGTTGCTACATAACAAGGTGTTTGGGTTGCAGTTTGACTTTTGATCTCTGCTATCTCAGCCATCTGGGGTAATCTCTCTGGACATCTTTGAATTTGATGGGATTCTTTCTTTGAGTTTGCAAAGCAAGAAGAAAAAAAAAACCGTATGGAAACATGTGAAAATTAGTCCCGGTCATTCTCAAAAAAGGAAACGCATGAATTATTCATTCGAGCTCCATAGAACGGCATGTGTGCTGATAACTACGATCCAAATCACAACATACCGGTCTCATATGAGAGACCCAGCAAGTTGTGAAAACGTAATTAGAACAGCTCGTTATTAATATGAATCAGTCGGACGCTCTTGGTAGATGATTATTCATTACCTCTTTCCTGCATGCTTGCACAGCTGCCTAAGCAGTGTGTCGCTGTCACTGCCGGCCCATCTGTTTGCCACCGGTGCTTACGGCTACACAATAAATGAGTGAGTGGTAACACGAGGGCTTTTACAGAGGTCAAAATAAAGACAAAACTAGCACTGTTTTTTTTTTCTTTTTCTTTTAAAGAAAGCTATACAATACAAATGATCCAAATTCGTCATTTTAATTTAATCAAGCAGGATTATTGAGTGACACTCAGGTACACCTGACAGCTTCATGCCGTGCAAAGTACAGCAAATCTTGAACTCACATCTTAGTGCAATAGTTTTTTTTTTGTGCTGCCTGAAGATAAGGTACACATTGAAATGAATGAAACCCGTTCTGTTTTTTTAAGAACTGAAATTTATTGTTATGCATTCATCCACATGTCATTTGGCCACCCTTCTCAGTTGTACACATCTTGAAAGAAAGTCGCAAAAAAAGGAAAAGGACAGCAATTTCCACTTCAAGTTCCATACTTCTTGTCGACAAGCAGTTGGAATTGAATGAGTAATACACCTTGCAGGCAACCACTCGCTAACATAATTTGTAGTCTTGTGCAAGTAAAAAAAAAAAAAAAAAATCAACTGAGGAATATACCAGGGAGATAAATATTGTATAAGCTTGTTCCTCCTTGGAGGATGCGTGGGAGAAAGAATTCTAAATAAGGCAATGAGTGAGAAAATTCTGCTTTGGCGCTACTGTGGTGCACGGCTGCATAAGAAGCTCATTCTCCACAGTCAGATTAATCGAAATTGCAATCGTAAATGGCCTCCTAATCGTGGAATGCCAATAGCCTATGTGCAGTTTCGGTTAAAAAATAAATCTATTCAGTTGGTTGATTGCTTGGAGGTTAAATGTGGTCAGCGCATCTGCACACACAGTCAAGGTTTTTTTTGTTTTGTTTTTTTAGAATTTTGAGTCCAAACACTTTTGGGTGAGTTTGGACGTTCTCCCTGTTCTTGTGTGGTTTAGTTTCAGTTTAGGTTTCCAAACATGTGTGTTAAGTTACTCTAAAATACTGAAATGATTACTAATTATAAAAATGCTGAGATGGTGAACACCATATAACGCAAGATCATTTTCTATAAACGTAGTTCTGTGTCATTTCTTTTTTTGCATAGAAAGTGGCTTTATGTATACGCTTTAACTGGGCTGCTATATAAATAATTTTAAGATGTAACGATTAGAATGTGTTCAATGATTCAGAGGTAATATCCCACACTGGTGTCAGAACGAAATCCAGTGACATGCACCTCATACATCCGCGGAGCACTGAATCAGTCATTCATGCGCCAATACGCCACCAAAATCACGTGAGACCACATGCGCTGCAAAGTAAACCTTTTTTAGAAGCCTAAAATTTAGTCTACTTTTTGTGACCAAATTTGCAGATGTGCTCGGGGGCGAGGCAGAAACGCCCTGTGAGGCGTAGTGCGTCTACCAAATTCACAAATGTGTTGAATTAATCCATTGCACTGTCACTAAAATGATGAAGCGCCTGTTTTTATGCTGAGCGCAGCCTACTTGCTGTTTCTTGGGGTAAGGCAACGCTGGGGGCCAAAGCGCCCAACTGGGCGTCACATGGCCCCAAATACGTCATCCAAGATTTTTTATATTGACCACACGGGTGCCAATCTACCAAAATAGGACCGGAGATGTCCGAGCACATAAAGCTTAATTTTGATTTACTACCGGTAGTTAGGTTTGAATGAAACATTGACAGTAATAGTTGCTTGAAGGGGAAGTCAAGTCTAAAACTGTCTTTAGAATATATATGCGTCGCCACTAGTCTCGACACGGCATCCTGATTAAGGTTGCTTTTGTGAAACATTATTTTTTCAGCAACAAAACATACGCATTGTATCCATTTCACGTGCACCTCCCCTTTAAAACTCAGTGTCCATCCTTCCATCGATTTCCATCGTTTACCTTGTTATATGTCATGGGTGAGCTGAGGTGAAAATGCATGTACTCCAAAAGGTGTTGATATGTTTGACATGGAGAGCATGTGATGACTGGTTGACAGTTTACAACTCGCACTTCACCCCCCTCTACCACCGATCCGCCTGTAGCCATCATTTTCTTCCATTGTCAGAAATGATTTTGTTTCCTCTCTACTCGCCGTGGTGAGCTGGGGGCTTCTGGTTTAAGGCTGTGACGGGATTTGGGAGAATATCTGTTATTCCAGAATAAGGCTGGAGATGAAGATGACAAGTGAGTGACAGAGCAGTCTTGTGGGAAGGCTTAGTCAAGAAACAATGTCAAGGTCAAACTGCGAAGAGGAAGATATGCTGTAGCTAAAAATTATTGCTGAAATCACACACACACACACGCGCACACGCACACACTATGCATCCCTCCAATGGTTTATACAAGTGCAATGATGAACTCCAGCTCTTCTCTCCTCATCACCATAAGCCATACTTTATTGCCAGGGTCACCTGATCGAACATTTGTGAAAGCCTCATCTATTTGAAACCCATCGCTCCCAAACCCCTCTCAGGTCCATCAGTTCCTCCAGTGGACATTTAATGCAATTGAATTGCTTCCAGGATCTTGTTGGGCTTCTGTTCTAAATACATTCTCAACCCTAATGGACGAGCAAAACACATTTACGCTAAGCCTTATTTATTTATTTATACATTTACTCTGAGAAAATAGCATTGCAAGCTCTTTTCTCATGTTGTATACTTTATTAGCTTCCCAGCTAGACTGATTCAGGTTTACCTTTGATAAATTATTACTCCATATGTAAAACTATGGAGAAATTCTGAGCTTCACACTTTTATTAGACTACCAAATAGTGGCAGGGCAATTCTCTTGTCCATATGTAAGAATTGTTCAACATTATGTAACTATAAAGATAGTTGTATTAAGTTCCTGACCTCATTTGTATATTTTAAGGTAACTAGTAACTGGAAAGTCACCCTCCCAAGGGATACAGAATATGGACAGATGGACAAACTCGACTATTTCTGAAAGCTGGCAGCAATAAATACTTTGTAAAATAAGGGAGGGGGTTGGGGAGGGGGGGACTTTCTCTTTTGTTATCTGGGACCCCAATTTTGGCAATTTTATTTCACAGATTATGACACAACAGCCTTGGAACTCAAAGCAAGTCTGGTTTTAATTGAACATTAAAGTTGAAAGACAAAGATGAAAAAATAGCACTACATATTTTCAGTCGCTTTTTAGGAAATCGCTTGACATGCAGACAATGCGCCAAATTTTCATCTGGCTTTCCAGCATTTCATTTGTTCCAGGATTGATGAAAGACTTTGCTTCGAACGGGCAAGGCCTTCTTAAAAGGTCAGTTCCTCTGCTGACTGAATTCTTGGGCCAAACTTCCTCTTGTCCATGGGCGGCTTAAGCAGAGTACACACGTACTGACCTTTAACATCATAACTGATTTTGAAAATGTGAGATACCACTTACTGCTCCAGTGGTGTGTGGTGTACAGTATTTGAGATGCAACAAAAAGGGTGTGCGGGCAATGTGCATGAAACCCGTGCGGATGCTCAGGACAGCTGCCTGGTTGGCCCCGCCCTCTGCACACTCGTGACAATGCATAGGAGCCACAAAACTTCGGAAGACCCATAACTGTGTTTGACAGCGCAGCTTATTCACTATCATCACTTTCATTCAAATGTTGTATCTTCACTGATGAGTACGCGTTGGGGTTTGAATACAGGCTCTGGCCTACCTGTATGGAGTTTGACTGTTTTTCCAGTGATGGTGTTTTGTTTTTTGTTTTGTTTGTTTCTATGTGTGCTGCGGTTTCCTCCCACGGTCCACAAAAAAATCATTTCATGTTATTGGAACACTCTAAGAAATTTCAATTAGTGTGAATGCGAGTGTGAATGGTTGTTTGCTTCAATCCAATCCAATCCAATGAAGCTTTATTTATGGCGCGCCTTTAAAGCAACCCAGTCGATCAAAGTGCTGGACACACTAGGGAGGTTAGACAAATAATTCAAAATATGATTGGGTGATGTGAAATTAACTATAAGCCGAGAAGAAATATAGAAATAACATCAGCTGTACTTCATTGTTTGTCACTATGTGCCTGACAATTGGTTGGTAGTGCGCATCGCACCTCTCACCCGGTTCATACAAGTAAAACAGGGGTAGGGAACTATGGTTCCTTGAGAGCCATATGCTGCCTGTGTTAGAGCTCTCCCTACTCGAACTCACCGATAATTGGCAATATAAATTGCAGTTTCATGACTTTCACCATCATCACTTAGGTGGTATTGTTCAAATGATTCAACGGGATTGTTGTCTTGGCTGTTTTAGAGGACATACAGTACCCTGCAGAACAGCTTCATTTATTCCATCTTGCACTACAGAGACCACCACACAAGTGATGGTGAGGAACTTCACTTAACAAAATGGCTAGATAACGCCAAGTCATGCATGTCCATCAGGTGCGCTTTTTGCTGTGCTTTCGGTCATTGTTTACCTTACCCTGGATGATCAGGGGAGCAGGGAGATTAATTGTCTTAAAGGGGCAGAGGAGGTGGGCTAAATGCGACTGAGGTCGTGTAAATAACCATGGGCACAGAAGCGTTGTGATTTAATGGAGTCTGACTTGTGCTGCTGGGACGACTGCAAGAAGCAAAGTGAAGATGCTGAACATTAGACAGTGTTTGTTTTCAAAAGCCTCTCACAATTTCTAAAAGCCAGAGAGCAGGGGGGAGGGTGGTGTTGCAATTTTTCTTTCCACTCTACCAGACAGTTTTGCCATTAGCAGTGCCTTAAGATAAACCTTTATTTGATGGATGAGGAAGCTATAAAACACGAAACCTGCACAAAAGATGACACCATTGCCACTATCAAATAATTCCTTGTTTTTAAAGAACAAAAAAGAAAATTGGCCTCTTGCAGGAAACTACAGGTTAAAGTAATTACATGCTACTGAAGTGCATCCTCGCTTTGCTTGGGAGAAAACAGGAGAGGATTGTGTGCTCTTGAAGTATTATACTTTTCCGAGGAGCACTTGATATAAATAGTAATAACAATAATAATCCATTATTTACTTTTTTCCATCCTGTAGCGGTTAAACTTCAAACGCATGCCCCGTTCCTCAAGCATCTGAGTCTAATTGGAGTTTCGAGTGGTGCAACCGGTTTTCGGAACCAACCAATATTTCCCAGCAAGAAATAGACTAAGTCCTGCATTTTTTTTTTCTTCTTTGCTTTGTGTCAGTCGATGAAACATGCTGCCCTTGTTTATCTGAAACATCCATCCATTTACTAATCCGCTTGTCCTCACAAGGGTCGCGGGCGTGCTTTAGCCTATCCTAGCTGTCTTCGTGCAGTCGACAGGGGGTACCCTCAACTGGTCGCATGGTACACGTAGACAAACAACCATCTGCACTCCTTGTTTATCTGAAACATCCATCCATTCCTTATCTGATCCGCTTATTCTCACGACGGTCATAGGGATGCTGGAGCCGATCCCAGCTGTCTTTAGGTAGCGAGTTACACCTGGTCCTCGGGCAAACTTAGATCAACAACCAATCCGCGCTAACACGCACACCTAGGGACAATTTACGGTGTTCCATTAACCTGCCACGCATGTTTTTGGGATGTGGAAGGAAACCGAAGTACTCAGAGAAAACCCACGCAGGCACAGGGAGAACATGCAAACTCCACACAGGAAGGCCGGAGCCGGAATCGAACCCTGCACCTCTGCACTGTGAGGCCGACTGGCTATTCTCTGAAATATGTTAATACTTGTTTCAGAGAAACAAGGGCAGCAAAGCACAACTGACAGTAAACACATTCATGCCTAGTTCAACAAGACTGCTTTGTCATCATTGCATTGTGCCTTTCAGACTCAGAGACCTTTGCCGCCAACCTCCACAACACATCGAGGACAGGGAGGAAGCTGCCACCACGACACAGCACCCGCCGTGACAAGCAAGGCCTCGCTGTCAGATGAATCAAGGATGTCCTGGAATGTGAGCGAAAGGTGTTTACTAGAAAGACATTTGTAAAGGAAAGTTGCAGCGGAAGCAAGTGAGTCACCACTGCTCTTGTTGAGGAATCTTTTATAAACAGTGCACAAGCATGCAAGGACTTTGTCTCTAAAACAGTGTGAATGATCCATTCAAAATTGATGCATGGTCATACGAAGAAAGGCACATCATTTTAATCATCATGAAAAAGTGTATTTTGTTTTTTATTTCATCTTTTTGCTACGTGTCTGTACCAGAGATGGGCAAACTACAGCCCGCAGGCCGAATCCGGCCCGTTGGTCTTTTTAATCCGGCCCGTCAAAGGTTGGTACACAGTTAAGGTTCGATGTAAAGTCATTTAATTTGGACTTGTAATGAATGACAGGCATTGCAACACCAGGTGCCACAGTTACTTGAAGTTGCAGAGCACAGGGAGGGAGGGGGAGACGATACGGAAGCCCGCAGTAGCACCAACTCAAGCAAATACCGCTCGATACGATGGAATAAGTGTGTCCGCGCCGCTATTTTCTATCATTGAATCCAAAACACCGACATGCAAGTGACTCTTTATTGCAGTGAGTTTTAATGGAATTGCAAAAATGTTTACGTCCTGTAGATCATGGCATCCAAACAAAGAGGAACGGTAATGACCATGGAAGAGAAAGTGAAATGCATCCGATTAAGCGAAGCGGGTTACAAAGTCTGAAACATTCAGGAGACGCTTGGAGTTGGAAAGAGTCAAATCTCAGAGACTTTGAAAAATGAGGAAGCGATTCCGATTCTGGCTATTTCCATGTTCAGAGTGAATTGCTTGCGGCTCGACGGACAATCGAGTAAATAACTTTCCGCAAATTGGACCGGAAATAAGAGAGAAGGCGAGTTCCATAGCGCTAACTATGACCATCAAAGACTTTGAAGTGTCCCGTGGCTGGCTTCAAACGTTTGTTGCACGACATCAGCTGAGCAATGCTGTCTTGTGTGGTGACCGAGGGGAGGTCAAGTTCGAGACAGTGAGTGAGTGGAAAGAAAGCCACCAGGTCTGTACAAGTTGTTTCATGTCTCATTAAATCATTTTTTAGATTTAGATTTGAAAATGCAAACAATGGAAGACATGTATAGGGATAAAGTGTATGTTTCCAAATTGTGAGAAATCATTAACATGATCAGTGTATTGACATAAATCAATGTCATTAATTATTATTAATGACTAGGGCTGTCACTAACGAATGTTTTTGAATTGATTGCCTGATTATTCCATTGATTACCCTGGTATTAACCCTGACTCCATTTGTGTCGACCAATTTTTGTGGTTGACTTCACCAAGACGTCCACCCCCTCCCCAGCCCTAATAATAATAATAATAATAATAATAACATATAATAATAATTATTATTGGTAATAATAAAAAAGTAATTGAGCAAATGTGGTCTTTCAAAAGTAGGCATGACACTGGAAGTCCTTTGCACAAATCAGTAGCCAAGAAGAAGCTCTCAGGTTGGTGACCCCTGTCTATGTCCGCTTCTTTTTCATTTGCTATAACAAGTTTGTAATGTCCATCACTGCTACCTTTAGGGCTGGAGTAGACTATTATGACTTGCCACTAAACCAGGAGAAAATCAGTTATTTGAATCTGAATCATTTTTCCAAATTTCTGCATTGTGGGACAAATAAAGGTTTTCTTATCTTCTCTTGTCTTGTCTTGTCTTGTCTTGTCTTTATTGGCCAAGTATGTCAAAAACACAAAATGTATGCTTGCTAATGATGCATGTGGATGAAGTTGTTTCCCTTGCCTTAGCTGCTGTGTCCTGACAGTCATTTTGCTGTCAGGAAAAATGAAGGAGGTTAGAGGAGAGGAGTTCTGGGATTGTAATGGCAATTTGACATATATCAGCGCTAAATGGAAGTAACTGTTTGTACTATTGAATGCTGACCGTACCTTTGAATGCTGACCAATTATTTTGCAGATAGGCAAAGTGACCTGCTCATGCACTGGTCTGTACTCTGTGTAGCTGCTCAAAATGCTGATTGCGCTGGCCTTCACCACCTCCGAACAAGATAAAATGAGAGCTCGAGACGCGGAGAGGGAGAAGGCTCCCTTGACAGATCTGTGAACGGTGTCCCTCCATGTTTTTTTTTTCTTTTCTTCTTCTTTCTTAAATAAATATCATCATTTTTTATAAATACTTTCGTTGTCTTGGTTTCCCTGGACAAGACATGATGATGGTGTTGAATGCAGAGCACAAGCTTGCGTAGGTTCCTACTCTGTTGAGGTGTTGCAAAATCAAGTGCAGCCTCCTGTCATCCACGAGCCTATTGGATGGTAGGAAAATTGCAGGGGGTCCAGCAGGGGTTCTGTGATGCTGCCCAGGTGGTCCAGCACAAGACGATTAAAGGATTTCATGAAAGTATGAAGGGAAAATGGAATCAGGTGATCAGCACAAAGGCAGCAAGGAGACATGAGGCAGCCCACCCCCATGAATTGTTTATCTTTTGTTACTTGAAGAGCCCTTTTATGTCTTGTTCGTGAATGGTCAAGGCTGAGTCAGGGGTGTGGAGGTGATTGCAGGTGTTGATCGTGTCCCTTTCAAAAATGGAGTTAGAACATATTCAAATTATTGTAATTTGCTTGGGGGAGGTTTCCCTGAAGTCGGTGACTGATCATAGACTTTTCTACACTGATACATGCTCTGTCGAAATTTGCTGACTGCATCCTCCAAGGACCAAATTTGAAGGCCACATGATGTACCCTGCAGTGCGCCTCAACCACACACTGGTGTCCAAATTCACGCGGCCTTCAAGTCTATCCTTCGAATTTGGCTTTTGTTTCCATGGAGACGGGCCCTGAGGACTTTTGAGCACACTTCCGTAGCCTGCGTAGCTCTGTTCGTCTTCTACACCTTTCTTCTTCACCATTTCAGTGTCTCTTCTACCAGCCGCCATTTTGCGGCAGGGTAGAAGACAGTCAAGTGAGTCGCTCGGCCTGCCCAAATTCACCATGATCCACGCATGGCTACATGAGGAGGACCCAGCCTCTGAAGTCATAAGGACATTTTTTTTTTTTTTTTACCCTGGTTTTCTGTGTAGCTTTTCTGGGTGTTGTTAATTTAGTTTGTCAATTGATTCTGGCCGGTTTATGCAAGACATTATTCTCACTGATCAGCATCCTTCTCCTTCGCTTGGCGAAGTTGGCCAAGTTTGGCAGTGAACCACAGCTTGTTGTGACTGAACAAGCGGAATGACACGTCTTCACAAAAGCTGATATAACATGTCACAGTGTCCGTATTAAGATTCAAAGATAATTAACTCTGTGCAGTCCAAACTGTTACGTAGTTCCATATTACTTCTGTACTGTTCACACCACAGGATTTGTAGATTTCAGTTTGTGACTGTTTGTTGGTATTAAGTGGATTCAACAGTGAGAAGCAGCACAGGCAACAGTTATCATCATGAATGTTGATTTCCCTGATAAGATAAGATAAGATAACATTTATTTGTCCCACACTGGGGAAATTTTCAGTCTACAGCAGCAAAATGGGGGGGGGGGGGGGGAGTGTTTCATTGCACAAAATAAATGTTTCAGGAAAGAACTCTACACAGTTCAATATAAGTGCAATATAAAATATAGCATTATCAATATATGTGTAGAATAAATATTATAAATTAGCAATAGCATAGAAAAAAGGTGGCTGTGCTATTTACAATGGTTATGCAATAGCCATTTTATGGTTATTACATTATCATATCATACAACATACATATCATACATACACCATCATACAATTATGATGGGACAGGAAATGTTCTGCAAATTCAAACCTCCCTTTCAATTAAGTTGGGACATTTTGTAAAATGTAAATAAAAACAGAATACAATGATTTGCAAATGCTTCTCAACCTAGATATAAAGATATTTAATCTTCATACTCTTTTGTTTTTTTTTAAGGTAATTTGTTGGGCTTGCAAATATTCACTGAATTTGATGCCTGCAATCCAGTCCAGAAAATTCGGGACAGGGGCATGTTCACCCTCTCTTTTAAAAACACTAAATAAGCGTTTGAGATCGAAGGACACTTACTTTTTAATTTGTAGGGGGAATTATTTCTCATTCATGCTTGATGTACACCTTCAGGCGCTCAACACTCCGGGGTCACCCTTGTCGTATTTTGTGCTTTATAATGCGCATTTTCAATGGGAGCCAGGGCTGGACTGCTGCCAGGCCAATCTAGGAGTCACACTCATTGTGTATGAAGCCGCCCTACTGCGACATGTGCACAATGTGGCTTAGCAATGTCTTGCTGCAATACGCAAGGACATCACTGAAAAACATTGAATATGTTGCTCCAAAACCTGCATGTACCTATCAGCATTAATGATGCAAGTTGTGCCGCAGTCACTTTTGGACTTTGTGCTGATTACAATCAAAATGGTAATTTTCCTTGGTACATGATTTTCATGATTTCCCTAAACAAGTTGAAATGTGGACTCATCAGACCAAAGCACACTTTTCCATTTTGCGTCAGTCCATCTCAGATGAGATCAGGCCCAGAGAAGATGGCAGGGTTCCTGTGTGTTGTTGATATATGACTTTACCTTTGCGAGTTAGAGTTTTAACTGTTGAATGAGAAGACGTTTGAAAATGTTTTTTTTTTTTTTTTTTTTAATGCAGTGCTACCTGAAGGATTTAGTTCACGGGCATTCACTGTTGGTTTTGCGGCTTATATGCAGACATTTCCTCAGATTCTCTGAATGTTTTGATGATATAATGAACTGCATGTGATGAAATCCCTAAATTATTTGCAATCGTATATTGAGAAACATTGTTCTTAAACTGACTACTTACGCATGAAGTTTTTCGCAACGTGAGGTCACGCGCCCAAACTGGGATTGTAAACAACAGCCTTTCAATGATGCTCGGATGAACAGACAAATAATTGGGGGTGCAAGGCAGTCCCCAATTGCCCACATCACATGCATGGCCAACCACATCATCTGCAAGAGGACATCTTGTAGTTTACCTGTACGTTTATGTGTAACACACTTAGCATGCGCCTGTCTCATACCTGGATGCCAGAAAGTCTTCCGCAATTCGGTTGGGGGAGTGGGCTGTATTCCCAATCACAATGGTGCAAACGCCCCTTTCTACTTACGCTACTAACATACCAAAATAAATAAAACTCCATCCATGCGTACAGTTAAACGGCACGTTGTGCTAGAATTGCACTGGGCATGAAATTAGGCCCCCAAATATATTACTTTATAGTCTTCCTGGAATTTTCAGTTGAAGATACCTTGGAAATTATTTGGAAATCATTGTTCTATGTTTTTATATACATTTTACACAAAATCCTAATTTCATTGGAATTATGATTTCGGAAGTTCATGTTTGAGTTTTGCTCATTTAAAGTTCCAGCGGTCATTCTTCTGAGTGCTTTTATTCAATTGATATGATGGGATGGCATATTTGTGAGTTGTGTTTATTATTGCTGGTGAGTCCCTTTTGGATGTCATTTGACAACCTTGTGTTGGTTTGGGGCCAGCTCCTTTGCATGCTCCCAAGTTGCTCGGCAGAATAACATCACAGCACAGCACCAAAAGTGTGTGCATTTGACATAACAAAGAAACATAAGAAAACCTCCTCGAGTAAGCTTCACACTTTGATGGCCTCTCCTACTGAGCCATCAAACACTGCAAACATTTTAGCTCCTTGTATGCTGGCACAAGCTTGTCTGCCTCATCCTTCAAAGCCAATCCTCAAAGCCAGGGCGATGGATTAACTACCGTTCCTCCTCCAGGAAAGGAGGGCGCGAGCACCGAGAGGGAAAAAAAGTGACAACTCCACAGTAAATTAGCTGTTTTCGACTTCAGCTCTGGGCTGTTGGTTTCTGATTGTTTTTTTGTTTTGCTTTGTTTTGTTTTTTGTTTTTTTTGGTTCCTACTATCTTCTCTCAGTTCCGTCAGACTCAACAAAGCACCACTCAGCATCATTGACGGGGAGAGATCACAAGATCAGAGAGTAATGAGACCCACGCTCACTTCCACTGCATCCTCATGTCTGTCACTCTTTTCTATCCCATATCCACTTCCTCCCATCGCACATGTCTCTCTCTCTCTCTCTCTCTCTCTCTCTCTCTCTGTCTCTCTCTCTCTCACTCACACACACACACTAACTCCCCCCACTGCTGCTGCTTGGTGTGAGGCTGGATGTAATTCATTAGCAAGCAAGCCAAGAAATGTTTCTCCTGCAGAGAAAAATGTGACAGAGTAAAAATACGGACTAATACTGTAGTCGGTCTCCCCCATTCACTGCATTGTTAACCATCCTCCACCCACTTAAAGGGCTATTGAGGAAGGTCTGACTCAGCTACATTCCAAAGCTCCTTCATGGCCTCTGTTCAGGGCGTGAATGTTGTGCATTGCCATGCTTGATAAAATTCTAAAATACGGTCATGCAATAAACGCACGTAATGACTGAGGTGAACATCAATGTCAGGCCAACTCAACGAAGGGTTCATGGGTATCAAGCCTGCTGCCTGCACACAAACAAATGAGGCAGACATCTGCAGCGACGGCAAATCTAATGTTCAAACAGGAGATGGAAACACCCCCCGCCCCCACCACACACACACACAAACAGGCACAGACACACACGCACTAGCACATATTATTAAAACGTCGCGAATGGAGAGAGAGAGAGAGAGCGGGAGAGAGAAGAAAAAGAGAGAGAGAGAGAGAGAGAGAGAAATTCTTCCAAGCCGGAGGACAACGACATGGCAACAGAATTGCGTCACAGCCTGATGGCTGGAGGACGAAGCAAAAAGAGGAGGAGGGAGACAGTGTGTTGGCAAAGAGGCTAAGAAATTATGAAGGTAAATGCGATTGAGGTGAGGCAGAGGGTATTGCAGGCTATACTGTGTTTTTTATGAGTGGGTCTGCAAGTCAAGGATCAGACAGAATGCAAGGCCTTCAAGCAATTCCAAGGATACACATTCACCTATACTGTATGTACGGTAGATGATGGAATCTTTTTTCGTTCAGAATAGGCCCCGGCACAACCCCCGACCGAGGAGAGGCAAGTCAAATAATGGGTGGATGATTATAACGGCAATACAAGATTGACAAACTCCTCTGAGGCTGATGATCTCAAACAAAAATCAATTAAATACTTTATGCAAGAGCTCTGCATATTTAATAAAATGTGAACACATCTTGTGAGATGTCAGCATAGCTCAAGACTTCAGCTCAATGTAAATGATTACGCTCATAAGAATATATTTTTTTCTGTTTGCTTTAAAAAAAAATAATAATAATAATAAGGGAATCTGTTCATACAGTCTTAAAGGAGACATGCAATTCGTCCCCGCACTTTCAAATAGTTTCTGGGTGTGTTAATAACAGGTCTGTGACATGCTTTTGTCAAAATATCAAGAATTCAAGCCCTATTTTGACAGAATATTTCATGCAGTGATGAAATTGTCTGATTTTAGGGGCGGATCTGTCTCATGCAGTGTGCCAGTCCTCATCCCACCCCGCATATTGTTTGTTTGTTAGAATGACAAGGTTGGATCTCACCAGCTTGTTCCTGCCGGCAGTTGGCCATCTCCTCTTCCGCCTCATTCGGTGGCGAATATTTGTGGTGGCCAATTGCTTATTCTGCAAATGGATGCAAAACCCAGAGTGTGGCAAACAAGCAAGCCCTCAAGACAATTAAAGCATTTTTCTGGTGCATGGACACATCACCCGAACACAAACACCCTCTTCAGAGAACAATTCTTGAACTTAAAATGAGTGCCCACAGATATTCCATTGCATTATCACGTGTAGAGCCAGCAATTGACTACTCACCAGCTGAAATACGCTTGCCAATTAAGCACCAAGCACCAATACCAAGAAGAAAGAAACTTGAAAAGACTTGAATGAGTCACACATAACAGTGGGGCCGACGTACAGAACGGCATGTGCACAGATATGTTTTCAGAAATAGGCAAATAACTGTAGACTTACTGAGTTGTTACATTTTTCACTTGATTGGTAGACAGGTTCTATAGAGACCCAACTACAATATTTTCAGTGCTGGGCAGTGAGGGCTTTCAAGGCCTTCTCTGATGGCCCGAGGGGTTCAATTCCGGCCCCCGCCTCCCTGTGGGGAGTTTTGCATACTCTCCTCGTGCCTATGTGGGTTTTCCCCGGGTACCTCCCACATTCCAAAAACATGTATAACGGAACACCCTAAATTGTCCCTAGGTGTGCGTGTGAGTGCGGATGGTTGTTGATCTAAGTGTGCCTTACGACCAGTTCATGGTGTAACTCTCGATGCTGCCTAGAGACAACTGGAATAGGCTCCAGCATCCCTGTGACCGCCGTGAGGATAAGCGGATCAAATAATGATTGGATGAATGAAATGGTAATCATTTCAAAGAGTATTTTGTATGTCCTGGCTTTCGTAACACAGGCTGTGTCATTGTGAGTGGGCCCCATATAAAGCAACTAAATCTGAAAGTGTGTCTATGAAGATTTATTAGAGTATGAACACTGCACATATCCAAGTTACTCATTTGATCCTTGGGGGGGCCAGCGGGAAGCCTCAACAATCTACAAAGGAAGCCCATGTCCGGGAAATAACCGCATGTGGAACCTAATCCAGAAGACACCATTGATGTCTCGGGACTCAGAGTGGTCCACCAGCACCGCCAAGGCATCCCAAGCAGCTGCAGAGAGAGGGACACAATTTAAATCGGCTTGAGCAAAATGCCACACCCAAGCTGCCGCCAGGGCTGGCCTGGCAGTCGGACATACCAGGCAGATGCTCGGTGAGCCGGCATCTTCAGAGGCCGATGCAGCGCATTTAATTAATTTAATATATGTTCCCTTCCATTTTTGCCTAAGAGGCTACAAAGAGAGACAGCAGCCTATTAAGCAGTGTCCGCGGTTAACAATAAATTATTCCAATAAACACCATTTGCAGACATACTTCATTGTCAGGAGTGGCACTAGCCTGGGCATTGTTAACTGTCAGCGCTGACAAATTATGTCTCTTAAAGAGAATCATTTGATTCTTCAGTCAATGTTTATCAATGTAATTGGCTTCACGTCATAACAAGCAAGCAACATGGCATGAAAATCACTGTTGTATGGCCTACAATCATGGTTTCATAAAGTGAAATGCATACATGTCTAGTATCTCGCTCCTCCCCGCTCACCGCGCAGTATCTCTATGTTGTCAACAAGTGAATTCAAGACAAACCTTGAAAGAGCTTTGGAGTAAGAATGATTTGATATATCTATATTAGTTAGCAATGTATGCCACTTTTGGATTACAGGGTCCAGAACAGCCTCACTGCACCAGTCTCATTTGGCCTGGCCCTCCATTACAGCAGGTGCCAATCAATTCCATTCGTATTGAATGGTGAGCTTGGTTTTATTCACTGGGCCGCCTCTCATTCATTTGACCACCTCTCCGAATTGCTGCCACTGGTTCCTCGCTGTCACACTCCGGCGTTTAGTCAACCCGGCCGTGGTTAAGTATTGTTGTAAAACACAGTCATATGCGTACTTTTATGACTTGGCAGTGTCTGACGGGCAGCTCTGACTCACCGGGGACAGAACTCAGAAATGGGAGGCTACAGTGGAGTATATTACTGCATCGCTTAAGGAAAGGCGTCATCTGTCAGCCAATCAGATGACAGTCACGTAAGCGTCCAGCTCAGTGACCACTCAGGGCGGAGAAATGCCTTTTCAATGTGGAACTAGTACAATTGAAAAGAGGCTATAGAGAGATCTATATTCAAAAGTACCTACATTCAAATTGTAATATTATTTTACTTTTTTATTGCTAGATTGTCACTTTTACTTGGTTATCCATAAACACAGTGTAGCTGGGATGCCAGAAAAAGAGTTGGAAGTAGAAAGGCAATGTTAAAATACAATAGACTATGACATGCCACCAGCTGTGATGCCAAAGTAAAGATATGTTTGTCTGTTTGTCTTTTACTGTGCTGATCCCTTTAAAGAAAAAAGTCACTGTCTCTTTTTGTCACAACAGGAGTTACCTAGCCCAAAATCTGAAGAAGCTGCAAAGTGAAAATATAAATAAATAAATAAATAAAACAACGTAGCTTGGCAACATGCCAATTTCTGATAACTGCTTCATACTCAGAGATGGAAATTCAACTCGTTGATGTCACCAAAAATAAATAACAAAATCAGATGTCAAGCTCTTCTTTGCCTAATGGTGGGATATGTCACCAAGAGATCAAACTCATGACAATAGAACTTACTAGAAAGCCCAACTGCTGCTGAGACAACCACTGATTTACTAATAGTAGGTGTTAAATTGTGTGTTTGCTCGAACAGATTGGAAGCACTGTTGGGAGGCAAGTTGCGTGTGAATTACTCAGATTCCGGCCTTTTATTGTTATCCCATGTAGTGGGCACTACAGTGCGTGTTCACATACCCTAACAGATTGCGCGTGATGTTGGCAACATGTGCAAATGTGGGAGAGACTGCCATATTTAAAAAATATTTTGCCCTTTATATTGATTTGGGTGTTTTCACCATGGAAAACCAAGAGCACGGCAAGCGCAAAATGACGTTTGAAGTGATGGCGTTAAACGTGTTAGGAGAAGACATGAACAAATATATGGCAGAGTTACAGAAAATTAATTGATTGCTCCGATAATTTTCGGGAAGCCAGCCACCGCATAACATCCATCCATCCATCCATTTCCCGAACCGCTTCATCCTCACTAGGGTCGCGGGGGGTGCCGGAGCCTATCACAGCTGTCTCCGGGCAGTAGGCGGGGGACACCCTGGATTGGTCGCCAGCCAATCGCAGGGCACACAGAGACGAACAACCATCCACGCTCACACTCATACCTAGGGAGAATTTAGAGTGCACAATCAGCCTGCCATGCATGTTTTTGGAACGTGGGAGGAAACCGGAGCACCCGGAGAAAACCCACGCAGGCCCGGGGAGAACATGCAAACTCCACACAGGGAGGCCGGAGCCACCGCATAACAACAATGGATTATTTGACTCGAGTGTATGACAATTGCATTTACAGGTATGTGCACCTACCGCATAACAGTGCTTGGACAGCACACCTGAAAGATGAAAATGGAGGATTAAAAGGAGTCTTCATTATCGGTAACATAATAATGAGTACATTTTCAGTCCTTAGATCTGTCAGAAGCACTAACATTGAACATTTTGTTGGCATTTTAAAACTGTTGCATGAGTGGAACATTTTTTTCCCACCCACTTGTATTTTGCTGGTGCTACTCTGGCACCACTTTGCGTGCTGGTTTGCAACAGCCTTTCAGATGAGCTATTTAAACATACAACAAAAGAGCACATTTAAATTCAGGTTTAATAACTCAGACTATGTGTGCTCATGCTAAATTAATGCATTCACATAACCTCCTACGATAACGTGCAAAATGCACAGCAATTCAGTGCATTGGAAAACACAAACCTGGTTTCATCCGATGCATAGATCAGCTTTCAAATATGTTCACCTCTTCAATGAAGTTTATATCTATTTTTGCATGTGCAAACCTTTTAGTGTGCTAAGAATTAATAAGAAAGAAGAGAACATGACAAAATTATTTTTTGGGGCAATTTTTAATCGACAGAGCAGACACATTTATATCGCAAAATACGAAGCCAACAGAGAGGATTGACTATGCAGTACTCATACAATGCTGAGCTGAATGGACACTTGGTTTATTTGGATTTTTACTCAGGAGCCTTGGGAATGGAAATGTGTACAAGTAGTAAAGGGTAAACGGATAGTGATAAATTGGCATTGGTTTAAACGGCACAAACATGACCACAAACTGAAGACGCTAAACTAACGTAAGTATATGCTTAACACTATAGCATAATTCAGCTGTCTTTCACCATAAGGACCAGTCATAACACTGTCTATTTAGTGGCTGTGTGTGTGTGTGTGTGTGTGTGTGTGTGTGTGTGTGTGTGTGTGTGTGTGTGCGCGCGTGTGTGTGTGTGTGCGCGTGTGTGTGTGCGCGTGTGTGTGTGTGTGTGTGTGTGTGGTCAAGATCAGTGCAAAACTCTGATGAGTAGCTCACTGTTTGTGCACTGGGGCACAGCCATGCTATGGAATAGAAAAAAAGACCTTTTCTAAGATGAATAATTGACTTACAGGCGTAATCAGTTGTTTCGATGAGCTTTAATATGTTGTCCCTTGATCTTCATACAGGCAAAATGATTTAATTTTCAACTCTGTGTAAACCCTGGTCTTTCAAGATTGTCTCTGCCATGTAGGTGAGGCATCAGCATCACTTCTGACTGACAGCATGCAGGGAGATGAGCTGGAATAAATCAAATGCGCCAAAGTGTCACAGCCGGCGAGTCACAGAGTGGTTCGCTTTCCCCGCTGCCACAGCGCTACGGCATGTTATCCAGTCCAGACTCTGACAAGTAAAGGCAGTGCGACCAGCAGCATGTCGAAAAGAGTCATCGAAGAAATGCTGCTCCCTGTGGCTGAAACGAAGCATAATATCATGTGTGGTGCTCTGACACACATGGCGTGGAGCCTTTTATCCCAAGAACACGAAGACAAGAAGTCACACTGTCAGTAGTCACTGCACATCTGACAAAAATGATCAGTAAACGCGACACAACTACACATCATTCCCAGTTGTCCTTAGCTTTGTCACCTACACTGTGTCACATTGGAGTGAGAAGAGTGTGAGGATATGTGGGTGAGGTGGCGGGAGTGCTGCAGATGGCTGCTCTTGCCTCCCGATCATTCTATGAATGTGGGAGGACCGTTTTCTTTTTGGTCTCTACACGTTTGACTGATGAAAAACATGGAAGTGGGTCTTGTAGCTTTGTTGCCACTAATTTCTGCACTCACCAGAAAGATAATATGCACTCCTGCAAAGCGTTATCCTGTATTCCAAAGGAATCCTCATAAATATAAATGAGAAAAAGAAAAATGCATCTAACAACATTTTTGGGGTTAGCAAGTATCAAGAGATTTTTTTCTTGCGGGCGTTTGTTCTTGTGTGAGTAATTCATCAGTTTCATCATGTGAAACCATTGTGTGATTTGTATGCAGTGTACTGTTCTGTTGATGTTTGTTGGGGAAGGCTAATGGCAATTTTTTTTCCAGTATGCACGTTACGTGACACCGAACTCATCGAATAACATGACTTTGTATGTGGGTTTCTAAACATTTCACATAATCCTGTGATAATATACCCCTGCTCTAGTTCTATATGTGCTTCGAAATTGTGACAGGAATTGCCAGATGTATCCTGCAGGGGGGAAAAAGAAAACAATGCACAATTTATCACATCTATATCATCAAAGACAAACACTGCTTCTCCTCTAAAACAAGCGGTGATGGCTTGCCTGTTTCTAAAGAGTAGCAAGAAACATGACAGAGAGATACTGTAGGTGGCTACGAATGGTCAGAAACTGACATCCAAAAACGGCACAAATGCAGCACTCGCCCTCTTGGCAGGGGATCAGACGTGGGAGGACTGTAACCCCGCGTGGCATCTCGGAGAGAAGAAGGTAGTAAGTGTCTCTCGAAAACAGAGAAAACATCGGGGGAAAAAATATATAAATGAAAGGCCATGGATAGAGGACTGGTGCAAGGCACATTCTGCAAGATAACATCTTTTGGAGTTCTTCAGGTGGGAATAAGCACAAGCTTTGACTCAATACAAAGAGAATTGTGATGAGGATGAAACTGATAGATAGGTGCATGGAAGCAAAATATAGTGGCTAAAAGAAGAGTGTTGGTGGAGAGCCAGGGAGAGAACAGCAGAGTAAAGCGGGGTACACACATTTAAATGGGCCCAAATTCAAGCACCCAATTAAAGTCAGTAAATAGTGTCCTGTCCAATTATCTGTTGGTGTGGGGGCGTTTATCAAGAGTAAATTTTCTCCAATCATAAATTATATTGGGCTGCTTTTGGTATGAGATTGACCAGAAATTGACCTGCACATTTTTGGATCTTGGAAAAAAACATAAACAAATAAGCCATCTCAGCCGGTCGACGTCATCGCGGGGAGGCAAAAATTGAAATACACTATGTGTTGTTTCTTGGCTTGTTAAGTCATATTCTGTTGTCATCTAGTGTCTGAAATGGGGGTTAATTGCCACCAAAATTCATGTGCATATTTCTACTCATCCATTTCAACCTGTGAAAATATAAAACTGATCGATCTCCATAATATCAAATTTGAGCTCAAACAAGGAAAATCCGATCACTGCCACAAAACCAAAATATGTTTGTTTGTTTTTTTTAAAGGTTGAATCAGAATGTGCATATGCATTTTGGTGATAATTTTTGGATATTTAGTTTTACTTAAGTTTTGTTACCACTCCAATGGCAGAAAGGCCGAAAGCCGATAATTCCCGCTAGGTCCCATGGCTTCCTGAGGGAGAATTAGCTTTCGACGGCTAAACGGACAAGGTCAGCAGTACAACATCAGCTTCTTGCCAGGAAATGAACTTTGCGTGCCATTCGGGAAATCATTATCACACTATTTCATCCATGCTACATATGGCATTGGAAATATGGTTCAATATCACACAAATAATTCACTAAATATGTCTGCTGTATACACTGTATTTTTGTCCTGACGGTGGCATACTTTCTCATTGTCTTAAACCCGGGAATCATTTTTTTTTTTTTGTCCGTACGTGCAAGCTTATGTGCATTT
The DNA here is from genome assembly GCA_018466805.1 of Hippocampus abdominalis. NCBI lineage: Eukaryota > Metazoa > Chordata > Actinopteri > Syngnathiformes > Syngnathidae > Hippocampus > Hippocampus abdominalis. Next base: position 4,693,612 of record CM031694.1, on the reverse strand, counting down.
GATGGGCTGTACTTTGCGACATCGGCATATCATGCAACGGCAATTCAAATTTTGAATCACCACAAAAACAGTGGCCGGGATTTGCCCTTTGTGAAATGTTATGGGAGAACCTTACATTCTGCGAGTGTGAATCGTGCCACGAAGGCTTGTACAATTCAGGTGATCCTGCCCTTTCCTTGTCATAATGGAAAAGCAACCGAGGCCATACGGTGTGGTGCTGGGCAAAGCGGAGTGGTGCAGTGCTTTTTGGGGCTAATGGAGAAGCGCCATAATTGGACAAAATAAAGTGCAATACAGTACTGCAAACAAATCCATGCAATGTGACTTGTTACATAAGGCTTCTTACATTGGCACTAATGGTCAAATGGTTCACTTGTTTGGTTTAGTTCCCAGTTTGTGACCATGCTAATGTGACTGGGAAGATTTGTCTGTCTCTAGGTGTTCCCAGTGCACTTACAACTGAATGACACAATACTCAAAGGACATATGTTATAATACAATGAATAATACAGTGTAATGCAATGGCAATGACAAGGTTTTGTGAATTGATTGTGTCCACTCTCTGTCTAAGTGTGTGTGCGTGTGTGTGTGGGAGTGCGTGTGTGTGTGTGTGTGTGTGTGTGTGTGTGTGTGTGTGTGTGTGTGTGTGTGGGGCGTCTTTGAATGAGGATGATGTTTGCACAAGGTGCGGATGTTTGACGGTCTGTCTTACTGGGAACACAGTGTTCAGTTTGACTTCTTTTTAAGCAAATGAGCCAAAGAAAATCTCTATTTTTAAACCATCACAGACATATCTAAATCCCAGGGATGTTTTTTGTGTATGTGTGTGTGTGTGGATTTTTTTTTTTTCCAACTCAATCCAGATCGATGTGTTTCAATGCTAAATGTGACATTTCCCCAAGGAGACCACTTTTAGAAGAGTAATCCGTTTTTTGTCACAAACCACTGAGACCAAACACAATGAAAACCACTCACTCATTGTCTTTCATCTTAATTAAGCCATCCATCACTGGCTGTCTGATGCAAGGGAAGAGTCACGGGCAAAGGCATGAGGAGACAGTTGGAGGTATGGACCATCAAGCCATCAAATTATTCTACAAAAAAATTAAATGAATTTGGGATTAATTGTTGGCATGCATGCACACAGGTTTGTCCATCAAATATGGGAGGCAAGTTCAGACACTAGGAAGGCCCTTTGAAGGCACTCAGACTTCCACCCAGGCTCAGCAATCCTGATTTGTATGCGCAGGAAAATAAACATTCAGGATACCCACCTTAATGAGGTGCCTGAATTTGGAGATCCAAGTAGTCACTGGCCTGGTTAGCACGTCTGCCTCACAGTGCAGAGGTGCAGGATTAGATTGTGGCCCCGGCCTTCCTGTGTGGAGTTTGCATGTTCTCCCCGTGCCTGCTTTGGGCTTTCTCCGGGTACTCTGGTTTCCGCCCATATTCCAAAAATGTGCGTGGCAGGTTGATGGAACACTCTAAATCGGTGGTCCCCAAACTACGGCCTGTAGGCCATGTACGGCCCACCTCCACATTTTGCCCGGCCCCCTGAGCAATACCAGAGACGCATTATCATTTTATTTTTCAGTCTAGCCACGCGATTGAGACTTGTGCATGCACAGAACGTAGCATTCTATTCCACCCTTCTGCAGTCTGTGCCCTATCTGAAATCACACCCTGAAAAAAAAAAAAGATCCTGGACACACCCCTGTCAAATAAAACTGAGTAATGCCGGAAAGATTAGGTCAGAGAGAAAGTTATTGGTCTCTATTTACTTAATTAATAATGTTAGTTATTTTCAGAATTGGTTTTCCTGTCGAGATCCCAGAAAAGGTTAATATTTGGTTATGTGTGGCTTTTTGCAAAACAATAATGTTGACACCTCTGCAATCGCCGCAGTTTTTCTTCCAAATGACCCCGGCCGGCCCCTGTCAGAGAAGGGAAAGATTATTTGGCCCTCACAGGAAAAAGATTGGGGACCCCGGCTCTAAATTGTCCCTCGCTGTGAGTGTGAGTGTGGATGGTTATGTGTCTGTGTGTGCCCTGTGATTGGCTGGCAACCACTTCCGAGTGTACCCCGCCTACCGCCCGAAGACAGCTGGGATTGGTTCCAGCACACCTAACAACCCTTGTGAGGGTAAGTGGATCAGAAAATGGATGGACGGATAAAGTAGGCGTAAACACACTGAAACAAAAACCTCCCATCTTTGCCATGTCAGTCAAGGCTGCAGAAAAACGCAACTGACACACCCAAATGTGTGCAGTGGCACAACATACACTTACTGCTACTTTCCCAGGAGAAACAGGCGCCGATCCTTTCAAAAGGAAGCTAGAATAGATTTATATTTATTGATTTATTTATTTTTGCATTAGAAGTCACGTTTGTCAGCGTTACCGAACATTCTCCCTGGTAGCCATGTTGTGCCATATTAAATGTCTCTCTTTCTCTCAATGAGTTCAACACATCATGCTAACAAGTGATGCGCAGACCGAGCTTGTCAAGGTTTGACTACTATTGCAGCCTTTTTATTCTCTCACTGAATGTTTGCTACCTGTCAGATGTTCATTGACAGGTCTGGTGATGGTGACAATTGAGGTTGGCACATGGGGGTTACAGCATTTTGTGCGAGGTGAAAATGCATATTAAAATCAAAGATGAAAAAAACAAGAAGTAGTTTATTTTCTAAACTCTTTGGCAAGCGAGCCATTGTGACAGGAAAAAAAAAGTGGACATTGCTACAGTAGATAGTTGGGATGAATAGTAATACATTAATTTATGAGGAAATATGAAGTCTAGCCAACAATTGGTCACATGAGAAAACAAAAGTGGAAAAACAGTGGTTACGTGGGAGTAGAAGTGTCCTTTTATTTTTCTTTATTAACATCCAAAAATAGCAGACAGCTTCTGGTGCCAAACTCCTCTCCTCATTTCATGCCCCCTCATTCAATCATCCATCACTGCTGATAGGATCTTCACATAGCTGCAATTTTATCCTTCCCAGACTGACCTTTGCATCATGGGTCTGTAAATGGGCATACCGATGTGCGATATCACGGACAAATGAATGTTATGTGACGCTCTACAAAAGGCTTCTAACATAGTGAATGACAATCTTGTGGTTTATTTGTCTATGCTTCCATTCTGACTCAGTGATAACACGAATGTGACTGAGGATAGTTTTCTGTCTCTACATTTGCCCTGTGATTTTCTGACGACCTATCTACCGTCTTGTCGCCTGGATTATGCTTCGGATCCCTGTGACACTGAACAGGATAAGTGGTATTGAACCTGGGTGGATGTGTCACGCCCTGCAACTTCTGCATTCCTACAAACAGGCAAGAAACAAGGTTATGCTGAAAGGTGACATTGCAGCCTTCAAGTTGCGGGCCTGCTTTGTTATGGGTATGACAACACTATTATATTCTATCAAGTATGTTTCTGTGTCTATCAGTTTGGACGCCCTCCATTCTGGTGTGCTGCTCGACATCATTTGTGCATATGTTGAAAACGTTTCACATTGGAAGTGTTTTTCGAAATAACCCACTTCAGATACAACATCGCCAACTGTACAGGGAATTGGAAGTAAAAAATGCATTTTTTGCAGTCTTACTACTGTAAACATATTTCAACCCAATTATTCGGTTTTAGTTGGAGGAGCATTCTTTGCCGCCGCACATTGAGTATGACCACACATATGCAGACAAGGGAAATTCCAGAGTGATGGGATGATCAGCATGGTAATTAAAACCAGCAAGTTTAGTAACGTGGCCTAAATTCTGAAATTTGGGGTGCTTCAAGAATATATTACTTCCTTCGCATTGTGATTTGTAGGATCTTAGGCGGCGTTTGACACAGAAAGTTCTCCTTCAGATGATTCCAGAGTCGCCATGGAAACAACACAGATAGTAGTTTCAATCAAGCCAGAGTAAAATCACTGTGATTTTAAAGCTTTTATTTTAAAGGGTGAAGTATCACATTGCATCTCAAAGACTTCAGTGTTGCATAATTCCGTGATCTTCCTTCATCCCTTATGGCTCCAAAATTTAGCCACGGCACCGTGTTTCGGTGCTATATGTTGGTGGTATATATTGCATGGAGTGCCTCATTGTGCAATTGCACCACATGGTTCATCAGCCATTTTCACACCAATTCTATTCATATTAACCCAGCTGTGTCCTCAATACAGACTGGGGTGAGATCACATTGTGTGGGTCGTTTCACTATTTTGGGGGAAGTGATGTAAAAGAGTGAACATGTGTTTTTTTTTTTCAGTTCAAATTAGAGAAGAGTTGCTAGCAGATTGGTGAGTTACGGAAATCACAAATGGTTGAATCATTCACTATGTCATGCAGGATTCAGCCTCAACATCAGTGTGTTATTTTATGGCTAAGAAGAAATAATCATTTATTATTATTCTTTATTATTACTAAAATGCTGCTTTGTTTTATATCCCAGAAATGCAAACACAAACAAGATCCAGTGGCTGTGTACAGAGAGGAAGGGATGTCAGAGTGAGGGCTGCACATGAATGAGTGCCCCAAGCAATTGGCCGGTTCAGTGCTTTGCCTAAAGGCAGGTGCTTGAGACACCAACTGGCACCTCTCCAGAAACCCCTCTGATTATTTCAGCTGATGCCACCCTTATTGTAGGGGCTGCTGTTTGTGCAAACCTGTCATAATACACCACAAAAATGCACACACTTATCAACATTTAAATACATTTTAGGAAAATAAATGAGGAGTGAAGGAAAAAATTGGCACGTTGTAGTATGGAGTGAGGTTGGGATGCAACTGTGGGGAGAACTCAATCAATGGCCACCAAGGGTTGTCACAGTTTGTTTCAAGTACAACTATCTTCATGGCCGAGAGTTATTCTTTTGTTATATTTTTTGTAAGAAACATTTATTTTCAAATATATCACTTGAAGGATTGGAAATTGAGCAAAGATACCCATAATAGGGTCACGGTATTTTCCAGATTTTCTCCATGCTTGTGTGCAAATTACAGCACATTTGTCACCACCTTGCGCATTGCCTCCTGATCAGCAGTCAGCTTGTTTGTCATCAGATCTGAATAGACGACCACTGAGGCACATTGCCCAGTAAATTACCTCGGTGCTGTGAATTCAAACTGACTCAGCTCAAAGATTTGCATGAAATTACTCGACTGACAGAGAAGGAATTGTTCCGGACAATGGAGGCCATTCAAATGATACTCTTTTAAAGGCGATGTATGATAATCTGGTTGTGGTTATCTCAGCAGGAGAAATCACAAGTGAGTATGAACATGTGAGTGGACGTCATTGTCTGCCGTTGGCCAAGACTCAGGCTTTAATGGAAGCTCTATTCAGGATGGATTCGTGTCAAGGGATGAATCTCGCCAAATATGTCAAGGTATTATTATCTCTAACACAGGCTAAAGGAGCAATGCATTAAAGTACAGTTATTTACGGCACTGACTGAGCATCTCTTAAGCCTATCTTTGATGCCGATATTCCCATCTTGTCTCCACACTGCATACCGGCTCAGGATTGTGGTACTGTACTGTGGTCGGCTCGTCAGTTAAGCCCGGTAGAATGTGGAATTTTTGGGGCTAAGAGGTGTGTGTGTGTGTGTGTGTATGCATGTATATATATATATATATATATATATATATGAGAATAGAGAAATAGTCAAGTTTGGTGCCCATGCTTGTAAATCAATGCACCCGGATCTCAAATCATCTTTCCCCAGGGTAGTTGAATGGAAATGCCATTCATCTGTCACGCCCCCCCCCAAACAACAATAACATATTTTGTCAAATTTTTAAATAATGTAAACATTATTGTATAATACAAAAGGTATAGCAATAACTCAATTGATAGAATTTAAGGAAGTAAGTAAAAAGTTTGTGTGCATCCTGATTTATTCATTGCGATGTGTGGCTGCTTGTGGTGTGCGCCTGGGGACAGACACACACACAACATGAAGACATCACAACTTCTCAGTAAAATGCAGAAATGGTCACCGTTTTTCGCAGAGAATAAAGACATTATGCCTGTGTGTGTTGTTTAATTATGTATCTACACGGGTGGCTCCACAATTTGTGTTCAAATATCAGTTGCTTCAAGGGTTATCGCACACTAACACCAATGTACTTTGCTCCATTTACAGGGTTTTGCCCTGTTTATTAGCAAAAAGCTAAGCAGCCATTCTTCAGGCAAAGAAAGAAGGTTGTTTTAAATGCTAAACATGTAATCTTTATTTTACATTTAGTTTGACAATAAACCGCAACAAGGATTTGCATTAAACAGCCCAAAGCCTCTTTTTCAAAAAAGGTTTTCACTGTCTGTCTGTTTGTTGTGGTTTGTCTGAGGTGAGAGTGTTCACTCTCACCGTATAGCAAATTAGTTTCTAAAATTTTTGTTCACGAGTCCAAGCAAAAAAAAAAGTCAAACGAACCATGAGTCGTATCTCAAAAAACAGCTACCGGTAAGTACCTTATATCTTCAGGCACCATTATTTGTATTTTTGTCTTCACCTTTAACTTTGATGATTAATAATGCGGTGACAAACATACACAGGGAGATTATTGCTTGTTCTTTGGAGGTGAGTGTATCACACAAGATAAAATGCAAAGTAGATCTAAAAAAAAATAAAAAATTCTGCATTGCAAGGTGTTACATTTACGTTCCTGTGATTACTATAACTTTATTGTTGCTGATTCTATTCTGGCATATTGACCATACAAAAGAAAAGGAAAAGATGAAAGTGCACTTGCTGTCAAATCCTTTCAATGGTACTGAACAGATGATCTCACAAGATTTACTGGGATCTCATAAAATTTGCAGAGATGTCACAATTTATACAGTTCACATTTTGAATAATTTAAAACAAATCCTGAAAGTATTGGTCAAATGTCATATTCTGAATTGTCACCTTTGACTTTAGCGGGTGCACTGTGCTGCCAACGTTCTCAATCCTTCAACCCAATGCAAACGACAGCCTAATTGCAAAGGACAACCTCACATGGGATCCATCTCCGTAAGGGTTTTAAACAAACAAAACATCCATCCATCCATCCATTTTCCGATTCGCTTATCCTCACAAGGGTCGCGGGGCGAGCTGGAGCCTATCCCGGCTGTCTTCGGGCAGGAGGCAGGGGACACCCTGAACCGGTTACCAGCCAATCGCAGGGCACACATAGACACACAAACATTCGTGCTCACACGTACACTTAAGGACAATTTAGAGTGTCCAATCAGCCTGCCACACATGTTTTTGAAATGAGGAAAAGTGGACTACCTGGAGATATCCCACACAAGCATGGGGAGAACATGCAAACACCCCACAGGAAGGCTAGAGCCTGAGTCGAACCCTGCACCTCTGCACTGTGTAGCCGACATCTAACCCAGGGCAAGGGATTTACTGTTCCTCGAGAGCAATATCCTGCCTTTTTTCGATCTTTCCCTATTCCAACACACCTGATTCAATTTTCATGATCATTTCAGGCTTGTACAGAGCTTGCTGATGAGCTGATCATATGAATCAGGTGTGTCCGAGTAGATAGGGATCTAAAAAAGTCAGGATATATGGTTCTTGAGGAACCAGAGTCCCCTACCCCTAACCAATCGACCACCAGGCCGCCACAAACAAAACAATCATATTACAATAAAAGTTGACATCTTCCACTTTTATGAGACTTTTTCATCTCGAGTCCCCTCCAAAGTATGGGAAAGACAAGGTCAATTTATTTGTGTTTTTGTTCCGCTGCATTTGATACTTTGGATCAAAACATCCTCCAACAAAATCAAAATCGGTATCTCTGGCACCACCCTTTAATGCTTTCAGTCATATCTCTCTGGAAGTACCGAGTTCGTAGAGCTGAGCCCCCACACTTTCATCTGTGGGGTCCCCCAGGGCTCTGTGCTCGGTCCTCCTGTTCATCATCGACATTCTTTCCCTCAGTCATATCATCAGCATGCATGGAATACAGGTCCATTGCTATGCTGACGTTACACAATTTTACTCCAAAGTCACTCCCACCTCCACTATCCCCTCCTCTGTCACTCAACTAGACTCCTGCCTGGGGGAGATAAGGGCTTTGATGAGGAAAAACTTTTTACCCCTAAACTGCTACAAAGCCATTCAAACCCTCACTAGCTTGGTTCTTCCCTCATTTCTTCAATCTCCTTTCTCAGCTTTAATATTTACCTCTCTATTTCGGTAACTAATTAGGAAGTCAGGTTGAGCCCCCAACTTAGCTTCGACAAGCATTTCAATCATATATGAAAAACGCTGTTCTTTCACCGCCGCAGTATCATCAAACACTGGTCATCTCTCTCTCATCCTGCTGTTGAGAGGCTTGCCCATGCATTTGTCTCCTCCAAGTTGGACGCACTAGTGTTAATTTTTTAAAGTATATTTAGTTATTGTCTTTAGACTAAGATCAATTAAGCTTTTAGTCATAATTTAGTCATTTGATTGTGTTTTAGTTTTAGTAAATGAAAACAGAGCGATTGTAGTCAACTCAATTAATAATTAATATAGTTAATGTTTTCCTTCAGCATACACAAAAACCTTTACACAGAAAAGTATAACACCAATTTGTAACTAGTTTAGCACACAAGAAACACATTTAACACAACTGTGCCTTCGTTAAACTTTGTTTCAATTAAAAATTTTGAAATGACAATGATATGCTACCTTAAAACTTACCCATTAGTTTTCAACTAAATTCATTAAAATTAAAAACATGCATAATTGCCCCTGATTAATTCCAATACATGTAACCATGTTTGAACATTAATCTAAATAAAGTGCAGTTCCCAGTCCTTGTTTCAACAATGCTGGTAACACAACCACAGAAGGCAAAGTTATTCACTTCGATTGATTTTAAGGAAAGCGGTTCATGCTAACCTGACTTTTGCTCTGTTACACTTTCCCCGGGTGAGGTCACCGATGACACTGAACACGCTTACAACATTAGCAAAGACAGCATTATTTACCTCGGATAACATCTCAGGATGTACATTGTGTAGATGTCTCTAAAAAATCATTGTGTTCTTCCCACGAGTGACCCTTCCACATTCTTTACATTTTTCAAGTCTTTTTTTTCTTCATCGTGGAGCATGAAATGATCCATAAATCCTACTGTCGCTGTTTACCAGCGATGGATATTATCTCACACTTTCACGTCAAATCTTTCTCATCTGCTTTCTCCCCTGTCGTATGATTAAAGTGGGGTACTGGCTTCCATTCACCACTTTAGTCATATTCTGATTGGTTCTCTTCTTGCTTTGTCCCATCTGCTTCATTTTCAGAGTGGTCCTTTTCTCCTATTCGCATATGCTTCCTGATTGGATTTCGTCAGCTGTGGATTTTCCTTCGTCTTTTGTTGATGTTGGGGTCGGGAGGGATCGTTAACAGGTAAGATATGGCTCTCGAGGTTCTGGAGTTCCCTAGCCCTGCATTAGAGCCTGCATAGCTCCTGATGGCGGAGACTGTAGGGAAAGGCCCCCCACCCAAAAAAAAAAAGAACTGGAAGAGGCTGCAGTAGACTGGAAAATAATTTCAAACAAAGAATGTAACAGTCCTGCAATTGGCTTGCAACCAGTTCAGGATGTACCCCGCTTACTGCCCGATAAACAGCTGGGATGGGCTCCAGCACGCCAGTGACCCTCGTGAGGGTAATTGGATTAGAAAAGGGATGGATGGATGGGATGTAACAGTCTGGAGTAGTCAATGGGTCACAGGTTCGAAGCAAGTAAGGGTTATCCCACCAAATATTAAATATTATTCACTTCAATTTCATTTAGATCTAGATGCCATGAAATAAAAGCTGGAATTCTGAACATTGATGCGATAGTCAACATTCGATCAGAAACCCAAATCAGTACATGCCTACAACAAAAATAAAGGAATTTACTTTGCCCTTCCAATACTTTTGGAGGGGACCGTATATTAACATTTAAGTAGTGGCACAGAGTGGGGAGTATAGCGTGTGCAATATGCTCTTTAGCATGAGGTGGCAGCTGCTTTAATGAGTTAGCCGCTTATCATAGCTTGCAGGAAAAAGTAAATCAATCACTCAAGCCAGAGTCGAGGCGACACGAGAAAAAGCCTGTCAGTTTTAACACCCTGCCAAGCGTTTTCCAGTAGTACTCATGTTTTAATAACAACCAGGCCGTGTAATACCAGTAATTTCCATTGTATTTGTGCTACTGTTCAAAATGGAAGCGATGAACTGTCCCAAAAAGCGAGGTGAGGTTCTGTTCTTTGTGCTGGTGTAAAGATTCACAGAACACCTCACTGTCAAGCAGCCATTTGTTATGGCAGTCAGTTTATTTTAGACAGGTCACGTCGAGCACATTGAACATGTTTACTAGAAATTAGGCTTTTATTTAATTAACTACTTGGAACATTCATGCCTCTGATTCCCATTTTATAGCTAAATCAAAGGAGTTTGATGAGCATGGAAGAGGAGCAGAACATCAATAACGGCAACTTGCAGCAGAGTGGATAATTAGCCTTAAGCAACAAAAGGATCAATATAGCCACCCCCCTTTTGCCAGGAGTCTGTGCACGGGCAAAGCAGTTGAGTGCAGGACCTTTAGCTTGCTGTTGTCAAAAAGGGTGACACATTCACTCATCAGTCAGGATTGCAACTTAAAAAAAGCTCTTTGTGGGACATAGGTTTGCGCTAATGTCTGCTACATAGGCAAAAAAGTCTTGGGACTCATCTCTGAATTGAGTTATTCAAACTGCAGTTAGGCCAATTTTCCCGACTGGTAATCAGTCATTTTACCTAAAAACATGTCGGACAACTCTTCCCGGGAACAGTTAGAGATAGGCACTTTTGGGTTCCAGCACAACTGTGCCTCAACGAACAAACCAATGTCCTTCAAGGTATGACTGGATGATTTGTGGGAGAACCTTGAAGCCTGAGCTCACCCCACTAAAACAGGATGGAGACTGTGTGCCAGGTTCTGTCATCGTACTTCAGTTGATTGTGATCTCACAAATGCTTTTTTGATTGAATGGATATCCCAGAAGATATACTGCAAAAGTGGAAGCTGCTACAGCTACAAAAGAGAAACAACATCATGGGCCACATTTTGGTGAACTGCCACCCATGCGTTCAGCGTAACTTCATTTTTGTGCCAGCACGAGTCTAGCCTTGCGTGTTTGGGCTCGTGTTGCACCTGTCTAGGTGTTTTGGCACACAGAGTTGCCTCGCCCCCGACTCATGCAGGAATTTGGTAATAGAAAGTAGTCTGTGCTCGACATAAAAATGGGTGCATCGACATTTTTGTGCCGGAATAATAGTGTCGTTCAGCGTTTTTATGAATTTGGTAGAAGCACTGCGCCTTACTGGGCGCTACTTCTGCCAGCGCCTATCGCAGTTTAGTGAGAAAAAGTAGAATAAAGTTTAGACTGGATAAAAAGAGGTCTATTTTGCAGAGCAGGTGGTATAACACAATTTTGATATATTTGATTGAGGCGCAGACGTTGGTGCTCGTGGATGTGTGGAGTGGATATCACTGGATTTCATTCCTAAATGACACCAGTGTGGGAGAATCCCTCCGAATCATTGTCGTAATCAATTCATCATTCAAGCGTGGCGTACTCAGGCGTACTGCATTCCAACTGCCCTGATTTCTATGCAAATGAGGGATGCTGGCGGGAAAAGTTTTGTTCGGTCCCACAGCGGTGCAAAGGCCCCCTTATGCCCAATTCTACCTGTGCAAAGTTGAGCAAAATACCAAAATAAAGAAAACTCCACTCGGTTAGACTGCACTTTGCACCAGACTTGCACTGGGAAATAAAAAAAAATATTTTCACTGGCTATATTCGGTGTGGCTTTCTCCACATTATGAAATTTGAAATAACAACCTGAAAACCCAGAATGCCACCGATTTATTTCATTCAGCAACTTAAATGGTGAGATGAATGAAACAAGAAGAAGAAGAAAAAAAAAACTTTTTAGCAATACTCAAGATCAATGGCGAATTGCATGGAGCAAAAAGGTCAACAGATCCTTTGTGAACAAAAACATCTTTGATTGCAACAACGGCATGCTAACTAAGTTTGCAAAGGTCACAAAGAAGATGCCTATTCAAGGAAACATCACTTTTGCTTGGCAGTACTCTTGTTGAGGCGCTCTCGCCAACACAGTCTCGAGACTCAGCTTCTCTTTTGTTGCATCAAATGAAAAGGCTTTTTATCACCACCATTTTCTCCTCGAAAAGCAATAATGAGTTTCCTTGATGTGCTGTGTCTGCAAAACAACCTGATAGCTATAAAAATTACTTTGAAAATAGTTTGTATATTATAGAACCACTTTCTTAATTATCACAACATAAGTAGTCTGAAAGGCACACATTGATTATTTGAATTTCCAAATTAAGCCGGAACCTACCGGGACCCCAATTTCCATCACACTTCAACATTATCCCGATTTGAAATCAAGTTTTAATTTAAAAGTTTCTAGCGGGTTTTCAAACACAAATGAATGTTTAAGGCAGAGTGGCATGCAATTACTTTATCTTGATATGAATAATTGATTTCATCCAGCTGACTGAAAAGAAAATACAATCGCTTCAGTTAAGGGCGGTGGAAGCGTTAAGTGGGATAAGGGAGCGTGCTAAGATGAGTGGAGCAAATAGCAGCTGCAAGGCGACATTTTGAAGGGATAATGATTTATTTAACCGACAAACCACATCGTCACTTTCATGCCACAGGTGCATGCAAGTGACAGTAATGTTGATTGCATACAATAGTTGTTAAAGGGATTGTAAACAAAAACAGGATTTTAGTGTCATCACTGGCGGTTTGCTTTTGTCAAAGAAAGGGCAAGTGCGTATTTAATATGCACTCAATATCGGAGTCAAAATGTCATTATGCTGAACGGGATGGTAATAGTGGAGCATCAGACTCTGAAGTGTGGGTAGTAACAAAGAGAAGAGTCACAACTTTAAGAAGAGAATTAGTTTGGTCTAAATCATCCTGGAGTGAATTGTTACTAGTCATTCATGTGTGAGGCAAAGGTGTTGTCCAAGGTGATCCATCATTATTGACTGAAATGGCTCATCCGGGGTTACCATAGCAACAGCAAATATCATTTTTCTGCTTTTTACATTGAATTGAATTGAATACAACTATATCGTCAAATGTGCTCTGTGTGTAACATACAGCACAGATGATATATTGGAAATGGTATACATGTCAGTATGCAATTGAAATGGCATCAGAACTAACCTTGTGGTTTTTACTGTCACATTACATTTAATAAATGTTTGGCTCATTGTCCTCCACGAAAGGTTTTGCAATCCTTCCAAATGTATCTTGAAACTGTAGATTCAGTGGCAGATAATATAAAATTACAAATACCGGGCGACTTTTTGCTATGCGGTCCAACATCAAGTGCAATGATGCAACTCTATTCGACCACCAATACATTCATTTTTCATGGGATCGGTTTTCATCTATGGAGCGGCTGTCTTTGACAGTAGATTGTGATTTTTGAACCAAGTGAAACAATCATAAAAAAATAATGTGTTGAATTTCCCATCGTAAATCTAAACCATCCTCATGATAACAATAATCATGTCCCCTCAAATAACCTGTGATAAAAATGAAAGCATGGTCACATGTCACATTCCAGTTGGTTAGATTAATTCCACCCCGCTAATGGGTTAATTTTGGCATAATTCAATAAGCATCTACTCCCACGACGTCCCACACGTGGAGTCTATAATCACGTCTTGACAGTTAGATGAGTTCGGAATCTCTTGAGGTTTCATTTGCCGCTAATTCCTTCTGTTATCTCACTTGTGCGTGGCAAATTAGAACAATTGCATACCATCTTGCATTCCAGTTTGCCTTTGAATTGTAATATTTCTCCCCGTGTATTTGTTCGTAATGGCTAAATTTGTTAGGGTGATCGGGTGATTGCTCTGATTTATAACATGCCGCAGCAAAATGAAATCATAACATCTCCTGTAGGAGGAGTGGAAAGGGACAAGAGAGTGCGGTTAAAAAAAAAAAAGAATGAGGGAACCTGATGTAAATATAGTCCAAATTAATTTGTTTGTGTAGTCATTGGTAATCAGTTGAATTCAAATCAGACCCTCTTTGCTGTCTTTCGGCTCACTTTTATTCAATGAGTTCATTCCTGTGCTAACGGATATGATGGGGGCGCAGCACGAGAGAAAGAGAAGTTGTCATCCAGCAGCGGCAGCACGACATCTCACTGCATCTCATGAGCTGAAAACGAGCAACCCTTTTGAATGTGCCTTTTTTTTCGCCATCCCAAGTTTGTCAGCACGTTCCCGTCTCACGTTCCTGTGACTAAAAGCACGTTTCCTGCCTGATGTTGTTTTATTCAGCAAGTCATCTAATTCCTGATACACAACCGTTCCACTCGGAAAGGAACGCGAAGAGAAACAAAATGGGGGCAGGTGAGGAGTCACGCACGGTCACACAGAGCAACAGAGAGAGACAGAGAGAGAGAAGATGAGTGGAATCATACAGTAAATCGAAGGGCTGTTAAAGCCTGAGTGGCATCGGTGCCACCCACCTTGCAAGCCGCCCACCTACTGGTCTTTATGAGGCATCCGCAAAGCCATCACAATCCTCGACAGAGGCCCGCCCGTCCTGCCAATAACAACGGAGCATCTAATTGTATGCCGGCTTCGACAAGCAAGCGCATCTCCTTTCTGACAAAAATGGAATCATCCTGCGAAGTGAATAATAAGCAACACACTGAATTCAACATTCTACTTGAACAGCGTCAGTCTCTCGCGCAGCCGGTCGTGAGCAAGTCGTCACCATGGAAATGTGCGGAACTGCTTTTAGCTCGGGCTCGACGAGAAGTATATAAAAAAAAAAAGGATCGGATGACGTGACACATAAATGTATCTAACAGACGTATTGAGAGCATATAGAACTAACGTTAAATTAAAAGTGTTCCCCATCCCCGTTGTATAATCTTTTGCATTCGCTGCAGAAATGACATACTGCATAGGCCATTTGGGGTGAGTTGCTCCTTTGTCTTGTTTTGTGTCGTACTGCAAGCCTTGTCAGAAGAAACCAAATGTAGATGTCTAATGGTGTGAGCAGCGGTAGAAATGAGGCTTTCTTTCAAGATTTGAGGGCTAACATTTAAATATGTTCTGTGGACGTGAGGGATCAAATTGGACAGATTGCTTGATTAGACCACCAACACATGCAAGAGGCTCAAATGACAAATCACTGGAGTGGTGAGATTGGGAGTCTGTGAAACTGTAATTTTGAATTCAATTTCAAATTTAGAAGGGACACTGTCTGAATACTGCTGTGTGTTGCGGACTGGGCAAGCCATTGACAAATGACACTTGGAATGAAAAGACAGCATTTTGGTCCTGCAATGTGACCTCTCTCTCTCTCTCTCTCTCTCTCTCTCTCTCTATATATATATACTATATATATATATATGGGCGGCCCGGTAGCCCAGTGGTTAGCACGTCGGCTTCACTGCAGAGGTACCGGGTTCGATCCCAGCTCCGGCCTCTGTGTGGAGTTTGCATGTTCTCTCTCTCTGCTCCGGTTTCCTCCCACATAAAAACATATATATATAGGCGTGGAAAATCCCGTGTCACATGTATATATATATATATATATACATATTTTAAATACACACACACACAAACACACACAAAGTATATGTATTACATTGGAATACATTTAATACAAAATCCTCCTGAAATTCTGTGAGGTAAAAGTCTCACATGGGCTGAAACTGTTCTGTTGTTTGCAAAGTAAGTAATTCCCATACCACATCCAGAGTAAAAGCAGCAAAGCCTGAGGCCATAAACACCAGTGCAAATGGCTTGTCAACTGCTGCGTGTTTGACTGAAAAATAAAACATTAAAAGTAGCCACTCTGCACGTTTGGCACTGTGAGTTGAGAATCGCGGAGTGGCGCTACCGTCACCGCCTTTCCAAGTCGGTTGAGTGCTGATGAACATTTGCACATTTCTGCATGCCTGAAGGATTTCCATTAACCACTTTGATTAAAGCAATCATGGGAGCCATCGGAGCCTGTCAGATGCCATCCCTGCCCTCTCAATTAACCGCATTGCATTGGACTCAATTGCTCAGATCAGGATGGCAAGCGTTTAGTGGGCAGACACTGAAGCATATGGAATGTGTCCACCTCCCCTGTGTGTCCATTGAGGCCGGCATTAACTTAATTATCATGCATACGTACAGTATGGCTGAGATGCCAGGAGACTTTACAAGCGCCCTTGAATAGCTCATTGAGGTAAATTAACAATGGTCATGTCTTTAAGACTGGATGCACACCAAATGGTTCAAGTCACTTCAGACATATATATTTTTTTCTCACACGTAACCCAATTCAGATAAGTGTGATAAGGGTGATTTTTGGTGGTGGTGATCGGGGGGAGGGGGGGATCTGTCACATGCCACAAATGAAATATACCATATCTTGACATGTTGGAAGTCATAGAAATGTACAAATGGAATACATGTTGGTGCAAATGGGTCAATGACATGCGGATTTTTCTGTCTGGGTGCCAAAAACTTTTGTTCTACACAACCTATTTATTTTCATGCATGTTTTGGTAAAGTCAAGTGATTACATTCACCAACATTTGGGCTTCTCAGGCCCTAAGATGTCAGGTGGTGCAACTGTGAGCAAACTTAGAAACTGTTCAAATATTATTTTGATCATGATAATGATAGTGAACACCCTAGCATCATTTTCATTTCAAGTTTGCTTTTTTTTTTTTTTACGTGAATAGTTTCAAATCAATTAAAACGATGAAATCCAAACTTTTTCTCCGGAATATTTGATGTTCTAAATGTCAGGGTAGCTCAACCATAAAACACTTTTTGAACAAAAGGAACAATAGCTGTAAACAGGATGTTGTATCAGCTAGTGACCGTCAGCACTAAGCTAAAAGGTGCGTACTGTAGAGCTCAGTAAAATACTGAACGAAAAAAACAAACAAACAAACAAAAAACATTCAGATGTAAGCTTTTATACTTTCAATGGCAGGTGCTACAAAGGAAAATTAGAGAAAAAAAATGTATTTGATGATAAAACTCTTTGTTTAAAGTTGACGTAAACCCCAAAATTGTTCTTTGCAAAAATATGTTCTTTTTGCCCCCACTAGTCTAAACACGGCATTCTGAGTAACAATGCATTTGGGGTGTATGAATTTCAAATTCAAATCCATCTTTTTTTTTTTTTTTTCCCAGTCCAGGGGGCGGCCATTTTGCCACATCCCGTTCGACTGAAAATGACATCACAGGTGCTCAGGTAACAAAAAAAAAAACACGGCTCACATATTTTCAGTTTAGTCATGTGAAACTTGTTCTGAGTTTGATCATGTGACATCCAAAAGAAACCAGTTTAATTTGAGATTATCGGTAGTTGCCAAAGTCAGGTGGTGCAACCAGATAGTCAGATAAGAGCAGTGGGCCATAAGTTTAGCGCTATTCAAAGCTCTATGACGATCCATCAAACTTGTACATTATTTGCTCATTTTAAATGTCCAGATATTACACACTTTGAAACATTTGAAGTGACAATTTCTACATTTTAGACGCCTCTCTTAAATGAAGAAAAATCAAAATCGGCATGAGACAGGGCACACATTAACAATGATCCAGCTGCAAGGGAAGCTTATCGTGTAAAAAGTAAAGAGAGGTCGGAGAAAAGGAAGAAATAATCGCCTCTCTACAATGACTACGCCCCTGACTCAAGAAGGGAGCAAACTCTTTGAGACCTGAGTCACAAGTTACTTAGTCATCATGACCTATGATGAGCTGCCATGTGTGGGACAGATCTCCCAACTTGTTTGGGCGGAAGCTCACATTATATCCATGGTGCACTTGAGTGAATAGAACTTGTTCACGTGGAAACAAACCAATATCATTTATGACGATAAGGGAGAGGTTCTGTTCATAGAAGTCATGCTAGTTGTTATTGCAGAAACCGAGCCAGCAACCTCAAACTGGTCTAAATTGAGTCGCCCAGATTGGGCAAGGTTGAAAAGTGCCTGGGGTGGGAGGAATCCATCAGGTTACTGGTAATTAGGTGTTAAACTATTAATTCATGTCCTCATCAAATACATAAAAGAAATATTTGCAATGGTTAACCCCTAATGCATTTTGACAATTGCAAAACCTGAGGCAGCAAACTCGGGCGGTTCAAAGTTGAGCAGCGCAGGCTCAGCAAATTTTCAAAACTACTGTTGTCAGAGGAACCTCGTCAGGAAACGTTAATGATTTTTTAAACAAAAATGTAAAAGATGTGTTCAGTAAAAATGCATGACATCTCAATCGTTTCTTTTTAATATGATCAATTTTGAATGTGTTCGAAATTTCCATGGGATCATAAATAACATTCAAACCTCTACCGATCGTTTAGTGAACGTTTGCAACCTTGAACGAACCCTGATGGTAACTCAACATTTTCTACCATCGCAAACACTCACAATCATTTGTCCCTCAGTGCGATACGGGCTTTATTTGTCATTGACCCATACGGAAAAATGTTTGTCAAAGAAAAAAAACTACAGTGAATGCTTGGATGTGCAGAAGATATGGAATATGTAAATGATATTGGTAGTTGTTGATTGTATGTGCATTTTGAGTATACATGAGTTGTTTCTGATGTTACATTAAAGCAAAATATACATTTTTACATGTGGTTTCCAAAGTTCCACGTAGCTGTCAGACAGGCTGCATTCATACTCACAAAGTGACGCTCACTTACAATGTTTTTGTTAAATCTGCGTTGTTTTTTTTTGTTTTATGTTCTTGTTCACATTACAAAAAATAAACACAACCATCCTCCGATGCTAACTGAACTGTGTCCCTGAAGTGACACACATGCGATATCGAGTGGCTCATGGAAGACGATGACACGTGGCAGTGTTTCACTGAAATAAATATAAGCCTTATCGTGTAAAAAGTAACCCTGCGCCTCTGCACTGTGAGGCAAGGGGCTCATTTTTATCAATGTACATCAACAAAGGAATAATGCAGAGGTGGTGCAATTATTTGGGGGAAAATAAGTGACTTTTATTTCTCTTCATTTCATGGAGATGTCCAATTAAAATGGCGTTCTGTAACAGGGACGTCTACTAAAGATGATGTCACGCTATTGCATAATAAATAGTCTGTGTAGTTGAATTATCCATCCATTATCTGAGCTGCTTATCTTCATGAGGGCCGCGGGCATGGGGGAGCCTATCCTAGCTGTCTTCGGGCAGTAGGCGGAGGACACCCTGAACCGGTTGCCCGCTAATCACAGCACACAGAGAGAAACAACCATTCAAGCTCACACCTAGGGACAATTTCCCCTAACCTGCCATGCATGTTTTTGGAATTTGGGAGGAAATCGGAACACCCGGAGATAACCCACGAGGGCACGGGTAGAACATGCAAACTCCACACAGGAACCCTGCGCCTCTGCACTGTGAGGCTAACGATTTGACCACCGTGCCACCCGTTGTGGTTGAATTAGATTTGTTATAAGAGCAGTATGTTTACAAAATCCAGGACAAGTGGTCCTCTTTAAATGGTTGCTTTTCTATCACTTGTTCTGCCTAAAACCCATACTTTGGTGAAATGTTTTGCACTTTACAAGCAATGAACATTTAATTTATCATTACTATTATTATTAAATATGCCTAAGAGGGACAAAGGCAATATTTATGTTGGTTATTATATAAACATAACGTTCCACAGATAATTTCCTAAAATAATTCTGACTTCATCAGAACATTAATTTGCTTCATAGCCTGCCATTTTAGGTTGTTATTTAATGCCCGCAGATAACCAACTTTCGAGCCGCAGATTGCTCTCCGCAGTATCGGATTGTTCTGAATCAACACTTACTCTGCAAATTCCTTGTGGGTTAACTAATGAAACTTTGATGTGCGCTTGTTAGGCACATCACACACACACACACACACAAAGTAACCTACCAGCATGATGCACTACAACATGGGGACCAGGCAAGTCCTACCGCTCAGATGCATCTGAGGCAGCAAATTTAACCCTGTATCTGTGTGCAGCTTCAAGCTGATTCATTTACCATAAACCATAAACACAAGTACCTGCCAAAAAACATTGAGTTATAATTAGCCTGGAATTTTCACAATGTTGCAACACGACTGGCTCCAAGTTCAAGCGTCCAAGCCAACGCGGCTCATGTGAAATGGTTCCAAAAAGTGAAGCAAAAAGGTGTGTTTCTTCACACTTGTTGTGACTTCAAGAGTCACAACAGGTGTTTTCCGGTGTTCCGGTGTTGTTATAAAGAGCTAACTTTGTCGTCATTGGCACAGAAGACATGCTTTGCATTGCTGAGCTCTTATTTTGCACGAGGCAACACTTTCACATATTTCACTGCAGGCAATGTTTTCTTCAAGGGGATTAAGTGTTTTTCATATTACATAAAAAAAAGTCTCTTTTGTAGTTATTCTTAAACCATTCGAACCACTGACTACATTGGAGAGCAGCACAACAGAACGGTGAAACACACTCAAAGCTTTTGAGAGATTAATGGAAGGGAATCATATAACCGGCTTTTGTGCCGCCATTTATGTTAAGACCCAAAAAGCCCATTGACTGATTAAAAGCATTATTTTAACTGGCAGGACTGCATACACACACACACACACACACACACATACACACACACACACACACACACAGGCAGATACTCGCACACTACTTGCATTGTCCCAACAACTGTGGAAAGGTCGCTTGTTCATAACAGTGATAAAGCTCGACTTTCAGGCTGTCCGATACTTGCACACACGTACAGATTATGTCAAATGTTCCTTCCTTTTTACATTTTATCCTCTCCCAGATTCTGGGATTGTTAAATCTAAAACGTTTTTCACCCCTGCAATATTTTGAACGGCATCAATTTGTTTTGTAAGGATTGGCACGTTCGCAAAAATAAATTGTCCGTAGACAACAATGCTTCCATATCAGAATCTGTCAACTATAATTATCTCAAAGGCTAAAATACGCATAGAGACACGCAAAAACACATACATACACAATCACACACACACACATACACACACATCCTGGCTATGATTCACTGCCCCTGCTTACACGTCTGTGACATGTCCACAGTTGCACTCAGTTCCAGGACTCCTCATCTCCCAAAGGGTGCCTTCTGCTCTCTTCGGCTTTTTCATGACACGATGGCGACTAATTTGCTACACAAAGGTGACCACATTGAAACAGAGAAAAACTGACATTCAAAGAAATAGCCCAAAGGATTCCAATCATTTCAGCTTGTCACGTTCCTATGTTGCATTTCGCTAAACCTTCCAGAGTATATTTAAGTGGGTCAACTACTGAGGTAGTTTGTTTCCAAAAGCCATATGCTCTTTACTCATTGAATTAAAATTGTGTACACCGTAAAAGCAGCCATTCTGAATCCAGAGTCAGTTTATTGTTATTGGGATTTACTCATTGGGATTTGCTCAAAAGAATAAAAACAAGCAAAAAAAAGAATAACATCTGCGCCAATAAACTTGCCATGATCTTGAGTATCAAGCTTGATAACAAAGTCATATCAAAGTTTTGCTCCAGACTTCAACCAACCCGTTGATCGGTAATATAGGGAAAAAGAGTGTGATGAATATCTACTTAATCTTCTACTTGTGCCCCTAAAATTTCAGATTAGGGGCCACTCTGCTCCTAGTAAAAAAAAAAAAAAAAGAGGTTTGTCCAGATCCCTGCCATTTATATTTGGTCATTGGATTATTTGATGATGAAAAGTATCTTGAGTCTCACGCCAGTTCCACACTTGACAATGGCAGGATTTACATGAGCAGCAATATTCCAGTGTGGGACTTTAGTGTGGGAGTACACTTGGCTGTCGCAAGAAATAATTTCCTCAAAGTAGGATTTTTTTTTGGGTCATCTTGGTGGTTGTCTTTTCTGCTTGGGAACTTTTCTGGACCTTTTGTGTACCTGGGGCTGGTACAAATTGTTACTCTCAAAGTGCATGTGGCCCTTTTGGCAACCCGATGAACCCTTGCCCAACCCAGTTCGTCATACTATCACCAACAGCCTTGCACTGCACATGTCATGAGAACCGACATCATGTTTATTTGATGACAACAACATAGTTTGGTCAATATAGTGCAAGAAGTGCAAAGCAATCCAAAACATAAGACTCGATCGGGGATAGAGATTCTGCCAACGCTTGTATAAAAATAGGTGTTACATAGATTAAAATAGCAACATTACACAACAGAATCAAAACTTCAAATATCATTGAGGATGTTTTGTTTCAATAAATCTATATATTAAGAATCGATACCCCAAGTCATTTTTAATATAATAATCTTTTATATGAGAGCTTGTGAACTTGCTTTCTGATTCCCCAAAAGTGCTGAACGCATACAAACATACTTTTTTTTGTTCTTCTTCCTCAGCAATTGGCACAGTCTCTTTTTTTTTTTTTTTTGTATTAGGGGTGTGCCACTTCCCTCAAAACTAGAAAGCCACTTTACAATGCCAAGCTACAAGAAATGAAACTACGAAACAAAAGCCTTTTTTTTTTTCTTGCTCTTGAAAATGGTGATGTATGATGACACAGGTAATGTCGATGTAGAATCAAAAGTTTGATATTGAAAAGACATGGCAGATTATATCAATAAATACTTACGGTACTTACAGACTACAGCAGGAAATAATCCTACACAGTTTTATCATCTGCTGTACAGGGTGTTTTGTTTTCTGTTGTTTTGTCCAGGGGTGATTGTATCAACATTTTGTTTTTCTTTTCTGACAATATACCATATGCACGGTTATATTCCTGAATTTGAAGCGGGACTTATTTATGCACTTCAAATTTGTGATCATTGCTATATAAAAATAAAAATTGCATCGTTAGTTAGCAATTGTCTTCATCCCCCATTCTGATAGTGTCCAAGTTGAACCAATAAGAAGAAGATTGTTCGGCACACCCCGCAGGACTCATCCAGTTTCCTCCTGCTTGTCTTTGTGCCAAGGCACCCAAGAAAGTTTCCCTATGGGGTAAGATGGGACAAAATGCTCCATGGAATGAATGACTCTGTGGCTCAGAACTGGCTGAAGGTGGTCTGTTTCTCGAGAACTTCGAGGTAATCAGGCTCAGACTGCAGTTTTGCTTTTAGCTCCAAGTATTCGTTTCTGTTGGGTTCCACATAAACAGTACTGGGTGAGGTGCCGTAGAGCACCGTTTCTCTGATCCTGTCCGGGTGCAAGAACTGACGCCTGACATCAAAATTAGGGTTGTAGGTATATGACACTGGGCCGGTGTACTTGTACTCTAAACCCGCGCCCACTGGGAGGGATGAGATGGACTGATGAGGGGACTGATTATCAGCCTCAAGGATGCCCCGAAAGAAACGGTCCGAATCCTGGACCGGGGAGGGGTTGTCCATTGGTTCAATAGTGCTAACGCTGTACGCGGGGCTCCTCAACATGCTGCGATTCCTCTCCTCATCTGGGGTACTTCTGTAAGTCACCTTGAGCTCGTGAAGGTCACGGTAATCCTCCACAGCGTTTCCTTCCCTTGACCTGTAGATGGGGTTTTTGCACATGTGACCCATCGGATGTGGGATGTATTCATAGACGTGACCGGCCGGTGCCTTCGCTTTGGTGCCTGAGCGGTTGCTGTAGAGGCTGTACTGCAAGTTGAAGGAGCTGACGTCAGAGTTGTTGGTGCTCGTGCGGTCGCTCTGGGATTTTTTGCGCTTCTTCATCACCACGACAAAGAGACCCGCGGCCACAAAAACTGACATTATGAAGACAAGCAAGAGGCTCAGGATGAGGACGGACAAGGGGACAGTGCTGCTGGAGGAGTTGAACCTGTGTGGGGTATCCGTGGGGATGACCCGGTCGTCTAACGGCTCCTCGGTCTGGGGGGTTGGTGAGACGTACGTGTCGGAGTGGTCGGGGCACAGCTGCTCCGACGAGATGGAGCGAAGGTCCATTTTGGTGTGCCGTTTGGGTGTCTCGCACATGATCTCATTGACCACTGTGCCTGCACTGAGCTGCTCGAGCCATATTTTCATACCCACGATATCACAGGAGCAGTCCCAGGGGTTTTCAAAGAGATCTATCTGCACCAGTAGCTTCAGCTGATCCAAAACACCACTTACAGGCAGGTTTTGGAAGCGGTTGTTGCGCAGATTAAGTCGAGACAGGGAGAGGCTGGAAAAAACGCCCAAAGGTAATGTTTTCAGGAGGTTGTTATTGAGAAACAGCAGCTGGAGATTGGTCAGGTAACGAAATGCGCCCGCATCGACCTCCTTGATTTTATTGTACTCTAAATAAAGATATTGCAAGTTCTGCAACCCGAAAAACATTTCCCCCGTCAGCCTGTCCATGAGATTACCATTTAAATACAGCCTACGCAGATTTGTTAAATCCCCAAAAGCCCTGTCATGGATCACAGTTATCCTGTTGTTTCCCAGGTGAAGCAAATCCAATCCAATGGCGTCGACAAAATCTGATCTTCGTACCACGGGGATATAATTTCCAGTGAGATACATTTTTTTCGGATTGTATGGCTTGGGTTTTAGGTCAGAGATACTTTCGATCTTTCTCTCTTGGCAATTTACATTCAGTCCAATTTCAGATATCTGCAGGTTGCACGTGCAGGCCGTGGGGCAGTCCAAAGGCACAGGCGATTTGGTCTGAAAAGCAATGATGGGGCCATAGTTGTAAGGGCTACCGCCTGGGAGTCGAGAGGTGGGCTTTAACCTCGTACGGTTAAATTGACGAGTGCCCTTGGTTGGTCTGGAAGAGGACCGAAAGACAGCAGATGAGGTGGCTGAGGCTGTGACAGCGGCCGGTGTTGTATGGTAATATCCGTTGGTGCTGCTGGGGGGCGCGGGCCTTACCGCGTCCTCTTGTGGCCTCCTCGGGCATAGTTCCTGCTTGGAAACCTCATCCAGGTCCCTCCCGTGGAGCCTGAAGGGTGTCTCGCACACCACTTCTCCCACCAGCGCCGTGTAGGCGATACTTTCCAGCCAGGCCTTCAAAGCAATCAGCTCACATGAGCAGTTCCATGGATTCTCTTCCAGCTGTAATTCCACAACCTTGTCCATGTGCTCTAGGAGGCCAACATACGGAAACATTTTTAACAGGTTCCCTCGCAGGTCCAAATGTGTAAGGGGGACATTGCGAAAGATGTTGGGGGGCAGGAAAGCCAGCAAGTTGTCATTCAGAATCATCACCGTCAGTTGGTGCAGTTTGCTCAAGGTGTTGGGCTCAATGTTGCTGATGTAATTGTAATCGATTTGGAGATATTCCAAACTCTCCAGTCCTGCAAACGTATCATCTCTCAAAATGTCAATTTTGTTGTTATTCAGGTGCAACCTCTTTAATCCCTGGAGTCCGTTAAATGCACCCGTTTCTATCTCTGAGATGTCATTGTTCCCCAAGTGCAGGATGGTCACTCCGGTGTAATTGATGAAATCATTGGCCGACAGTTTTTTCAGCAGGTTTCCCGTCAGCAGGAGGTGGTACGTGGAGAACTGAACCGGGCTGATCTCCGTCACTCTGATGATTCCGCGGTTCTCGCAGCTGACGGTGAGAATGCTTTCCTTCTCCTCACATGTGCAGAGATTGCGGCAGATTTCCCCGTAATTGTCATACATCTCGCCCAGCCTCAGAGATGATGCAATCACAAGGATTATATTCAGGGCCCAGAAATGCATGTTTCCTGGGAGAAGGTGCCCCAGCTCACTCAAGTGCGGTGTCAGTATGAGGTGTCATCTGGGGAGGGAAAGAGAAAGGACGGGTGCTGTTTTACACAGGTACGACTGCCACGCTCAAAAGCACAAGTTGGCCAAAAGACATGTCACTAACCAGCATTTGAATAAGCAAACATCAGCAGGCCTACAAACGGCAACTAATTGTGTCCTTTTATTTTAACGGTAGCAAAAAAAAAAAAAAAAAGATATAAAGCACAGAACAGATATGCAATTTCAACATGCAGACATTATATAAAAATAGAACATCAAAACGCGTGTTACATTGTGCATTTCTCAAGAAACTAGCAGAGAGGAAGACACAGTAACACATCAGCAGGTTACTACACAGAAAAAAAAAGTTATTGCTTTTTGGTTGTACATGATTAAAACATGTTAAAATTACAAAATGTAATTTGTTTATTGGGGGGGGGGCATGGGAAAATTACTCATTTACCACATTTTAATCATGTACATGTTCGAATTGAGTGAATCCAAAGGATCTTTTTTTTCCCAGTGTGGACGAGTACTTGTCGGATGATCTATCCATCCAGACATGGACATTTTTGATGATAAAAATACAATATATTATTTGATTTTTCAAACAAACACCGCAGCCCACCCATCCCATCGCCAAAAGATTTATCACTCAGCCCACATACCAGACATCAGGGGGGTTGGGGGCTCAACATAAATTAAATTGTGCTCCCATGACCAGATAGCCAGTGGTGATTAGCTAAAAAATAAATTTAAAAAAAGGAAAAAACATCTAGGGATGGAACCGTCACCAGCCGTTTGGTGTTGGTCAATCAAAAGGCAAATCATTTGATCCCACTGCATTTTATTAAGGGGTTACATTTTCCAATCATGTTATATATCTGGTATTTGCTTTATGAAGCCTACATAGTGTCCCTCTCTTTTTCGCGCACACACACTTACGCGCACGCAAATAGGCGCGCGCGCGCGCGCACACACGCACACACACACACACACACACACACACACCATCCCTACCCCTCCTTAAGAGACCACGAAAGCTTACGCACCGACGTAGCAAACATGTCCAAATCCGCTCCGTCTATAACACACCAGCAACGTGCACTTGGTTTTTATGTGCTTGCCGTCGACGAGGACTTTATATGCAATGCATCTTGACGTCCTTGTGCATTCTGCGCGCGTATGCGTGAACGTTTGCGTGTATGATTTGCAATGCGTAAAACTGCCGTGGGCAAAGCACAGATTCGTTTTTTTTCTTTCTATGGCACACACCTACTTAAATACAAAAATGAACTTCACTGACGTCAAAAGCATTTCAGAACCATGGAGAGAGCAGGCTTTTTCTACATCGTATGTCTGGTCGCGTTAATGATGATCCGCTTACCGTGCAGATGCCTGTAAACGCCAACGCATCCCGCAACACCAACAAAAATGAAAATGAAAAATACATCACGCCCAAAGCCCTTCTTCGGGCTCCGGTCTTGGTGCAAACATGGATTTTGGTCCACCCCGGCGTCGGCTGCAGGAGAATCCTTAAGATTCAAGTCTCCTCTGCGTTTAGCTCCATAACACAGTCTCATTGACGAGTCAGCTGGCGCGCCAATATTGGCTCCAGTCTTCTTCCAGCAAATGAATTTAGCGGTGTCATTTCAAAGAAAGCCACAGCTAAAGTTGGGAGACAAAACAAAACAAACAAACAAAAAAGGATGTCGCTTGGGGGGGAAATGAAGGAAGAAAGGGGCTTCGGGGAATACACCGTAATCCCACGTTCGAGGAGACCAGCGCCGTGACTTTCATTCATGTGCACGCAGGGAGAAGCACGAATCCCCCCCCCCCCCCTCCCTCTTCTCTTCCCGTCCTCCGCGTCTGCTGCCACTGGTGCTGCGGCGTGCACCAGCCCGTGTCTTGGTGTGCGCTTTTGCCCTCTCGCGCCAAGCATAAGGCGTCTAATTCAGTGCATGTGGCCGTGTAAGAATGCGCAAATCCTCTTCCTCCAGCGGCGGGAACACATCAAGCTCCTCGGCAAAACGTTGCAACTAGTGGAACTTGATGGTGGTTGGTTGGTTGGTTGGTCGGTTGGCGCAAATTGGTGGTACTCATCAACATCTAAAGCGCCAAACGCTTCTTGGAACAATTACCGTCGTGCGGCTGCATCAAAGGCATAAATCCTCCACTTCGCACGGCTGCCATTGCAAGGGAATGAAAAGCGATTTAATGCAATAGTCTATAAGGGGGTACGTTGGAGGAGGAGGCGAGATACAGGGGAAGGAAGGGAGGGAGAAAGTTAAGGAAGGGGCGTCTCAAAGACGACCCATAGGGGGCGGTACAGTGATGAGGAAAAAAAAATCCCCATGCCTTATGGTGTTAAAATTAGCTTACTTTAACGCAGTGTTTGCTTCTTAATTTCTTTCCCAGCTGCAGCCACAGTTTTTATAGGCCATGCATGCCTCATTTTGCAGACAGTAATTCTGTAAATTATTTGGCTCAGGAAAGAACGGAAGAGGGCAGCCCAGTGGCAATTCACAGCAAAGAGGTTCAGGGTGCACAACTCACTTAAGGCCTTTTCAGTATGGTGTCAAGTGTGCATGCATTCCAGTTAAGCCTCGAGCCAACTTCATATGCTCAACTTCACATAGTTCAAACTCCTGTATTTCAGGTTTATAATAATAATAATGGGCGGCCCGGTAGTCCAGTGGTTAGCACGTCGGCTTCACAGTGCAGAGGTACCGGGTTCGATCCCAGCTCCGGCCTCCCTGTGTGGAGTTTGCATGTTCTCCCCGGGCTTGCGTGGGTTTTCTCCGGGTGCTCCGGTTTCCTCCCACATTCCAAAAACATGCATGGCAGGCTCGTTGGGCACTCTAAATTGTCCCTAGGTGTGAGTGTGAGTGTGAGTGTGAGCGTGGATGGTTGTTCGTCTCTGTGTGCCCTGCGATTGGCTGGCAACCAATTCAGGGTGTCCCCCGCCTACTGCCCGAAGACAGCTGGGATAGGCTCCAGCACCCCCCGCGACCCTAGTGAGGATGAAGCGGTTCGGAAAATGGATGGATGGATGGATGAATAATAATAATTATTATTATTATTATTATTATTATTATACGGTAATTATTATTATTATTATTATTATTATTGTCATTAAGATGTTTATTGTTTCTAATTGTAGGGGGGGCTTTTGATTTGAACTTCAGAATTAATAAGCCCCCAGAAAGAAGATTAAACATGTACTCGCACAATGCCTTTTATAGATTGAAAAATGAATTTTAATATTGAGAAAAAAGATTCTAATGAGCTGGAAAGCACAAAATGGTTCTTGGATTGTGGAATCCGTTGCATGCAAAAATAGTGAAGATAGTGAACAGTTTTTTTTTCAGCTCATGAAACATCAGTTCAGTTGTGTACACATTACATTATTAATTTAAAATAAGCATAATTAGATATGTCTGTATTATTATTTAAAGTCGTTCAAAAAACATGATTAAATATGTTTAATTACACTGGAACAGTTTTAGTCTAGGGACAGTCCATCGTCTAATAAAACCTGAGGTACAATAAATACTCATCATAATGCCATCAATAATTCACATTGTTATGAAATTTTTATTCCTCTTTTGCATGTGGGTGTGATAGCTAAAATCCCAATTTTCCTATTGATTGCCCGCTAAGGCTGGATTGACACTATATGTTTCAAGTGCCACAGTTCTAATTTTCTGCTCTCAAGTGGCACAATGTGCAAAGTTGGACATTCTTGGATCGCAATGGGGCCTCTTGCAAATTTAGAGGAATCACATTCGATTCAGATATCTACCTATGCAACTTCATCCTAAACTGCATCGCTTCTCACAACATAATTTGCTCACAGGAGTGTATTCATTTTATTTTCTATCATCCATCTGCATAGCTAAACGTGAACTTTGACAAGTCAACATAACACTGGTGTCCGATACAGTTCAGCCATCCCTGGGCTCCAAACCACAGAGCACCATCCTCATCTGTTGCAAACTCAGCATACTAACCGCGAGGCCGAAAGCCTGGGTTGCCAGGCTCGTGAGGTTCACCAACATACTCGGACAGCATTCGCTAGGCTCTGTTACACTAACGTCCAATTTGACATCAAAGAAGTGAGCCAGCGCTGGGTTGAGAAAATAACCATTTGTGTTGCTCTTCTCTTAACAAGGATGACACCAAATGCTTGCATTACTACACACTTACAAGAGATATGCTTTGAAAGAAACACATTTTCCAAAGGATTATGCTGAATCCATTTTTTGCATCAAATCTCACTTGCAATGCTGAGAAGCACGACCAAAGTGCAGCTTATTTGTCCCGTGGTGTTACCCTTTTTGGTGCAGTCCAAGAAATGCTAACGCACTTAACAAGAAGCGTAGAGGAAAATCAAATTAAAGCAAGCATATGGTGGCCTACCATGTCCAAGAGATTTCCCACTTAGTCGGTATTGTGTGGAAATAAGTCAACTCTTCTGGCCTTTTTTTTTAGCACATGGCAATAAGCGGATGCGGCTTACTGTATGCCACCTCTCAGAAATTAGCCATGTAGATGCATGGATTTATCTTAAAGTCTTTGGCACTGTAATCGTATTAGGAGTGGACTATCCCGTGGCAACGGGCAGGCCCAAATTCTCTCTGGAATACCACAACAAAGAACTTGATGCAGCAGGGTTCTTGCCGCAGTCTCACTCGGCACGCAAGCATTGTATATGTATGTGCGTGTGTTTAAAGATTTGCAGCAGCATGACTTAATAAAAGCTAATAGGTTCATGCAAACGGCAACGCTATTATCATAAATCGAGTGCATAAAGCATCGTATGATAATTAGGTCTGGGGTTAAGTCATTAATGCAAATGAAAGTTCACGCTAAATTTAACTAAATTATCGTTTGCGTGAACCCCACTTGATGTTTTATTTTTACAAATGTTGTGGAACTGTAATTATTCATGTAGTTTGTCTGGAAAAGATGGAAAGTAGTTGCATAACATCTCTTACATAATATCATTACTTATACAGTCAAACCTCGGTTTTCGGACGTCTCGGTTCTCGTACAATTCGGTTTTCGAACTAAAATTTCGAGTTTTTTATGCTTTGGATGACGAACTAATTTCGGTTCTCGAACTAACTGAGCGCACTTGAATGCGTTGCTTCACTCCTCTCGGCTTCGCTACCTCGTGTAGCAACGCTACCTCGTGTAGCTTCGCGAGGTAGCGAAGCCGAGAGGAGGTAGCAAAGCCGAGAGGAGTGAAGTGACGCTCCCTCCTGTCGGCGCGCTCCCTCGTGTCGCGTCGCTACACAGGAAGCGACCATTGTGAGCAGACGTTTTTGTATTGTTCAATAAAAAAAGCAGACGTGTTTGGTGAGACGCTTCTGTTAGCGCGAGTGAAATCCCCCTCTTTTCATAATAGTTTGCCCTGGCAGCACAGGGGAGGGGCTGGGGGCGCGCGTTTGTTTACATTTCAATGCAGCGGCACATAATGAACACTCTGGTGTCCGGTGTCTCATTATTATGCAATAATCGTACAGAAACAGCTTGTGAGCAGACGAGTTTGTATTGTTTGATTAATATTTTTTTTTTTAAAAAGCAGACGTGTTTGGTGAGAACTACGTTATATTGGACTGTTATTTTTGCATCGTGTATCAGCCCCTAATCATGGCACCAAAGAAAGCAAGTGGAAGTGGTGAACCTGGTGAAGAAAAGAGGAAAATAGGGCGCAAAACTATAGAATTTAAGAAAGATTTAATCGCAAAATATGAGTCAGGTGTGCGTCAGGTGTGCGTGTGTCTGTGTTGGCGAAGGAGTTCGGGATGCCGAAATGCCCCGCCTACTGCCTGCTGACAGATAGAGAGAGAGATGTTCCTTCAATTTTTATGTTACTATGTTAATGTTAAAATTGGTAATCTCCCATTACATTTGTACAGTTTATGGTGTGAAGTTGTAAAAATAAGTGGTTTTAAAAAGTTTTTTTCTTGACTTGGAACGGATTAAAACATGTTACATTGATTTCAATGGGAAAATGGTTTCGGTTTCCGAACAATTCGGTTTCCGAACAGTCTTCTGGAACGGATTAAGTACAAAAACCGAGGTTTGACTGTATTACTTACTTATATAGTATATTACTTATACAATTATTGTTTCTCCTCCCCATACTGCACCCTTGTAGGTGGGGTAATCCAATAGGGACATGTACCCCTCGAGGAATACCAGATTCTGGACGTTGGCGCTGGCCAAGGCGGCCCTTTTCGGCCTGAGGATGTCACCAGCTGTGCTGAATATTACCTTCAAGGCAGTAGAGCAAGGAAGGAAGTGGGTGTTGTACAAGTCAACCCACGCCTCCCTGTGCTCCTAGGGGAAGAAGCTCAGGCTTCCAGTCCTGGATGTCGGCCCTCAACACCGCAGAAGTAGAGAGCGTGTGACAGACAACATCTCATTTCGAAAACATCCGGCTACTGCCATGACAACGCAGTCATGCAGACATTTCTGTAGCGTGGATGGGGCTAATGCACCATTTCACCAACGTGTGCTGCAAAACATTATTTGCCGAAGGTCGTCCTTACGTTTTGGGTTCATATGAAAAAAATCACCTCTGTGTGCGCATAGTTCCGTCAGTGTTTCAACGTTTCTGTCAGTCATCTGCCATTACTGAAATGGGAGTCCATTAGTGACAGACTGGCGGGCTGACACTCGTTGTTCCCTGCAAATGGCGATCGACCTGTTTCGGATGCACCCTGCCTCTTGCCCAAAATTCACTGTGATAGGCTCCAGCACACCCCGCAAGCCTACTGAAGATAACTCCTACAAAGATACATAGATAATAATAATCATTATTATTATAATTATGGAGTCCTAACAGGCCTTTTTAGTCAGTGGGACTCTGGAGGCAGGTGATGAGAACTGGCACGCCAAGCGTAACGCAGCTGAGGGAAAACCACGGGCATGGGAGGAGTTCGGGTCGATTCTGGAGAACATCTTCCAGATGGCTTCAAGGAAATTCTGGTCCACCATCCGGCATCTCAGGAGGGTGAGGCATTGCACCATTGGCACTGTGTATCGTATAGATGTGGTGCTGCATTGGTCCTCATTTATAAATAAATGCGTAGGAATGTTACATACTTCCATCGACAAATTTGCCAAATTTGACCAGCATTGAACAAGAACATTTCCACAATTTCCTACAGAGGGTATAGCTCTCCCTTAGAGATAGGGTAAAAAGCTCAACCGGATTTTCAAAAGACAAACTATTGAGACATTTGGGCATCTGGGTTAAAAGTTCAAATTTCCCACGTTTGGCACAATATTTTGTTGTTTGTTTTTTCAACAAATGAGATGAGAAAGATGGGCTGCATATTTTCATCGGTGGTCGCTGTAGAGAATGTCATTAATCAAATTCTAAATTTGTATGTCTTTATTTGAATTGAAACAGAAATTTGAATGCGGGACAAGCATAGAATAACAATGTTCTAAGAAGGTCCCATATTTGGCCATCTGGCACGGCGAGCCATTTCTGCCCGATTCCAGCAGGTACACAACCAACCTAGGAGGTCGGAATGTGTGCAAATGAACATGGAACCAGAAAGCACTGAGGGTGTGACAGCATAATGTCAACAAGATATGGTGACAAATTGGAAACACTTGGATCACGCAAAAATTACTCTCCCTAAACAATGAATGGGCCTCGAAATGCATGAAAGCTAATGAGACAAGTGAGGATGGATGGGTGGGGACTGTGCAAGTGGTCTGTCGTGCCACACTGGTGTCACTCCAGTAATCATGCCAGAAATTGGTTTAGCCCTCGCTGTGCACATTTTCACACAAATGCACATTAGCTGTATTTCATTTTGACAGCTGTTTCGCATGTGCAAATAAATATGAACTGGAATAATGTGTAACATTTCCAGAACGCCTGAGTGCTTGCTCGTAAATATCTGCTCATTGTCTCCCTGTGAATGTGGGTGGCAGAGATGAAAAGAAACATACGCGGCATTCGCATTCACATTGTGACTGTGGCATGAGTATTTCACCACATGATAGTGGAACGTTTAGCCAACAATGGAGCTCAAATCAGAATACTGCGGTAAGAACGGTTGCTTTGGGGAAACAAAACATTGTCAATGCTTCATAAAATCTATTTAGCTGAAGAAAGGGATGCTGAGAGAAATAGTTCTCCAGCACATTAGGCATTAAGAAATAAATAGATGGAATAAGTTAATTAAAATAGAATATTAATAAAATGAATGTTTCCATACTTCTCTATCATAATATTTCGAGAATAACAGGGTGATCAAACACCGTTGAATTCCATTTATCAGCAGAAATAGAAAATATGAAAACGCCTACCATTAAAGACACACACACCAAAAACCTGCTGGTTCTTATTTTTGGCCAATCGGATTGTAGACTGACCTCCAGAAAGCCATCCCGCAGGCCCTGTAACAAGTGAGTTTATCTGTCCTGTGTTTGGTTCAGCTCCTATTGCGTCTGTTTGGTTCAACTCGACGTGCGTCTGAAGCTTGATTTGATATCAGAGCATGATTTAAAATTCTCTTTCAAGGCCTACTTTTCACGAAAAATTACGAGGCTATTTCAACAAGAACTGCTTTGCAGAGTGGCTTGTTTTCAATCTGGATTTTGGGAGGGGGCACAATTTCAGAGTACAGTAGTCATGTATGAGTGAACAACGCACCATACACAGGCATATAGGAGCCTGCATTAGCATTTCTGGTGAGTAAGATGTTGTTTATTTTGATAAAACATGATTGTGATGTTACTAAATTGTACTGTAGCAGTTTGGAGGGTTTTTTTTTCTTTTAAGAATAAGAAAACCTTTATTTGTCCCGCACTGGGGAAATTGCAAATTTTTGGTCGTATCCTCAATTACGTGAAATGGTCTTTCATGCCACACATCGGCCCCTTTCCTATCGATGCGTGCAAGTGAGGGTGCTTGGAAGACAAGACTATATGGACAGTCTTTGAATCTGTAAATGTGTTTTTTGTAACAGTTTAGTCACACGCTGCAGCGTGAACGTTGACATTTTTTTTGAGTTGGGGGTACATATTGTGACATTATGGCTTTGATAATGTAATCTATAACAGACTCTCATTAACATCATTAGCATAATTTAATCATCGTTCAAACTAAATGA
Source organism: Hippocampus abdominalis (assembly GCA_018466805.1). NCBI lineage: Eukaryota > Metazoa > Chordata > Actinopteri > Syngnathiformes > Syngnathidae > Hippocampus > Hippocampus abdominalis. The sequence goes on along the minus strand of CM031694.1, from coordinate 4,658,693 downwards.
TTACTTGACATTGACGTTATGGAAGGCAATTCTGTCCTTTTAATTTACCCTTGTTGACACTTCCAAGGCAATGACATTGTTTCTATTAAGCAAATAGCAAAAATTACAGATACAAAAGTAAACACTGAATGCAATAATAAGTTAAACTGAAAGTCAACATACATTTGTTGTGATACACAATTAGCCATACAGCTAGCTAGTTTCACGTGACCATCCTCTCTCTAAAAAGGGAGTCAGCCTGCGTGACGACATCATTGGCGTCATGTCATTGCTTCGCAACCCACTCCTTCATGGTCTCGGATTCAACTTTTTTTAATGTCCAGTTGTTGGAAGAAAATAACAGACACTAATAGTGTTCTTTGTAAAGATGGCTAGCTGTACAGCTGTAAAGATGGCTAGCTGTACAGCCTGACAGAAAATCCAGGCTTCCAATACCTCCTTCGTGTCGTGAGGCTAAATTATAAAATAACAAATATACTTCAAGTGCTTTCAGCCTTTTCTGTTTTCAGTTTCTCATGATAGCCACAGCCAAATACCTTTAATGCATCAGATCACTGGTCGTGCAATGAAATATGGTGTGGTCTCAGCAAAAGACCTGAAATGCATAATCCCAATGTAAAGCGATATCCCAATTTTGACCTGCTCGAAGATGACCTAGAAATGAACCTTTCTGCACTGTTCAGCATATTACCAGTCAACATGATACTGTGTAAGCAAGAGTTCCAATGAGTTTTGAAAGGTATCCAAGATGGTGTTTGATGTAGATTGTGGCAAATGTCCGTCCATCTATCTGCGGACACTTGTACTGTTGAAGGTCACATAACCTTGAGTGTACCCGATCTGACTTGTTTAAGATGTGAGATCATACAGCATGATTTGGTAGCTGGTGAATCACACACATGGCAAATATGCAACCAACCATTACAAATCACAAATTATACCTGTGGTCAAGACTTCAATTAACTGAGCGCGCATGCTTTTGTTTTGTGGGATTAAACCAGAGTACTCTGAAAAAATCCATATTAAGCATAGGGAGACATCCAAACTCAACACAGAATTGTCCACACCAAGATGCGGACACAGAACCTTTGACTGTGAGACAGACGTGCTGGTGTCATGCTCCACCGCACTGCCGGGGCAAAAGTCACATCAGTGAGTCTTTTGTCCCCATCAGAAATAATGTGATATTTTACAATTCATTCCCGTTAGTCAGCTTCTGTTTTGGTGACTTGATTGTAGCCGCTGATGCCTGCAGAAACATCCATCACAGCACAGGTTGATGCAGAGTTTCGCAGCTGGTCTCTGCAACAGAGCGAACGTGCAGTCTCCCGGGCAGCGAATGATTGATGGCGGAAGAAGGGCGACAGGCCCTTCCCTTTTGTTTTCCCGATGGCTTGGCTTGTGCGTTAAACGTTGAATGTGGGACGCGCAAACTTAACGGGTGGGGGGTGGGTGGGGGGGGGAGCTTAGATGAAACAAGCTGCTGATAATGCGATAAGTGCATCCTGGTCGTATCGCAGAGTGGATGGGATTGACTTATGGAGCTCCCCGCACGGAAGAACAAAAGCGACCAACCGTGGCCCAGTCAAGTGCACTCATTTACACTGCAGTTGCTGAGCCTGAAGGCTCTTAAGGTTATCAGTGCATCTCAGAGCACGAGGCAAGAATTTTTACTCACCTACCTATCAATGTTTCTCTCTGACAAACATCAGCTGGGTAAATGAAAGCTGGGCTTTCAGGGCTATTTTCCTCATTACGTGAAAGATGATCATTATAAAAGGACGCGCCGACTAATTGCATAAACGGTAGCGGTGTTCGATATGAATAACTGCGCGAGTGCACATTATCCTTAAGGTTCGACAAAGAGGAGGAAGCGGCAAGAGAGTCGGATGCACTGCGAGCATCCTGCGAGAGCTCATCAGCACAATCCATTCGCAAAGTGCAATGGCTGCTCTACTTCTGGTTCACGTGCGCTTATCTGAAGAGCGTCCGTGGAATCTAAAGTGAGCGCCACCAGCTGCTTTTTCATGGAAACACTCCGGGGCAAAAACAACAACAGGTTGAATGTGAGCTCGCAAGGTGGATCTATGCAAGCTGACAGGTTGCTTTCTCCAAAACAGCCGGCAGCTGCCATGCAATATCTTATGCATGTCAGATGACTAAACATGCAGAGAAGTATCCTGAAACGCTCACATTTCCGGCAAATTCCTCCAACTGTACATACTTTTTGTTAAGGCTCATTACTTAGATTGCACTGTCTGCCATTTGCAAATTAAAGAATCACCGGATTTTAATCTTTGAGTGAACAAGCAAGGGGAAGAGGGGGCGAGGCTTGCCAAGCCAATTAGGCAGGCAATAATGGATTTGCAAGCCACTGGAGGAACCATTTGCCCTCTATTTAAACAGTCAAGATAATTAAAGAATATTCAAAAAATAGAAACGGGAGCGTGTACAAATCAATCCAGTTAGCGTCTCTCTTTGATATTTCAGTCGCAATCTTAAATCTGACAGAGACGTCTTTTTTTTTAAATGGGAATGTGTCAGCACCCTTGCGGCCTCAGACTTTATTTTATCAAAGCCGAACACCAGCGACAGCTCAAAGACGATGACGTGCACAATTAAACATTTTCAAGGATTAACGAATAGAAGCAAAAGGAAAGACTGTTTTGCACACAGTAGGTAACAATAAATCACCTCATCAAACTCCAATGGTGCATTTAACACAATTTCTTTTCCATTTTCATTTTTTTTTTTCAGTGCACCAATTGTGAGGGAAAGCCTCATAAAGGGCTGAAAAGAGTGGGGAGCAGCCAGCAGTGGCTGAATGTCTGGGCACTGGATCATTCAGAGGATTTGGATGCAGTGGGATGGGCCCAAAGGGCTGCTTGGCTGAAATTGTCCCCATGAGGTCCACTGACAGAGCAACTTGCACTACACAGACTTTGAGCTTGTGTAGGTCTTTGTGTGCACCAACGTGATAATTTTAGCAGCCCCGTTGGACTCTCGGATAACCAGGGTCGAACCAAACTGCAGCATTTAGCCAAGAAAAAAAATATATATATATATATATATATATATATTCATATTCATATTCCCTCATCTTCTAGGAAATCATCAAATTATATGTAACTTTATTTTTGGGGGGAATTACTATTTATATGCATATTTCATATAGAAACTACCACATCGTGCTGTGACTTGACTCCACCATCCATTTGGCCGGGAATGAATGACTTCTTTAATGTTAAAACATGTGGATAGGAACCTGATGGAAAGCTACAGTGCCCATTTAACCTGCTTAACAGAACGGGTGCGGTGAAAGTTAGCTCTGAAAGTAGGCCAAAGGGGAACAAAAAAAATGTACGAGCGACTCAAAAATGAAATCCATGAATAGACACGGAATGATGTAACTGTTGTTGATTGTACAGTTCTATTTTCATACCTGTGTAAAAATGGAACAGACAAATAATCAGCGCACCCTAATGTCAAGATGGGGAATGACATTTTTAATCAGGAAAAACGGTTAATGAGGCACTTGACTTTCCGGTCTACATTGCAGCACTTCCTCGAACGTCTTATTCAACGAAACACATACGGTGGCTCATGTCGAGGGCAATGACGTTTTCTTTGATGAATATTAATGATAGAACAGTCATTCGACTGGGGACGGCGTCATGTTGGACACGCTACAAAGCATGCCTCCTCCAGTCACCAGCGAGAGGACGCAATCGGACAAGAGCAGCTGTTTGTTCTGGACACCATGACGTGGTCTGTATTTCATGAGCTGGTTTGATCATTTTCTCGCACGAAATGCTTGGTGGGAAAAAAAAAAAAAAAAAGAGAAAGACATTGGTAACCCCTGCACAATTGCACGGTGAGTGTCTTTGAAGTCGGCTTAATTGAAATTTGGTGTTTTGCCCACTTTCCCTCCAGAGCTTTTTCTCCAGGACTTGTGTTGTATGTATCAGCAAGCGCATATCATATTTGTATTTTGAATGGTTACTCAACACGTACGTGTTGTACCCATCCAAATAAACACACACACGAAAGTGTCCTGTGTGTGAAAGTAAGAGCCGATTGATTCTTATCAGGGCGGCCGGTAGTCCAGTGGTTAGCACGTTGGCTTCACAGTGCAGAGGTACCGGGTTCGATTCCAGCTCCGGCCTCCCTGTGTGGAGTTTGCATGTTCTCCCCGGGCCTGCGTGGGTTTTCTCCGGGTGCTCCGGTTTCCTCCCACATTCCAAAAACATGCTTGGCAGGCTGATTGGACACTCTAAAATTGTCCTTAGGTGTGAGTGTGGGCGTGGATGGTTGTTCGTCTCTGTGTGCCCTGCGATTGGCTGGCAACTGATTCAGGGTGTCCCCCGCCTACTGCCCGAAGACAGCTGGGATAGGCTCCAGCACCCCCCGCGACCCTAGTGAGGATGAAGCGGTTCGGAAAATGGATGGATGGATGGATGGATGATTCTTATCAGGCAGTTGGGCACACGGTCAAATGGGACGCGTTCATTGTTCCTGTTAAGCCAGCCATGACAAACAACATATTTTACAGCTGTGATAGGCAAGCTCGACGCAACACTTTGACCTCACCAGCAAGCGGCCGCTTTTATGCACTTGGAATCGATCTTACAAGAAAACAGCGTAATGAATTGCCCTTTGACACTTTCAAATGGATTTGACTCGAATAAATACAAATGGTGTTGCCTGGTTTGGAAACCGGTTGTCTCTATCACTGCCTAGCCGTTCTACTGGAAATAAAAACGGGGATAAAGAGAGACTTAAGAGATGGCAAGCGAAGGCCTCCCAGAGGTAATTACATATTGATCCACATCACAGAAGATCTAAACTGTGACACCACGTTTAGTTTTATCTTTGAACGGAACTTGTCAATGTGTTTCCGACTTCTCCTCCGTTAAATTCAACTGCGGCCAGATGATACTTGGCTAATGACATTTTCATGGAGCTTGTCTCCCACTCAGGTTTCACTTGTTATGGACTTTACTTATTAATTAAATGGTGGAGGGTCTTTCAGACCTACCGTTTTCAAGGTCCTTTCATTCCTTCTCTGACTTTTTTAATTACTCACTCTTTAATTTCTATTGAGCACTCTTCCCTCTCCTCCTGTCCTTCAGACTACACGATAGCAATTAAGGGTCTTCCTTTTGCATTGGCTTGCTAGGGGATTCAAAGGCCGTAAGCATATACGTACAGGAAATCAATGCCAGATCTTCACACCATACATTGCTTTTCCCGTTACTTAACGTGAGGGAGGCAGTGACAGTTCAGGGACGTCAACGTTTATGTCAGAATGCTCTTCAAAAGATCCCGAATAGCAGGAGGAAATAAAATACAAAAACAATAACCCTGTCAAGCTGTTGAAGTGAATCGTTGCTGACGGTATTCATGGTCACACCAATCAAGCAAAGAACCAGCCAGATTTGTGTGATTTTTTTTTTTTTTTTTCAATCCATCATTTCTCTTATCCTGAGTCCTTCCAAGCAATTCAACCCCACTTGACATTATAATTCCAATGGTGCTTTTTTTTCCTGGATATTTTCTTTTGCCCAACATTCCCCAGGCTCTGTTTCTGAATCATAGGCTGCATCACAAAGGCACGGAGTATGGATGAGTGGAAAGCCATTCATCTACAGTGCTGTAAAATCCAGCGCCAATGGGCGTGTGGGTGGGCGAAGCCAACACTATCAAATCTTTCGGATTTCATCAAACAGTGGCCTCCGCTCTGATACATGTCATGTTTCAATTAATCGCCGGTTGTGCCTCTCCACACAAAAACCCTTACGTTTTCCCAGTTTACTGCTACTCATACCTCCTTGTGCAGTATTTAAGATTATTTTCACGTTATGTGGAAATGGTGGGGAGAGGACAAGGGCTCCACTGCTCTGTGTATCCCTTTTTTATGATCTGGGAAGACAAATGCCTCTTAATTTTGTTGGTTGACTGAGACTAACAGCAAAGAGACTGATAAGATTAATTCCAGAGAATTTAAGTAAGCGACATCTTACTTCTCAAAGGTCAACATTACTGAAGAGAACATGGACCAATAACTAGGGTCACAAGATGTGCTGTGTTTCACATGGAGGTTTTTTTTTTTTCCCTTGGCTACAAGGAGCGTAATGTTTTGAAAGGCGCTTATAAATGAAATGTATTATTATTATTATTATTATTATCATTATTAATGTAAATATAGCAAACAAACTGTAATGTTAAAGTGCCCATAGAAGTCCAGATACAAAACATTATATATTTTTAATGAGAAAGTATGGAACAATGTGACAAAGTCTGGGTGAGTCCTGAGATGAAGAGACGCCCCCCCCCTAAAAAAAAAAAAAGCTCAGATGAGAGTTGTTAATCCCGGAGAAGGTCAATTTGCAATTAAATTTTTTTGCAGTTTTCCTTTTATTTAATGAAAATACAAAGGATAATTGAAATAAAATACCACCCTATTGAACAGTAGTTCAATTAAAAAGATTTCTGGAAAATGAATACAAGAAACTACATAGTTTCAATAATTAATATATTTGCTAATTCACTTTATCCTCACGAGGGTCACGGGGTGTGCTGGAGCCGGCTGTTATTGGGGGACACCCTGAAGTCGTTGAAAGCCAATTGCTGGGCACACATAGACAAACAATCATTTGCGCTCACACTCATGGACAATTTAGAGTGACGACACAACCTGCCTTGCATGTTTTTGGAATGTGGGAGGAAACCGGAAGACCCAGAGAAATCCCTTGCAGCCACGGGAGGAACGTGCAAATTCCAAGAGGAAAGTGCCGGAATCGGAATTGAACCCTGCACCTGTGCACTGTGAGGCAGATGTGCTCACCAATCGAGTACCATGCTGCCATATTTTTATTGATGATTAACCACAATCATTTTTTACTGTTTTTTTTTTCTAAATGAAGTGACTCAAACTTGTTTTACCATAAAACCTGTCAGAGTTCAAATGTATACTTAGATCCCCCATAGCTCTTTTCTGACACGAATAACCTGACACATTGTAATCACTGCTTTTTTTTTTTTTTTTTTTAATATCCAACTTGGCCCGAATCAATCTACTTTATGCACGTGAGAAAAGCAACTCGGTCGAGAGAGTGAGAGAGACAGAGAGAGAGGGACCCTCTCTTGCCATAATTTCTTCCTTTGAGGACAATAATGACATCTCTGAAGTTGGAATGACATCTTTATCAAAGAAGGCAATTTTCGCCACTTTTGGAGCTACTTAAAAAAAATAAAAAATAAACCCTGCCATGATGAAGAGGACAAGTAGCACAAGGGCGTCAAAAACATTGTATTCACTTGTTAAGCACACTCCAAAATGATACACCTCCAGGCGAGTACAAGAGGATGAACATATTTAAAGGCTGTACTACTTTAACCCAGACAGTGGCTCATGATTGCAACACGCTGAGCATGAAGAGCCCCTTCATCAGCTCTGCAAAGACACTGAATGTGTAAAAAAAAAAAAAATCTTGCACTGATCCTTGGTAGGGCAATAACAGAACAAGAACAAATCATTATCAATCCGTGCTATAGCTGGTTCGCAAGATGCCGGTAACATTTGGCTATTGTTGTGGTGTGTAGTTCCTGATTACAGGGTTGTGTACTTTGGGAAGTGATTGCATTTCAGGTAATTTAATTCAGCAGACCATGCATTTGTATCCCCATAGTCATACTTGTTCAAACGAGATGTCATGGTTTCCATATTCTGTCACCTCACACGTGTGTTGTATCTTCTCAGAACTGGCGCAGGGGTCAGTCTGCCACATGAGGATAACTGAAAGTGAAGAAATGATGTCAAGCAATGGGTAGAAGACATGCTAATCCCAAAACAGTGCTGCGATGCAACATATTGTCAAGCCTCGCAGTTAATTATGCCCACAGTGAAACACTGATTCACTTGAAATCCCCAAGCACAAGCTGACCAGCAAGTAAAAGATATTAGTCGGCAAGTCTTTGCCTCCAGCCCAAATCTGTCAAGAAAGATTTGAGAAGGGCCTTTTTGTGTTTTGCTTGTCTTTCTCTCCGAAACAGCCATTGTCTTTTGGGGGATGGGGCGGGTGGGGTTGTCTCAACAATAAGGAATCTCTTTATGCACATATAATTAATCACACTGGGAGACCGTTGAGTGTAATCATTCAGGTTACCACAGACATCCGCGACCCTCCCTCTCAAACTCAACATCGAAGTGAGGCTTTTAGGCATAATGTGTAACAAGCATGTATGCTGTGGCTCAAATTATTCTGCTGGTCTAACACAGAGAAAATAGCAGTTACCCTTTAAGCACGATAAAATAAATCTATAAATAAATGATTACAAAAATATTAAAAGCAGACGACTATTCCGCAGTGAAAGACTCATGTCTGTTTTCTTCCCCATCATCTCTCATAGGCAATCGTGCCTGGCCCCCTCACTGATAAAAGAGTTCAGCATCAGTTCACCAAAAGATTACAGTGGCACCAAGGACGCACCCCTCGGATTGCTTTTAGGCATTCTGAATTTAAAGGAGTGCCACAGCTGAAGTCACATCATCTAAAAAATGATCAACGCAGGACACCACACTCTGACCACATTGGAATCTCTTCACGCAAAATAGAAGTCAAATTCAGAGAGAACATTTGAAAGACGTGTAATAGCAGCCACAGATACAGTATGGAGTACACATAGATCATGTAAATGTGGCAAAGTTACTTCCTTCATTTTGAAGGGATTTCCATTCACAGTATAGGCTTTCATATTGCTGTAATGCGGTTTTTCATACAGTGACAAAACACTTGCTTTTGTTTCAGTGCGGCCTTTCATGGTTATAGATGATTCGGGTGAAGGTTTGGAATGAGTGACTGCAAATAATGATGTTTTTCTGCGTGTAAATGAGAGACTGTTTGCATTTGGGTGTGATTGAGGAAGAGGGGATGCCAAGGTGCCACGAGCAAGGGGGAAGCCGGCCGGACCCCTGGACTGGAGATCACAATTGGCACTCAAAAAGGCCCCGCAGCAGAATGACCGCTTCCAACAACAAAAGACGGCCAAATGTTGGAGACCATATACACATCAAAGAAAGATTCACAATAGGACAATCCACACCTAGTCTGACAGATGCCGTTGATAACACCTGGAATGTCCTCGCAGACTACTTGTCTATGCCTGAACACACACACACACACACACACACACACACACACACACACACACACACACAAAGAGAGACACACTTTTTTGGGGGAATGGTATTAAAGGTGGGTCAAGGGAAAGGCGTCTTGGTCACTCTGCCTCGCTACCTTCGCGGTTAGGAGAAGTTGATGACCCAGAGCTCTGTTTAGAATACTGTAATTGGCTTGATCTATGCTGTACTAGACTATTTGTTAGGGATTAAATACTTTTGTGTGTTACTGACTCAAAAGACGCGTGCATCTGTTCATTCCGGAACTCCATTAATAATAATACATTTTATTTGGAAGCGCCTTTCACAGCACTCAAGGACACTTTACAACCAAGAGCAAACTATAAAACCACAGATAAAATTATAGATAAAAGAAGAGAGGTTAAGGTTATTTGATTTTTGGTCAAGTAGTGTGGTGGAAATTCCGCCTTCAATTGACAGTTTGGAAAGGTACCAACTGATTTACACTCAAAGCTAGATAGTATTGGATTAAAAATAAACATGATTTTTCATTGTATTTGGCCAAGATAGCATGATGTTGTGAATGACATTTGCTATCTTTGTGGCTAATAGAATGACATCTTGTATCTGGATCTGCATAATACTATGAATTGCTGTGATGAAACAAAATTAAGAAGTAACTACTCCCATTTTTCTTCGTACCTTAGCAATTTTTTCTCTGGCTAGATGCCTTTCCCAACAATAGCATTTGAAAAAGCAGTTGCAAACAGCCGTTAGAAGGGGAGGCTTTTTTTTTAATATATTCCAGTAATTGCCATATTAGCAACATATACATACATTCTACAATTGTCAATTCTATTAAATGGAAATATAAGTGTACTAATCAGAAAACACATGCCACCTAAATTCCAGGAACCAGAGCTTCCAACTACAATAAATAAATACATAAATAAAATAAACCATCAACAGGTTGAAAAGGAGCAAAGATACTTGGTCGATCATTGCAATCATTTTTTATTTTTTGGTCGTTTTGCTGGTGGCTCCAGTGATGTAATGTGTCACTGCGGAAACTAACAGACGAGTCCAATGTTTGCTGGGAGATAGGGACTAATTGGTATGCATAGCTGGTATGTGTATGGTTTTACAGGTTTGAATTGTTAATGGCGTGCGTGTACTAGTCATGTTCTACAAAATCCTCTGGTTAAGTCAGATGTTTTTATTTTGACTACTTTTTATTTTATTTACACTCTCAATGATGGTTGTGCCGACTCTTGGTGTGCGCACTTTACACCGACATAGTGAGGGAGCGTGTGTGTGTGTGTGTGTGTGTATGTAAAAATCATGCATTTACAGGTATTTCAGTGTTTACAGTAGTTGGGAAATCTCTTCCAATGCATGTTTGTATGCAGATGTGCTCATGTTTGCTTCATGTTGGCCATTCTGCCTAAGATAGGAAGAGGAAGGCATTTGCATGTGCCATTGTTTTCATGTGCTTTCAGCTGCACGCTCGCCTTAACTTGTGTGTGTGCGTGTGTGTGTGTGTGTGTGTGTGTGTGTGTGTGTGTGGTGTGTGTGTGCTTGCATGATACTTGTGGGTCCTTTTTACTAGTGTTGCACAAATACCGAAGCTAGTGTTGGGAGGGGTTCCGATATGGCATTAACCACTTCCTGCCAGTACTAAAAACAAAAAACAAAAAAACATTTAGCAATACTAGAATAGAATGCAGCATAATGTGTCTTGCTCTCGCATTACACTCACTGCTGTATGACCACGTGCTGTAGACCAAAAACTCTGACGTAATTTGACCCACAGTCAAGGGCGGGGTGGCCATCAGGAATTGATGGAAGGTACGTTCATTTTCACGAACGGGCAGTGTATTTCAGGGCCAGTCCGTGCGTCATGGCAGGCCAACCCCATAGCTCTCATTGATGCTTTTCGAGCTAGCGGTTAGGCTGCTACCAAAGAGATTTGCATGTATGCAACACATCGCCCAGCCTCAACTCTGAGTATTAAGCATTGTGAGTGTGTGAAAACAGACCAACGAAAATGTTATGTGAGATTCCATCAATGTATATAAAATGTTGTATTCCCACATAATTAGCAGATTAATGCTGAACAGCAATGAGTTCTAAAACTTGAATGGGTATGTGAACTGATAAGCATCACGTCTGCCTCGAATTTAGAATCAAAGTTGAATCTAATGAGTCGCTGCACATGAAAAAGAAAAAAAACCGGCACAAGATATAAAGTGATCAGAGCATATCCTGGTATGATGTGATGGTGAAAAGTGGTCACGTCAAAGATTTGATCGACATGTCAAAGATTTGATTGACATTGTGCTCATTGTCTTTCACACAACTTTGTTCCACCCATCCCCCCACGGTTTAGAATCACTTCAGCATCACAAAATAATATTTCGTATCACTAGCTGACCAATTAGAGCAGGGGTAGACAACCAGTCAGAGACTAAGAGCCATTTTTTTTACTGTGTTACTGCAAAGAGCCACACACACACGCACACGCACACACACACACACACACACACACACACACACACACACACACACACACACACACACACACACAACGATACACTCGCGCCTATATGCCTGCATGCACGCCACGGCGAGCAACAGCCTGAGTGCCCAACATAAATGCCACAAACACACAAATATTTTTTTTTCCCCATTTCCTCCTCCCACCGTTCACGGTCGACTTGGAACCAGTCTGCTGGCTCTTGGTCGATTGCGATCGACGTATTGGGCACCCCCGCCTTAAAAACCGAGGTAATTCGCTGACTAACTTCGCACTTAGGGCCATTGTCTGCACATGAGTGGTGATTCAGTCATCTGATTGGTTGTCCTCCAAGTCAATCAAGTAACGGGTTTGGTGATAGGTTCACCGTCGTTTTAATGGCGGCGCCATCACGGAGGCGTTTTGGACAATTGTCGTGTGAAAGCCCAGGAGCCGCATTGAACCCGCCAAAGAGCCGCATGCGGCTCGCCAGCCGTGAGTTGGCCACACCTGGATTAGAGCAACCATAAACAGCACAGGTGCACACCATTGTTATGTACACATAACGGACTTTTGCAACTATTTTGCCTCTGTTATGTCACTCACTCAACCGCCTGCCCTCAGACTGGTACCTGGCGTCTAAGTGCAACGTCACACAGTAAGGGTCTATTAAAATCACAGAATATGATATTTTAGATGTCCAAACCTTTCTTTAATACAAATGCACATTCATTTGAATATCTACCCTTTCTTTCACTCTCACCAGCATGAAGAGTTTTGGAAATAGGCTGTTTATTTGACACATTTTCTGTTTACTGCGTTACTGCAGATAATTCACCAATGATGATTTAACTGTGAAATATTTTACTTCTAAGTGAGTATGCCAGTGCTTTAAAATTACAAGGAAAAAATGCTGTTATATTGTGTTTATTCAAACAGGCTGATAACAATACAGTATCGGCATCGGGCGATATTGCAAAGCTGGGTATTGGAATCGGCATTGAGGACAAAAAAATGGTGCTGGAGCAACACTGCTTTTAACTGACTAGGTTGACGGGACTTGCATGTACCGGTAGGCATATTCATATGTTGTAGAGCGTAGGGGTGTTCATCAGATTATTGATCACCTGAAATTGTGCTTGTATGTATCTCCTTTTCTAAGTAGTTAAGTGAAATAAGGTGCATGCATTTGTTGTGTGGGTACAGGAAACCCTGTAGGTTGTGAACCTACAATATTTCATTTCATGTTCAAGAGGACTTCCCTGTCTTAATGTGCACGCTCGTCGAGTACCAGGATGTCTTTCCACATAATTGCGGTGCACCAACCTTTTAGTACAACTTTTGTATTCACCTTGAGCAGTCCTGGAAGCGTCTTGGTGTTTGTTCTTGTTTAGCTTGTTAAGCTTGTGTGCTTTTTTTGCATCTGTGCAGTCTGGTCGAGCACCCGGATGTCTTTCCGCATAATTGCAGTGCATCAACCCTTTAGTACAACTTTTGCACTTTTGCATTAACCTTGAACAGTCCTGGAAGCGTCTTGGTGTTTGTTCTTGTTTAGCTTGTTAAGCTTGTGTCCTTTTTTGCATGTGTGCATGCTCGTGAAGATGACAGATGTTCATTCACAATTTTCGACATGGTACAATGTCTTTGTGCATCCACCATGCTCATAAACGTTCACCCTTCAAGTTTTAGTATAATTATTACATTTAATGTATTAGATCATAACATTTTGGTGTGTTATGTTTTGCATAAAGTACTGTGACATTGAGTCCTGCAGTTGATTATGAAAGGCCGCTTTGTGTCCATCAGGGGTCGGGGTCGACCTACACAGGTTGGTTCCTAGTTCATCTAAGATCAAGGGTCTCAAATTTGGGTCCTCAAGGTCTACTTGCATGTTTTAGATTACAGGTGTCAAAGTCAAGTCATCTGTCCCGCCGCATCATTTTATGTGGCCCGCCAGAGCAAATCAAGCATGTCAAGTTACATGATGCTTGCTAAAGTCTGAACCAACATTTCAAATTGTTACATGCAATCCACAATAGCAGTCATTACTCTTGACTTCTGATTTAAAAATTAGTTTTTCATCAATTGGTTGTGCACGGTGTATGCAATATGTGGAGGGGATTAAACATTTATACTTTTTCCCAAAATACACAACGGCCCTCCAATGGAACCATAAATACAACGTGGCCCTCGACAAAGATGAGTTTGACACACCTGTTTTAGATATTTCCCTCCTCCAACACATCTGATTCAAATGATCAGTTCATCGCTTCTCCTGACAGGGTCTACTGGAGCCTTTCCCGGCACACTCCGGGTGGAAGGCAGACTACACCCTGAACTGGCCCAGTCAGCCACAGGGCACATTAGAGATGAACAACCATTCACACCCACATAAACATCGTCACTGAGTGGGAACCGATCCCATGTTACCCGCTCACAAATCAGGGGAATCAGCAACTCTGGTTGTTTTTATTTTAATCATAATCAGTGTGCATCCCAAATTCAAAGGAGTTCAACTGTAAGTGAGATCTAACAGTATCCCAGGGCTTCACAGACACTAATACCAACATTTCAAAAATGTCACACCTCAATATTGAATTCGGAATTACAAGCCCATAGTTCACAAAGCTCTTTTTGATGTCATCTCATTGTCCAGTTTCCATCTGGGCAAGTAAACATTCCCAGAAAAGGGATATGGCTGTTGATATGGCTGTATTCATTGATTTTTAATGAATACAGTATTTTGGAAAAAACTCACAAGGCACTGAAGCCGCAAAACATGAAGTGGCGAGGGAATAAAGTATACACATTTTCGGCAAAACAATTTTAGTGCAAAAGAGTCTTTGATAATATGATGCGCCTCTGAGAAAGTGGTCCGCTTCAGATCCTGTCCTGTTTGATTAATGTGGAAACCTGCAGTATTCATTGTTAGTTCAAACAGCAGGAGTTGAGTGCATGAGAGTCCATTTAATAATATGATGCGACATAGCCAGTCCCATACCAATCAGTGCGTAACTAGTGACGAATACAGTGATCCCTCGCTATTTCGCGGTTCGTTTATCGCGGCCTCGGTGCATCGCGGATTATTTTAAACAAAACAAAAAAAATTGCATTTTTCTTTTTTTTTTTGGCAAAATGTTTTTCTTCCGCAAAATGTCCGCAAACGCGAGAAGCAGCGAGAGTCAGCAAAACACACATGGAGCAACATATAGAGTACATGTGGGGTGAGGGGGGGAGGGGGCTGAGGACATGTAAAGCCATGTTGATTGGCTTTGCATCTTATTTCTGTTTTATCAGCGGGTTACTCTTTAATCTTTAATCTCAGTGTCCAAGTGTTGTTTAGATGCGAGAGAGAGCGAGAGAGAGAGAGAGAGAGAGAGAGAGAGAGAGAGAGAGAGAGAGAGAGATTTATAAGAACAGAAGCAGGTCTCTCTCTCCTTAACTGTCTTAACGACCTTAATTGACTAATCATAAACACTGCTGCAGCTGCAGGATCGCTGGCCTGTGCGTGTGTTTGCGTGTGTGTGTGTGTGTGTGTGTGTGTGTGTGTGTGTGTGTGTGTGTGTGTGTGCGCGCGCGTGTGTCCGCGTGTGTGTGTATGTGTGTGTTAGTGGCTCTGCTCAAGCGCAAAGGCCCACGTGGGGCAATTTTTTTTATATATACTTAATTGGACGCTACTTCGCGGTTTTTCGTTTATCGCGGGTGGTTTTGGTCCCCATTGTCCGCAATAAACGAGGGATTACTGTATTGGCAATATTGTTCGCCGTGTATCGACAGACACCTTCACTCTGAACATACCTCACACCACAAGGTAATCTTTCAAGCCTTCAGATATATAAATCTTTGCTGGCTTTGGTCATCATGGGGGTATCAGGCTTAGCATCTGGTTGATTATCTTTTTGTGTGTTCTGCGCTTTGCATGATTTTATGTCTCAAATCTGAAAAGGTGCTTAGTCAGAATGTACTTTTTATATTGGCCTTGCAGCTTCACAGAGAGTATGAACGTGCTTTTAAAATGTATAATTTATCAGGAGTTTTTTTTTGTACCCAAATCTTGACATCAAGTGTTAGTGATTAGCACCAGTATCTCTATAGCAGCTACATTCTGCTGAGTGTGCAGCTTATTATTTCCCCATTAGAAGTCAAGGATAGCAAGCTATCCTTGCTTTTCCGCTCATCTATAATTGGGAAAAGGCGGCTTCATTGATAAGAACTGATCTGATCTTGTGTTGCAGCTTTGATTAACTCTCACTTTGTCATCAAGACATTTCCATGGTCTTGGCTTGCAGACACGATCAATATATGTCATCAGGGTGGCGCCATCAGCCTTACCAGTTTCACGTAAGGTGAGAAGGGCACACTGAAGTGATGACTGGCTCAAAAACAATGTCGGATACATTGAAAGTGACAGAAGGCGAAAAGTTGTTTGAACATATCAAACCAAAAGGGCAAATGTATGACAGATCACTCGAGAATAGAAGGGATGCGTCATCCTAATGCAAGAAAGACGATGAGGAAATGAAGGTGCTTCAATTCATTTCATGGCGCGTTGAGTGCGAAAAAGGTCAAAGTCACCGCCGCATTAGGAGTTCATTCAGTGCACAGCTGATGTTATTTTAAAAGCTCTCACCTACTACACACAGATTATTTAGGATATGAGCAAGGAGAGGTTGGAAAAATATATTTCGGGTCATTTATGAAAAAGTGTGCTTAGTCCCACAAAGACTATCACTGCTGAAAGTGAAACAAGATTGTGGATAAATCCCCAGGAGAGAAGAGAGGCGGCATTTTGCCAGAATCACAGATATGGAACAAAGACAGGTCAGTGAAACTAATCTATGAAGATAAGTGTACATTTCATTCACATTTTTTTTTTTTTTGGGGGGGGTGGCTGAACTGTGTGCTGAATTCAAGGAGACAAAAAATAGTAACTTTTCCACAATAGAAGAATCAACTTTTTTGTCAAGCACTCACATGCACACACATTTTGACCTCTGCATTTGACCCATGAAAGTAATGGACACAACAAACACACTGTTAGCGGCACTAGAACAATATTTATTTCTACGTTTTACACTCTAAATTTGAGCTTGAATGTATACTGTCTACTCCTTACTTTGTCAAAATTTGATTTTTTTGTCAACCTCCACTGATGACAACACAACACAAGAAATAATAAATGCCACACTTGAGATCTTGATTAAAATCATGGGGACTTGGTGGAGAAAGAGAAGCAAGACATTTCCCATCTATGGCCTTATTTAGGAGAATCATTCTGTTGTCAGCTCCAAGAATGATTTGTGGTGATTGCTTTGTGTTCTGGGACAAGCTGAAAGAGGGAAAGAATTTTGCATGCTGAGATTTGTTGTTTTGTTTTCTTTTGTTGTTGTGCTAATTTATCAACAATGTATCATGATGGGAGACAAAAACAGCCAACAGCAGTTTTTTTAAACCTTTTTTCCCACTGCTGAGGTGTCTCTTCAAAAAAAAAGTTCCTCATGTAATGGAGTTGAATCATTACTTTTATTTCACCAGTCTTTTTCTTGTACAAATATATGCACACCTACTTAACGGGGAAGACAAGTCAAACAATTTATTCACAGCATTCTGATTAAAATTGCATTTGTGGAAAATGAGTTAAGCAACAAAATCCACCTGTTTTCAATCCAACTCAGGGAGCCACTTGCTGTCAACTGAAAATGACATCACAGTGTCAAGGGCTCAAGTCAGGAACAATCATGGCTCATCTGTTTTCTGAGCAAATAGAACGACGGATTCCCAAATGGGAACGCTTTCCATAATTCCCTCCTTGGACATCTAATGCTGCTGTGTGATGCATTGCCACGAACAGCAGTCAGGACCCATTCTCCAATCCAAATGGAGAGGGACACTACCCCCTCATCTACAGGGGTAAACTCTAATGTACAAACCCAGGTTGGCAATAAGTATGCCCACAATTTCTCAGCACCTTACAACATGGGCAAGGCACGGGACAGTCCAACCCCTCTCAAGAGGTCTGGTCAAAGAGCCACGTGTGGAGGCAAGCCTGATGACATCTGTTTGGAACTTCTCAACTTTGCAGACTAGCTCAGACTTGTTCCCTACCAAAGAAAATACATTAAACATCCTGAGAGACAACGTCTGCACCCTGGGATCAGACAGCCAAGTACCCCGACTTCAGCTGCCAACCAAGTCAATTTGCAACCGACCCTCTTACCCCCTCCCACAGGTGATGATCCCCATGAGATACACACTTTGCCTCTTCGGGCTGTGCCCAGCCAGAAAACAGATCCGACCACCGGGCACTTGTCATCAAGTTCTACCTGCAGGCCAGGCGACCCATGTCCGAGTGAGGGAATATGTTGTCTAATTAGCATCTTCATCATAGCAGTGGGCGGCCCGGTAGTCCAGTGGTTAGCACGTCGGCTTCACAGTGCAGAGGTACCGGGTTCGAATCCAGCTCCGGCCTCCCTGTGTGGAGTTTGCATGTTCTCCCCGGGCCTGCGTGGGTTTTCTCCGGGTGCTCCGGTTTCCTCCCACGTTCCAAAAACATGCATGGCAGGCTGGTTGGACACTCCAAATTGTCCCTAGGTGTGAGTGTGAGCGTGGATGGTTGTTCGTCTTTGTGTGCCCTGCGATTGGCTGGCAACCAATTCAGGGTGTCCCCCGCCTACTGCCCGAAGATGGCTGGGATAGGCTCCAGCACCCCCCGCGACCCTAGTGAGGATTAAGCGGTTCAGAAAATGGATGGATGGATGGATGGATCATAGCAGTGAGCAGTGCTTTGTCTGGTCCCTCCCTAAGGACCTGTTGGTCACGGGCGATCCGGCCAGGGGCCTGAACTGAAGCCCCAGATAATTAATTTCCTAAGATCAGCGACCCATAGAAACCCCTACCTCGATAGGGTGACTAGTCTTTTGGCGGTGCTGTTATCCATCTAGGGGGGTGGATGGTTCGACTGATGCAATCATTAAACCTGTATTCCGAGATCCAGAGTTAAATGATTTCTTCTTTGGACCCTGTGCCACAATAAGTTTTGTGGGAATCAGTTTTGTATTTTAGTATAATCCTGCTAACCATGTCCAAAAATTACATCTTAACAACATGAAAATGACTTATTGAAAAGGTCAAAAACACATGTCTAATTGATGGCCTGGAGCTTTCCGACTGACTTTCATACTTACATGCTTGGGGGTGGGGTGAATGGCGGCAGGTAGGATTTAAATGACAAATTATTATTATTACTGGGTTTTTTTCAAGCGATTGAAGACATCATGTGAAAACATTAGTGATGTTAATTTAGTTGCTGGACAATTAGTTTCTTGAAAGGACTATTAGTTTCTTGCTAGTTTTAGGCATGCTATAAAATGAGTGGATGTATGAAAAGCGCTGGGTAGGTTCTAAGCTTTTTGGGCAGCCACAATAACTGACAGTGTCCCAAAGACTTCACATTCACAGCAGCCTTGGAAGCAAAATACAGTCAAACCTCGGTTTCAGTCCATAATCCGTTCCAGAAGTCTGTTTTCGAAAACTGAATTGTTAAAAAAATGAAACCACACCCTTTAAAAAAAAAAATGTTTATATTGAACACGTCTGCTCACAATGGAAATTAACACGAGGAAGCATCACTTCCTCGTGTCAGGAAGGCGAGAGGAGTCAAATGGTGCGTTCAAGTGCGCTCAGTTTGTTCGTCATCCGAGTTTTTTATGCCTCGGATGAAAAAAGCACACAAGCTTAACAAGCTAAACAACAATGACTCCAACAACATTTTGGTCGAAAACCGAGACGTTCGAAAACCGAGGTTTGACTGTAGTTGCACCGGCATGTGATGATAGGAACGAAATGTCAGACAGGGTGCTCTCCTCTCCTGCTTACAACAATGTTTGTGTTTTGTTCTGTTTGTATATGTATCAAAAGCTGTGAATTTTCAAGGCACAGAGAAATAACTCTAAAAAAAATATTTAGCATGGGAAGATGACGTTTTGGGAAAAATACTGGCCTTGAAACTTGTGTTGGTAAAAAAAAAAAAAAAAAATCTTGACACAAGTCCTTGAGGCAATGCTCTTACTCCCAAGTTCAATTGACCTTAAATGAAGACAGATGAAGTACACCTTTGAATGTAATAAAACGCTTGTGGCAAAGGATTGCTGGATAAAACGATCAGAAATGACTCACATAATGTCTCCAAGGGATTCCATTGAATTGCTCTGGAAGAACACAGAAAGGGCATATGTGATTGGAGGTTGCATCTGATGATTCTGGCTTGACGTGTTCCACATCCAACTCCCTGAATACACTGAAGCATTTTCCAACAAAATACTGACTGAGAAAGTAAATGTCAGTCACATAATGCTGAGTTGAGATTCCAGAGCGCATATGATTTGGTTTAACTTTTAAGTAAGGGCATATGACGGACTCAAAAAAATAAATGGGAACAAAATATGTGCACATTCGGCCTAATCGAGTGGACGTTACAGAAGCGGGGTCCATATTGTGATATTGCACCATAGCAGCCAAGTAGATCGGATCGTTCAGTAAGACAAATACAGTCGAAACTCAAGTTACGGCCAACCCTTGAAACAAACAAGTTACACACAAAATGTTAGGAGAAAACATACCTCTAGTTACCTGCGTCCTATTATGCAAAGCATCTCAGCATGGATGAGCAAACGGATCGGTGCTGTGCTTCTCACACTTTAAAACCATTATTGGCCCTGTGGACAAATAATAATAATAATATTAATAATACATATTATTTACAAGCGCCTTTCAAGACACCCAAGGACACTTAACAATCAGGAACAAAAACAATAAAATAGCAACCCGCGTGCGCACGTAACGTTATCTGTTCTGTCCCCCCAACACTGAAAACAAAACAAAACGAAAGTATATTAGCAGAAACATACCCACACACCACACCACAAACACACATAACATGCACAGTGAAATCGTATTGATCACACAGGAGAGATTTGATTGCGTACTGTCATCTCGTGTGCGGTGACTTTTATGGTTAAACAATTTTTCTGTACCGTCAAAATGATGCAACGGAAACGATACGCTCCCGGTATTTGAAACTGTGCGTCCCGCGGGAAAATTGTGCGTCCAGGACGCGGGACGCAGAGGTAACGAGATGGCTGCAACAGGTCACAAGACATGAACAATGAAGGCGGTGTGTATGCGCGTGTGATTGTCTGGTTGTGTGTGCGTGTCAGGCCGCAGCTGCTACGTCAAGGTCATCTCATGGAGACAGTCCTGGCTTATCAGTCGATGGCCAAGAAGGAGGGGGTGATGGTAGGGCACTAGCTTCCATGCGTACTTTCATCAGGGGAAGGTCGAGATAGCAGATGTTGTTTTTGGTAGCAGACTGTCCAACAATTCCAGACAGCCTTGAGTCCGTGGCCTGTGTCTCTTAAATGGCGTCGATCAGCCAAAGCAAAAGCGTCCGCCTTCGTCGAGAGCCAAGCAAGAAGCGAATCATTGATAGTTTTTAATTTCGTTATTATTTTTTTTAACTGTTAATTAGAGCTCCCAGTGGGCTCTAAAGGCTACCATTAGCTCTTAACGTCCCAAGACCCAACATAAAATTTGCTGTCTCTCCTTGGCAGCAAGTTGATAGTTGTCACGTGTACAGCCGGAAGTTGCGCTTAGACACACTGTCCTTCCAAATTCCTGTTCTAACTGTGGTCGCCTGGATTTCTGTTTGATATATGGACAAAGTGTGATACGAACAAATATAAAAAATAAAAACATTATATTAAAAATATATTATCCATCCATCCATTTTCCAAACCGCTTGATCCTCACTAGGGTCGCGGGGGGTGCCGGAGCCTATCCCAGCTGTCTTCGGGCAGTAGGCGGGGGACACCCTGAATTGGTTGCCAGCCAATCGCAGGGCACACAAAGACGAACAACCATCCACGCTCACACTCACACCTAGGGACAATCTAGAGTGCACAATCAGCCTGCCATGCATGTTTTTGGAACGTGGGAGGAAACCGGAGCACCCGGAGAAAACCCATGCAGGCCCGGGGAGAACATGCAAACTCCACACAGGGAGGCCGGAGCTGGATTCGAACCCGGTACCTCTGCACTGTGAAGCCGACGTGCTAACCACTGGACTACCGGGCCGCCCCTGCAACGTAATAATTAACCAATTAATAACCAATGAAGTTCGCTGTCCTCTGTACTGTACTTTGCTTCCTCAGTAAAATACTGGAGTAACTATGTTTATCATTACTACGGGACAACAAAGAGAAACGATTGCCTGTTTGTTGAAAGGGTCTTGTAAATGTGTAAAAAATAAATGTATGGTATCTTCCCAAAATTACAATTATAAAAGCTACTTTTACACTTTTTGTGCAACTTGGGAGCATTTAAAATGAGATGCACTCCCCCACAGAGTGTGTGAATAAAGACATGTCAAGGAGAATCTCTCTCTTTCATAATTCACCCCTCTGGGTGAAGTTGCTAAAGGTTAGCCCTGCAGACATCAAAATGCCATCGACAGCAACTTTTTTTTTTTAGTGAATGCCAGTGGAAGATTTTTAATTATAGATTGAATTGTAATTGCCTCAGGATCTGAGATTGAATACAGTGCAATAGAATAATTATTGCCTTGAGCGATTAAAAAAAAAAAACCACAAACACATTTTTTTATCATGGGGCGACATCAAAAAGACAAAAAACATGTACAAATATAAAGAATAAAATAGTGACAATATTCGTGAAGGCTTCTGACACGAAGCACGGTCAAGACTGAACACTGGAACAATCCAAAACTGCGCAGAACAATCTGTTCAGAATGCAGTTTGACCTTGCTGCGGGCGATTGATATTATGAGAAGACAGATACTTGATAGAAGTTCATAAGGCATCCAAACCTTCATCCATGCTCTATGCTGCTTTTCCTCTGCAAGGTCACAGGTAGCTTTGAACTATCCCAGCCAACTTTGGGTGAAAGGTAAACAACACCTGAGACTCCTCACCAATCTCAAGGCAAGTATCGACCGACAACCATTCACATCATCACTTAAATGGGAACTCAAATCATGGAACTGCCATTTCACCATTAAGGTAAACAGACCCTTTAAAATCAACATAATGTGCCTTGAAAAATAAAACTTAAGACATTATGAAAACAGTTTGGTATGTTTTTACCAAGAGTAAACAATTTCAGCCACGGTTCAATTGCCAAAGGTTTCACTGTAGCTTGTTTATGTTTATGTTGTTTTTTTTGGGTGGGAATGCCATGGCAGTCACGGTGCAGCAAACCTACTTTATAGGGCGGAAAACAACGTGGAGGTAGTCCTTATGGGGAGGAGAAGCATTTGTATTTTCCTTGCATCTCAGATTCTTTTCAGGTTTTGTCACTCGCTGCCAAATTTTGTGTGTTTTGTCCCATTTTGCCACGACCTGTCACGGTTGTCACAACAAGCTAAGATGCATACAAACCATTTCATGGTGGTCACTCACAGGGCCTGCCGCCGCACCGGCGTGATGCCGCGCTGACGGTTTAAGCTCTCACCACAATAAGGCATGAATATAGAGCATCTCAGGAGAGTATTATTTCTAATTTACTATGATACATGGCTGTTTCATCTTGGAAGACAACAATCATATAAGCCAGGGATGCCCATTACGTCGATCGCGATCGACCGGTAGTTCGCGGACTGGTCCCAAGTCGATCACAAGGAGTGTAGAGGAGGAAAAAAACAAACAAACAAACCAAAAAAATATATAAAAATACATTTGTGTGTCTTTGTGCATGTTAGTAATATATCATCAAGTCAAAGAGAGTGACTATTTCCAGAGGTAGCTATTGTTCACTTCTATTTAGAGGCTGGTTGAGGCAGTGAACAGGGAGGGATAAAATATATAACTTATATATATATTACTTATATATATATATATATAAGTAATATATTTTTTGTGTTAATGTACACTGCACCCTAATCATCCTATCAGTCTCGTTTTCACCACAAGTATTAAAAAAATTAAATAAAATAAAGCAGGTAAATCTTTAACCTAGGGGGGCGCGTGACCTGCGTCACCGGAAGTTGTTAGTGCTCAGCAGTCTGCAATTGCAGTTTGTGATGAGAGCCGTTGCGCTATATCTTTTATTATTATCATTATTCTCATTCAGAGTTTGTTTCGTGTACAATTCACCGAGGGCAGGGGCAAAGAATAGGAATCTAGAGGGCACAGGGAAGCACTTCAAAACATTACGTGTGAGCTATGATAGTTAACAGGCTGCAAATGTGCGTCGCATGCCTTCATGTCAGGCTGTTGCTCACCATCGCATGTGTTTGTGTGTGTGTATATTCGTGCGCGGTAACAGGTTGATCGCGCGAGGTTGGTTGATCGAAAAGTCGATCCTGGGTCCAAAAAGTGTGGGCACCCTTGATATAAGCCTATAAAATGTTATTCTTGTAATTTATTTTGACACAAATTTAGCTTTTTAAACCTGTGCAAGGCTCTCCATGTCTTCTGAGTGAGAACCAATTGCAACTGTTTGATTATCCCTTCTAAACTACCTCCTATCAGCTTGCAACAAATGCACCTTGCTCGGATCTAAACAATTACCGTGTGAGCTGGCTTCATTTCCTCCAAAGACTTTGAGCTGAGTTGTGCTTGTGGTTCTCTGTCAAGCAGGAGACAAAGTACAATGTCTCCTGGCACACGTTCACCTTCTTACTCGAAGTCCAGCCCCCCACCCACTACACAAGGCATTGCCACTTAACAGTTTTATCCCTCCCTGTTCACTGCCTCAACCAGCCTCTAAATAGAAGTGAACAATAGCTACCTCTGGAAATAGTCACTCTCTTTGACTTGATGCTAACAGCAACAATGCTCATGGCCTCGCTTCATGAATGCAGATTGCAGGTATAAGCGGTGTTGAAAGGTGGCTTCAGCAATTGGCCTGTCACGAATTGATAACATGCATTATCCCTGCTTTGCATCAGTGAATCAGGCATGCTCTGTCTCTTTAAGTTGTGACTCAGCGTTTAACTCTGTATCCCCACGAGAGCCTGTTTTGTTTCTTGGTTCCCTCTGTGGGGGCATACGGTGCCTTACACTGTTATAAGTGTGTTCCTACCGCATGGTTGCAGAGGTGGGCGTTTCACAAAATATTCCGGTCCGTCATTCGTCATCCATCAGGGGCCAGGGTTCTTGTCTGTCATAGTCAGGCTGTCATTTTTTCAAGCCCAAGCACAACCAAACTTTAATCATCAGTCTGTCAATCGTTATTTCGTCAGTCGAACGTTATTTTAACCGCACTTACGCCATTGCTTCAGTTGGCAAACTTCACCGGTCCACCAGTGCCTCCCCACACCAACCCCCCGAAAAACAAAACCCAAAACAAAACACATCATAGTCCGACAGATGGAAAATCCAATGTGATTAAAATGGTAAATGTAGTGCACTATCAATCTGTGCATTGACATAGAGGGTGGCTGCTGAAACATTTCACAAACATTTATTTGGCAATCTATTCAATTGGTGGCTGCCTGCCGTCCTAAAACGTGAAAAAGTTTTGATTTAATTATAAAGGACTTACTTTAACCAGAATCCAGCTCTGCGTTGCGGCCAAGAGTAAAATCCAATCTAAGTAGTTTAAATGCTCAGTCTGCTTCCTCTTCTTCTTCTTGAGTAGACATTTTGCGTGTTGTGAGAGACCAAAAGTAACACGTTATGTGTTGTTTTCATACAAATGGTTGTCAACATAAATGGTAAAAGCAGTAACGATCCCCCTCGAGGACCCTGCAAAGGATGTAGAACAGGTCCTCTGTTCCACATCCAGGATGAAAATCACATTGCGTTTTCTGAATCTGAGATCCAACTTCCCAATGGACCCTCCTCACTAGCAGCCCTGACTAGACCTTATATGCAAGGTAGAGAAGTGTGATCCTCCTGTTGTTGGAACAAACCTTCTTGTCCCTCTTTGTAAAAATGGGGACCACCACCACGGTCTGCCAATCCAGAGCACTGTCCCGGATGTCCATGAGATGAGACGTGTCAACCAAGGCAGCCCCACAACATCCAGAGCCTTTAGGAACTCTGGTCAGATCTCATCCATCTCCGGCACCAAGCTATCAAGGACCATTTTAACTATCTCAGTGACTGCAACCCCAGACATAATAGAAGTCCCCACTGAGTCCTCAGGAACTCTTTCCTCAGAGGAAGGCGTGTTGATGGAATTGAGGTTTTCTAAATATTCTCCCTACTGTTTTACAGTTGAGGTCAGCAGCGCCCCATCTCCACTACACACAGTGAACTCGAACTCCTCCCATGTTTTGCCTCTTCAACCACCAAAGCTGCACACAACTTGGTCTCCTGACTGCAGGACACGGGACAAAAGGGCAATAACTTCTTCAGCTTGAGGGCATCTTTTACCTTTGGTGTCCACTGATGCATTTGGGGATTGCCACGACGATAAGCACCGACCGCCTCGAAAATGGAGGCACAAAACATAGTCCACTCGGACTCAATGCTCCCATGCCGACCCCAGGATGTGGGTGAAGTTGAAACCCCTTCTCACAGGGGACTCTGCTAGGCATTCCCACCAGCCCATCACATTATGCTTTGGTCTACGAGGTTGGGCCGGGCCGGGCCCCCACCCCCACCTCCGCAATCAGAGCCAACACACCACCAGGTGCTGATCGTTTGACAGGTCTGCCCTGTCTTGAACCAAATGTCTAAGACCTGCAGCCACAAGTTCAAAGACGCAACTACAAAGTCGATCATCGCACTGAAGCCTTGGGTAAAGCCAAATGGCCAGATAGGTACCCTTATGTTTGAACAGGGACAACCCATGATGAACACAGAAGTCCAACAATAGAACACTGCTCAAATTCTGATTGAGGGGGCTCTTCCTCACAATCACACACTTCCAGGTCACCCTGTCATTGACCACGTGAGCATTGAAGTTCCCCAGCCAAACGACAGAGACCCCACAATGAGCACCCTACAGCATCCTCAGCAAGGAATGAAAAGAAGGTGGGCACTCTGAACTCTATTCAGTCTCTGACTGGGGAGAGTATTTTTTAATTTTTTTGTCACGAAACATTTACAAACAAGACAATGTTACTCCCCATTCATCTTATTAACAAAAACTTCCAGCGTATTGTACAAACAAATTGCTGAATGAAGTTTATTGTCCTTGGAAGGTTTCCATGTGGTGCGCCCGACGGGCAGATTGTGTTTTTAAGTACAATGCAATCTCGAGGGTCAAACAAGATAAAAACAAAACAAAACAAAACAGGACAGCAATGCGTTTTCATACACATTCCATTCACATCGGAAACACTAGTTGTTTTCCTGTAAGTCAGCTTCTCGAGACCCAAAAGGCTTCCTTTACTTATTCACAGGGATTCCAATCCCACCCATATTTTTAGCTTTTTGAAAGGTTGCTCTTTTGAAATGTTGTCTAATCGGCATTTTTAGGCAGAGCTAAAGAAGTGGAACAAGACTGGCCCTGATTTTAAATGCTGATTGATTAAGGGGAGAAAAGCTGTTGAGCAGAATTACACCTCTTGTCAGTACACAGAAAATGAGGAATGGACACTTTATATTTCACCTTATTGTCCGTTTTGTATTCCCTTATACAGTGTGTGTGTGTGTGTGTGTTTTATATACTATATATATATAGATATATATATATCTATATATATATATATATATATATATATAGTATGCAAAATATTAAGCTGTGTATAACAATTCAGAATTTGGAATAAGCTTCTCACTTTAGTCAAATCATCTGCTGTCAGACAGAAAGATACATCATCAGCAAAGTGCACAGGCTCCATATAATGACAGCTCTCTTCTCTGATTACTTACCACGCTTCCCTTTTATCCCCTTGCCGGGAAAAGCAAACTGGGAGAAAATCACACTGTTAGTTGTTATTCAACGCAGGTGAGGCTCACCCAGTTTCCTCGGACTCTTTGTCTCAGACAATCTCGTGGTTATAGACGCTGACAAATGTGCACTGATGCACAATGTCAGGGACAATTGCTTTGACCAGGCACAGGGCCAAGGGCTGTATAAGAACTGTAATTTCATCCTATTGCCTAGACAGGTCACCATATGCTTGACCTACAGTGAGCGTGAGCGTGTGTGTGTGTGTGTGTGTGTGTGAAATATTGAGATATGAATCTACAGGCAAGGAACCATGGGATGTTTTATGGAGTGGTAAAACACGACTAGTCTCTGGGAGCAAAGGCAAAATGCAACATATCGGTGTGATAACATTTTGAGCTCATCAGCCCTGTTACCTTTTGTCTTTTTCTCCATCTTCTCATAAGACAAGACACAAACTGTTTTGTGCTTTGATAGAACAGAATCTTGATGATGTGGTTTCAACAGCATTCACCTTAATCAAATGTGCAGGGTCATGATTTTTGTGGTTGTTGTTTGTGTGCTCAGTTCTGCATGCTTTTCAGGCATGATATAAGGGTGCCTAGTCCGTCTTTTATGTTGCGTTCATTTTGTCCTCTGCTTCTTTGAAGAATGAGATGGCCTTGAAAAAATTAACAATTCGTCTCAGGGAGGATGGGGAGGGGTTTCTCAGTAGAAGTCTCCTGTGGGTGTTGCCAGGAAAGGGCGTCTGCCTTAGAGTTACGGGAACCAGGGTGATAGGTCAGTGTTAAGTCGAAGCAACTGAGGGAGCTGGCCCAGCGTGCCTGCTGACCGTTGAGGCACTTGGTAGTCCAGATGAATGTCAGGTTCTTATGGTCCGTCCAGCTGGTAAATGGCTGCTCTGCTCCCTCCAGCCAGTGACGCCACTCCCCCAGTGCAGCCACCATGACCAGCAGCTCTCGGTCCCCAATGTGGTAGTTCACCTCAGCAGGAAGGAACCGGCAGGAGAAGAAAGCACAGGGGTGAACCTTTTGGTCAGTCTCTGACCGTTGGGAGAGAACAGGCCGGTGTTGGATGCATCCCCCACAATGAGCTGTCTTTTGGGGTCGGGATGGAGAAGAACACTGGCACTGGTGAATTTCTCCTTGAGCAACCAGAAGGTGGTGCGAGCTGTAGGGGACCAAACAAACGGTTGGGACCGAGAGGTTAATCTGGTGAGGGGTTGAGCTATGCTGCTGTAGTTACGGATAAACCTCCTGTAGAAGTTAGCAAACCATCGGAAGTTCTGCAGTTCCTCCCGAGATGTGTTATCTGGCCAGTCCACTACCGCCTGGATCTGACTAGGATCTGCCCAACTCCTACCCCCTTCCAGGATGAAACCAAGGTACTCAATAGAATCAGAATGTAACCGGTCGTCATGGCAAGTTCGTACTGTTAAGGTTTGTATGTGAATTCAATTGCATGACAATAGGCAGGTTTGGGGGAAGCCAACACTTGGCGTTGTTTATTAGAGTCTTTGCAATGTCACTCAGGGAGAAGCATGAAGAATCCACAGGGAAATGTCGACACAGGAAACGAAAAACTGCAGGCGATGCCAACAGAGTCCACTACAGGTGGTGACGGCATGAACTTGCACTGAGGAATGGTTTGGGAGCCAACTTATGCCAAATGAGCAGATTGGCAACAGGTGGGTGATGAGCTGAGGAGTATCAGGTGAGAGGTGCAGAGCACCCTGGCTGATGAGGCTGCCTGGCTGGCCCCTTCCTAAAATACCCACTCATACTTACACTTTCCAGCAATTGCCAGCGAGTCAATGAAGGCACCAAGATTTGTGAGCACAGCCGCGGTCTCTTCCATCAACCAGGGCGATGCCCAGTTGTCTTCCGAGAATCACCAAGTGCCACAGTGTGCTGCCTTGAATAACATGATGGGCCTGCCATGGGAGATTCAACCAAAAAACGCAGTGATTGCCTGACGGGTGATAGCGATGTTGACGGACTTTCAACCAGCGAACCGGTGTCTCAGCCCAAGTTGGTTTCAGCCGAAAAGGGTGATGAGGGTTCATGGGGAACACATTTGCACTCTTCCTTCCTTAAGAGAGGGCGGTCCTGCGTCATCAGAAGTTGATTATGTGGGGTAGAACATGTCATTAGTTTTCCACGTTCAAAAAAGCGCCCTCTATGAACAAAGGTGGTACTGAACTGGTTTGGACTCTCCGGTCGGTGCGATAGCCGCGATCGTTGGCCATTCCGCCTTGTCCCAGGCCAGAAAAAAATTTATGCTGACTTTCGCCATCTGCAACATTTTTATCGGAAGGTGATAATACTGTCTATGGGCATGTATATCGGGGCACATATAATCCGCGAGTTGATCCATCTCAGCTTTGGACAAATTTGAAAGGGTCACTACGGGCTTACGGAGCAAGGTGTATCCTATCGTGATTTTTTAAAATTAGTACAAGTAAAACAAATTTGAAGTTGTCTAGCTGTCATCTATTATTTTACATTTTTTGATAAATTCCATTTTTTAAGTGGTACCGTTTTGGTACCGGTATTTTATGTAGGTGCAGTGCTGTAGTGATGATGGGGCAATAATCTATTTAATTTAATAATACAGTCAAACCTCGGTTTTCGTCCATAATCCGTTCCAGAAGGCTGTTCGAAAAACGAAATTGTTCGAAAACCGAAACCACGCTCTTTTTATAATAAAAATCTTTATTGAACACGTCTGCTCACAATGGAAAGCAACACGAGGAAGCGTCACTTCCTCGTCTACCCGAGGAAGCGTCACTTCCTCGTGTAAGGAAGGCGAGAGGAGTCAAATGGTGCATTCAAGTGCGCTCAGTTTGTTCGATAACCGACATTTTTTCGTCATCCGAGGCATAAAAAACTCGAAATTTGTGTTCGAAAACCAAATTGGTCGAGAACCGAGACATTCGAAAACCGAGGTTTGACTGTATTATTCACTTTTTGTCAATTAAAATGTACATTTCTTCCCTTTGCTGGTCAAAGCACATGTCTCCTTGATGATGCTCCAGGCTGGCCCTCGAGACATGATATCATCAGTTTCCAGAGTATGAAGTTGCTGCAACCCACCACTTTTGCTTCTAATGAACAATTGGATGTGTGTTCCCCTTCCCTCTGCAGTCCGTGTCGATGTGTATCGGGTGGTGGAAGAAAATAGCAATACAAAAACATATTGGGACAGAGGAGAAAAAAAAAATAAAGGATGGGGGAAGTCCTAATGATGTCTCCCATAAAGACAAAAAAAGTGAGCCTATTTAGAGACATCCCTCTGAGAGTTTAAGTCTATCCAACTTAATTGAAGGATGGTATTTCTGGTCCTAACTAGGAATTAGATCCTTTCTAGGAGAACAAAGGGAGCACTGAGTGGGCATGCAGGTCGGGAAAACATTCTCAGAGTGGTGCTATCTATGGGTGAACCAATTCTGTGCAGCATGTCACTTCTCAGCATGGGTGCGAGCATACTCTGTGAGGAGCACAGACCAAAGTTTATTCGTAGTTGTTCTAATTTGGTTTAGCATTTTGCAAAGCAGGTTGGGCACTAAGATACTCCTTTTAGGTGTCTGGACGGGAGACGTAGATTGACTTTTTGTTTTGCTATGTTTTTTGTTTTTTGGGGGGGATGGGAGGAATCCAGGCATGGAGTTTCCCAATTTGAAATTTGAGTTTGAAATAACAATGTTAACAGTGGAGACTTATCTTAAACAAAAGCCAATGGAAGTGATAGCTAAGAGCCAGCCTCCCACAAATGTTCTTCGGGGCATGTTGGGGATTCTGCTGAGGTCAGCTTCATTAACTGTACGGGTTAATCACGGGAATTGGTTGCTTGAAAAGTGGATCTTCGGTCAAAAAAGGTTGGACACGCCTGGAATAGAGGTTTGGTGGTTCATTGCAACCCCTCTTTAATAGTCCAGGCAGCCAAAAAGCTCGTAGCTAATTTTGGAACATCAAATTCAATGCTTGGCACAGTGCCCGAAAGTCAGTGCCTGAGCTGGTTGGCGTTCAATCCAGTCACGCATTCTTGAGTGGACGTCCATTTGATGAGGTACAGCTTGACATTTGTTACAAACTGTGGGAATCTTTTCAAGTGAAAGTGAATGTCTTTGAGGTACCCAGAAATGTTATTGGAGCCGTCTTGTTGTGGCTCAAATTTTTGGATATGTATACACAGTATGTAATAATACACAACTCTTTAGAGCAGGGGTCGCCAACCTTTTTTTGCCCCACAGACCGGTTTATGTCAGACAATATTTTCAGGGACCGGCATTTAAGGTGTGGTGGAAATAATGCAACAAAATTATATGGTATGAGCCTCATGAAAACTGTGGTGTTTTCGAAATATAATAATAACCACAAGGGGCGTCTAATCTGTCCGCAACACTCTGATCGCTATGGTAATGTTTAATGCCTTCAAAATACGTTACAATTCATAGTGCATGAAAATGACGACTCACCACAGCCCCGAGCTTGATTTTCTGCAACCAGACAGTCCCATCTCGGGGTAATAGGAGACAATGACACTTCAAGTGTGTGGTTTATGTCCTGTCTACTTTGTAATTTTTTTTAGTCGCCGTTGCTGCACAAAACCCCCGCCTTACACAGTTAGGATGTCGGAAATAGCAGCAGTGCTATTGTGGCAATCTCAGAGTATTCAGCCATAACTTTAATCCAGTTGGCTCGAACGTACTTTTAAGGCCGCCGTCATTTGCGATCTCCAGCAGTTTTTTTACTCATTTTGCAAGCTACGGCGTTTTGTTTTTAGCGTAATCGGTCACGTGACAGAGAAGCGTGGCTTGACGTGTGTCAAGCATGACACAGAAGGATATAACGGCGAATCCGGTAATTTTTCCAAATAAAACATCTTTTATATTCCGAAATAAATACAACGGAATTAAGGTAAGTTCTTTCTGTGCGGCCCGTTACCAAATGCCCTGTGGACCGGTACCGGTCCGCGGACCGGCGGTTGGGGACCCCTGCTTTTGAGGACACGCCTAGTTGCACATCATCATGAGATGAAGAAGCACTGGCTGAGGTGCTGAAGAAACACACAAACAAGAAAGATTGCTCCTTCCAGCTGTATGTTGAACAGAACCCCGGGGTTAGATTGTGGAGCGGCCTGTAGGTTAAATTCAGTTTAGGATGACTCGTCATCCCCTCAGTGACTGAACAAATGTTGCTACACATGACAGTTTTACTTCAATTACAATAAATTAATTCAAATGGGTCGGCACAGTGCTCGACTGGTTAGCATAGCCGCCTCCTAGTGCAGAGGTGCAGGGTTCGATTCCGGTTCCGTGCTGACTGTGTGGAGTTTTCCTCGTGCCTGCGTGGGTTTCCTCTGGGTACTCCGGTTTTCTCCCACATTCCAAAAACATGCGTGGCAGATTAATGGACCACTCTAAATCAGGGGTCACCATAGTGGTGCCCACGGGCACCAGGTAGCCCTCAAAGACTACATGAGTAGCCCCTGGGCCTATTCCCAAAGTAGCTGTGACTCTCTGGGAAAAGTGTCAATCAATCATTTAAAAAATGTGAAAACATACAAATATTTATCATAAATCCTGTGGCCAATTGATATTTATCTGTTTCATAATTATTGTGAGAAACCGCTAATGTAATCAGTGTCTTCTCAGATCTGAATATAATTATAACAAATAAAGGTTCAAGCAAATTTATTTCAAAAGTGCATACTTTCAAACTGGTCGCCCTCCGCATTCTTCAGTAGCCAAGAAGGAGCTCTTCGTTTCAAAAAGGTCGGTGATCCCTCTAAATTGTCACTAGGTGTAGTTGTGAGTGCGAATAGCTGTCTGTCTATGTGTGCCCCACCATTGGATGTCAACCAGTTCAGGGTGTCTCCCGCCTACTGCCCGAAGACAGCTGGGATAAGCTCCAGCACGCCCGCATGGCTAAGCGGATTAGAAAATGGATGGATGGATGGATAATATTCCAAATGAAATGTCTGCTTTTTTTCCTTCAGCTCATGAACTTTTGAGTCACTTCAGCAATTTAATCGTATGCGAGGTAAAGCAAGCAGTTGTCAAGCCACTGGGCTTCAGCAGGATGATCTGATAATTGTTCTATGTGTTCTTTTAGGTGGTGAATTACACATGTGGTGCTTTAAAAATCTTCTTCCTGCTCTTGGGCAGTTTGTGTGCTCACAGTGAGGTCCTGTGTCAATTGACAGTGTCAAGGGAAAATAGTTGGTGAGCTGAGCTTCAGCCTCCTTGAGTCGGATCCCAATGGTCTGTAAGTCTCAACAACAGTTCATTGAGCTTCAGAACGGTTTAACCATGCTTCTAAATCAGTTAGCTTTTCTCTCCTCTGTATCTATCTGTCTATCGTTCAGCTGTCAAGACACTTTTCACCTGGTCAAGGTCTTGGTCACTCAATTTTCACCGTGCCACAACATTTTAAACGAGGCGATGTTTTTATGTGTTAAGTTTTCTTTGCTTAGCGTCACCGAGAAAGCGGGCTACGTTTGTGTCCAACATTTACAAATCAGCACTTATGGGGTAAGGGGTCAGCATAACCCAGGAAAGGCTTTTGTTCAGGTTCACCAGCAATATTCTCTCTAAGCTGCGCTCCTGAGCAATTGTGCACCGCTTTCACCCACCCAGCCTACAGCAGATGTGTGCAGTGCTTAAAAAAAGAATTGGAACCTGAGCATTTTGTATTTTCATATTCTCCTCATTTAAAGAAACTGAAACGTTTATTTGGCACATGAGGTTTACGGAGCGGCAGAGAAAAATGTAACAACAACAACAACAAAAAAAAGACTAGAATGCAAGGCAAACGCATATTATGCCGTGTAATTAATAATCACATGACACCACACCAATAAGCAGAAGGCATTGCCCAGCCTTGACGCTGTCAACTCGTCAAATAACTGGAGTCAGGAGTCTCAATGCTTTTGGTGGATTGGTCATGTGTTTGTAATTCACATGGATTCAGCAGGCCTTCACCATTAATGCACGAGATGCAAATTATCACAATTTGTCCCATGTGTTCTCATGCCCCCGCCTGCTTGTACCTCCAATCCATTTTTAAAAAAGGTGTCTGTAGAAACTTGTATGTTTCACTGTGTGAGTCAACACTTGAAGACACTGACTCTTACAAAAACAGATGGCGTTTTCCCTTGCCCTGACGTGGGTCACCGGGCCCCCCCTCTGGAGCCAGGTCTGTAGGTGGGGCTCGCAACAATCATGGGGCCCGGGCCGGACTCGGCCGGAAGAGGCAACGTGGGTCCTCCTTCCCAGTGGCTCATTACCTAGAGCATGGGCCAAAGGGATCGGGTACAAAGTGGGCGGCAGCCAAAGGCGGAAACTGAGCTAAAAGGCAAAGCTGTCGATTTTCCCACCCGCACCTATGGTCACGAGCTAAAATGTTGGTATCGTGACAACACTATATCATCCCATCCACAGTCAGAGTTTCATGAAATAAACTGTGCACACATACATAGACAGAAAGCAAGTCGAACACGCAGAGGTTTTAAATCCCATGAGTATTCTGCTTTCGTGGTAGCTAATGCCAAATCAACAAAATTGACTATTTTTTCCCACTCCTGGGTTCTTCAGTTCGTAGAAGCATTATTTTTTTTCCAATCATTCACTTGACAAAAAATGACATTTGACATATGTGCATGTTGTGCTGTGAAAAAGTTAGGGTTTGTAGTGCTGTAGATGTTTTCAGTGTTTGCCATTTTAAACACCGTTTTGGGTATTTGAAAAGGTGAGGACACTGATTTTGTAGTTTCACTTTTCAAGGAAACCCACGTTGCAAAATAAACCAAAAAAAAATTCTCCGTGTATCTTTTAGATTGCTTTTTCTGTTCCTATTAAATATCCTCCCCATCGAGCTCTTTGAATTCTTTTGTAGGGTTGTCATGGCAACAGCTCTCTCAGGTCATTTGCTCTGTGTCTTGAGCAGGATCTTTTATCCTGCATAGATAATATTAAAAAAATGACTCCATTTATTTTGCTGAAATGTTTTCTTTTGCACAATTATTGACGTCTGCTCAACCTTGTATGTTTTTTATGGACAAGGAGTCACCAACATGATGCCTGCAGACCGCAGTTAGCCCCTGACGACCAGATGAGTAGCCGCTTATCTGGAAAGATAACGATCCAAAAGACAACTTTAAGGGCTGGAATAACCTCACAGTGCAGAGGTCGTGGGTTCGATCCCAACTCCGGCACCCCTGTGTGGAGTTTGCATGTTCTACCCATGCCTGCGTGGGATTTCTCCGGGTACTGCAGTTTCCTCCCACATTTCAAAAACATGCTGATTGACCACTCTAGAGATTGTCCCTAGGTGTAAGTGTGATCGCGAATGGTTGTTTTTCTCTGTGTGCCCTGCGATAGATGAGTTTCAATCTATGCAAACATTGCCTCCAAGATGCGCGCGCATCTTAATGGTGTCACTATTGTTTGCAAAGACGAGCATTCTTAATTGCCTCCTCATTCCAATTCTCACGTTGTCAAGCTTGTAACCATACTTTTCGCCGTTTCTTCTGACAAGGGTGTTTACCAGCAGGGATTCTATAAAAGACTAGATCTCTGTGTGTGCTCTTTACATTCTGACAACCCACGGCACAAGACTATTACGACTCACAAGCATGTGTTTTCTGCCTCCAAGATGTGCGCACAGCCAGACTTAATGTATGCATACGTCACATCTAACCGGTTCAGGCTATCCCCCGCCTACTGCCCAAAGACAACTGGGATAGGCTCCAGCTCCACGTGAGCCATGTGACTCTTCAGCGCATCGGAAAATGGATGGATGCATGGATGATTGGCTGCCTAGCAACTGTCAAAATAATAACCCTACACTCACCAATTTCAACTCAATCGCTGCTGTTGACAGGCAGCTTCTGTACTGTATATGTTTACCATTAGCGTCAAACTGGGAGGGCTGGCAGTGAACGATTTGAGCGTTTCCCACTTCTCCCACTGATAAATGCTTCAAAATAATCAATTTATTAAAAACACAATTGTGCTGGAAAAAAAACAAAAAGCCAATAATCGTTCAAGTCACTCTACAATTCAAAATCACTCTGTGGCCAGATTTCCTCTATTATTTCCCATCAAACCATCAACAATATTTACTCAAAGAGTCTCAAAAGACAACCCATAATAACTTGGTTGGAAATAAACTTAATATCTTCATTGCAAGAGCCTGGTACACACAAGGAACGACTTACTGGAAATTGCTGTTTGTGACTGAGGTGTTTCACAGAATCTTTCCTGAAGCTGAGGATATGCGATGCTAGCTGCCTTAAAAAGCATGAGGCATATCTGACTTAAATTTATTGGGCAACAATGTAAAAGGCACAAGGAATTTACTTTCCCTGTTACAACCCGTCCAAAAGAACATAAACAAAACAATGACCAACAGAGGGTGGCAGACTGGGAAACCTGGTGGTTTGATGTTAATCGCCACTGTATCTTCTGTATATTTTGTTTTAGATATACACAAGCTATTATGTTGACCTGATGTGGATGTATGTACTTACCCTAAAATTAAAGCTGACAATTTGTAGTTGAAGCACATCTCATAAATTTCATTTCAAATCTATTGTGGTGATAGTCAGAGCGAAAAAGATGATAATTCTCTAATTTACCACGACTAAGAAGATGGCATGAATTTATGCATGGGCTGCACTTATTCACTTATAATTGTCATCAGGTACATAATAGTAAAACACACAATAATCACCCCGCTACCCCGATTGTGTATGAATTATGAAACATTTTAGGCAATGCGCTTCGTGCATGACTTACCGAATAACTTGAGCTTCTATTTCAGAGTGTAATGATTAAATGAGTGTTTACCAACATTTGTGCAGCCAATGCAACTCTTTAGAAAAATGTCACGGGAAAGCACCAAATAAAAATATAAAAAAGTACTGATATGTTTGCAGGGAGCCATGACTATTTTACAAAAGGCAACAGGTGGATACCACGGTTTATTGTAGTTTTGCCATCCAACAACAACAAATATGTTATGGCTTTCACTATATAGTATGGCACTAATTAAAAATAATATACACAGTTTCATTAACAATACACTAATAATGGGATCAATAATGGGCCCTTTATACTTTCACTTTTGACCTAACTATACTCGTTTAATTGTTTTGTTTTGGGTTTTGTTGATAGTCAATGGATAGCCAAACAGAAAACCATGAGCACAAAATAGATATGAACTAAACCGTTGGTCAACCGTTCCACCCAGTGTTGAGTTGAAAACCGAAATGTTACTTGAAGTACACATCTTAAAAGCCTTCATCTTCCGAACCGCTTTATCCTCACTAGGGTCGTGGGGGGTGCTGGAGCCTATCCCAGCTGTCTTCGGGCAGTAGGCAGGAGACAGCCCGAAATGGTTGCCAGCCAATTGCAGGGCACACAGAGACAAACAACCATGCACGCCCACACTCACACCTAGGGACAATTTAGAGTGTTCAATCAGCCTGCCATGCATATTTTTGGAATGTGGGAGGAAACCGGAGTACCCGGAGAAAACCCACGCAGGCCCGGCGAGAACATGCAAACTCCACACAGGGAGGCCGGAACCTCTGCACTGTGAAGTCGACACGCTAACCACTGGACTACCAGGCCAGCCTTGCACATTTTTTTTTTTTTTAATTAGACTTACACTGAATGAAAGTATTAATTGCATACTCATACAACAGCAGAATTGGCAGCACAATATTCCCCCATTGAAACTCAAATGACATTTGCCCTGTGATGAGTATTTTCATGCCATTTGGTAGGTTTCATTCTAATTGGAATATAAGGCTTTATGTAAATGTGAGTAGTGATCATCTTTGTGTTTAATCCATACAGGGCATTTGCAAACAGCTGCTTTTACTTGGAAAAATTACACATCTCCCAATTATCTGGCATGTTACAAACCAACATAGTAACGTAATCATATTTTGAAGCCATTTCCATCCATCCATCCATCTTGTACCGCTTATCCGGGGTCGGGTCGCGGGGGCAGCAGCTTTAGCAGGGAAGCCCAGACTTCCCTATCCCCAGCCACTTCTTCCGGGTTATCCCAAGGCGTACCCAGGCCCGCTGGGTGACATAGTCTCCAGTGTGTCCTGGGACGTCCCCGGGGTCTCCTCCTGGTGGGACCTCACCAGGGAGGCGTTCAGGAGGTATCCTAATGAGATGCCCGAGCCACCTCTGTCATGATTCTGTTTGTGACCAACAGGTGGCACTGTAGGGCTCTCCCTGCAGCTGCACACCTGTTGGTCGTTATGCAATTATTGCTTTAAAAGGACTCCCGGCACCACCACTCGGTCCGGGTCATTGTTTGTGTGTTTGCTACTGTCATGTTTGTTCTCAGTCATGTTTCGGTCATGGTTAGTTTTTGCTTCAGTCATGGTTTTGTTTGCTACTTTGGATTTTTTTTGTTTTCAGGTTGTTTAGGATTTAGTTTTCTCTGTTTTAATACAATTTGTCAAGTACACCCTGCTCCTCCCTCCTGCCTGCTTTTTGGGGTCCACCACCACCTCGCAAACGTGACAACCTCATCTGGCTCCTCTTGATGTGGAGGAGAAGCAGCTCGACTCTGAGCCGCTCCCAGATGACCGAGCTTCTCACCTTATCTCTAAGGGAGAGCCCGGACACCCTGCGGAGAAAACTCATTTTGGCCGCTTGTATCCGGGATCTCATTCTTTCGGTCACGACCCATAACTCATGACCATAGATGAGGGTTGGAACATAGATCGACCGGTAAATTGAGGTGGGAGTCTAAACTCCTTCGGACAGGGGATTCCGCCAGATGTTCCCAACAAACGTTTGGGTCTACCAGGTCAGACCGGCATCTTCCCCTATCGGAGCCTACTCACCACCAGGTGGTGATCAGTTGACAGCGCCGCCCCTCTCCTCACCCGAATGTCCAAAACACGCGGCCGCAAATCCGATGATACAACCACAAAGTCAATCAAACTGCGGCCAAGGGTATCCTGGTGCCAAGTGCACATATGGACGCCCTTATGTTTGAACAAGGTGTTCGTTATGGACAATTGTGACAAGCACAGAAGTCAAATAACAAAACACCACTCGAGTTCTGATCGTGGGGGCGGCGGTCCTCCCAATCACACCCTTCCAGGCCTCACTGTTTATTGCCCACGTGAGCATTGAAGTCCCCCAGCAGAACAAGGGAGTCCCCAGCAGGAGTACTCTCCATCACACATTCCAAGGACTCCAAAAAGGGTGGGTACGCTGAGCTGCTTGGTTGGTGCATACGCACCAACAACAGTCAGGACCTGTCCCCCCACCCAAAGGGGGAGGGCGGCAACCCTCTCGTCTACCGGTGTGAACCCCAATGTATGTATGCCCACACCTGCTCTGCGCCTCTCACCATGGGCAACTCCAGAGTGGAAGAGAGTCCAACCCCTCTCGAGAGAACTGGTACCAGAACCCAGGCTGTCCTTGGAGGCAAGTCTGACGATATCCAGTCGGAACTTCTCTACCTCGCACACCAGCTCGGGCTCCTTCCCTGCAAGAGAGTTGACATTCCATGTCCCTAGCGCTAGCTTCTGTAGCTGAGGATTGGACCACCAGGGTCCCCGCCTTTGTCTGCCGCCCAGCTCACACTGCACCCGACCCTTTTGGCCCCTCCCATGGGTGGTGAGGCCATGAGAAGAGGGACCCACATTGTCTTTTTGGACTGACCCCGGCCGGGCCCCATAGGTGTCGGGCCGGCCACCAGGCGCTCGCCAACGAGCCCCACCTCCAGGCCTCGCTCCAGAGGGAGGCCCCGGTGACCCGGGTACGGGCAAGGGAAACTTAAGTCCATTTGTTTCTCTCATCACAAGGGATCTTTTGAGCCATGCTTTGTCTGGTCCCTCAGCTAGGACCTGTTTGCCATGGGTGACCCTGCCAGGGGCATAAAGCCCCAGACAACCTAGCTCCTAAGATCATTGACACACAAACCCCTCCACCACGGTAAGGTGACGGCTCATGGAGGGGTGAAGCCATTTCCGTTTTTTGAATACTAAATTCATATACATTTTACAAATATTTTTGTGACAAGGTTATTAATCAATTAATTGAAGAACCCCCTGAATAATTGGCTCTTTAAGAAAAATGGGTAATTGTAAATTTAAATGTGATAGTTTGTGGTTTGTATTTAACAGAAAAAAAGCGATATAAAAAGCAGTGAAGGCATTGGTCAATAGAGTGGACATATTGTGAGAGGGGACTTTCTTTTGCGTGATGACTGTTTTGCTTTCGGAATCCGCTCCTGCATCCTCGCCACCTTGTCCATCCACTTTTTTGATTGAATATACGTCACTGTCAACAGGTTCTGTGCTCGTTTGTCCTTGGGGCACACTGCACATGGTGAAAGGTGGGCCAAAACAATCCAACATGTTGATTAATAACCTCGTTTTAAGGTGGCAGCGGCCAAAATATCCTTCCGAGTGCTCATTCTTGGTACACAACACATGGCAGGAGTATCTGATAAGATTATTTTTGGAGCCATTACAATAATGAGATCATCCTTACAATTGTCCGGACGGGGCAACCGGGGCTAAAATTGGGTTGTGTGAACCAG
Source organism: Hippocampus abdominalis (assembly GCA_018466805.1). Taxonomy (NCBI): domain Eukaryota; kingdom Metazoa; phylum Chordata; class Actinopteri; order Syngnathiformes; family Syngnathidae; genus Hippocampus; species Hippocampus abdominalis. The sequence continues at coordinate 4,617,583 of CM031694.1, read as the reverse complement.
GCTCATGGGTGTCATCAAAAGTCACCAAAACATAATACCCAAAGTAAGAATAATGTAATAGCCGACGAGAAACACCACCACAATAATTATATTACAACCGTTCCCTGTTATAAATGATAAATTAACACAAGTGTTAATTGCAACTGCAACGCGTGCTGGGTGTCCCACTTCTCTAATGACATGTTGTGTAGTGACCATAACAAAAACACTGCTAAGTCCGTAGAAAACTCCATAGTGCAGAGATGCAGTGAATGATGCAACTAGGAGACGAAGGCAAGTTGTTTCTTTTCTCCCCACAAGCAAAGTAATTGTTTTCCGAAGAAGCAGCAAGCGACTCTCCTTCAACCCATTCACATTTTTCATCCCTTCGAATCCAGAAACATGACAACACCCTCCTTTCCCTGAAAACAGGGGCCTCAAATTCATTCATGTCACGGGCCACTTTGTAGTTATGGTTTCTCTCAGGTGGATGTTATGACTGTGAACACATTTAAATGTATGCTTGCCTTATATCATCATATGTACGCAACAAATTGATGGATTACAAGAACCCAATGAACTATTTTACTTTTCATTTTAAAGGTGGTGTTGGGAACAAACATATTGTACCATGTTATCCTCACTATTAGGCGTACTTAAAAGCATTCAATTTTATCAAAAGCCGACAGTGCGTCTTATAATCTGGTGCGCCTTATTTACGGTGAGTTGTTTCCCTTTTAGTGTTCATATGCCATCTTTCAGCAGTTATGAGCAGCACCCGATTGTAATGTAAAAGGATTCTGCATGATACCAATTCACATGTGCATTTGCCAACACGCACTCGTTTGAGACGACTACTTTGTGAGCTCTCTGCAGCCATTATGAAACTAAGATAATAGCAAAAGCATAATTAACGACTGACTAAATGAAGGAAGAAAGAGAAAACCAAGACTTCTCAGGATATTTAAACCATTGTGGATGTGAGCCCACGATGTTTGTGTGCCTTTTTGTTGAATCGATTGTCATCAGAACTTTCATCTTTCATTTATTGTTTTGTCTTGTCATTTACATGTTTCATGTCCATGTTTGTTACCAGTTCTCACGGGTTGCCAAGGAATAAATCATGTATTTTATGGACTTTATGTCATGCTTAATGCAACATCCTCAGGGAGCTACATATGGATCAATACTGTATTCTGATTTCTTGTACACAGTATTTTAAATGCTCTGTAAAGCTGCAGTGGTTGTGAAAACTCCATATAAATAAAGTTGTATTGTATTGTATTCCCTTTAGCGTCGCTCCATCTAGCGGATACATAATATAGCCGCGGCCACGACTGTAGCTTCTATTCTATGCTGCTTATAATGCACTGTACTCCCCTGTAAAAAAAAAAAACAGGTTTAAAATAGGCCATTCATTGAAGGTGCACCTTATACTCCGCTTTATAGTGTGAAAATTGGTTATTACTCGTATCTCAGTGTTGTCAAAAGTGAAAACAATTTGCAGGTAACATCAAGTTGACATGCATGATTTGCCTTTGCAGGTCACATAAAATGATGTTACAAGCCGCATCTGGGCCCCCGGGCCTTGTGTTTGACACAGGCACCTGAACGCTACAGCATCCTGGTGAATGTCTTTCCCATATGTGTCACCCATACCTTTACCCCATGAATTCACCATGAAAAAAGTGGGTAATCGAACAGGTAATCATAAACAATGTCAAGAAAAACTGTCAATGCAGTTGGAGTGTGGCATAAGCAGCCAAAACGGCTGCTCTTAGCAGGAAAGGAGTCAGGGGACAGGTGTGGGTCTGGAGTAAGTGCCTTGTCAGAGCTTGTGGAGGGCTAGCACCCCTGCCGAACAAATCTGGGCTGGTATGAACCATGGAACTCCAGGGCTGAAAAGGAGTCCCATTCTCACCCTGCAAGTAGTGTAGCAGGGTGTTCGAGAAAATATGAGGTGTCTTTCTTTGGTAGAGAAACTAAATCGGAGGCTTTCTATTGCACCGACATACAATTTTGGAAGTGAAAGATAAAATAAACAAAAAAATAACAATATAGTTCGCAGCTGCATCTTGTTCACTTACGATTGAATCATCTTTTCTCCCCAATAAATGCTTCTAAATATACGTGCTTTTGCACCAACTGTCCTTTTTCAAAAGTATTTTCAAATTTGCATAAACATGCTCCTCCGTGAGCATGCTCAGCAGGTGGTTATCATCAAGTGAACCAAAGGAGAATTTGAATGGCTGCATGGAATTAGTCAGGTGTCGGCTCTGCGGGGGGTCGCCTCTCCCCTCTGCGCCACTTTCCTCGCTACCACAAGTGATGCGAAGTAAACAAGTGCATCTCTCTAAAGAGCCTCCATGCTACCCAGATGATATTTGCTAAATGCCTAATGATTATGTGTGTCAAAATCTAAATATAGCTTGCTCCATTCAAAAATTGAATAATGCAAAGACACAATGGGGAGAATCGTGGCAGTCATTCCTGAATTTTTTTTAGAAAATAGCATTTTTGTGCACAATGGCCTACAATGTCTTTGTATTATCATTCAATGTTCCTTCCACAATGTGCAATTTCACTTTATCGAGTACAGTCTCAAAAGTACACACAAACCGGTCCACTGATTGGCCACATAGAAGGAGGAAGTGATACGTTTTCATTCTGCAAATCAGCAGGCAGGATTTAGTCCCGTGAATTGTGACCCGAGCGCAAAGATGACTTTGTTTCAAATTGCAGAACTGGAGAAATAGAGGAGTCTCTCTTCAGCCTGGAAATGTTTGACAAGACTGACGACGGTCAACAACAACAACAAAAAACATTGCCTGCGGTGGCAAAAAATGGTCGCCACGAACAGCAATTTGACGATACTTCTTTTCAACCACAAAACAATTGAAGGTTTAGGAGACTTCACAAGCAAAAGAAAGGTAAAGCCGAGCAACACACAAAATGCTCACAAAATGCTGGTTTAGCAAATATGCAGCGTCGCATTGACATGCATTCACAACGCAAGTAGTGTCAGCGAGACATAATGCCACATTAGACCACACTAATCGATGCAAGCAGGTAAGTTTGCCGGATGTTCCATACTTGCTGAACCTTTAATTCTTACACGATTGTACGCCGCACCATAGCTACATTTGTGAGTGTGTCACACGTGTAGGAATTTTTTTTTGCCATGTTAATGTCTGATGTAGGCGGCTTGGTGGTGCAGTGGTTAGCGCGTTGAACTTACAGTGCAGAGGGCATGGGTTTGATCCCAGCTCTGGCCTCCCTGTGTGGAATTTGCATGTTCTCCTGTGCGTACTGCGCCTCGCCCCTCATCTTTCCGAATTTCAAAATGTAAAATAAAAACAAACATCAAACAAAACATTGATATTAAAACAAGCTAGTTCTTTTAGCTTGTTTTTTTGCAATTTGGTCATGATAGAATATTAAGAGAGAACCCTTCTGTCACATCACTTACATTTTTGGGGAATTTTGATGTATTTGATAGGTTACATCAAAGATGAAGATAACTCACTTGTTTGAATTAGAAGTGTGGTATTTGAATTATTGGATGATGGCCTTTTCAGCAAAGTTTAGGACCAGTGCAGTGCTGGCAAGGGAAATTTCAACAACAGCTGCACAACGATCCATTTTGGACAAAACAGAGGGGTACCTTTCAGACTCGTCATCAGAGACATCCGAGCAATGCTCTCATGAGAATTACCTGTCAGGAGAGGACAAAAATGACGAGGAGTCTGAGGAGGAAGGAGAGGACAAAGAAGAGGACGAGGAGTCGTTGGAGGGCAATGATGAAGAGTATGATCAGGAGGAGCGTGGCGGATAAAATGTCAACAGCTTGCAGTCTGAAAATGCAAAAAAATGTGTGGTCTCCAACACACATGGTGGCCAGACATGATATTCCCTGACCAATTCCCACTCTGGGGCCAACAGCATACACGACTGCCAGGATCAGCAGCCCCTCCACCGTGTTCAACCTGTTTTTCCCCAACGACATCATTGAGCAGATTGTCCAAATGACAAATTTACAAGGATGCAGAGCAATCACAAGCTGGAGTGCACTGACCACACTGGAGCTCCGGGCATACCTGGGGCTGCTGATTCGAGCAGGTATGCACTGGTCCAAACATAAGGCAACCGTGAACCTTTGGGACAAGGACAAGTGGCGTGCTGTGATTTCCGACACCATGTTGCACGGCAGGTTTGGCTAAATAAACAGCACCCTGCGGTTTGGCGACAATGGTTTGCAGGCCACAGTGTCACTACGCAAACAAAATGTCACCAATTGCAAACCTCGGTACTAGGTGTCGCAGCCTCCTCCCGGGGATGGGATGCACTGTATGTGTGAATGAGCAGCTGCTAACCATTACATAAAGATACAGTAGGTGCCGTATGGATGCCACTGAACATTTTGAGTTGTTGAAAATAAAAATAATATTCAGAAATGATTTGGATGCCATACCTCAAAGGCAGAAAATCATTTGTTGTTTTGGTACAGCGAGATGGCTATTGTAAGACTTTTTGTCTAGCATTTGCTGAAAAAAAATGCAAACATGATGACAGAAAAAGCAGAATTAGAAGCGAGTCTACTAAGACACGAGGGTGAATCACGCACACACACACACACACACACACACACACATATATATGTATGTACATACATGTGCGCATTCCATGTTTTTGAGGATGCTGTATTACCAGAAGAAAAAAAAACAAGCATTTGCTTTTACCGTCCAATACATCACCTCATGAACTCCAAACCTCTAGACTACAATAGTATAGCAGTACTTCCCAATTGATTTGTATCAAGAGAGAGAGAGAGATAGTGAGACATACATACACACACACATGGCGGCTTTGGGGGTGGGGGCGGATGTGAATCTAAGACGAAGATGGAGGGGGAATGAATGAATGCGGACAGTGCACACTGAGCAGTGGATCTGGTTCTGTCAGCCACACTGGCTGGCATTGCTGCAAGGCAAGCAGGAGTGATGTGTGGCAGAAACAGGAACATCAATCACCTCCACCCTCGCATTCCTGAACCCTGCAGGCACTGAGGGCATTTTTTCAACTTGGAGAAAATCCTATCCCTGCATCCATACATAAAACACAAAACCCTGATATTTCAAATCCAAAATGTATTAAACAAATATTTTATCCCGTCCTTCACCTCCAGTGTTGACTTGCTGTCCCTTGTTTGGTCATGGAAATCAGAATTCTGCATATCAAAAAATGTCATTGTCAGTAGGAACTGTACAGGCACAGTCATAATGAGGTTGCAAACTACATCTCAATCTTCCTCCCCTTCTGTCCACGCTTTGGACCTGTTGCTAAATTGAAGGGCAAAAAAAAAAAAAAGAGAGAATATATATCTATTGGTTTTCTCTGCAGGCCTGTGACAGCACTGCCTGCAGCATCATCCTGGATCTGTCCCCATTTTCCTCCGTGGCACTTGTAATTACCTCCGAAGTCGACAGAGACACTTTCAGGATACCTTTGTGGTGTGTATGTGTGTCTGAAAGTGCCTGACCATTCCCACGTGAGCTGGACTGATTGTGTTTTATGTGAAAATTTGTGCAGGTTTAGCATCCTCTGGGGCCTGAGCACTGTGTAAATAATAATCACATTGATTACCCAAGAGTAAAAGTGTTGGTACGAAAGTTATTATGAAAGGTTCCAACCTGTGCGTAGCAGCGTGTGTGCACAGCAGAAAGCCTGGAGCTCCTGTTTAACTGTTAATTAAAGGGATCAATATTCTGGGTCACGAACAATGTTTGGCAGAGCAGGTCAAACCACATGGATTGGATGTTACCATAGCTTCAGGTTAAAGTACCGGTGATGATCAGGAGGAAATGGGATGACCACATGACATTTATATTTATAATGGTTTGACTTTAGAAAAGGGGGAGGACCCCCAAGTTTGTCCATTCTGGACCGAGAAAGAGGCCACTGGGCCAATGCCCAAGAGGGGTGAAGCGGAACAGAGTGCTGAAAGGGAACTAAAGCTTCAGCTTGCTGGCTTCCTAATTTAATCATCCCAAAGTGATTTTGTGAAGGTGAAGTTTCCATAACCTTGGGTTTATCTGTATACTGCGTTTGATTTTGTGCAACCTTTGGCCTCCTTTTTTCCATCAAACTTTTGTGACAATCCAAACTTTGATAACATATCCAATGTCATGATTGGGGTTCTGTCATTCTCGATGTCTTGTTTATCTTTTGGTTGTTAGTTTGAGTTTAGAACAGATCGTTGGTGGAGAGACAGAGCCGTGAGCACAGCGTCTTGCTCTGACTGCCGTCACTCCTCAGCCCGGAAGCCCCTGTTGGGGGACGAGCGGCCTACTCTCCCCCGCGTGTTCGTTGTCTTTCGGACGAGGAGAATGTTGGTTCTTCAAATACAGGCTGGAGGCAAGGAACAGTCATCTTCGAAGCTTTTAATTTAGTTTACTGCAGTTTACGAATCGATTCGGGCTCCTGAGGGGTCCAGATTTGAATCAGGAAGCCCAGAAAAAATACAGTCACACGTCTATATAGGCATAGTATGTAAATGAGGGGCAGGCAGTCCTTCCCCTTACGTAAAAATCAGAGACAAAGAAAGGTCAATGCAGTTCAATCTTGACATGGTGACGAAGTACAGACCACCTCTGTTGTGCACAAATTATGAGATTGGAGCTCCTTTCCCAGGCAACTTGACAGCCTTGAAAAACGTGAAAGGATGGGAGTACTGGGAGGAAGATCTTTGGGCTGTTAAGTTGCCCAAGGACAAGAGGGGAGTCAACCAAAATACTACCCGTTTGTTTTACGTGCTTCAGCAGATGTTCATTATAGAGATTAGTATCAATAGTTCTCATGGTAAGGCGAAATTCCTCAACACAAGGCATAGTCCCTTAATAGTTGCAACACGGATATTTGAGACAACAGTTCTTCTTTTGGTGTTAAACAAGTCCTATGGAGGGGGGCCCTAAAAGTGGTGGGGGTGAGGGACACTAAAGGTGATCGTAAACACAGTGAGCAGGAAATACCTCCAACAGCATTCTATGTTCTTTGTTTCTTTCAAATCCAACTAACGGATAGGAATCACATGTCAACAATTCCTCTCTTGATCACAATTAATATTGTGATCACAAAATCATCTGTGTCAAAATCTCTTATCAACATATAACAGAATGCACACCTCATACCCCCCTCACGGACTCGGAAGAGTCCGTCACTGAAATCAAATAACGGTACCAGCAGCATCATCATCGCAGGCGACTGTTGGAAAAATTGGAAGTCAACATCTCAACAAGACGCAAAAGCACACAACAATGACCACATGTTGATCGTTGAGGGATGTCCCTGTCCATGGTGTGTCAGATGTTCTCCGGGGCAGGGCCATGAATGAATTGCCGAAAGCGTTGTGTTGGGGAGTTGGATGAATGACCATGAGAGGCGCTGCTGTACGTGTGAGCAGGAATGTCATGGTGTCATGGTGAGTGAGAGGGGTGGGGGTTGTGGCTCGTCAGTGATGAATTGAACTATATCGGTTGTTTTCTTCAGGACCTTAGGATAGACTACCTGGTCCCAGGTTGATATTCACCGGGGTTATTTTGCCCGTATACCGTGAAATCAACCTCTGTTGAATGGTGTCACCAATAGGGGGCAGGTGGGGCTGGATCAGTAGACTTGGGTCTTTGGTCCTTGTCAGGTGGTGGGATCGCTCAGCCCAAGGTGGATCTGTGTGCAATAATTACTCCAACAAAGAAAAAGCATATCTTTTCTCTTTTTGCATAATCATATCTCTGTTAAAAGCGTTCTTTTTTGCAGCATAATCAATTAATGATTGCAGGCATAAGCATTCTTCATCGCAAGCATAATCAATGCATCATTAATAATATGCAAATGTATGATAACTAAAAACAATCAGCCTAACAGTGTTTATACTACATTTGCTAATATCGTCACATAGAACCTTCCTGTCAAACTTTATTCAGTGGAGTCATGTCATGACTCAGGGGCTGGAAAAAATAGGTTACCACCAGTTTCAAAATAATCAACAAAATAATGCAGGAAAAGATGGTTACAAATCATCGATGACAGTTGGCTATTGATGTGAAATCATGTCTCCATTAGCCGATGTTTTCTATATCAGAACCTTTACCATCCAAAAGTCACAGCAGAGGGTACATTCCATTCACTTTAGACGTCGTGGGCGTACCGGCCGTAGTGATAAACTGGATAAGCAGAGCCTTGATACAGGAAAGGCAGCAACATCCACACAATGTCAACATAGCCGACAAAAAGTCATTTTTTTTCTTTTTTTTTTTTTAAACGTCACAAAGGTCTTACCCACTATTTCTGACGACGAGGGCGTGGTCATGCCCGTGTGGTCCGGTTCAGTGTGCGAGGCCCTCAGGGCGTGGTAGAACAACACTGTTCATCCACATATCGCACACGCTCCATTGGCCTCAGCCAAGAGCACATCCACCGCTGTGCGGTCCCGGAACGTCATCTGAGAGGTGACTGTCAATTGTTTTACTTCCAATAGCCAAAACGGCTTCATCAGTATAATTTGCAAGCTTCTGGACACTGTAGTGGAGGTAGCTGATTCCGTCAGCAACCTGGTTAACCAATTTATACCCACCCAGTACGCCACGAGGAACTCCAATTGCACCAATGTATGTGGAATCTCAAATATCCTCTGCTGTGGACGGAAGCTTAGTCATTAGTAAAAATAGCATCTCAATTGTTTTCCAATTATTTTCCAATTATTTTCTGCACTAACTATAATTCCCCCTCTTTTTCTTTTATCATTTATTAAAAAGAAAAACACAAATTCTGCCGCAATAATTGTTATTTGCCTATAGAATTGTTGGAAATATACTTCTGTATTAAATTGAAACCTGATCAACATTAAAGAACAGAACAAATACAGTAACACTCAGAGCGAAAAATAACAAATCAACATAGATTCTCGAACTGTAACAGAAGACAACCTAAACACAACAACACAACATCAAACAAAAATGAAGTAAACAATAAAATTCGCGTATAATTATTATTATATATATTTTTTTTCAAATCAAATGAATGCACCGTTTAAACCAGTTCACCATTCTGAAAACAAAATTAAACAAATCAATAAACGATAATAATTCACATTCAGTTCAGCAACATTAATTCAGGAGCACAATACTGTACATTAAAAACTTAGACCTCCAAAATAAAATGAATAAAAGCTGTTGTGCTCTTGTTTTTATAAGATTGAAAAGATCAAATAGATATTACACTTTTCCATCCAAAACAAAAATGTATCAAACAACTCGCCAACACATTTGTTTTTTTTTTTTTTTTTTTTTTTAGATCATCTAGATCACTGGTGTCAAACTCAAAGTCTGGGGGCCAGATCCGGCCCGCCACAGCATTTTATGTGGCCCGCGAAAGCAAATCAAGCGCGTCAACTTTCAAAATCCTTGCTAAAATTAGTACCGAAATGTCAAATTTTGATCTATAACAAATAATGTGGAGGTTCTGTAATAATCTTGTAACCCTGTTAACACTCACTCAAACAATAATTGAACAAACCATCAGAGTTAACTTGACTGATTTCAAAATTGATAATCTATAAACACAGTTGAGTTGAGTTGTACAAGTATTCAATTAAGTTTCACCGTCGTACCGGCCCAACAAAGGAAGATGCAACCCCAAGCGGCCCTCGACAAAGATGAGTTTGACACCCCTGGTCCAGATCTGTGAGCAAAGTGTAGATTATCCTTCAAAAATACATCCCCTCTCTCATGTGCTGAAGGAGAACACAAATATCAGAAAAAGAAGATCAGTGCAGTTGTCCAAATGTTAGTGTGATCATACAGTATAACAGGAAATGGGGACACACAATCATCGATATTCTAGCATGTCAACAGAAACATGGATGACCTTTTTACAATGTACATCAATCAGTGTGGTCAGCAACACTTCAGAGTTACAATGTTTCCTTTTTCATGCTCTCCGGCAATCTCAATTCTGTTTTTTTTTTTTTTTTTTTTTTTTTCCCCAAGAGTTACTTGCATATAATCAGCCAAATTAGTTAATCCAACCAAATAATAGGATTGCATACATATATCTTTTACAAATTATATTCATGTAATTTCACAAATTATAAAACCTAATTACCTTAGTATAAATTAACTAAATCTATGCATAAATCCCAGGGCCTGCGTGTTTCATCCATGCATTTCTTCAATTGACATTTAACCGTAGAACTATACTCGCCACCATCCTGCAGATTGTGGATGGCAGGAGCAATGGTGTCATAAATCAATATGAAGCATGTATTCAATTTCATCAATTAATCTGCTCGCACAATGTGTTCTCGATATAGGTTAAAACCATAGGTTGCATACTGTTCCCGAACCAAAGACACCATTCCCCCACCAACGCGTGAGGTAATCCATGACGTAAAAAGAATTTTGGGCAAAATGGGTTCATTGTCAGTGCTGACATAAACCCCATCTTGCAATGTAGTCCCCCTTTTATCTTTGATTATTCATTGGAATTTGTTTCCGCATATCAAATAGGATTCAAATTGTACAGTCAGTAATTTCTCTCCCCCCAAAAATTTTAGAAGCTGCATCATATGTCATCAGCACTTATTGTGTGTGCTGCGCACTTACATATCCCAATTTGATGTGGCAACCGAGCAGCATTTGTCTTTCAGATGTAATTATTTTCTTTTTCTTCAGCCAATTCCTGACAATCTATTTATAAACAAACAAATGAACAAACACACAAACAAACAGACAGACAAACAAATACACAAACAAACAAACACCAGGAAGTTGTAATGATGTAACAGAGTTAAATCCTGTGCATCTTTCAGTGTTAATGGATTCGAAAATATATTCATGCAAGATAAATGTTTGGTAGGTGACAAAACGTCATGTTAGTGTGCTGCAGCTCATTCATTCTGTCTTTTTCTTTTATTACTGTCCTTGGTTAACACCACCTTGGGTGTGGTTTTCAAAAATGCCTGCCGACCTTAAAACATGCAGTCATTACGAATTTAGAATTACGAATTTAACAAATCCAACTTCAAATTGCCCACACATAACCCTTAAACATATACATCGATAAAGCTGGAAAACTCGTGTTAAACTAATTCAAAGGGCACAACCGAAGTCAATGACAGCAGAGTCGAAAACGAATTTGCACAATTTCACAACACGTGACCATCATTACTCTCACATTAGCAGCCGTGATGGTTCTTATCAGTTCTCGAGAGAGATGCGCAGCTTGTGAATGTAATCTACAACACAATGTATCATAACCTGAAATTCCCATCAAATACCAGCATAACAGGAGCAGTTACAAAACAAATAATTAAAAACCCACAGACATGTAACACAAGTAATTCACATTAAGGCCTTCACTGCACGCATACATGTTCAACAATATCCCACATACAACCACTCACTATCATCACTTAAGACAAACAAAAGTGTGCTTATGAATTACAAACAACCTTCTAAACATCCCATGACCTTCTGGCTCATGTCGACTGAAACACATGATGACCTCCTTTTTCGCAGCATCACTGTGTCCAACCTCGCCTGTCTGCTCCTCTTTAGTTCTGATCCTTATTCTTCTTCAAGTTACATCTTGTCTCACCATCATTGTTATCACGAAACAAACATGAAGTCATGAGTCACACCAAGTCGCTTGTTGACACACATGGGAAGATTAATAAAGTGTGCATTCTCATCACAGACATAACTCTACAGACAAACTAAAATATTCACCTCGCTATCACTCTCAACCAAATCAAGTATCTTCAAACTTCTAATCCCATCATCAGCCAAACCACTTAACTTCATCTAAGAACGCACCCACACACTGGCACATAAAGTCGGTTCAGGCCAACACACTAAACCGAACATCTACGTGTCCACAATCGCACCCCCACCCTTTCTTTCCCAAGTCTCTTGTCTATGTCCCCCTCACACACATACACACACAGAACATATTTTGTGCCTGCATCCACACACACATACACCATCAAATCAATGTCAAACAAGTCGCTCTCTCTTTCCGCATCCCTTCAAAATAAGACTTCCCTGCAACAGGAAGCAACAAGAAAACGTCCAATATACTTACAATAAGCAAACAATATAGTTTTGTACGTTTTCGGATGAGGTAGCAAACCTCCATTCACAGTTACTCATACACTCTTTGTCACCGTTCTCTCTCACTCTCTCGTCCTTTCTCAGGCCCACACACTTGCCCCACACACACACATATGCGCGCACGCACACACCTTCTCACTTGTTCATTCAGTAACACTCATTCAGAATGGTTTGGTATTTGTCGCAAATTGAACCATTCACTTTCCCTAACAATTTAACAGATTTTTTCAAAAGCGCTCGATCCCTCTCTTCTCAAAAGTACTTGATATGATTCCAAACAAAAGTACTCGATCTTTAATTTAGCAGAAGCACTCGATACTCTTTTACAGAAGTACCTGATCCCCAATCGTCATCGAAGAACAGTGTACTCGATCCTTTCAAAAGTGCTCGATTCCTCTCTCAAAAGTGCTCGAATCTCTATATTCCTTAATTTAGCAAAAGCACTTGATCCTCATTTACAGAAGTACCCGGTCCCGATCGAAGACGTGGGTACTCGAATCTTTGTTCCAAAGGTGTTTGATACTTTTTATTTTTATTTTTTCACACCCGATCCTTTTTCTCCAATCATATTCACCGAATTAATTTCATTTTAATTGCGCATATCACTGTTCATCCAGCCACGAGTTATCTCTTTAGAATATCAATTCAAGACGTATTTCTTACCTTGGTCTCAGCCCACAGACAGAAGATCAATTTAGAGGATAAATGTCCTCTTACCTCGTCAATTGTGGGCGCCCGATGTTCTGTCTGTTGGCCAAACCTCAGTCCGAAATCACGTCGGGGTCACCAATTGTTGGGGGACGAGCGGCCTACTCTCCCCCGCGTGTTCGTTGTCTTTCGGACGAGGAGAATGTTGGTTCTTCAAATACAGGCTGGAGGCAATGAACAGTCATCTTCGAAGCTTTTAATTTAGTTTACTGCAGTTTACGAATCGATTCGGGCTCCTGAGGGGTCCAGATTTGAATCAGGAAGCCCAGAAAAAATACAGTCACACGTCTATATAGGCATAGTATGTAAATGAGGGGCAGGCAGTCCTTCCCCTTACGTAAAAATCAGAGACAAAGAAAGGTCAATGCAGTTCAATCTTGACATGGTGACGAAGTACAGACCACCTCTGTTGTGCACAAATTATGAGATTGGAGCTCCTTTCCCAGGCAACTTGACAGCCTTGAAAAACGTGAAAGGATGGGAGTACTGGGAGGAAGATCTTTGGGGCTGTTAAGTTGCCCAAGGACAAGAGGGGAGTCAACCAAAATACTACCCGTTTGTTTTAAGTGCTTCAGCAGATGTTCATTATAGAGATTAGTATCAATAGTTCTCATGGTAAGGCGAAATTCCTCAACACAAGGCATAGTCCCTTAATAGTTGCAACACGGATACTTGAGACAACAGTTCTTCTTTTGGTGTTAAACAAGTCCTATGGAGGGGGGCCCTAAAAGTGGTGGGGGTGAGGGACACTAAAGGTGATCGTAAACACAGTGAGCAGGAAATACCTCCAACAGCATTCTATGTTCTTTGTTTCTTTCAAATCCAACTAACAGATAGGAATCACATGTCAACAATTCCTCTCTTGATCACAATTAATATTGTGATCACAAAATCATCTGTGTCAAAATCTCTTATCAACATATAACAGAATGCACACCTCATACCCCCCTCCGGACTCGGAAGAGTCCGTCACTGAAATCAAATAACGGTACCAGCAGCATCATCATCGCAGGCGACTGTTGGAAAAATTGGAAGTCAACATCTCAACAAGACGCAAAAGCACACAACAATGACCACATGTTGATCGTTGAGGGATGTCCCTGTCCATGGTGTGTCAGATGTTCTCCGGGGCAGGGCCATGAATGAATTGCCGAAAGCGTTGTGTTGGGGAGTTGGATGAATGACCATGAGAGGCGCTGCTGTACGTGTGAGCAGGAATGTCATGGTGTCATGGTGAGTGAGAGGGGTGGGGGTTGTGGCTCGTCAGTGATGAATTGAACTATATCGGTTGTTTTCTTCAGGACCTTAGGATAGACTACCTGGTCCCAGGTTGATATTCACCGGGGTTATTTTGCCCGTATACCGTGAAATCAACCTCTGTTGAATGGTGTCACCAATAGGGGGCAGGTGGGGCTGGATCAGTAGACTTGGGTCTTTGGTCCTTGTCAGGTGGTGGGATCGCTCAGCCCAAGGTGGATCTGTGTGCAATAATTACTCCAACAAAGAAAAAGCATATCTTTTCTCTTTTTGCATAATCATATCTCTGTTAAAAGCGTTCTTTTTTGCAGCATAATCAATTAATGATTGCAGGCATAAGCATTCTTCATCGCAAGCATAATCAATGCATCATTAATAATATGCAAATGTATGATAACTAAAAACAATCAGCCTAACAGTGTTTATACTACATTTGCTAATATCGTCACATAGAACCTTCCTGTCAAACTTTATTCAGTGGAGTCATGTCATGACTCAGGGGCTGGAAAAATAGGTTACCACCAGTTTCAAAATAATCAACAAAATAATGCAGGAAAAGATGGTTACAAATCATCGATGACAGTTGGCTATTGATGTGAAATCATGTCTCCATTAGCCGATGTTTTCTATATCAGAACCTTTACCATCCAAAGTCACAGCAGAGGGTACATTCCATTCACTTTAGACGTCGTGGGCGTACCGGCCGTAGTGATAAACTGGATAAGCAGAGCCTTGATACAGGAAAGGCAGCAACATCCACACAATGTCAACATAGCCGACAAAAAGTCATTTTTTTTCTTTTTTTTTTTTTTAAACGTCACAAAGGTCTTACCCACTATTTCTGACGACGAGGGCGTGGTCATGCCCGTGTGGTCCGGTTCAGTGTGCGAGGCCCTCAGGGCGTGGTAGAACAACACTGTTCATCCACATATCGCACACGCTCCATTGGCCTCAGCCAAGAGCACATCCACCGCTGTGCGGTCCCGGAACGTCATCTGAGAGGTGACTGTCAATTGTTTTACTTCCAATAGCCAAAACGGCTTCATCAGTATAATTTGCAAGCTTCTGGACACTGTAGTGGAGGTAGCTGATTCCGTCAGCAACCTGGTTAACCAATTTATACCCACCCAGTACGCCACGAGGAACTCCAATTGCACCAATGTATGTGGAATCTCAAATATCCTCTGCTGTGGACGGAAGCTTAGTCATTAGTAAAAATAGCATCTCAATTGTTTTCCAATTATTTTCCAATTATTTTCTGCACTAACTATAATTCCCCCTCTTTTTTTTATCATTTATTAAAAAGAAAAACACAAATTCTGCCGCATAATTGTTATTTGCCTATAGAATTGTTAGAAATATACTTCTGTATTAAATTGAAACCTGATCAACATTAAAGAACAGAACAAATACAGTAACACTCAGAGCGAAAAATAACAAATCAACATAGATTCTCGAACTGTAACAGAAGACAACCTAAACACAACAACACAACATCAAACAAAAATGAAGTAAACAATAAAATTCGCGTATAATTATTATTATATATATTTTTTTTCAAATCAAATGAATGCACCGTTTAAACCAGTTCACCATTCTGAAAACAAAATTAAACAAATCAATAAACGATAATAATTCACATTCAGTTCAGCAACATTAATTCAGGAGCACAATACTGTACATTAAAAACTTAGACCTCCAAAATAAAATGAATAAAAGCTGTTGTGCTCTTGTTTTTATAAGATTGAAAAGATCAAATAGATATTACACTTTTCCATCCAAAACAAAAATGTATCAAACAACTCGCCAACACATTTGTTTTTTTTTTTTTTTTTTTTTTAGATCATCTAGATCACTGGTGTCAAACTCAAAGTCTGGGGGCCAGATCCGGCCCGCCACAGCATTTTATGTGGCCCGCGAAAGCAAATCAAGCGCGTCAACTTTCAAAATCCTTGCTAAAATTAGTACCGAAATGTCAAATTTTGATCTATAACAAATAATGTGGAGGTTCTGTAATAATCTTGTAACCCTGTTAACACTCACTCAAACAATAATTGAACAAACCATCAGAGTTAACTTGACTGATTTCAAAATTGATAATCTATAAACACAGTTGAGTTGAGTTGTACAAGTATTCAATTAAGTTTCACCGTCGTACCGGCCCAACAAAGGAAGATGCAACCCCAAGCGGCCCTCGACAAAGATGAGTTTGACACCCCTGGTCCAGATCTGTGAGCAAAGTGTAGATTATCCTTCAAAAATACATCCCCTCTCTCATGTGCTGAAGGAGAACACAAATATCAGAAAAAGAAGATCAGTGCAGTTGTCCAAATGTTAGTGTGATCATACAGTATAACAGGAAATGGGGACACACAATCATCGATATTCTAGCATGTCAACAGAAACATGGATGACCTTTTTACAATGTACATCAATCAGTGTGGTCAGCAACACTTCAGAGTTACAATGTTTCCTTTTTCATGCTCTCCGGCAATCTCAATTCTGTTTTTTTTTTTTTTTTTTTTTTTTTTTCCAGAGTTACTTGCATATAATCAGCCAAATTAGTTAATCCAACCAAATAATAGGATTGCATACATATATCTTTTACAAATTATATTCATGTAATTTCACAAATTATAAAACCTAATTACCTTAGTATAAATTAACTAAATCTATGCATAAATCCCAGGGCCTGCGTGTTTCATCCATGCATTTCTTCAATTGACATTTAACCGTAGAACTATACTCGCCACCATCCTGCAGATTGTGGATGGCAGGAGCAATGGTGTCATAAATCAATATGAAGCATGTATTCAATTTCATCAATTAATCTGCTCGCACAATGTGTTCTCGATATAGGTTAAAACCATAGGTTGCATACTGTTCCCGAACCAAAGACACCATTCCCCCACCAACGCGTGAGGTAATCCATGACGTAAAAAGAATTTTGGGCAAAATGGGTTCATTGTCAGTGCTGACATAAACCCCATCTTGCAATGTAGTCCCCCTTTTATCTTTGATTATTCATTGGAATTTGTTTCCGCATATCAAATAGGATTCAAATTGTACAGTCAGTAATTTCTCTCCCCCCAAAAATTTTAGAAGCTGCATCATATGTCATCAGCA
The DNA here is from genome assembly GCA_018466805.1 of Hippocampus abdominalis. Lineage (NCBI taxonomy): Eukaryota > Metazoa > Chordata > Actinopteri > Syngnathiformes > Syngnathidae > Hippocampus > Hippocampus abdominalis. The sequence continues at coordinate 4,600,346 of CM031694.1, read as the reverse complement.
CTTATTGTGTGTGCTGCGCACTTACATATCCCAATTTGATGTGGCAACCGAGCAGCATTTGTCTTTCAGATGTAATTATTTTTCTTTTTCTTCAGCCAATTCCTGACAATCTATTTATAAACAAACAAATGAACAAACACACAAACAAACAGACAGACAAACAAATACACAAACAAACAAACACCAGGAAGTTGTAATGATGTAACAGAGTTAAATCCTGTGCATCTTTTCAGTGTTAAATGGATTCGAAAATATATTCATGCAAGATAAATGTTTGGTAGGTGACAAAACGTCATGTTAGTGTGCTGCAGCTCATTCATTCTGTCTTTTTCTTTTATTACTGTCCTTGGTTAACACCACCTTGGGTGTGGTTTTCAAAAATGCCTGCCGACCTTAAAACATGCAGTCATTACGAATTTAGAATTACGAATTTAACAAATCCAACTTCAAATTGCCCACACATAACCCTTAAACATATACATCGATAAAGCTGGAAAACTCGTGTTAAACTAATTCAAAGGGCACAACCGAAGTCAATGACAGCAGAGTCGAAAACGAATTTGCACAATTTCACAACACGTGACCATCATTACTCTCACATTAGCAGCCGTGATGGTTCTTATCAGTTCTCGAGAGAGATGCGCAGCTTGTGAATGTAATCTACAACACAATGTATCATAACCTGAAATTCCCATCAAATACCAGCATAACAGGAGCAGTTACAAAACAAATAATTAAAAACCCACAGACATGTAACACAAGTAATTCACATTAAGGCCTTCACTGCACGCATACATGTTCAACAATATCCCACATACAACCACTCACTATCATCACTTAAGACAAACAAAAGTGTGCTTATGAATTACAAACAACCTTCTAAACATCCCATGACCTTCTGGCTCATGTCGACTGAAACACATGATGACCTCCTTTTTCGCAGCATCACTGTGTCCAACCTCGCCTGTCTGCTCCTCTTTAGTTCTGATCCTTATTCTTCTTCAAGTTACATCTTGTCTCACCATCATTGTTATCACGAAACAAACATGAAGTCATGAGTCACACCAAGTCGCTTGTTGACACACATGGGAAGATTAATAAAGTGTGCATTCTCATCACAGACATAACTCTACAGACAAACTAAAATATTCACCTCGCTATCACTCTCAACCAAATCAAGTATCTTCAAACTTCTAATCCCATCATCAGCCAAACCACTTAACTTCATCTAAGAACGCACCCACACACTGGCACATAAAGTGGTTCAGGCCAACACACTAAACCGAACATCTACGTGTCCACAATCGCACCCCCACCCTTTCTTTCCCAAGTCTCTTGTCTATGTCCCCCTCACACACATACACACACAGAACATATTTGTGCCTGCATCCACACACACATACACCATCAAATCAATGTCAAACAAGTCGCTCTCTCTTTCCGCATCCCTTCAAAATAAGACTTCCCTGCAACAGGAAGCAACAAGAAAACGTCCAATATACTTACAATTAAGCAAACAATATAGTTTTGTACGTTTTCGGATGAGGTAGCAAACCTCCATTCACAGTTACTCATACACTCTTTGTCACCGTTCTCTCTCACTCTCTCGTCCTTTCTCAGGCCCACACACTTGCCCCACACACACACATATGCGCGCACGCACACACCTTCTCACTTGTTCATTCAGTAACACTCATTCAGAATGGTTTGGTATTTGTCGCAAATTGAACCATTCACTTTCCCTAACAATTTAACAGATTTTTTCAAAAGCGCTCGATCCCTCTCTTCTCAAAAGTACTTGATATGATTCCAAACAAAAGTACTCGATCTTTAATTTAGCAGAAGCACTCGATACTCTTTTACAGAAGTACCTGATCCCCAATCGTCATCGAAGAACAGTGTACTCGATCCTTTCAAAAGTGCTCGATTCCTCTCTCAAAAGTGCTCGAATCTCTATATTCCTTAATTTAGCAAAAGCACTTGATCCTCATTTACAGAAGTACCCGGTCCCGATCGAAGACGTGGGTACTCGAATCTTTGTTCCAAAGGTGTTTGATACTTTTTTATTTTTATTTTTTCACACCCGATCCTTTTTCTCCAATCATATTCACCGAATTAATTTCATTTTAATTGCGCATATCACTGTTCATCCAGCCACGAGTTATCTCTTTAGAATATCAATTCAAGACGTATTTCTTACCTTGGTCTCAGCCCACAGACAGAAGATCAATTTAGAGGATAAATGTCCTCTTACCTCGTCAATTGTGGGCGCCCGATGTTCTGTCTGTTGGCCAAAACCTCAGTCCGAAATCACGTCGGGGTCACCAATTGTTGGGGGACGAGCGGCCTACTCTCCCCGCGTGTTCGTTGTCTTTCGGACGAGGAGAATGTTGGTTCTTCAAATACAGGCTGGAGGCAAGGAACAGTCATCTTCGAAGCTTTTAATTTAGTTTACTGCAGTTTACGAATCGATTCGGGCTCCTGAGGGGTCCAGATTTGAATCAGGAAGCCCAGAAAAAATACAGTCACACGTCTATATAGGCATAGTATGTAAATGAGGGGCAGGCAGTCCTTCCCCTTACGTAAAAATCAGAGACAAAGAAAGGTCAATGCAGTTCAATCTTGACATGGTGACGAAGTACAGACCACCTCTGTTGTGCACAAATTATGAGATTGGAGCTCCTTTCCCAGGCAACTTGACAGCCTTGAAAAACGTGAAAGGATGGGAGTACTGGGAGGAAGATCTTTGGGGCTGTTAAGTTGCCCAAGGACAAGAGGGGAGTCAACCAAAATACTACCCGTTTGTTTTACGTGCTTCAGCAGATGTTCATTATAGAGATTAGTATCAATAGTTCTCATGGTAAGGCGAAATTCCTCAACACAAGGCATAGTCCCTTAATAGTTGCAACACGGATATTTGAGACAACAGTTCTTCTTTTGGTGTTAAACAAGTCCTATGGAGGGGGGCCCTAAAAGTGGTGGGGGTGAGGGACACTAAAGGTGATCGTAAACACAGTGAGCAGGAAATACCTCCAACAGCATTCTATGTTCTTTGTTTCTTTCAAATCCAACTAACGGATAGGAATCACATGTCAACACCCCCTTGGTCTGCCCTCTCTTCCTTTTAACTGTCTTACTGCCTCCCGAGTTCTGATCAATGTAGGCCATTGCCTATGTCTTGTTCCAGTGTGGCCATTACCGAGGTGTGTTTTTGGCCATTTATACGGGATAACTGCAACATTGCCAATGAAGCGGCCAAGTAAAGGTCGTTGATTCTCTGTTGACCCTGCCCCATCATCTTCATCAAGTTGTTCCAAGTCTGTCCCTTTCTCACGTTACTGTGCATGTCTTTTCAAACCCCCATTGCAAGTCAGTTAACCTGTTCGTCTTACATCGTCGTATCTAGTGCCTTCACGCTCACCACCCTTGTTTCTATGGCAGCATGCCGATCATGTTGATGCAACTGCGGGATCCGATCCTGCACCGGCTCTTCAGCAGCCTGAGGCCCCAGTATCAGGTCAGAGGCACATGCCCAGCGATCGTCTTCCAATTCATCAGCTTCTGTACTGCACGTCCTGCAGTCGTCATTCATCTCTGCTGGTTGGCCAAGCCCTCTTACCGGGCCCCTACGAGTCTGTGATGTCTGGCATCACGGCCATCTGTCTGAATTGCCTTGACATTCCACAATTACAAAACTTGGTTCCAAAGAAGTTGATGCATTGTGTAAAACAAATAAAAACTGAATATGATTCACAAACATTTGGCCAACTATTTTCATGTGAATACACTACAAAGATGAGATATTTCATGTTTAATAGGATGATTGTTTCTGGTTTTTTAACAAATATACTCTCAGGTTGAATGTGCTCCAAAATGCTGGGATCGAGGCAACAAAATCCAGGGAATGTTGAGTAATGTTCAAAAACACCCATTTGGAACTGTTGTGTTATATCACCCTTGTTCAGGCTGGTCCTTCTTTTGGGAGTGTGGTAAAAGTAACAAAATACATAAAACACATGCATAATGTCTCATGTGACATGCTGCTTAAATGTGTGCTTTCTGATATATAACAGTGAAAAGACATAGGGGTTCTTTTCAAGTCTTTTCTTTAAATCTTACAAAATATTACAAAATTAGCCGGGTTCTGATAAAAGCTAGATACTTTTCGCCCAAGCTGAGTCACAGATCAGCCAAGATAATAAATCAAATAGCACATCCACATTCTTATATTGAAGGAAAACAAAACAAAACAAAAAATAAAGAAAAACAACAAAATGTCATTGTGAATGCTGTCGCGGAATTTGTTTAAATTGAAGGGTGACAATTTTACATGAACATGCATTTATTATAATTTGATAACAAAAAAGTAGGTCTAATTTCAGACTCCTCTATGATCTCTAGTACAAACATTTGCAGCTTTCTTCGGCCTCCTAAATGCGTGACTACTTTTTCACTGATGTGAACTCTTTCTTATCAACCTCCCACATTCTCTCCAAGCATGTGATGAGGAGGCATAAACGAGAACAGGAGGAAGAATGAATGAAAATAAAGTCAAATTAATAGCTTGAAATTAGATTCATTAAAAGAGAATCAATGATTATTTCATTCAAACAGAACTTTGCCTAAGTGACTCTGTAAATTGACTGTGAACTTAATCAAATGCAGAAGAAGGCAAACGTGCTATTCAAGTCATTTGGAGGAAAACCACTTGTCCGCATTTCAGAGTGAGACACGCAAATTGATTTTACACAGTGATGCAATTTATGTAAGGTTAAAATTCGACCAAAATATCAACTCCAATTCATGTATTAAACAAGTGTACTTGACAAACAAACTTCAGCTGCTGCTCCATCTTAGCATGATAACATTGACAAACTGGAAATGTAAGACTTGACATTTCGAGGTCTCCACATCATCAGTGCGGTGATGAAAAACCAGATACATACTATGAAATACATGAATTGGCCAGATAATTCACAATAGGATAGTAAATTCATACGACAGCTTTCCTGTGATACTGCACAGTGGCCTTGATGAAGAAATAAAACGCAGAGAGGGAACGCCTCCACAATAGCAAAGGTAAAGACATTTTAAATTAATAAATAAATAAATATACAAAATAATATAAAACATCAATTTAAAAAAAATAAAAACAACAATATGAATCATTACTGGGTTGGTGCAAGGGATGGGTGCCAAGAACCGGTGCCAAACTGTTCAGTAGGCCGATTGTTTAAAAAACGCAGGATTGATAAGCCTTCCCCATAACCGAGCTCTTAACGGTCTGGAAAAATTGCATTTTGAAATCATTGATAACAATATTTAATCCGTGGGCCGTTCCAACATTTGGCCTCTTGCTGTCGCCTGAAAATGACGTCATAGCTGTTCAAAACTCAGGTAATGACCCATCATGGCCCAGCTTTAGAAAATAGGTGAGCTGTGATTGGTCATTACCTGAGCCCTCCGGGGTGATGTTAAAACATCGTTCGTGTAGCCACAGACTCAACTCTTTCTGGCTGTTAGTACGCGCCAAATGCCACTGATGGCAATATGATGTGGTTACATCGACATTAACACTTCATTCTCTTAATTAAAAAAGATGCAGCATTTTAATAAATAGTATAAACAGTTTATCTTTTTTTTTTTCTTTTTACAAAAATGAAATGGCTTTCGGATGTCACAAACGCAATGGCTATTTGTGAATGGATCATAATGAATACGCGGGTGGAACTGGTCTACATATGCAACAGCTTCTACAGTGCACTGTCGAACAAGAGTTAAACCATGTTGGTAAAAGATTTATGTTTGAATGTTAGACGATTCGGTTAAAGAGCATTGTCGGCTAACATCAAGGCCTGACTTTTGCAGCAGATTTCAGTTTTTACCTCAGACGACACACAGTCCATTACTAAACACACACGCTCAGAAGTTTTATCCTCAGGGAGACATGCACTGCTTTGTCTGCTGCACCACAAATATTCCTAGAATTCGAAAGCTGACTCCTGGGCACCATTGGAGCATCTCTTGCAGTGTGCTTGATCTTGCTTCTTATTCATACAGATGACTGAAAACATGACACAAGCATTGTGTTGCGTCTCATTCCAAGGCACTAAAATGTAAACTAATTTTAGCATCTAGCCTACATATACACAATTGAGGTTCTCTGACATCATCTTGGAGCAGAGAACTTTTTACGTGGAGCAGGAGCAGAAAGAAGAGTAATCAAGGGGGATGGTAAAGGGAAAATGAGGAGGGGAGCAGGAAAGAGGAAGAGAAGAGCAATGAAGGCAGAGAGTCGATGAGGGGTTGTTTTAAGGGAGGGAGAGGCAGCCTGACTAAGAACGTCGAGCCTGTTATGAAACAGCAATGGGCTGCATGCCGGCTGGCTTCTCAGATTGATTAATAAATGTGAGATGACAGCTGAAGACGAGTGAAAACAAACTTTCTGGTTTTGCTGCCAACAGTCGTCAGAGCCTTGCAGGCACATTATTCACCGCCATGTGATGCAAAGGGTAACACTGATTCTGACCAAGAGTCGATTCTGTATGTGTGTGTGTGTGTGTGTGTGTGTGTAATTAAATTGAATATAGAGCAAAGGGGATTGCACCACAATGATGCAGTGGTTCACGTATCTACCTCATAGAACAAAGGTCCTAGCTTAGGGCCCCCTGTGTGAAGTTTGGATGTCCTCCTTATGCTTGCATGTGTTTTTTTTCTTTTCCCACGTACTACAGTTTCAGAAACATCCATGTAAGTTTAATGTAAAACTCTAAATTTCCCCTGGGTGAGAGTGAGAATCGTCTGTTTGTTGTCACAATTGCGAAAATTGAACATTCCAGAGAAAAGCCGTAGGAATCAGTCAGGACTTTCTTTGTTTTCACCACACTGCTTTGTCATTGATTAAAACCATGTCACGTGGTATATGGACGTCATGTTAGCTTTAGTCACTTTTTAAATTACTTCAGCGACAAAAACAACTGCAAACAAAACAAAACATGAATGCAACATAGCGGGACCTGTGTAGACAGCACTTTGTAAGATTATCTAACTCGTGCTAGCGGGCATAATAGAATCCAAACTACAAGAAAACAAAAAGACAAACTACAAGACAAAACTAAAAAAAACAAAAAAACAATCAAAAGCAAAGTAAGGAAACATCGCGTTAGCAAGAAAGAAACAATCCTGAACACAGGATTGGTCAACCATACCATCCATTAATTTTCTGAACCGCTTCATCCTCAAAAGGGTCGCGGGGCAAGCTGCAGCCTATCCAGCTGTCTTCGGGTAGTAGGCGATGGACACCCTGAACCAGTTGCCAGCCAAACGCAGGGTTCACAGAGACGAACAACCATCCACGCTCACACTCATACCGAGGGACAATTTAGACGAGAGCATAGGTGTCAAACTCACGTCCTGGAGGGCCGCTATCCTGCATGTCTTCCAAGTCTCCCTGTTGCAACACACCTGATTCAGATGATTAGCTCATCAGCAAGTTCTGCGGAAGCCTGACATTGAACCTATTCATTTGAATTAGGTGTGTTGCAACAGGGAGACTTGGAAAACATGCAGGACAGTGGCCCTCCAGGACCTGAGTGTGACACCTATGGACTAGAGTGTTCAATCAGCTTGCCATGTACAGTTTTTGGAATGTGGGAGGAAACCGGAGTACCCAGAGAAAACCTACGCAGGCATGCAAACACCACAGGAAGGCTGGAGCTGCAATCGAACCCGGTACCTCTGCACTGTGAGGTCGATGCGCTAACTACTCGTCCACCAGGCCGCCCAACCATACCATGCTATAAAAAAGTAATAATAATTTAAGAGTAAGAAGGGCTGGGGTAGCATCGTCTTATGGTACAAGCATGCAACTGCTGTGCCATGCATGTCGTTGTTGATATTGCCTTGTATAGATTGTGAAAAAACGTTTGTGTCTGCTAATCACATTTTAAACATTTTATCATAAGTAATGTAATACTTGTGAATAATTTTGGACTGTATTAACTCAAGTTTTGTACTGGTAGTCAGAGAAAAAATTGTTCCATTAATTTGTACCCAGACATTTTCTCTTTCATAATTGATTCCATTAGGTCAGGTGGCTGTGTAGCATTGGAACGTGGGAGGAAACCGGAGTACCCGGAGAAAACCCACGCAGGCATGAGGGGAACATGCAAACTCCACACACGAATGAACCCTGCACATCTGCCCTGTGAGGTGGATGTGCTAACCGGTCGACAACTGTGCCACCCTACTGCTTTTTCCAGTTTCCCATACTCATGGTGTTGAGATTTCTGGAGAGTCGTTCATCTCCAGGAAGGATGTCCATTCTTTTTGGATCATCTATCTAGGTCATCCAAGAGAAATGTATGGAAGCACCATCTTGTTGTCTAATGTAAGATTGAGTGTTAATTCACTGACTACAAGAGAGTGAATTGTGTTTTCATTATGTTATGTTACAGGGATGGCAATTTTCCGCGGATACGCGGAAATCCGCCGTTTTATTTCTTAAATTGATCATTTTTGTGAATCGTCTAAATCCGTTGAGAAAATTTTAGGGGGGGGGTCAGGTACCTTATCGTCGAGTTTTCACGAGCTCTCCCGATCAGTCTTTCCATCTTCCGATTGTAAACAGCCGTGCGATTGGAGGTGTATGAAAATTCATCTAATCAGATCACTGGAAGCATTATTTGTTGCGGAAGTCTGAGCTCGATTGTATACGGCCCAGCGATTGGTTAACTACAAGCGATTGGACCAATCAAATTGCATGTAACATATTTTTTTACCTGATTCATGGCGGCCTGATCGTCTCGCAAATTCATTGTTCTGGGATCGTTTTGAGCGGAATTATGAGATTTTTGACGAAAGATCAGGAGTCTTCAATCCCAGAAATTGACTCAAATGTCAAGAATAAATTCCAATGGGACTGGCTTGAGAGAAAAGTCGCTGTAAAGGTTAAAATTGGTTCCAAGTTCGACGAAGTTACAGAAGCTCTTGGACAATTTTTGAAGAAACCAGACGTAGCGGGCAAAGCTTATTGTGTGTATTGTAGTGACTTAATTAACTATGGCTCCCGTGGATGCGTGGCACTGACAGATCATGCAACAAAAGTGAAAAAACATGCCGACAAAATCGCCATTCGGCGGAGCAATTATTCTTTGGGATCGGCATTTTCCAAACAAACTTCGTCAGCGAATACAACGAAAGACGTTACGCACCGGGGTACTTTGGCTGAACCAAGCAACCAATCTGCTCCACTGACGCCCCTTGCCGATAGACAGGTACACTAAATAGTGTGTAAATAGTGTACTCTGGTGTGTGAATAGTGACTGAAGACAGTAAGAAAACTTTGGAGAAAAAAAGTGAGTAAAAGTTATATTAAATTTGCCGATTAATGTTATTCCACAATTTCATTTTTCTGTCCTTTTTTGCATTAAATTGTACTTTCCTTTCACTGCAAACCTCACAGCTTCAGGGGGGCTGTGCCCCCCTGCGCCCCCCCAAGTCAATCGTTACAACATTTCAGCTGAAAACCAAAATCTGTGTTGCCATCCCTGATGTTAGGTGAGTAAATTTTAAAAAGTCAACTCTGGAGAAAGACTGGGCAGAGGAGAAATATGAGTAATCTTTTTCTCCACACACAAACTATAATCTTCCATCTACTGTTTTATTATGTCCGTATCGTGCTGATTCCTGAGGTTACTTTAGATATTGGAGCGATCCATTGCAGGGTTAGAAATAGTAATATAGTCAGTGGTCAATATCATGTTTGTTGCATCACACATTAAGGGGAAGAAACAATGAAAAACGGTCAGAGAGTCCTTGTTTGGTCCACAAACATCGGCGTGGGTAAAGGTACAGTGATTGAGAATTACATTGATGCTGATAAATTAACCTTTTGTATCAATAGAGCTAAGTGGGATGCTTAACGACATTATTGAGACTTGTGTTTGGTATTGAGACTCTTCTTTGATATTGAAAACATTGGATTGTATTCTTTACTATTAAAAACATGAATCAGCCTTTAACTTAAGATGGTGAACAATGTTATCTTTTTTTTCTTTTCGAATGGCACATACATTCCATGTCACCATTTTGATAATGACTTTCCGTATTTGATTTATTTGTCAGGAGCATTGATCGATAAATCCAAATTTTGCACCTTTGAGTTCTTTTCCTCTGCCTTTAACTAGTTCATTTTTCAAGTGTTCAAATTGTGTCATGGTGTGTCTGCAAAAAGCATGTCTTAATAATCATGGCCTATTTCTTTCACAGTTCACCAACTTTTGTGGGAAACAATGAAATTAGGAATTAGACTGGCAGGTTCAATGCACTGCGGGTAAAGCTGCAGAAGCATTGTTACTTGAACAAAGAATTCTTGTGAGACAGTCACTGTCATTGAAAGAATTCAAAATAAAGTATGTATCAGAAGTAACAAAATAAAATCAGCCTAGTTAGGTTTTGCCAATCAGAGATCATAGGTCACACAACTAACTATGGCCAATGGGGGGAAAAAGCTACGTCAGCTGCGAATAGACACTGGAGGCTATTCACTTCATTATAATTTAGTCCTTCTGGGTCAGACAAAAGGGAACAAAGTTCCATCTTTATAACTCATTCATTGAGACGGTTTATCTAGATAAAAAAGCTAACCGATTTTGAATTCAAAACAAATGCACAAGATATATTTGAATCTGTAATGATATCACATTTTATAAGGCGATACAGTGAAACTCCTCTACAACGAAATCTACATTGGCGAAAATACCCCCTAGTGTGAAAATATTTTCATGCATGAAAAGTCATTCCCCCTTTTCTGCTCCCCCTACAACGAAAAGTCCTCCTGTTCCGTTACATGAAATCTTTTTCTCTGCTCTTGCCTCGCGACAAGATTCACTACAAAGAAAACAAGCCTTCCCCAAAAGTCTAGTCCAATCTCAGCATGCCACAGCAACCTCTACTGCTTCGTCGGAAACGGCGATAGCAACCACCACACTGGTTTACACATGCACAGTAGTACAGGAAGTATTTGTTTCATGACGCAGCATGAACATTGCATTGCTAAAATGGCGACAAAACGGACCTTTGCATACCAAGGAGTTAAGAAAAGAAAATCTTTCACGCTTGAAGACAGGATAAAGGTAATAAAAATGAAAGGAGGAAGCAAAATAAAAGACATTATGCAAGAAATTGATGTAAGTGAAAGTAAATGCTGATCGTAAATTTAAAAATGTTTTTCCTTTTTTTTCTTTCTACACTGGCTATATGAAGTGTCAAATAAGTGTATGCTCATACTTATGCACTATTGGAATAACAATAAAACGTACACATATGTTTTTTTTTGTGTTCGTGTTTACGTCTGAGACATAATTTGCTACAGTGAAAAGTCCCCTGTTGTGAAAAAGTTCTTGCTCCAAAGATCATTTTGTTGTAGAGGAGTATCACTGTATCACACAAAGGGTGTTTTTTTTCTGTCAAGCTGTCATGGTGTGGTGATGTAAGGGGAAAAAAAGGTCATCACCTTATTTGACAGCAGTGCGATGTAAACGTCACGTTTCACACACCGTGGCACGCTTTGCCAGGCAAATGTCAAGTGGCTTTCCGTGCTGCCTGCAGGTTCCTTCACTCACATTCTCTCTTACTTCCTCACACGCGCTGCAACGAGCCCATCCCCCACCCATGCAGCCATCTTGGCACTCCCCTTGGGAGACTGATGCAGTGGCTGATTGTGGTGGAAGTTCCTCTGTCACCATTAGCTGAGGTGGAGGCACCTGTCAGAGGGCGCATTAGGAGGTTTTTTTTTCTGAACTCCACTTTGCCTCGCCAGTCATGAAGAAAATGGGTGGGTCAGCTGGCTACTCCTGTTATTCATCACTTGAGGTGAGATCTGGATGCTGTGAAACAAAATTTGACAGATACATTGCAGTAAAAATGAATGTTTACAGTGCTCAACGTCAATGAGTCTTCCCAAACAAATGTTACAAATCCTCGAGATTATTCTCATACGAAGTTTTTTCAATGACACAGCTCTTCAGTTAAAATTTGAAAGGCTCTGACTGCAATGGATTTCTAAGGTCCTGACAGCAAAATGTCAAACTGTAGAACAATAGCACACTTTGTTCAATATCACAGGATTTATTTGTACTTTTGCAAATATAATGTTATGCTTTACAAGAACACACACCTCATATCTGCCTGTGCCTTAAATTATAGTATTTTGATCCTACTAAAGACAACAGTGCCACCAAATTTGGGGGCTAAAAACACAGAAATGCCTTTAAAACCAAAATCAAAACATTTAATGAAACCATCCAATCTCAGTACTGCTCATTTTCTCTCGGGTAACAAATGTAGTGGCGCCTCTTCCGGCTTTGTTTGTCAGGGCGCAGGGTACAGCCTGAAGTGGTAATTTGCCAGCCATTTGCAGGCTTCAAATAGAGAAGCAACAATTCACCCCCACTTTCACACCTACTTATGAATCCTCAATTAACCTACGGTGGTTGTTTTTGGAATGTGGGTCCTCAGAGAAAACCCACACAGGCACAGAAAGAACATGCACCCTCCACAAAGAACTCTGAACTGTAAGGCAGATGTGGTAACCAGTCATCCGGTGTGCCTTAAAATAGTGCACAGAACACCAATAACTTCAATATCCACTAAACAGTGACAAACTGGTCAGTCCTAGATTTCAGTATGAATGTAGTATTTTGATGCCTGCAACTCAAGTAAAGCCTGCAAACAAGTTTTAGTAAAGCAATGCAGGCTTAAATTACAAGTAAGCAATGAGCAGGCAAATTAACTTTGCTTCACTTTCTTAATTGTAATTAACTTTCAGAGCAGTTAGAAAACATTTTGTTTATGTTTACCTTCAAGTGACTTCTCAGCAGCTGGATTGACACATTCCTTTACGACCAAAATGTTGCTCGATTGTTCCAAGATCCATATTATTCAGAGGGAACATGTATTTGCTCTTTATTGGGGTGTGAGTCATGCAGCTCTGCTGCATTGGGCGCTCAGTTCTGTTATTTTGCGAGTTCTGGTTCCTGAGTTCAGTCAGTCAAAGTTGGTCAAAGCTTGTGTTTCAGTTGCTTCCTAATTATCCCACTTTTATTAAAGCCACAGTCTGGCAACTTATGAGACACAACAGTTCCGAACTGCCGCCATTCTTTTGTTTTTTTATTCTATTTTCTGAGACAACTTTCTGAGCTTTTGATTAACCCAGGCTGCAAATATAGAATCAGTTAACCATTTCAGATAGACAGCATATCGTGGAAACAGCAAAAATGGAATAAAGCAATCCTTTGTGCCACGTGTATTCTCTGTGACGTGTCTACACACACATACACACATGTACCAACATAGTCCTGTACTCTCACACATAGAACAGTGAGAGCAAAGAATACGTACACTGACATGAACAAGGCTAAAAAGGTAGAAATAATTTGACGAGTTGTCATTGTGGATGTCTTTTAAAAGCGGATGAACATGAGCATGAAAATGAATAAGTGCATGGTTTGTGGGTCCGTCTACTACCAAAACAAAAGGACAGAAACATTAGTGAGATTTTAGACAACTCTCTCCCCATCGATTTTGGTCTATGATGCAAGGTGACATGAGAACCACAGAAACAATATTGAGGGCCAAAACAACTGTTCAGGCACATGGTATTTCTTGGCCGTTAATTGTGTTTGGGGTAATCTTTATTTCTGGGCTGGAAATCGCCCCCTTCTCCTCCCTGAATAGTGGCTTTCCTCCACAACTCAGGTGACCAATCAGTGCAGGGGAGAGTGGTCTGATTGGTAATTGTTTTCAGGAGTGCCACCAGCTACAGTGATTTTACCACCACACTTTAAAGGTGTTTTCGACGCTGAAATTACCTTTTTGTTTGTTTGTTTTTGCTGATGAACTGTATGAACGAGTATCTACTAATGCTGTCTACATGTCAGGGGCAGGGAACTTTGGTTCCTCGAGAGCCATATCCAACCTGTTTTCGATTTTTCCCGGCTCCCAGCAGACCTGATTCAATCAATCCTGATCGTTTCAGGTTTCTCCAGAGCTTGCTTATGAGCTGACAGTTTGAATCACATGTGTTGAAGTCGAGAAAGATCTAAAATAGGCAAGTGATGGCTCTCGAGGAATGGCTGTTCCCTACCCCTGCTATCTGCCCTAGTCATTATTTTAACATTTTAGTGCATAATTGTTGAAAAATTAAATTTGGGGCAAAAATGGTTAGTGTGGTGCCATCCTCAGGTTACACTGCACTGCATGTGAATTTGGATTTTTGTCCGCTGATGCGACTAGCAGGGAATCTTGATGCCACTTTTGGAATCTTGACGTTGTCTCTCTGAGACTGTGGGGCAGGGGTGGCGAACTCCAGTTCCTCGAAAGCCATATCTTGCCTGTTTTTGAACCCTCTCTACTCCAAAACACTTCATTTAATTGGTCATGATCATTTCAGCCCTCTACACAGCTTGCTGAGGGGCTAAGGTAGCGAGCATTTTAGAAAGTGCGTTACAATTGGTTCATGGCTGCGCATCTACAAGGTTAAACTAGCTGACAAGGAATAAGATAAATATTCTTTGAACAAGGAGTTTTGGAGTGTTTAAAAAAAAAAAAGACACCTCGAGAGGAATATTTCCTTAATTTGACTTCACAAAAACCCGACAAAATATAGCCACTTGGAGTACTACACGAGCTGTATCTACACTGAGAAAAGCTTTTAAGTATGGTGTACGTCATATACTGTACTTGTCATCTTGGTAATAAACAATCCAAAACAATCTCCGATAGTGATAATTAATGCACAGCTCACTTTTTTTGTTGTTCATGACGGTCGCTATGCTCGGTGAATGACGAGGCGGGGAGTGCGCGCCTGATATTTCGAGCAGAAAAGGGAGCTTAAGTACACTGGTAAGGGAGTGGTGTTTCGCTCCATTACACTATTGGTCAGTGTCTAGACCAAAAATGTGGGGCCATATAAGGCATGTCATACTATGCGGGGAAAAAAAAACTAAGCAAAAATTCTGACATGCCAGACTTTGTAATAATAATAATAATAATAATAATAATACATTTTATTTGTAAGCGCCTTTCAAGACACCCAAGGACACTTTACAATCAGGAACAAAACAATAAAACACAATACGTGTCTTGCATGTGAGGCGTCCTAGTTGCCAGATCGACACAGGGCTAATGCTATGCTGGTTTACATTAAGATATATCATTGTGAGGCAGCCATTTGCCTTGACTGGTTGAGCTGAGATGGATTGAGAGAGGGAATGGTCATGCCAACGTGTGTTGGAATTCATGAAATTCAAGGTAGGAAGGCAAGGAAAAAAAATAATGCCTGATTTCTAACAAGCAACATTACAGGCAATAAGTCAGCAGCCAATGCACTGTAATTGCTCTTGAAATTGAAAATTAGCAAATCATTCGGGAGGCCACAGTAAACATTATGGGATCAGCAAATATTCTAATGATCTGCAAAAGGTTACCTACCTGCTCAGGTTGCTACTGTAGCTTTCTGATTTATCCACCAAAGACAATTTTATTGTCTTTTACTGGCTTCTAATTTTGCACGTTGCATTTGTACCATAATGTCAGCATTTAATTCACCCAGTAAAATCAAGGAATGAGTAAATCTCATTCTGGCACCCTTGAGCATGGCACTTTGGATCCAGCTGTATGCACAGGAACAGGAGTCCTTGCACAATGCTCTCTGCCATGAATGCAAATCAGCATGTTGCTGAAGCAGCACTAAGATACCTTCTTCAGGCCATAAAGCGACAAGGATACAGTTTACCGTCTGTCAAATCTGGATCGGACAGCCATTATTTGCAACTTAGTCACGAGAGCAGATTGTTTTTTGCACCATTGGCAAACAGTACTAAAACATGGCAATCATAAATCTATTTGCAGCTTTGCAGTTATTATGAGAGATTACTCGTATCAACACTGCTGAAAACAATAAGAGGCAACACAACTGCAACTCCGGGGTAATCACAGTCATGAGATAGGCCTTCTTTGACCACTACACATACTGTATCACTTCTATTACAATTGGGATCTCACTAGACCTTTAATTGATCTATAGATGAATTCTCTGTATGACTACTTCCTGCTTTTAAAGAAGTATTTGTAATAAGCCACATTTCCATTCATAACATTTGATTCATTTATTTGATTGTCAGCTTTGCAAAAAGCCAGCAGGAAAGAAAAGCTTGCTATGTGGTTTGGCGTGAGGGTAATCCTTGGCCTCCTTCAAATTATCAGGCCGGAATCACTCACACTACAGTTACTCATTATGAAAAGACCACTAAGATCTCACAATATTTGCAACCGGGAATATTAAAACATAACTTTAGAGAGATGTTCGGTTTGTTCTTCAAAAGGAAAACAAAAGAAAAGAGACAAGGTTCATGTAGAGGAACAAAATCACTGCAGCACTGGGACCTTGTTACAAAGAATGACACACCAGCAGAAATTCAAGTGA
The DNA here is from genome assembly GCA_018466805.1 of Hippocampus abdominalis. NCBI lineage: Eukaryota > Metazoa > Chordata > Actinopteri > Syngnathiformes > Syngnathidae > Hippocampus > Hippocampus abdominalis. The sequence goes on along the minus strand of CM031694.1, from coordinate 4,583,860 downwards.
AACAAAATGCATTGAAACTAACTTCAAACAGATGAGCAGGGAAGGAGGTGGTTGACTGACATGAAGAGCATTTATGGCAGATGATGAAACTAATGAGACCAATTCAGTGACACAGCAAATAAAGCATTAACGATCCCCAAAAGGAACCCACCCTACCCACTTTCTTGTTGTTGAGTGAAGGGAGTGCTGTGTCAGTAAAGCTGGATTTACACAGCTGGTCTGAATGCCCAATTCCATTTTAATGCCGAATGTTCTAAAAAAAAAGGAAAAAAAAGACATGGGTCTCACTGTTCAAACAGACTGAATTTGAGCAAAAATACTCGATGGATAATTGCGATTTATGTTTGACATCAGGCTGCTTCTGCCAATGTTGTAATGCGTTGCTCCTCACTCATGGGCTGTTTAAAATAGCATACAAGTCCAAAGTTAGCCAAAGGCTTACGACTTGAGTCCACCCCGATCACTGTAAGTTTTAATCAATCAATATCAGAAGCACAACGTGAATCTTCACTGTCAGATTATTATGTCCATTCATGCACAATTTAATCCGCCATAGAATAACAAACGTCTATACTGTGATGTTACACTGTTAGTGTCGTAATACTTGGAATTAACTTGTTTTTAATTGAGTCCTTGAAGGTATGTCTCATAAAAATAGCTAGTGGCACTAAAAAGTGTGGGAACGCTGATGGAGGTTAGTAGCCGATAAAGTGTTCCAATACTTCACTACAACGCTTGTCAGACTTCACTCATTAATCACTAATCGGGTAAAGTGCATGCTACAAACCACACAAAATAGCATGCAGTATAACAATCCTTCCCCAAAGAGTGATTGGACGCTTCCAGCTATTCGGTGACGAACAAAATACATAAAAGCAATTGGTTTGCTAAAAGAATGGACTTCAAATAAAAGAGAATTTTGGAACAAGGGCAGCACCAGGACAATACATCCATCCATTTTTCTGATCCGCTTGGGGTCGTGGGGCGTGCTGGAGCCTATTCCAGCTGTCTTCAGGCAATAGGCGGGGTACATCCTGAATCGACGAACAACCATCCGCTCTCACATTCACACCGAGGGACAATTTAGAGTCTTCCATTAACCCGCCAAGCATGTTTTTGGAAGGTGGTATTAAACCGGACGACCCAGAGAAAACCGTGGGCACGGCGAGAGCAGGCAAACTCCACACAGGAAGGCCGAGTCGTAATCGAACCCTCTAACACATGGAAGCTAGTGCCCTACCATCACCCCCTCCTTCTCGGCCATTGTCTGATAAGCCAGGACCGTCTCCATGAAATGACCTTGATGTAGCAGCTGCGGCCTAACACACCTACACAACCAGACAGTCACACGCGCATACACTCCCTTGTATCACCGCCTTCATTGTTCATGTCTTGTGACCTGTTGTAATTGTCATATGCTTGTGCAGGAGTTTTTTTTTGCCTAACTCAAACTATCCTCAAAATGAGGATAGTTCGAGCGTGGTTTTTTTTCTCCCCCTCTCCCTCCCTTGTGGTTTCTTCCGACTTCCGTTTGGCTGCCGCTGCTCAACCCGTTTGGTATTTTGTTGTTTTTGTGCCTGATTGTAAAGTGTCCTTGGGTGTCTTGAAAGGCGCTTATAAATAAAATGTATTATTATTATTAACTCCGCACTGTGAGGCCTAAGCACTGGGAGTATTTGCTTCGGAGTTAGCCTCCGCAGTATGACCATACATTAAAAATACTGTTTCAGCTCAACTGTCAAGAGCATAGCAGCAGGAGATACAAAATGGCAGCCAGGGTACATTGTTGCTGGTGAGGTGTTGTGGTCCTAGTTCATTAGCTGTGAGGCAAGAAGGAGGCTGCCTTCCTTATACAAGCCAGCACATAGTGAGAGAGAGGTGAGCACCAAGCTTAATAGGGGCGAGGAGAGGGTAATCGGCAACTAGTTGCGCCTGCGTGATGGGAATCCGTCACAGAGACCTGACTGGAGGCAGGTCGCCCTGTTACATATGTATGATGCAACCGTTAGCTTCCAACAGTCCTGCTCCTGACTCTACATGAGCATCTTTGTGACTTTTATGTGATTTATATAAAGTTTTCCTATAGATAAATATTGATTGTGAACTGCTGTGTTGTCGTGTCGATGTTTGGAGTTGCTTGGCGGGAATGTATTGGAAGATAAAGGTAAGTTTTTTTTTTGTTTGTTTGGTTGTTTTTTTTGGGTCATATCCTCAAATATGTGAAATGGTCTTATTTAATGCCACACATAAGACTCTTCGATGTGTGCAGGTGAGAGTTCTCGGAAGGGAAACTGTATGAACAGTTGTCCATGAATCTGCAAATCTGCAAAGTTGTTTTCCGTAACAGTTGTGTAACACATTCTGCAGTGTGAATGTCGTGAATGTTATATAGCGCCTTTTTTGTACATTATTTTGGGGCGTGATGGTGCGGATGAGGTCACCAAAATCACACTGAAGGCCCTCGTCACAAACTCACTACACTCCATTGCCAAATATGTCCTTTTCACTGCTGAATACAAAATAATAAAATACTGTAATACATCTGGATTTTCTTAGTGTATGACTACAACACCGGTGAACAAACAGCTTTATAATCATGTTTAACTGGGTCTCTCCTTACCCTCATGAAAAATCATGATGACGAGAATCAGTGAGTCTGATCCTCTGTTGATAGAAAACATGTTAAAGGTTGCAATATTGGTGCAGTATCAAGTCAATCATGACACTTGGCGTCATTGATTATTTCATACCAGTTGATTTTGAAAAAAAAAAAAGACTTAATATTTCCAGATGGATACGCATACTCAAAAAGTGGGGGTGGGGAGGGGGGACAAAAAACAAAAATGGTAAAATATGTGGGCATTTGTGATGAGAATCAAAATCGAATGAGATGCGGATGCATTAATCACAAGCTTCACTGTGGAAACAACAAATAGCACCAGTTGGCACCAAGTCAGGGTCAGCAGACCCGATGTCTCAATTTCTGTATCAAAGCATATGTGTCAGCATGTCAGGTTTAATCGATGGATAGCATCCCAGATTGTTTGGAAAGGAAGCTCAGCAGAAGATGAGCCTTTGCAAAAAATTTAATTCAGAGCAGTATCAAGTCTCTGAGTTGGAAAGGAGAGTCCAACTACTGCAGTTACACACAAAAATTGTGTTTGTTTCTTTTATGATTATTGATATATTAATTTCATTAACAGAGGAGTACCAACAATGTTGTCAATCTGTAGAAATGAATAAATATGCATCAGTTACCAGGTGTCCTGATTAATGAGAACCCATTTTGTCATGCCTAAGCAAGCATTGGTCGCCATTTTGCGGAATAAATATGAAATAACGCCAACATTTCTGAAAAGTATTACCATATTTTCCGGACTATAAGTCGCCGTTTTTTTTTCATAGTTTGGCCGGGGGTGCGACTTATACTCTGGAGCGATTTATGGGTAAAAATATTAACACATTATTACATCATTTCACATGTTATTTTTACATTAAACCACAAGAGGGCGCTCTCGGCCTGTGATGATAAATTGACAATGAGTCTGATGTAAGCGACGCAGAAGAGGAAACGGTGCATTGTCTACCTCCCGAGTTGGGGGAGTTGTTTAAAAGTGACACTGAAGATGAAGATTTCATTGGATTTAGTGATTTGGAGTGAAACCGATAGTTTGGTCAACTTGTTAGCATGTTCTTTATAATAAGAATAAGAATAAGAAAACCTTTATTTGTCCCGCACTGGGGAAATTTGCAGTCTTCAGCAGCAGAAATGGAGGGGGAAGGGGGTGGTTTAAAAAGAAAAACAAAGTATTGCATGCACAAATAAATGTTCCAGAACAAAATAGAGCTGTACACAGTACAGAATGCAAGATAAAAAATACAAATACAAAATATAAGGTGGCTGTGCTATTTACAATGTATGGATGGGTTGAGTCCGTTTTTTTTTTTTTCTTTCATGTGTGTTTATTGAGCAGCCTGACAGCAGTCGGTAAGAATGAGCGGCGATATCGCTCCTTCTTGCAGCGCGGGTGTAGTAGTCTCTGGCTGAAGGAGCTGCCCAGTGCTGTCAGGGTGGGCTGGAGGGGGTGGGAGGGACTGTCCATCATAGCTTTTAGTTTTGATAGCATGTATCTTGTATCATTATGCTAGAGGTATCTGAATAACTCTTAATATGTTACGTCGTTACTGACATTACCAGGCATGTCAGTCATGTAACGTTAGTATACCGTACACTTATTCAGCCTGTTGTTCTCTATTTTATTTTTATTTTAAATTGCCTTTCAAGATGACATGTATGTTTTTGGTGGTGGATTTTATCAAATATATTTCCCAAAAAGATACTCCAGTGCGACTTATATGTTTTTTCCTTCTTTATTATGCATTTTTGGGCTGGTGCGACTTATAATCGGGAGCGACGTATAAGCCGAAAAATACAGTATGTGAATATATGTACATTTAAAAATTGTGCAAAGTAGGAATCAAGCAACATGGAGGCAGAAATTATGACATGCAGCAAATGAAGCGCAAAACCCACAATGTCCCACCCCCTTCCTCTTTCACCTGTAGCACACCTATTGCATTGTTTGGGTTTAATTAAGTCTCAGCTTTTAAAATAAACTTGTGATACCTGTAGCAGAACTGAATTGTTTTGCGGTACATGCCACAGAAAAAAAAGAAAAGAAATTGTAGCATCTTAGTTGTATGTGGATTAATTCTAGCTCCCCGACAAATGCTCTTATGCATTTCATTCGAAAGTTTGCGGCTGGGTAAGGAAGGGTTTGAGCATCATGTATTTCAAATATGGTGGTTTCTATTTCTGAGTGTCTACTGCTTTTTTTTTTTTTTTGCACAATGCTTTGCAAATGTGCATGTGATTCAACCTAGACACCTGACGGGTGTCGCTCTCCAATTTTTACTTCAGTCACGCTAAAGGTGTGTGCATGAGCAAGTGCGTGGGTACGTGCTTGTGTGTGCGCATATGCGTCTGTGCGTGTTTGTGTGCCAGTGTGCTGGGAGGAGAAAGAGGAGGGTGTATTCAAAAGCCAAGGCTGGGCATGTCAAGGAGATTTATGCGCCTCTATTGTCTCCAGCGCTCATCAGAACACGTTTGTCTGCAGAAAATGACAGAGCTTGCACTTTTCATTATGTATGTTTGCCAGCGGGTTGTATTCCACACCCCTTCCAGCCGAACGCCACCAGCATCTCAGCATGTTTCAGAAGAGAATTGCATCTATTTGAGTCTGTGTTTGAAGGGAATTAGTAATGTTCCTGCTTGGCATTGTATTGTATGCATTCAAACCTTATTTGTTTAAACAGTTTGATATTCATGTCTTCTGAATATACTATAATACAATAATTGATACTTCATGTCTTGCCCAAAATCAATACGGTGACTGTGGATTTCTCTGGGGACTGTATCGATTGTTCATAGAGTTTGTGTAAAATTAGCATGGCCAGCTTCAGAAGCAGAGTATCTTTATTCTGCGCGTCCATCAAAATAAGAATCAAAAAAGGTGTTTTTGCAAATAAAATGAGTAGAATATAGGACACAATCAAGGGCTTAAAGTTTTTCAAGTGCCCCCACCCATACATATTGATTCGAAGGGCAACTAGAATCTTGCATCTCCTAAAATTATTTGATTGAGGCTATTGATCTTGAACCCAAACTTCAGTGACTGAACACTGAACTAAGCAGTGACCTAACCAATTGGACAAAAGATTATTGGAGAAAGCATGGTGGTGACAGTTGCTGTCTCCGCTAGGTCCAAAATGTTGGTTTGCATAGGAAAATAATTTTGTTTGCATTATGTAAGTGGTCAGAGTACTGCGGCAGAAACATGAAGTGCCTTTTTTTATGTTAAAAACAACCGAGCTCAGCCAACTGAAACAAATTAAATATGTGCATATTGTTTTTAGCTTCAGGTGATCATAACTAACGGATTTATGTGCATATTAATGATAGCAGTTGCATAAAATGTCATTTCAATGTTCTGATTATGGAATCAAAATGACTTCATAGAGTGTTCATCAACACGTTACTTGAAACTGTGCTCCCTGCTTCTACTGCAGATCACAAGTGTCATTTGCGAACGTCATATGGTCCATGAGGATGTCAGTCTGACTTCCTCTGTCAGCCTATTCATTAGTATTTTAATGAGGAAGGGGCTTAGAGCTGACTCCTGATGCAGTCCCACCTCAACCTTTAACTCTACTGTCACACCTAAAGCGGACCTCAACACTGTTCTAAAATACCAGATTCCGGACTTCCTCATGTGGTACCATGGTTCCTCTCTGGGTACCGTGTCCTAGGTTTTCTAGAGCAAGCTCCCTCTGACCTTCCCTATTTCTACATCAACACCCTCGAGGTAAATAAAGCAAGTCGTTGTGTGACATTCCACCTTGATTCTTCTAATGTTCCCATAACTCTGCAAATCACCTTTGTTCTTAAAAAATGGGCACCAGCAAGATTCTCTTCTGTTCCTCGGGCATTTTCTCAGCCTCTAGAATTTTATTAAACAAACAAAAACTCCACAGCCATCTCGTCTAGCTGCTTCGAATAGCTCTACAGGTATCAGGACCAACTGACTTTCCAGTTTTCTTTGTTTGTAGTGCCTTTCCAAGCTTCTTTACTCATGTTAATTCAATTTAAAGACGCCATATGCACAGTAAAAAGACAACAGTATCACAGAGCAATGAAAATCTTACTTTGCTCCTCTCTACATACTAGTCTTAAACAAGCAAGCAAGATTTTTGAAAGCCTACAGGTCAAATTAAGTCCCAAAACGCACTACAACGGCTTCATTTCAGGGAGGTAACCGTAATAGTCTATGAATGATATCAATGCAAAAAATAATCATGCGCATGTGTCAATCGTCTTGGGAAACAAGATCAAGCAATTGTGCAGGGGATGCAAACAAAGCAATGGCCTCAGCAGCCGGTCGCTCAACAACCATTTGATCAAAGGTTCAGCTTTAATAGAAATATTCTTTGATGATAACACAACAGCAACGCAGCCAAACTTTTTGACAGGGATTGTCATGCTTTTTTTTTTTTTGGAGTCAATGAAATTTACAACCCTTGCAAAATTTTCTTAGTTTTTCGACACCTCCGTTCCAGAAGACTGTTCGAAAACCGAATTTTTCGAAAACCGAAACCATGTTTCCCATTGGAATCAATGTAAAAATGTTTAATCCGTTCCAAGTCAAGAAAACAACTTTTTAAACCACTTTTTTTGTTTTACAATTTCACACCATAAACTGTACACATGTAATAGGAGAGCAGGTAATATGTAAAATACTGTACAAACAAACTGTAATATGTTTTATTTTCACCAATTTTAACATTAACATAGTAACATAAAAATTGAAGGAACATCTCTCTCTCTCTCTGTCGTGGGGCCTATCCCAGCTGTCATCAGGCAGTAGGCGGGGCATCTCGGCATCCCGAACTCCTTCGCCAACACAGACACACACACACCTGACTCATATTTCGCGATCAAATGTTTCTTAAATTCTATAGTTTTGCGCACTATTTTCCTCTTTTCTTCACCAGGTTTACCACTTCCACTTGCTTTCTTTGGTGCCATGATTAGGGGCTGATTCACGATGCAAAAATAACAGTCCGATATTACGTAGTTCTCACCAAACACATCTGCTTTTTAAAAAAAAAATATCTTTATTGAACAATCAAACTCGTCTGCTCACAATGGACGCTATACGAGGAAGCTGTTTCTGTTTGATTATTGCATACTAATGAGACACCGGACACCAGAGTGTTGATTATGTGCCCCTGTATTGGAAACTGCCGGCCGTAAACAAACGCACGCACTTCCCCCGTGCTGCTGGGGCAAACCATTCTGAAAAGAGGGGGCTTTCACTCCCCCTAACAGAAGCGTCTCACCAAACACATCTGCTTTTTAAAAAAAAATCTTTATTGAACAATACAAAAATGTCTGCTCACAATGGACGCTAAACAGGAAGCGAAGCCGAGAGGAGTGAAGTGGCGCATTCAAGTGCGCTCAGTTAGTTCGAGAACCGACATTTTTGTTCAAAAACCGAATTGTACGAGAACCGAGACGTTCGAAAACCAAGGTTTGACTGTAGGTATATAAAATGCTAATTCGTCAAGAATAAAAAAAAAAAAAACATGAGATCACAAGTAGCCTTTTAACACAGCTCAAAATTTAGCTCAGCTTAATCATGTTTCCTCTGTTCATCCTTGAGAGCTTCTTGCAGTTTAATTGGAGTCCACCAGTGTTAAATTCAGTTGATTAGATATGATTTACAAAGGCAAACGCCTGTCTCTATAAGGTCCCACAGGTGACAGTGAATGTCAGGGCACAAACCAACCATGAAGTCAAAGGAATCGTCTGTAGACATCTGAGACAGGGTTGTCTCGAGGCACACATCTAGGGAGGGGTACAGAAACATTTTGAAGGTTCTAATGAGCTCAGTGGCCTCTATCATCCGTAAATGAAAGATATTCTAAACAAGCAAGACTCTTCCTTGAGCTGGCCACCTGTTCAAACTGAGGAATTGTGGGCCTTAAGAGTGGTTCACACGACAATATGATTAGCCTGATTTTAGCCCCAAATTCCCCCACTCGTTATTGTATCGTGGCTCCATAGATAATCTTCTCAGATATTCGTGCCATGTGTGGTGTGTATAATCTGATCTTAACCACTTGAAAGGGCATATGGGACATCCCGATCCCAAATGGGCAATATTCAAGATGTATCGGCCAGACTTTTCACTGTGTGTGGTCTGCCCCCCACCCCTCCAGTACTCAGGCTGTTGTCACGGACGGGGAGCCAATCAGAAAGTTTATGTCTAGCGGTCTCCACTCCTTTGACTCGCGCCTTTTGTTTTTGTTGGATATTTTCTGTTTAAAGCAAACCTCAATCTATCGCCATTGCCTCTCTTTCATCCACAGTAAGTTTACTTTGAAGTCACATTTAATCTCAAGCGTTTTTCCAAGATTTCTCGTTTGATCTGGGAATATTCATGTATGAATATGGTTCTGTGCCCTGCGATTGGTTGGCGGCCAGTTCAGTGTGGACCCCATCTACTGCGTGAAGACTGCTGAGATAGGCTCCAGCCAGTGGCGAATGCTGGTCTGTCAAGGAGGGGAAGCTCAATTTCGTCCTACATCCTAAAATGTGTCCCTTTATTTATATGTGGATTCCACTCTCCGTTCCTTTTCAAGAAAATTATCTGTGACCCTGTCATACCAACAAGGCGTCTTTTCCAGGGACTTAACTAGTGCCCTAAAACTACAGCAACTACAATAAAACCCACCAGAAATAAACAATGAATTTGTCACTAGTCGTTTTCAACAAATAGAGTGTCGCTCAGATGATTAGAAGAAGTCTCCAGTTCAACTCAGAACAGAATGAGAATTGAAAAATGCTCCCACGATGCCTACACCAAAAGATCGGTGATTGGCTGTCAATCAAAGAGAGATTCAGCCTCAGACAGAACATCCAATCATCATGCAGAAAAGCTGAGCGTCCAGGCCTGCCCATAAACGCCCACTGTCCATAGACTCCCAGAGACGCTGAGCGTCCAATGGGTGGGACAAAACCAGCATTTATCCAATGACTCGTCTAGTTTCAATGCATTCTACACTGAACTCTCTAGACGCCCAGTGTCCGCGCTGGAGACGCTCAGCGTCCACACAGTTTAAAGCACAGTGAAGCTGCGGGAATGACTGAGAAGAGAGTCGCGTCGTAACCAGTAATAAGAAGCTGATTCGGAACAAACGTTGACCGCGTTGTCGCGCATATTTAGTCAATGACATGTACACACAATTGTAGGTACACACATATATTTGACCATTTATTTTTTTTAGATTTTAGGGGAAGCTGAGCTTCCCTTGCAGTCGTAGAGCAATCGCCTCTGGCTCCAGCATACCCGCAACACTCATGAGGATAAGCGGCATGAAGTTTATTTTTCACCAGTATTAATATCAAACTTTCTGTTTGTGGGGGAAACTCATACTTTTGAGCTATTTGACTCCATCGACTGTCACAAGAATGAAATATAGCCAATCAAACTGACAAACAATAAAGCGGCAGTAAATAACACAAATATGTCAAACTCTTTGTAATTTTTTCGTAAAATAATTTCTAAAATCTTAAAAGTGAAAGGAATGGGAGTGCAAAAAGCAAGATAAACATCCTCGCTCGGTGTGGAATAATGTGCCGTACCTTAGGAGTTTTGACACTGATAGGAAAACATCACCATTTTGAATACTGGCAAGCATTCAAGGTTTGTGAACCCCTGGCTTGATTAAATTTCATACAGACAGTGTATACATCTTCCTCTTGCGCAGCAGTGTCTTTAGGGAAAGTGCGAATTCAATTGGGGTGGAGAAGTGCACTAAATTGCATTGTTATTGACAGAGAGGAGGCTGCATAGGAGGAAGATGTAGACGCATGAGTTTTCTAAAGTGTACTGTTATGATTAGTTACTGGTCGGACCACAAAAGATAGCCAGAGCATTGTATTACAAAGAAACAAGCAAACTGGTCCAACTAAAAACAACAGACAATTGCAGGAGAAAACAAAATGGAAAACCAAACTATGAAACAAAAAGGCAGGCAAAGTGGCCATGGCAGACCAAAGCTCTACATACTGGTTGTTTTCCTCCCTATTGCTCTTCTGCCTTTTGTCCGTGACATCTGCACAGTCATGGCCGACAACAAGGCATTCAGTCGTGGCACTCCAGTTGGAAGATGCATTTCCGAAGGGTAGCCATAGCTAGCTAGCTATAAATGTATGTTGCAATTGTACCAGATAACTAGTGGTGTGAATGAAGGCGCTCAAATTCTTACATAGCAGGTGAGTGGCGAGTTATTGACTCCAAAGTGTGACACACGGCAGGGTTTTAACACAAGTTGCGCTGTTGTGGGTGTGAGCACAAACAAATGTATTCCCAGCCAATATAAGCAGATCCTAGCAATCCTTTTAAAATTGTCATGCGAAAGGACACAGTCTCTGACATGGGTGGAAGCAGAAACCCATTTGCTGGAGTCCATGCAAGAGATTGAAGTGTGCAAAGTACATTCATAAGATACTGCAAGTAAACCTCCATGGGTGGATGATCCAAGTTGGCTCGGGTCATAACAGATTACTGCTGAGAAATGGGCAGTTGGAGATCATATGCCACATCACTACTTCATATCCCTGTATGACCGCCACCCCCACACCCCAAGACCTCCCCTATCACCATAGCTGTGCCATGTCCAGGGGGGTTATTGTAAAAATATAATAGAGATGATCACAATTAACATGTGCTCAATGATTTCTACAATTCAGATTATTATTGCATCCACCACACAAATCCACAGAATGCAGAATCTGTCTGCACCTTGATCACATTCACCAATATCATGTTACAGTCCATGCATCGACACTTAGACCTTGTTCCAGCAGACGTTGAATCCAGCCGACTTTCACCCACCAAATTGAGAGGTGTGCTGGCATGTCAAAGTAAATGCCCTCGGTACACATTGCAAGGTGCAGGGCCGTGTGTGTTTCAGTTGTCTAGGAGTTGATTGTGGTTGAATTTTAAGCCTTCATCCTTAATTGTTTCATCCACTTTGTGCAGAGCACTATTACCATTTGCAAACACAGAGCATGATGCCCACCACCACACTAATATTTCTCCTTACATCCATACATGTGTTTTGGTCTGCTTCTCTGTATGATGAGCAACCAACTCTATACCACATACTTTAAGTATAGGTTCCTTATAATAAATTGAAAGTTAGTCATGAAAAACAAAAGTGTTCCATCAATTTGAAATTCATGGCTGGCTTGCATCTCATGGTTTCATGGGTTCTTCCTGACCGAAGCTCATAACCCAGATGTATCTAAACTCAGTCCTCAAGGGCTGAAGTCCTGCCTGTTTTGCATCTCGCCCTGCCGAAAAACACACCTGATTCAAAGGATCAATCATCAACAAGCTCCGAAGAATAAAGATAATGATCCTGAAAATTTGATTTGGGTGTGTTGCAGCAGGGAGAGACGGAAAACAGGTGGGACATCGGCCCCCAAAGGACCGAGTTTGGACACCCCTGTCATAACCTATGCCCTTATATCTGAGTGTGACAGCATGACATTGACATTAAGCCTCAGATCTTGACTTCCCAGTAGTCATGACTTGTATTGTTGGGTGTGACTTATTTGTAGAGTTGTTTGAACTGACTTTGGAATCTGCAGAAATTGCTCGTCTTCCCTAACTTGTTTACATTCTCAATCATAGAGACTCACTGAGTTCCTTGGACTTCTCCATCGTTTGGTCAATCCAATGAGTGCTCTCAACAAATCATTTTAAGTCTAGATGAGAGAACCTATGATACCACTAAATAGAAGTTATTTGACCCTCTATGAATTACATAAAACTCTAACAAATTTAAACTTGTACATGTTTTGATTATTTTAAGTGTGTGTATTATACTATTAAATTATAGTTTTATAATTTGACCCCCAAAAATTAATAGTTTAAGGCTGTCATTAAAATCAGCCTCATTAATTGTGGTATTCTTGTGTATGTAAACTGACCACAACTGTGTCACAGCAAAGCTGTCTGTTTGAAATTATTCCACTCACTCCCACCTTGCACCCGACTTTGCAGCTGCTTTGTGTTGTTGCATCTATCAGAAAAAATTCAAGTCATGGTGCACGAACACTGAATGAGAACAGTATGAGTACGAATACATCAGGAGGCAAATGAGTCTCGATTAACTTTACTTTTAGCTATTCAACCGTAAAATACATTTTTGTTCCAATTTACCGCAGCTTGTCACAAGTTGTATCCTAATTAATAACATGTGACAATTATTCACAGGACATATCTTCTTTGCGTACGTTAATGACACAGTTAGATAACTGCAGCAAGGAAAGAAATAAAGAACTATCTGCACCAGATTTCTCGATCAGTATGCAGATCCGTGTACTTGACCCAAGCATCACATCAAAAAGCATCACAAATAATCAACCATCTGCCACTACTCAGAATCACAATTTATATCAAGGTAATGGTAATTGCAGAGGTTGCCATTCCGTGTGTATTGACAAACACGTTGTTTTTTGATGGCGTTCTAAATGAAAGAGGAGCGAATCAAAGTGTCCTTTCACCAGTGGATCGGAGACCTCATGCTCAAAATGTGCACGTCTGCTACAAGCTAAGTTTGAAAAGTAAACAAGAAACTGTAGAGTTCATTGACGAAAAAAAGCGATTGGATCACTTTTCCTGCAACAACCCAGACTGTCCAACAGCGCCAACATCTCTACTGAACAAAAGAAGGCTGTGAAAATGCTGCCCATTACAGGCGCAAAACACAAAAGTGCCCCGGGGCTGTCCAGCGGCAACAGTCAAATGGCGTCGACATTCCTCCTAATCGAAATCAGTGCTGACACACGTGTGTTGCCGTAAAGGAGACAACATCAAGCAAAGATTTTTCTCCTTCACAGAATGCCGTGGGCAAAACGCTGAAAACAGTCCACATCAGGTCCACACGAAGAACAGTAAACGCCATATTACAAAACAAAAGATCAAAACAACAAAAAGCAAAGCTCTCGAGGAGCTCTTGCCGATGGGTGCCAACATGGCGCCATCTTCTGACCATCGACTGACAAATGTTGGGAAAATGTTTAATAATGACGGACAAGAAACTGATGGAACTGAGATTTCGTCCATCAGTGTTGTAAGCATCACTAACCGGATCGCCAACCCTATCGGCCTATCACTGATGGATGCCCATTTTGCTGACGACTGAAAGAAACACCCCCGTTCTGTTTCGCATGTGTATGTTTGAATCGGCTTCATAGAGATAGAGAGGGCTGCATTGACTATATACCTGTATGTGTGGGAGTGAGTGCCCTCTACGTTGTAACGAGGTTCGACTGTACAAGGATGGATATTGCACTGAATTTACCATAATCACAGAAGGCATGGGACCTGTGGGCAATAAACCAGTACTTGTTCTCCTTTGCCCAGCACAAACACTTCTGACATTGTTTTAGGTTCAGGAATGGCTTGACTCATCTACATCTGTAGTCCATGTCATAACATCTGTATGTGTTGGTTCTTGATGGACTGACACCAGCCTCAGTCCAGTCCTTATGAAGCTTCCCCAGATTGCGGAATCATCGTTGCTTGACAATCCTCTCAAGGCTGCCGTCATCCCTTTCACTTGTGCATATTTTATGGCCATGTTTTCCCCTTCCTCTCAGCATTCAGCGTTCTGTGAGCATCAAGCTTCTTTAGCAATTTCTTTTGGAGACCTTTTCTACTCTCGGAGGGTGTCACAGTCGGTGACAATGTGGCTTTCCACACAACTATAAAGTCTTCCGCAACATTTCTCAAGCTTTTTGAACCAAATTGCGATCATTTAAAGGCTGAGGAAAACCTGTGAAGGTGTTCAGCATTAATTAGCTGACACGATTGGGAAATAGGGAGCCGACAAATTTGAATTTTGTTATCCATTATCCGTAACACTTATCCTCACGGTGGTTGCAGGCTTGCCTATCCTAGCTGACTTTGGGCAGTAGGAGGGATATACCCTGAACTGGTTGCCACCCAATTGCAGGGCACACACAGGAAAACACCCATTCACAATCACACCAAAGGAAATTTAAGATTGATCGTTAACCTGGCATACATGTATTTGCAATGTTGGAGGAAACCTGAATACCCGGAAAAAGCCCACGCAGGCACAAGGAGATCATGTAAACTCCAGGCAGGAAGGCCGGGGCCCGGAATTGACCAATTACCTCTGTGCTGTGAGGCGGACATGCTAACCAGTCGACCACCATGCCGCCTGGGATGTAAATTGTGTCCAATTTTAAGTAATTCAAAGGGAAGAACATTTTATATGCAATTGAAATCCATAAACCTTGTGTATTCAATCAAACAATTCTATGAGTGCACAATTATTAGTTGACATTCTCTGCAAGAACAACTTTGGTTGTCCTGACGTACTGCCACTGCCAAGGTAGCACAGCTCGTTGCTAGTAAAAGCAATGTACTCATGTTAAAAAAAAGAACAAAAAAAAAAAAGAACAAAAAAAAAAAGAGGTTTTATTTAATCTTGCTGGAAAATTCTTCATAAAGATAATGCAAATAATAAAATGAAGGCACTCACATTAAGACCAACGGTGAAATAGGACCACATGCTTCTCCCTGAAGCAAATTCACCTCAACACAGATGTATGTACTGATGCAAATGCCACCATCTTATCTGCACAACACCTGACTTACTGTCAGCGTTCAGACAAATCTTTTTCAGCATGACTCTGGACAGCTATTCAATACGGGTGTATTGAATGATGATGGAAGAATACTGCACAGCCTGAAATGGGATTTATTTGCGAAATATTGTAGTGAGTTGATGGACAGCATTCTTGAATACAATATTAATAATGTTATGGTGACCGCTGACTGTGTTTTATACACCGGAAAGAGCATCGCTTTGTGTGTTTGCTGCAGAGAGACTACTCACCATTACAGTGGAAAGTGTACCTCAAAACATGCTGGTGGGCTCCTTTTTTGATTCATTTCCATGACCATGCTCAAAACCATTTACTTGAATACTAATTCAATTTATATTCATTAAAATGACAATAATCCGATCCATGTGACTGACTGGCAATCAGTTCAGAGCGCATTTTGCCCAAAGTCAGCTGGGATAGGCTCAAGCAGCCTGCGATGATGAACAGGAGGAAGACAAAAAAAAAAAAAAATATTTGTGTAAAACAATAACTTTATATTATGAAAAACAATGCAAAGCAACAATGGCATTTGTTATTTTTGCCTTCTTCATTGGAAGTTCATCAGAGAAGGAGAACTTCTGCTTTCTGTGGATTTCATGAAGTCATTATAGTCCTCCAGCTTGTTGGGTGGATCCTCTTTTGACAGAAATCATTCAATCAATCAATGAGTCTACAGGCAATGTATTCATCAAAATAAAGTCATCACCAGACCAGGATAGTGGTATATTCTGTGACCTAGATATTTAAAAAAACAAAACATGCATAGGATTTAACAGAAGGAATATGAGCTTTCTTAACCAAAATAACTGACTAAAGAACCTCCTGTTAACCAATTTTATGGATAAAATATAGCCTGTTTAGTAGCTATAATTTATGGCACATAACGTGTGTGGAATTTGCATGTTCTCCCCATCCCTGTGTGGGTTTTCTCCGAGTACTCTGGTTTCCTCCCACTTTCCAAAAACATCCATGGCAGGTCAATGGAACTAAATTGCCCCTTGGTGTGACTGTGAGTGTGTATGGTAGTTTGTCTATGTGTGCGCTGTGAATAGCTGGCAACCCATTCAGGGTGTGCTGCCTCCTGTCCAAAGACTGCTGGGGTAGGCATGCCCGCACCCCACGTGAGGATAAACATTATGAATTTCTCATAGGATTATTTTTCACCAGTATTAATATCAAACTTATTAACTTGAATTCATGAGATTTATTTGTATGTTCTTTTTTTAACTTTCACTTTATTTTGGAAACCTCATTAAAATAAATACATGAGTGTAAATGAGAATAGAGAACACTGAGCTCCCACTGATGGTCAAAAATGTGGTAATCCAGTTCATATTAGCAGCAGGTACAGATTGGGTTTACAACGTGCAAGTTGTGGACACACACGCAGTCTTAGTATAAACAATAGTCTACATATACTGCATGCTAATGTTAGCTGGCTATTTACATTTGGCTTCAGCACGCTGAAGGCTTTGGCTCGGAGTGGGAGGGAGCACCGTCTTTGCACAATATCATCTGTTTGAAAATGTTACATTGAGGCCCATGTGTCAACCATGTGTACCGATGGGTAGCTTGTTGTTGAAAATGATCTTATGCTATCTGTTTTTTAAAGAAAAAAGTCAGAAGGGGTGATTGACGTCACATTCTCATGACTTTGCACACGTAATGACTAAATGCTGATCAATGTGGACGCATTGTTTTGTTTTTTTTCCGTTTGTTTGTTTTTTCCAACAATAAATGAATACTAACTAAGGTGGTTCGCACGTTGACCTCACAGTGCAGAGGTCGTGGGTTCCTGTGTGGGGCTTGCATGTTCTCCCTGGGCCTGCGTGGGTTTTCTCTGGGTACTCCGATTTCCTCCCACATTCCAAAAACATGCATGGCAGGTTGATTGAACACTCTAAATTGTCCCTAGGTGTGAGTGTGGACAGTTGTTCATCTCTGTGTGCCCTGCGATGGGCTGGCAACCGGTTCAGGGTGTCCCTCGCCTACCTGAAGACAGCTGGATAGGCTCCAGCACCGCCTGCGACCCTTGTGAGGATAAAGCGGATCAGAAAATGGATGGATGTATAAATATGAACTACAGTTGAGAGAACAGCATCAGATGAAGAAGATGTGTGCAATTAAAATACTTTGTATCACAAAGTTTTGACATCTTGGGTTGAATTCCTTTGTAATATCATTTAGGTAATATATGTGAAAATAAATGTGAACCAAAATTAAGAAGTCGGTTGTTTTTGAGAAGTTCCACTTAACTCTAATTAGCAGTTGTAGCAAACTGAGAGTACAACTACCAGTAAATTAAAATCTCTTTTTATTATCTTGACCTAATGAAGAAAGATGGCTGCTGTTCTTGCTTATGTTCAAGGTTTCTTTCTATTTGAAGAGATTTTTTCTTTCATCACTCTGGTCAAGTGCTCTCGCTCTCTCTTCCTCCCTCTCTCTTCGTCTGTCTGTCTATCTGTCTCTCTCTCTTTCTCTCTCTCTCTGTCTCCCTCTCTCTCTTGTGACTATGTTAAATCTTTTGTCGGAGTGGTGTCCTAAAACTCTCTTACTCTAATTGAAAAGTGTCATGTTCTAACTTTGTGACAGTTAGCATGTGAAATAAATTTAATTGTTGAATCCACTGGGTTGCTTGCAGCTTTAGTTGGTGGAATCAAGTTTTTCATAATCCCAAAGGCACAATGGTCCCACTCGCTGATATGAGGTCAGCTATTCATTAATTGTTCGACCAAAAAAGAACTTCTATCAACACTAACGTCAGTGAATATCTCCAGGGAGGAAGAAAACCACATTTAGATTCACAGTGTTTGCAGCAGCCCTTCACTGGTGGAACAAAGTTCATTGTCGCTTTTCTGGGAGGCAAATAGATTTAGGCCTCAGTGGTACTTTCCAAGGTACTACCCAATATTGTGGACATTCATTTACAGAAAGCCATTGAGGGCAGCGCTTGAGAGATGGAGGAATGAGCAACATTGGGATCAACGATGGCTGGAGAGTATCTGGACGGTGGCCAGGGTTAAGCGAGAGGTAGACAGAAAATAACTTGGTTTTTTTAGTAACTATCCCACAGTACTTCTGCAAGCGTACACGGCTTATGTAGGGGGAAATTCTGTGGCAGTGTATTCAAAGTTATTTCGTCAAAGCAGATTTGTAGTTGAATGCGGAGGTTGAAAATGACATTAATAGTTTTCATTCAATTTAGAAACTTCATCATCTCTTCTCCAAACACTTATTTTAAGACTTTGAAAAGCGACCAAACACTCCTGGAGGTACTGAGGACTAAGCACATGCTTAGAGGGGATCGAGCATGCTGCATTGAAGGTGCCTTTCTTTGGAATGAGATCCCGCTTAAGCCCCCTCAATCCATTTTTGAAAACTCGTCTGAAAACACATTGTTATTTTATGGCATTTGACTGAGCATGAGACTATTTGAGTGTTTAATGGTGTTTACTGTTTTTAGATTTTTTATTTTTTTTTGTATGTCTTATTTTTACTCCTTGTACAGCAGTTTCTATGCACTGATGATTGTTTGTAAAGTGCCCTATCAATAAAGTTGAGCTAAGTGTGTTTTGGGTCATTATCCTAAATGAGACCAAGCTTTCTGACACAAGGCAGCACATTTCTCTCAATAATACCTTGATAGCAGAGAGAAGCGTGTTGCTAGCAGTCAGTTGTGGAGAGAAAAAAAGTAAGAGACCTGATTATTTTGGATGATCGTTTTGAGGAAACCGTGAAAAAGACAGCAGCAACATGCAGGGTTGGGAGGACGAAGATAAGAGACAACATCTATGTTTCCTTTTTTTTTTTAATGTGTTGAACGCATTATAGCTCTGGGAACCCAAACAAGGTTAGCTCAGCATTCACTGGTCAAATACTTAAAGTTGGTTCTGCGCTTAGCTGAGAAGCCAATAAAGCCATAGATAAGACACCAAGCGGACCGTTTAAAACAGTGATCGTTATTTAAGCATAGCCATTAATTGATACGTGGAGTCATTTTCCAGCATCGATTCTGGAGTTAGAGTACGGTACTTTTCTGGTTGTGAGCATGTCCGCCATACAGGCATCGGATGTGCTCAACTAATGCACTGACAACTTCAAAAAGTGAAGCCTACCAAGTGCACAAAATGAATGCCTTTCATTCACCCATTTACAAACACGACCGTATTTCCACGTCCATACGCCACACCGTATTGAAAGACGTAGTATCAGTTACGAGTGCTATTTCTGTAATTAACACCTACACAAGACACATTGCAATATTGGACGCGGGGATGGTATAACAGCATGCATGCACGCTAGCCTATGTTTTTATAAAGGTAGCGGGAGCAAAACTGAGTTTGGTTGTACTTTACTGAGGCATTTAATAATGTACTCACATTATTTTTTGATAAATCCTCAATGTCAAATCCATCAAAGTCCTAGTCTTCTCTATCCAAAATGTACAACTGTGGGAGTTTAGAATCAAACACGCCAGGTTCCCTCGCGTCATTGTGAGAGTCAGTCTCGCTGCCGTGTGGCTCCTCAGAAATGATGCTGGCTTTTGCGTGAACTCGAACAACAGTGCAAGCAGGCACGTTAGACCAAGCGTCCAGAACCCATTCAAAAGTTGTGGCGTAACTCGGCCGGCGCTGCCTCTCAGTCTTAGTAAAGCTGTGTTCGCCATCACTCCCACGGCGCTCACTTTGGCCATTTTTTTATCCATTACCATGGCAACCAAGCACAACAGTAAAAGCAGACGTCACACTCCCCATTGTGGGTATCACTCCCATTCTAGTCCTCTTTTTTTCTCCAGTGTGGTTCACCAGGATGTCAAAAGTAAGCGGCACCTCATCCATGTTGGTGATGAGGTTTGGCTGAAGGTGTTCGTCGGCAATCTTTTTGTTGTATTTCAAAATGCAACGGATACTTGTCGCTCATCACTTGCCCAGGGCCCAAGCGGGTAAGCTAAGAATGTGGGGATTGGTTGAGAGAACAATCGGTAATGGGAGCCAAGTGAGTCCAGCATCGTGGCAGAATAAAGGATAAACTTATAGTCTTGAATGAATTGATCATGCATGTTTTTAGTAATGTGGGGGCATCTGCCTGACACACCTTAGGCTGCAATTGAGACGCAGACCAAAAGCCTCAGTTAATCACAAGCAGCTAAATTATGAATTGTTTGCACAAGTGATTGCCTAAATGATGGCGGGCTCGCCAACTCCGCCAAGTGGTACCTGTGTGAAATTCAATCTCAGTTTAGTTTGTGATCCCTCATTCCTCATCTTATCCCATTGTCGCACAAAAAAAATCCCTCAGAGCAATGATAAGATGCAGAAAGAAAAGGGAGGAGAGAGGATACTGCGATCCTGTCAGATTGATTCAGAGGGCAGAGCAAAATCTGTAACACGACAACTTCGATAACATTTGTGATTATGGCAATGGAAATGTGCCACCAGGAATTGATGTGTGTGGTACCCAAATAACAAGCTCCTGACCACCAAGATGGAGCCATTGTCAAGGAAAGTACCATGTCAAAACCTGCATGTGCTCAAATCACAATCTCAGCCCAATTTTTATTCTTTTTTTTGGGATTCTCAGACAGACATTATTTTAATGTCATTTCATTTATTTTACCTAATGTCTATAGATTTTCAGTATTCCTTCTTGACATGACAGGATCAAATTTTCATCACCCAAAGACAGTGGTTTGACCTGCTCTCACGTGACCTGCTCTCACGTGTTTTGACAGCTCATATAATTGTTCCTATAGTTATAGCTGGAAACACAGAAATTTGTATTTTCCAGTGCAATGCAGGAAAAAGGTAATCACAATAAACTCTGATGTGCAAGGAAAGCAACATCTCAAGTCAGAAGAACATCTTACCACAGAGAATATCTTGATTCAGACTTTCCTCTCTCTATGTCACCATTTACACATGACTGATGATGTATCGAGTGGCAAGCCACATTTCTATGGCAGCGTGACTTAAATCATCCTTTGGACAGAGCAAAAGAACCAGTGAATGTTTTATTTATTGATTTATTTTTATTTGGTCTTGTCCAAATTGTGAATTCTCAACTTAATAAAATAAGCCTTTAAAAAAAAAATATGTTTACCCACTCCGTCAGTAAGTCATCATCGAATGACAGTGTACTGTGATTAAATCATCCTAACATGATCCTAAATGTTTCAGCAGCAGTATTTTTTAATCACCAAAAAATGAATACCCTCATTATCAAAGCAAAGAAGCAAAAAACCCTTTTTTTACAATACACACTTCCAAACAACTCCAAACCTCTGCACTACGATATAGCACTTTGCCATCCTTGCCATATTTTCACGACCATACGGCACACAGTATTAAAAGGCGCAGTCTCAGGTCTTATATCGTGTATGTTGTGGACCAGTTATTATATACGGTAGTGCTATTTCTGTATTCATCACATACACAGGGTGCGCTTGATTATTGGACACGGGGATGGTCAAATGTATGCTTGCTGAAAAAAAAACATGCTGGCATGCATGCACGCTAGCGTGTTTGTTTTTAAAAAGGCAGCTGGAACAAAACTAAACATGGAAATACTTTATTGGAGTATTTAACAAAGTACACATGTTATTTTTTTATCAATACTCATCCATAAATCCATAAAAGTCCTCATCTTCTGTATCTGAAATGAACAGCTGGGCAAGTTCTCCATCGAACACGCCAGGTTCCCTCGCGTCATTGTCAGAGTCTCATTGCCGTGTAGCTTCTCAGAAATGATGCCGTCTTTTGCGAATGCTCCAACAACAGTGCAAGCATCCACAATTCATTCACAGATTGTGGAATAACTCACACGGCGCTGCCTCATAGTCTTATTAAAGCTGTGTTCGCCATCACTCCCATGCCCCTTGCAACTTCACTTTGAACACCGTGTTTACACCGATGTCCTGCGGTTGGAATTCCTTCTCCAAGCTTCCCAGAACGGTGGCAATCTCCGAGTTCATTTGCTGCACTTGTTTTTTCACAGCGGCTCTGAGATGGCCGTGCATGGAGTCACAGATCAACAAGGCCTGTGACGTGTGGAAAAAAATAAAAAATAAACATCATCTGGTATGTTTACAGACACCTCACTCAGCCATTCTCTCATTTCCCACTCGTCCATCCAGCTCTTTTAATTGGACTGAATGATGACTCTCACTGGAAGCTTTTATTTAGGCAGTTTCTTTCCATTACCATGGAAACCAAGTACACTTGTAAAAGCCGTCTTCTCCCACCTCGTTGTGTGTATCACGACCGTGATGGTCCCCTTCTTCTCAACAGTGTGGTTCACTGGGACGTCGAAAGTGAGTGGCATCGCGTCCATGTTGATGATGTGGTTAGGCTGGCTGTGTTTGCCAGCAATCTTTTTGTGTTTCAAAATGCAAAGTATGCTTATCCCTCATCAATTGCCGGAGCCCAAGTGAGTTAGCTAGAGATGAATGAATCGTTTGAGGGAACAGGAAGCCAAGTGAGGCCGGCAGAGCGGCAGAATAAAGGATTAACATCTCCAAGAAAGCGTTGTTTTCAATATTTGGTGCACTTTTTAGCTCAACAAATTAAGAGTGCTTAGAAGTAGTAGCCGGTAGAAAAAGTCACTTGACGGTCACTCGCGTCAGTGGTGAATTTAGAGATCTTTTCAGCTCAATTCTGATTTATTTTTTCACCATATCCGACACGTGTGAGATTATTTTCATACCCTAGGCCTCTTTTGTATGTGGATCTATCGAAATCGAATATTTATGTGTTGCGTCTACAGTACGAATGCCCAGCTGTACACATCCGACACATCATCAAAAGCCATAAATGGGCTCATTGCGGGCGGGAGAGAGTGGAGGAAGTGACAACAACTGATAATCATTCGTGAATCTGCATTGTTTGAACTAACAGTGTTGACTATACATTTGGAATACTTTGAAAAACCCTCGCTCAGAGCCAACATCTTTGACCCCTTTGTTAACTCCTAGCGACACATTCCACTTTGTTGAGCAAAGTCTTTTCAGAAGGGTGGCACTGGTTATCACTGCAACAATTTTTCTACCCTTTTTCACTTCCTGTGGGTGCAATGATCACTTGCCTCGCAAAAGTTTATTCTATTTATGCAGTAGAGTTTCCTAACAAATGTAAAAGGATTATCATGTGGGAATTCAGCGAAGTCACAGCATTTGCACAAATTGCAAGATCTTTAGATAAGGTCCAAATTGGAAATGGACCTGTCTGCCAGTGAGAAAGATGTGATTGACTTTAACTGCGCATGGCACTAATGAACAGAGTGAAATATAAAGATGTGACACCAGAGCTGAGGACAACAGAGGAGAAATGTAAGGATGAGGATAAGGACAAAAATCATGTGCTTCTCATTTACTACAATGAAAATCCTTGTCAGTGAGCTATTTGTGTTATCTGTATTTCTACATAGAAAATACAGGATTACCGAGGCTTAATAAAACATCTCAATGTTAACTCTGTTTTTTTTTTCATGAGAAAATAATGTGTGTTTGTCTAAAATGGAAGCATGAGCGGGAAGTCAGGATTAAAACCTGGAAACACTAATCCACTTTCTTGCAATTTGTAGCAACAGCTAATTCCCTAAATCATGTCAAATCTACCAGCTGGCCATGACCAGTCCTTCACACCATGAACCACTGAGTCACTCAATTAAAAAAAAAAAAAAAGTTGCTAAAAATAATAAACTCTAATTATTTAGCTGCAGAGATTAATCACATGCCTCATTTTGAGAACAGAGAAAATTGTGAAATCAAAGCACAGGTGTAAATGTTGACACAATGACAAAATGTTTCCTGCCTTGACCCCCCATACTTGCCCCAATGATTTCAGCAGAAGGAGCAGCATTTTGTTCATGTTGCAATCTATCCCTGCCACCTTCTTGTAAATAAACAATCACCACAGTAATTAGTAGTTGATAGAATATTTACAAAGCAATGGCCTAGCTCTTCATTGCTTTGTTGAGAAGCCAAACAATAGCTGTAGGCTCCGTAATTCTCGATGGGCTGTATACTCTGCAACTGGCCCTTTAAAATGATGTCACATCATTTCGGTTGCTGTGTCCGCAACAACTAGCTCAGCCCTATAGCTTCCATAGATGTTCTCCCTGTCTTCATCACAGCGCACGATCAGCATTATTCACTGTTCCGTATAGTCAAGCTCGCAAAATATACATGGGAATGCTTCAGATTCTCTAAAGGAAAAAAAAGAAAGCAGGGTGCATCATTATTTCGGCAAACGGCCACCTCGAACTCCCACCACCTACAGACTTTTGTGTTCAGGCAGTGTGCAGTGTCCTATCTAAAGGGGAGGGAAGAATGCTGTATGAAACCAAAAATGGCCTCCCAAAAATGGCCACAAGATACAGGAGCCGGACCCCATGAACAAAGGAGAGGCAAGACACCTCATTCTAGCAAGTCTCCAGTCGCGCTTGCCTGCAAAATAAATGAATGGCTGCAATCCATTCTATTAATCTAGGTTAAGAGATAAAATTGGGCTTCATCAAGATCCAGAATTCCTTCTGGGTTAAACAAACCAAAAATGAAACTGGAATAGCACTCGGTGGAGTGCAGACCTCCAGCAGGGCTGGACAATCGGAAACAATCTGTCTGATCTGCAACATCCGACTGTTCCAATCGGCTTAAGCCGCCTCGGGCAGCCTCGATACAAGTGGACTCTGAAGGACTTTTCACACTGCATTTATTAACGTGCAGCGGGCCGTCAGTGAACCCATTGATTGAGGACATCACACAACATTGTGTCAAGGCAAGATAAGCGTTCGCCGCAACGCGCCTTGCCCTCAAGTTCAACAATTGTTCAACAAACAATTCGAATCGGTGTCACAAGAAGGCACATCCAATAGGACATAATCTGGTGGTGTGATTTCAGAGTGCTAGCAGCAGTAGCCTAAACAGTGGAAAAATACCCCTGTTACTTCCTGAACATTATCACGTTAGAATCATGTTAAAAGAAATTGTGGCAACTCGACGATCCAGTCTTGGATCGTTTTGGTCACAGCTATTAACCATTAGCATTCCAACAGCTGATACCCCTTGAATCATTGCTTTTGGTGGACCTCGAGAAGCCATCCATCCATTTTCTGACCCACTTATTTATGGAGAGAACGTTGACTCGTTCACATCCACAAATATATTTGGCATATTTACGTGTTGTCATGTTTCGGTTTGTGACCAACGTGTGGCACTGTGGGGCTTTTCCCTGCAGCTGCACACTTGTTGGTCATTAAGCAATTATGGCTTTAAAAGGACTCCCAGCCCGACCAGTCATGGTCGGGTCATTGTTTGCTTGTTAGCTGCTGTCAGGTTTGTTTGTCATGTTTAAGTCATGTTTAGGTCATTATTATCTTGAGTCATTATTTTTGTTTGATACTTTGGACTTCGATTAGGATTGAGTTTTGTAATTTTTTCAATACACGTCTTCAAATACACCCTGCTCCTCTCTCTTGCCTGCTTTTTGGGGTCCACCACCACCTCGCAAACGTGACACGTGTTTTTCCGATCCACACTACAAGATGGATTTTCCTTTTTAAATTTTATGTGTGCATTGATGACTTATCATTTATGAATATTCATTTCTGCTTGTGACGTGTCGAATGTGCTTTCGTGGATAGGTGGTCATGTGCATTTATTTCTGACACAACATATATATGTATATATATATATATATATATGTATATATATATATGTATATATATACATATATATATATATATATATAGAAGCAAAATGTATCATTTAACGTGATAACATTATTATTATTATTATGACCTTAAAACATGAAGGTCATCACATTAAATTTTATATTGACCTTTTTTTTTTTTGGTATGGTAGCAATATGCGTCTGTACTATTAGACTCATGTGTAAAAAGTCAGAAAAAAAAGAACTCTCACACGTAACCCTGATGTGGTTGCAAAGCATCATGGAGATCTACTGGGAAATTATCAGTGAGGCTAAGGACCATTTATTACATTTCATGAAGACGTGCTAATCTACTAGAGAAGCATCTTCACCTTTTCAGTAATGACTCATGAGATGCGGCCAAGAAGGCTTGACTAATTTGCATGAGTTAATAGATTTCGTGCTCTTACTTTGGTAATATTCAATGACAGAGAAGTACAGGACACACTCCTTTTGCATCATTTTGGTAGCGGTCTCCATTCATTTTGAACACCTGGTAGAGAAATGTCTCACTTCACAAACACCCTCCTTTGTGTTACATTCTCCATCATGCAATCTTCAATTTCTGGTTCGGCAGAAGAAACGGCATGCAACAAAACATGAGCACTAATGACGATAAGATGCGTGACTTGCTTGAAGGTTATATCACTCTCTACCTCTCTCACTCTCCTCCTTTTCTTACCATGACATTGCATGACAAATTACATTTCCTTAATGAACAAGTTACACGCTCTGCTAGCAGCATAAGCAATCAAGGCTAATTTGGGTCTTAGAAAGTACAGAGAAATCCCCCACCATTTTTCCCCTCTTGCAATTCTCTTACTTGACGGTGTTCCCATTAATTTTCCCAAAGAGGCCTGCCAGATGGGATAGCACATGACTCATTCATCACGGCGTCATGCCCAGTGTTACCGCACATTGGTGACCAGAAAAGGTCAAACAACAAAATTTGGTGTTCTGCACCCTAAAGTGTGCCCATTCAGCATTTTAATTAACAAGTCCTGATGGATGAAAAATGAATAAGCCCGGTGTCATTAAAAAGGGGTTGCTTGAGGAGTTCAGTGCACAGACATAATGATAATGTAGTGAGTGCAATGAAATAGCACACTGCTAATGATGGGAGCAGAGTGGCTAAATGGCAAAGCAAACAATCTGTGACAAGCTTGATAAATGTTACACCGCTGTCACATAAAATGAATGTTTTCCTGTTATTCGGCACCACAAAGGGGCTTTTTAATAGAGAGACATTTAAAGGTTTAACACAACAAATTCTGACAATTCTACAGCACACGAATGAAAAAGTACAACCCCATGCACGCCACGAAAAGGCGAGAGGACAGCGGCGTTGTCCTTTTGGAAGGTAACCTGATGTACAGTTCAGCAGCCATATGCTTTTTTTTTTTTTTTTAATTATTTTAATTAAATTGTAAACCCTTACCCAAACATAAAGAAATGTGCTCATTATTCTACGGCTTGTTTTTAATCATACTTAAAAGCTGTGGCATTGCTAAATTTATTAAAATTCCGTCGAAGAACAAAAGGTGCATTTTGGCAAATCTGAACAATAAATGTGCTGAGCGCTAACACCAATCGTGTGTTTTTGTTGCAGTCATTTGTTAAAATTATTATTATCATTTTTTTTTTAAATCTAAAGCAAGATCTTGGAAACAAAATCAAGGGTGTGTTAATGATGTCATGGCCTAACCAGACCCATCACCAGAGTCCAGCCTTAAGTGGGGCACATGAAATTCATTAATACCCTACAGACAGTACTTTGCTCCCTAAATTTGTATATACTTGCAGGGCACTGCCACTCTCAGCCAATAGTTTTGAATGGTGCCCTTTGTGAAGTACTGTACTATTATCATAGAGAACATTTACAATACATTTACAACGACGCAATTTTGAGTGCTTTAATGCCATAGTCTGATGTGGCAAAGTGAAGTTGTTTGTGAAGATGACTCTTCACTTGCTCCTTGGAGATGTTTTATCAAGCAAAAGCTCACTAAACATGTGCTTTTGACTGCACTGTCATTTTAACTCAATTTCACAAATATTATTTGCTGATTTTATGGTCAATACAATGGCCACATCCAATATGGCGGCTGTGCTGGCATGTCACTTTGAATGGGCCACCTGTCTCAACGGGTGTCTGCGGCAGAAATTAAAAGAAGTAAAAAAGGAAAACAAAATCAATCTCCCGTGTGGCTCCCGTTCTTTAGTTTATGACAGAGGTCCAAATGGCTCTTTCATTGCTGACACAAATGCAATATGGCCCTCCTCCTCAATATCCATCCATCCATCCATCCATCCATCTTCTACCGCTTATCCGGGGCCGGGTCGCGGGGGCAGCAGCTTTAGCAGTGAAGCCCAGACTTCCCTCTCCCCAGCTACTTCTTCCAGCTCTCCCCGGGGCATCCCGAGGCGTTCCCAGGCCAGCTGGGTGACATAGTCTCTCCAGCGTGTCCTGGGTCGTCCTCGGGGTCTCCTCCCGGTGGGACATGCCCGGAACACCTCACCAGGGAGGCCTTTAGGAGGCATCCCAATCAGATGCCCGGGCCACCTCATCTGGCTCCTCTCGATGTGGAGGAGAAGCGGCTCGACTCTGAGCCCCTCCCGGATGACCGAGCTTCTCACCTTATCTCTAAGGGAGAGCCCGGACACCCTGCGGAGAAAACTCATTTCGGCCGCTTGTATCCGGGATCTCGTTCTTTCGGTCACGACTCATAGCTCGTGACCATAGATGAGGGTTGGAACGTAGATCGACCGGTAAATTGAGAGCTTCGCCCTTTGGCTCAGCTCCTTCTTTACCATGACGGACCGATACAACGTCCGTATTACAGCAGACGCTGCACCGATCCGCCTGTCGATCTCTCGCTCCCTCCTGCCCTCATTCGTGAACAAGACCCCAAGATACTTAAACTCCTCCACTTGGGGCAAGATCCCCTCCCCGACCCGGAGTGGGCACTCCACCCTTTTCCGACTGAGGACCATGGTTTCAGATTTGGAGGTGCTGATTTTCATCCCAACCGCTTCACACTCGGCTGTGAAACGCTCCAGTGAGAGTTGGAGAGCCCTGCTTGAAGGAGCCAACAGTACCACATCATCTGCAAAAAGCAGAGATGCAATACTGAGGCTACCAAAAAGGACTCCCTCAACACTTCGGCTGCGCCTAGAAATTCTGTCCATAAAGGTGATGAACAGAATCGGCGACAAAGGGCAGCCTTGGCGGAGTCCAACCCTCACTGGGAACGATTCCGACTTATTGCCGGCAATGCGAACCAAACTCTGACATCGGCAGTATAGGGACCGAACAGCCCGTATCAAGGGGCTCGGTACCCCATACTCCCAAAGCACCCCCCACAGAACCCCCCGAGGGACACGGTCAAACGCCTTCTCCAAGTCCACAAAACACATGTGGACCGGTTGGGCGAATTCCCACATACCCTCGAGGACCCTGCTAAGGGTGTAGAGCTGGTCCACTGTTCCACGGCCGGGACGAAAACCGCACTGCTCCTCCTCAATCTGAG
The DNA here is from genome assembly GCA_018466805.1 of Hippocampus abdominalis. NCBI lineage: Eukaryota > Metazoa > Chordata > Actinopteri > Syngnathiformes > Syngnathidae > Hippocampus > Hippocampus abdominalis. Next base: position 4,554,347 of record CM031694.1, on the reverse strand, counting down.
GCTCGACTTCCTGACGGAACTCAATATGGTGTCTCATTATATGTATTGTCAACCTTGCCTTTGATAATACTTGGCAATACGTACAGAGTTGTTGCAAATGGTACCATTTATGACTACGGAATAGGAATGGCAGTGGTATTTGAATATATCCGAACATATGGTGCAAAAGGCGGCCCGGTGGTCGAGTGATTAGCGCATCGACCTCACAGCTCCGGCCTCCCTGTGTGGCATTTGCATGTTCTACCCATGCCTGCGAGGGGTTAATTTGGGTACTCCGGTTTCCTCCCACATTCCAAAAACATGCATGGCAGCCTGATTGAACACTCCAAATTGTCCCTAGGTGTGGGTGTGAGCGTGGATGGTTATTCGTCTTTTTGTGCTTTGTGTGATTCAAGGAATCAAGGAATCAAGGAATCAAGGTCATCTTTATTGTCAAATATGCTTACATGTGACATGCGGCATAGATGAAATTTCTTTCTCTCACTCCTCCGTGCAATATGCATGCAAACATGCTGTGCATTAAACACACAGCTGGCAACTGGTTCAGGGTGTCCCCCACCTACTGCCCGAAGACGGCTGGGATAGGCTCCAGCACCCCCGTGACCCTCGTGAGGATAAAGCGGATCGGAAAATGGATGGATGGATGGATATGGAGCAAAGAACGTGCCGTCTGAAGGGTATTAAACCTTTCATGAACAGCGGGTACTATAGTGGATGGCTTATCATGTTATCAGGATACTGGGTGCATGAAAAGGTTCAGAATAATTAGGTTTCCCCCAACCCCGTCTCCCCTCCATGGATTTCATGCACACCCCTGAAGGCTGAGCTCTGGTGACGTGTCTGAGGCAGAGTTCTTAATACTAGTGGCCAGCCCATGTACATTTCTCTTGTTTCTGACCTAAAACCAAACCGCATTGAGTACATGGTGGTGTCAGATTCAGACATGAATATGAAGGATCCGGTGGTTCGACATTGGAAGAAGTCTGGGATTTGTTTATTTTCTTTTTAGCCTAAATTGAGCATGCACACACACACGCACACACACACACACACACACACACACACACACACATTTGTTATGAAAACTAGGACAGCATCGAAATTACGTTCTTTACTTTCATTTCACAGGTTTATGTTAATGGGGGTGAAGAGGCTCATTTTGATATAGATCATTGCTTGGAGGATCAGTGCAGTAAAATCTTGGCAGAGGGTTAACTGTATATACGGTGGCCCCACAGTGTAAGCCAAGCGCTGGGGGACTACATTAGGGGAAATGAGGCCCAAGCGGTGTTGTTCTGCCTTTAACTTGCTTGCCAGTGAACTTTATTTGCTTGCGCTAGCTGTTAACCTTTCAGTCAATTATATAATTTGGGTAAGTGGTGTGTCTTTTAATTGCTAGCTTTAATTTTAGAACAGCACTCAGTAATTGGAGCTATAAAAGGTTCTACTTGCCAGCCATAAATGCACAGCATGCGGATAGAAACTGGAGGGCAACAGTTTTGGGACTGGAGCCAGATCAGTATACAGCAGGGGGGGTCAAACTCATTTCACATTGTGGGCCACATACGGCCTCGGTAGATGTCAAGTGCTATAAATAACCAAAATAATATGTCTTTCCTTTGTTTTGGTCTAAAGAAGCACAAGAACATTCAGAAAATGAACATAACTTTTACAAAACATGACATGAAACGCGTTAGATTTCCTGAGAGAAATGTCCTATTTACTTTATAAAACTTTAACAAGTACGGTAATTGGTATTGAAAAATATAGTTCTGCACTTTAAGATTAAACGGGATTTATAAATAAAGGTATTTTTAAATCATTTACACATAAAATCTAAATTTAATCCCTGCCTACACCTTATAAAGGAGAGTGCTGTTAAATGTGCAAAGAATAAAGTACAGTCAAACCTCGGTTTTCGAACGTCTCGGTTCTCGACCAATTTGGTTTTTGACCAAAAATGTGTCTTTTTATGCATTTTTTCACTTTTAAATTATCCTGCGGGCTTGATCAAACCTCATTGGGGCCAGTCCCGGCCCGCGGGCCATATATATACTATACTGGATTGCTCTGTAAGAGTTCAAATAAGCAAATAAGTGTTGCACGTCACAAAGAAACATTGTGAAAACTGTACTGCTATTGCTACAGCGCTAAATTATAAACCTAATTCTAATGAAGTTGGAATGTTTTCAGCCATCCATCCGTTATTTGAGCTGTTTATCCTTGTTGTGCGCTGCTGGAGCCTATCCCTGCTGTCATCGGGGAGTAGGCGCCAGCCAATTGCAGGGCACACATGGACAAACAACAATTCACACTAACAATCACATCTCAAAACAATTTTGAGTGTTCCATTAACCTACTATGCATGTTTTTCGAATGTGGGAGGAAACCAAAGTACCCAGAGAGAACCCACACAGGAAGGCCAGAGCCCTGAATCGAACGCTGGACCTGTGAGGTGGACATGCTAACCAGTCAACCATCAGTTATGACATTGTGTAAAACATAAATAATAACAGAATACAAAAATTTGGAGATCATGTTCAAACTATACATTGAACCCTCCCTATAACACGTTTCACCTTTCAAGGTTTTGGTTTTCTCCAATGTCCATTCTTCCCCAAAAATGTTTGAAATGTGTACTTGTCAGACCACAGAACACTTTGCATCAGTCCATTTTAGATGAGCTCAGGTACGGAGAACCTGGTGGTGTTGCTGATAAATTTCATTTGCTCTGTGTAGTACTAAGTAAGTTGCACTTGTGGATGTAGCGCTGAAATGTATTCACTGGCCTTGGCTTGCTGAAGTGTTCCTGACCCCATGTAGTGATATCCTTTCCCAGTGACAGCCAAGGGATCGAAGGTCAGGGGCATTCAACGTTGGTTTTTCACTTTGCCGGTTAGATGTAGTTATTTCTCCAGATTCTCTGAACCTTTTGGTGATGATATGAACCGGAGATGATGAAATCCCTAGAGTCCTTGCAGATGTACGCTGAGTAACATTGTCCTTCAACTATTCGATTATTTTCTCACAAAGAGGTGAACCTCACCTCATCTTTGCTTGTGACTGAGAAAGTCGGGGAAGCTTTTTCTACTTGTGCAGCCATCTCGTTACCTCTGCGTCCCGCGTCCTAGATGCAAAATGTTCCCGCATGACGCACAGTTCCAAATAATGTGCATTTTTGGGATGCAAGGACATTTCTCAGTCAAAACAACAACAAAAAAACTATGTTAAATCTTTTTTTCCAGCAACGAACGCAGTTTGACCATCGCCGCCATTGTTGTTTTGATCTCGCGTTAAGTAATCTCGCGTGACGAGATTTCCGTTCTCGCGAGACGAGATTGGCGAGATCGGGCTTCAAGTGTTTTGCCGTGCAAACAAGTGTTGCGAAAGTTTATTGCAGAGATATCACAGAGGAAGCAGCTAAAGTTGGATAGTTTTTTTGCGATGATAAGTTGACTTTGAGAAAGCCTTGCATCACTGGAAGGAGAGTAAAGAGAGGAGAATTTACGAACTTAAAGACTGCACCATGGGATGAAATAAGAACCTATTTCTCAGCAAATCTTGTATGCCTGAATTATTAAAATTTTTGCAGCATTTGTTTATAAGGAATGAACCTGTTATCAATGTATATTGTTGTTGTTTGTGTTATTATCATATGCAATTGAATAAGTAGACCATTTCAGAATTCGAAATTTGGGACTCTCTAAATGCATAATGGGACTCATACTTTTCTGATCAGCGAGTCCCTGGGACTCGCAGGGCTAAAACTGTAAAAGTATCACCGCTTGTGTGCTGTTTCTTTTATCGGTGGATATGGTATGAACAAATATAAACCAAAAAAAGAAAAGTTCTCTACATTTTCTTTGCTGTGATGAGTTCAGAGTCTGATAACACGTTGTTGGAGCTGTCTCCTATTATCCCAGGTTTGGGGCCCGATCACCAGTGCTTTGAGTGGGCCGATACGCGCCAGTACAGTGTGCCAGCACTTCTCAGTTTTAGCCTCTGTAGCGTACTGGGACTTTTTACAGCATACGGGGACTTCACATGAGCGCACAGTATTTTCTCTTGTTGTAGTTCTCTTACTGTTACTCCTGTGGCTCTACATACATTATCCAGTGTGCACCAGTATGAGCCACACACCCTTCCGCGCGAGGTCGAATGTGTGGCAGAAAAAGGACATGAGGAAGAATTAAGAGTGAGGAATGTAAACTTAGTTCGGAAGTTCAATCCCGCATACTACGTGCGTGTGTTTGCCGAGGCGAAATGCGTGCCTATCCCATTAATTTCTGAAAGCAGCAAGCACTGGCTCACTGTGTCCCCAGTCAGAGTGCCTAGTGCACGCACAGGCACTCCTTTTTCGGTGCACTCTGAGTAATCCATCCATTATCCGAACCAAAATGTAAATTTGAGCAACGCTCTAAGTTTCCCAACGGTCGGAGTCAACCAGTGAGCACTCGATTGTATTACCAAATGGTTCCATAATAGATGTACAGTAGTTGAAAATTTGAAATGGGTTATTTATTATAAATGGCTCAACTTGTAAGACGCGTGTCAGATTGCAGTTGATAATAGCCAAGACCAATTTATCAGTTTACGTTCGGCTTTGCTACTTCGCTGCGCGAGTTCTGACATTAAACCAAGTCTCGGGTCGTGCTTTCAACTGCATAGTTTTTAATGGAACCACCAAATCCAGTATAGCACGGTGGGATGAGTGGAACCAATAGCTGAGTTAATCCGCATTTGAAACAGAAACACAAAGCTCATCAAAGGCATCAGAGAAATGACCAAGTGAGAGAGATACACATCTGGTGGCTGCATTCCTGAGCGGCAGATTTAACAGCAGCACAAGAAAAGACTACCTCAAAGAAAACGGCCATGTGATTGGAAATCACATTGTCCAAGACTTTCAAGTTTGACACCGGCAGACCATAAGCAAGAACTCGGGCTTAAACAGTATCTCCGTGTTCATGTGAAGTGTTAGTTGCATATTATCAGAGATCAAATCAAAGGAATTAATAAGGCTTCAAAAGGCATTTGTCAGTGTTTTTTTTTTTTTCAGGACAACACACATGAATAATAAAATCCCCCATGAGGAGAATATGACCATACTTGAGCCTGATTTCATCAAGATTTCAAAAGTCATTCAAAAAAAATCCTGTATTTAGCAAGATTCCTGTATTTAGCAGGATTTTTTCAAAGAAATTGCTTCAAAGATGGTGATTGATGTAGTGAATATACACTATATACATATAAAGTTGCTTTTTAAAAATACCAACCATTCCTCCACCATGGACTGAAGTTCCCGGGGCTGTCCAAGGCGGCACAGTCAGGTGGCAACAATTCGAATAAAGCGATATACTCACTGGTACCTATCCAAGATTCCGTCAGACAGAGGAACTCCAGGTCACTGGTAAGGAAATACTACCGCAGGAGATGCTTTGTTTGTCAATGACCGGGCGTTTGACAATATAATCCTTGCGGGAGCAACAACAGGAGTGCATGTCTCTTCCCATCGGCAAACTCGGCGAAATTCCCTCAAAAGCTGGAGCTCGTCAAAGGAGACCCAGAGGGATCAAAGGAGACCCGGAGGGAAGTAATGCTGTGGCGCTCCGGGGGAGCCCCCGACTAGCACTCGGCACAAGTCGACAGGGTCCAATATGCACCTGTCAGGGTCCAGAAGGTTCCAGCCAGAATTGGTCTTTATAAACAAAGGCTCAGATAACGTGAACAAAAAATATTAATTTTCAGAAAAAAGCGCCAGGATAAAACGAGAGAAACAAAAGGCAGGGAAAATACAAACGGAAATTGCTTGTCTCGAAAGGCCAAGAGAACCAAATCACGACAAGTACCAACCATTAATAACTTAGCAACCACAATGACTACTTACAACAAAACAGAGAGAAATAAAGGAGGAATGAGAACAACGGAGTAAAATTTGGAACGTCTATAAAATTGCAAATCAACAATGGCTTGAGCAAGGTTGAATTGTCAGACATCGAGTGGTCGGAATGACAGTCCTTAAATCATGGCTTGATCATGATACGAGACAGTTGCGCCGATCAAGGGAAACGCCCATCGCTAACTAAAACTCAAAACAAAAACAGACGGAACATGATAGCGCCACGATGGGAACGAGCTGAGGTTGAAGCCTGTTTCAGTTCCCGTTTTGTGTGTCTGCTGCGGCGGTGGCTGCACTTCCACCGTGAAGGGTGCACGTGAACGGGAAAGAGGTCAGCCGACGTGTCTGCCGGAAACGGAGGCCATGTCTTCACACCACCGTGTTCAAATGCAGCCCAACTGCCGACGCAGTGTTGACAATCCAGTAAAGATCGGCGATCATACACCAGCAGACTCAGTCAGAATAGCACCAAGCACTGTGAATAGAAAATCAAGCCGAAGCAGCAGGATCATCGGCAAACGCAATGGCACACTTTCTTTTGTTTGTTTTTTATGAACAAAAATTAAGAAATGAACAGATAAAAATGATTAATGTGAAATGTTCTCGTTGACGTCAAAGTAACTAAAACATGCTGATGCTCATGTTTTTTTTTAATGTGAAAATGTGATGTCAAAGTAGTGTGGTGTGTCGCCAGGAGACGTGTACCAGGAAGGGGGGGGGGGGGGGGGGGGTGCAGAAAAAATGAAAAAAAGATTAAAAGGAACATTTTTGGTCACCATGACACCATCTCTGCTTTCCAAAATGAGATGAGATGAGAATATTTTATCCCACTTTTGCATATTAATAGCTTCCATAATACATCACCTTAACAACATTTTGTGAGAGCCTATCCACATGCAAAGCTGCACTCTCCCAAATCTCTGTGCTGCTTCCTTCGGAAAACCTTGAAGCTCAGGCCAAATTGAGTATTTTAAAAACAGCTCATCTCCACTTACTTAAAACAATGCACATCAACTACATGTAGAACATGTATGTGCCATTGAACTGCCAGAATGTTGACTCACAAACCAGACATAGCTCGGTATAAAATTGTTATCCAGATTCATCTTGTACAGTAGGTCGGCAAAATACGTCGATTGATGGCACACCCTGAATTAATAACAGTCAGGCAGAAGGGGTGTGTATGTTGTAATATATTTGGAAGGACCAGTAATTATAAAACTAGGCCATATTGCAATGGGAGATAATTAATGTTAGCCTGTCCCTGGGAGGGTTTGGTGGAGTGGGGAAAATTTTGACATAGACTATTCAATTATGTCGTTCCCTGTGGGTCCGGAAACTCCAGAATGTAGATCTAAATTGGGCACGTGACAAATCTCTCACCATGTTTGAAGGAGCAGGTCACAGATGTCAGTGTTAGAGCCAATACACTAACATGTGCTGGATCTAGTATGTAACAATGGTCCTGTGCGATGGCATGGAGATTGGATTTCATCCATGGTTACAATTTATCATGAATGGGTGGTCCGCATTTTGGACATCCTATTCATGTAAAATGTTTAAAAATGACAAAAAATGGACATATGTGGGTTGTTTTTTCAACATGCAAAGCGGAATGACCAGACCAATTGATGAGATGCTATAAAAAAAGCTCCAAAATTGCACTATTGATTCAACACCACATGTGAAGCTCTAATTGTATCGGAAATCACTTTGTTGATGAAATTAGGAATCTCTTCCCAAATGATTCTCCTGAGTTGACAGGTTTTAATAAGGTTGCAATTATGGACAAGATGCAAGCTGTCACACTTAGTCTCGAGACCCTTTCCCAGTTGCATTTATGATTTGGCATCCAAACGGATGGAACAGGCTGCACAGACAATTATCTTTGATCTATGAATTGAATAGGAATACAATGGCAGGTTTCAAAATCTGAATCATTCTATCAGACTCCATGGGGGCTGAAGGGTGACTTCTGCTCAAATTTATTCTAGTGAAACCTCTGCCGTGGTCTTTTGTGTTCCTCAACAATATTTGATTAAAATAGAGCAATGATGTGTGTCTTCCGCCATATTTAGTCTAGCCTGTATAACATTCTCATGCCCGCAGTAAACTAGGCACGTCCTTGGAGCCACCTGTTAGCCTTGATACACTGCTTGCCGGAGACTTTATGGAGACGGGCTGATACAAGCTAAGAATCGGTTTAGGAGACATTGAAGTCTCGAGGTCGCACCTTAGTCCCGGTACCGCCCTTCTGATGAAATAAATATGTCGTGTGTCCTTGGTGCTGGGACACTCGTGATCCACAGCCATTGTCTGTAAACCATGGGTGCCCGGAATATTCTGCAAATAAAACCTCCGAAGGTACTGTTCATCGACGCCAGCCTGTATTTAGATAACCAACATCCTCATCATCCAAAATCAACGAACACGTGGAGGAAAGAAGGCCACTATTCTCCAACAGGGCTTACCAGCTCTCTCTTGCCTCTCCATTGTATCTAGCACACTGTAAATTAAAGAAATAGGTCACTTATGTGAACATGGGAATTGGAGACTTCACATTCAACCCTGTACAGCGAGCCACCTCAACACCTGCATGTTGGATGCTGTCCTAAAATGCTAAAAATATCACCCATGGCACTGGAGAGGAATATGAGTGGAGGGGTGGCTGACGTATCGATGTAAAGAATAACTACAAAATAGGTCAGGCTTTATTGTTGTGTGTTCCATTTGCAACGTGACTGTTCCGCGTACCTCCACGTCCAGGTATCACCAAAAACACTCCAAGGGACTGTCATGTGATGAAAAATAACAGAAGAGAGTTTTTAGTTTGGCATGTTGAAGAATGGCAAATATGATGGGTAAAAACAAAGCACGGATACATATTGGTCATTTATACAGCCGTCTCTCTATCTTGTACCTCTAATGTGATTTGCAACTGCACCTGACGAAACAAAACCAATCGGACAAAAGAAAGGCGTGACTAATCAGTTGTCAATAAATTTCTCATGCACAACGTGGCCATGGCATGTTTATTAAGCATACAATATTTGCTCCTGGGTTCCGGCAAACATTTTTGGGGTTTTTAAACAGTCAACAAACTCACACTGCAGTTTTCATGCCATTAAAAACAGTTATCAAAATGGAGGGATCGACCATGTCGCTAAGACAGATGATGGGCAAATGCAATAAACTGTAGGAATAATCGGAAGCCTTGTTAAAAAGCATGATACAATGCAAATTGTGCTGTTAGTTTGCATCCCTCCAAAGTACTTGACCCCTCCGGTAGTACAGAAATGATGTATACAGGCATGCCATGCCATTGCGCATGCCTCTTCGAGCTTAGTGCACAATGCTCAGTTTGTGTGGGCAAAGCATCAGTGCAAAACCTTGGTCATCACAAAGAGCAAACTATCAAAGATGCTTGCACGTTCTGCTGAATAGTCTTGTATACAATGCCATACAATCACAATGGCGGAACTGGCAATAACCTTTCATAGGACAGATTATTTTCCTCTTTTTTTTTTCAAACGTCCTGTTGTAAGAGTAAACCTTGTAAAATTCAGTTGCAAAATGATCAAGTTATAAAGTCATTCTCAACATCCATGCATTGCCTTTGATGGGAAAGGCATGGGTTTGACCAAAACACAGCTAAAAACACCCAAGAATAGCTCAGAACAAAACATTGAACTATTCTGAAGTGACCTTCGATGAACGTTGATCTAAACCCTGCTGTATTGAACATCAGCGAAAGGAGATGAAACATGCCATCTGGTGTGCTCATCAAGTGTAGGCCAAAGTACCCGTTGAAAGGTCTCACTGAAAGTTGAAAAAAGGTGTTCAACTGCTTGAATTGCCTCAAAAGTTTCTGCAGCACAATTTGAAGAACAATTTTGAGTTTTCATTGATCATGGAGGCGTTACATAGACAAAAGTGGTCATGTTCAGCCTGAAGGCTGACGGCGTTGTGAAATCCTGATCTTTCAGTTGCCCGCAGTTGGACTGAATAACATTTCTGTTACCAGTGGCTGGATGAATAGCAATGAGGAACCCCACCCCCCACCCCCACCCACACACCGACCCAACCTAATTTGGCAGGAACTGAAGGGCTGACGAGTTTAGACCCTCAAAACAGATAGATACAATGTTATGCTGGATAATTTCACAGTTGACACAAATACAGATCCCGACAGAAAGGTGCCGCATTGCTTGAATACCAATCTTGCACAATTTCCACGAATATACAGTTCAGTCTCTCAGGAAAAGTACAAATATTCATTTGTTTCCTCACATCGGATTGTTTCCTCGACTGTTTTTATTCTGCTTTTTGGATTTGAGAAGGAGAATTAAACTTATCTTATATTTGATAGTAAAATGACTCAATGCGAGAGTGTGTTATTATTATTTTTATCATTTCCAATTTACTAAAACGCTTTTAGTACCGCTAGTTAAAAATTGACAGTGGCAAAGAGACCTTATGATACAGGACATAAAGGAATTCATCTTGGCTTTACTCAAACTATATATTTGCAGTTTGCAGTCACCGCCGTGTTTTTTCTTCATACACTCCTTTTGAATTTGTGTGAATATGGAACTGCCGTCTATCAAGCTGAGGGCTATTTATTGCTACCATGAAAATTTCCAGTAGCTAACATTAGCATTGTCACTTTGATTTGAGCATCGAAAGGTAATTACTAGTCTAGCAGGTCGGAAATCCCTCTTCATCTTTGAACTTAGGCCAATGAGTGAAAACAAGGCCAATGTTGACCCTTGACTGCCCATTTATCTGGGTTGTGTCTGATTTTCTTTTTTTTTTTTTGTCTCCTCAGACAAAACTTCATTTCTTTGGTTGTTTTGCAACTTCTGCCACTACAGCAGTAATGATGCGTAGACGTTCAAATCGACTTACGTTGTAATGAATGGAGAAAGGGGGAAGTGATGAATGCCATTTAGCATTGGTCCCCAACTTTTTTGTGTCACGGGCTTGTTGAGTCAAGTACATCCTGTTTGCGGATCGGCAACCTTTATTTATTTGCTTATAAATTGCCAGCTTTAAAGCAATGGTACTGACAACAGAGAGTTGTTTTTTTCCATCAATTTCAAACACATGCAGAATAAAATAAAATAAAATAACACAGTGAACTACAAAGAAATGAACCTTCGTGTTGCTTTAAGAAGACCATCATTTATGTTTGTGCCTTGAGCATGATTCTTTTTTGAAAATAAATCTGTTCAACCACAATTAAAAAGGAAGGAAGATGAGCTGTGCTGGCAGGATGATTTTTATTTCATTTTATTTATTTTTTCTCAAATGGTCTTCTGGTTCAGGGCAGGCTCGCAACACCCTGACGTGAAGCCTCTTTGGTAGCAATGCTCAGAGCGGTGTCCTGTGACACCACATATCACTTCAACTATACATCACAAGCACAGAGTGCTTTCAAGGTTTTCTCTCTCAACATATGCCGGATGAAGTCTGAGTCGGCCATCTGGCTGAACTAGGCCACTATGGGTCACACTTTTATTTAAGGAACACTTTTGCCCTGGTCGGAGGATAACAGAAATAGATGCCAACCATGCAGTCAGGTCACTGGATTGCACCTCACAAATCAGTTGCTTGTAAATGCACGAAACCATTTGTCGCTTGAAAAGGAACAGTGTTTTTGAGTCTGTGTGCATGTGTTGCAATGATAATTTGGCAGCCATAAAGAGTCATTTATATTTTTTGCAAACCAATAAAAGCAGATTATTTCCACAGTTTCAACCTTACTATAAAGCTCAGTTCACTTCACTGGACTGGAATAATAAACCTTGATCAGGCTTGTTTCTCCACCGCAGAGTGTATGTAGGCAGGATGGTGTAAGCTGCATGAACTACATAAACAGTCACGAGCATAGTGTGGGTGGCCGGGCCAGCCCCTAGAGCAGGTTAACCACAACAAACATGTTGGAACACTAGCCTGCTGTTCGCTGTTTTTTTTTTAAACATTTGAGGAAATCATACTTAACACTCAGGTTTGACAACACTGAACTGTGTCAAAAGAAATCAAAATTGGCATATTGCACACAATATGCTGTGAACATCAGTCCTGGAAAAAAAAAGCAGGTGTGAGGGGTTTAATAATTAGTGTCATGACTTGTTCGAGCAAACCACTTCTTTGATACTTTTCATACAAATAATTGGGTCTTTAGAGGGCCTGATTGCTTGTCAAGTAGCATTGCACATTAACATATTGGTCGTCAAGTTTAAATCGCTGGCCTGCTGATGAAGTGCCACCATGAATGAAAATATAATTTATGCGTTTGTGTCTTTATGGGTGCTCTGATTACTTTTTCTCAAAGTAAAAATGTATGTTCAGGGGTTTAAACAGGTTTCCGGGGTGGAACAACCTTCAGCAGTCGTGTCTGACTAGATCATTTGCTACTGGTTGATTTCATTTGGGGCTTTTAATCGAGGATGATAAGTGGATTTTAATTCTTGACTTTTGTGAAATGGAGAATTATAAGAGATATTCAGAATTGTTTTTTTCTTAATAATTGTACGGGGGAGAAAATGTATAATATACTGTATGTCCTTTATGTGCTTCTCGGAGTAGGGTATAGTGAGCAAGAGCAAGGCAAGGGTAGTCGGAAATGTCAATGCCTCTCTTTGCTCTTGTTGATTCCGGTGCAGATGACAACTTCATCAATCGCAGCCTGGTAGAGCAGATGGATAATGACCGACTGCTGTTATCCACTCCAATTAAAGCCTGAGCTCTCAATGGACACCTTATTTACCATGTCAAACAGGAGATTGTATTGGTGTCCCTTGTAGTCTCTGGTAACCATCGGGAGGTAATGTTTTTGAAAGTCTTCAAGTTGATTTAGTACTTGGCCTAGATTGATTCAAGATCCACAATCCAAATATAGATTGGACAAGGAGTGAGATTACTGACTGGAGCCACTTTTGCCACAACAATTGGAAATTTGAAGAGACAGTTTATTTTTGCTCCTGTCCTTATTCACCCTGTCCCGACTCATATTAATTGTCGACGTGGATGCTTTGGATGTGTTGCATTGTGCTGTCTTGGTGTTTCGGGAAGAAGGGTAAAAGCCTTATTTTCACACAGACTTTCACTAGCCGAGCCAAAGTACAGTCATAGGGCCAAGGAAGTTGTGGCAGTGAAATTGGCTTTGGAGGAATAATGACACCAGTTGCAGGGAGTGGAACGCCCATTCATATTTTAAACCAATCATTGGAAGGTGGAGTAAATCTGGTGGGCCAAACATCTGTACTCCAAACACGCAAAGTATGTGCTAAGTCTCTGATTGATTCACATCTACATTCTCCTCTACTTTCAGTTTCCAAAGTATTATACCTGATGCGCTCTCTTGTCAATCCACTCCTGAGAACGACAAGTCGGAAACCCTTCTCTGCTCTGCATCACCTGAATTTGTGGAGCACAGAGCTCGCATGGGTCGAGTTTCCGTCACAGAATAATGACTGTGCAATTTCATTAGTTAAGAGCCACGTGCAGATGCGCCAGAGTCTGGAGGTCACCCTGTTCCGACATGCTCATTTTGCAAGATCCCAAGCACAGGCTAATCGTCATCGCACCCCCAGCATCCAACTATCCTGCCGTGCAAAGGGTGTGGCTTAGGCCTTGTCGACATATAACTGGGTATTTTGCCAATTGGAGGCATTTTTCAGCACTTCGCCCTGTCATCCACAATTCCCTGAAGATTATTTTCATTAAAAACTAAGCTTTCTGAAAACTCAGGCTTGTCTACACGTACCCTGGCTTTTTAATAGAACAACTATTTCTTCCCTCTCTGTGGAAGAAAATACTGTTTCTTCCGTTTCAAAAAAACTCATCGACACCACCATCACTGCATCACTGCATGCCAATGAGAGCAGTTGCCCGGATGCCGAATGGCAAAATGTCATCCCGTAGGCAGACCAAGCACACCACTCGGCATATAGTATCCCGGTGATACTGGAGTTAAAGCGTTTCAAAACTGCCTATCACCAGGGATACAAGGGGGGTCCCCTGCCACCCGGAGCCATCCAGCCAGAGAGGCTGGGCCGGAGGAGCCTCACCATTGGATAATGTTCGCTGCCAGGCACTGCTACCCTAGAGCCAGCGACAAGAAAACTGTTTGTGACCTTGAACCTTAATAAAAATGTTGCCGCTCAATTGAATACGGAGGTGAAACAATTTTATTCAATGTATTTGGTGGTAAATAATAGTAGGTCAACTTGATCTGTCAGATCACCGTAACACATTTAAAAAGTAGGACAAAGTGTGCTACATTACATAACTCACATTTGACCAAAAATGAGCACAGGGGGACGGGGCTCTGACTACGTTCGCCTTGGGCATCCAAATGACTAGCTATGGCCCTGGCCTGAGCCAGTCAAAGTGTGCTCATTCGCGGCTTGTGCATTTCTGACGCAAGCCAGCTCGGAGCTGCAAGAACTCGTTAGAATTGGATGACATGGCCATTAACCCTTCATACATACTGTACGTCTCGGTAATATGCTTCAACTCAGCAAAGGGGTACCTTTCTCCAGTCAGTTATGAGGGAATTGATGAAGTGACAGCACAAAGGCTGAACATTATGTCTCCAATTGACGCGTTAACAAACTCATTACAGCTATTTTTGTTCATTTCCAACCTGTTTGAAGAACTTCACACATCTTTTTTGGGGGTTTTGTTTTTAATATCCTGAGCAATAAGTGGTATTAGCGTATACTTACGACACTAGTCACCACGGAAAGAAACCACAACTCAACGGTAGTTGTATAATTAACAGAGAACTTGTCCTACGCAGGGGTAATGTTATATTAGTAAGCTACATCAACATTCATATCACTGTAAAGAAGCCACAGATAGGACCTGAGACGAGGTAAAATTGACCGAGCGAGCATCTTTGGTGGACAGCTTGGTCCGTGTGACAACGATTACATGACATGATGCGCATTTCCCTCTGAAATGCTGCTACTCTTTCACCACATTCTGACTTTTGTGACATATTTTCCTTTCTACCTCATCAACCATGTGCCAAATACACTTTTCAATTTCCCTGAATGAGGAAAATATGAAAAGGCAAAATGCCACAACAGCTCAGATTAGACTTTCTTTTTGATGCACTATATACTGTATGTACTGTATTTTGGTGTGCACTGAGAGGGTGAGAACAGTGCACAGTTGCACATTCGGGTAGTTTAGAGGGAACATTGGTGATGGGGTACACTGTGGACTGAATGCTAGATTTTTTTCCATTATCGAGTAAAATATTATGCCGGACCCGGAAAGGAAAGTATGAGCCAGGCAGCAAAGAGGAAAAAGGTTGTTGTGTGTTACTTGGTCGGCTCATAAAGCATTACAAAAAAAAAAAAGAAAGAAACTGCGAATTGACAGTTTAAACGTAGCACAACCTCCATGTCGGATACTGTAAGTCAGATGCAAGCACGGTGGGTCAGGCTGCAGAATACACATGAGCATCTCCGAGATTGCGTGTGAAAGGCGAGCGGCTATGGCCAATTCCCTTGCAGTGACAGTACTCTGTGAGCCATATTCCGCTCCTGCTCTGGCACGGTGATATGCACCGGTTCGTTCCGTCTCACGCACATACAGGCGCACTCCTACGGGCAAGTGAGTCAAGCTGAGGGCCCCAGCAGAGAGTCGGCATTTCAGACCAAAGTAGTGAGCCTCATCTTATGACATACCACCGATTATATACGAAGAACCTTGCGATACTCACAAATGACAACATGAGGTTCGTGTCAGTGTCGCTGATCTCAGTCAACGCCGAACTGTTCCATTTGTTGCCATTAGGTTAACAATTAGAATTGGTATTGATCTATCTATCTATCTATCTATCTATCTATCTATCTATCTATCTATCTATCTATCACACACGCACACTGTTTTTTTTTCTTTTTTTCAATTGCCTGCACTAAAAAACATTGATGATTTACTGTCTGACCTAATTACTGGCACACAGGTATTTTGTCTAATATGAAATCACATAGGTAAGTCAGTAAATCATAAAACCTTGAAGGAAACTTCAACGTGAAAGCTTTATGGAACGTTACGTCCGAGGAAATATCCTCACATATTTTAAATGCAATCAATGTGAACTATTGACTAATAGCAAATCAACGTGTTCACTGTACACGTGAACTATCATCATTGTAAATAATAGTAAATAAAAAGTATCCTTTTATTATGAGGTGAATCACCTTTTGTTTCCAAATATAAATTAAATTGTATTTAAGGTATTTCAAAGTAATTACCAGATGTCTTTATTTGGTTATCATTTGGACAATTATTTCAATATAGAATATCATCTCTAATGTTAGTCTTTACTTATTGTAGTCCATAATCCTCTCAAAACCAGGGAGTTGACCAGGCGGACATCTGAGACATGTTTATGCTTCGTCATACCCATGAGTAATACTCAAGAGCACAAAGGATGTTGGCAGATAAACTGAATTGATGATGTACCCAAATGAAGTACAGCAGCAGTGAGGGTACACTAAACAGACATGAAGGAAACCCACCTGCTCTTTTTCATTGACTGTCAGGTGCTTGTACAGTTTTGTATATTATCGTACTGGAAAGGACTACATTAAATCCAGTATTAGTTCATTTAACTCATTACTTGACATGTGTGGTCCTGTCACGTTAACTGTTCTGAAAGTTTGCTTGTGTGACTGCCGCCACACACCCAACTACAAAACATGATACAGCGCTTTGTCCTTTTCACACAAAAATGCGTGGACAAATCTATAAAATACCCAGCTTCCAATAAAAAGCTGGTCATTAAAACATTAGTCTTAAACTGCAGCTGAAGACAGCACCCTGAAAGCTTAGTTTAAACACACACATGATGCAAAATAGTTCGTGCTCAACTGAATATTTAATGTTTTGTTTTGTTTTTTACTATTCATGCTTCAGTGTAGGAAAATACTTCAATAAATAGTCATGGCAGTAGCAGTGGTCCTACAGTTGGTAGTCGAAATCCACATTTCTACCAGGCTCAAGTTAGCAAAGAGTGAGTGAAATAAAATATGACCAAAATCATTCATTCATTCATTCATTCATTTTCCGAACCGCTTGATCCTCACTAGGGTCGCGGGGGGTGCCGGAGCCTATCCCAGCTGTCTTCGGGCAGCAGGCGGGGGACACCCTGAATTGGTTGCCAGCCAATCGCAGGGCACACAGAGACGAACAACCATCCACGCTCACACTCACACCTAGGGACAATTTGGAGTGTCCAATCAGCCTGCCATGCATGTTTTTGGAATGTGGGAGGAAACCGGAGCACCCGGAGAAAACCCACGCAGGCCCGGGGAGAACATTCCACACAGGGAGGCCGGAGCTGGAATCGAACCTGGTACCTCTGCACTGTGAAGCCGACGTGCTAACCACTGGACTACCGGGCCGCCCTGACCAAAATCAGTAATTCTAAAATGAGGTGTCATATGAACTTTGTTATTTTATTAGATTATATGTAATGTTGTTTAACAGGTGAATATCTTGTTAAAACACGGCATTTAATCAAATCAAACTTATCATGGAGGTAAAAAAATGGAAAAACACTCCTTCAGCGGAAATGAAAGTGTAACACTCTAGCTAGTACTAATCAGGTTACAGCCAACACCCACCTCAACACCTCAGGAAATTTACTCTGCCACAGTATCTTTTATCCTAACAGCATTAGAACAACTGCTTATTGCAGTCTTCATTTCACACTGCAAAATTAACACTGACCTATTTGCAGTGTAGGAAAAGACCCCAGCCGATGCCGTAGGAGTGTGACCTGCAGACAATATTATGACAAGGCTTATGGAACCCTGTCTGGCAAACAGGCTTCTAAAAAACAACACAGCTCAGCTTGGCACAATAAACAAAATTCGTTGAGAGGTTCCAGAGCAGGCAAAAAAAAACAACAACAACAAAAAAACACCACAGAACGTGAGCAGTTTTCAACATAGGTGTTCACTTCTGGCAGTGCCTTGTTGACAGTGTATGCGGCGAAAAAGAAGGAAAATAGTGTCTTCTCAGCACGCTGCATATGAAAGCGGCACTTGAAGATTTGCAGCCAAAAACAAATGTCATAACAGACTACAATCACTTGAAATGTGGTGTTGATGTGCTTGATCAAGAACTCAAGATGATTTCTGAGGACCAGAGTTAGGCAGCCCTGATGTAGGGCCATCCTTTCATTTGTCATTGAGATGTCTACAGAACAACAAAACTCATTTTAAAGCCACACAACTTTGTTTTTCCACCATGTAGACTGAAAGAAACATGCTGCATTTTTATAGCACGTGTATATAATGCTTGTCCTTGCGTGAACTGACTGGGAGGGTGCCAGGTGGGGGTCAATGTAATTTGAAACACAAAGGTCCAGTCATGAGAGTGATCACCACTACACAAATTTGAGAAGGTAAGGAGGTCCTTGCAGCGGCAGCGGAGAGTTCAAGGCATTGTGGTACACTTTTCAAAAGGCCAACATTTCTTATTTTCTGTTTCTGTGTCATTCTGCCATTGTCATCAAAATTGAAAACTGAATTACCGGCACACAGGGGATAATAACCCTCTTAGAGGTACCGAACCAAACCAGTTAAAATGCACATTCACCGAACCTTTTGTTCGTGAAACTGTTTTGGTTTTCTTTTGCAAATTCAATATTAAAAACAGAAAAAAAACCAACAACAAAAAATTCAAGAGATAAGTACTTTTTTTTTTTTATTGTACGATGTACTAACACGACAGTCACACGTTGTGAGCGAACTAAATTTCCCACAGCACTGATTGGACAAGCAATGTCATGTGATCATCTGCAGCCAGTGATGGCCAAGCGGGCGTGTCAAAACGAATTAACATGTTGAGTCAGGTATTCGGAACCCCTGAGACTGATTCACTGAACAGATAGGGTTCGATCGAACCCACGTTATGAACCTCTGATGTAGATCTTTTTGAAGAAAATGCCACATTTAGAGTACCGAGTACCGTTCATTCATATTGTAAAACACAACAAGAAAACTCATCGCATCATATACACTCTGGAACTGAGCTGTACCGATTGAAATCACAATCACACTGAGTCAGAATCAGAATCAGAATCACCTTTATTGCCATTGTATAGCTTACAACGAAATTTGGGTGCCACTCCTTAGTGCATTTCGTAAAAAAAATTAAATAGAATAAAATAACAGTTTAATAAATACAAAACTCAACAACACACAACAACAGCAGCAGTAGTGGTAGTGTGGACTTAGGCTTATATCGCACGCAGGACACAGAGTCAAACCGAATGCAATCATTCCACATTAAAAATGAATCGTCCTCGAATCATACCATACCCCCTGTGTCAAGATACATATTAAATCATTGTTTATTGCAGAGATGCACACTCACAATGTTTTTTTCTCAAGATGATGGACATGCATGGAATTGACATGCAATTGGACAAAGTAGACAATATTAAAACCATTTTCTTGTTACCTTTTCACTTTTCAAAACTAAATACTTTTTTTTAAATACGTGAATGTAATTGATTTGAATTTGATGACAAACTATGAGCTAATAAATCACAATGATTCATGGATAACAACAACTTTTCAGGTTTTTAATGAATGTGCAATTTCACCAGGTGATCATTCATCTGTCAAGATTGGCAGATGTGTCCGCCAAAAATGTATCCTCTCACCACAAACTACTTTTTACCAGTACATTTTAAAGTGAAAACCTGAAGACAAGTCAGACATAGTCTTATTGTTGCTATTCTAACCCTCTGTTGTATGTACTGGAGCACATTTTCTTCATGCGGTTGTAAAGGGATGCTCACGTGATGCCGGAGTAATTGATGCCTTTAGGATGGTCATCAAATAATTGATTGCGTCTCAATGGAATAAATGGGTCTTTGCATCAGTCTGTCTTGAGAAATTTATGGAACTCCTTCGGGAAGTTCTAACATTCATTAATCATCAGGAGACCTTCAGTCAAATCGCGCAAGCGTTTTGAGATGTTTGTCTCTCCCTGAGAAACAGAGCGCCATTATCATGGAGGATGTCTTGTCGCTTTCATTAGAACACACTTGAGGGTCATTTAGGGATGTGCTCAATCTCGGTGTGTCGTTTTATGATTCTTTTGATTATTTTTAGCTAGTCGTTCAATTAATGTTGCCCTAAGAAGACTATGAAGTCAACGCAAATATATAGACACTCACTGGCGTCAACATGAGTACATCTCCAGGAACTGAAAGAGACTTAATACGAGTGTTGTATTAAATTTGCTCTTCATAAAAATAACATTGCTAAGTAATGTTTTAATATCCGCATACACCCACACACAAACACACACCAGTTGTGCCGTGGTCAATATATTCATGGTGATAAAACCATATTAATAATAATATCACGTTCAATGAAATCATTTCGACAATGATTCAGAGGGTTGAATGCACGCTGATGTCATATTTATGGATGAAATACATCCACCACACATCGGAACACCGAGTGTTTTTTTTTGTCTGCGCCTGGATCAAGTCCACCAAACTAGAGTTGAACCATCTGCGCTACAACTCACTCGGTCTAAAGTCTACACTAGTTTCTGTTACCATATTCTCAGGTGTGCCCTGCGGTGAATGTGTAATAGAAAACACTTTCGGACCGCCGTAATGTCCCTCGACGAACCTCAATTGATTGCTGAACATTATAAAAATGCTCCGTCTACCATATTAGTTTCAGGTTGTAATAACACCGTCCAGCACTAGGTGGCAGACACACCGCTCCTGCCATTATCATTAGAGAAGAACAAATAGAAATACTGTCAGCCTTTCCTCATGTTATGCCAGTTGTCAACACAGAGAAGGGAGGGCCTCTCAAAGGTTTAGTAAGAAAGAGCACTTTGATATGCCATGGTGGTAAAATGCCAGACAATGAATGCCTCGGGCTCAGTGTGATGTTTCCGTGAACTAATTGGGTGTTTATTGTAACACAAAATCACTGTTTCATGTTAACAACAAGCGTCATAAATCATTGAGGAAAAAACTTTGAGAAACCGATGTTGCATTGCATGCTGGAAAGTTAAGAGTAGCCAATTTCAAACAGCAACAATTTTTATTTCTTCATAGAAATCATTGACAGTTTTATTATAGTGCATGAAAGCACAGTGAGCTGCCCTATAATCCATTGCATTGTATCCAGATGAGTGAGTTTGCAAATTAGTTTGGAATTGGAATGACATGCATAACAAACATGGTTTCTTAAAAATATTTGAGTGAGAGGAATTTTGGTTAAAAAAAAATGTTGAGCTGTTGTTAAGCTGATTTATGCATTATTATTATTATTATTATTATTATTATTTTTTATTTATTTTTCAGGAGGGGTCTTTGCACTGGAAAAAAAAATCCCAGTATGTGGTTATATTGTTGTTGGCTTCAAAACCCTGAAGAGTGTGTTTTGGGTCATGCTCAAATGCATAGATGCATTTAAGCAGCAAATACATAAAGATTCTGTGATGTGATGATGTTGGTTCAATAAAAAAAAAGAAGAACATATTTTTTGTTATGTTATATCTGATTAGAAAGTGTGCACCTGGGTTCGATGCGGCCCCTGGTAGAACGGATGAAGAATATCTGCACCTTCCAGCATTTACATTGCCCATCCCTGCTCGAAAAGAATTGCATTATGCACCCCTCACCCCCACTCCCAAAAGAAAAGCTGAACAGAGTACCATGACTCAGATGCGATGAGGAGTTGCCCAATGGCTTGGCCACGGTCCAGTGTCCTTTAAAAGACACAGTGAAGGTGTTAAGTCTGCAACAAGAGTGTTATAAATAACCTTGTTCTTTGGAAAAAGAGTGATTACAGTGGTACTCTTTAAATCCTCACCCTGGGGGGGCTTCATCAGGAGAATGAAATGCCCTTGTACTTCCAGTGATGTGTGGCTACACTCCTTAATCGATAGAGTGAGATTCTAGCGTTTTGTAGTTCTGACTGTGAGCAACAACAAACTCTTTGCTTCGCCTACCAAAATCGATTGCAGCTGCTTTTATTCCAAGAGTGAAAAGAAAAAGCACATATCTTCAATTCTCCTCTGTTGGTAATACATTCATTCAATTGCAGTTGCACGCTCACCATTTCTCATAAAGTCATAATTATGGACTGTCTATGAATGCACTATATGTCAGGAAGCACTTTTTATGCATTTATTTTCCTTGAGGTGGAGGTTGTTGAGTTAATTTTACTCCATGTTGGTCTTTAAGCTCTGATTGCAAAGCTTGTTGTGTAGGAGGGGCAGCGGGAGTAAACAATGGAACGTTGCCTTAAAAAAAAAAATCCTAACAATTCGAGCTGTTGTTTCTCTCTAAATACTGTTCTGCGTGAAGCTTCTTGTAGCCCAGCACAGACAATGACATAAGCATCCCTTCGAGAGAGACACCTTCTCAGAGTGTGCAACAAGCTTTTAACGCCCTCTTGCTGTTAGTTTTTAGACTGCACTGTCAAATAATGAACTCGATGCTGGCCCTCAACGGAAGTGTTCCCCACCCAAAAAAAAAAAAGAAAAAAAAGAAAAAGCATTCCTCAAAAAGACAAATTGCCCAAGAGTATGATAAATGTAAAACGATATAAAATAACAGTGACGTTATGATCCCTCATGCAGCGTTAACGTCATTGCGACTTGCAAAAGATGAACAATTGATTGCCGCTTTCTGCACGGCATGTTAGTAGTGGATCAACTGCTAATGCTTTTCACGTCATCACTTGTTCAAATGATTAGCAGGTTTGGTGTGTTTTCCGTTTTTGAGGGAGCCAGCCAAATTATCTTGCTCATGGCTTCATTGGCAGATGGTGATTAAAAGGACACTTGGACGGGCTTAACATTGGCCTTTATATAATACGTCTCTGGATGTAAACATGATGTCAGTACTAAAATACCCCCGCTTTCCCCCCAACCCCCCGAGCTTATTTTTTGAAGACCTTTTCCATAAATTGGCCCACCGCCTTTTGGAGCTTGGCTTATTAATTATTTTTGGACATCTCAGCCTACTGAAATTATCGTAGGGAGGCAAGCATTGTATTGTTGCTTGGTTTGTCATGTTCTGATGTCACCTCGTGTCTAAGATGGTGACTAATCGCCACCAGAATTCATATCCAACTTCCTACTCCCGTCCACTCCCGTCCAACATGTGAAGATAAACTCCATCTGCACAATCTTTTGGATTTATAGTCATCAAACATGACCTCATAGGAGCAAAAATATCAAATGCTAAAGGTTTTTTTTTGTTATGCTTTGTTTTGGGAGCGGGGGCGGGGGGGTCAGGTTAAAGTGGACAACAAAAGGAATATGTAGAGGAATTTTGATCGAAACTGGTCATAGTTTTTGGACATTGAGCTACACTAAAGTTTTGTTATGTCTCCGGAGGCAGACAGGCATGGATCCCCCCCACCCCCGACCCCTTGTGAAGAACACTAGCCGCTGCAGTGATGTTAAAAGTGACACTGCTGCTCAAGGCCGCAATTGGTGTTCAGCTGTGCCATTTTCGGATGAGTGGTGCAGGCGTACCCCCTTGAGGTGGCCTTGGGAAAAAAAAAAAAGCTTGACTTACGTTTATGTTTATGCTTGGATTAAAATTGAAAATATAATGACCTATGGACAATTATTCTTACAAAAAGCCTCTCAAAGAAATGGTGTTAGTGTAACTTGGTGATTTATTAAAGAAAACAGATAAGACATGACAAAAACTGCATGTAAACTGCTCATTTCCTCATTCTCTTTTAAGTCAACCAAAGGCTCATCATGTATTTTCAGAGGTTGATGTGGGCCTAAGTAGAGACGTTCACATACATTTTGGAGCAACAAATTATTTTGACGTAATTTGTGATGTATTTACAATGATTTTGAATGGACAAATACGTTTAGAGTTATTTGATAATAATCAATAATGTGGATTAGTTATTGATGCAAAGACATCGATTGACAATGTCTGGTTTGAATTGAATTTCTTCTCAGTCAGGAAAATGTCCAATTTTAGCTTCCTCAAGGACCCCAAAACAGTTGTCTGGCAGGCTCAATTGTGTTTTTTGCTTTTGTATTAAATTAGATTCTACTGCGATGTTAATTTATTGCTGAGCTGTTTTATAATGTGACCCAGATTTATATGCATGCTTCCACACCGCAAGCAAAAAAAATAAAAAATACCAGCAATTGCCTCGGAAAGTGGCAATTTGATGGGCAGCTTCCAGGCAACCACAGATCTTCTTCACACATATAAAATAATGAGCTGCAGGGAGCACTGCAGTTCTCACAAGACATAAAAGGCAACACCGTATGATGTTCCACACCGCGAACCCAGAGACTTAAAAATAGCTACTGTGTTTCTTTTTGTCCAAAGGGGGTAATTAATGGTGATCACCGGATTTCTTGGGTCCTCTGACTGTTACTGAGATCATGCTGAATGTGAAGTCAACACGCTACAAGCTCTGTGATGCTTCAAGAATACTTGACTGGATAATGTCCTCTGCGAATGACCTGCGGGCTTGCAGGTGTCATTCGAAGCATACTTTGGTAGTGTGTCTTTTATGGCCACTGTTAATTTTATGAGTGCTGTGAAGTGGAAGTGTAGACTGCCAGCAACCCCGATGCTTGAGATTTGCATTAGGCGACTCCCAGAGGCCTACAAGAGACTTTCAGAAGGATGCTTGTGGGCATGAAATGAAAGTATGGATCGCTAAACTCGTCTTTCAGCATTTTCTTTCTTCCTAAGGGCCATTGAATTGGCTCTTTGTCCCACCGTTTTTCAAAATGACCGTAACATATCATTAGCGAGGTTCTTGATCGGAACGAGTGGCCTGAAAAAAGGAACAGCAGTAGGAGCTGTGGGTTTTAAAAGTCACACTCTATTTCAGAAACAGTTGTTGTTAACTGGAACACAAGCTCAAAAGGCAAAGATAAAATGAAGTTGTCGTAATGTTGTGTATTTTGATTCATTAGATATAGATAGATAGATAGATAGATAGAGAGATAGATAGATAGATAGATAGATAGAGAGATAGAGAGATAGATAGATGGTCGACTGGTTAGCACATAGGTGTCAAACTCAGGTCCTCCGCTGTCCTGCACCAAGTCTCCCTGTTGCGATTCAAATGATCAGATCATCAGCAAGCTCTGCGAATGGACATTAAACCTGTTCATTTGAATCAGGTGTGTTGCAACAGGGCGACTTGGAAAACATGCAGGGCAGCGGCCCTCCAGGACCTGAGTTTGACACCTATGGGTTAGCACGTCAGCCTCACGGTGCGCAGGTGCAGGGTTTGATTCCAGCTCCTGTGATTGGCTAGCAAGCAGTTCAGGGTGTAGCCTGCCTACTGCCAGAAGGGAGCTGGCATAGGCACCTGCGATCCTTGTGAGGATAAGCAGATTAGAAAATGGATGGCTATATAAAATGCTTCAACAAACAAAGATGCTAAAATACCAACATTATCACTGGAGTTCACCGCTGCGGCAGTATAAAATATTTTCCGCATCACAGGCCAGTGTATCGTAGGAGTGATTTAAGTTTTTAGTTTAAGGTAAAATTTCACATGAATTATTCCGTACACTGCAGGAAATGTCTCCAGACGTGGCACACACCAGCTGACCCTGAGATGAGTGCTTGGGGTCGCAGAGAGTCACTTTAGATGAAGGTGACAAGCAACATTTTACCTCTTCCTCTTGATTTAAGGATTGAACTCACAGATCCCTAGCCAGCGGCCCTTTTTCCTGAAATGACTTTGGCTGCCATGTGCCCTTAGCGCTTGAAAAGGCTGTGCATTAACCCACCCTCCTGGCACTTGATCAATAAAGCTTCGGGAGACATAGCCCCACACACAGTCAGGCAAACAGGAAGTCACGCCTTCTTCCATTGAAGCTATTAACAAAATGCCAAAATCGATCAGTCAACCCTGGCTCACCTTCTCTTCATGTCCGCCCCATCACCTTGATTTCAGAGGGCATGTGCATGTGTGAGGAGATGCATGACAATTTGCACTCAATCACTTCAAGTTTCGCAGAGAAGCAAGGGTGACAAAGAAATAAACTGCAAGATCAAACGTGCAGCGAGTGGATAAAAAATGTCTCTGTAAATGAAGAGTTGACCTTTTGCAAGAGAAGTGTGAGATGGAACAGATCCAACTGCAGGTTCACTGGGTAGCACTCAGCATCTGTCTCTTCCCTGGCAGTGTCATTAATAATGGGAGGCGATCTCCCTCGTTGCGCTGTGGGAAATGTAGTCATCGGTAGCCCAGTGGCATGGCCATTTAACCGCTGCTAATTGGTATGGACGGTGGGAGCCTCTCAGTGTGCAGATTGGAAAGTGGCGGGAGGCGGGGAAAGACGAGCAAAGACGAGTTTGGACAAGCAGAGATTAATGAACGTGTGCACTCATGGTGGACGTGCACACACAAATGTCCATTTGCCAGCATGCAAGATTCCAAATATACTTCAGGAGTACGCACGGACTCACTTTTCACCGTTGTTTGTGTGTGCGTGTCTGCAAGCTGACAGGTACAAGACATTCTCTGTGAAGTCATGCTTTGCAACAAGATGGACAACTACTCCCCAGCTGGTGAGACAAATGTCTCCTCCAGGACTTTTCTATTTACCACACTTGACAAGCTTATAGTGTCTGTTGGAGAGAGATGTCCCTTCGGCAGCCTCTATGACTGTCCGTGAGTAATGGAGGTGTCCCCCTCCCCATACAACTCTGGAGGTACACGGAGGTACAAAACCTACAGGGTGCAGCTAGATAAACTGCAACGCCATCTTCTTGTAATAAAAAAGCCACATGCTTAGGTTGGAGAAAAAAAAAACCGCTGGATGTACAGTACCGCATTGTGGTCTGAAGTTTACTGCGTCTCTTCCTCTTGGTTATACTCACCACAGACAGACACTTTGCGCGCTACACAGTTCATACATTATGAGGTGGCAGAGTATGTGATGCTTATTGCAGCATCCGACTGGCTCCGACTCTTTGCTTCACCGATAGAGTGTCCTATGCCCCCATGACACAAAATATTATTGCTGAGGTAAAAAACATTGAAATCATTTATTTGTGTTTACCCAGGAATATAGAGGAGAGTGAATAAAGTCTGCTTTTGATGGAGGGTGAATGATTGAAATCCATTTCAAGTGGTGCTCTTGCTTGAAGGAGATAGAGGGATTGTGTGCACGAGTTCAAAGGAGCACCTTTCAGATTCTAAGTGGTTAGAGCAGTCTGTAGGCTTTTGTTTTCCATTGGAGTGAGTGTCACAAAAAAGACAAACAAACGTGCTGGGTTAATCTTCATTTCAAACGAAGTACTGTGCCCTTTATAGGAAGATATTTTTGGGCGCTTGCATGTTCATTGCATCTGTCAGTTTGCATGGTTGCCTCATTGTGTGAGCACATTCCACCCCAGCCCAAATCACCTTCATTAAAAAAATGTGTCTCATTACGTTAATGAGACGACTTCATTATCACTTAAACGACCTTGTCCCTTGTGCTAAACAAGGCCGGCTGTTTGCAACGCAATGGGCCTCTTGCGTAGGATCATGACGGGGGGCCGGCAGGCGTGATCGTAGGCAGGTGTTTGCAAGATGTAACGAAAGAAAATTAAGGCATCTATTTTGAAGTCCATGTACATGCAAAGGGAATATTGTTCAAGCTGCTGCGGTGAGTGGAGGGAGCAGGAGTGGTAGGGTCATAAAGCTTCTGTTTCAGTTTGAACCTCCACGGCCAAGCTAGAAACTTTTCCTGTGATTCTCTGTGGCACAATGAGGTTCTTCAAAAAGTGCTTCGCAAGTGCTCCGATCTGGGCTCAGCAAAGGTCTATTTCCCCTGGCACAGCACACACACTGTTTAAAAAAAACAACATATATATATATATATATATATATATATATATATATATATATATATATATATATATATATATATATATGTATATGTTTTTGTAGTCGCATAGAAATATAGATTTTTTTGTAGTCGCAAAAAAAAAAAATTATATATATATAGGGCGGCCCGGTAACCCAGTGGTTAGCACGTCGACTTCACAGTGCAGAGGTTCCGGGTTCGATTCCAGCTCCGGCCTCCCTGTGTGGAGTTTGCATGTTCTCCCCGGGCCTGCGTGGGTTTTCTCCGGGTACTCCGGTTTCCTCCCACATTCCAAAAACATGCATGGCATGCTGATTGAACACTCTAAATTGTCCCTAGGTGTGAGTGTGGGCGTGGATGGTTATTTGTCTCTGTGTGCCCTGTGATTGGCTGGCAACCGATTCAGGGTGTCCCCCGCCTACTGCCCGAAGACAGCTGGGATAGGCTCCGGCACCCCCGCGACCCTAGTGAGGATAAAGCGGTTCGGAAAATGGATGGATGGATGTTTTGCATGAATGGCCAATCTGCTGAGTTGTTTTTCCTTATATTTTTTATAATTTTATTGCCGTTTGTTGTCTTGAAAATTTTACATTCACCCAACCTTTTTTCCCCCTAGTGTAATGAAGAGAATGTTCTGGCATGATTGCTCATGCACGAGCATGTGCATGAACACCCAGTCTGAACGTGTGGTATTATCAAAGCAATTGCTCTCCCCGTCACTTATTAATTATAACCACCTCCTTGCACAATAGAGATAAACAGAATCGTCCTCAATAACTTGGGAAATCAGAAAAGTCATCAAGTTGTATTAATTCAGCGTTGTAGTACGAAGCCATGCTGACGCTGTAATACAGCTGTGTGCGAGTGCGTCCAGTGGGAAGCAGAATATGGAAGGAGTCGGGCAGGTACTGGCCGACTTTAAGTCTGAACCATAATGTCTCTTTATGTACAATATAAGCAGCATCATAAATTACTTCTATCCCTTTCGCGCATGTATGTATCACCATTTTATTTATTTGCTCTACCTGGTTGTCAAGCAAGGTCTAATCTCATCCCTCGTTAGTACTCATTGTGTTTGGGGAGGGACCTATCCCCTTGTAACCATGCATTAATCTTCTAAAATAAACTCTGTCACCCTAATCGCCACTCCACCTCACACACTGTTTGCTTTCTCTATAATTGTATTCAAGTCACCAAGCTCCTGGTTAATGTGCCCATTGCTGTCCTACTGGAGCGGATGAGTGGCTTCCCATTTCCCTGTGTGTCGATGCATCATTGCCTATTCAGTGGTGCTAAAAACCTTGGCCAACAGTGTGTTTTCATTGTGCACACGGTGTTATGCGTCTCACTAGCGTGTCCTCCATGTGTTTGACCAGCATGGACGGGCATGGACTGCTGAACACACAACCACCAGGGTACATTTAGGAGGATTGCTTCCATACAGGAAGGGATTAGGAGCTCAAACCAAAGCTGCACTGGCAGAAGCCCCAAATTAGCATTCAGCAGGCTCGAGGTGTGCGAGTTGTGTGCCAACCTCAGGGGGAACGGTTCCTGGTCACAGTCTGTGGATAAAAGTAATTGCCAGTGGAGGGCAACCTGCAGCTGAGACCCAGAGATTGGGGGAATGCATGACATCCGGGACAGCTGATTTCTCCCGCTTGGCCTATACCTCAAATGTACTGCACCTCTGAGCTCTGACTAACATGAAGCCAATAGCTGGCACATGATTGATTGATGCACCGAAAAACACACTCCTAGTCCATTGCTCCTGATGAACATGAATTCAAGCAAAGTCACTGAAGTGCCCTCCTTCATACCTGAAAAAGGGGGGATGTGTGTGAAAGCGAGCCAACAATTTTGCCATCCGTCCATTTTCAATGCCACTAATTACATTCAGGGTCGCAAGAAAGCTGGAGCCAATCCCAGCTGACTGTGGGCAAAGGCAAACTACAGGTTGCATTGTCAGGGGTTCGGGGCTCACATGGAGACAGGCAACCACGGCAACTATTACCGAGCTGGAGTTGATTCCTGATGCTGCATGTCAACATTGTGAACCATGATGCGACCAGTGACCCCTTAAATCAGGGTGTTGACACTCAGTCCTCAAGGGCCGCTGTCCTGCCTGTTTTCCATTTCTCCCTGCTGCAACACGCCTGACTGAAAGGATCAAGATCGTTCTAATGCTGCTTCAGAGCTGGCTGATGAGCAGATCATCTGAATTAGGTGTGTTGCAACCGGGAGAGCTGAAAAACAGGCAGGACGGTGGCCCTCCTGGCCCGGAACTGGACATGCCTGCCTTAAATGATGCCTGCCATATGTAGAAGGGGGTTATCTATGTTCAAATTACAATTTCAGAGTCTGTTGCTCCCTATTGACGTGGATATTTCCAGTTTGAAATCCATTGGAAAACTGGCCTTCTGTTACATTCCATCACCACCAGGTGGTAGCCTAAACTAACAATTACAATTACCAACCTCTCCAAAGAGATGCATCTCATCCAGTCTTTAATTCTTATCCTAATGCATAGACCAAGGAGAAATGAAATCAACCATGGAATTTGCTTGTTTATATTATTTATATATTTTACCTAATACATTTTCCGTCATCATTAATCTTACCATCCAAACTATGTCGCTTTTTGATTGACCCCACCAAGTGTTTTACTCTTGTTTTGTATTAATCATCATGTAATATAACATGGATCCTACAAAATAAAAGCTCCATAACAAAATAGGAGGCAGGAAAAAAGTAAGTGAAGACATGGTTAACGTCTACCAGCAAGTGGGCAATAAAATCCAAATTAGAACTCAATGGGCCATGGACCATGTGGCGGGAAGGCTAGCGCCCCTGGGCCTCTGTCTTACTAGAGCACCACTGTTCACCAGCTGTCACCTGATTTTTTTTGGATTTTTTTTTTTTGCAGGGAAGGGCTTTGCGAGGCCACAATTTACCTGAAAGAAGTGACTCAGATCAACAGTCAATAGAGGGAGTCAACACGGAAGCAGAGGTGCCTCCCAAGTGCATTGTTTGAGACACAAAAGCAACGTTAGGCTTTATATTTAGAAGTGAACAACAAACAGGATATTGGCCTCTTTTGTTTCATTGAGGGTTACGATGAGAGGTTTGTCAAGACAAACTAGAGCGGTGTCAGATGAACACCTCTCCGGGGACACGAACGGACAGGTGGAAAATGACGAGGGCCACATTATTGGACATGTTCGGATGACACTTATGACTCACACCGGGAAAAGACATGGTGCGGAGGGGAAAGGCACTGTATGACGAAAAGGATGCCTAATCAGATTTAGGCTCAATAATGGATCAATCGGGACCAGGCAACACGAGTGACACATTTGCCAGATGAGTTTCTTGCCTCTGTGGAAAATGTAGCACGGCCTACTCGTTCACCAGCTCTTATCTGATGGTCAAATCCTGTAATGTGTTTGCAGGGATGAGAGCACCTGATGTTCAAATTAATTTAATCACCACAGCTCAACAGAATAAAATCTGAAAACACCAGTGTGGGACCATTCTGTGTGCAGTTTGCATGTGCAGAATACAAGCAGAGGTACTTTATTAGTTGTCTCACACAGTACACTACACGGAATGGAATTTTGTTTTATTCATTCAACCCACCACTGAGGAGCAGCGAGAGGCTGTGTGGTACCCACGGAGTTTAAATGTCAACCCCTTGGTCAATGGAATCGACAAACTAACCAGCATACATGTGTTGGTGTGATCTGGGCGAGAACATTCAAAGGCCACGCCTGGCTAGGCCTCAAAGTTGTCAATGCAGTACATACAATATGCATCTTAGGCTACGTGTCAGAAACGTGTGGCTCTAGAGTGGCACATGGCCCTTTCATTCATCTGCTGTGGCTCTCTTGCCCCTTTTTGAGCAAAATATGATTTTGAAGCAAACGGTTCTCTTGCAACATGAAAATAAAACATTTTATGGGTCATTCATAACATGTGTCAGAGCCGCCTCTGACACATGTTATGAATCAATGTCTTGACACCTGGCACCAAGATCTGAGGAACCTGACCCCCGGTAAGCAAACCGTGAATGAATCCAAAAAATATATATATCTGAAGAAAATATAACATGAAATGCTGTGGCCACATGAATGATATTAAAAACTAGAATCGCTCACGCCTCACAGAGGACAGCTTATAATCGTTTGTGAAAAGGAATGCGACATCTTTCAGCCCCGATGTGCTCATGATGTATACTGAGGTTCAGGAGTAGAGCATAAATCAATCACATTAACCAGGTTAAATAAATATTCTAAGTGACTATTTGCAAATATACAATGTATGACTATGTTACATTGCTAAGTGAAAATAGTCCTTTTCCATATGAGTTGTCAACTGACAGGCATGCTGAGATGATGGCGGGACACAGAAGATGTTCCTTTTGAATCTCTGAATGTGGATGATTTACCTGAAGTTCGGCTTCAACTTCATGAATATGAGGAGGACCCAAATAGATGTTGACGATTTTATTTCAAAATCTGCTTCAACAAAGCATGTTAAGTGTTAAACATGTTTTTGTCACATGCAGAGATACAATTTAGAATTTCCGGTAGCAGTTCATTGATTTAAAAAATGCACATTACAGTATGTTATGCATACTGTGAAAAATGCAATGTTCTCACTTTCAGATTTGTGGATCCAGGTAGAGGGCCAAGATGGCTCTTTTGGATCTGTCCAGTGAGGTTGCCAACCCCTGGGCTAGGGGAATGCAATCTTCAACGACAGAGCAGCTGCATTTGGTTCTAATGCAGCACAACTGGGATGACGACAGGACTTGTTTCCCCGTCAACTCAATCAGGAGGCCACGAGCACCTGTTTCATGCACCCCTGCCTTGTGGAGTGTGTCGCACTCAAATCTGACGCCTGCCATGCTTTCTGTCCTGCTGGGGCCTTCGCATCTGGCTGCCTTGTGTTCGACAACCATTCTTGTAACAGTTGCTCATCCTTGTACATTTAACATTCAAGAGGTGTCTGCCATGAGGATCTGGAGAAATTCGAGGGAGGTGGATTTTGTACCCAATGCATTTCATCATTCCATTTTAATGACATGCATCCACCCACAGTATTTTGTATGCCGCTTCTCCTCATCAGGGTCACACAGGATCTGGAGTCTATCGCAGGTGACTTTGAGGGGCTCAGTGGTAGAGGGGTTGTTTTCCGCCCATAGTCACCATGTTAAAGTGTACCGGTACTTGAGAAAGATGCTGAACCTCAAGTTGCTTCTGATGCTTCATCATTACAAGTCAAGTCAAGCTTGATTGTGAAATATGCTCTATGTGCAACAGACATCACAGATGAAATTATTTTCCTCTCTCAACCACAGTGCAAACATGCAGTGCATTGAACACACACAGCTAAAAATAAGGGCAGCAAACTTAAATGCACAAAATACATGAAGGCATAAATATATAAATATAAACATTTTTAAAAATTATGGTCACACCTACAGACCATTTAGAGTCTTAACTAAACATAAAAAGCATATTTTTAGAATGTCAAAGAAAGCCGCGGTACCTCCACTGTGCTGCCATAATAGCATGTGTTCTTATAGTTGCGTCATAATTTTCTTTCCCCTCAGCGCTTACATGTAAACCTCAAAGTATCTCATTAGAAGCCGTATTTCATTGCTGTGTGAGGTCAATGTGGTAGAAAACATACCTTTCACTTTCAAAAATTCCCCAAAAGAGCATGCCAGGGCTTGTGGTGCCACTCTAAACTTTACAAACCAGAGCAAATATTTTTTGCCACATCATGCCATAATTCATCCCTCCTTGAACATAAGAACACAAAAAGAGAGCCAGCCCTCAATTTCCACAAGGTGCACATGACACGGATATAGATAGATGTGTGTATCTCAAACAGTGATAAGACCTTTAGTGTGCCGGTTGACAGAGTGTGGCGGAAAAGCATGCGATGCAAGCCAGGACGAGAGTCAGCGAGGGAAATTAGCATGCTTCCTTCATCACAAAGTGACGCCTCTTAGTGTGTTTGTCAAGAAAAGGCTGCAGTGTTGTGACAAAGAATACTCCCTCTATGTCCCTTTGGAGAGTTTGCATGTTCTCCCCGGGCTTGCGTGGGTTTTCTCCGGGTGCTCCGGTTTCCTCCCACATTCCAAAAACATGCATGGCAGGCTGATTGTGCACTCTAAATTGTCCCTAGATGAGTGTGAGCGTGGATGGTTGTTCGTCTCTGTGTGCCCTGCGATTGGCTGGCAACCAATCGGGTGTCCCCCGCCTACTGCCCGAAGACAGCTGGGATAGGCTCCGGCACCCCCCGCGACCCTAGTGAGGATGAAGCGGTTCGGAAAATGGATGGATGGATGGATGTCCCTTTGGAGTCTGCTTGTCTCAATAAATGGAAAAGTAGATGACCTCATTTTCGATGTGCTTTTACGGAAACATGAGCTCTACTGAAGAAGGAGAAGAAAAAAAAAAGGCATTATTGTACATGTCTGGGAACTCTGGCTTGTCTCTGATGTGGCACCCTCAAAGCTCAAGGTTCTGTCCCCTTGACACTTTGATTTCAATGTTTACCAAAACATATGGACCTGGAAAGGTTTACCTTGGATTCCAATGAGCCCGATGTGGCACATCGATTTCGACTTGAAGGACGTAATGAGCCCCCACGGACCCTTAATTGAACCTCAATCTGCAAGACTAGTCTGCCGTGTTTCTCCACGTTAAGGAATCAATTCAGATAATCTTGAAGAGAGCACCACATTGTCACGCTAATAACTTGACTGTCGAACTCAATTTTTTTGCCAGTCAGATTTCTCGCAGGAAATGACTCTACATAGTCTAGTGCAGATATTGCATAAATGCCAATCTGCAAGACAAAAGATGAGTTATGTTATTACAGAAACAATATCTGCGTGACCTAAAATGACCTCAACAGTTCACACGCGCACTCTGAAACCGAGAGAGGAAAAAAAGCTGCTGATGCAAAAAGGAAGTAATGCTTTTTGTCGACGACCAATAGCTGTCTTGTCTTGTACATCCCATGATGCAGCTGTGTATTACTCCCTTGGCTCCTTAGGTACTAAGCTGCTCCCATGAAGATGACTTATTGTGACATCAGATGTAGGGAAAATAAGAGTGTGGCGGCTGCAGCGCTGTATGGGAAGGAGAAAATGAAGAAGAAGACGACAAGGCCTTGGGGTCCAAACAAAGGCAAGATTGCGTGTGGAGCACGAATATTGCTAAAACCAAAGGATGACCTAAAAAGGATGAATAAAAGAAGGCTTTGCCTTTGCAATACCTGCATTTCAGAGGCATTATTAGGATTCTCATTAGTATTCATATTATTATTCCAAATGTTGGAAATATCATCAAATCCACTCCATTGAGGGCACGGCATTTACGTAAGTCAAACCCATCCATCCACCAATCGGAAACGTTTAATCCTCACGAGGGTCTCGGGCGTGCTGAAGCCAATCTGAGCTGACTTCGGGCGAGGTACGGATAAACTACACTGTGAAGCAGACGTGCTAACCAGTGACCCACCTAGCCCTAAGTCACATCCAGTAATTAATTTAAATCCCCAAATAAATGTCTGTGTCATTATGCATATGTAAACTTTTAACCCAAACGTCCATTGTTTAATTTGCCATCAAACTACTGCATGATTGTTTATCAATAACAAGACCTATTCTGTTGTAAAAAAACAATACGACTCTGTTATACACGTGAGTGGTTTGGAAATTGCACACCTGCGCAGTGCTGAAGCAGTAGAAGCATGGATTCAGAAAGAGCCCTCAAGTTTGGAAGCAGGCAGGAAAATGTCGGATTTCTGCGGAATATCAAAAGCTAATGCAGGATCAATAATTACTATAAAAGCCCCCGAGGCCAGGATTCAAAGTAACAACAAAACACAAGAAACAGACGCCACCACAAATGACAGACAACACGAGGTAACAGGATATTTGATAACTGTCAGAGGTAGAGAACATGGAAAACAGGGAAGTCAATTCAAACTGACAAGACATAGAAACACCTGCACAAGACACAAGGAAATCTGATTGGCTGGTACACAAGGTGAGCAGGGTTAGGGCACTGGCACGTACATAGTACTCTGTAAACCGGAATTAGTTGAGTTGACTTGTAAAATATTAGTAAACCGGTTACCTTGTGGCGACCCGGTGGTTAGCGCGTCGACCTCACGGTGCAGAGGTTCAATTTCAGCTTCGGCCTCCCAGTGTGGAGTTTGCATGTTCTCCCCGGGCCTGCGTGGGTTTTCTCCGGGTCCTCCGGTTTCCTCCCACATTCCAAAAACATGCATGGCAGGCTGATTGAACACTCTAAATTGTCCCAAGGTGTGGGTGTGAGCACGGATTGGTTGTTTGTCTCTGTGTGCCCTGCGATTGGCTGGCAACTGGTTTAGGGTGTCCCCACCTACTGCCCAAAGACAGCTGGGACCCCTGTGACTCTTGTGAGGATAAGCGAATCGGAAAATAAATGAATGAATGAATGGTTACCTTGTAATGTAAGAAGTAATGAAATAATAAAATATACTTCTATTCAACATTTTGAGTCATTGCATTAACTTTTTAACTGAATCAACAAATACAATCGAAAAGCAAGAGGCACATATTAGAGTGCAATTTCACCGAAGAGCGAATGTTTGTGTATGCAGTTTTTCATCACGGTTCGTTAACGATTGCAAAAGGTTTTCGCAAACATTGGGGTTTTTTTGGCAATATTTTTTGAATACGTTCAAACTGTTCCTAACCTGACCAACATTTGTTCACTAGCAGAAAAATCACACAAACTAGTCCTGAAGATGCATTCCAAGATGGGAGTCACCAATGTGTCCAGGTCTCAGGTTACTCATCTCGTCAGCCAATCACTGAGTGGGTTTTCTTTTGACTTAGAATAGGGGTGTGGTTAAGACAAAAAGAACGCATTTTAGTATTTTAAGCTCAAATGTATTCGTCCATTCTACATTCCACCCAAATTAGTGAAGTATATTTAAATTACTCAAGAAGTGCAACAAAACATTCAATTTTATTGTACTTGAATATTTCAGTGGAAGTTGCCTGCTACCAAATAGGCACTCCTGTTGATTCATCTGTGTGTGACAACCCCCAACCACACACACACACACACACACACACACACACACACACACACACACACACACACGCACACACACATCGTTGAGTTTCGCCCTTGCCATGTTGCTCTGCTTACTCTTGCTCCTCCCCTTCCTCTGTCTCTGCTCTCCTCTCCCTCTTTTCAGTGCTGAAGTGTGGCAGGAGGTGGGGCTGAAGTTAGGGGCGGAGCCTTACCCCATCACCTGTGCCACATCCGCTTGAAAAGGTAGCAGCCTATTTGACCAGCTTCTCTCATTTTTCTGTGCTTTGACACTCACACTGTGGCTGCTTTCCGTCATGCCACGCAGTCCAGCCTCAAGAGTCGCCCAGTGATCTAGTTTATCTTGTTGTCACGAGTATGTCCATGAAAAAGGATATTTTCAGCTGCAACGTTGTTTTGTTGTGTGTATAACAGTTTTGTTTTTGAGTAGATTAATTTTGTATTGCTACTTTGGGAAAAAAAATGTTTATTTTTGGTGCCTATCTCTGCTTCCTGGGTCCTGGCATTTTTGTTTGCCTCACGGCTCATAACACAGGGCGGTGCTTTTAAATTATTAAGAACGATAATGGGTGCCATGGTGGTTGACTGGTGAGCACGTCCACCTCACATTGCAGAAGTGAAGGGTTTGATTCCGGTTCCGGTCTTGGAGTTTGCATGTTCCATGTGACTGCTGAGTTTTCTCTTGGTTACCTTGTGGCAGCCCGGTGGTCCAGTGGTTAGCGCGTCAACCTCACAGTGTAGAGATCCGGGAACAATTCCAGCTCCAGCCTCCCTGTGTGGAGTTTGCATGTTCTCCTCGGGCCCGCTTGGGTTTTCTCGGGGTACTCCGATTTCCTTCCAAATTCCAAAAAACATGTATGCCAGGTTAATTGAATACTAAATTATCCCTAGTTGTGAACATGTGCACGAATGGTTGTTTGTCTACGTGTTCCCTACAATTAGCTGGCAACCAGTTCAGGGTGAACCCTGCCTACTGCCCGATGACAACTGTGATAGGCATGCCTGCGACCCTTGTGAGCATAAGCAAATTAGAAAATGGATGAATGGATAATAATAAAGCATTCAATTCATTGATTACTACAGAGGGTTCGCTGCATGTTGATGTTTATGACGAGAACATAATGAAATCCACCCTACATATAGGAGCAGCGGAGCACAGAATTTATCTGCCTGCATCTGGATCAAATCCACCAAAATCACATTACACTACCTGCGGTACAACTTGGACGTGGTTTCGCCTGGTCTAAAATCTTGTCTACTTTCTGCCACCAAACTGTCAAGCGGGCTGGGCATGCAATATAAAAAAAAAAAAAGAGAAAGTTAATCCGCATTCTGTGTTTGGCTTCAGTATTTGTTGAGTGCTTCTTTGATGTCAACACTTCAAAATTATGTGACACACCAAAAAAATCATATCTGTTATGAATCCAAATTATGGAACAATGAGCCCAGATCCATAAAATCTATCAGCAATATCAAGTACAGTATTTTCAAAACATCACTCAACCTTGCTGACCCAAATGAATCCTGGACCAGTACACAGCTTTATTGCTTTCATTACCATATGAAATGAGGAAGCTTAAGAGCTCTCTCTCACAAGGCGCCACTAAGAGGATAGAGTATGTTACAGTATATTTACTCTCAAACAGTAATGTCTGCAGGTTATTGAACGAGCTGCTATGCAAAGTCATTTGAAACAAAGCATTCTTAAATCCAATGGCATTGACATTTGAACAATGACTAAAACAGAAAAACACCATCTTTTGGCTTTTAATGTGGGAAAAAAAATATTCACTTGACAATTGTATGCTCACACTGAGTCACAAGTGAAGCTCTGTAGACATTTGCTGATGCTCCAGATGGGAAGGTAATTCTGCCTAAATCTGGTGACAAACCCACTTGGGCTCCAAGCTGTGTGAAGCTACATTTCCACCCATCTGAAAGCGATCACGATGTCAAGGCTGCAGAGAATCTAGAAGTATGAATCAGTGACCATTTGGGCTTCGTCATAGAGAAGCATGAGATGGAATAACAGACAGCATAGGAGAATACACAACAATGGGGAGGTCAGTGATTGTCTCAGCCTCAAAGGATGCCATCCAAGCTGAACAAACATGCACACACTTCATTCACCCTTTCTGCATTTTACATTTTTTCTTTTATCCCCCTCTCATTTTGGATATGTTCCACTGGACAATAGAATATGTTTCCTGTATTCTTGCTACCTGTCTATTATATAACAGTAACCATTTGAATGACGCTGCAGCCGAGCTATTTAAAGCTCATCAATTCATTTCCCCCCCCCCCCCTCTGTAAGATACCTCAAGAGGAGGGAGTTTAGTCTAACATCTCCCTGCTGTATATTGAGACCACACGTTTGGCGTGGTAAATACCGGAAGTTCTTCTTTTGAAAGACTTGTAATTTGTATAGTCTTGTGCAAATATATTAGTATTTCCTTCTAGCCCGCTATAATATTAAACTGCATTACATAATACTAAAACGTCATGAAATACAGCTGTTAGTTATATTATTGCTGTCAAAATGGTCACCGCTATGAGGGTTTATACAGCCGTATGCTCTTATTTTGCCAGGCTGTACCGGATATGTAATTGCCTTTTGCTTTTACGCTTGATCTATATCGCCTTTCGCTGCACCTCCACGGCATGCAAATTAGGAAGCAGAGCAAAGGCGTCGCTGAGTTGTTCACGCTTTACAACGCGCGGCGCTGTGAGAGCAGAACGTTGCGGAACACAGCTTTGGTTAAAATGGTGTGCGCTTATGTAGAAAAAATAGCAAACAAAACAGCCGTTTTATTCCATGACACCATACTTTTTAATGTTGTTGTTTTTTAATTCCTTGAGACTGTGAACTTAAACCCATTCATTCTGGAGATGGTGGCGAAGGACTAGTGTCGCCCATCGTCCCGACATCAGAAGAGAAAGCGCATTTTTCATTTTTCACGCATGTGACAGCGTGTCAGTGACCGGGGCAAGTGGAGACCTGACTCAAGGAAGAAGTTCAACCTCACCGCGGAGAGACTCGCTTCCGCGCACTCATGGACACCGCACGCTGTCATTTGGAATAGCTTCTTTCCCATCACTTTTTGTTGGTAAGAACTCAGTGTCATTTAATTTTATCCCCACTGTATATTCAATTTAATTTCAAATGTAGTTGTGATATTGATGAACTTTCGGAAAGCTAATTTACTGTAGAAGCTGCTGTTTTGTAATGCACATACTGTATGCACTGCATCCGATCAATCATCAATAATCATTTCAAACTGCCATAGCCTCTAATGTTGAGCATTTTAGATCAGGAAGGGACACGACGTGTTCCCAATGTCCATCAATATTTTTGGGGTAAAAAAAAAAAAGCAAAAGCTTGAACTTGGCATCTAACCTTGAGGACACCTGGTTGTTTGCCCCTTTGACACAATCGACGGCACAGTGCAGCCCCATTCGGTGCCCTCTCACTGTCTTGAGTCCAACAATACCAAAATTCAGTTCTCACTTTTCACAGGTCACTGTGTAATTATAGTATGCGTGTTAGGTGTACAGAAGGCTATTTGCGTTAACCCGAGGCTTCAGGTACACTCTACTCCGTATGACGACATATCCGAAAGCAGCGACGTTGTTTCAACACCTTAACATTTTTAAACGGTTCTGCACCTCCAAAGTAACCGAGTCTATCCGTTATCACTCCATTTCATCTCTCTCTCTCTCTCTCTCTCTCTCTCTCTCTCTCTCTCTCTCTCTCTCTCTCTCTCTCTCTCTCTCCCCTAAACACTTTTTTTTTTTAGATGCAACACCTTTATGAACATCGCTATGATTTGTTGGGTTACTTTATTATGCAGAGAATTAATAGTGCCATTCCCTCTGATTTAATTCCAGCATCGGGTAATTGCCACAACATGGTTACTGTTAAGCCTCAAACTTGTGAAGTTCTGGGTTTGAAAACAAAACAAGCCTGACAGATTCACTCGACACCCTAAATTGTCAGGTGTGTAAATGGGTGTTTGTCTATATGTGGGTTGCGACTGGTTGGTGACCTCTGGTCCAATTTACTGGGGACAGAATACAGCTGACCCCTGAAACTAATGGGTAAGCAGTATTGAAAATTAGTGGCTGAATGGTTCGCTGGTGTGGTAGTGAATATCCATCCATCCATTTTCCGAACCGCTTTATCCTCACTAGGGTCGCGGGGGGTGCCGGAGCCTATCCCAGCCGTCTTCGGGCAGTAGGTGGGGGACACCCTGAATTGGTTGCCAGCCAATCGCAGGGCACACAGAGACAAACAACCATCCACGCTCACACTCATACCTAGGGACAATTTAGGGTGCCCAATCAGCCTGCCATGCATATTTTGGGAATGTGGGAGGAAACCGGAGCACCCGGAGAAAACCCACGCAGGCCTGGGGAGAACATGCAAACTCCACACAGGGAGGCCGGAGCTGGAATTGAACCCGGTACCTCTGACCTGTGAAGCCAACGTGCTAACCACTGGACTACCGGGCCGCCCTGGTAGTGAATATGTTTCCAGTATTTGAATCACAAATCTGGCAATCCCATATGCATTTTGTCACCAGTCAGCTGGAATTGGGTCTAACACCTGCACCCCATACCCAAATAAGTAGTTCTATAAATTATTAATTCTGAATTCACATGATGCCCTGCGATTGACTGGCAGCCAGTTCAGGGTGTACCCCGCCTACAGCTCGAAGACAGCTGACATAGGCTCCAGCACGCCCACAACAATAGTGAGGATAAAGCTGATTACAAAATGAATGGATGGATGGATGGATGGATGGATTCACACAAATCTCCATGCATGCATTGAATGTCTCGGCATTGTAAAGTATCTCATGATTAGGAATGGGATGGTTAGAATTTCAACAATACCTCTTCACTTCATGATCCTGCTTATCGATCCGGTACTGTAGCGGTCTTCATATGTTTTTCTTTTTAAAAAAATAATTAACTTGTCTTGCAAATACAACATTAGTGTAAAATGAATACAGAAAAAAAACAATAATTTACAGAAAAAGAAATAACAACAACAAATAAATCTCAATTGGAAGGTTAGACATTATATTAACCATTATTTAGTGTGAAAGAAAACTGCTGTAGTGCAACAAGGTACATGCAGTAGGACTGCTAAAAGCACTTCTGTGAGGTGAGGTGCACATTTTATATTTGTGTTTGTTAAGCTTGCTTGTGTTTCCCCTTGACTTTTTCATGATTACTTGCATTGTCACCATCAACCTTTGAGAAATGTAACCACATTTTTGACAATTTCCATCCAAAACAAGGAACACCGACCTTGCAGTCAGCCGTGATGTGCTAAATGTGTGAGATCCATGCGTGAACTACTTATTTCAATCATCCATCGCAAACTCTTCCTGTCGCCTGATAGGCGAAGAGTAATGGAGTTGGCAAAAGAAAAGATGATGTCATCCCTCCATCCCTCTTCCGGCAAGATCACTCAAACCAAAAATAACCAAATGTTCACATTAGTGAAATGGATGCAATGAGTATAAATTGATTAATCACGCCAAGAGAGTAAAACGTTCAGATGCTACGTTTGTAGCAACTGAGCTAACCCGATGTAAAGGACATCAGTTTGCACTGCGTGAGTGTACGTTAGACAAATTTCCTTTCATTTCAAAGCCGCGGA
The DNA here is from genome assembly GCA_018466805.1 of Hippocampus abdominalis. Taxonomy (NCBI): domain Eukaryota; kingdom Metazoa; phylum Chordata; class Actinopteri; order Syngnathiformes; family Syngnathidae; genus Hippocampus; species Hippocampus abdominalis. The sequence continues at coordinate 4,511,761 of CM031694.1, read as the reverse complement.
GTTGACCCCTCTGTGCTCCGAAAGCCCGGTACACATGGCAGGATAATTAGATCGATTTGAGTCCCGAATCTCCCCTCCCAACAATTGTAAAGATTACTGTTTTCAAATTGATCTAGATTGCTCAGAAGATTGTTTGGGCCGCTCCGATTTCAAACCGTGAATATTCAACATAATTGAATATTGAATTATTAACATGATTATTTTGGCCTGATTTATTCGTGCGTGGTGCGCCCCAAAGACAAACGTCCATGCAGCCGCTTGACAGTGACGCCAATGAGAAAGCGAGATGACAAGACAGCGAGTTAGCATGGCTGGGAATCCAAAAGCAAAACAATCATGGCCCAACAGAAAGTCCCTGCTCACGTTTGTGACCATCATTCCTTTGACCAGTCAGCGTATTTGTTTTTATGTCGTTTTTTTCTGCTAAAAGCAAACCACAAACTGTCACCACTGCCTCCTCTTTGTCAGACATATTTTCTTTCTCTTAAATCTTGAGAGGTTTTGCGAGATGTCCCTGATTGAAATTGTTCAATGTGTGATCTGCTGATTTTGCCGTGTGGCTGCACACAGTACATTCAAAACTGTTGTACCTGTGATTTTTTAAAATAGTATTATTATTATTATTTATTTTTTATCATCATGTGTGGGATCTCACAGAGCTTGTAAGTCTTGACGAAAAGAAAAACTGATTGCGCACGTTAAAACTGGCTGTCTGGGCAACCGTTAGCGACCCTGAACGAGCCCTGACAAACAATCAACATTCACTAGGGTTCCCAAACACTCGCCGCTCTGTGGGATACGGGCTTAATGCTGGCGGCACCGCTCCGAAGCCCCAGTTGGTGGGGCTTAGAGTTGCCCTCGTGATGCTAAAACCAAAACCATGCATCCAAATAACATTATAAAAATTGTAAGGTTGCACGTCACCATGGATGTTTTACAACTCATATCGTAATATGGTCGCACAGCATTTCACTGGTGCAAGAAGAGTCTGTTCCTGGTAGAGCTAAGATCGGTCCTAAAAAATCAAGCCCGACCCGAACCGGCCCGAGGGTATTTAAGCCCGACCCGGCCCGAGCCCGATCACTTAACTTGACTTGCCAGTCCGAGCCCGAAGCAAACCCGACATTTCATATTTTATTTGTGAGGACTCGGGAGGAGGAGGGGTGATTTCTGATAACAAATTAAAGCCCGTCTTTTGTAATGAAATCTAAGTTAAACGAGACTGTATAAACATTTACATCTTTTATATTTGTGTTTCTGAAGAGGTTACATTAACCGACAATTTTCCATCATTGACGGATTTTTTTTAAGAGTGGACGGGGAAAATTTAAGGCCGTCCATCATTTAGACGGGTTGAAAATAGGGCCGTAAACCACAACAGCAGTACGTCCTTAAGAATCTAGCGCGGCACTTTAAGAGAAGCAGAGAGACAAAGACGAACAATGACGGGTGGATACTCGACAGAGACTGGAAGGAGTTCTTTGAATTGTCATTGCAAGAGTTTAGTACAGTACGTGTTGTGATTAGGCGACTTCTGTTTTTTGCGAACCACGGTCTATTGTGGCCAAAACTATTCACGGCCTCGAGAAAAAAAAAAAAAAAAGTCAGCGAGAGAGAAGCCCGACCCGAACCCGAAGCAATGATTGACATTTTAAGGCCCGACCCGACCCCGAATTTCGGGTCAGGTCGGGCTCGGGCGGCCCGATCTTACCTCTAGTTCCTGGGCCTCTCGTGCATGGAGTGGAATGAGCTAGCTTGCCACTGATTGTGACATCATGATTTTTAGACAAATACATTATATGACTTTTATTGCTAGTTAGAAAAAATAGCCTAGAGGTAGAAGGGGCAAAATATTTAATAAAATTCATATAGTCTACATACATTGAAAATCCATCCATCCATCCATTTTCCGAACCGCTTTATCCTCACTAGGGTTGCGGGGGGTGCCGGAGCCTATCCCAGCTGTCTTCGGGCAGTAGGCAGGGGACACCCTGAATTGGTTGCCAGCCAATCGCAGGGCACACAGAGACGAACAACCATCCACGCTCACACTCACACCTAGGGACAATTTAGAGTGCACAATCAGCCTGCCATGCATGTTTTTGGAACGTGGGAGGAAACCGGAGCACCCGGAGAAAACCCACGCAGGCCCGGGGAGAACATGCAAACTCCACACAGGGAGGCCGGAGCTGGATTTGAACCCGGTACCTCTGCACTGTGAAGCCGACGTGCTAACCACTGGACTACCGGGCCGCCCACATTGGAGTTATTTCTCCAAGATCGTGAACAGAACTGTCAAGGATGCTCCACTTTCTAAAAACAAGTACTGGTGCTCGGTACACATCCCTACTCACGCTTCAGTTGTATTTCGATTCATCAGGTTGGGATTCAATTTGATTTCCATTCTTCAGGTTGTGATTATAGTCAGTATCAATTCAATAAGAAGAAATGAATACACCAATAGGAGTGTCCATCCATCCATCCATTTTCCGATCCACTTTATTCTCACAAGGGTCGCGCGGCAGTGCTTGAACCTCTCCCAGCTGTCTTCGGGCAGAAGGCGGGGGACACCCTAAACTCACACTCACACCTAGGGACAATTTCGAGTGTTCATTCAGCCTGTCATGCATGTTTTTGGAATGTTGGAGGAAACCGGAGTACTCGGAGGAAACCCACGCAGGCACGGGGAGAACATGCAAACTCCACACAGGAAGGCCGGAGCCGGAATCGAACCCTGCACCTCCGCACTGTGAGGGAGACACGCTAGCAAGTGGACCACCGGACCACCCGCCAATAGGAGTAAATTGTCACAATTTTGAAAAATGGAACCCCGCCATATGAACACGTAGCATGTGACATCATATTTTTGAGCAATAAAGCATCTGGAAATGAAAAACAAATGCAAAACACGAAAGTTGTATATAACATTGAAAAACTAAAGTACTGTCCATGTAAATAAATTATTCCTTTCTCTGGGAAATTGTGATTAAAGCACAATAACTTCATTCATGCATTTGGAGAACAGTAAAAAACATGATGAAAGCGCTGTATTGAAACATTAAAACGCAACGTAATATTTCTTTCGTCTCACCAAAGTCAGAAGTGATAGTCAGGTCGAGGTCAGTCGCTCTGTAAGGCCAACCGTCACATGTAACTGAATGACATGTTTACCCAACTCTAGTTGCGCTTAAAGAAACCATATCATGCACACACATAAATAAAATAACCCCCAGGTATCTTTGTAAAATGTCTATGACAGTCTTTGATGAAAATACAGCAAAGATCAAGAACAAGTGAACACTTTTCACCCTATTTTATGAGCCTCGTTGAAATCGGTCTTTTTAAGGGCCATTCATATTCCATGCTAAAAAGCCACTGTACACCCGGCCCACCACACTTTTTACAAGGTGAATCGTTTTCAGTTGAATCAGAGAGAGTTGCTTGCTCGAGTGGCAGGCCAAAGTCTGAAGAAAAAGCATCGCCAAGCAACTCCCCTCACCTCACCCCAACCCCCATTCATTAAATTATCGATGATTGAAAGCCAACATTGATCATGCTATTAGCTAATGCTAATGTCTCAAAACAACAAGGGCTCGGCTTAGATTTCCACTTTCAAATGATGTGTTTCCATTTAGTCTGCAAAGAAGTATAGTCATTGGCGGGTCTTTGCCGTTAGCCATTCTGTGTGTGGACAGTTTTATGCACAATACACGGACACACAAAAAAATGGACAGGGGCAACTACAAGAAAAAATACCAATTGTGTAATATCTGCGCGAAATGATGTAAAGGCACTCCAGAGACTCCACTCTCTGAATATGAGCAATTAAAAACTCAGTTCTTCATGAATTGATTGAAATAAAATCCAGGCATCTGGAATTCTCAAATTTGGTAGTTCTGCAACACTCATTATGCATACATTTTCCATCGTGCTTTTTAGGGTTGCAGTGAGGTGGAGCTGATGTTGATGTGAAGTGGGAGGAAGCCAGAGTCTGCGAGCACGGGGAGAACATGCAAACTCCACTGTGCTGTTAATTTAGCTCTGAAGGTTTCATTGTGCAAATGCCACCAACAATTACAGAAGGCAGACATCCCCTGAAGTTTACATTGGGTCATCGAATGGCATCAAGAGTGGTTGGAAAAAGAGAGAAAGACTCATGTGCTTGGTGAAATGTGCTGCGTGGCAAAAGGAAAAGTGGATATTCCTTGGTTGCCAGAAATATGATTAAATCAGGCTTGCGTTGAAATGAATCGCTCTTGCTCTCGCACGTTCGAGGGCATAGTAGCGGTGTTGAACCCTGTAGGGTTAGCCATCACTCCCATTACTACGGCTGAAAGAGAGACCCTTACTCCTTCAGTAATTGGCCCCCCGGGATCACTGCACGGCGCTACTGCATGCGACTACGAGAGTGCGCACGAGTGCATAAAAAAGGCACAAAAATGCACTCACATTTCTGCACAGTCAAGCAACAGAGCCGTGGAGGGGGTTGTGTGTGTGTGACTTGAAATGAAACCGCGGCTGGCTGCATGCAACAAGTAACACTGTCTTCGACTCCCTTCTCATTTGTGCCTGCGAGCAAAAGCAGTTGGACTTTATGTAATAGTGGCCACACGCGACCGTTGGCGTTTGACCTCCAAGGGACTCGGTCGAAGGATGACTGCTCTTAAGGCAGCTCATGTTTTGCAGTGATACATGCAGACATTGTGTAGAGAAATAAATAGCACAGATTGAAAAAAAAAAAAAAGACAAATCGAGAAGCTGTTCGCAGAGGATTCAGGGCTTTGGGCGCCAAAATGGACGGCTGCATTCACGACCCGCAATCTCATTAATATTCAATGTTTTTTTCTTTCTCCTGCAGTTGAAGAAACAGGTTCGTTCCAAGCAACTGTATTTATTGGTGCTATGTAGTGAGTCGATGTGCCTCTTGCTGTGCGCTTTAAATATAAAATACATTCCTGAAAAGTGCATATAGGGCATTGATGGGCTTTCTGTAGCGAATTAAACATTATTCAAGCAAGATGACTTTTGTTGACACTGCATCCTCTGTGGTGATGTTCACACATTTGAAAAGTGCTCTTGACTGCTAATGCTCGCAGCCTTGCATTTTTGTTCAGCTTTTCAGCGTTGCAAGGCCATCCCAAAAACAGGCCGGGAAAGCGTAGAGAGTTGTGTTTTGATTCGTTGACTTGGCTTTGTACTTTTGACATGTCCTAACATGGGCTGACGAGCCTTTTCACTTGCATTCTTCCTGAATTGTTCTTGAACGCACTCCTTTAGGGAGACAGTACAGGACAGCTGAGTCTCGACATTTAGTTAATTCCTGCGATGCTTGGAGGGGCTAAACAGACTGTAAACGGCCCTCCCCCTAACCTCCATCAAAACTGCTGCTGCTGCTGCTGCTGCTGCTTTATTCACCACAGTGACTCATACCCATTCCACTATCGCCATCACTAGCACGGAACGTCTGCACTTTTGGGCACAATTATTATCTTGCTTACCGCATCCTTGTACTGTATGTGATTAGATAGTCAGATTCACGCCCCGATTGTGTGTTTTCTAATAAACCTGCAGTATTTGTTTTACTTTGTGTGTCGTCAAACTCCTGACTTAGTTTCATCAACCATGCGCGAATCATGGACATGTTTCGTCAATAGGAAATAAGTAATCTACCTGGGCCAAGTAAAACAGAAGTCTCGTCACAAAAGGCAAATAGGACGGTGGTGCGCGTGGGGCTGTAGATTGTGAGGACCGGACTACATTAGACCAAGAACATTGTATTTTCATGATGCAGCATTGACGTGCGGGGCCCTGAAATGACTTTTTTTTTCACTGTGCCCAAAAGTCCTGGCAGAACCAAAGCCTAGGTCCTTTGTGGTGTTTTGTTGACATATTTTGCCAGAACACCTGTTTTTATTTCTCCTGAAAAAAAAATTCATAAAAATCTGATACACATGCTTTTCACTGGACACCACCAAATATTGACAACTGTTTCCACGCACAATCAATTGCTAATGAGTCATCAACATCCTAATTATTCCTCCTCCCACTACATTTTCTTTCAGGAAGCTTCTCTTCTGTTTCATCATTACTGCGACCTTGTGATCAGAGCATGTCATTTGCTGTGAAAACTTCAGACGAAGCTTCATCCTAAAAAAAAAAAAAGATGTAATTAGCATCTTTTCATTGCCAAACCCATTTCCCATGCTTCAATACTTGTGTCAGTAATACAATTTATAATCTTTAGTGCTGTGGTAAAGCGTTCCTTCGTTTGAGACAAGGGTTGTGTATGAGACAGCAGCAACACCTATTTACGCAGGGAATCATAAGACTATCATTGCCAGTACCCTGTGGCCTTTCTCGCTGATTGTGGTTGCCGTGTTGAATTGAGTAATTCAAGTGGTGAAAAACAGCTCAAGCCTGAAGGCATTTGAAGACCGGTCCGTCATGCAGAATATTGCACCGGGAGGTGGAACTTCGCGCCTTTGCGTATTTCGTGATGCTATTCATGTGTGTTTTCACTTTGAAACTAAAATCTAGGCAATTGTAAATGCACACATGAAGGGAGTGAGAACATTTCGCACGGTGACATCATTCCCACATTCAAGTGTTAAAAAATCTGCACCGCTTTCCAACACAGGTTTGATCTTATTTCCAAGGTCCATTCAATTTGGGAAGTTTAGCAAATAAAGTGTACTTCCTCATCATCGCCTCTGTCAAGCTCGATAAATCACCATGGATGCGGGTATAGCGGCTTGTTAATGAGGGTGAAGCTCATGAATAAAATGTGAAGAAATGATGGTGCGGATTTTGCAGGTCAACCGGAAACCAAGCAAATCCCAGAATTGTGACCACACTTTGTTCTCCAAATTTATTCACACTATTTATTTATGTATTTATTTAATTTGGAATCCAACGTTGATATGGCGTACAGGCCATTTAAAAGTTGAGAAGAGGAAAATTGGGCTTCATAGCAGGGATGCACAATTATGGAATAACATGATCTGGGTGTTGAATATTGCGATATCGATATCGCAATATTTAATATCAACCTCAAGTAATGTATTCTTTATTTTTATTCACTAATGAAAATATATATTTTTTTCACGTTGCAAAAAAAAAGCACATTTATTGTCATAACTAATGATATACTCACAAGTCTGCACTGTCTGAATTCAGATTGTTATCTTGAGTTAATTCTTTGCAAAGACTGACAACGAGGATAAAAATAACACTGCAACACGTGGGGCATTTTGTGCACGAGGCGTACAGAATAAACCGAAAGCAAGGGTGTTGTGCCGTCAGTAAAGATCACATGCTTTGCGATGGCCCCTTTTCCATGTAACAATGAGCATTTGTGTGTTGCCGAGGTTTGTTTGTGTCAGACTTGCACTAATGTTGGTATTTTGCTGTGGTCTTCAGACAAGATTGAACAATAGACTGCGTTTGCTTGCAAGACAAGCTCTCACTGGGCTTTGGCGGAGCCGCAAATTGAATCGTCTGAACAGCAAAGTGATGCATATTTGAATGGTGAATGTCAAGCAGGAAGACAAGTGCTGAAAGACATTTTCTCTCACGCTCCTCTGACGTGGTGTCCCGTGCAACTTTGATCCCTCAGGAATGCCAAGAATATTGACAAAGTCTGTTGACAGACATAAGACGCGTGAGGCTAATGTCCTTCTATGTAGGGCACATGTCAAACTCAAGGCCCGGCGGCCAGATCCGGCCCGCCAGGTCATTTTATGTGGCCCGCAAAAGCAAATCATGTATGTCAACTTGTTAAAATCTCTACAGAAATGTGGAAAAGATAACATTGAGATTTTGTCATAATGTTGTTACCCACTTGAACAATAATTGAACAAACTGTTATAATTGACTGATTTCAAAACTAATAATCTATTAATTTGTTGTGAACAAGTAAGAATTTTGTGGTCTCACTGTCATAACGGCCCTCCGAGGGTAGACGTAACTTCAAATTGGCCCGTGACTAAAATGAGTTTGACACCTGTGATATAGGGCTTCTGCTGTGATATTATTCAGCGATAGATAACCTTGGCTCATAGTGTGGGTTTTATTTCATGCTTGGGTGAGTTTATTGGGTCTAAGGACCACGGATAAAAATGCTGATAAAGTATTAAAAGGAAATTGCCATACAGCTTCCATGTCAGACTGTTGTGTTTATGCGTGCATGTGCACGAACTGCTTGTCCTCTTCGGTCACACATGAAAATGTCTTTGAAATACCCTGCCGATTTAACTCCACTTCATGTCGGTTTTGGGTTAAAAAGTAGATTTCTCAGTGTCAACACTTGACACAAATGGGACCACACAATAGAGGGGTGTTTCAACAGTTTTGCAAATATAAGAAGGGAAATGGAAAATTTGCACAATGTCCGTTTGTGCCATCAGCATGTGATACCGCTGCGAGCGTAAACAAATGGGTCAGAAACAGTGGAAAAAAATCTGTTAAAAAATGTTTGATAGTGTGTTAACTTGACATGTCACAGATGGGTTACATTAGTTCTGCTCTGTGAGTCTTTTCACAGCTATTCTGTCACTCATTACTTTCAATTTGGCTGCCACAAAATAACGTTGTTCAGCACAAACCAAAAATGGTTGCATGATGTGATGATGGAGGTTCAATTAACCGTGAGCGCTGGCTCACGAGAGAGAGTTGGTCGCAGGTCGAGACGCTGTACAGTCGGCTCATTGTTTGACTGCAGTATCAACTTTACACCATTAGAAGGTGCTCGTATCCATCCATCCATTTTCAAATCAGCTTATCCTCACGAGGATTGCGGAAGTGCAGGAGCCCACGCCAGCTGGCTTCGGGCAGTTAGGTGGGGTACACCCTGAACTGGTCGCCAGCCAATGGGGGGGCACACATAGACTAACTACCATTGATGCTTACAATCACACCTAAGGGACAATTTAGAGTGTTCCGTTAACCTGCCATGCATGGTTTGGGAATGTGGGAGGAAACCGGAGAACCCGGAGAAATCTCACACAGGCATGGGGAGAACATGCAAACTGAACACAGGAAGGCTGGAGCTGGAATCGAACCCTGCCCCACTGCACTGTGAGGGAGATGTGCTAACCAGTCGCCCACCGTGCCGCCGAAGGTGCTAGTAGACTGTTTGAATACATTTCACAGTTGGATGTAGACCAGGGGTGTCAAACTCCGGTCCTGGAGGGCCGCTCTCCTGCATGTCTTCCAAGTCTCCCTCTTGCAACACACCTGATTCAAATGAACAGGTTCAATGTCAGGCTTTTGCAGATCTTGCTGATGATCTGATCATTGGAATCAGCTCTGTTGCAACAGGGAGACCTGGAAAACAAGCAGGACAGCGGCCCTCCAGGAACTGAGTTTGACACCCCTGATGTAGACCGTAAATGAGTGTGGAATATGGCCAAGAATGTGCCGCCTGATTATCCTCAAGGCAGAGATTTTGTGTAGACCTGTTTTTGTAGTCGACTATTTCAAGTTATATTATTCTTTCCCCCGCCCTACAAAATAGGTAACAATCGGCAAATCAGGGGAGTATCAGTTGCAGTATTATTTAATATATTTATTTATTTAATGTTCTTCTTCATATAAGAGTCATAAGAAGAATCATCATAATCATAATCATCACAATAATAGTACAGTCAAACCTCGGTTTTCGTCCATAATCCGTTCCAGAAGGCTGTTCGAAAACGCTCTTTTTAAAATAAAAATGATTACTGAACACGTCTGCTCACAATGGAAAGCAACATGAGAAGGCGTCACTTCCTTGTGTAAAGAAGGCGAGAGGAGTCAAATGGTGTATTGAAGTGCGCTCAGTTTGTTCGAGAACCGAAATTTGTTCGTCATCCGAGGCATAAAAGAACCGAGACGTTCGAAAACCGAGGTTTGACTCTGTAATAATTATCATGATAATTAGTAGCTGTAGTATTCATGACTATAAAGAAAAGTTAGCTTTTAAAGGGCTTTTTTAGGGTGCTTATAATATCTGGGATTCTCGAGATATTGCCAGATATGCTCTCTGTTAGGCTGGATTTAATATGCATGTTCCATTGAATTTTTGTTGGGGGGGGGGGTTGGAAGATTTGACACGCGTTTGGTGCTGACCATTGAAAGTCTTCTTATACCGAGTTGGGGTTGGGTGAATCATTCTGTGGATGCCCGCCTCTACGTGGATGCTGAGATTTGGCCCAATGTCCCAGTGTCCCCCAACACACACACACACACACACACACACACACACACACACACACACACACACACACACACACACAAATACTTTGGACGCCCCTGTGGTGAAATATCATGTACACGTTCCCATCCTTCTAGATAAACTGCAACCGACAAGGTTATTTATTCAGTTGTCTGCTTTCGTTAAGAGAAGTCATGTTTGATTTCCGTCCTTGGTGTTTCATTCATGTTTATCTGAAAATATCCTCTGTGATAACAGTGCTTCAGACTTTTGCAGAGCTTCAGTGTCTGTGTTGTGTCTGGAAAGTGACCTTGGCCCAACATATACTGTAGCAAGGATGTGAGACACAGAATGGTGCTGAAAAATGAAAGATTGAAGAACAGTGACCCGGCTACTCTCCGAACACACCCACTCTTAGGGTAGTGTACTGTCGTCACAGTGAATATGTGCCCTATAGGTTAGCTTGACAGTTTAGCTCACCACTAGGTGATCAAATATTCACGAAACATGTGGGCGCATAGAACTTATTTGGCAAGACAATGTTGTGGTTGCTTCCCCTTAAAAAAATACTACTACAGTCAAACCTCGGTTTTCGGACGTCTCGGTTCTCGTACAATTCGGTTTTCGAACTAAAATTTCAATTTTTTTATGCCTCGGATGACGAACAAATTTCGGTTCTCGAACTAACTGAGCGCACTTGAATGCGTCACTTTACTCCTCTCGGCTTCGCTACCTCGTGTAGCAACGCTACCTCGTGTAGCTTCGCGAGGTAGCGAAGCCGAGAGGAGGTAGCAAAGCCGAGAGGAGTGAAGTGACGCTCCCTCCTGTCGCCGCGCTCCCTCGTATCGCGTCGCTACACAGGAAGCAACCATTGTGAGCAGACGTTTTTGTATTGTTCAATAAAAAAAGCAGACGTGTTTGGTGAGACGCTTCTGTTACCGCGAGTTAAATCCCCCTCTTTTCATAATGGTTTGCCCTGGCAGCAGGGGGGAGGGGGTGCGTTTGTTTACTACCGGCACATAATGAACACTCTGGTGTCCGGTGTCTCATTATTATGCAATAATCGTACAGAAACAGCTTGTGAGTAGATGAGTTTGTATTGTTCGATTAAGAATTTTTTTTTTTAAAGCAGACGTGTTTGGTGAGAACTACGTAATATTGGACTGTTATTTTGCATCGTGTATCAGCCCCTAATCATGGCACCAAAGAAAGCAAGAGGAAGTGCTGAACCTGGTGAAGAAAAGAGGAAAATAGGGCGCAAAACTATAGAATTTAAGAAAGATTTAATCGCAAAATATGAGTCAGGTGTGCGTGTGTCTGTGTTGGCGAAGGAGTTCGGGATGCCGAAATGCCCCGCCTACTGCCTGCTGGCAGCTGGGAGAGGCGCACGCCCCACGACAGATAGAGAGAGAGATGTTCCTTCAATTTTTATGTTACTATGTTAATGTTAAAATTGGTAATCTCCCATTACATTTGTACAGTTTATGGTGTGAAATTGTAAAAATAAGTGGTTTAAAAAAGTTGTTTTCTTTCTTGACTTGGAAAGGATTAAAACATTTTACATTGATTTCAATGGGAAACATGGTTTCGGTTTCCGAACAATTCGGTTTCCGAACAGTCTTCTGGAACGGATTAAGTATGAAAACCGAGGTTTGACTGTACTTACAAAATCAATTGGTTCTGGAAGATATTTCTGAACTAGAAATCTTTTAGCCGAAAAACACACAGACTTGGTCTCAAAATAAACCGGAATTCCTCGCATCTGTCAATTTACAAATCATATCCATAATTGTACATAGCAGCCGAAAAAAAGTTCAAAACACACCACAATGGGACCCTGCAGCACGAAATCAAGCAGAAAGCATAGCAAAACTGATATGATGTCATGGAATCCGGATATCGGCAAATGTTTGAAATCCATACAGAGTTAATCTCCACTTCCAACATCTCTTTCTTCAATCAATCTATTTCTCCTTTGAATTTAGTGTGCCGTATTTTCCGCACTATAAGGCGCTTTGGAGTACAAAGCGCACCTTCTATTTTACAACTGTTTTCATATACAGTATAGGGCGCACCGCATTATAAGGCGCACAGAATAGAAGCTATGATAGTGGCTGCAGTTGCGCTATTTAGCTCCGCTAAAGGAAAGACAATTTAATACAACACAGTTTTATTTACATAAAGCTTTCACAATGGCTGCAGCTGTAACAAAGCGCTTTACAGCATTTAAAATACTACATCCAAGAAATCAGAATATTGATCCATATATACGACGCATCGGCTGATAAGGCGCACTGTCGGCTTTTGAGAAAATTGAATGCTTTTAGGTGTGCCTTATAGTGTGGAAAATACAGTATTCATCACCAAAGCATGTTGTCACCCTACAATCACTAGAGAGTTAAACATGACTGCCTGGGTAATCCGTACCACAAAGTTGAATGTCAGTGTCAGTGTGCACAGTGGAACACACCATCGTAGTCTGTGATGCAAAACCAAAATAATTTAAAGGCTCATACTTGGGTTTTGACACTAGACTCATCTACTTTTTTGAGTTGCACTCGTAGTTCCACGGTCATTGGACACTCCTCTTTTTGCATGTGATTACCTCTCACCAGCGGTAATTGACAGTAGTTGCGAATCTGGATGAAGTAGTTTTAAGATGCTGGTTCAATTCTTTGACCACTCCTTGATGTCAACATTTCATGCTACATCTACGGCAGATGACATCCCACGTCATTGGCACGTGTCACAATCATGAACCGTCTGCATACGTGGCAGAGTCATCACTATCACAGCAAAAATAAAACATTGCAGTCTACCTTTCGGTCCTATGGACCGCAATGATTTTGTCACGTAGTTTTTAACTCATCACACTGCATGTGTCTGTTTTTAATTTATTTATTTAATTCAGTTGAGTGTCTACTTGCGTTTGTGTCTGTTTTTGTCTTTGTTCGGTTTTTTTAAATTCGACTGAGTGTCCGTTTGCACGACGTCTACGTGTGACATGAAAATCACGTTCTCGACGCCGACTGGCTGTTGCCGATAAGGGCCACGTAGGTCGGCCTGAAATACTGACAGCAGTCTACTGACGGACAGCTGACACCCACCTCTGAAAACAGCTACATTTTTTCTGATGATGAATTGTATGCTGAATGTGATCTTCAAAGTTGTTTTTTGGGGTTGAGTCTGAATGATCATTTTGGGCCTATTTCATCTGTTGAGAGGTGATACTTTTTTTCAGCGGTTAAAATCAGTGGTCTGTCAACAGTTCCTGAGTGTCTGGGCTCAATATATTTTTCATAACGCACTGGTTGCAGTGAACCTTTGACAGGTATTCAGGTAGACAAATATGTTTTGTTTTTCTTTTTTCTCAAAAGTAGTGATTTCAACCTAGCGATAATTGTCGTTACTGCTTTAAGAATGAATTTAGTTTAGAATTGGAATATATGAATCGAATATATGAATACATATGAATATCTCAATTTGTATTTTTTTGTTTCAAACCACGTGGACAATTGAGCCAGAGCTGTGTGTCCATATTTATCTTCCCAGCAATGTTTGACACATTAGTAGGTGTTAAACACTCATGCAAAGATTAGTAAAAAATAAAATAAAATAAATAGCTTGCGAAAAAATTTATGTGTCACTTTTTTGTGTTCATTCATTTTTTTTACAAACATAAATTGACTTTTTTTGCGTTATGAGCAGCATTTTTTTTGTTTTAATTACTTCAATATATGTTGTGACTGAGCAAAATTGTATGGCTTACGTCTTAGGACTTTGAACCAAGTAAGCAGTCTTGCTTGAAAATTTCTGGCACACACACACACACACACACATTATCCCAGTCTCGCATGTTTGAGTAATTTCAGAGAATAAGGAAGTGACGAACAATTCTGTTCGCATGAATGGAGTGGTAGGTTTTGATCTCCAAAGGATACACGCTTGCATGGTCTCGTACCGTGAAGCATTCCTGATGCTGAGTTTTGAAAAGAATGCATTCTTCTCATGACTTTATGTGCAGTATTCATGATTCGAGATAGCACACAGACATCTCATGAGAAGGATTCAGCCTTTGATCTGCTGTCACTTGAATCAGATTAATGGATACATTTTGTTGAAGTTGCAATGCTCACAGCATCCCCTGCGTTGGTATCCGTTCAGTCCAGTTGAGCGATAACTGGTTCAGAAGTTCTTATAAACGTGCGCTTGAACCAGACACGAGTTGACATTTGAACCGACTCGCTCTATGTGAGTCATATAGATGCATGGCATAGGCCGGGCCAGATACTGAGTCAAAGGGGAGACATGTTTTCAAACGCACCATTATCCCACTGTGAGTCACAAGAAAAAGATGTCGTCTTTGGGTTGCCTCTCAGCCTTGAACTAGAAAATATGTATTATCTCTAAGTTGTTGTTGAAGTATCATGTGGGTTCCCTTTTGCTGCTAAATGTTCTTGCAGTACACTTTTGTAGGCACTTGGCGATGCTTCACAAACTACGGTATCATGAAACCTTACAACTGATTGCTTTTTTCGACTTTGAATTTAATGTTGTTTTCCCCTCTCTGCTCCCCATCCACTCTTTTGTTTTTACAGGTGTCACAGACTTGATCATGTTGCCCTGCATCATTTTCATCAGCTTTTTTTTATGGGCGGCCCACTCTCAGGACTCCCATCTCTTAAAGCCGTCAACCTTCATTAGCGAGTCTTGTGACTCCTTGTGCTCTTGCGAAGCAAAGGACGGTATCTTCTATATCAACTGCGAGCAGAGAAACATCAGTGCAATCTCCCAAATAAAAGTTCTGTCCAACGTGCCCTTCCATCTGAACCTTTACAAAAACGACTTGGTTGAGCTCCGTGCGGAAGAAATGGAAGTGCTCAAGAATGCCCTCTCTCTACACGTCGGCGGTAATAGCATCCAAGAGTTGGAGCCAGGAGTCTTTAGTGCCCTCGGTTCACTGAAAAAACTCCACATCAACAGGAATTTCCTCGTCACACTCAAGGAGGACACTTTTCAAGGCCTGGTGAATTTGGAGTTTCTCCAAGCGGACACCAATTTCATTCGGGTCATCGAACCGGGGGCCTTCAATAAACTGATCCGCCTCAAGGTCCTCATCCTCAATGATAATTCCATCGAGTTTTTACCAAACAACATTTTTCGTTTCGTGCCTCTCACCCACCTGGACCTACGAGGCAATAAACTGCACACGCTGCCTTATGTTGGCTTTTTAGAACACATCGGCCGGATTATGGAACTACTCTTGGAGGACAATGACTGGGTGTGTGACTGTGACATTTTGCATTTAAAAATCTGGATGGAGAATATGAGGGGCCAGTCTGCCATCGGGGAGGTGGTTTGCAGTGCGCCGCGCAACTTCAAGGGGACCATCTTGGCTAAAGTCAAGCGAGAAGTTCTCTGTCCATCCCACGCAGATATCAATTTAGAAGAGCCCTCCAAGTCACTGGACATGGTTGTGACGCCGTCATCCAAAGGGGCACAGATTCCCAAAATGAGCGATGCCAAAGACGACGCCAAGCAACCAACGCCATCTCACATTCCGAGTAGTCCTTGCGTAGAGCATTGTTCGTGTCACAGTTATCCGGTGGCAGGGTTTTTGATGCACTGTCAAGACAGAGGAATTCAAAAGGTGGCCGATATCGGAGTACCTCCTCAAAGCCCGACTAAATTGGTCATGACAGGAAATATGATTCAGAAACTCTACAGGTATGATTTTGTGACACATGATGGCCTGGAATTGCTCAATTTGGCAAACAATAGAATTGATTATATTGACAATGAGACTTTCCTTAGCTTAAGCAGTTTGAAGAAACTGCATCTGAATGGCAACCGGATAGAAAAACTGCACTCCACCATGTTTGTGGGTCTCCACAACCTGGAATACTTGTACCTGGAATATAACCTCATCAAGGACATTGCTCCAGGCACCTTTAATCCCCTGCCAAACCTTAATCTGTTGTCATTAAACAACAACCTGCTCAGCTCTCTTCCCGCACAGATATTTCGCAGTGCACCCCTCGCAAAATTGAATCTGAGGAAAAATCTGTTTATGCACCTGCCAGTGAGCAACGTACTTGATCAACTGGATTCATTAGAGCAAATTTATTTAGAGGACAACCCTTGGGACTGCAGCTGTGACTTGTTTGGCCTGAAACAGTGGGTAGAAAAACTGAGAAAGGACACGGTAGTGGGCTCCATTTTGTGCCACACCCCAAAGAAAGTGATGCAGGACGATCTCAGAAGCCTCCGCCACGAAGTGCTGTGCACTGGTTTGGGCACCCACTCTTTGGTTCCAGATGGCGAGGAAAGCGTGACCGCCACGCTGGGCCCCGATGGCACCGGCAGAGGCTTGCTCAACTCCCTCACAGACACCGTCCCACTCTCCGTGCTCATTCTTAGCCTTCTTGTTTTAGTCCTCATGATTATATTCTGCTCGGCCGGGCTGGTTGTGTTTGTGGTGCACCGGCGGCGCCGTAGAGCGAAAAGAAAAGCAGTGGGAGATCATCCGAGAGATAACAGCAGCAGCAGCCCCATTCACTTACATTATAGCATGTACGGGCAGAAAACAACACACCACACACTGACACAAAGACCCGGGTCTTCCACACTGTACGAGGAGAGGTCGCACAGTCCCATTGTGCAGATATGTCGCAACCCCACCTACTGCTCTCAGCACAAAGATCACGATACCGATCTGGATTATGGCCTCGACCAATCCAGCTCCAAGAATCACGCCTGCCGGAGTATCATGGAGAAAGAGAACACCTCCCCACTTACAGGAAACCCGAGCTCCAAGTTCAAGCCAATGGCAGGGGAATGCCCGGCTGAGTTTGTTTCGCTCGGAGACCCCAACTCCTTGTATCGGAATATCCTGGAGCGGGAGAAAGAGTTGCAGCAGCTCGGAATAACGGAGTACCTTCGAAAAAACATGGCTCATCTTCAGCCTGCTGTGGAGAGGCAGAGCCCAGGGCACCAGGAGGAGTTAAAGTTAATGGAGACAATTATGTACTCCCGGCCGCGCAAGGTCATGCTCGAGCAAACTAAGAACGAGTACTTTGAACTCAAGGCCAATTTACATACAGAGCCAGACTACTTGGAGATCGTCGAGCATCAACCGGCATATAACTGAGCTCCGTCACAAATCCAAACCCAGTGTGACGTTTTGAAGCAAGTGCCTTTCCCTCTTTGCCCTCCTCCACTTACCACAGTGTGAAATATCTGTAACGGGCACGTCACTTTATGTCAAACTGTAGCACAGAATGTAACTGCGCAGATATTTTATCTATTGACAGCCATGTGATGTAGCCAGCCAGCGGAAGGTGGACTTTTTTTCTCTCGCCAAATGTAACATAAACGGGCGCTTGTTTTTTGACCCATTTGATATGCCCGGTTTCCAGATGAATTGATCGGAAGGGACTCTGCCCTCAACCTCCCTGCCCCTCCCCCACACACACATACATTCGGTCAGGATAAAGCAGATGTTAGAAAACAGTGAATTTGAATCACCACTTGACCTAGAATTGCTGTTTAATCAGTCTATCCTCACTCCGGGTCTGACCTGATTCCACCCTCTGTCAACATAAGCCAGCTGGATTGCTTGAACCGGAATGTTCATTGTGCTGCGGGCTGGGGGGTGTATGTTGGGTGGAGGGGTTTTCGGGTCGGCAATAGAACTAACTGTACATCCGAAACACTGAAGCCTGGGTATTGGGTTTTGTTTTTTCTTGTCACCTCTCCTGTCCTATACACTGACCACGTATCACGGATTCATTATTTATTTTTATACAGATGTGTGATAGGTCACATGGACAAGGCTTTCTTTGTCTAAATGAACTATACATAGAGCGCTTAGAAGTAGAGTCCGTTATACAGTGCCATTGTCTTGCAAAATGCATTGCACAAATCAGATGCCACAAGAAAGTGCATGACAATCAACTGAGTCCTGCTGAATTGTTTTTCTTCCGGCGTCAAATACATGTATACAATCAGCCCCGATTTGGCTGATCTGAACATATGTTGCAAACTGGACTGCTTTGAGAGATTGCAAAAGAATGCATTTCCATTTTGTGACTCTCTTCCGTGACGCTCAGCAAGACTGTCTGCAACTTATTTTATAAACCTGGACATTATCCGGGATTCCATGTAAGCACATACGCTGTTGCTGTTTTTTTTTTGTTCAACCTAACTTGATTGGATTATTTATTCTGTACATCTTGTAAATAGTCATGTCTCATTCTACATTTTGGTTTTGTGTGCCTTCAGTGCTGTACAGACCATTAAATGAAGTTGTAACTAATGAACAGAGAAAATAAAGAATACAACATAAATATGGATGTTTTAATGCGAGTTGGAACATTGGGAATGGACATCTCAGTCTTTGCTTTCCTGATCCCCCTCCCGCCTCCCCTCCAGTGAGCTTGCTACAATCCAGGCTCATACTGGTGCAAACAATAATGTGGTTATGTCCCTGCTGTTGTAGCCCTGCTTTCTGCGCAATGGCTCAAATCTAGTCCTTAATCACACAACAATGGCTGTGGGGGGTTGTCGCGAGCCAACACATTTTCTGCAACAATTGATGCTGCAAAAGCTCTTTGGGAGAGCAGCACACACTACCTCACAGCAGGGGACATGAAAACACATACATACGCTGCAACAGCAGACAAACACCACACCGCTGGGGACTGATGTTTGTTGATGGACTTGTGTGCATAACACCCAATGCATGGATTTGGAAGGATTTATGAGGGAGAAATTGGAGGTATTGGTCCAATCTGATGCACCGGTATAATTTTAGGGCCCTGTCGATCATGCTGCAAAAGTCATTTGCCAGAGGGAGACTCACATTTAGTTTTACGAAGAAAACTTGATGCAAAGTTGAGAAAATGGCTTTGTCCATTTTACATTTTTACTAGGATAGGCAGTACTCTCAATAAGCTGTTTATCTTCTGCTAATAACACTGGGAAAACAGCATTTATTTTCATTAGAGATGAGATTTAAAATAGCCTGAGAGTATTTTTCTAACCCTGGTTTTAAAAAGATCAACTTTTTTTTTCTAGCACATCAGGTTTTTGAGATATTTTAAATTTGTTGTTTTTACGTTTGACCTACTGTATAAAATCCTGCACAAGATTTTGCCAACGCGTTGTATTTTAGAGCTATGATGTTTCGGGAAAAAAAAATCCAACCATTGCTGAACCTAACCCTTATTTCATAATTGTTACTACACATATTAACTACCGGTATATTAGATTTTATATTATTCATGTCATCATTATTATTATTATGAAAAACCTGAGCAAAAGTGACCTTGTGGTTAATGTGGTGGTGCCCACACAGAGGAGATGATGTGATAGAAAATCCAGAGCACGGATGAAAAATGGCAGTTCATTGGGGCTGAGTTCTGCTTTTTAGCTTACCTGATTGAAACCGAACGCTTATACAGGCAACGTATCATGACAGCAGCTGCACAGTGATTCTTCTATTCACTCAATATACCAGTAAATTACACACACAAAATGTATGTAGGAGGCAGGGGGGGTCTCTTATTCAAGTGTGACTGGAGCTAACTTACAACAAGATCCATTTTCCAATACATTAAAAACTAGTGGGCCAGAACAACATATTAGCCACCAGTTTCAGCCATTTGTCCACATTTGTTTTCGCACGCAGCAAACCCACATCCTGTGTCCTGAGGAAGAATTCCCTCAGCACCATGGTTATAAAATTCTTGGAATTTACAAAGTCAGATTTTTCCCTTGGACAGGAACAAGAACCGATAAAAATCATTGAGGAATCACAATACCATGAATTTGACAGGAACCAAATTGAACTTTAAAATACTTAGTGTGAATATAAAGTCTACACACCCCTTTTCAAATGACATTTTTTTGTTACGGGCGGCCCGGTAGTCCAGTGGTTAGCACGTCGGCTTCACAGTGCAGAGGTACCGGGTTCGATTCCAGCTCCGGCCTCCCTGTGTGGAGTTTGCATGTTCTCCGGGTGCTCTGGTTTCCTCCCACATTCCAAAAACATGCATGGCAGGCTGATTGGTCACTCTAAAATTGTCCCTAGGTGTGTGTGTGGGCGTGGATGGTTGTTCGTCTCTGTGTGCCCTGCGATTGGCTGGCAACTGATTCAGGGTGTCCCCCGCCTACTGCCCGAAGACAGCTGGGATAGGCTCCAGCACCCCCCCGCGACACTCGTGAGGATCAAGCGGTTCGGAAAAAGGATGGATGGATGGATGGATGGATGGATGTTTTTGTTACATCGCAAAACAATGACAAAATGAAAATACTTTCAAAATATTTTCCACCACTTATGTGATCAACAACCCATACAAAAAAAAATCTCTCTCTCTCCATCCATCCATTTGTATCGTGTGCTCAAACTGCTATAGAAACTAGTCTCAAGTGTTTGCTCCGAAAACGGCCTCTAAAATGCACACACAGAAAATGGATGGCTTCAAGAGTGAAATGTCCCAATTATCTCCATCGTCTAAGATACCTTGTCGTGCAGGCGTGTCCAGCTGCGGGCCTGGAGGGCCACCGTCCTGCCTGTTTTCCAGCTCTCCCAGCCGCAACACACCTGATTCAGGTGTGTTGATCAGCTTATCAGCCCGCTCTGAAGCAGCATTAGAACGATCATGAGTATTTGAATCAGGAGCGTTGCTCCAAGGAGAGCTGGAAAACAGGCAGGACAGCGGCCCTTGAGGACCAACTTTGGTCACCCCTGTAATGTTGTGTAATGTTACCATTTAAATTGACCATTTTTGAAACAAGGATCAGGAAATTGCCACAAATGTATCTGTATGACAGGCTCACATGAGAAGTCAACGTTTGTTTTCATCATGTGATCCACCATTTGCAATGCAATAATACAATAACACATTTATTTATAAGGCACTTTCTGAACAGCTGCAGTCATAATAGAACACTTAACACAAAATAACAACACAACAGAACATTTAACATCAACCATACTTGTAAAAAGATTGTATTGAACAAAAAAATCTGAATTGATCATCTTACCATCGTATAGTTTGTGTCCACATTATATTAAAGGTTTTGTCTGTATTGTAATGCCCTTCAGTACGATATTTTGTGACAGGATGCACGCACATGCACTGTCCTTTTAATACACAAAACACGCAATAAACACACACATCCATAGGAGTTGCTGTTAGCCACAACTCACGCTCATACGCTCCACACTCAGACTAACTACCGAAGCCAATACTTCCCCAACCTGGCTCCTCCCCCCTCTATGACATCACACAAATACAAGACATAGATATTACACTGCCCTCCCCTTTATGAAACCCTCGCCCTGAGGGGTCAACAAAAAAAGTCCTCCAGCCGTCGTGGTCTTCGTCTCCGCCTCTGTGGTCGGCCCGGCTCTGAGTCGATACCGTCTGCAGCTGGCTGACTCGGGACAACATTGGTGGGATCTGGGGAACATGGATCCACCAATTGTTCTGAACTGGCAGATGAAGCGGACCCCGCCTCAAATACAGGAACACCATTTCCCCGGTAGGGGGCCAACCTGTCCCGATGTAGGGCAACTTTTCTGCCCCTGGGGGGGACTGCCACCCGATAAACTACCTCCCCCACCCGCTCAAGTACCCTACATGGCCCATCCCAATGGCTGTCTAGCTTGGGGCAGCGCCCTTTCTTTCTTTTAGGTGTATACACCCAAACCAGCTCCCCAATCTGGAAATTCCGCCCCTTGCTCCGCACGTCATAGTTCCGCTTTTGACGTGCACCGGCCTTCTCCAGCTGGTCCCGTGCGAACGCGTGCGCTGCCTCCAGCCGATCCTGCAGTCTCCGGGCATACTCCGGCCCCGGCTGGTCCTCTGAGCCGCCGGGAGGTCTTCCAAACGCCATCTCTGCCGGTGTCCGAATTTCCCGGCCCAGCATCAGCAGAGCAGGAGTACAACTTGTGGAACTTTGAACCGCTGAACGATAAGCCATCAGTACCAGCGGGATGTGCTGGTCCCAATCACGTTGGTGTTTGGAGGTGAGGATGGCGAGCTGCTGCTGCATGGTTCGGTTGAATCGTTCCACAAGACCATCGCTCTGTGGATGCAAAGGGGTGGTGCGTGTTTTCTGCATGTCAAGGCGTTTACAAAGAGCAGCAAAAACTTTGGACTCAAAATTTCTGCCTTGGTCACTGTGGAGGATGTCTGCAGTCCCAAACCGGCAGAACATGCCCTCCAGTAGCGCATTGGCCACTGTCTCCGCCTCTTGGTCTGGCAGTGCGTATGCCTCGGGCCACTTTGTAAAATAGTCCATCGCACAAAGCACGTAACGGTTCCCTCTGTCCGTCACGGGAAAAGGGCCCATAATGTCCACAGCAACCCTCTCCATGGGCGCCCCAACCCTCTGTTGCTGAAGTGGTGCATGTGATTGGTCTTGAGGTCCCTTGTAGGCTGCACACTCGTCACAGCGCCGGCAGAAATCCTCTACGTCCCGTCGATGCTGACCCCAATAGAACCCTTGGCGCAGCCGTCGGAGGGTCTTGGTGCTGCCAAAGTGTCCTGAGCCGGTGCTCCCGTGGCATGCTCTTAGCACCATCTCTCTAAGAGCTCCGGGCACTACCACCTGCCATCTCTCTTCCCCGGTGGCTGGTTCCTTCCAGGCACGCTGCAACACGCCGTCTTTCATGCGTAACACAGCAAACTTGCTCCAAAGGCCTTTGGTGGTAACGGAGAGTCCCATCACACCCTCCCAGGGTGGCCTCGTGCCACTCTGGACCCACTGTCGCACAGGATTGAGATCACGGTCCTCATCCTGCTTGGCAGCCCACTCTGCAATGTCCACAGCCTCCAAGGTGCAGCATGACGGTCCAGCAGCAGTCGCTTCACCACGCAGCTCCAACTCCCTAGCATCCCGCCGGTCGCAGTAGCTGCAGTCACTAACAGAACACGGCCGCCGGGAAAGGGCGTCCGCATTGGCGTGCTGAGCCCCAGCTCGATGTACCACAGTGAAGTGAAACGCCTGCAGCTCCTCCAGCCACCGTGCTACTTGGCCTTCTGGTTCCTTGAACGACATCAGCCACTGTAGTGCAGCGTGATCTGTCCTGATGGTGAAAGGCACGCCACACAGGTAATACTTGAAATGGCGTGTAGCCAAAACAACTGCTAGCAGTTCACGTCTGGTAACACAGTAGCGTCGTTCACTCTTGTTGAAAGTGCGGCTGAAATAGGCCACCACTTGCTCACCTTCCGGCCCCACCTGTGACAACACCGCCCCCATGCCGACATTACTCGCGTCCGTGTCCAGCACAAAAGGCAAGGCTGGATCTGGTGGGGTGAGAACAGGAGCGTTCATGAGGGCTCTTTTTAGGCTGGAGAACGCCTCCTGACAATCCGGCATCCAGAGGAAGGGTTGGTTGTCTTTAAGGAGGCGGAACAAGGGTGCCCCAATGCACGAGAATCCCTTCACGAACCGTCTGTAGTACGAGGCCAGCCCCAAGAAGCTTTTCAACTGCTTCTGGTCCCTTGGTACTGGCCAGTCTTTGATGGTGCGGACCTTCTCCTCCAACGTGCTGATGCCCTCACTGTTCACTCGGTGGCCGAGGAACTCCACCTCACGCTGCATAAAGTGGCACTTTTCTGGGTGCAGTTTCAGCCCAGCTGCTGCAATTCTCCCCAGCACCAGTCTCAGAGACTCAATTGCAGCCTGAAAAGACCCACCATGGACGAGGACATCATCCAAATACACCACGCACCTTTGCCTCGGAATGTTTGAGAGCACTGTGTCCATCAAACGCTCAAATGTTCCTGGTGCATTGCATAGTCCAAAACTCATGACCTTAAACTGCCAGTGTCCTCGGGTGGTGCAGAATGCCGTCTTGGGTCTGGACTCCGTGGTGAGGGGGACTTGCCAGTAGCCACTGCGCAGGTCGAGTGATGAGAACCACGCGGAGCCTGAGACCAGATCCAATGTGTCGTCTATACGTGGGAGCGGGTAGCAGTCCTTTCTTGTCACCTTATTGAGCGGCCTGTAGTCCACACAGAACCGTGGTCTGGTGCTCTTTTTTCGGGGGACCATGACCACGCCAGACGCCCACGGACTGTCGGAGGGCTCTATGATCCCTGCCTCGAGCATGGCACGGATCTCCTGATCCGCGGCCTCCTGCCGGGCCAGAGGCAGGCGTCGGGGCCGAACCTTTACTGGTCGCGCGTCACCGGTGTCGATGTGGTGCTCAACCAAGTGAGTGAGGCCCACCTCATTCTCACTGAGGGCAAAGATGTTCTCGAAGTCCCACAGTACCTGCCACAGCTGCTCCCGCTGCTCGACATCCAAGCCGTCGCAGTTCTTCTCCCAAATGGACCGGATAGCCCCAGTCCGGTTCTCTGCTGGCCGACCCGGGGTTAACTCCACTGACGTGGCTGGGCTGGATGTCATTGGCCCCGCCAGTGGGCAGTCCATCACAGGGCGAGCGGACTCTACCCGATCTACCGTCGACTGTCGAAGAGTCAGCGCTGCTGCTGCCTTGGTCAGGCTGGGTAGGGTCATCCGCACATCTGTGTTCTCCGCCGCAGGGTCTGCATTGTTAACGGCCACCACCGGAGACGCCGTGATCAGCCCTACATGCTGACCACTCGGCAGGGTGAGCACCCCAGCTCCCAAGTCCACCACACATTTTGCAGCTTTTAAAAAGTCCCGTCCGAGAATACAGGGGTCACTCACGTCAGCTACCCAAGCTGAGTGGGTTGTGGACAAACCCCCCAGGACAAACAAAAATGTCCCTTTGCCTCTCATCTCGGCCGTTTCACCGGTCACGGTCCTCAGTTTTGTAAAGGTCGATGTTAAGACGGTTCCCACTGGAACAACGTCAGGCCTCACAATTGTGGCTGAAGACCCTGTGTCCACCAGGGCTGTACAGGAAACGTCCCCAATCTGCACGCGAACATGACTGGGGTCCCCCACGTCCGTCCAGCCCACCATTATTTCTTTCTCTCTGAATGCAGGTTGCAGTTCCCGGTCAACAACTGCAAGGGTCCGTGTTGTCGGGGCTACACGGACCCTTTTCCGTTTCCCTGCTGGTCTAACATCTTTGGACAGCGCCGCAGCAGATGACCTGGCTGTCCACAACCCCAGCAGACAGCAGGGCGTGCACGTCGACCGCTTCCTTCCTCCTTCTGTGCTGGCCGGGTCTTTATTGCGCACACCAGCTCCTCCACCCACGCTGGCCTTCGCTCTCCCCTTCCGACAACGAGGTGGCCAAAACGGGGCAGGCTGCTGTCTGTAGCGCCCCCTTGGCTGCAATCTCCCTCTCTGTAGCAAGAGCAAGTGCCTCTCCCAGGGCTGCCGGGTGGGCAAGCTGGACGTGCAGGCGCAGCTCATCCGGCCTGAGAGCTTGGATGAACTGGTCGCGTATCAGTTCATTTTGGATCTCATTCGGCATTGCTGCATATGCGCGCCGACCCAGGCTTTCGATCTCATGAGCAAGACAACGGAGCGGCTCACCGGGTTACGGCATCGCCGCACGGAACGGCTTCCTCCTTTACCTTCCGCCGAGTACCGGAGTCGCCGAGCATCCTTACGCAAAAAAATGGACGTGCAACGGGTGAATCCAAAACTTCTGACACCAATGTAATGCCCTTCAGTAACGGCAAGAAGGATGCACGCAGTCGCGGATGCAAACTGTCCTTTTAATACACAAAACACGCAATAAACACACACATCCATAGGAGTTGCTGTTAGCCACAACTCACGCTCATACGCTCCACACTCAGACTAACTACCGAAGCCAATACTTCCCCAACCTGGCTCCTCCCCCCTCTATGACATCACACAAATACAAGACATAGATATTACAGTATATATTTGTTGCTCCACTTGCTGGACAGACGATATTTTGTGACAATGCACACATCTTTTCACTTTGGTCTTTATACAATCAAGATGAAGTGTATTATAAACATTTATTCTTATCAGTTGCATATACATGTCGAACCACTTCGGCCATGTGGCACTGACCTTCACAGATTCCGCAGAGTGAAGTGTTTCCCCAAAACATGATCAAATTCTCACTTTTGTTCTTTTTTTTTTTTTTTTTTTTTTACTGGTTTCCTAGAAGCAAGGAGTGGCTCACCTTACCTGTGGGCTCACCTTACCACAGTTCCCCTCCGAGTCTCTGTTCAGACGATTGCACACCTTAGGGCACAGGCATCGAAGTCTGGTCCTGGAGGGCCGCTGTCCTGCATGTTTTCCAAGTCTCCCTGTTGCAACAGGCCTGATTCAAATGATCAGATCAGCAGCAAGGTCTGCGGAAGCCTGACATTGAACCTGTTCCTTTGAATCAGGTGTGTTGCAAAAGGTAGACTTGGAAAACATGCAGGACAGCGGCCCTCCAGGACCTGAAATTGACACCTATGCCTTAGGGGCAATTCTGAGTGTTGAATTAACCTTCAGTGCATGGTTTTGGAATGAGGGAGGAAACCGGAGTACCCAGAGAAAACCCACGCAGGCAAGAGGAGAACATGAAAACTGCACACCGGACGGCCGGGGTCTACAATCGAACCCTGCAAATCTGCACTGTGAGGCAGCCATGCTAACCAGTCGACCATAGTGCCGCTGCACTGTGGCCCATCCAGCCATCCAACCATTTTCAACACCACTTATCCTGAACAGGGTTGCAGGAGCCTATTCCAGCTGACTCTGGGTGGAAGGCACATGTAGAGACAAACAACCATTCATACCCACATCCACACTGTCACTGAGTGTTAACTGATCCTACACTGCCCGCACACAAGTGCGGCGAGTGTACCATTGCACCAGCGCTTTGGCCCATTGTGGACAATTCTGGAAGTAACAGACTTTGACAACTAGTTTACAAAGGGGCGTTTTGAGTGGACTGGAAAGTATTGTTGGTCCATTCATTTCCAGAGTCTGGTACAGGTCCCTTATCCTTTGAACGTCATGAACTTAATCATGCAGGCTTCTTTTGGTTGAAAATTTTTCAAAAATCCTCCTCCTCTGATGATGATGATTTCGATGGCTAGCTAGATCAAACGCTTCGCTCCTTCTTTAATATATTGCTAAATGTGGGGAGAAGCATCTGAATGTTTGTTTTTCTACTTGACATTCATGTCTCTGTTGTTCAATGAAAAAACGTTATTTAAGTCAACATCACAAAGTACTCTTCTCCGAAGTTGGAAAAAAAGAGGATTTTTAAATAGCACGTCTCTTTAATTCTCATTGAAATTGTCTGGCATGAAATTTCCACTTCCACTTTCCATATTCGCAATGGATAGTGTACAATTTTTGTTTGTTTGTTTGTTTTTTTTGCTTCCACTTTTCATATTTTGGGGGTCCTCCATAAACCCCTCCATCTCCCACTGGGGATCATATGATGCTCGGGCTGCCAAGGTGCACATCTTGCAATAAAGCTCACGGATTGCACCCCGATCCTGTTGTTCACTTGGCAAGCAGTTGGAACATCAAGCGGCTGACCCAGTTTCCTTCACTACATCGAAGGTGTTCAGTCATGAGATATACTCTCTTTTGTAAAGAAAAAAAAAACAGCCATGAATGCATGACAGATCAAAACTATGCTGAAAAGGACAAGTATGTCCTCAGAAATATTTTTGGATCAGTAGAGAAAGATCACATCACTCACGATGTTTTCACGTTCCTGTTTCCCTGTCTTTCATTTTCCTCAGTTGCTGTGGCTATGGTTGGTAGGCGGAGTTTCCAATGACACAACTGGTAGTGAAGCGGCGATGTTATAGGAGGACAGAGCTTCCATCCATTTCCTTCTTAGTTTATGAGGATATTCCTGGCTTTCTGTTCAGGAATCTCATGAAATTCCCAATGGGCACCAAGCTAATACAGTTAATAGTTATCTGATAAAAAACTGGAGTTGATAATACCATCCAAGTATTACAATATTAAACTAATATAATTACCCGTAGATTATTTCCAATTACATTTGGATTGCTCCGATACCAAATAGGCAAATAAAGACAGACAGAATGAAGAATCAAAATATATATGAATGTTTACAGTGGACCCTCGCTATAACACGGTTCACCTTCCGCGGCTTCGCTGTTTCACGGATTTTTTTAGTGCAATTTTTTTTAATGCTTTATTTTAAACAGTGAATTGTGTTCTGCATCCTGATTGGCTAAGGGACTGAACAACGTGAAGAGTCTCCACACCTCGTCTCTGTACAGCTTGCCAAATTTACCTTTGCAAATTTTTGGTCTTTGGTTTCATTGTCTCAGTGGCGGATGCTGGTCTGTCAGGGAGGGGAATCTCAATTTCGTCCTACGTCATAAAATGTGTCAATTTATTTATACGTGAATTATACTCTCCGTTCCTTTTCCAAAAGAAAATGAAAAGGATGCCTTCACCATAAGATCGGTGATTGGCTCATTTCGCTGTCAATCAAAAAGAGACGCAGCCTCAGACAGATCATCCAATCATCATGCAGAAAAGCTGAGCATCCGGGCCCGCCCATAAACACCCGCTGTTCATAGACTCCCAGAGACGCTGAGCGTCCAATGGGCGGGACAAAATCAGCATTTATCCAATGACTCGTCTCGTTTCAATGCATTGGGACAACCTACACTGAACTCTCTAGCCGCCCAGCGTCCGTGCGGTCAACGCTCAGCGTCCACACAGTTTAAAGCACAGTGAAGCTGTGGGAATGAATGAGAAGAGAGTCGCGTCGTAACCAGTAATAAGAAGCTGATTCGGAACAAAGGGTGAGTGCGTTGTAGCACTACATATTTAGTCAATGACATGTCCACACAATTGTACGTACACACATATAGTTGATCACTTACTTTTTGACATTTTAGGGGAAGCTGAGCTTTCCTTGCAGTTTTAGAGCAATCGCCTCTGCATTGTATACATAGTTCAGTATTGTATAATAACTAAAAAATAAAGCTGACTACTACGGGTTCTTTTTGGCACGTAACCCCCGTGATAAATGAGGGTTCACTGTATTCTATTCGACTAGTCTGTTCTGTCTTTTTAATGTTGACAATGCATGTTTTGGAATGCTGGAGGAAGACGGCGCAACAACGAATCAAACCCAGAACCTCGTGTGATGTGCTCTGGTCCACTGTGCTCCCAATCTTAAAAGCGTTTTTTTTTTTTTTTTTTTTTTTTTTTTAATTGACCCACATAACCCAGTGTCCATTATAATGAGTAAAAATGGGGAAAAAATAGGCCAAATTAATCTGATGAAGACAACCTTTGTAGTTGGCAGTATCTAACTTCTACCTCCCCCGAGTCTACACACACGTCCTGATACCCTTGTAAGGTCAATCCAGAAATAAAGTATAGAAATGCCCCTGTGTAAAGCTCTGGGACATTTGCAACAGCAGATAAAAACACTTCACCCAATGAGCAACCAGCAGTGCAGCAGTGCGCTCACCAAGTTGCTCTCTGCCAACTACCCGGTATGTTCACAACAGTCCAAACGACTTTCACAGTTAGGGACAGTGTACAGTGTTCAATCAGCCTGCCATGCATGTTTTTGGAATGTGGGAGGGAAACGGAGTACCCGGAGAAAACCCACACAGGCACGAGGAGAACATGGAAACTCCACACAGGAAGGCCAGAGTCAGAACTGACAGTTTACACTTCATTCATTCATTTTCCGAACCGCTTCATCCTCTCTAGGGTCGCGGGGGGTGCTGGAGCCTATCCCAGCTGTCTTCGGGCAGTAGGCGGGGGACACCCTGAACCGGTTGCCAGCCAATCGCAGGGCACACAGAAACAAACAACCATTTGCGCTCACACTCACACCTAGGGACAATTTGGAGTGTTCAATCAGCCTGCCATGCATGTTTTTGGAGTGTGGGAGGAAACCGGAGGACCCGGAGAAAACCCACGGAAGCACGGGGAGAACATGCAAACTCCATACAGGAAGGCCGGAGCTGGAATTGAATCTGCTGCATTGTGGAGCCGATGTGCTAACCACTCGACTACCGGGCCACCCCAGTTTACACTTGAAATGCAAATTAAAATGCATATGCCCCCCAGTAAATATTGACCAAATGGTCACGAGTGACTCCTTTTCCCTGTGTGGCTTTCAAACTGGCCACTTTTGAGAAACTGACCAACACGGCATCATTCCCATCGACGAGCATCTTGATGTCGTTGGTCTTTACTCAGCCACATAACTTTAAAGGTAACATGCACTCCCGTGGGCCAAATGACAAAAACGAAGACCCAGTTCGCTCATAATATCGCAGCAATGACCGTGTGAGTGCAGTCATGGTGGCCTGTTCAGCTGTAGGACAACTTATTAAATTGTTGTGCTTCTAACGCTGGACAAGGTTCCTTAAAAAGCAGCCCAGGGCTCAAGTCAACAAACAACCTCTTGTTAAGGAATTTATTCCTTACTGTGATTTTATTTAGCCCCACTCTAGTTGGCTCTGAAAGAAACAAAGAATGTAGAATGTTGTTGGAGGTATTTCCGGCTCACTGTGTTTACAATCACCTTTAGTGTCCCTCAACCCCCACCACTTTTAGAGGCCCCCTCCATAGGACTTGTTTAACATCAAAAGAACTGTTATCTCAAGTATCTGTGTTGCAGCTATTGCGGGACTGCGCCTTACTATGAGTACGATTGTTCCCAGTCTCTTTCGTGGGCATCTGTTCGCTCACCTAAAACAACGTATGTAGTGATAGATTGTATCTTCTTCCCCCTTGGTCGATTAACGGCTCCCAAGTGTCTCCTGTTGTCCCCCGACCCTTGGGAAAGTCCCTGGTTGCTGTTAACCCCCCTTGGGAAGACCTTTTATCTCAGGATGTATGCACAGCGGGGGTCTGCAACTTGCCATCACACTAAATGGTGGGTAGTGGTGTTCTGGTCACACCTCACCGCTCCCAACTTCCTCCAGCCACACCGGGTCAGATGACAAGTTACTTTCTTTGTTTCCGGGATTTGCATGAGAGGCGTACCTCCACGCCTCTCATTATCATATTGTCTCTATATAATCTCATGAATGTGTTTGTCCGGGGCTTCCTGACGAAATCTGAGAATCTCAGGAGCCCGAATCGATTCGTGTTGCGTTGTGATAAACTGAGAAAAAGACGACGTGGTGTTGGGTCTTCTTCCACCTTATAGAGAAATAAAAGAACCTGTGTCCAAGGAGGGCAGTAAGGAATTGGACAGCTCCCCTCCTCTACACTCTCCCCCCTACAAAATTGTACTTCTGTGAAATTATACCCCTTTTTACAAAATCCACCTATTATCATCCACTCAACAGCATCGTGCATAGAAAAAAAAAATCCAGGACTCAATGAACTATGACCAAGAAATGCAATTGTCGTAAATGCAAGCAGACAAACAGACTCATGAAAATATAATGTGCACACAGTGCACATCCCATAAGAGAGCACTCAGTGTTCTTTGTTGAACACACAGTATGAGTTTGTTGAGCATGAAGAGAGGCTGGCCGTGATACGGGCATATTCAAGAAGCTGTTTCTACTCTCGACTTTGAAACAAATATCTTGGAATAATTGTGCTGTCCCAAAAAATGAAAGTGTTTCTATAAATATTACAAGACAATAACCCGTTTTAGTTTGCCCCCATTGGACCATTGAGTCGGCTTTGATAGTTTTTAAATGACACAAGTCAGCAGTGTGAGTCACTAACTCATTCCGGAGCTAGAAGATTATTGCCATTAAAACTTTTCATCCTGTGCCAACATGAGTTCGACAGCTGGGCTCCCTCTCTTCTTGTGTGTCAGTTTCATTCAGACATGTCATAGAAACAAACAAAGCTGGCCTGCTTCTGTTGTCATGCCTTCTCCCAAACTCTACCTTTGTCTTGAGCCATCGTAATTTGTGCAGTAAACTAAGGAACCTGCCCCGCCCTTCAAGGAAAAAAAAATGTTCGATTTCACTGTAAAGGCTCACTTCAGTAAACTGAAGTCTACTTTGTTCTGAAGCGGGATTTTTAGAGCCATTGTCTGTCAGTGATCAAAAGGATGTAAGAAGTTCAGTGGGAGGACAATAAAAAATGGTTACCTTCATAGACTGTTTGAGATTAAAATACACACAGTTGATTCACAGTATTTGCAATATTTATGTTGTCAAAATGATTAAACAACAATATCTTCCGTTTTTTCAAACCCAGCCATCACAGCAAAGTTACAGCCAGATAGTCATCTAACCACTGTCACAATTTTTTTTTTTTAAATCCCCAAATTAAGTGCAGTTGCTGTGCTCAGGCTACAAAGGGCACAAGGAGTGTGTATTGAAATAATGTGTCAGAAGTGACATATTCCTTATGACAATAGTCCTCAAGGGCTACGGGTGACAGCACTCTAATCTTTTTTTTTTACTCATGTCATCTCAAAAGCTGCACATTTAAACCATTTCGACACAGGAAAACTGCACTGACAAAATAGTGGCATTGGCCCGTGGCGGAATATGAAACAATGGCAAGGACGGAATCTGTACGCGAACAGAAATCAAACATTTGCTGCACTGGCGTTTGCTTGCGTGATTTGAATTGAATTGAATACACTTTATTGTCATATGTGTTGTACGTATGTGTAACATACAGCACAGATGAAATTTCTTCCCCCTCAACATAAAACAAGAGGAGCCGCTGCGGGTGTCCGCGCCGCCATCAAAAGAAAAGTTGACCATGATAGTTCTAACCATGTGAATTCTCAAAGTATGAGTTGACAGCACCAATGGCGAGCAAGCACAGACACAGTCTGTGAATCAGAATGCTATGCAGCAGCAATGAAAGTACAGAAGCTGCACTTTCATAAAGGGCCTAAAAGAAACTATCTTCCACTTTTTAACAAGAATTGATTTATGTATGTTTCCACATTTGTCGTTTATATATACGGTATATATATAGGCGGGCCGCCTATATATATATATATATATATATATATATATATATATATATATATATATATATAGGCGGCCCGGTAGTCCAGTGGTTAGCACGTCGGCTTCACAGTGCTGAGGTACCGGGTTCAAATCCAGCTCCGGCCTCCCTGTGTGGAGTTTGCATGTTCTTCCCGGGCCTGCGTGGGTTTTCTCCGGGTGCTCCGGTTTCCTCCCACGTTCCAAAAACATGCATGGCAGGCTGATTGTGCACTCTAAATTGTCCCTAGGTATGAGTGTGAGCGTGGATGGTTGTTCGTCTCTGTGTGCCCTGCGATTGGCTGGCTACCAATTCAGGGTGTCCCCCGCCTACTGCCCGAAGACAGCTGGGATAGGCTCCGGCACCCCCCGCGACCCTAGTGAGGATTAAGCGGTTCAGAAAATGGATGGATGGATGGAATAAATTGGGTGTAACCTTTCGCACAGAAAAGTAGTCCCATCACCATAACACACTGGTGAGCATCACACACAACACCCCCCTTGATGATGCCACTCATTTTGCCATTTCACTTGTTACCAAACACGTAAGAACACAATTGTCCTAATTTGGCTCTTGACGATTTTGTGAACACATCCACAACCATGTTTTCAGTCGGACAATACACCCAAATAATGTTGTTCTTGTATCACATTAGACCTTATAAAATCAATCGATCATTCAAACTTTATTTATATACCGTAGCACTTCACAACAATGCAACTCAAAGTGCTGTACAATGCTTACAACATAAAAAAAAACATACCACATACATACACACACAAACATAAATTGATACATTCACACACATACATATGTACATATACACAAATACACTTACAGTACATACAGTACATACATATACTTCACAACAGGGGGTTTTTCACTGTAGCAAATTTGACCTCAGATGTAAACACACACACACACACACACACACACACACACACACACACACACACAAACCAATGTGAACATGCACACACAATCATATTTGTACTCTTTATTTTTATTCCAATAGTGCATAAGTATGAGCACACACTTATTTGACACTTCATGTAGTCAGTGTAGAAAGAAAAAAAGGGAAAGAAATCAGCATTCACTTTCACTCACATCAATTTCTTGGATAATGTCTTTTATTTTGCTTCCTCCGTCTTTCATTGTGATCACTTTTACGCTCTCATCCAGCGTCAGAGCGCTTCTTGTCTTAGCTGTTTGACATCCAAAGGTCCGTTTTGTAGCCATTTTAGCAATGCAACGTTCATGCTGCGTCTGAAATTAAACAATAACAGATACTTCCTGGTATCCCGGTGGCTTTTCTTTCCACTATCTCACTGTCTCTAACTCGATCTACCCTCGATCGCCACCCAAGACAGCGTTGCTCAGCTGATGAACTTTTAAAGCCAGCCACGGGACGCTTCGTAGTCCTCGGTGGCCATAGTTAGCGCGATGGAACTCGCCTTCTCTCTAATTAGCGCTCCAGTTAGCGTAAGCTTTTTAGCATGATAACAAGTAAAGCGTTCGAGCAAATGTTCGTTTATTTCAATGTCCGTCGAGCCATAAGCAATTTACTCTGAGCAGCTAATCGGATGCATTCCACGCTATCTTCCACGGATCGAGCTAAAGCATCTACACACATAGACAGTGAGGTCCCTCTTGGCCAA
This sequence comes from Hippocampus abdominalis, assembly GCA_018466805.1. NCBI lineage: Eukaryota > Metazoa > Chordata > Actinopteri > Syngnathiformes > Syngnathidae > Hippocampus > Hippocampus abdominalis. Next base: position 4,477,027 of record CM031694.1, on the reverse strand, counting down.
TCGGCGGCCAGGACGATGCTCGGTAAGCCAATGGCAGAGCAGCTATGAGTATGTTGCGTCCAGGAAACTTGCAGCCGTGACCGAAATTAAAAACCGTTCACTATGTAAACCAGTGTGGTGGTTGCTGTTGCCGCTTCCGAACGAAGCAGTAGAGGTCGCTGTTGGATTATACTTCGTTGTAGTGAATGTCTTCGCGAGGCAGGAGCAGAGAAAATGATTTCGTATAACGCAACAGGGTTTTTTCGTCGTATGGGGGGCAGGAGAATGCATGAAAATGTTTTCACATTAGGGGGTATGGACACGTACACACACACACACACATTAACACATACATGCACCTATAAATGAAATATATACAATGATACTTAATGTCGCCATATTTGCTTCTTTGACGGTTTACAGGGTTCTTTGCAAGGAGTGCGGTCCCTTGATTGTCACCGCTTTGATTGTTTCTTCAAAATTGTGTTCCATGTTCTCCAGCAGTTGCGTCAGATTGAGTGCTTCTTGGATGGTTGCTGCCAATGCAACATATTCCGCTTTCCATGTTGACAGTGCAACTGTTTGTTCCATGAAACAATGTCTTCGACTAAAACAAAAACCTGGAGTGCTTTTTCTGTCCTCAGCATCATTTGCCACAATCAGCATCAGAGTAGCCCATCAACTCTAGTTTAGTGTTGCTCTTATAACATACCTCATAGTACTTAGTCCCTTGTGGGTATCTGTACGCGTGCTTGAAAGCAGTCATGTGTTTCTTTCTGGGATCGGAAACAATCCAACCGATAACAAGCCCTGTACAGGTCAGGATGTAGATGAGCCTGCACAACAACCCTCTTTTTCTTTGGTAGGTTTTGTCCCCATCTGGACTCAGATCTTATTTGATTTCTTGCTCTACATTCACCCATGCCAAATCTTTCCATTCATTCATTCATCGTCCGAACCGCTTCATCCTCACCAGGGTCGCGGGGGGTGCTGGAGCCTAACCCAGCCGTCTTCGGGCACTAGGCGGGGGACACCCCGAATTGGTTGCCAGCCAATCGCAGGGCACACAGAGACACACAACCACGCTCACACCAGGGACAATTTAGAGGGGTCAATCAGCCTGCCATGCATATTTTTGGAATGTGGAAGGAAACCGGAGTACCCGGAGAAAACCCACGCGGGCCCGGGGAGAACATGCAAACTCCACACAGGGAGGGCGGAGCTGGAATTGAACCCGGTACCACTGCTCATTGAAGTCGCCGTGCTAACTACTGGACAACCGGGCCGCCCCAAATCTTTCCAACATTTTGTTATTATATCTGGATTGATTCGTTTTGACAATTCCCTCTTTTCTGTGAAATCAATCGCACTAAAATGAGTGCGATATCTGAGGTCTTTCAACTTTTGTGTGTGCAAGGGGTGCATGCAAAGACTTGTCAAACTCTGAAAATAAAATCCATCAAACCATGCAATGTTAATAACTAACAAGAAAGAAACAATGTGGGCTTTCTACCAATCTCCTATAAAAGCTAACAAACAAGGAAAATGATGGGGTGGTAAAAAGCATTTTTTAATTACAGTCAATGGTCAGGTTAATATTTTTTGTTACGGTATGTGTTGTGAAAAGTGCTTTGTTACAGCTCGAGCTGTTGTGAAAGCGCTATCTCGATAAAGTGGAGTTGACTTGAGTAGTCACTTGGACAGTTCATCAATCAATGGGCTTCCAGCTTCCGTTCGGCAAGTTTAGCCATTATTCGTGGGTGGGATGTCAAACGTCCAATATTCAATGAGAGGTTTTACAGCCTGAAGGCTCAAATAATAAACAACAAATTCTTTGGCGCCCTTGTGTACAGTACTGGATATAAATAGAACTATTCGTAGTGTCAGGGTGTAAAAGTTGTCAAATGCCTCATGTTCAATAGTTCCACAGTGTATAAAAATGTACAAAATGTACCATTTATTTTTACAAAACCTCTTCTGATTATTATCCTTATTGTAGTTTTAATGAATACCAAATAATGCGGATTTGAAGTTGTTAATCTGTCAGCTACTATTTTACTGCTTTACTGCTTTTTTTTTAGGTTTTGGCCATCGAATCGTTTGAGCAGATCAAGGGATTTTTATGTAGTTATAGCAGTGGTTCTTAATCCGGGTTCAATCGAACCCTAGGGGTTCGGTGAGTCAGTCTCAGGGTTTCGACGGAGGCCTCTGCCCTCGAGGTGAAGACACACCTTATTCAACACGTCAATTAGTTATGAAACGCCCGCTTGGCCATCACTGGCTGCAGATCACATTACATTGCTTGTTCAATCAGAGATTTATTTTGTTTATTTTACGCACAATTATAAAAAAAATGTCTTGAAAATTTTTTTTTTTTCTGTGTTTAATAAATGCATTTTTGGATGTCTTGAATTTGTAAAAAAATCATATTTTTACTTTTCACTAATGAAGGGTTTGATGAATGTTCCTATGAAATGGTTGGGTCCGGTGCCTCTAACAAGGTTAAGAACCACTGAGTTATAGTATCAATGTCAGAATTTCATTATCGTGACTAGACTTGTGTTGTGTGTCATGGAGTACTCGGGGCCATTGGCCACCAACTTTTTCGTGCTCACAAAACAGTGGTGATGCTCAAAGCGCAGGCATTTGGTCAACTAGTGCCAGCAGGCTGAACTGATGTTGACAAAGCGATTCAATTCTTCTTTCTTGTGTTCTGCTCACATACAGGTTATTTTTAAGTTCCAGTGAAGTATCACGATTCAGTGTATGTATGTAATAGATTTTGGACAAAAGCCTGAAGCATAACTTTTGATCAAGTGATTCTTTTTTTTCATGTTACAGTAAAATGACAGTCAAGTGTGAATACATTGTGTAAATTCCAGTACGGTGAATATATTTCTGAGAAAAGCCCGTGGGCTGGAATGATTGGTTTCCTTGATGTCATGATGACAAAAGACATATATTAGATATTCTGTTTTTGGGGGATTTTGGATGGAAGAAAGGTGCAGCCTTTCTTTCCATCCAAAACTGTTGCACCTGATGCACTTTGTAGAACACTAATTATTTCAGATGGGGTAATTGCAACCACCTGGGAATGGCCAATTGTTGCTTGGACCTGATTGGCCTGAAGCTCAAGTGAACTCCCTTCAAAAGAGGAATGAGGAAGTCACTGCGGGCCAGACAACTGGGAGAGAAGTGCTACATGTGGTCTACTAAGAACTGGTCAACTGTTACGCCTGAAAATAAAGAAAACTGGAAAATCTTCTTCCTGGTTCCTGGCTGAATTGCCTTTTTATTCTTTTTTCAACTGGCCTGCTGTTTCGCCGCATAACACTTATCTTCTCTTTCAATCAAACTGAAAGCTTGAGTTTTGTGTGAAAATGCAGTAGAAGTATAGGGTTTATGAAAATATTTCTGAAAAAAAAGACAGGGGGTTTGATCTGATGTTGATTGTGATTTCATTCTGGTTCTGTCACAGTTGATCTGTTTGGGACCAAGCGTTGGCTCTGTTGGGCTCCTCCTACAGCGGCACACCTGTCGGTCATCATGTCATTCGTAGGTTTTCTGTTCAAAGGACTCCTGGCCTGACCACTCAGTGTCGGGTCATTTTTTCTGGCAATTTTTGTGTTAGTGGTCCTGCCATGGATTTTTGTTTGTATTGCTTTCATCTTGTCTTTGCGTTAGCCATGGGTTTTTGTTTGTTATGTTGGGTTCTTGTTGTTTTCAGGTCTTTGGTCTTGGTTTAGTTATCTGTGTTTTATTAATACATTTTTGTCAAGCTCTCCCTGCTCTTTCCTCCTGCCTGCTTTTTGGGGTCCTCCACCACCACGGTCGTGACAGGTTCCTTATTTAATATTGGTAATATTATATTACATTGTTTGTACAGGGCGGCCCGGTGGTCCAGTGGTTAGCGCGTCGACCTCACAGTGCGCAGGTCGTGGGTTGGATCCCGGCTCCGGCCTCCCTGTGTGGAGTTTGCATGTTCTCCCCGGGCCTGCGTGGGTTTTCTCTGGGTACTCCGGTTTCCTCCCACATTCCAAAAACATGCATGGCAGGCTGATTGGACACTCAAAAGTTGTCCCTCGGTGTGAGTGTGAGCGCGAATGGTTGTTCGTATCTGTGTGCCCGGCGATTGGCTGGGAACTGGTTCAGGATGTCCCCGCCTACTGCCCGAAGACAGCTGGGATAGGCTCCAGCACGCCCCGTGACCCTTGTGAGGATGAAGCGGTTCAGAAAATGGATGGATGGATGTTTGTACAACACAGCACTAGAGAACATGTTCAGTAACAAGAACTCGTACTGTTATGTTGTTCACAATTTGTATGTGTAAGTTATGTATAATGTATAACTTTGTTGGCTCATTTAATTCAACATCCATTGCATCACAGCATTTTCTTCACAAAGTCTTATGTTGAACAACCTATTTTTTTTTTTTTTTACAGTGTTAACATCCAATCTAGTTTGATGTAATCTGATATTTCGGGGATTTCCTTGGATGGCGGTGATGGTGTGGCAAACACCAAAAGATCTGTCCAAAAATCAATCCAGGTTTGAATATGACCAAACCGATGCCACTCACAGGTCACGGCCCACATATCTGGAGCACTCTCAGTCTTAGAGACCCACTCACAGCGTGTGTTTTGGGCTTAGGGGGCTCCCTTGGTAGAATCACTTAATTCTGAAGTCGCTTAAATGGAATTATAGCCAGTGCTTAATCTAAAGGATTATGGAGAAGCGGATTGCTCTCAGTTGAAAAAGAAAAAACAGATTTAAGTGTGGGGGGTCGGGGAATCAATGAAAAATAAAGGGTGGTCTGGATTCATTCTTCCTTTTAAGTACTTAAATTAATAATTATCCACAAGCAAAACTGCAGTACCGAAAGGACCTTTTGCAAGTTTCTGATAGTAATATTACAAATTGGGTGATTTAGTTTTTCTTTTTATTCCTGAAGAAATTGTTACATTCACACAAACGACTTATATATGAGCATCCCTTGCTTTGGGCCTCATGCACTGCAGATTTTATACTCTTGACGCGACAAGTCAAAACAATTAAGTCATTCTCCACCCATAGGCCTGTACTGTGTGGAGGCAAACCAGTGTGCACCGACACAAAATTTGTCGGGATTTCGCCAAAACTACCACAATTAAAAAAAAAATATATATATATATATATATATATTTTTTTTTTTCATTAACACAGTGATTTGACGGTGAAAAAACAAAAAGAAATGCATGTCAGATGGTTAGCTCAAGCAGCACTTTATGTAGAGCACAAGTTGTTTGCTTTGGATGGTTTGTTTTCCAAGTGCGCACACACTCTGTTTACTTCCTACTCATTTTCAAACCTCCAAGGGGTTCATTGGGCAGTGGAGGATGACACCTGTACGAAAAAAAGAACGGTTCTTTAAGATGACATAGCTCACATGAAACTCCGTGCATACCTTGCAGTGCACATTCAAGCAAGCTCTAGCCTGTTTAGTAATGATGGCAGTGCAGGTTTTGTGCTCTTATCAGCATCATATCTCTGCGAAAGAGCATACCACTCCCTCACAGTGGCCAGCATGTGATTTTTTTTCTCTATACCACCCACCACATCTCAAATGCAATACTGTACTAATTTGTGCCTGGTGAAAACTTCCCACATGCCTGCATTTGCACACTTGGGCCGGTGTTGCTGTGAATCAGCTCACCTCATATGAGCAGATTGTTTGCTGTCAGTGTGAGGTGATAATTATATGTGCACAGTCAATGGATCAATAACTGGAAGCCTCCGCAGTTCTGACCACGTGTGAATTTAAGTGCACGTTCAAGTGCGGCTGTCATGTTGGGCCATACTTTCATACTGAGTGCAAGTCTAGGGCAAAGCAGTTTTACTTATCTTTCCATTTGGTATTTTGCTAGACTTTGCACGGGTAGAATTGGGCGTAACGGAGTGTTTGCACCACAGTGTGCTGTTTTGGGATGGCGGTAGTCTTTTCCTGGCCAGTCTTAGTGGCACCCTCATTTGCATTAAAACCAGGACTGTCGAAGGTACAGTACGCCCAATTATGCTATGCTTGACATTGCGGAAACAGAAATAGAACAGTCACAAACAATTAAGTATCGTTAATCTTGTGGCTGCTGCACATAAAGAAACACACACAAACATGCACACACCTCTGCAAATGCAGCACGTGCAGTAGTTTAAGGACCCTTCGAGGAATATTCAGACACACATTTTTCGCTGCACATAATCTTTCACACAATTTTCAGGAATGAGACTCACCAACACACACAATAATAAGGAATTCAAGGACAAGGTATCTTTATTTGTTACATGTGATGCAGCATAGATGAACATTTGAACACAAACACGCTTACGCACACTGTATAAAGGACATAATGTACAATCTGAGCGGTGGACAATATGAAACAATATGGACAAAGTCAAAGTCGTGTGCTTTATGTATGTAATGGACATAGTCACAGGAGGCAGGGGTAGAGGCAGAGGGTGGGGACATGAGTTCCTGACCGCCCGTGGAAGAAACTGTTTTGAGCCTACGTAATCAGCACATTTGATGGGTGGGTGGGGTCAATATGGCTTGGCGGGTCAACGTTGTATTCAATGCGCTGCAAAGTCTTTGGCAGGACACAGTGCAAGCACCATACCAAATGATGCAGCTGGACAATATGGTGCCTGTATAAAATGTCTGCATGATGTGATAGGATAAGGCACAGGACAGGTCTTCGAGATGTGCACTCCAGGAACTACTCTCTCCACTGTGGCACCATTGATGGATGGAGCTCTTCTACAGTCTTCTCCACATTCAAGTGGAGATCATAAATTGATCGCCGTTGTTGATGAGACCCACCACAGTCGTAAAACTTTTATACTAATTTGTTTATCTGTCTAAAATGAAGATAATACATCAATGTGTTTTTCAATTCATTTAAATTCAAATCAATATTAATATGTGATAATAACACATACCTTAAGTATACTCTTCTACAGAGTAGTCATAAATGATATACCAATTAATTTTTAGGTGGGCTGACAGAGAGCCACACTTCCGAAAGTCTTTGTGTTTGACGAAATACTATTCTTGAGAGTCACAGTTGACAATAATTCCATCGCAGATGAATACAGGTCATATTTGAAAGTTTTGTAGTAATACTAAAAATATTGGAGAATGTATAAAAAAATGTATCTTAACATGATTTTGTCCTGGTCAGTTTTATTAGTTTATTTTTAATTTAAGTCTATTGGGCCACACACACAAAAAAAAAAAAGGAACACTGACGTGTATTAATTAATATTCTAGAGATTTTTTTCCCCATTATTTCTTGCAGTGTGGACTAATTTTAAGGAGTTTTGTCCATGTGTGCATCTTCTTTATTCTATTCCATAAATATCCATGTAGCATATCTTTACATAATAAAAAATAATGCAGCACCACTACTACACGTCCAGGGCTTGTTCCCTTACGAGCCCCTTTTTCAGGGAGCCTCTTCCATTCCATCCGAAGCTATTTTTAGCCAATACTTGAGAAATGAGCCTGAGCCTCCTCAAACGTTATTGGAAACTTATTATGAGTCATGCATCACCCTCAGAAATTTAGAAGAGGGGACTAAATCTCTACAGATCGAATCTATGTGAAACGTTGGATCTTATGGCGCAGACCCGATCCCCAAACCCTGCTGGCGGGACCACTGATACCATTGCACAACATCTGAGGTTTATTTTCTGAAAGCTTTTTCCTCACTTTAAGACGTTTGAGTCACTGAGGCATTTAGATGATGTCCTCGTAGACAGTTGCTGTCAATCACTGGTAGCTTGCGTATTGCAAATGTTTGGGGGAGGTGGGGTGTTTTCTCTGAGCTGGGTCTCATCATTGCAGCTGAAATCTCAGAAACGTGACCAATTGAGACAACTCGGCCTGCTGTATTTGAGGTCAGTAAAGAGCAGGTGACGCTCCTGATGCTTTCGGTTCACTTTTAGTTGGAGTTGAGCATCACATTTTCAAAAGTGGATTGGATGTCTTTGCAAAGGACGACTTCACAGTTGTATGCAAAACAAAAAGAAGAAAACACGTCAAACTAACTGCTTCACAATCACGTTAATTCTGCACTTACATTGTAATACTTTGTGTCATTGGCATCTCATTTGTATTTGTTTTCATCAATTTCATAGTTGCACCATCCATGACAGTTCCTATGATGTGTAAACACCGCTGTTTTTGCTTTTTACTGTTCAGGGTCATGTACATGTAGCATTTCCATTCATTCACTTGGCTTCATTTATCTTACCTTGTTTGTGTGTCGCTTAACGAACAAATGTTTATCACCAGGGGCGTCACTATGTTCTTTTTATGGGCACGGGAGCTTCGCCCCCATGGGATGCACAGGATTGCAGCGAGTGCAGCACGCAAGCAAAAAAGCTGTAAGTAGCTAACAAAGATTGAGAATCCTGTGTAACATTTTTAAATCAACATTTATTTGGAGTGTTATTTCAGTCAGGTGGTTTTTTTAAATAAAGTACACAAACACGGGAAGTGTGTGTTCAGTATTAACCCCCAAAAATGTACACCATGCATACAAAACAGTATTCAATATAATTTTCAATATAGAAAAAAAACCTCGTTTGAGGATTTTATTGATGTAATTAAAATCTAATTAACAGGTGCTGTTTGAGCCGAGCACATGACCTCAATAAAAAGCTGTTGTGAACTTTGTGCTAGTCTTTTAAAATTACATTAGCGCAATATCCGTTGTGAATATGGCGTGACGATGGAGCAAAGTACGGGGTGCAAATTGCAGTGGCCTTTCAAACACAACTTGTAATATGAGCCAGAATTACTCAAAAAGAAACATGGCAGAAAAGGCATGCTAAACGAAGTAGAACCTTCATTTCAATATGACATCCTGAGTGTACTGTAGCATTTACGGAACACAGCAAGATGCCGGGTACACTCATCTGTGCTGCATCACGTCTGATGTGTGAAGTTAGGATCCTAAAAAGGCACTGCGAGGGTATGAGTACGACAGCAAGATGGATTTTTATGAGCCCAAAGCACACATTGACCAGCTTCTTAAGGTGACAGTCATTCTTATCTCTCAAAAGCCAAAACACAGCTAGCACAGTATGACAATGTCAGCTGTCAGGTGCATTTAAGGAGTAGTATTATTATATTTTCCCTCCACTCCGTACAGTATAACCGATATGAGATCAGAGGGCTAACGGCTGCCACATTATTCACAATGAGAAGCCTCATGTATTAATGCCAAAGTACGAAATTGCAATTTTATTGTGCAGTCACTCAGAAGGTATTTCTTTTTTTTTTTTTTTAATCTCCTTTGAACAACGGTATCTTTTGTTAATCAGCAATTGTATTCTAAGTGGCTTCATACGACAAATCTAGCGCAGGTGTTCCTGCAGATGTTGAAGAAATGCACTTTTTTTGAAAAAAAACATTTGACAGTCGGGATCCAAGGTAGTTCAGTCAAAAGGAATCATGGTTCTGTGCCTACTCGCCAAACACATTTCTACTGATGTACGTGATGATTTCCCAATGTCAGAACAAGCACCCAACCGATTACGTATGATGGGCAACATAAATGGGCTGTGAGTCATGCATCGATGCTCCTTATTATTTTGAATGAAAAGGCAGACGTCTTCAGCCGGTGTAATACTTAAACCCCTCGCCAACTTCTTTTGCGTTGAAGAAACGTTGAGATGAGAGCGAAGTCATGTGAAATATTGAGCTTTTAATTTTCCATCAATCATTGTCAGGGATTGCTCAGTCACTTTTATGACCTGTCTAATTGATTTTGAAGCTCTGAAAAGACCGTTTTGGCCTGGTGGCTGGCACAGCACGAGGGGCACCACGCGGGACACAATTCTCACAAAAACTAAAATACAATCCCCAATTCCAATGATGTTGGGACATTGTGTAAAATGTAAATAAAAGTAAACAATGATTTGCAAATCCTTCTCAAACCAACTGTATATATAATTGAACATACTACTACGACAATATATATTATGTTAAAACTGATCAACTTTGCATTAAAAAATATACCGGTACACTGTTTTAAATTCAATTGAACACATTACAAAAAAAAACCTGGAAAGGGGCATGTGTGATATCACTTTTCTTTTCAACATCAATCAATAAGCATTTGGGAACTGAGGACACCATTTTTTGAAGCTTTGCAGGTGGACTTCTTTCCCATTCTTGTGTTATGTACAGTACAACAGGCCGAGATCTGCTTTTTCATATTTTGAGCTTCATAATACGGCACACGTTTCCATTAGGAGACGGGTTTGGACTGTTGGCAGGCCAATCTAGTGCTCCAAGTGTTTTATGATGAACCCAATTTGTTGTCACACATGCAGAAAGTGGCCTATCATTGTCTTGCTGATGCAGTATAAGCAGGGACATTGCTGAAAAAGACCGTCCTCGGAGGGCAGCAAAATTATGTTGCTCAAAAATCTGTATACAGTATACCTTGCGGCATTAATTGTGCTCTCACCGATGTGCAAGTTACCCATGCCATGAGCACTAACACCGACACACACACTTACACACACCATCACTGTGTTTGAACAAGGGTCAGTGGGAGAGTGGTCGTCTTCCAACCCAGAGATTCGGGGTTCGATCCCCAGCCAATGTAACCATGTTGAAGTGTCCTCGACCAAGATATTTAAGCCGCATTTGCACATGATGCTGCATCGTTAATATGTAAATGAGGTAATAGTGTTAAGTGCTTTGAGTACCAAAGCATATTATTTATACATTACATTTTACACAATGTGCCGCCTGCACCGGGGTTTGTAAATGACCATCAGATATCAAAACATTGGGGAAACAGAACAATGATAGAGAGAGTATTTTATTGTATTTTTTATCTTTTAAAACGCGATGAATGAAGAAAAATGGCACTTTGCTCATCTCGGGCTACAGGGAACTTGCTTGAGCACCACACATGCTGAGTCTGTGTCTGCAGTTTAGTTTCAAAAAGGACGGAAAACATGCAGACGAGAGACTGCCAGCTCAGTGGTGGTCAATCTCCAAAATGTCATTTTCCCAACTATCAACGTTTATGATTTTTACTTTTATTGTACTTTTTATTACTTCAACTGTTATTATTTTTTTCCCTCAGCATGATTTCCCTTGTTGGAAGGAAAAAAAGACAAAGCCGATTCCATCATCACTGCTGCACATCTCTGCCAATTAGCATTTTAATTATTGTTGACGTTTTTTTGAAAGATAAAATGCAGGTGGCAAAGTTTGAAAGGTGAGACGCTCTTCAAGGATGAATACTGGCCTATGTTCACTGAAACACTAAAGTACATGTATGAAGACACTTCACCTCAGAATAAAACACTGCCAAATGCAAACAAAGGCTGAAGTGATAGTGTAAAGATTCACTCCGAGTTTTGTTTTGTTTCTTTGTCAATTCTCTATCCGCCCCACGTTGTTTTTCGATGAGTGAAGCAACGAGACACACCTGAATGTTTTTCAGAATCCACACCAAGAAGACATCAGATCGGACTTTTTGTTACTGATGTTTGCTGCACTGCATCCTGAGACAACGTCGTTGAACTTTTAGGTGTCATAAACTCAAACAATATAAGTGCCAAAGTCAATCTTCTGCTTGACATGTCTCCTTCAGCAAAAACCTTGTTTATTCTACCTTTTGGTCAGAAACCGGTGTTTTGGGTGGAACCAACCACCATTCTATTGCTGATGACTAAAGAATAGAAAAAAGGACGTCTTCGCGGAACCCTCGTCTCATTTCCACAAATATTCCTCCATCCTTGCTCCGATGTCATTCTAACCGTCTCCTTGAGATCTCTGGTGGGAGACGCTAACATGCCGCTGAGCAAGGGTTGAGGACATAGGGGGTTACCAGTAAAAAAATAGAGATTTGGTGCCTGTCTCTTTGATTCAAGTTCTCCCCGTCCCTTTTTATTGGTCTTCCTGTGTGGAGTTTTCCTCGTGCCTGCGTGGGTTTCCTCCAGGTGCTCCGGTTTCCTTCCACATTCCAAAAACATGCTTGGCAGGTTGGTTGAATGCTCCAAATCGTCCCTAGGTGTGAGTGTGAGCACGAATGGTTGTTTGTCTCTGTGTGCCCTGCGATTGTTTGGCAACTGGTTAGGGGTGTCCCCCGCCAACTGCCCGAGGACAGCTGGGATTGGCTCCAGCACGCCCCGCAACCCTTGTGAGGATAAACAGACCTAAAAATGGATGGATGGATTTAAATTATACTCAGTATTGGCTATTCCCATGCGTAGGGGACTATAGTCCAAAGCAAATGGCAAATATTTAGAAATCGTAGACCCACTTAAACAATTGCATATTCTGATTCATTAACTGATATGTTCTCTCACAAATGTAGCTATTCTAGTACTGCCACAAAAGCTAGCTTCTTTGGGCTTCCTTTTTGTTTTGTTCTTTATCTATCATACAGCACTCTTGTTCATCCCATATTTTTTTGTTTCTTTCAGCAAAAGTTTAACTTCGCCTGTAGCATCATGCTGTGACTTTCTTCTTGCGCTTCGTCTGTTTGTCAGAAATGACAAGGAGGCAGCATCTTTTGCGTTTTTCAGCAAATTTGTTTTAGTTATTTCTTCAAAAAGATGTGTGGGTAGGTGAGTTTGCAAATGGAAATTTGTGAGTTCACCAGATATAAAAAAACAAAACAAAACAACAACAGAAATCTTAGCAAATATGAGCAAGTGCATGTGTGTGTGTGTGTGTGTGTGTGTGCCACTTATTTTTGATGAAGAGGCTTTTTTACATTCACCATCTGTACAAGAGGCTTCTTAAAAACACTGTGAGGAGTTCATGTTCGGTCACCATTTTCCCATTCATTTCACCACGCTGTCACTTAACAATTCCAACTAACCAGCCACGAAAAATTCTCAGTCACCTCATGGATGCTCTGCACGGAGTAGGGATGGTAAAAAAAAACCAAGTCAAATAATCACATTATTTCATTTGAAGTACTGCACAATGTCCATATTCTTTTACAGTAAAGGTCTTTCTGAAAACCATAACATTTCAGTTTGTGTTACACTGCAGATGGCAATGAGACCACGTATCTTTTTTCACGTGCCTCTCAATACACATCATCTGGGACACTCAGTAGCAACATGTCACCCACTGGTAGAAAAAGTCAGCCTTCTAAAACGAGACGTGTGATTTCCTCAAAGGGGTTATTCAACCTGTTGAGCGTCACCACTGGTAAAAAAAAAAAATAATGTGAGGATTGTGTGGCAGCGAGATGCCTGCAGTTTTGATTCACATGTGATTCACACAAACAGCAGCGAGACCACGAGTTGATGCACCCTCAGGTGGCGATGGGAGGAGTGTGGGCAACCAGAGTTCATGAACAGCATGTTCCAAATTCTGCCTTTTATACCATAATAGACCAACCGTATGACGGATGAAGGCAATGAAACACCAAGAAAGCCCACTGATCGTGATCGGGAAATATATTAGTCATACAGTATAAACATACACCCCCCACCTGTGTCTTCCCACCAAATCTTACTCACGTTCCCAAAAGATTCAAGATCGTTTCATGCATTCATCTTTGTAGGACCAGTGTGAGGAATGTCATTTTCTGTTCCATCATGGCTGCGTCCCAGCGTGCAAAGTGGGTTTGGAGCGAGAGCGCACTGACCTCAACCCCATTAAACACCCGAACTAGGCATTTTTAATTCAACATCAGAGGCCCCTGACCTCACTATTAAGACAAAAAGAATCCCACAGACACACCAATATCTTCTCCAGCAGACTGGAAGCTGTTTTAACTTTAAAGGGTGGGGCCAACCAACCTAACCTTTTCCACTTCCTTAAGACGTAATGGCCCCAAGGCCCAAACCCAACCAATATGTATGATGGACTGATATTGGTGCAAGGCAAACAAAGGTCACAATCATTTATGTTTAAATGGGACGCCAGAGTTAGTGACCTCAAAAAGTCATTTCATATGCTGATTTTGCTTTCAAAGCAGATGACAATGCAGCATCAAAGCACCACTTTCATGTGGTGAAAGGTATCAATTTGAATTGAATTATCTTCGCAGCTTAAGCATTCATCAGGGAAGACTCTCTGGCTGGACGACAAGGCAGATAAGGTGAAAAAAATGTGCATGAAAAGCAGCTCATTACCTCTGCTATACTGTGCAGCTAGCTATAATTACAGCTGCATTTTGGCGATCTTGGCCTTGTGCTGTTACGTGGCTGTCATAGGTTGTTCTAGTAATGGTCATCACTGTCTTTCACTGTCTCCAAGATGTACACAGAAAGTTCACGAACTCTTTTTTTTTTTTTTTTTTTCCTGGGCTGACCCGGAAGGACCAGCAAGCCAGTGGCTAAGTAGCACTTGTCTGGACACCCCCTCACAATGTGTGTACCCTCCCTTCAGACATGTTCATGCGTTGTGCCATATTGATATGACGCGCTGGAGTGTGATGCAGATAGCGGGTGGATCATTAGCTGGGGGGGTGTTGCACGGCGGGAAAAGCTTATTGGGGGTGTGGGGGTCTTTCTCATCAAGTTGATGCAAATTGAGCAGTTTTCAGTAGTCTTTTGAATAACAGTGTTACGTCAGGACGTCTTTGCGTTCTATTTCCTGCTGCACGAGAAAGAGAGGGGAAAAAAGAGGATGTTCAAGTGTGAACTCTGAAGAAGCGTCCAACAGAGCAAACATGTATTTTCAGTAACACAAATACAACGGGGTTTGGCCTTAAAAGCCAAACACAATTTTGTTATCCAACCTGACCTTCTCTGCAGTACACTGTGAATGATCCATTTTAAAGTTTATTCACACCTTCTTCCTCCTTCAAGCGTTGACTTCTCAGGAAGGCAAACTCAAGTGTCCCGTCCTGTCCTATAACTCAAGATGCAAAGAACAAAACATGAGGAATAACTTAAATATTTCAAGATGCGGGGCTTTATGCTTGAGCCTCACATAGAGATGCATTAAGGAGAGATGTCAGCCCCTGATAGTCTGAATTGTAGATGTCAGGAACAAGGACGATTTAAAATATTGCTGGTTCCGAGTTCAATAAATACATGTAAATAAACCAATAAAAACCACCACCCCCGAGCCATCACCTTATTGTGGTGGAGGTCATTGAGAACAGTTTTCTGGGGCTTTATGCCCCTGGCAAACTCGTCCGTGGCAAGGGACCAAATAAAGCACATCACAAATATTACCCGACATGACAAGATCAAATAAGTGCTGCTTATCAGAAGCCCATGCCATAAGCAAACACCAATTTGTGCATTTAGTGTTTTGACAGACTGCAAAGTGAGTACCTCTTGACCGAAGCCACCACTGACTAATTTAACCACATCGCCACTAAAAGAGAGTGCCCATAAAGATTTTCTTAAACTGTCACTTGTGGAAGCAGCATTCAGCATAAGCTGCCAAAATACACTTGCCTTTTAATGAAGCTGCGTAGCACATCACATGGACAAACACAAACACTCCCCAACCACATGACGATCACTCAGACAAAAATTAGAATGTGTGCTGGCTATCAGAAGCTCGTAACATGTTCCGCGAATAATAATAGTTGATATTACTGCACTACTGCTTACCTTTTGGCTTCGGTGCGTCCGTGTGGTCTAGTGGCAAGCCTCTTGAAAGTGGCTCTGGAACTTCAGTAGGTCCAGCTCGTCATACCACTGGCATAGAAACTCGCGTGGGGGTGGTTATTAGGGTAATTAGCCAGACTGTTGTAACAGTCAGGCAAAACGCTAACAGACATATTTTCTGAAATATAGATAGTGTACCTGAAGATTTACTTGGTATTGAATTTCACACTTGATAGCTAACCAGGCACTCCAGAGACACATACAGTATACAGTATGTGTATAGAAGCCACTTGAGTAAATGGTTCACGAATATATCCCGTTAGATAAGTAGATGCTAATTCAGTAAATGTGTATGTTTACCGTATTTTCCGGACTATAAGTCGCAGTTTTTTTCATAGTTTGGCCGGAGGTGCGACTTATACTCTGGAGCGACTTATGTGTGAAATAATTAACACATTCTATCATTTGACACGTTATTTTCAAATTAAACCGCAAGAGGGGGCTCTAGGCCTGTGTTGATGCCTTCCACATTGACAAAAAAAAAAAAAAAAACTACGGTGACCCTGACGTCAGCAAAGTAGAAGAGGAAGCACCGCCTCTTCTACCTCCGAAGTTTGCAGAGTTGCTTAAAAGTGACACCGAGGATGAAGATTTTGTTGGATTTAATGATTTGGAGTGACACTGATGGTTTGGTAAACTTGGCAGCATGATCATTATGCTAAAGTTATCTGAATAACTCTTAATATGTTACGTGAACATACCAGACACATTCTCAGTTCATTGTTAATGCATCATGTAAAGTTAGCATATCGTACTCTTATTCAGCCTGTTGTTTTATTTTTATTTGCTTTCAAAGATTACATGTCTGTTCTTGGTGTTGGTTTTTATCACATTAATTTTACCCAAAAATACGACTTATACTGCAGTGCGATTTATGTATGTTTTTTTGTTCTTTATTATGCATTTTATGGCTGGCGCGACTTATACTCGGGAGCGACTTATAGTCTGGAAAATACGGTAACCATGTTGAATGTCTCGTGTGATAGGTCTTTGCAACATGCAAAATTGGTTTCCACTTCTCATAATTTGTGTTCATTCTTTTTATGCATAGAATTTTCAAACACAGCCGAGGCATTGAGGGTGACCACTTTCAAATTGAGGGCATGAATCCCATCCAGAAACAGGTGGCTTTGAGGCAGACAAGCCACATGTTGGGGTGGCTTGGCTACATCTGACAGTTGTCCGGGATTTGACTTGACTTGACTTGACTTTGATTTGATTCCTCACCCTCGTGGGACTTGCACAGTTGGCTAAGCAAATCAGTGTTTGGGCTTCACTGCTTCCCCATGACCAGGACAAATGAATGTAAATGGATGGATGTGCTCACAACACCATTTCGCCCAAAAAGATGAAAAAAAAAATCATTGCCACGCAAAGGCTGCAGCTTGACCTAAATAGGAGTTAATTTAGAAACAATTGTGAAACATTGTTAAAGGTTAAAACGATAGACAGGCGAGAGGTTTGTGTGGGAGAGTTGGGGGTGCAGGTATGTTAACAATGTGCCTCCGGCTCTTCTAAAGGTCTCCAGTCTGCATCTGTAATGTCCGCTAAATGGTAATTAAAATCCAAAATGATTTCGCATGGCCTACAGAACAAAGAGAAATGTCAGCAGTAATTTAGAATAACTTTGTCCACCTGTTGCAGACTGCTGACAAATCAAAGCTAAATTAAATAAGTTAAAGTTAGGACGGAACCCCCGCCAAAATAAATTGCCGATATACGTCGTCATTTGTGAACATGTTATAAATCTTTTAAAAGCTGAGTTTCTGAAAATTTGACATGGTACCCTACATGTTACGATTGTCAAATTTGAACCGAAGCTTGGGGAGACTTGATCTTGATCCTGTAGTCTTTTCAAGTCCTAATCAACATTCTAAATCCATTTTCAAGGCAGATATTGTGAAACGAAATTAGACGAACATAAGATTCACCTTTTCCTTCTGTTTTCAAACATCCATAGTTCAGATACAGGAGCACTTACACCAATTCTTACTGTATGGGAGAAATATTGATCATGTGACATTTTGAATATTTCAAAAAGTGACCTGGTACTCCAAATGGTTCAATAATAGCTAAAAATTGACTTTGGGTGCACCTTTCCACAGGTGTTTTCGGCAAAGTTGCCCTCGGTTTAAGGGGTTAAGAGAAAACAGACAGTGCCACATGGAGAATGTATTTATTTGTTTTGTCAAATTGCAGACACAGTAACTAGAGTTATGTAAAATCTCACGCACGATTGGGTTGGAAGGCGGTCTCCAAGTGCCCATCCACGGTGCTCAACTACATTGACCGCAAGTCGATCTTGCAGTTCCGTTTTAATGTACTTTGCACATGCCGATCTCTTGCATCACAATGCCATGTCGACCGCCCGCCTTTATCTGGTCTAAGCTTAAAGTGAATGAGTTTTCTACCTACACTCATCTAGAAAACTCCACACACGTGCACAGTTAGACTGCACTTTGGTCATGAAAATAGGCTCAATGATTTCCACTGGCTGACAAAAATGTCCATCAGGCACACACTTCCACGACAGAGCAGATTACCTGAATTGTCCATCCATCCATCAATTTTCTGATCCTCTTTATCCTCACAAGGGTCGCGGGGGAGCGTAATGGAGACTATCCCAGCTGTCTTCGGGCAGCACCCTGAACCGGTTGCCAGCCAATCACAGGGCACACAGAGAAAAACAACCATCCGCGCTCACACTCACACCTCAGAACAATTTAGAGTGTTCAATCAACCTGCCATGCATATTTTTGGAATGTGGAAGAAAACCGGAGTACCCGGAGAAAACCCACGCAGGCACGGAGAAAACATGCAAACTACACACGCGAAGGCCAGATCGAACACACAACCTCTGCACTGTGAGGGGACGCACTAACCACTTGGCTGCCCTACCTCAATTGTATTTATTATTTTTGAATGGGGAAAAGCAGCGAGAATAATGTACTTAACAGAAATACAGACCATCTTGGGTATTGAGGAATGTTTGTTGACTGTCGCCAATAAACCAAAGTGGACTCAAAATTGAGAGACTGCAAGTGCTCATTTAAAAAATGTCAATGAAACCATAAGTTTTGTGGAAACACTATTCAGTGTTGAGAAAAACACAAAACATGCAAGTCCACTTCAACTTTTTAAACCATAATTTAACAGACATGAATGAACATGAGTACATGACTTATATTTGTACATACCCCCCCCCCCCCCCTAAAAAAAGAAAACAACATGATGATACTGTGGGAGATGGCAAGGGTTTGGGCCACCAAACAGTCTATTTTCCAACTCACATTTTAACATTATTAAGGCTGTAAAAAAATGTAGCCAGTGTTAACGTATTCTGTTTAATTGTTTTTGTTCCTGATTGTAAAGTGTCCTTGGGTGTCTTGAAAGGCGCTTATAAATAAAATGTATGATGATGATGATGAATATTAAATCAAAAAACAACATCATACTCAGACTTAACTTTAACCTTTTCATGCACCCTGTAACCTGATATCATGATACGCAATCCACCGTAGTAACCGCTGTCCCTGAAAGGGTTAATATCGCAAACAGTCATGACACAGACGCGCATCATGCTGAGAACATCCTTAAGTATATCTGTCATGTAATTATAATGTGACAACACTCCACCTCACGTTAATAACAACTGATGATGCATGTGGGAATTCTAGAGTCTTATTGCTTGAAATGAACCCCTTGAACGGTTGCTGAATGTTTGTACGTAGCCTCATTTCATGTTCTTCTCTGAACATGTTTCTTTGAGTCGAGTCCTTCTTTTCGCCTCAGTCCTTTGATGCTTGCTGAACTGAGGCCTTTTGATGTATTGCATAGCATTACACATGGCAGAGGCTCGAACGCCACTCTTTAATATGGTTTTGAACAGTATCTTTCCCAACAACTTCATATTGTATGTTCAAATTATTAGGGGGTCAACACTTTTGGTGATTTATTGGCTATTAATCACTTGTCTACAACTTATCCTGTTCAGGGTCTCAGGAAAGCTGTAGTATTTCCATTCTAACTGTGGGCAAAAGTAAAACAAAACACCCTAAATTTGTTGTGCATTAATCAGAAAATGTAACTGATGCTTCCGGATTCACAATTAGATTCAAAATGATTAGATTCTGGGGGCATCCCACATCCGTCAACGCGAGATGATAATACATTCAACTTCTATTAAACATTAAACAAGCATTCCGGACATGTTTATAAATGATGGAGCAACTGAAATTGAAGGCAATACTGTGGCCTTAAAATCTTTAGCTGTAAATGTTGAGTGCATTTTAAAATGGAAGAAAAAAATTTGACATTATCAGAGGATTCTCTCATATGCCACAACGTACTTCCTCTTGAGATGCCCATTTAAGAGTTCCGTGTTGCCATGCAACTTTGTTGCTAAAATAGGTTAGCCATGACACTGTATTACCCACAACGCCTCTGTTTACATCACGGATGAACTACTGCGGATGTGCGTCACAGACAAGTGGGAGACGAGGCGGTTTCGAGAGAGACAAATATGGTACATAAATCAATGACTTGTCGACTATTAAATCAAATGTCGATGATTTACATTGTTGACTAATCTCGGCAACCCATATCTGTCTGTCTATCTATCTATCTGTATATATGTACATATATATATATATATATATATATATATATATCCATCCATCCATTTTCCGAACCGCTTTATCCTCACGAGGGTCGCCGGAGCCTATCCCAGCCGTCTTCGGGCAGTAGGCGGGGGACACCCTGAATTGGTTGCCAGCCAATCGCAGGGCACACAGAGACGAACAACCATCCACGCTCACACTCATACCTAGGGACAATTTAGAGTGCACAATCAGCCTGCCATGCATGTTTTTGGAACGTGGGAGGAAACCGGAGCACCCGGAGAAAACCCACGCAGGCCCGGGGAGAACATGCAAACGCCACACAGGGAGGCCGGAGCTGGATTTGAACCCGGTACCTCAGCACTGTGAAGCCGACGTGCTAACCACTGGACTACCGGGCCGCCGTATATATATATATATATATATATATATATATATATATATATTGTGTGTACATGTGTATACTGTATACACACACACACACACACACACACACATATGGTCCCCATTACCCCATTATCCCCAGGACAAGAATTGGTGCGTTCTGACCCACCAAAATCCAAGGCAGTGGTGTATCAGATTGTGTGGACCACTGGCCAATAACACAAATAACCATTTTGTTGCTTTCCCTCAGACAGATGGAACTTGTAATGCCACCTGATTGCCTTGAAGTCTAAATTCATCTCGAAATGCATTTGATTAGCTCACTTCCTGTCAGGCTTCTTCTGTTGTTAGCTGACATATATTGCGGTTTCTGGTTTCTTGCGGATTGTTCATTGGTTGAGCAGACTTGACCTCCAAGGCATCATCTTTTCAAAAGGTAGCCGGCTGTTTTGTTCTGTGTCTGAAAAGCCAAATGCTATCGCTGGATCTTTCATTGCATGAATTGTTATTGACTTGTATACTGTGTATGTTGAATGTTTATGGATGCTTCAACTACATTTACTTTAATAAGAACATTAACCTTCATTTACAAACCAAAATATGCAATTTATGTGAAAAGACATGTTGAGCCCCTAGATTAAAATCAAAGGATGCTCTTGAAATCTGTCACAGTTAGTCCAGCAACTGAAGAAAAAGAAGAATGGCAGTTCAATAGAGAATGTGACACACGGCAGCATTTTTAGATAGCTAAAAATATTACTGACAAGTGATTTTCTACTCCTCAAAGGCACTCGGGGCCTGAAATATATACTTGCATCCTCAAACTGGGCTACCGGCATCATCACACATTGTCATAAGGGAATGCAAAGACAGTAGTAGCTTCAAACAGCCCGCTTGGTCCTGACAGGATTCCCATTGTGAGCCTGAGTTGGCAAAGAAAAAGAGGTGGCAGTCAGTTAGTGCAACCTTTTTTTGGACGTGCAGCCAGTCAAACCAAATGTAGTGATTTGCTTTCGTGGAATCGTTGTTTTCCTTGTAGAGCTCCATCAGATAGCTGTTCGCAGTGCATCCAGTAGGATGATGTGGATTAATTCGCGTGTCACATATTTATCCATCCATCCATTTTCCGAAGGGCTTCATTCCCACGGGGGTGGCGGGCGTGCCGACTTGGGGCAGTAGATGGGGTACACCCTGCACGGGTTCCCAGGGCACACATGGACAAACAACCATTCACACCCACACCCAGAGACACTTTAGAGTGTTCTATTAACCTGCCATACATGTTTTTGGAATGTAGGAGGAAACTGCAGTACCCGGAGAAAACCCTCGCAGGCACGGGGAGAACACGCAAACTCCAGTTAGGAAGACCAGGGCCTGGAATCGAACCCTGCACCTCTGCACCGTGAGGCGTGTGTGCTCACCAGTCGCGAGCATGTTGGTCCACAATGGAAAGCAAACCGCATAGACTGTGTTTCAACCAAACAGACTGAGCCTCAGGTAACAGGTTTACCAGATAAACCTGTCCCGGATGCTTGTCAGCATTCTGTGTATTCTGTGCCGCCTGACATATATTTATGTCCTGTGATATTAAGCTTTATGCATCCACATGTCCAAAGGGCAAACCTTTTCCAAAAATGAGCCCAGGATATCCGAACCCATAAACCGAGTCGTCTCCAAATTTCTCGTCATCCTTATGGTAATGTTTTTTTTTTTTTCCTGTAGCCAAGAGAAGTACGCCGCAAGCACATGTGTTCTTACTTACTGAGCAGCACCGCTAGATGAACTTGTGAGGTTTACGTCTCCTGCACTGCACAACCAACATCTGCTACAGCACGCACTGTACATAAACAAAATGTGAATAAACAATATGTTCTTTCCCAGATGGTGGCCAATAACACTTGCTTGCACTTCCTCCTCTTCCTCTTTTCCTTCTCCTGCATACTACTATTATTTTTGCACAACCGAATTCACCCATTTTACTTTCTATTTGTTTGTCGACTTGTAATTATATTCGTCTGGGCAAAAAGTTGCAATAACAATGAGAAGAATATTTTCTTTTGTTGTTTTTTTTTCACAGTGGTCACGGCAACTCGATGACGATTCCAAAAACCGAATCAACCTGATCTGAATTCAGGAAAAGTTATCAAGGCTTCTGCCTAAAATCCGTTGACACGTTCAGATTCCCTATTTGGTAGACGTTGTGCCTCTGGTATATGCTTGCAATACAGAATAGAGGTCATTACATTTAGTGGAAGAATACTTAGGGAGCAGCAAAAATGTCAGCACCGTAACAGGTTGTCGAAAAAGAAAACACAATTTTACTTTGGATAATGGTGAAGAGGCGTTTTTGTTCCTTGTTCTTGTTCATATGAGCGTGAGGCCACGTTCTCTACCTTGTCACCGAGCAGCTGCTCCCTCAACATTTCGAGCAATTGCAAGCATGAGTGCAACATAAGGCCCAGCAAGTTTAGCTGACGATGCAGCCAAACGCACCTTTTGCGTGATAAATAATGAAACCGCAGCTGAAAGCTTAGTGGAAGAGGTACCAAGACTCCTATTGCACGCCAAACATTTTTGGCTAAACTCAAAGGCAACGCAGAATTGTGTAAGGTGGCCATAGCAAATCTCATCTGCACATATTTCGATAAAACAATACCATCAAGTAGTAGTTTTAGTCGGTATTGTGACAGCAAGGACTGAGTCGAGTCGTCGTCATCCAAGGAATTATTTGCGTGTTGGTGAGCAAAGCATTTTTGTCACGGTATAAATAAGGCATTAATATGAGGCTCAGTGAGCAATCTCGCTTTTCTATTTTCTTGTGCTGTAAAGGTCAAAAGAGTGGTTTAATATCCGACAGCCACTTTGCTCCCGTGTGACACCATATGAACTATCGTGTGAAATATGAAGCTCACTGCACTGCTTGAACTTCTGGCTAATGACAAGCAAATGGCAACCGTCTAACATTTGGGGCGCTATTTTGAAAGTCTAGTCTAGTGCAAAGCGCAGTATCACTGTGTGCATGGGTGTCATTTTCTGTCTTTTAGTATTTTACGAGACATTGTGTCATTGTGGGCCGTTGTTGGAGAGAACACAGCCAACTCCCGGCAATCGAAGCAACTCCCCTCATTCCCTTTAAATTGAGCGCGGAGCGAGCCGCGCAATTGACATGTCATGGAGACCAGCGTGAGCAAAGGACATTAAAACTGAAAGAAGAGTTCCACTCAGGGATGATATAAATTTGACTGTTGTTGATGGGTAGTGCCTTCCACCCCCGATCGCGCATCCATGTGCCTGTTTGTCCAGAATGGAAAGCAAACCACAGACTGGGCCTCAGGTAAGAGGTTGACCAGATAAACCTGTCCCGAATGCTTATCATCATTCTGTGTATGATCACA
The DNA here is from genome assembly GCA_018466805.1 of Hippocampus abdominalis. NCBI lineage: Eukaryota > Metazoa > Chordata > Actinopteri > Syngnathiformes > Syngnathidae > Hippocampus > Hippocampus abdominalis. Next base: position 4,452,993 of record CM031694.1, on the reverse strand, counting down.
CAGCTATCCAACAAACAATATAATAGATGAAAACAAGTGTGACTCCAAATGCATAATAGGCTCCAAGCAAAGGGGAAGGCTGCACCACTTCTCCTCATTGTGGTGATTCGAGGAGCCAGCGGAGTAAACAGTGCCTCACGATGGTTTTCCATGGCCCAGATAGCTCAGGTAGGCTTGTCACAATCCAACAGCAGCAGAGAGAGAAAACGTCAGATTGAGGTAACTGTTTGTGTCCAGAGGATAAACACCGATGCACATGAGGGTGATTTCAGTGGGATGAGGCGGCGTGTGGTCTCGGCATCAGTGATTCACCTTAAGTACTCCAAGTAGCGAATGCAAATCCGGCTCTGCTCTCCTTCCATTTGTTGTTGAGCTAATGTCCAAAATGCATTCAAATGCTCCTACAGTTCCGTAAATGCACGGAAAATAAATTTGGCTTGGCCACATATAAGGACCACATTGTCCATTTCCTCCTGAGCCTTGTTGACGCCACCGGCGCCTGACGGCATGAAGAATGTAGCAAATGCTTTTTATTTGATACTAGACACTGCTTAGAGTCCTTAGCCACCCGCTCATCGCCATGGCAGCCCAAATAAACACATGCCATCAAATAAGGTGGCGGTCATTCATACAAAGCTTTTCATGGACTTTTTTTTTCATATGACACGCTGATTGGTTTTGACTCGAGGCTGATAGCTATGCAATTCTGGAGGATGACCACCGGCGACCACAGTCTGTGGATCTTGTTGCTGAAACAAGAGAGCGGGGCTGTCGAAGTATGACATACGAGATAATGACCTTTTGGCTTCCGCAACAGAGTCGAGAAAGGTGAAGAGAGAGGCAGAACCTAAACAGTTTAGAAAATGTGCTTCTTATCATCCTTTGCGGCTGACTGTGGCTTTTTAAAACTTCTTTACGTGTGTTTGGCGTGCGGGTGTATTCTCCATTCAATCCTGCAGGGTTCTCAAGATTAAGAATGCGGCGTTTGGGAAAACACTTGCAAATAATCCCATGACCCACTTTTTTGTTATTCCTGGAAAGACCTCACTCGAAGAAATCTTAGTGACTTTTCCCACCAGCGCTTGTGTTTTTTTTTTACTGCATCTAATACTATAATACTGCATCCACATCCATTACATCGAGAGGTAACTTTATTTGTATTATTGTGTATCTGCATATTGTGTCAAACCATGACATCCTTTGCTGATGTTTTATTCAGATAACACCCAAACATTTTACTTACGTCATTTGCGTTTTAAGTCACTTGTTTTTGTTGTTGTTCTTCATGAAAACAATGACATTGTGTGACCTGATGTTCAAATTCCGACAAAGTTCCATCCATAGAGCAGATGATGCGCCATTTAAAACACATATTCCCAACAACTTTTACGGCCATCTGAGGCCATTTGTCTGGCTTTGAGGGTGTATAATTCATTTCCGTCATTAGTTAATATGTTTACTAGCAAAGGGGAAGTGGTTAAACAGCTGACGTGGCATATGTGAATGTGACAAAACAACCTGCATCAAAGCTGCACCTGGGATTAATTCTCCCCATGACGCAGGTAAAAGGACACCACGCGGCAGGTGTGAGGTGAACTTCTTCAGTCAAGCTGTCGGATCATAAACCGCCACTCATCCATCACGCATTCAAAGAGAAGCACGTGTGATAGGTCTGACTGGAAACAGATCCGGCTGCCTCGTGGAGCGAAGTCGGTGCAGCAAAGTGTAAACAACTGCCATTTTTACGCACGACAAAAACCATGACGGGACGTGGGGTTCTGCTTTCAATCCAAATAGTCTCTTTTTTTTTTAGATTTGGAGGTGGATTCAAGACCAGGCTCCTGCCTAACTGTATGCAATTTCCATGTACTTCCTGTGTTGGCATGAGTTTTCGCTCGGGCTTCCTTCCACATGCCAAACAAAAAAATGATCGAAAAGTGCGATCGTGAGTGTGAATGTTGTTGGTCCATATGTGCCCTGCGATTGACTGGTGACCCGCTCAGGGTGTAGTTTATTTTCACCCAAAGTCAGCAAGGGGTAGGATCTAGGTCACGCATGACACTAATGTGGATTAGAAGTACAGAGAGTTCACAATTCTGATAGGTTAAACATCGAAGACATGTTTTGTAAACACAGTATGATGTAAGATGTATCTGCCCTATTTCCTGTTGAGTTAAGTCCTCCAAGTGTCAGGGAAAACCGTTATTGTTTTTGCAAACACAGTTTTTGACAGACAGTACTCGGCAAACGTCTGGTGCCATCACTAGTTTTTGTTTTAAAGCCCACGTTTTTGTTTTAATCAGCACCAATTTTGATATTCTAAACCAGTAAATAGGGGAAAAAAAAACCTGCAAAATCAAATTCCACAAATCTTTATGAAGGGGCGGTGGTGAGATATCTTTTTTTTTGGACAAAAAGAGTTGAATCACAATTCCAAATGGAAGTGTTTAAGCCCCACAATCAATATGACACTCCTGTCTATTTGTCAAACTCATGAACCAGGGAGTAGCCTGCCAGCAAATAAACAGATGCACAAACACACCTGAATGCAAAGCCAGTTTTCCAACCGTCCAGCCTCGGTAGCGGTCTGTGCTTCACTTTGTGGTATTCTCGTGATTATGATAATCCTGGCATTGGTAAGACAATACTGTAAATATAATGGTGGCCTCCTTCCCAGGACTGCACAGGTTAGTATGCATTCACAGCCATAAATAAAATTGTATTCAATACAATATCAAACAGTCTCTCTCTCTCTCTCTCTCTCTCTCTCTCTCTCTCTCTCTCACACACATCCTGCTGTGATCATGAAGCTGAACTGCAAGCCCGCTGTGCCGAAGTAAATTTCAACTTGCGTCTCAAATCACCCACAGATGTACTCTTACTCTTTAAAACCATAACGATAAAAACAGCTATACTTGGCACAGGGAATAAAAGTGTTATTTTGTGGTGACATCACGTAATGTCACGAGTGTCATATCATAATTACGCTATGTGTGTGAGTTTGCGATGTGAGTGAGGGGATTGAGGTTTTATGCTACTGCTGCAAATACACAACATAACCATTGATTTTCAACACCGCTTATCCTGAACAGGGTCGCGCGGCGTGCTGGAGCCGATGCCAGCCTGCTACGGGCAAAAGGTGAACAACCCCCCGAACTCATTCCCAGTCAGTTGAAGGGAGCATATAGCGACGAACAACCACTCACACCCACATCCACACCATGACTGAGCGGGAACCGATCCACGATGAAATACAACAAATAAATAAATACAATTGGAATACAGTAATTGCAAGGCATCAGCTTTATTTACCGTATATAGAGCATAATTATAAGGACAACATTCAAAACCGTTCATAAACAAAAGAATGAAAAGCATTTAACTCCAAATGTTCCGTCAGTGACGATCTTGACGTATTTGGGTGGGTGCAAAGAATCCTCTCTCCCAATGACAAAGACCGCTATGGTTGTGTGCTTTCCTTCATCATCCTCATTTTCGTGCCTGTCTGACAAATGCACAAAAACAATAAAATAATAATTCAACGAATACTTGGAAAGCAAAAGAAAGCACATTTGAGACTAAAGGTCCCTCTTCTTTCTTCAATCAGGACAATTTAAACACTTTTGTCCACACCGTAAAAGAGCATTAAAAAAATATTTGCTTGTGATTACTGCAGAAGGGTCAAATTAGACTGGAAACATTAAGGCAGCAAGGCGAACATGACAGAAAATAGTGTTAGCCAGTGCATCGCTCTTGCAAATGCAGCTTAGTTTAGTTTGAGTGTTCATATTATATATTATTAGATCATGAATATATGAGGCCAGCTGCATTCATGACAGGGTCCAAAAAGTTTGAAATGTCAGACCGCGCATAACTCCAGGAACAATCGCCAAGACAATGATCGGTGCCATGTCACATTCTCCGCAATAAACTTCGAGTGGGGACTGGACTGGTCGCCAGTCAGTTGCAGAGCACGTAGACAGTCGAGACCGACAACCATTCACTCTCACATTCACACCGTCTTTAAGTGGGAATTGAACAAACACTGCCTGCACCGAAGTCAGGAGAAACGGAATTCAGTTAAGCCACAAATGCTGCTTTCGATACTCACCACAGGTGGTGCGTGAAACTTGGTGATCATACAAAACACATTGCACTGATATTTTGAATATTTCGGGATTGTGCTGTGCTGAAACTTAGGCAATATTGTAGCTTTGGGAAAGTATACAGTGAAAAGGGAGCACAATGTGATGATTTAAAATTGCATGACAATTCACAGTATGCACCTTTAAAATTTTTACTTTTGGGGGTACTGTGCTTCGAGTAAAAAAAAAACAATGTTTGTCTGGAGCCTTTTGTTGCATATCTTCTAACGACTCTCACTCGATTCAGTTGGACCTAATAAATTGTCAAGTGTATGATTTGTCCATTTTTTTTCTTCACTTTTCCATTCTTCAATGCGGGGCTTCCCCTTGACTTCCCTTTCTTGCCAGTCACTCGCTTCATGGCAATTGCAGGGATCTGCGACGTGCCAAGCAATACATGAGTGATCAGTCACAGCTTTCCATCTGCCCCAGTGTGGTATTTCCTGTGCAAACTGTGCTGCCATTCATACTGCAATCTCTTGGATAACAGACATACTCTGTAGTCTACCCCCACGACCTCTGTTCAGAGTCCTTTCAAACCACTTCACATCAAACAATGTAATGGAGCCACAGATAGATGTGGACAAAACCGATCCCCGGATGAGGCCAGAGGTTGCGCTTGCTTCACTGCTCTGCTCTGTGCACCTCGTCCTTCCAAATCAAAGCCTTTGAAAAAAGGGGGACAATTTGCACAGAGAACGCCGAAAAGTGAGAGCGCTCTGTGATACAAGTCAAGTAATGATGTCACTTACCATCACCAGTCTGCCGCTTTCTGTGACCCAGATAGAGGGCTCTCCATAAGAGGGATGGAATTGGTTCCATTTGCTTCAGAGTGCAGTACATGTGTCAAAGAACCGTATGCAAATGCCATGTGGCCTTTGCAAGTAACATCTGACCTGCTTCAAATGTTGACTGGGGAGTCAATAAAAAAGACCTCTTACAATATCGGTATGTGACATGTCCCTTGTGTCTCAAACCAGATTTTTTTTTTTTCCACTGAGAAATATGCATGGTTGGATAAAAATGATCCCAAATGTGTGTTTCCAAATCACAGTTACAGAGTCATGAGGAGCTACTGATATTTTGGTCTTTTGGAGCTTCATCAGCATAGAGACGGATTGAGACTATGACAAATTGCCCCTAGAAGTGAGCCTGTGCACGCGCTTGGCAACGTGCAGAAGTCCACTAAAGGGGACAGGCCAAGGGCGTCCTCTGGTTTCAGAGGCTTTCTCGTCTGACAAATTTGTCTCCCTCTGCGTTTCCCGCATAAATCGCCTTCTTCGGGCTCATCATCGCCATGAATATCAATGGCACGGAAATTGGGTGGCATCAATTAGGCTCGGGGTCTCACAGACACATTTAGACGTTCTAAGATGAGGACTGTACAGTATATTGCTGTCATAATGCTGCAATAACTGATATGTCAAAACCATGAAATACATATGTGTTGTATAAAGTACTAGCTTGTCAATCTTACTGAGGAATAACAATCATGGTTAAGATGTAAAAGGCTAAATTGCATGTTTTTGGGTTGTTTTGTGATCTGGTCAAACGCACAACTCTGGTTGTAACTTGACATTTGACTCCGAGGTCATATCAAGGCGTAGAAGCAAGTGAACCAAATTAGTAAGGAGAGATTCACTTTTAAACCACTGTTCGGTGAGGAGTTTAAGTTGGGAGTGATAAATGTGTTTCTTTAAAGACACGGTCAGAAGATAAAGAAGCTCAATTCATGAATACAACAAATCCATTTGTCTAGAAATAGACAATGACCTAATATAACCTTTTGTGTGTGGTGTTTACAAGCCATGCACACAATAGTCACACAGCATGAGAGGATTCAGGGTTATCCATCAATATTATATGGCACTAAAGATCCAGGCTGACCACAGCATCAATTAAGATCCTTTTAATCTTTTTCGCAATCGCATCCAGCAGCAGAATGGATGTGCCATAATTCTAATACAATGGGAAAAAAAAAAGAGTAATAAACTTGAATAGCCTCAGATCAGAAGCAAGGCCCATGCAAAGGTGGATCTGATGTGTCGATCGGTTTTGAGCACATGATTTATGTTTCTTCTTTTGGATGTTGACTTTGGTAAGATAAGGTGAATTTGAAATGGAAGCCACAAGGATCACCAACCACCGGTCCGGCGTGGAGGAGGAAGCTATGTAGTCAAAAAACGAGGCACTACAAGAAACCCTTTGAATTATTTGAACAAGTAACAGTCAAGTGGTCAAGTGGAAAGCATGAAAAAGCGAGCACTTTGCACAGCCTGCCCATACAAACATTAGCAGTTTCGTCGCTAATAACGAGCTGGCACCCACCGGATGAACGCAGCAATCAATCGTGCCACCTTTTGATCAGTAAAATTTGCAGGTAGCAATGAAGCTAACTGCATAGGCAGGATCATAACTTCACTATTATTAAGTCAAATCAAGTCAAGTACAACTTTATTGTCAAATTGTTTATTATTTATTATTGTGTTGTATGTATTGTATTATGTATGTAATGTCCATCCATCCATCCATTTTCCGAACCGCTTCATCCTCACTAGGGTCGCGGGGGTGCTGGATATCCCAGTCTTCGGGCACATTATCAGGGCACACAGAGACGAACAACCATCCACGAATCATTATTTAGAGTGCGCCATGCATTAGTCCGGAGCACCCGGAAAAACCCATTGCTTCTTAATTCACTGTTATTTTATTTTATTCTTGTGTCTGAAGTCAATGGAATAAAAAAATCTGTTAATTACATTTTGAATTACTCTATAATTGTTTTGTTGTCAGTACCAGTGCTTTAAAACCGTCAATTTAAAAGCAATGAAAAAATTGGTTGCCGGTCCACCAACGGCATGTACTTGTCTCAACTGGTCCTTGATGTCACGTTTTGCATGATGGTGGATGTTGTAGGACCCCAAAAAGCAGGAAGAGGGAGGAGCAGGGTGTACTTGATAGATTGTATTGATAAAACTAAATCCTACACAAACAAAGAAAAACAAAAAGAATCCAAAGTAGCAAACAAAACCATAACTGAAGCAAAAACTATCAATACCAAAAACATGACTTAAACATAACAAACAAACATGACAGCAGCAAAGAGCAACAATGACCCAACACTGCGTGGTCGGGCAGGAGTCATTTTATGCCACTAATTACCCAACGACCAACAGGTGTGCAGCTGCAGGTCTGGATCCCTACAGTGCCACCTGTTGGTCTCAAACCGAATCATGACACTTGACACAAGAAAAGGTTGGAGACCACCGCCCTAGCAGACCGACTCATGTTCATTGTTGTTTGCTTTTTTTCTGTTTTAACCTATCCAGCTATGTTTTCAAATCTCCTTCGCTGAGGCCTGAAAAATTGACCGGACAGAGAACCGATGACATTGTGGCCATCATGAAATTCCAATTACAATCACAAGTGAATATTTTTAACATCTCACTGTGTGTGAGGACATTCAGAAATGGAACAAACACTTAATGAGCCATAAATGTTGACACCTGAACTTACTATACCCTCCTATGAAACCCTATATTTTTAAACCCTAACCCTACTTGGCAACCCTGAGTTAAAACCCTTACACTACTTTGACACCCTACTTTGAAACTCTATTTTTAAACACATAACCGACTTGAAACCCTGAACCCTAATGAGAACCTGCCCTGAGAATCTTCACATACATGTGCAAACTCATGCACATTCCGGTGGGCCATTATGCACGCTGAGCACTACTATCTATCACCATTACTATCATTTACAGGCGAACGTCTGGCGAGCATTCCGTGGACATTTGCAACGAACCCTGAGGAGAACACGTTTGCTGCCTTTGAAGACACTCACAATTCTTGCCGCTCACTGGGATAGGGGCGAAAAAAATCCTGGGAGTTTGTTTGTTAAAGATGTGTCATCCATTCAACAAGTAAAAACATTTGGGATGGAGGCCTGAAAGTTTTTGGAAAATGATTACATTGTAATTTTTCTGATATTGTCATTTTCATTCAATTAATGATGGAGCTTAAGTGCAATATTCACTATGTACAGTCATATTTTCGACCGTGACAGAAAATTATGTCAAAGTTATTGCTCCAATTATGCACGGACAGTAAAGAGCCTGTGTGAGCTAGTCATCGTCCCCCTTTCGTGATTGCGCGACTTGTTAGACGTGTGACACTGAGGAATAGTTACCGTACTTAAGAGGGGTGGATTAGTGCGAATAAAAAACACCTAGAAGTGTTTGTTTGTTGTAATTAAATTGCTCGTACAGCATTTCTGCTTGACACTCTTATTTTGAAACTCAAAAATTTCCTGTCGCTGTTTTGAGAATGTTCCATATATCTTTTTTAGGTTCCATAGTGGTATGACTGACACGAGTACCATTAGGCTTGTGTTAAATTGTTTCAGATGAATATTTCTTTGTGGCATGCTGCCCAGCCAAAGTGTCTTTTGTTGGACAGCACGCCACAAAGCAAAGTCATCGGTTGTTTTTCTTCTCCTCCCAAAAAGCTTTCAGAGTGTCAATTGTAAAAATAAAACAGTTTGCCAATAACTACTTCATCCCTACCTCTAACACCTGTTGTTAGTGCTGTTTGAAATACCACTATGCATTCTCTTATAGCCTTACTCTGAATCATTTTTAGGATCTACTGTAGCTTTTGGTCCACGCTATTATACGCATGGCACTAAATGCAAAGAGAACACGGGTGTGTTTGTCACAAATATGGAGAAAAAGAAGCAGCGAAGGAAAAAAAAATATGGCCGGAAGTAAAATGAGCAATAGATCTCTGACAAACACAAACACAAATATGCTCAGCTGCTACTGCGACTCACCGGTCCAAACTGGCAAATCTCCACCACACATCTCCATCTGACTAGAAATATGACTCATGTTTTAAAAGGTTATCCTCCTCCTCCTGACAAATAATATAAAACAAAGCAAAAAAAAAAAAAAAGAATCTTAACCTGTGAGGGAAGGAAAATTATTTCTCAAATGTTCGTGATTTCTATGATAAGTGCTAACAAATTATGTAACGCTCCACCAACGCCACTATTTTCAGCAAATATTTGAAATGGAACAATGGAGCAAAAGATGAAGAAGAAACTCATGTCATTCTCTTGATTTTTCTTCCCTTCAGTGGTAACTTCGATATGAGGAATGATATCTTAATCTATTTCGAGCCGCTGATCCTCACAAGGGTCGTGGGGCGTGTTGGAGCCAAAACCAGCTGTCTTTGGTCAGGAGGCGGGGGACACCCTGAACTGGTCATCAGCCGATCGCAGGCACATATAGACCAGCAACCATTCGCGCTCATATTCACACATAGGGACAATTTTGAGTTAACAATTAACCTACAGGAAACCTGTAGTGTGCGTGTGTGTGTGTGTGTGTGTGTGTGTCTCTCTCTCTCTCTCTCTCTCTCTCTCTCTCTTTATATATACTGTATACATCCATCCATCCATTTTCCGAACCGCTTGATCCTCACGAGGGTCGGGGGGGGGGTGCTGGAGCCTATCCCAGCTGTCTTCGGGCAGTAGGCGGGGGACACCCTGAATCAGTTGCCAGCCAATCGCAGGGCACACAGAGACGAACAACCATCCACGCCCACACTCACACCTAGGGACAATTTTATAGTGACCAATCAGCCTGCCATGCATGTTTTTGGAATGTGGGAGGAAACCGGAGCACCCGGAGAAAACCCACGCAGGCCCGGGGAGAACATGCAAACTCCACACAGGGAGGCCGGAGCTGGAATCGAACCCGGTACCTCTGCACTGTGAAGCCGACGTGCTAACCACTGGATTACCGGGCCGTATATATATACACAGTAAATATTCTCTGGTACGGACTCGTGTTTGCGCTGTCCAATTTGTCCTGATAACAGATATTCCTCATTTGGGAAATGAGCATGGTACATGTCCTTTATGAACCTGAAAGTATGTTGACAAAATGCACGTGTAACAACACAATCAATAAAATGCAAAAATATATTGTCCAAAAACTGTTAATATGACAAAAACTGCAATACAGGTGTATCCAAAAAAAATCACAACGGTACAATAAGTACAGTATTTTTTTAATGTTTATTTTTTTTCTGTCTTTGGAAAAAATGTGTCTATTTTGGATTGTGTTGTTGGATGCATTCTTTGGTTTATGACAATGTTTGCCTGCATGTCATACAGTTTTCTTGCTAGTTGCAAGTAACTGTCCCATTGATCACCGATGTCTGGTGATTCTTGTGCATACTGAAGGATTTTTGTTGCCATTTGCATTGACTCCTTGCTGGATGGTGGCTTGATTTGCGTCCTTCTGACTCCAAGTGTCTGCCGGATGCTTTTTACTTTGTGTACAGTCTCGCTCAAACGGATGCATTTCACTCACTCCGCTACAGTCATTACAGTTCTTCTAAGTTTCGATGCCATGATCGACAATTACAGTAAAACGCACGGCACTTAATTTCAGGAGCATTTAAAACCATCAAGTAAGCATTCACAATTAAGAGCAGGAAACTAAATTCACTGATATTGTCAAAAATAAAAAGATGATTTAAAAATACGAAATAAAATTCCACCCAAATTATGCTGTGTGATCTCAAACAAGTCTGTCCAATAAATTGCGCAATGTCGCAGTTTCATATAAGACACCAACTAAACAATAACAAAACAAACTATTCTTTGAAAATAAAGTTAACAGATCATTACAACAGCAAATAACTGAAAATGTTGGGCAGCTGAGATTGAACGAACTTTAATGCACGAAGGTGACTACAATACGCCATTAAAAATTGCAGGTGAGCAGATTTATTTGATACATTTTTGTATCTTTGTCATTTTATTTCGTTACCATTAATTTAATACTAACAAAATAAAACGACAAGAAGAAATGTCAAATAAAATTCATTTACTCACCAATGTAGTTCTCCACAGCGTCAACATATACGCAAGTGTCCCCAAACGTTTTTAAACGCACCGTAGCTCTGATGTTTCCTTGCTGCCTTGGTAAAACAACTTAAATTGGTAAATCCAGTGTGGCTCCAAACACCAAATCGGTCAGTTGCTAGCAATAGGCATTCCCAGCAGTACAATTTGCAGCGTTTCTCAGAGGCTGTGAGCCACGGGTACCGTTCATAATTGCTTGTCTGAAAATGATGGACAAACCCTTTTCCTTGCTGGGACAGGCTAGCTAGCGCAGGAGTTGGGAGACCTCTTCGCACAATATCCAGCTTTTCGTAGAAGGTCCGTCATGAAAATTGTGTGGAAAGTAGTTCTGCAACCAGATAAACGTCTTCACCTTTGGCCATTTTGGGTTAAAATGCAGTGATAGCTCCAGCAGGCGCTTATCCATTCACTGAACGCGCACGTCCAGTCTCGACGTAAGGCCTTCTAGCTGGCCCTGGTACGCAGACTCGTGATCTGATTGGCTATTGCAACCTGACTGTCCCCGTTCACTTACAGCGCACAGGGGCCTGCTCTGTTTAATCTGAAGGCCCCGATTACCGGGCAACACAAGCTAGCTGAAATATGATTGGTTAAAAACTACCACAATAAATAAGTTATTTATCGAGTGGCTTTCAATGTTATTTAAAATAACATTGAAAGCCACTCGACTAAGTGGAAATAATATGACGTAAAGAATACGGAGAATAATTTTGTTTACATATTTCTGAAATAAATCATAACTGTTATACAAATACAAATGTTTGTTGGAGAATGATTATGTATATATATATATATATAACCGCTTCATCCTCATAGGGTCGCGGGGGTGCTGGAGCCTATCAGTGGCGTTGAATTGGTTGCTGCCAATGCAGCCTAAACATTCACACTCAACCTAGGGAGAGTAAATTTAAATAGGAATTTACTTTTCTGTAAGTAACCACTTAACTGATATATTTATGTTTACATTAGTGCTTGTTCAAAGTTCCCACTGTGAGAGCAGGCCATCATAGTCAGTTGCGTGTGCACTGCCGCTGTTTTAAAAATAATTACATGGACAAAGTGCCTTTAGTAAATTTGGACCTGTGCCTTTTTTTTTTCTTCCAAGCCTGCTCTTATGTCACTTTTCAGGACATCACATTTGGTGTATTTTAGTTAGAAGCCTTTCGCTTTGTTCCAAATTGTTCCCTTTTATTGCTCAGAGCAGATGAGGCTGATGCTTCCTGATGCGAAGCCAAGGGCAAGTAAACTTATGCCGCAGAGATGCAGCGTGGAATAAACATGGATGAAATGCAGCGATAGATTCAAGTCTAAGCTCTTGTGGTGCATCTCTACCATATGCTTCATCAGCAGGGTCACCACAGAGCAATCAAAAACAGACTTTGCAGAACTCTTCAAATGAGCGGCCATCCAAGTTGAGAGCCACAAAAATGGTTGTTTTCATTTCTTCTATACCGTGATTCAGATACAGCTAAAAGGTAAACAATTGGTGACAGAAAGTAGACTACACTTAAGACCAGGTGAAGCCGGGTCTAAATTTTGGTGGAATGCGATTTTGGTGAATTTGAACGAGGGTCTGCGTTACGCTTATAAGTGTGTTGGTTCCGCTTATAAGTGTGTTGGCTGTTGTATTCCATTCATATATATGTTAACATCATGAATCAAGCCCTCTGAATTCTGGAGAAATATATATATATATATATATATATATATATATATATATATATATATATATATATATATATATATATATATATATGTTTGACTGAATCATTATTATCCTCACCTATATAATATATTTTAACCCACCCGACACAGCGAAGCAAGGGTGGGGGTTGTCACAACGATCAGGGTGGAAGGTGGTCTCCAAGCCCCCAATTCATAGCTGTGATATATGATGAACTTTACATCATCCACCTGTGGAAGTTTGCTTGCAGTTCCTTATAAACATACTCTTTGCACTTCTTCTGCATAGACCAAAGCGAGTCTACAGTACTTCTGCTTCAGCAATGTCAGGGACTGTGTCTGCGTTGAATTCAAAGGTAATGAGTGGAGCTGCTTCCACTGGCCGGGAAACAAGCCGGCTGTGCTCACTCCCACAATGGCGCAAACTCCCCATTCTATCTGTGCCTGTCTAGGAATATACCAAAAGAAAGAAAACTCCACCCATTCACACAGTTAGACTGCGTTTGGTGCTAGACTTGCACTGGGCACGAAAATACGAACCACAACGTATATGGTAAACAACACAAATCAACACTGAAGGGTTCAATAGCTGGCTTGAATGTAATCAATTTCCAAGATGTGCTTGCGCGATACTGTTCAATACCGGGAGTCAGATTGACTTTTCTTGTGAACAATTCACATGCATTATCCACAATTTATGTGCATTTTATCGACTTGACAGTTGTGCAGAACAAAGGACTTTTAATTTGACTTTCATTCAGTGTCCCATAGGAGAAACATGTCTTGGAGGGCAGGCCTTCCGTGCTGCTACATACATTGAGGCATATGCACACCCCACACTGCCCTTATGTCCTCTTCCTTGTCTGCCTGCCTCCCTCTAATTGTTTGTTAATTAAGCTGATAGGCTTCGGTATGAATGAGTTTTTATAGAGTCCTATACTGTACCTCCTTCCTGAGTTTAGGAGCTCAAATTGGGAGTGTAGCACATGTGAAGTCATGTCTTAAATGTTGTTGGCCTGTTGAATAACGCACTGGGCATGTATGTCCTGGAGGCCAGGGGGCAGGGCTGCCCGATTACCATACCTTTTGCAAACAAAAGAAAGATACCAAATAAAAATGAGAGACAAGGAATACGAAAGGCACGTTAAATGGAATCATAAGACCAATTCCAGTTTTAGATTGTGATGCTTGTAACCGAAAGAAAGCGTGCGAATCAGAGAATGTAAAATGGATTCTGTTCATATTTTAATTATAGACCGGACCAAGAGTTCTCTATCAAGGAGTTAAATTGGCAAATGCATAATTGGATCACAATCCCAGCTGCTGTTAATTAAAACAGACGGCAAGGTTAAATATAATAAAACTACATTAGACAGACCTCATTGTCCTCCAAGGAATTATCCTACTCAGCAAATAACCTGGAAGAAGTCGAAGCACAGTCCAATGCTCATTTTCTGCAACAATGTTGATGATTATCATAATAGCCCCCCCCCCCAAAAAAAAAAAAAACAGTAGCTTTCTAATGACCCATAACAAGTGTGTGTTTGGAGTGTAAACATGAACAAAGCTCATTTCCTGCCAGCATGTTTTTAGCTGGTGTCTCAAAGTCACTGCTCTCCACTTTGTAGCATTCCCGCTCTGGCAATAGAAAAGCTTCTCTCACCTTTTCTCTCTGAGGCTCAAATTAGAAATGTAGTCACTCGACGAGGGAGCCACAAGCTCATTAAAACATATTGGGTTGCAGTATTCAGGCCATGAATATGCATTAGGTAGCCATTAGCGCTCTTATTTGGGAAGTTCAACAGAAAGGAGGATGCAAAAGTATTGTTTTAATTCTTACAACATCATTCCGAACAACATTGACTATTTGTTGGCTGCAGACATGTTGCTGATTTCAAAAATAGCTGTTCGCTTTTTGTTCTGCATTGCTCACGTTGTTCCTGCTGATTTCATGATGGATTGAGATCTTATTGATTTATTAGACGGGAAAAGTAGGGAGAGCTGCAGTGTGCAGGAAGTGGAACAAGGGACAATTAACAATCAAGAGAAGCAGGACATCCCCCATCATTATTCTTGGGAATTTTTGTCTGCTCCAAGAATGAGTGACAGTAAATGTGTTAAATCCTAAAAATGTTGTCATTCAGTAATTCTAATCTAAAAAAAAAGACGATAGTCGACAGGTAAAATGCAGCTGTTTTTAGCTTAAGCTAATTTAGTACTTTTTGTTTTTCATTTCAGAATTTTAGCAAATGTCTGGTTTGGTGATTTCAAAGTGACCAAAATGGGTAGTGTAGTATTAGAATCTTTTCAGATTTCAGAATGTTTCCTTCTTTTGCTTCTACTTCCACGAAAGTACCCAGAGCAAGTCTGCTTGTCACCTCTGTGCCTGATTCAGATTTGCATGACAACACTCTTAGTATGTTCTGCAAACTGCTGGCTGGAACAAGGTACGGGTCACATGAGCAATCCCAGGACAGCTAAAATGTGACATGCCGGTGCAGGCGACATGGCATTCTGTCAGTGTTCGAGGACAGAAACCTTTGTCAAAATGTGTGGATGTAAACAACTCAGTGTGCTGAGCGTGTTCTTTTCTCCCATGACTTTCATGTGAGCATCTTACGAGTGTGGTTGCTCTTCACAACAAGAAAGTGCATTTGCTTCCAATTTTAGTCCCACTGCTGACAGAACTTCAAAAGCACTGCAATGGAAAGAGTACAGATCTCGATGATGCACTTGCAGCAATAAAAAAAAAAAGGCTCTGTCCTCAGCTAGAATATGAAGTTGTTTTTCATATTTCATATTTTTCTCACTGATCACGTTCAAAGTTTGAATCTCCCATGGGTTTTTCAAATGTGACACCATAGCACTCCTTGCTAACACTCCCATGGCAGTACAGATGGTGGAATGACTTAATGGGTGGTAGGAGTTGCTCCAACCAGTCGACTTGATGACTCCACAATGACATTTAGCGCATGATGTCGACAAGTCATTTTTGGCTTTACGAGGAGGCAGAGCTGCTTGTCGGAACAGACGAAATGCGTCACTCATATAAATTGTTGAGTAAGAAGGTTTTCTTTTTTTATTTCCAGATGTGTAGCTTTGGTGAGTGAGCAGGATTTTGAATAGAGTAACTTCTCTCTCAAAGTAGAAGGAGAGTGAGGCCGTATCCCTCCGCATGAAGACATCCATTATTAACATTTATCCATCCTTTTTCTATACCCTTCATCCTCATTAGGGCCATGGTTAACCTGATGAAAAACCACCATGGAGACCTGCTGCTATGGTGGGCCCAGAACGAGTATTTTATTTCATTGATTTATTTTTAATGACAACTGTATTGGGAAAAAAAAAGGTCATGACATCATCTGGAACTAATTGATGTCGACTCGACTTTTCATCACATTAGAGTCAACTTGCAAAAATCGGAAGTTGTGCAACCGCTTATACAGTAGTTGGTGCCCTCCAAAAGCACATTTCCACAGCTCAGTTTGATTCACCTTGGTATAGTTTAAAATGTGATCAGGCTTGTATTACACCGCAATGTGTGCAGACAGGCTGATGATAACTGTGTCTGTCACCTACTCCTGTCTTTTTTTTTTTTTTTTATTCGTAATTGATTGTTTCATAATACTGGAAGAAAGATGAGAATTAAGTTATTTGGACATGGGTGTCCACGCTTTTTCGTTTGAAGGTCACATACAGGAAAATGCAAGGGCCACTTTTAAATTATTCAACTTTTTGCAACGCGCTAAAGTCAGTTAAGAAAGCAATGATATATAATGTGTTATTAATTTCATCAGCTTTCTGTGAAAGGTGTTGAGGCAAATAGTTCGGGATGTTTTTGGGGTGGCCAAAAACTGTCTATCTCAGGGAGTAGATCCAGCTCTGCACTAAACGTCCAGCCGAATCCCATATCCACATTCAGAACCCAAAAAAGAAAAACTCTTGTAAAGTGACAATTTTTCAAGCTTCAAATCAGCCATAGAGCATAAGGTGGAAGAAAATAGTGTGCCTCTAAAATGGAATTATCTTTATTCACTACAGTGTTTTGAAGATAAATTGTATTATTCTTTTAATCATAAATGGTTTATTTGTATACAGAGAAAAGTTCTACTGTGTATGAACACATTTAGTAATGGTAATACAGTAACACCTATTTTTCTGACAGCCTCCCTTCTCACTCTGCCCATCTTCACATATTTAACTGTCTTGTCTCATGTATTTTTCATTAATTTATTTTTTTGGGGGTGGGCCATTCCCGGGTCGTTGAAAAATGGATGACGGCCCGCACATTATCCTGGGCCATAGTTTAGACACCGCTTTATCCTCACGATGGTCGTGAGCATGCGGGAGCCAATCCCAGCTGACTTAGGGCAGTAGGCGGGGGACACCCTGAACCGGTTGTCAGCCAATCGCAGGGCACACAGAGACGAACATCCCTTTCACACTCACAATAACAGCTAGGGAGACATTAGAGTGTTCAATCAGCCTGCCATGTATGATTTTGGAATGTGGGAGGAAGCAGGAGCAACTGGAGAAAACCCACGCAGGCACAAGGCGAACATGAAAACTCCACACAGGAAGGCCGGTGCCCAGAATCGAACCCTGCACCTCTGCACTATGAGGCGGACACATTAATCAGTCATTCACCGTGCTGCCCTCCCATAATACAAAAATGTCACTTTTCAATAACCTTATTGAAGGATGGCATTACATTCAAGTACAAAGTAGCGTTCAAACATGTGCAACAGTCAAACCACAATGTGTCTGAGAGCATAGCAACACTGAATTAAACAAAACAAACAAAAAAAGCAAATATTATTATTGAGCCATGTCATGCAAATGTGTGTCTGTAGTCAGAGGTGCACGTCTTCTCCTTGTGACTCCTCTTGCTAGCACAATGAGTCCATGTTTTTGTCCACCAACTAGATACCTGCTGAAAAACCTAAATCGGGTAAACTAGCAATGCGACAACCCGTATCAGTGAGGTCACATCACAGAGTGAGAAGAGTCATGATTTTTTTTTTCCATTTCCGTAAGCCATTCAATTTGGAGATGCTGCCTTCATGTCGAAGCAGCACAGTGTGTTGTGTGACTTTGAAAAATATTTCATTTTGAAACGTGATGTGTATGATTAGCTTTTCCAGCCACAATGCTATCTGAAATTAGTTGTGGCGGTGCAGGAGAGGGAATCAGGGCAGAACTGCACAGCTGCGCCAGGTGCAATTGGCAATGATCAGTTGTACATCTCATTTCGCCCTACACAGTCATGATTTGGTTGCAATGATTGGAAGGATCATGTAAGGCGGAGGTTCCACTGTGTATACTAACATCAAGGACATTTGTGTTGGATATAAAAGGAGCTTTTTATATATTTATTTATTTATTTCAAAGTTAGTTTTGCTCTCTGCTGAACCAGAGTTCAAGTTCATTTGCACTTAATGCCACCAAAGAGCTCTCAAGTCATCCATCGCGATTCGTGGAAGCTCTGTCCTGAGGTATTTTGATTAGCAATAGGAGATTAAAGTGACTGAATTATGAATGAACGAGGGGCATATTCTCCCATGTGCTTAAGTCAGAAAAGGTGCACACACACGCCCTTTTGGTTTGTGCAAATCAACTGATTCAACACGCCTGATTCAAATGATCAGCTCATCAACAAGCTCTGTCGGGGCCTGAAACGACCATGAACAATTTAATCAGGTGTGTTGGAGTAGAGAGGGATCTAAAACAGGCAGGATATGGCTCTCGAGGAACTCAAGTTCCCTACCCCTACCCCTGCTCAATATGCCGAAGGAAAGAGTGCACTTCAGTCCAATCCAATCCAACGTGTGTGATTGAGCATTTGTGATCTTAGCTAATGAAGAGTGAATACTAGGGGTTTTATAGACTCCTCGAATTCCTACTTCACAGTGACAGAGCATGTTTTTGGCTCAAAGAGGAGGCATATCCACATGCTTCAACAGATGAGTGCAGTCTGTCTATCTTCATTTAAATTGTCCTCTATCTCAGAAAACACAGCTTTGGTAGGTATGGGAGACCCAGAAAAGATGGGGGTGGGCCGGAACCAGGCCCAGCAAGATTGCAGCCCACACAAAGTGGAACCAGAGCAAGTAATCATTCCACGACATGCAAAAATGTCTGTGATGATTGAAAACACCACAAATTCCCACCGTACAAATTCCCACTTCTGCAGTGGGTCCAGAACGAGAACAGGTTTCCTTGTTTGGCCAAGTTGTGCAAAGGTTACCGAATTTTTCTAGTGGCAACCAGACTGAGTGAAATAATTTGTTTTCTCTCTCTGGAAAGAAAATCATATGTCGTAATGGTAATGTACTGTAAGCGAGTACTTCACCAAGCTCCTGACGATGCCGTGTTATAATGTTCTACATAATCAGTGTATGAGCTGACTGACAGTACTGTCCTGAAAAAATATCAATGACGTCAACAGCAACTCGCCAACATCAGCTCGACTTAAATCATCCATCCATCCATCCATCCATCCATTAATCCATCCATCCATTTTCCGATCCGCTGACTTAGCTCGTATTGGTCAAAATATGAAGTCATGCCCCTTTTACTTCGGCAATGTGTTGATGTAGTAAGATACACCATATGTAACAGTACATGTACTGTAATGCACATCTAAGAACTACATAACTAGTAACTACTACAACTACAGCCTTGATACAGTACGTAGTTTAGGCTTTTTATGTAGTTTACAGATTTTACTTAGGTTCTACATTTACTCTTTGACACATGAGGACAAGTTCACTGTTACATCACATTTGTTGTGCATGTACATGATGGAGAGGCAAATACAAGGCAGAGACAATGTGTAGACGTAATGTTGCCCAGCTGTTGCTTCAAGTCAAGCACGCTTTCAAAAGTAGCAGCCTGAGCTTTGTAAATGGAATGCTGCTCCACTTAGGTGTGTCATTAAGTGTTTGAATGAAAGAGAGCTCAGCAAAGCAAAGACAGACCATCTAACGGTGGCTGGTAAACAAGTGCTACGTGTAAAGGCAACTGCCAGGACTATCATAATAATACTTGAGGTTATGGATCTTTCATCAGCACAATTTGTTGACCTACCCAAAGAAAATGTCGAACACGCAAACCTTGTGTGAAGTCAGATCTTTGAGCCACTACACATTTTCATTGCCAATTTGATGTAACTTAATTTCGTTATGTATATGCCAGACAAACACATCATCATCGTCGAATCAGAACCCATGCACGGTGGGTAACGGGGGAAGCCACCTACTCTTAAATTACAGCTGCGTAACTCCTTGTGGGTGCATTGGACCACTAATTTGGTGCACACTGGAAGTCTTTTCAACACATTACTAATGTGATGATGACCATATAACCACAAATAGAATGTACTGTCACTCATCAAGAGTTATCATGTCATGACTCACACTTGATCTTAGTTTTACTGTTTTGTGCTTTCTACTGTCTTCATTATTAATTTGTTTATTGTTGTACATATGATATTTGCTCCACGTACAGCACATTGTATACAGCGGTGGTTGTTTTAAAGTTATCTATAAATACAGTTGAGTTGAGATGTCTCTCTGTTTTGTTTCAGCTCCGGCTGAAGTGAAGGGCGTGCCCCTCCAGCTGGCGCAACTGTTCCATATCAACCACGGACTCTATGAAACGCTGCAAAAGTTGTGTCTGCTGGATTCGGCATGCCTTATTTCCCCTGCAGAATGTACATTCATCAAGCATAAACCAAGATTTTTGGGTTTGACCCATGGGGACCATGGGTCATTTTTTTTCACTCCTAGATAAGCTTGGCCCACCCAATGTTGGTCGAGTTTCCAAGTGACCACTTATGACCTGCAGTGAGCAAGACATGGGTGTGTTGAAGCACCCCACTGTGAAATATTTTTAAAACAATATTTAGGCTATAAGACATTATTTTAAATATACAGTATATGAATTTACATCACTTATAGCCTTGTCGGCACAATTTACCATACGAGGGACTTTTGACTGGGAATCACTCTGTATTGCATTGCCTGCATCCATAGACAAAGTGACCAAGCATTGAGGTGAAAATGTACATCAAGATGGCCGCGAGTGTCAAAGCAAGGTCCGCTACACAATTGGAAAACATAGTGGGCGATAAAACTGACCCCATCAGCCAATTATTCTACCTCTCTTTCACTCTCTCTCTCTCTCTCTCTCTCACTCTCTACCAGAAAAAAAATAGGTTTTGAAGTAAAAATCTGGCAAATATTGGACATGGAAGAACTCACATGATATCACAGAGATGAGTGGAGCTTCTCTGTGGTGCAGCACAGAAATCCACATGGGACCTAAATTACACACAATGCCAGGTTTGTATCCGCTGTGGATGGCTGATATCTAGCTCCACTCAAATGCCCTGCGGAGATGTAATATAGTATCTCAGTCCTTCATGCTCACAATGTATGAGACAGGTGTCCCTTCCTTCCATTTTCTGGATCTCAATATATACAGTATGTAACACGAGGTGAGCGTTTCTCACAGTGCAATTCCATAGAATGTCACTGCAGTTGACACGGTGCGTTTGACGTGACATGAAAGGGGTTAAGCGCATGCAAATTTGGCAGCGTTTGAAAATATAAACAGCTATTTGGCATTGTGAATGCACTTATTACCTCACACGCCCGTGCACACACACACACAAACACACAGAGTGTGTGTGATAAACAATGTAGGATATGATTGCGGTCTGTGGGTGTAGAGAACTATACATCACAGCCAGCTTCCAATACCATCCTCGACCGAGTCGAAAATTAGTTGGCTTATCTGGTGTGTTTATTGATTTGTTGGCAGCAAGTGAATTGTGAACCAAGGTAGCATTTAAAATTAGCCAACATTTTGAGCACAACCAACGATCACCTGATTAACCAGTGATGTTCCAACTTATTTTTCTGTCAGATGAGAAAGAGGCGCCTCTCTTCTTCTCTGTGAAGATCTCTGCAAAAAAAAAAATAAAAAAACAACACATGCAGGACACATGGGGTGAAGTGATATTTTGCATTTGGACTGAACCTAGCACATGATCCATGCCATTAATACCTATACCGTGCCAGTAATCAGCCCCCCCCCCCCCCCCCACTGGCATAATGCCCTGGCTACTAGAAGAGATACAAGCCATTGATATCAAGACAAGAAAGCTCCTGACAATGCATGCAAGTCCAGCATGCTGAGGCTGTACACAGAACGTAACAAGGGTGGAGGAGGATAGGTGATAATCACAGGCACTATCCAGGTGGAAAAAAACAGGCTTCCAAGATGGCCCCAGGTGTGACACTCTTAGTGAATGCCTCAAACAACAGAAGTCCCATAAGGATAAGGAGTCAAATGCACTGTCAAGACAAGCCCCTGCATGGCATGCACCATCAACACATTGAAGAATTGGCTGACATTGAGAAAACATACCATTGGCTGGAAAAAGCTTGACTGAAAGACAGATGGTAGGTACGAATCTGTCACAAGAACAGCCTCGAAACAAGATCTACCCCATTAGACAGGACCCCAGGTGCATGTTGTGCAAAGAAGCACCAGAAGCAGTGAGCAAATCAGAGCAGGTAGTAAGATAATGGCAGTCTAACCATATGTGGATCAGCACAACGACGTAGCAGGAATAGTGAGTGTACTCAAAAATCTGTAGCAAATATTGATTAGAGGTCCCAAAATCAAGATAACAGTCAACCAAATATTGTTAGGAACAACAATGCCAAGATCATGTGGGACTTTCATATCCAGACTGATATAGTAGTGGTGGAAACAACGTTCAAGACAGCGGCATTCCAATCCTGATTGAAAGGAACACGAAAAGCTGAAGAAATACCAAGGACTGAAAGAAGAACTAGAGAAATGTGGATGTTGAAGGAATCGGTGGAGACAGTAATAATCAGGGCACTGGAGAAAGTTACCCCCAAGCTGGGTGGATAGCTCCAGATACCAGGAACAACATCGAATACTTCCATCGTGCAGAAGAGCACAATCCTGGGAACAGCTACAATCCTGTGCAAGAGCTTCAAGTTCCCAGATCCAAGCTTGGACTCACCTTGAAGGAGTTAGCCCACAGGAGGGAGAGAAAAAAAAATACAACACACACGCATATACATATATATATATATATATATATATATATATATATATAGGTGTTAACCATTTGGGCTCAACATTAAACCACTCAAGGTAAAGAATTAAATGAATACACACATAGACAAACACACACACAATCACACTCAGTGCTGAGTGATGACATTTGCTTGTTGTGCATTCGCTTGATGGTTTTCAATGTTCAAGTCCTGCAGCGTCCCCGCAGATGTTAAAATATGCATGTTCATTTAACTAAACACGACAATTTACATTCAGTGCGAGTGGGATTGTGGTTGATTTTCTTTCTATTTTGTGCCCTGTGATTGACTGGGAACCAGTAGTGGGGCCACCCTACCTCTCACACAATGTCAGCCAGAATAGGCTTCTGCTCACCTGTGACTTTAAACATAATTCTTGGTAGAAAATGGATAGGTGGCTGGAAATCATTCTTATCATTTGCAAGACTGACTGGATATGATATTACAACATAACACAATCAGCTGCCAAATTTTGGCTTCCAAGCTGTTTTTTTTTTTGTCTTCATTGGCAGCCAACTGTATCCGTATGTGGCAGCTTGATTATGTTGGCTTCAGTTTAACTATCATCTAAGTGCCATCTTCCTAGATTTTAAACTTTAATCAGGAAGAATTAAAATGCAGACAAACTACTCCTCTTGGCCAGCTCGAAAACACAAGTGCTGGAGTTTTATTTTCCTTACAATTATTGTTTTGCATACTGTATTGTCATTAACCTGGCACAATCCAGGAAGTATTCCGAATTAAGCACCGTATGGGACTCTTTATCTTTATTTTCAGGATGATTTCCCATCAATATATAATTTACACTCTTTTGTATATTTGTGCAACACACTATCCAGAGACTTTAATCGCAAATGCAGTTGGCATGCAAGGGCCCATGTTAGAGTGAAAGGGACACACAAAAAGTGTACCTAGAGCAACATTTACAACACTACATGTTTATATTTACTGTATTTTGTTATTTACACACTAACGTAACCTAACTTATATATATATATATATATATATATGTATATTATTATATAGTATTAAGTAATGTTAATTACTACAAACATTTACTTCTACATGCATGCATACCATTAAATTTGGCCTCATAAATATTATATATACTCATACACATGTACATATACTTGGCGGATTTTCCTCTTTCGCAGGGGGTGTTCTAGTCCTCATTAACTGCGATAAGTGAGGGATCACTGTACTAACAATGCTTTTGCCTGTTTTACCAAAGTATATTTTTACTCCAGACTAGGGCTGCATCGAACAATGTTTTAATAATCACTTAAGATGTCCATTATTTTGTTGATTATTCGAAGACTAGTTCAAATTGACAGGGTAGAATAGGCATGAAAGTAAATGAACAATGATTCACTGACTAGTTTTGTCTAGAACATGTCAGAAAATAGGCAAAAATGTCTATCATTGTTTTCCAAAGAAAAGCTCAAGTTTCAACTCAACAGATAATCAGTCTTGTAGGACTACAGAATCTGAGAATATTGACTGTGGCTGAAATGCACAAAATGTATAATAATTTAAACAAGGTCTTAATCAATCATCAAAATAATTAATTACACTGGTCAGCTGCACATTTTAATCAGAGATTCCTTTTTGTGTCCCCTAACATATTTATGACACAATTTTCAAAAGGGTCTTTACTTTTTTCTTGCACATCTGATTTTTGTAATGTTTTATTTTTTCATGTTTACATTTGACCTATAAAAACATGTGCAATACAGATTGTACCTTGTGTTGTAATTTCGAGATATGACGTTTCAGAATAAAAATCCACCTGTTTCTGAACCTAACTCTTCATGAATATTATTAAATATATTACCATCTTCTTATAATTGTTATTGTTGTTGTTGTTAAAACCTGACGTACTTGAGAAAGAAACTTGGGCAGATTTTAAATCGGCACAAAAACATGTAGAAATGTTTATTTTGATTTGAGCAAAGTAGTAAAATCTTCTTTGCTGGTCTTGATTTGGTCTCAGTGGTTAGCACATCGACTTCACATTGCAGTGGTACCGGGTTCAATTCCAGCTCTGGCCTTCCTGTGTGGAGTTTGCATGCTCTTGTGTGAGTTTTCTCTGGGTTTCGTCCCACATTCCAAAAACATGCATGTCAGGCTGATTGGTTGTTCGCGTCTGTGTGCCCTGCGATTGGCTGGCAACCGGTTCAGGGTGTCCCCCGCCTACTGCCCGAAGACAGCTGGGATAGGCTCCAGCACCCCCCCAACCCCCCGCAGCCCTCGTGAGGATAAAGCGGTTTGGAAAATGAATGAAAAAAGGATTTGAGTTATGACTCCATGAATTAATCATCGCATCACTATTCCAGACAGCAACTAAAACGTAAAATATATTGTATTTTTGTTGTATTTCAGTTAACAACCTTTTCCCTTGAATAAGTTCACGAGATTTAATTTGTCGGCCTGGGACGCAAAACCATCCTGGATCCTGGATAAGATTTCTTTTGTCTTATGTAATTAAGACGTGCTCATTGTTCAAATAAATGTGCTCATTGTTCAACTAAATGAGAAAGGCGTTGTCAATGTTTTGGCGGCAGTTCAGGTTAGACAAACATTTGTTGAAGATTTTTTTTTTTTTTAAATATTGTCATTGAATTGAGTGAAAACAATCATGACTTTTATTTAGATGCTACCAAATAATGCGTATTTAGATTGAATTTTACAAGTGTACTCCCACCCGGACTTCATCCAGAATTGTACCCGAAAACGAAGGACTTTCAGTCATGTTTGGAAACGATACAAACTTTACTGTGGCAATGGGCGAAGCAAGTCATGCTCGCGGTCCTATCCTATTTTAGCCGCCACACACACACCCACTTACGCACACACTTAGATACAAAAGCTCCCCTTGTATTTGAGGGAGCACAGAAGGGGCTCACATCTCACTTTACCAGGGCGAGCACATTTCCAAGGGGCAATGCTGAGCGCAGACAATAGTCATGTCTGATCAAAGTGAAGGAGATGCGGTGAAGTTCAAGCAACGTGGTGTACATAAAGAGAGAATGAGGGTGAGGTTGTGTTACAAGCTTTGTGTGTGTGTGTGTGTGTGTGTGTGTGTGTGTGTGTGTGTGTGTGTGTGTGTGTGTTTGTGTATGTGTGGGTGTATGTGGTGGGTCATGACAATGGAGCCAGTTGGGGGAAGGACTGAGGCACCCAAAAGCAGAGACAACTAAGATTTTTATGAGTGACAGTGAGGGGGAAGCGGCATGCGGCACATGAAGGCATGCCAGTTGAGTGACACATATGATGTCCCAGTCAAAGAGGCCTCCTGTCTGTTCAGTTGCATGACAGAGAGCGTCTCGAGATAACTGATAAGCTCTCGCTCCAAATGACCAACCATGACCTTTTTTTTTTTTTTCAAAATTCCTTCCTTCCCTGCTCAAAACAGCCCAAAATTATCTCCCTGGGAACTTTAGTGCGGCCAATAAAGATCCGAGAATTCCCCCTCTCCCCCCTTGCAATGTAACATATCCTCAATTTTCTAAATGTTGGCATCTGCTTGTGTCATAGTAAGGTATCAAATGCACAAGACGCCATTGTGGGATTTTGTGGCAAGGAGATTGAGTTTGTTTGAGTTGAGTAATATACAAAAGAGGTCAACAAGGAATGGGGAGCTTGATTATTGTAAGGTGCAATGTAATTTTTCTGTTTTGTTCATGCACTGACATTCATATCCGCCCCACAAAACACCAATTTGATCAAAATGGTAAATGAGATACACTGATAACTAGAGAAAACGAACTGCAATATCCATTATGAAGACAAGAAAATTGACCTAAGAGTGCCAGGGTGTGTATATATAAAATCCCGATACAAACCAAAAGTAGTAAAAATATCACGGTTAAGGGTAAAAGCTTGAGCCTTTATGGAGACTTCTTCCTTATTTCTTTCTTTCTTTTCTGATTGATGTAAAAATTATGTATTTATATATAAACACATAACAAACAACAACAACACCTTTATAGCACTTTTTCTACAAAAAAAACAGTGGCTGCCTAAAGCACTTGACATCGCATTCATGTACCGTAATTTCCGGACTTTTGTCACACGCTTTCAATTCTGCGGCTTATTTAATGAAGCGGCCTATATAAAGACTTTTTTAACGGCCGCGTGTGTACCGTCTTTCTTTGTAAAGATCTCATGTAACAATATGAGCACCTGCGGCTTATAGACGGGTGCGGCTTATGTGTGTACAAAATGTTTTTTTCCTTTAAAAATGTAGTGGTGCGGCTTATAATCAGGTGAGCTCTATAGTCCAGAAATTACGGTATTTGAAAACATATCTATTGTACTGCACACTGGCATGGCTTCTGCTTTTAAATCGTAAAACAACCAAAAGTTTGTCTTCTTAATTTAAAATGGCTTACTTTAACCAGGATCCCGCACCGCATTGTGGCCGAACTGAATCCAGTTCGGTTATTTCACATTATGGTGTGCTACATAGACACATGGACAGAATGTTTGGTCCTCCTCAGTTAATGAAAGAAAATAAATAAATAAATAAATAAATAAACTGAAAAATAATAACTCGAGCTCCGAGCAGCAATAAAAGACCTTTGCAACCCCTGACCATGTTGGGGTACTGCTAATGTTCATCCTCAGAATCTGAAGGAAAACGCCTTCATAAAACATTAAGTAGTTTACTGGCCAACATATGGACAAATAAAAACTATGATGCTAACCAATATTTTTGTTCACAGTCCGGTCTTGGCTGATGTCTGTACTCTGTTGATATGCTCGTTATAGCTTATTAAAACAACACATCAGATGTCTTTTTGTGCACAATATTAAATCTACTAAACAGCCAACATTTTACCAAAGCTAGGTCCGGCTCGTGTCCTGATATTAGACAATCATTGTTCAGAGATTAATTGAAAACAAGAGGCAAAGCAGATCCAAATATTTCACAGTTTAACCACTCCTTCAGGTCATTAGAAAACAGAAAGGTAGGTGAAGCCAGTAAAAAGGCACATCGATAACCACACCGCCCGCCAAAGTGCATTTAAATAAAAAAAAAATGAAACAATATGACTTCCGCAAAGGCTGTCCTCTAGACCAGCATAGATGCTGAATAGTCGCTAAATGAAATGAAGATCGGGAAGCAGCTGCATCTGGGCAAAGCAAGCAAGCAAGCAAGCAAACAATAGCATGAACTGAAGGAGGTCCTCCTGTCCAATCAGGGTCTAAGTCCATCATGCATTACTTATCTTTATGCGCACAGCACTCTTTTGTTGGGCCGGAGGCAGAATAAGGCTGAGGAGCACACGCCCACAATGACAAAACGCATACGCCGGAAGGAAATTAAATATTTGTATACGCTGGCCAATTCTATCGCAGGGAGAGAGGAGTTGACTGAAGGGAGCAATATTTGATACATTGTGTGTGTGTTTGTATATGTGTGTGTGTGTATATATATATATATATATATATATATATATATATATATATACACACACACACATATACAAACATATATATCTATCTATCTCTATCTCTATATCTCTAGAGATATCTATAGATATAGATATCTATAGATATAGAGATAGATAGATAGATATGTTTGTTTCTCCAGGTCCTCTAGTGTCCTCCCACATTCCAAAAACATGCAAGGTAGGTTAACTGACACCGCCAAATTGTCCCTTGGTGTGATTGTGGGTGTGAATGGTTGTTTGTGCCCTGTAATTGGCTTGGAATCAGTTCAGGGCGTACCCTGTCTATTGCCCAAAGACAGCTAGGATAGGCTTTGGATGGGGGGGGATATATGTATATATACATGCGCACGCAACTTGGCACGTCACAAGATATTAGCCATGCATGTTTGTGTCTGCACGTGTTCACAAAATTAACAAAATATTGAATAATAATGACAACATGTTTGGTAATCAAGCCATTGTGAGAAGAGCTGGGGTGGCAAGTACCTGGTAGTGTTCACTCTTTGCTTTGGTACTGGAACAAGCTAGATTTTGAAGCCCATTCCGGATAAAGCATCCATTTTCCACTACATATTCTACTGCGCGTCATGGGTCACTCCAGACAGGCGAGCAGGTATTCAAACCGAGAGATAACCAACCATTTACATTCACACCATCACTGAGAAGGAGCCTTATCCATGCTGCCTGCATGGAAGTTAGGTGAGTGAACCCCGATACCATATAAACGTGCATCCGCCGAAAATGCAGACAGGATATTGCTAACATGACAAGTCCTACAGAGACGTCCACATGCTTGAATACATGGTTTAAATCCAGGCTAACTTTTTAAAGCTGTTATACTTGGAATGAATCCCATATTTGCCTCTATGCCGTACAAGATGGTTAAGACTAACGGAGGTAACGCTGAGAACATAAGCACAATAGAAGGGAAGAAGGCAGTGGGACCCCCCGTTATCAGATTTGCTGCGGTTGTGATGAGCCAAGATGCTCTCACGGGTGATATCAACTGTAGCTAAGACACGGGAGATGTATGGAAAGCGAACCCTTGTGAACAAAGCGAAATGGACAAATACGAGCAAATGGGTTGTAAAGCTCTGCTCATCTAACTCAATGTGTTTCACCTTCCTCTTGAGTATTTTATTTAGAATGCACATTTTCTTCACACAAGCCTGTAATTGTGATCACAAATAACCTAAAGTTGTATATAGGTGTTGAGATGACAAAACATAAAAGCAATTATTGAACTCTTGGCTTTTTTCTTTTATACAATAAAATGATGTTGTTGTTTTTATTTTACCCATTGCTGAAAAAGATGTTGTGATTGGCTGTTGACCAATCTGGTCTACCCCAACGTTCGCCCTAAAGTGGACCTAACGAGGACAAGTGGCGTAAATAAAAGGGTGAATGAAGGAAAAATAAAAAACTGTCCTATGCATTTGCAAAAATTATTCCAACGATGCCTCTTGATGAACCCAATTGAGATGTCGAGATGGAGCAGTCTTCACAAACTCCCAGGTAGTGTTTGGGATACATTTTTGTGGGTGTAAATGCATAAACAGAGCAGACCGAGCTACAAAGGAAATCAATTAAATGGAAAAAGGAGGCTGCCGGCCATTGTGACGTAGCTTCCATCCCTTCATCTCTCACCTGGGATTCAAGTCTCAGCAAATCCCCTCAGTTCTGTCAACACCAAATGGTATCACGCTCCCTTTACACTGCGAGGACGAAGATGGCCGAGTTGGTGGTTGCACATTTGATTTGATTATATAAAAGCCCACGTGTGTCCTTTCTGTTCTTTAAAACAATGCAGCTGAGACACATTGAGCACTGCCCACTATTCCCTTTGTTGTGTTAGTGTGTGTGTGTGTGTGTGGGCAAATGTGTGCATCTCTGACGTCTGTCAGTGTGCAGTTTTTGAGTGAGTGGTGCTTTGCGTGTGATAACGTACGCTGCTCCCTCCTGTGTGTGAGCGCACGCGTGGGTAGGTTGATCCTTTCTTGCAGACTGCACTTCGAACAGAACTAGATGGAATAAATCAGGCAAATTTAAGAAATTGTGGAAGGAAGGGTGGCGGGGGCTTTTTCAGAGAGGGAAGTTCTCGAGAGTCTGATGACCTCGTTTTGAAGGAAGGCATTCATCAACTGGACTGTCACAGTGCAAATAGAAGTACAACTGAGACTAGAGAATAAAAACATTTATTTCGGCACCAATTGTCTCATTTAAAAGCTTCAGTCGTGTTAATTTCATGCATTATTGCTCAGCAACAATTAGCACTCGTTATACAAGCAGGTTTTATGATGTTAATAAGTGAGAGATTGATCAGCATCCTGGAATGTGCCCTTGGAGCTTCCTCACTTATTTTGAAAGCTGAGTTGTTACAAGTCTGGAAGGCTTTATTTTTCCATTCCTCTTTATTTGCTCACCTTTTTTAAATGGTGGCATCACTGCACTTACCAAATTGTAAGGACGGAAGGTGTGTTTTTCAAGAGCGGGGCACATCAACTGATTGGTCCAACCAGAAAATGCAGATGCTAATGAAATGCTAGCAAACGGTATTTTGTGTTCCTTTTGCATTCATGACCAAGTTATACCTCTTTCTGTTGGCGCTTCATTAAGAATAATTGGCCAAATGACAAGTCGCCATGTTGCACAGCCATTTCATCAGCACTGCAAGTCACTGTAATTGGGACGAGGAGCCGCGGTGACAAGGTTACCCTCCGTAATGGGTGTGGGGGCTGACTTCAAGCGCTGCTCGTGGGTATAAATATATAATCTAAAATACCTTTGGAGGGATCACAAAAGCATGGAGTAGCAAGATCAAGCAGCCAAGATGGAGGCCTGCCAAAACATCAATAATGAGCCCAATAGAGAGCTGTAACTATGTAAACATTTAGACAAGCAGTTACTGGGGAATAAAAGTAAATGCTTATCCTTGAAGTCAATAGGCTAGGAAACGGGATTTGGAGTTATAGAAATGCAATAATGAGATCGCCTTCTTTGTTCATTCCACTTACCACTTTCTGCAGTGTCCTACTTAACGAGCTTGGCATTGGGTGGCCGAGAATATTTGGACTAACCTGCAGCCTCCTTTGATTCAACCACGACTATCCAGCACTCAAGTTACTCAAAACACAGAGGATGCACAATAGTGTCGACTGTGGCCTCGGTTCACGCTCTCCTCTTTGAAGCGCAATCATTAAAACCAGTTCTGATGTGCGGTATATTATTTTCTCCACAGTGGATCATCGCAGCTTCTATTCTAATATTAAGCTGCAAAACGTCAGGGAATTTCACATTTGTAAGCTTATCCATTTTCATCAGCCAAAAATAACAGTAGTTGCTCCATATTGGAGCAGGCTCAACGTGCCTGCCAGCCAGACGAGACAGCGATGTGAAAGCCTCCACAATCACTTCAAAATCAAATCTGCCTCACATGTCTTGCACAAAGCAGCTGAAAGGGAGCGCGATATGCTTCAAATGTTCCGCCCAAAAGAATGCTCTTACGTTTATGCGCCAGGTGGCTGTTTACGTTTGAGCTTTTTTATTTCCTCAAGAGAGTTTTGCGTAGCATCGTAGTGCGCACAGTCATCGAGGTAATGTTGCTTCTGCTATAGCAACTGTTTGAAAGCACAAGCTGCTCAACTGAAATTCCCTCATAGCAGGGAGTCAGTGCAAAGAGAAGGATGTGGCTACCATATGACATCAAAGTATGTGTTATGATTGTGATTTGGAATCTCCACAAACTGTGCTTTTGCTCCGCACTTTTTAGCGATTATGTCCACTATCGCCACATTTTTATTCAGGCTGCTTTGCAAGCCTTTCGAAAAAGTGTGGAGCTTTATTTTTGATCTATTTCCAAAAGTGTTTTGTATCACAGCCAAGCATTCTGACAGCATCTTTTTAAAAACAGTGGACTGTCATGTTAATGCAGCACTGAAAAACATCTCTCTTGCTCTTTTGATAGAATGTAGATGAGTGGGTTATCGTTTTTGAAGATTGTAATGTGAGGTGACAACCTACAATGTGCAGACAGTTCTTTAGCGCCTGTGGTTTCAGTGTTGTAGCACCAAAAGTATTTTTTCTTGAAAGCTTGTCACATGGTATTAATTCATTTTGGTGGAAAATTAAGTAGCAATCCCTGAAGACATTCAGCTGGAAACAGTCCACCAAATGACAGCTTAAACAAAAGCCAATTGGCCACTGAAACACAATTACACTTCATAAATTAAGTGTGTGTGTGGGGGGGTGGGGGGCTTGATCATATTTCAGGGGCCTTTTATTTTGAAGTGCACCCTCAAATCTTAATGAAAGAGATACCTGGGGTGGACTAGTGTGCCCTAGTCCTGGTCTGGTTCCGGGATAACAAAAATAGATTTTTTAAACTTTTTTTTTTTTTTTTTAATCAGATGGAAAGGTCAAAACTGCTGATTTCAGACCTTTTATTGTGAAATGCAACATCAGATCTTAATGAAATTACTGTGGTCGGATACATGGGGTAGCCTCATGTGCCCTAGACCTGGTCTGGTTGCGGAATAACTAATATTATTTTTTTAATGATTGTTCGAAATCAGGGGAAAAGTTCAAAATATCAGATGTAAGAAGCCTTTTATTTTGAAATGCAACATCAGATCTTAATGAATGTACTGTGGTTGAATAACTAGGGTGGGTAGTGTGCCCAGGACTTGGTCTGGTTGCGGGATAACTAAAATTAATTTGTGAATGAGTTTTTGAATTCAAGCGTAAAGCTCAAAATTGCTGATTTCAGAGGTCAATTATTGTAACATCAGATCTTAATGAACATACTGTGGTTGGATACCCGGCGTGGCCTAGTGTTCCCTAGAACTGGTCTGCTTCTGGGATAACTAAAATGATTTTTTAATGATTTTTTTTGTTTGTTTTAAATCAGGTGAAACAGTCCTGAGGCAGTTTTCCCTGGGTGAACTCATCGTTGCCTGACCGCGAAGAAATTATTTTAAACCATTATTTTGAATCCAAAACACTGATGTGAAAGCATTAGTTGGAGAGCTTTTATTTTGACGCCGTTCACTGGCAGATTCCCGTAATGCAGACTATTAATAATCACTGTGGCGGCTGGCTTGACTTTAACTTTGCGAGTGGAGGCTGGCCTGACCACAGTTCCCGATCAACAGTTACCGCACTTGCACGCATACACACTTGCACGCATACACACATGCACGCGCGCAAATCCTTGCACACGCGTGCATACGTATGCATGCCATGATGAGCAACAGCCCTTAACATGAACGAAACAGAAAAATAAAGTAGATACAAAAGTTTGTGAGTTTGTGAAAAGGAAATCACTGCCTACCTTAGTGGGAGACCTGATGTGAAGGCATGGGACGCGCATTTACAGTGTGTTAAATGCATGAACATCGCAGTTTTACAGTAGCTCACGTGTACCGTTTTAAAATGCTTGTCCTGGTGCTCCAGATTCTCATTCTTTTCCAGTAGCATCAGTGAATTGTATAAGAAACAAACTGAATGAGAATACTCATTAAAAAATAGATATATAGCAACAGCTCTGATCACAAGCTGCAAGTGCAGTCTGCTGGCTGCGAACAACTTCGGTGATGCAGGTCGCGTGCCACCGGAGGTTAAAGGTGACATGATTTTTTTATGTTATTTTTTAAATACTTTTTGGTGAAAGTGAAACGGATAAGATGCTTCGGGTGCCGTGTTTAACAATACAAAAACATATAAAATTAACACGCATACAGACACACAAACCTTCCCCCCCCCCCCCCCCCATTCCCCCTGATACATCTAGTCCTCGGGCTATGTGTCAATTTTAATCGACTGGTTGGGCAGCCCTGGCATAACAGACAAGAAATAAATGTCATTTTTCACAGTGCTACATTTCCACCAAGAAGTAAATTTCAATTCATAATGATCGCAATCGCAGCACGTCAAACGACAGCAGTCAAACAACGATGGCTCGCCGCTGCATTCTGGGGTTGATCTATTTAAGTAGATCAACCTTAGACCTAAAGTTAGGAGATGCACCTCGTCATGTGTGAGGATGTTATACAACTTTTAAAAGCTGAATTTCTGGAGATTTGACTCTTACCCTACATGTTACAATTGTCAAATTTGAACTGAAGCTTGAGACTTAAGCTTTGATCGTGTAGTGTTTTCAAGTCCTAATCAACATTCTAAATACATTTTCAAGGCAGATTTTGTGAAAAGACGAACATAAGATTCACCTTCTTTTTCTGTTTTCGAGCATGCATAGTTAAGTGGCAGGAGCACTTACACATATTCTTACTATATGGGAGAAATATTCATAATGATAACATTTTTGAAGATTTCAAAAAGAGAGCAAAACTAAGCTGATACTCCAAATGGTTCAAGAACAGCTACAAATTGACTTTAGGTGCACCTTTCCACAGGCGTTTTTGGCAAAGTTGCTCTCGGTTTAAGGGGTTAAACTCTCTTGCTTTTGAATCCTAAACAAGCATGTTTTGAAAGGTTGCATATTTGATACAAGCACAATATTGAGTCCGTACAGCCGCAGAACATTTTACTGAGCAATGTTCTATTAGCTCTCACTCGCAAACAAAAATAATTCATGTTCGGTGAGCTGAGGGCGATGCTGTATTGACTTTGTGCATCACATATAACATATGTATGATCATTTGTGGAATAATTTGCAAGTTGTGGATCGTTTACACACACAGAGACAGACCTGTAGATCGAAAACCAGGACAAACACACAATTCAGTCAGCTTTAAAGAGCCAACCTCGGTTAATATTTATTGAAAGGCTGCTCCACGGTATTAGGGTCAAAGTAGAGTAATGTGATAGAATAACTAAAACGACATAATGCATGAGGATAATGTGGCTGATAAGCCTCAGTGAGCACTTGCGAGGGTAAAATGGCAGAAAAAGGACTGAATGGTCAAGAGATTTTATCGCCAATTGCACTGTTTATCACTCCATCGAGTGCAATGTCATGGTTATTGATGAAAGAAGAACCCTATTCAGCTCAATGGACCTGCCCTGATATATAAATATACAATATTGGTAGTTAAGACACATCGACAATGGTCTTGATCAAACAACAAGCAACTTTGTCAACATGCTGGAAAGTCCAAGCACAGTGATGGATGACAGTGATGGTCCTGATTGCACAGGTAGAACGATTGCATGTAGTCTGTTGATTGTAAGAAAGTTCGAACAGAAGTTTTACTGGTCCTTTTGTTGGAAATGCTCGCTAAAGTAACTGTAACCATCAGAGACCTGAATAGTGTTAAAGAGATTTGTGGTCTCTTTACAACCACACTGGCTAAATCCCGGTGGGACGAAAAAAGACGTGGACCGGACAGCTATTGTTTGTAGAAAAATATCTATATTTGGACAGACAAAGGAAAAGAAGAGAAACATACAGACGGATAGAGAGCGTGTCCGTCCAACCTCGAGCGTCGTGTCGTCTCAACCCCACTAACGTAGCTGTTGTCGTGGCTAGGCTAGCTTAGCTGTTGTCGTAGATCATAGCTCGTTGATGTGTAACGTCCGTTGCGTCAGCACTGATTGGTTGAAGCCAAAAGGCGTGCGTGTGTTCACGTCCGCGCTGATGCACGCACGGCGGAGAGCAGTGGACTATCGACTGCTGAGTCGCGCTTCACTCGAGTGGCGTCGCTACAGTGTCACTTATTTAATGTATGCCAAAAAGATGAGTAAGTACATGGCCGCGGAGCTTTTTCTGTCAGATGTGGAAGGTGTGCCCTGTCCCAAAAATGATTCCTGTTCTTATCCTATCTTAGCAGCACCCACACCCATGAGAAAAAGTAGTTTATTCAAGTTTTTGTACAAAATTCCAGGCAGTGTAGTTTTTAGATACTGTACTATAAACTTGACCCAAGTGTGCTTGAATATACTTCGCTTGTAGTATACAGACAGATATTTATAGTATACTTGTAAAACTTAATTTGATGTACTTCTACTTGAGTATACTTTATAAAGTCCATTCATCCATCCATTTTCAAAATTCATCCATCCATTTTCCCGAACAGGGTCGCGGGAGTAGCTGAAGCCGATCCCAGCTGACTTCGGGCGGAAGGCAGACAACACTCCAAACTGGTCGCCAAACAGTCAGATGGCACATACAGAGACGAACAACCAACCATTCATACCCACTTCCACACCGTCACCAAACGTGAACTGATCCCACGCTGCCCACAAACAATTCGGGCAAGTGCACCATGACATCTTCAGTGACCACTTCATAAAGTATACTTCATATATACAGTCGAACCTCGTTACAACATCCCTTGAGAGATTGACAGAGAAATTCATGAGCAAAATGTATCATGTTAAAGTTTCATTTAATTTGAGCACATCTAAACGTTTGGGTGCGTATCCAGCACCCCCAAATGCCTACGCATTAAGACAAAGGCGCCGGCCAGCCGGTCGGAGGGCTTTTGAAGTCCACAATTACCACGTCAATGTAGAGGGGGGCGAACAGAGGAGGTAAGGATAGACCCGGTCACAAAGGGGGGAGCAATAATTTGGGAAGAGCGGTTGAACATCAAAAGACGATTTGAGAACACCCGTCGCGCCCAGGCGACATTTGTCTCCGCAAAGTCTGCAACATGTTGATTCAATGTTGACCAAATGCTAAGGTGTCAATGTACCGGTGGTTCAAAGCTCAAACCAAGGTAACCAATCACTACCGAGGGGCCGGACCAGGGGTGCGGTATGCAAATGTCGGGGGCAGTGTTATTTCTTGTATTTTGCATATGTCACAATAAAAGGTCGAACTCATGGAGGGCGGAGCTCTGAGTGTGATCGCGGAGCAACTAACCGTCGTTCGCTCTCAGAGATCCGCTCCCGTCGATATTGAAGACAATTTTCCTGTGTGCCGAGTCATTTCTTTAACTTTGTCCGAGAAAAATCTCTGACAGAGATATAACAAATCTGTACATTGTGATGGTAGTTTGTTGTAACCATTTCCAATAAAACGTCTGCTAACTACGACCGACGTATGATACAGTATGAAAAATGTTATTAAGATGAAGCAAACAACTGTAGCCTTCCTACTTCGTCGCTGAAAACATTCAGTCAGCAAATTAATCTCAAGTTCGTGATGGACCGCGCCCCAAAGCTGTTTGCGATCATCTTGCAATCTGTTGGCCTCGAACGCTACAATGATTTTGATGCCATTACAAATGATTGTCGAAAGCGTCAATGTTACCGATTGTAGTCTCGGCTGAGCTTCGTCTGGGCTCCTCCCTTTTGAAAGTGAGAGACAATTTCAACCGTCACAGACAGCGAGATCTGCTTCCATTTACCAGACATGTGCGCTGTGACTCCGGAAGTACAACAATGTACATTTTGTTCATAAGCAAGGTCGCGGGGGCAATTATCTTCCCACGGTTTGTTGTAAAAAAGACCTTTTTACTACTGTGTGGGAAAAATCTGGTTGTTGTAATGAAGTTTATGTCATAAAAGTGTTTGTTGTGAGCAAAATCGGCAAATGGAAAATGAATTATGTGAAATTGGGACTTTGAAACATGATCATTATGGTGGAAACATTGCAAACGGTGTATGTTAAAAAAGGTTTGACTGTACCACTTTTTCATAAGGGCATACGTGGCGGATTGACTTTGTATAAGGCCATAGTCTTAGCTGGCTTCAACTTATAAGTGTGCTGAAGAATGCCTTCGATAAGTCAGGACGCAAGAGAGAAAGTCCCGGCGATACAACCAGCTCAAGCCAGCGCTAAAGAGGCCTAATCTAACAAATGGTCAGCACAAAACATCGGTTTCCTCTTCTAAGCTGTCAAGTGTAGCAACGCGAACTGACCCATATAACTTGGTAGAAACACGGCCAAGGTTTACCACAAAGATGCACCACATGACACTTACTGTTGTGATTAAGCTGGGAAGGCAGGCGTCCGATTGGTTTCGAGTATGTGTTATGGGCATCTCTGTGGAAAAGACGGGATATTTTGAAAGCGGCACAAAAAACAGGAAATCCTTCAAGTCCATAATACTCGACGGCCAGTTTGTGATCCGTCACACACTTGTTTTAGTCCTTCTCCTGAGAGGGCATTCTTGTCTGTAGCGGTGCATCACTCCATTTCCTTTGGGGCTTGTCAGACATCCGTCACCAAGTGTGTGCCACAGCTTCCACAGAGTCAGCAAAGGGCTCCTTTCTGAGTCACTCAGACGCCACAAACCCAAACATGGATTCAGAATGTTTTGCACACGATTTTGAACTTAACTGAACTCCTGAGCTCACACACGCTGGGTGCTGTGACGTGTGATTTGATCTGTATGGAAAGCTGCCAGCAGTGTTTGCAGCAGAACGGTGCAGTTCTGACACACACACACACACACACACACACACATGCACCCATGCAGACACGACACCTTCCATCCATATTCATTGTGTAAGCACTCTCATCCCTTTGAGGGGAGTCACTCGAACGGTTGTCGGATCTTGGT
The DNA here is from genome assembly GCA_018466805.1 of Hippocampus abdominalis. Lineage (NCBI taxonomy): Eukaryota > Metazoa > Chordata > Actinopteri > Syngnathiformes > Syngnathidae > Hippocampus > Hippocampus abdominalis. Next base: position 4,414,153 of record CM031694.1, on the reverse strand, counting down.
ACGCTGACTCGTCTTTACGCAGATAAAAGGGCAAGGCACGGTGCAGGAGGCGGCACCTGGGGCAGGGAATAACACCACACGCGGAGTTGCAGCAACATCAATGGTGATGGATGCAGACAAGGGTGTAAAGTTCCATCAAGGGAGGTCACTGTTATCATGAAAGTGGAGGAACAAAAAACCCTTGTCTGCTCAGTTTGGCACATTGGAGTTGATGTAAATCAGACCAAAGGGGGACCAAAGTTGTGTCATGCTTGAAAGGACGCAGCAAGGGAAGCTTTTTGGATTTGCATGTACTGTACGCTGAAGCCGAGGTTGGGAGTCACTCGCATCTCCTTGGACTGATTATGGCTACCAGCACTTTTATTCATTTATTGCTTTGACTTTGAATGCATAAAAGTAATTCAATGCAAGCAACCCTCCCAAGTAGACAATGAAGAGAGTTTTGGGGGAAAGATTCTAACCAACCATTGTCCATCCCTCCAATCCTGTCCATGAGGGATCTGTACCTTTCACAATGCAACCAGTTCGGTTCCGATTCCCGTCAGAGGGAATAGATACCATTACTCAATGGTACCAATTTTATGTGGGTTTCTATTTTAATCACTTCTATTGTAATTAATATTCAGGTATCCCTTTTCTGATTTTATCCTCTTAAATCGAAAATCTGTTTCATTTAACATAGACACATAACAAAACAATGTCTTGAATTAAAACAAATGAGCCAAAGCGGATGAAGTAAAAATCAATGAAGGCTTGACATTTTACAAGCAATAAATTATGAATAATACAAACAGTAAATGAAGAAATACAAAATACAAATTGTTTTTTTGCAATGAACTGCTCAAAAATTCAAAGAGAAAGAAGTGAGAAGTGTCCTCGGGTTTGTTCCTTGTGCGGTCGTTTTTCCAGAACATTAAGGCCCACCGCATGCCTCATGATGACCTCGAACCCACTGTGGAACCATCACAAAAATTGACAGTTGGAAGAGGACAAAAATCATATTATCATGATTAGGATCACATTAATCATCATTCCGTACCAGTAAAGTGCCAATTTCTACTGTGCACAGTGACCATACCTGACATTGGATGAGCGTAGAGTAACACTGTATATGTGATTGCTATTGAAAGGGGCACTTTACAGAACATTTTCATTGAAAACAGGAAAAAAAGGTGTTGTTTTAGATCTTAAAATAGCAAATATTTCCAGTTGTTGTTGCACGGCCATTTGAGCAGGTACCGTTTTGACAATGTTATCTCAAATATGTCACTTCGATAATGAGAGCACTATTCAACTTTTGGAAAAAAATGTGAAATTATTCACGCGTTATGTTTGAGAAATGTAACATTTTATTATACAACATTTTAAAAATTGTGTTTGTGCTTTACTATATTGTTTTGTTGTTTTGTTTTTTTTCAAAACAAAAATGAATAAAGTCTTTCCAAGTCTTGATTATTCCCTAGATCTGATTACTGAGTGAACCATTTTTTGCCCTGATTGCGGCTGATGCTACCTCATTTCCGCAGTCCCAAATTTAATTTTGGTATACATCAAACCCATTCGTGACTGCCAGACTGTGAGCTTTCCCCGCTTCCGTGTGGCGCGGAGCCAAGTGGCCGATAAGTGTTCTCTTGATGGACGCTAAATTGCAACAGTGGGAAGTGTCGAGGGTTGGAACTGCTGACAAGACGGGTGAGGAAAGGAAGAGAAAAGTAGTGACAGGCACACCTTAGAGTGCTGACAGATAACATCATAGCTGCCTTGATCTTAGCTGAACATCATCATGATGTGAGAGAGGGAGGAAGAGACTCATACAAATGGGCTCCAGCATACTGAAATAACTGGTGATTTTCTTTGCTCTGTCAGGGTTACCTTGAAAAAAAAAAAACATTGAATGTTCTTTCCTGTAAATTCTGAAAGGAAAATGCAGAAAGGGACGCTCACAATTTGACAAAAAAGATGGACTTGACTTGACCTCCATTCGTAGCACACACAATGCTGGGGTATAGTTAGCAGATGAAAACAATTTTCAAGAGTAAAGTGGGAAAGAGAAACTTCCTGATGCAGCATTTACTGCCCCAGTGTGAGACGGGGTGTGCTTGTGGCTGTGGTGGTGAGCAGCTGTTGGTGAAAGGGTAAACATCAACAACTACAAAAACAAGGCTGCCAGTCTCGCAAATAAAAAAGATGTCACACAAGCTTGGTGAGATTGAAATGTAGAGATATGTAACAGCTTTCATATCAATCCTTTTTATGTGCTTAAAGTGTAGATTTTAACCTCTGTCAATTCTCAAACTGCTGAGACTTGGTGATTGATATCTATTGCGCTGCAGGACACGCTGTCGGGCAGGGGTGCCCAGGTCTGGTTCTCGTGAGCCGTTTTACAGGTTATCTGCTCTAGAACCACTTGCACTCAGACAAAAATAGTGAGACACGATATTACGAGACAGATGGAATGAAAATGGAAGAAAATGTGTTTGGTTATCACTTTTCTGCCATGACAGCAGACCCATTTCAGATTTTTGCCCAAAATGGCGCCCGAGTAGACAGCCGTCCGCAAGTGCTCTTCAGGAGCCTTGCTTTTTTTGTTGTTTTTGTGTTTTGTTTTGTCACATGGCGTTTGTTGTTACGTTGTGCAAACCTGATGTGGATTATTTTCAACATTTTTTTGGCCACGACATTCATCAAAGGAGAAAAATCAGTGCTTGGTGGTTGCACCTTCTCGGCAGCTTGCATGTACCAGCACTGATTTTTGATTGGGAGTAATGTCGGTCGGCAACATTTAACTGTCGTTGCTGGACAGCCCCGGGGCGCTTGTGTTTTTTGCACCTGTAATGGGCAGCATTTTTCACAGCCCTGTTTTGTGCACGGGTTTGTCGGTGCTGTTGGACAGTCTGCGGCTGGATGGCTTGTGGAGCCGAGGATGAGAAGAAAAGAGCGTCAGAAAGGACACTTTGATTCTCTTTCATCTGCAACTGCTTCAAACAACAATGTGTATGCAGAAAAAGTGGTTAAGATTGCATGACTGTCTGTTTCTTATGTGTTGTGTTGTATTATATTGTCATTTTATGTTAACTGTTCTGTTGATGGCGGCACAGGTACCCTCTGTGGTTGCTCTATAGTTGAGAGGAAAGAAATTTCATCTGTGCTGTATGTTGCACATAGAGCATATTTGACAATAAAGCTGACTTGACTTTATAAACCATGTAAAGCTGCAACCAAAAATGTTCATATCGCTTCATCTGTTTCTTGGGGTTTTGATCCATGGTAATCTTGGTTAAAAAAATGAATTAATAATAATCACAAAATATGTTATCGGGTAACACGCACATTCATAAAAAATGGGGACTATTTTGCAGCATTACAATCATACACGGACAGAGAAGCCATCGGCTCGGTTGTTTATTTGACTCCTGAGCGCAGCAAGTGGATAAGCTGTCACAATTCATCTAACGCATATGGGCTGCCTGACTCCTCTCGTGCAGTTGTTGTGAACAAATGGGAGGCATGGGAACTTAATTTGATGTGTGGTCCAAACGCAACCAATTTGAAAGCAGGCAGCATGGCAGAAAGCAGTTAAGTGCTGACCGGTTTTCACTGTTTGGAACATACTCGTCAAAAGACTGATTTTTCTTAAATAACAGTTGCATAGAAAAGGCAAGCTGCTACTTGGACTGCTACGTATGGCGGCGCTTGTAGCAGTTCACGGTTAACCTAATTCAAGTATTATGCTCCTGTCGCAAACTCCCATAGTTTTACGATTTAAACACCACATGAAGACCAAAAATAACGTATCACTGGTATGAAAATTTATGTGCAGATCACACCACACATTGCAATAATCATGGTATAATTACAGTGCTTGTGTGCATGCATGCATGTGTGTGAGGGATATGCGCAGTGATTGTGGGCAGCAAATGTTGCCTCAATGAGCTTAATTTCTCCTCCTTTTTCATATCACTCTTTATAACAACAACACTATGGAGCAAGGAAATCTACTTTCCCTGAATGGATGAATTGCGTGCGTGTCGGTCTGTCTGATCACGATGTATTGTATTGTATTGTATTTACGGAATGCCCTTGACAGAATTTAATTCCACAAATGTAGGCCCACACAAGAGATTTGAACGCATGCCGACAAAGTACAACGAAGGACGATGGTAACAAAGAACCCGTGGAAAGCGAAAACAAACCACAAATGCTTGCAAAAGGCAAAGAACAAGAAAAACGCTTGTCAAACTCAAAGGACAAGGAAATCCAGTCCGCGAGAATACAAACAAAAATAACCACAAGAACTACTTACATGCAACGATAGTGACAAAAACATGGCGAGAATCTATGAGGCAAAATGTCAAGACCATCTAGAAAATTAAGCATTTGGAGGCAGAGTCATGAGTAAGCCTAATTATCCAACGGTCAGTTGTCAATGTGGCCTGGCTTTTAAAGCAGACAGTTAACGGGGCCAGATTCCAGACAGGTGCGACTTGTGAGCCCTGCCAGTTGACCAGATATTGGATACTCCTACCTCTGCGCTAAGAGCCCAGGATCGCCCTCACCGGTAACAAAGGATCAGAGGAGCAGGTGGGGTGGGAGGAGGAGCCAGAGGGCTGAATGCCACACGCTTGAGAAGATATACATGGGATACAGGGTGTACCTTCATGGTGGGTGGCAGCCAGAGCTTGACTGAAACTGGGTTGATGATCCCTTCCACCTTAAATGGTCCTGTGAAGTGTGGTCCCAACTTTTGTGACGTACCGGCTAGAAACAGATTCCGTGTCAACAGCCACACCATTTGCCCCCTTTGATAGTTTGGGGCAGCATGATGCACTGCGTGACGGGGTTGCCCTGGTATCCCTCCACACTTGATGGGCCTGTTTCAGGTGGAGTTGCACAGAAGGGATCTCCACTTGCCCCTCCTGAGACGGAAATAGCGGAGATTGGTAACCATGGACGGAGACCTGTAGCTGACCTGTAGCTGACAAATAAGGGTGTTGTGCGCATACTCCACCTCGGGCAGATGGACAGCCCAAGACGAGGGACGATAGAGACAACACGTGACGTAGAGCCACTTCCAGGTCCTGGTTCATCCGCTCAGTCTGCCCGTTGGACTGAGGATGGCACCCTGAAGACAGGCTTGCTTGTGGCTCCTATGACTCAGCAGAACCACTTCCAGACATTCAAAATGAACCGAGGACCCTGGTCTGACACTATGTCCACCGGGATCCCATGGAGAAAAAAAACATAATTTACGAGAAGGTTAGCGGTTTAAAGTGCAGACGGAAGCTCGGGTAGAGCAATGAAGTGGGTAAACCTGGAGAAACGGTCCACAACATTGAGAACGATGAAGTTGCCTCTTGGAGAGAGACCAGTGATGAAATCCAAGGTGACGTGGAACCAGGGTTGAGGTGGAACTGTTAACGGCTGTAGTAGGCCAACTGGTGGTTGGTGGGATGCCTCGCTGTAGGAGTAAGAAGAACAGTCCAAGATGTCTTTCATAAGTTCTGGCCACCAAAATCTCTGCATCATGTGAAAAACTATGCCATAATGCATGGCACAAATTTGCAAGGGGTCAACCAGAAACAGCAAACAACATATATGCCGGCATGTTATTCCACACACTACCATGACAAAAAGTGTACTTATGCAAGTTTTGTCAATTCCTGTGTGCAGGCAGTTGACACGCTGTAAAAGCAGGCGCGTCACGTGTTTGTGAAAATTTCCAAGACAAGCAGTGATAAAACATTTGGAGATGAGACAGCCATGCAGTGACGGTAACACCAACTATTTTTAACGAGCCAGAAGAGGGAGATGAGGATTCGAGGGCAGCCGGCAGTCGTATATGGTTGTTACGTCCATAATGTGCAGAGCCACACTCATCAATGAGTGTGGCTCTAACATGGCGGCGAGCAACATTATTAAAAAAAATAATTATAAAGTCACTACAGGATCATGAAAAAAAAGTTATCATCTAAATGATTGGCAAAATATGTCTTTTTTCTGAAAATGGCAAAAAAAAAGTACCATCCCTTTAATGATTCAGCCTTCCAAGAAACAACTTAGAACCTACATCAAAATGAGGCCAACTCTTCATATTCTCTTTTACATCAGCGTAAGATAAGAGCGATAGCCGCAGGCTACTTTTTGTTTATTCTCACATCAGGCATGAATGGACACATCAGTAACATGACAGCATACACAATACAAGCAACCAACTAAAAGTGAAGGCTAAACAGAGCATATGCACCCTTCTTTTTTTATTCAGATTCGAAATCCTGCACAAAATTGTAATTATAGCTATGATAGTAGTGAAGACCTCTGCCAGCACACCTCGAGGAGTGCCCCACTCGTCAGTATTCAGAATGCTCTGTGATTTGTCGAAAAGAAGGAAATGAGAAATGAGGACAAATTTCTTCTTCACTTCCGCTGCCTTGCCACGACACGTAGAAAATAAGTAATATAATACAGGAGGTTTAATTTTATCATCCATTTTAAAATTTGGTGCCAGTTTAAATATAGTGTTGTTGTTTTTTTTTTGGGGGGGGGTTGCCATACATTGCGCAACCTAGCATTATCTTTGCTGTGAATCACACGAGAACTTCAACAGGGTGGTGATTGACGCAAAGAAATCATTTTCATCATCATCATCATCATTATCAAGCTCCGTCTTATCTTTGCTCATAAATCAAAAAATGAATAGATTTGAGCCCAGTCTTTATTTAATTAACTACATTTTCATACCCTCTTAATTTGTCCACAGAAATGCATACTAATTTAGTTCCACTTTTGTGTTTATTAATGGAGGTTTAAGTCTCGTGTAGTCTCGTTTTCATCCAGTGCAAATCTTCTCGTCTGGTTTAATACAGGCAAGTGATGCACACTGGGAAAATGGTTAATTTCTGGATATGCCTCTAGTGGCTGCTAAAAAGCACATGGCATCCCGCATTTTGCCTGGCGACCACAAACAAAACAAAAAAAATGGGGGTATTTACAGTACTTATTGTGAACATGTACATCAGTTGTGGTAAACCAGTGTAAAGTTCCATGTTTTCCTCACGTAAAAACAAATGACGTATTCAACTCAGTTTAGTCATGTGCAACCGATGTGAAAAACCGATGCGAAGCGATTATGCTGGAAGTCAAAGCAGAAAGCACAACTTGCTCATTTGAGCTCTCATTTATATGAGTAATGCATTCATTAAATCTTAACTCACAAAGCCAATGGCACCTGTGTCACACATGTAACAGGAGATCAACTAGCCCGTTTAGTGGGAAATTGCCTCATCGGTTAGAATCGTTATTATGGTCCCACAAGCATCATCATTAACTCATTGGAATGTGTCAGGGCCACTGAGGTAAGTCATCTACAGCGTGATTAGCTGCAGCGCTAACAACTCTGATCAAAATGAGATTTGCAGGCGCAGCAGGGGAGCTGATGCAGCGCCTGTTTCAATTAGAATACTCGCACACAGCACAATGGCGAATTTGTGCCGAGGCTTCTTGGGGCATTTCTAATTGGTAACTTGAAAGAGGAACTTTAATGATTTTACAGCTAACCTGTCAGGTTTTACAAGACGATGTGTTCTTTACAGCCATCACCTTCAAAGAACAGAAAACAGCCAATACCCATTACCCATCTCTTGAACATATGTTGAGCGAATTAAATATTATTGACTCCAAAACTGACTCCTCTGCAAATTCTGAGCTGTCCATTTTTGTTAGAAACTGTCAAACGCCAACAACAAACACTCCTATTAACTGGTGATAATACCACAGCGAGGACATGCAACTTTGAGACCACATTTGGGCCCACTTCATTGGAAGCAACTGTCAGCCAGTTGTCTTTGCAATGTTAACTCAATGCAGACCATTCGCCAACCCGCAATCATATGTAACTCGTATGCAGCTCTTAAAACGTTTCAGCATACTAATAAAAGGCAGCTGGGAAGGAGGCCGGATGACTACTTTCAAGCTGTCGGGGGGGAAAATAAAAGACTTAATTTCCTACCATGGGATGAAACAAAATACTATTTAGTAAGTACTTTCGATTGTGTGTTGTTTTTCAGACGGGCATGTGCCCCATGTGCAAAACTTGCAATGCCAGGTACTGTATGTTCCAATTCTATCAAAGAGTAAACAATGGCAAAGGGGCAGGTTCAGTCAAGCGGAACAGCCTCAGATGGGATTGGGGTCAAGCTTGGTCAGCGAAAAATGCTTTGGTTAATGTAAAGGTAGCACTGTTTGAGCCAAGCCGTTAGGTCTAAAGTTTGTACACGGACCCACCTTTAGATGAGCTACAGCCTTTTGAAGGTCATGAAATGGCATTCTTTCCAGAACGTTCCGCAGTTTCTTTTCCCCCTGAACACCAAAAATATATCAACCTTTTAAGTTGTACAGTATTTAAAGAAAGCGGGAAAAAAACCGCTAGTTCCTTTCTAGTGAGGCAGGGAATTGTAGGTATTTATAGGCCTTTCTCATGTTTCTTTTACACAGTCTGACACTTTGTCAAATAAATCCACAACAAAAGTAATCAACCTTAAATTCCGACTCTGACAACACTCTAAATGAACCACAAAAAAAGCCCTCACAAAATTCTGCCATCCGTTGTCTGCGCCCTGCATACAATTTTGATGCAAGACCCCCAGGGATGCCATTTCACCAAAAAATAAGAAAACAACAAGAAAAACAACAAGACAGCATCAAATGCGTGTTTTTAGTTGGGCCAGTTTGTTCTTGTGGTTCAGGGACTCATAGGAGTACCTTTCAGTCGCCGCCTGGGCTTCAAGGTTCCTGCTGCCACCGTGCGGGGGTTGTTTGAAATATTTATTCTCAACATACAAGAAAACCTCTCCCTGTCATTTTTAAAAACATGATTGTTACTTATGTGATGCCATAGATCTTGGGCTTTTTTCATTATTTACATTGCCAAAGTGGTTGTCATGTACAGCATTTGGAGCTAATTTAAGCATAGCGTTGCCGGAGGCATCAACTCGCCTGTGCCCACGGGAGGAGCCTTAACAAGGAACGAACAACTTTAGAGGGAAGACCACCCTCCTGCTAACTCCTGACTAGGTGAAGACTCATGACCATCCATAGGGGGCACAGAAATGTCAGGACACATCAACGTTTTCTTTGCAGCTGTATCGTGTGTAAGTGTTCTTGGCTTTTTGTTTTGAAATGAATCCCCAGAAGTCTGAAAATTGGTTGACCAGTAAGACGCTCTGTGAAGCGCCAAGGTTGAAACATTAGTAAAAGATATTTGGTGTCTGTGATCAATCTCTATGTTGTTCCCGCTACCTTAACAGGCATACGACAAGTCTATTATGGTTTGTTATTACTGGGGGTGCAAATAAGTGGTGCACATTATGACAATGTTAAAAGTGCATCAACTTCAAATGTGTCACTGCCCATTTCCAATCCAGGGAAAGTTATTGGAGTTAATGGAAACTAATGAGGGGAAACTACACCTAAAATTGACAAAACGTTCATTCGTAAGCAAACTAATTGATTTTTTTTTTTTTACACAATGCTATTTTCAAAATCTTGCACTCACCACACTCTCACTGACACACACACGCACACTCACACATTTAAAATAAAAAAACATATACTGCATATATATATATATATATAATTTGTACCAAAACTAAATTACTACTAAACTAAAATGAACTAATGAACTATTTGGGAAAAAATGATTAAAAAAAAACGGAATTTAAAACACAAAGCCAAATAAAGCCTCACTATAATGCAAAATCACAAACTATTAAAGCCCTGGTGCTAAGCTTTTTTTTTTCTTTTTCTTTTTTGGCAGTTGGGGTGGGACGGTTGACAGGGCTCGTGTTGCCATCATTCAAGAAATGACTCATTCAAAGGAATTCATCTTTTGAGTGAACAGACTGAATGAAATCACTTCATGACCTCATTCAGCATTTCTCACTTCAATTTAGCTCAGCCGTGAGTGTGTGCCTCACGAGAAACTCTGCCCCCCTCTGAGAAATAATGTCTTGTCATCGGCAAATGTGTTTCCTTTCAGAGGAGAGCTAGCTTATTTTGCGCACACACACACACACACACACACACACACATGTGCACACCCACCCACCCACGCACACACATTTAAGGACTTGTCCTTAAGTGTGCATATTTGGATGTCATACCACAGCGGGATGGGCTACTTGATGTGGTATCATGAAAGATAACAGCAATGTTGATCTTCTTGTCCCTGATTTAATGACTTCAAATATATGGTTACATTTGAAATTGGTTGAAGATAAATCAATATTGACTTAATCAATCCAAAATATTGTCCCTAAAAAATCATGTTGCCAGATGTGCTTTTTTTTTAGACTCCGAGATCCCAAAACCTCTGTGGATATTAGTTTCACCAGATGCTTCCTGGAATTTCCTGCCCTCACAAATTTGATTTCAAGTTGCTGTTGTGTGTCTCTGTCTTGACCTTGGAGGTACTGTATTTCAGAAAGGAGGCTCAAGACAAGCTTAGTCTGACCCTGAGCTCTGAATTGACTTCCTTTAAAATGTAAAACTCGAGAGGCGTGACTTCTTAAGATGCCATAGTGGTCAGAACGTTGCATGTTAGCTCAAACAGATTGCAGACACTGTTGATGCGCGTGTTGTGCGCAAAATTAATTAGATTGTGATCTCTTGCTAAGACCCCAAATAACAGGCGCTGTGTTCACTCAGTCGAACAGGTGTGAAATTGGTGAAGACCGCTATATTTAGAAGATGGTTTTGCGATTTAGGTAGCGCTGAAGCACAAAATGAACTTAACTTTATTTATTTATAGAGCACTTTAAAAAGTGACTGCAGCTGAAACAAAGTGGTGTACTGTACTTCAATAAACTGCAACATAATACAAAATAATTTGATATAAAACCGTGGCAGTGTTCTCTCGGTACTATGCTTTTTTTAAGTATGGTTTTTGTTTTTGTTAATTGTTCATTGCTTATCTGAATTGGGTTCTTTGCATTTTGTTTTGTAGTCTCAGGTTATTTTCTTTCTTGCCTTTTTTGCAAGCGCTTTTGGTTATGGTATCGTTTGTCTTTTCCTGGTCCTTATTTGACCAGTTTCTACTTTGTCAGTGCGTTTTTGCACTAAATATTTTTGTGACAGAGTTTTGTCTGGCGTCTACTATTCTGGGATCCAAAAACATTATTCGGTTCATCCGAACCGTGACAGTTGCATATGCCATGCACAGGCATGGTTCCAGGAAACAACATTCACACACATCCAGATTCAGCACACAACACAATCCGCAACAAAAACAACAACAAGCCCAAGTAAAAAGACAGGTTTGAGCCTTTTTCTTTGCCAGGACCAAGCTCGTATCTCATGTACTGATTTGTATCGACTGGCTAACAGCCAATCAGACTGTCACCGATGCCACTTTGCATACTGAGTTTGGTGGTTCATTCAATCAGATCTGTTGTGTCTGGTTGTTAGTTGATATATCAATTGCTATGCAGCTCCGATGCAGTTGCTGTGGGCCTTTTCTTGCTCTGGTACTTTTATTATGTCATCTTTAGGATCAGTATATAAGATGAAGTAATTCAGTGACACATTGGCAGTACGGTAAGCTTTCTTCCACTGAGAATCTCAGCTCTCTTCCTTGTCTTTTGCACACAGTGCTGTTCCCTACAGTTACATTGTATTTTTGGTAGATAAAGACTTATCATTTTCAACTTACGTGTCATGTCTGCTTCTGGGTCCTAATTCTACTGCTCACGTGGAAAAAAAAAAAAAAAAACATCTAAAAAGCCCAGTGCAAAAAAAAAAAAAATAATAAAATAAAAAGATTACTGCGGGAACAATGACTTTCTTGGTATGGCGTAAAGGCAATGTTTTTAATAAACACCAGCTGGAAGACTCTAATGACTCTCTTTAACAGACATAATATGTGATTGATGTCATGTACTGTGCCCCTTGGCCAGTGTCACTGCTGACCAACATAATGTATATCTCTGTCAATCCTGTTTATTGCATAATTTATCGTAAATGCTTTAATTTGCTTAAAAGGCTGCTCACTATTTGGGACTTGGGTTAAGATTTAAGGGAAAATGTATTCAAAACATGAATTGTTGGGGGAAAAAAATAATCAGCTCCTGAAGATGCCAGGCCACCAGGCATCTGCCTGGTAAGCATGATGGTCAGTCCAGCCCTACGTGAAAAGAACGGTGTAAACCTCCTTTCCTTTCTCGATCCTCCTGCTCATTTTGGTGCCGCCGCTGTTTGTTCACTGAGCGGGAAGTGGGCCAAGAAGACGCTGACTCTGTGATTGAAGCTGACTAACTTATTGGTGTTCATTGCTGACCATCGTAAAAAAGTGGCAAAAAGTTTATGACAGTACCGCTGATATTGCTGAACATTTGAAGTTTGAAAAAAAAAAAACATGGATGTTGCACATGACTCATTAAAATCAATTTCTAGACAGATGAAACCCGATTTGAATTTTTTTGGAAGAGGGGGCGGGGGCAAGGGGACACAAAACACCACCATCCAAAATGCATCTCAAGTGTAAAATATGGTGGCTTGAAATCACGCATGCATTGCTGTCATTGACACAAAACAAACGTTTATCAACACAATTTGCGGTAAGACTTAAAAACATCTGTCTGCTAACTGAAGCTGAAGAAAGGACAACAACCAAAAGCAGGGCTCATTAGGCAAGATAGACAGGTGTTAAGGCAGCCACAGAATCTGGGGGGGGGATCAGGAGAAAATTCACATTGATTATTTCCATCTATTTGGTTAGCTGAACTGAGGTACGGGTTCAAATCCAGCTCCGGCCTCCCTGTGTGGACATGTTCCTGCACGTTCCAAGGGCAGGCTTGCGGGGGTGTGAGCGTGGATGGTTGTTCGTCTCTGTGTGCCCTGCGAGCCAACCAATTCAGGGTGTCCCCCGCCTACTGCCCGAAGACAGCTGGGATAGGCTTAGTGAGGATAAAGCGGTTCGGAAAATGGATGGATGGATGGATGGATATTTCCATCTATTTTCTGAACCGCTTTACCCTCACAAGGGTTGCGGGGGGACTCCCAGCTGTAGGCGGGGGGACACCCTGAACCGGTTGCCAGCCAATTGCAGGGCACACACAGACAAACAAACAAATTAATACAAACAATTAAATAACCAAAGAGGATCAAGATGAATTAGTATGAATTCAGCATTCCAGCCAACAGCATAACAAGCGATGTACCCAGTCACGGCTGAACGCAAACAAGTGCAACCACACACAGGTTCAATAATATACACGAGACCGAAGAAGCGGCCAGAACAACACTAATTTAAAATCCAAGCAGAGCATTAATTTACGCGCAATGCATCACCTGCGTTGAATCAGCTCTTGAGTGTAGGGGTGAGTCACTGAATATTTATAAATTTATGATTACGGTTGTCGCAGACCTGCCAACTGTTATAAATCGTCTTATATTTTGTTGAGGACATCACAGAACTTTACCTTGTTATATCCATAACACTGACAGTTCCGGATTTAAAAAAAAGAAAATCATTTGTTACGTTGCTCAAACAGGTTTAAAACTAGCAATAATACATTATAGTTGAGATAAAATAATTGTCTCACAATGGAGAAATTCCCAATTTACAGCAGGAAAGCCCTAATTTGTCACATATCCAGTGACCTAAGGCTTATTAATGAGCAGTGGAAGCTAGCAGACGAAACATTAGGGAGGCGAGCCGCGAGCCCTAATATATTTAAGCGACAAGGAACAAGGGCGGCTGCACCAAGTGAATCACCATTAATGCACAGACAAAAACTTTATTTACAAGGTTGGGACGTTCCATCCATCCATTTTCCGAAAATGTATTCTGAAACAGGTATTATCCACGCTCACACTCATTAGGGACAATTTAGAGTGCAACGAGCCTGCCATGCATGTTTTTGGAATGTGGGAGGAAACTGCAAACTCCACACAGGGAGGCCGGAGCTTTGGTACCTCTGCACAAGGACGTTGTACCGGGCCGGGCGACTTTTAAAATGGGGTGCCGCTTTTCCTCACAAGGGTTGTGGGGGGCGAGGGGTGCTGGAGCCTATCCCAGTTGTCTCCGGGCAGCAGGCGGAGGACACCCTGAACTGGTTGCCAGCCATTCGCAGGGCACACGGAGATAAACAACCATTCACACTCACAGTCAAACATGGGGACAATTTTCAGTGTTCAATCAGCCTGCCATGCATGTTTTTTTTTGTTTGGAATGTGAGAGGAAACCGGAGTACCCGGAGAAAACCCACGCTGGCCCGGGGAGAACATGCAAACTCCACACAGCTGGAATTGAACCCGGCACCCCTGCACTGTGAGATCGAGACGCTAAACACTGGACCACTGGGCCACCCTTACAGGTATTAATTACAGTACCAGTTAAAAAATTTGGTTTGTAGTGTCATCCAAGTACCATAATATACAAGTATATGTAATGTGATTATTTTTAATTACTCCAATACCAACTGGGGATAGTGCAGCAGAATTGGAAAGGGGGGTGGGGTAAGGTATTGCATGCACAAATAAATGTTCCAAATAGAGCTGTACACAGTACAGAATTTTATATAAGGTGGCTGTGCTATTTACAATGTATGGATGGGTTGAGTCCGTATGTGTGTTTATTGAGCAGCCTGACAGCAGTCGGTAAGAATGAGCGGCGATATCGCTCCTTCTTGCAGCGCGGGTGTAGTAGTCTCTGGCTGAAGGAGCTGCCCAGTGCTGTCAGGGTGGGCCTGTCCATCATAGCTTTTAGTTTTGATAGCATCCTCCTGCTGCCCACCTCCTCCACAGTGTCCAGGGAGCAGCCCAGGACAGAACTGGCCCTCCTGACCAGTCGCTCCAGTCAGATGCTGCCTGACCAGCAGACAATGCCATAGTGGATGGCCGAGGCCACCACAGAGTCATAGAAGGTCTTAAGGAGAGACCCCTGAACCAAAAGACCTTAGTTTCCTGAGTAGGAAGAGGCGGCTATCATCTGAGTTGGTTGACCAGTCAAGTTTATTGTTGAGATGAACACCCAGGTACTTGTAGGAGGTACCCTCTCTATGTCCGTATTGATGTTCATCGGTGCAGGTGATGACTGTTTCCTGCAGAAATACCACCAGCTGCAGGATTGATCTGGAGGTGATTCTGCTGGCACCAGTCCACGAAGTGTCAGTCTCTTGTACTCCCGATCATCTCCCTCTGTAATGAGGCCGACAATCGCAGAGTCGTCAGAGAACTTTGAAGGTGGCAGGTTGAAGTGGTGTATCTGAAGTCTGAGGTGTGGAGGGTGAACAGGAATGGAGCCAGGACAGTTGCGGCGCCCCAGTTCAAGAAGCCTGTCCGACTCACAGTTAGATAATCCGACATGATGTGAGGTGGTGCTCCACTCCGGCGTGCTGCAGTTTATCCTCCAGTAGGTTGGGCGTGGTGTTGAAGGCACTGGAGAAATCAAAGAACATGATCCTCACAGTGCTCCCAGCATTCTCCAGGTGTAACAGCGCCGAGTGGAGGAGATAGATGATGGCGTCCTCCACACCGATGCCGGGCTGGTAGGCAAACTGCAGTGGTACCAAATATGATAAGGACAGTACAGACATCCGTTATTTGCGGGGGATATGGACCCACTAATCGCAAAAATCTGTCTCAATGATATCCATTGATATCCATATTTATATATTTGAATATACATAGATAGATTCAGTAACTGCAGCTATACCTGCAGGTTGAGAGGGAGCAGTATGACCTTGCAGATTTTTCAAAGACTAGTTAGATTGACACGTATACTTTCGTTGGTGTCGAGGCATAGTGCAGACATGCTGAAAAAGAGATGACAGTACAGACAGGAAGGCTAAAAAAAGATGACGAGAGAAAGAAGGAGCATGAGGAAACCAGGGGCAAGCGCACACACCTTGCACCCAGAGTATTACCAACAAAACTGAAAAAAGGCCGAGAAACTAAATATGTAGACTTCTCACAGGCAGGTAGACAGCAGGTCTCCGAGGAAGCAGCTGGATATTGATTGAGCCGTGGAAACTGAGGCCAAAATTAATGTGTGTGTGTGTGTGTGTGTGTTGTATTGTTTGAGTTTGTTCACTGCCAAGTCACATCCACAGCCCCCTCAGGGCTTCCACTGATAGGTATGCAGTAAAAAATAACCATTCTCTACTCCTGTGTCTGCGTCACTTATGATGAACATGATCGAAACATGCACTTAAGAACCCCCCCCCCCCCACCACCACCATACCCCCCTATTCATTACAGCAGCTCCCACTGGGCACAAATAAATCAAAACAACCAAAAGATGACAGATGTGCGCTTCCACGCCTGAATATTACGTGAGTGTTTGTGCGCACCGCACAATTTCATTATGCCTGCAGTGGCGTGCAAATCATAAATGGACAACAGGATGCAAATAAACATGAAAAGCTACGGTGAAACGGTGTTCTCATCATATAAAATAGTGATACTGACAAATGTGATTTCGCCATCATCGTAATTATTTAAATGTCAGGAGGAATGGTGACGACGCATAGCCTTGTCAATTGTGTGTCGCACAAAACAAAAGCAGGCCCTTATGCTTGAAGAGGCACTTTTGACAAGTGAGGACGGTTCTCGTTCTTTCTGAGCTTCGAAAATCCCAACCTGGATATGACAAGCAAATCTATTTTTAGCGAACAAAAGCTTATTAAGTAATTCTCTGTGAGCATCGGGGAAACCCGGTTCTGTCTTTCTCGAGGTTACATCGAGAGGAAAAGCATGTACACCGATATGTTTGGTTGAAGCAATGTCCTGTTCTTACTCTTCCCAACCTGTCTCCATGTCTGGCAACATGGAGTACAGTCGTGGGGCTAAAAGAAGACTAAATTAAGATTTCAGTAGGGCTGACGAACACCAGTCGTGTAATGCGACGGTGAGGTGGCTGGTGAACATGCTCGTGTGCAACCCTCAATGCCATTCGCAATAACATGACCCAAGTTGTCGCTTCAAGTCACTCCGTGATGAATGATAAATGCGTATGAAACCATTTCATTTGATTCTATGATGTTTGTTTTTTTTAATGCTTGGTGTTTTTCCTTTTAACAAATAGAGCGTGGTCTACTTGTCGGTATTTCAGCACTGTGCGAGCCATCATTTCTCAATGAAATTTGTCCCCCCCCCCAAAAAAAAAAGAGTTTGCTGCTTTATGTTAGAGACTTAGGACCCAGACGTAAACCGATGCTATCTTTTCCAGTACAGCCAAGGGAACATTAGCTAACTTCTTCAAACATGAATTTCATGTCAATGTAACAAAACAACCCCCCCCCCCCTAAAAAAAAGAAAAAGAAAAAGTGATGCATTTGAACACTCGTTCAAGAACATCAGGGGTATGAAAAGAACATCCATCCATCCATCCTTTTTCCGAACCGCTTCATCCTCACTAGGGTCGCGGGGGGTGCCGGAGCCTATCCCAGCAGTCTTCGGGCAGTAGGCGGGGGACACCCTGAATTGGTTGCCAACCAATCGCAGGGCACACAGAGACGAACAATCATCCACGCTTACACTCATACCTAGGGACAATTTAGAGTGCCCAACGAGCCTGCCATGCATGTTTTTGGAATGTGGGAGGAAACCGGAGCACCCGGAGAACATGCAAACTCCACACAGGGAGGCCGGAGCTGGAATCGAACCCGGTACCTCTGCACTGTGAAGCCGACGTGCTAACCACTGGACTACCGGGCCGCCCTGAAAAGAACATCACGTCATTAAAGTCGCGCGTGAGGCCAACACGTTTTTCATTCATTGCTTCGTTTGGAATGCAACGGAAAGCAAAACACACATGCAGGGTAGAGTATTTTATGTTCGCTGAAATGAGGTCTCACCAGTGCTGATATGTTGCGTGACATCATGTCAAAGTTGTGTTTGGCGTAAGTACAGACATTTCCATGATTTTCAGTCAAATTCGGAATCATCCAACTTGAGGTGGAATTCGGCCTGAGAAGTTCCACGGTTTCTGATCCGGAAGGATTTTGCTAGTTTTCTGCTGTGCGATGTGAACCGTGACGCAGACAGTCTCTACTTGGGACGGAGTAATGTTGTCAGTCACCAATTGAGACGTACTTTTGTTCAACGTTTTGAACACAAACTGAGGGGTTGGCAAGGAGAAAAAAAAGAGCCACCATCGTGTTTCACACAAGCTGTCACCCTGTCCTCTCTTAGGTTTTCCTCCAAGCTACCCAGGAACAAATGAAGAAATGACAGGCCTATTATGCCAGGACACAGCTGCCAACTGTTCAGGAGACACCAGGCAGAGCAACGGGAGCCGTTATGCATAATTAATATCCCCTAGGTTGTTTTAAGCGCCTGCCCTATGCATATTTTAAAGAAATATCCAGTGAATATGTTAAGTATAGGACATGCAAGACGGTTGGACAAAAGGAATCAGCATCTCAGGGAGCGACGTGAACTTCCTGGCGTCGCTTTACAACTCCTTCCCAGAGTGCTCGGCTGCTCGGGGGACAATTTGCCCATCAAAATTATTCATTTCGATTTCTTATCCACAGATTGTCTGATGTCATATCCACACATTTGTGCATGCAGGCGAGAGTCGCGAGGGGCGTGTATAGACAGTTTGTATGCAATTTGTCATGCTAATACGACATGTAATTTAATGAAGAATACATCGAGCAGTGGAATCCTGTAATCAGCTCGTGCATCGAATCAAAACACAATTACGATTCAGTAGCATTCAATTATGTTTCATAGCCCACAACTAAAGCACCGATGCTAACATTTGACGTATGGTGAGTGTCGCAAACATCGTGGGGTGCATTCCCCTCAGATGGCAGCTCCTTCCTTGAGGCCACGTGCAGCAGAAGCTCCGTGCCTTCGACTTGTGTCTCATTGTGTCATCTTGACACTCATCCCGAAGCACACAGTGGTGCAACCTTTATGTCTAATTATGTTGTGTCTTTGGAACAGACACTCATGATACATATTTTGGCACACTCTTGTGCAACATAATCTAGTGAGGTGCGGGGTTTGGCCGGCGACTTTCGTTAGAGCCACGCACAGGTGCAGAGCGTACTTCCTAAATGAAAAGAATTGATCAAAGTCGGCATTGGCACTGCAGCCAACCTTTTCGGCAAAAATGTCACCTTCAAAAGGCGCTGCTTACATTAGTGTTTGATGGCGACAAAGCCCAGAAATTGCCAGGGGGGACAATTGAATGAGGCTCCGATCATGAATGCCATGATTGAGTGTCCCCAGGTCCAGCAACAAATCCAACGTTCACCTCCCTCCCACCTTGGGTCTATATCATCTTCCTGAGAAAGGGGCAAAGTCACTCTTCTCACATATCAAAGTCACTCTTAATTGGTCTCATTTCAACTCGGTCCATGTTTCCTCGAAGCTCTCGGAGCAAGGAATTGCCGACCTTGAGTCACCTTCAACTCTCACATGTTTTAATCCAGTGCAGAAGTTAGAGCAGAATGTCGACTCAAAGCTCACATGAGGAACATGAGAAGGGACACATCAGGAGGAAGTGGTGGTGAAAAAAAATAAATAAATAAAAGACTGCAGCTAGCCAGGGATGGCGAGCTCAACTGAGGCGGTGCGCGGCTGTCAGTACACAGCGAGGAAGCACATCTGTTGCCAATATGGTGGCGCAGTCGATGCTGGGCCAGATTCTGCATTTATTCATACACAAGTAAGAGGAAGAAAAAACTTTTCTTACTTAACTTACAAAGAATACGTCACCAATTACTTGAGGCTGATTTGCCTTCCGAAGGCGACAATTTATCACTTCACCATCTGCAACAGTATTTTCCGATGCCTGAGGAGGCAAAATGTTTTGACTTCAATCTCATAAATGAGGCACATGTGGCATGCCGCCTGAAAATATAAGTGGGGGGAGGGAGAGCAAGCCAACTATGACAGACCAAAATTAAATCGCAACATAGAAAAGTAAAAATGACCTGTTTCAGAGTAAAAAAAAAAAGAAACCACAGATCATGACGGAAAAACACAGATGATGACAAGTGATAAGCAATGCCCCCCCCCCACCAAAAAAACCCCAATGTTACTTAGAATCAAACATAGACTCGTCACCCCCATTGTGACCGAAGTCAGCTGGGATAGGCTCCGGCATTCCCGCAACACTTGTGAGGAGAGGCAGATTGGAAAATAGATGGATGAATGGATATATTTTATGTTGTTACCGCGACCAATTAAGGCTTTCAGTGTCATTATGTTACAAAAAAGTAAAAACGTCCCCATGAATTAAACCCCCAAACAAATTTCAATCGCAAACAAAACTGGAAAAAAAATCACATTTTCTGTCATCCATCACTGTAAATGAATTTCAAAGAAACAACATTCTTAATTTTGTCTACTATTTGAGATTTAACTTTAAGACTTCTTCCGAAAATCCATCATGTATTTGTTTTTGTACATTTCTTATTTGTTGTGACTCAGATGAGTGCTCATAAAATAAATCACACCTAGAAGTAGATGTTTGTTATTTTTTATGCTTTGTCTTAAAATCAGAGGTGGCAGGTCCAGGAAGTAGAAACCATGCCAGAATTTGGCTTTAGCCACAGGTGTGTCTAGCCCAGGGGTCGGCAACCCAAAATGTTGAAAGAGCCATATAGGCCGAAAACCCCCAAAAAACAAATATGTCTGGAGCCGCAAAAAAATAAAAGCCTTCTATAAAACTTACAATGAAGGAAACACATGCTGTATGTATGTAGAAGACTGCACTGTCTCAGAATTGTTTATGTTATTCGTTCCTTTGTTGTGTGTTCACAAACGCCCACATAGAATTTATTTTGGGATTTCCTCGCTTGATTTTTTGTTTTGGTGCATTATTTTTCGCTTTTCTTAGTGTCAGTGAAGTGATCATTAATTTCCGTTTTTCGGAGGCTGTCTTTGAATGCCTCTCGAGTCGAACGAGAAGAGAGAAGGCACGGAGTCGGACGCAGATGTCTCTGTGTTTGTCGAGACTGTTAAAAGCATAAATAAAGTGTACGTCTTAAAAAACCAACACCACAGCTCTCCTTTTTTAGAGCTGTAACATGTCTCTATATCTATTTGAGCTATATTAGCCTACTATCAAAATCTTTTTCCATTTTCAAAAATTTTTATAAAGCTCCAGGGAACCACTAGATGTCGCTAAAGAGCCGCATGCGGCTCTGGAGCCGCGTGTTGCCGATCCCGGTCTAGCCGGTTGAGTAGAAGCCCCATGTTGGCTTTTCTACCTGTTGTACCTTTACATTACTGGTAGCCCACATTTTGATATGTTGTCCCATTTTGAGCACTGGTAACATGGATTTGGTAATCTTGAAAATGGCATGTCTGAATCAGGGTCATCCAAACCAATGCTGCTTTGAAAAACTGGCATAAAACTAAGGGGGATAACGTTTCTGGATAGCAAAAAAAGTGGGATTTCCAAATATGGATAATTTTGATCCAGATTACATTGTTTGAACAACTGGCACTTGAAGATTAAAAAAAAAAACAACAACAAAAGAAAAAAAAGCTTTGATGAAAAATCATTTGCTTCCCAGTCTAGCCTTTGATTTCATCCCTCCACTCCAATAAGAATATACAACACTGTTTGCTAGATTGAGGAAGTCACTGGACTGTTCTGTACTAAAACAAGAAAGCAATTATGGCTAGCCTGGAGCACAGACCTTAGTTCCTGCGAAGAGTCTTCACTTGAGCAGCTAACGCGGCTTCCGGGCACAAATACAGTGCAACAGAGCAAAACAGCCTTTGCCGCAGAGGAAGGCGAAATTGGGCAGATAAATTGAAGGGATTTTCGAAAACAACTACTTCTAACTAAAATCCTCACGCACCCTCGACTGCACCACTGTACATCCTTTCATCCCCGCCTTGTTTAGTCATTTCACGCAGCATTAGGCAAGGTGCTGGTGCAATTTTAAACGTTCGTCTTCTAGCCTTTGGCTGACAACGGAATACGAGTCATGACAACTCAGACATGGCATGTAGACAGGCAGAGGAAGGCTCTTATCCCTCTGGACAGAAAGGTTGATGTTCCAGGGCATTTTCATTTCTTCTTCTTCTTCTTCTTCCTCTTTTTCATCTTGATTGATACGTGCTGATTTTTATTTGAACAACCCAAATGTGGCTAATCCCTATTTGAAAAACATCCAATGTCTTATATCAGCGAGGAAATTACAAAATAAATTCTATGGGGGCGTTTGTGAACACACAACAAAGGAACGAATAACATAAAAAATTATGAGAGAGTCCAGTCTCCTACATACATACAGCATGTGTTTCCTTCATTGTAAGTTTTATAGAAGGCTTTTATTTTTTTGCGGCTCCAGACATATTTGTTTTTTGTTTTTTTGTCCTATATGGCTCTTTTAGCATTTTGGGTTGCCGACCCCTGATTTAGGGGTATATTCCCCTGTTCTAGCTTAACCCTTAAAGTTAGGACGGCCCCGTACGGGGCCCTCCGTCATCTGTCAAAACAAATCGCTGATGCACGTTGTCATGTGTGAACATGTTATACATCTTTTAAAAGCTGAGTTTCTGGAGATTTGAATGATACCCTACATGTTACAATTGTCAAACTTGAACCGAAGCTTGGGGAGACTTTAGCTTTGATCCTGTAGTCCTAATCAACATTCTAAATCCATTTTCAAGGCAGATATTGTGAAGAGAAATTAGACGAACATAAGATTCGCCTTTTCCTTCTGTTTTCAAACATCCAAAGATCAGTGACAGGAGCACTTACACAAATTCTTCCTGTATGGGAGAACTATTCATAATGTGACATTTCGAATATTTCAAAAAGTGACCAAGTGCTGATAGTCCAAATGGTTCAAGAATAGCTAAAAATGGACTTTGGGTGCACCTTTCCACAGGCGTCTTCGGCAAAGTTGCCGTCGGTTTGAGGGGCTTACGCAGCTTTCTGACACGTTCGGGGCGTTTAAGCTTCATACACACAAATTTGCGCAAGCGGTGAAAACTCGCGCAGCCACAGAAGAGGTGTGACCTACTGAATGATGAGGATGCCTGCAAGCCCCGAATTGTGCAGTTCCATCGAAATCCATTTGGAATATATTTCACAGTTAAATGTGAAATTGACTTGTGTATGGATTTGCAAGTTATACACTGACTGTCCCCAGTGACACACGCGACATTCTGTATTACTATCTAAACTAAATACAATAAAAGTAATTTAATTTGAGGACTGTGCTCATGAGCGAATGTATATTTGGAGCTGTTCCATTAGTCGACAAGCGTTGTTTAATACGGGCAGATTTGTCACGTGTTTCTTGCGTACTTTCGGGACTCCTGTCGAGGCATCTGACACCAAGCTTTACCTGGAAATATGCGTGCAACCACCTGAGAGCCATGATTCAGTGAAGATTGGGGCTGGCCCTAATGTATTGCGCAATGTTCATGACACATGAGAATTCATTATGATTCAGTTTGAAAATATGCCACACTTCCATCAGCAAGTGGAAAGGCTCCTTACAGGTGAAGAAAAAAGACAGGCGGGGCTCATCCTTTTTCCACTATTTAATATGACATCATGTCGACATTTGGCGCTTATTGTAATGTAGTAGGGAGACACATACAGCCGTTGGTCAGTTTGTGAGCATATATGGGATACACAAACCCTCGCCCCCGTCTGCACATTAGCGTGCTAAGTTGGCTGATGACAAGAGACATTCTAGGAGCAAAATAAGCATCAACGGGAATAAGCGTTGACGGAGGCCGTCACGCGTTGAAAAGTTGTTGCGATGGGATGTGGCGGTAACGTGGAGAAAAATAGTCGTTGAGAGAGGGAGAGGGCGTAGGTAAATATACTGCCCGTTCAGGAAAATGAATATATTTTCCCCAAATTCTCCCTGGCCACACTGCCCCTGCTGGTGACAGTCATTCGTGAAATAACTCAAAACGTGCAATATGATGTTTTGCCTTTGAGAGGCGCTAGACGTCAATAAGGCCTTGAAAAGTGCAGAGGCCAAACGACGCTTCAGTTGATGGGAGAATGCCCGCACTGACAGATTTGCTAGCACCATTGTTAATTGTTTGCATATGCTGTAAATGGTCAGAGCACTTATTGGTAAAGAACAATTGGCCACTTCGGATAATCTATCAGCCATAAATTGATTTGGTCAGCGATGAGCGATTACATATATGGAATTCGGCCCAATTATTACTTTTTTTTTTTAACTGTGTAATCATTGCCAACGTGAACAAATTGAATTTAAAAATAAATATGAAACAAAACACAGCTATTTTGAAAATACATGCACACACAGGAACACCCCCTTATGCTGTCTATTACCCGCAATCATAATTAACAAATTTAAGTCTCCACATGTAATTGCACGCGAGGGGAATTAATCTCATTAATTTCTCTGTGGCTCATCAGCATGGAAGCAAAGCTTGTTCTTGAAGTGGCACGTTGGATACGAAGCCTGTCGTTAATTCAAATCTCGAATGCTGCATTTAGCTTGTTTCATGCTGACATCCTCTGAAAACTTGCAACAAATTGATATTTGTCTCCTCACCCAAGATGTCTGAGAGCTGGAAGCAGTGATCGCTCTTGAATTTAAATAAACATTTACAAATGCGACTCAAAACTAACAGACGGTTTTACTGTGACGTTACATTTGTGCTTACCCAAGGAGCTTTACTTCCTGAATGATATGTGGCCTTTAATCTAAAATCAAACCAAAAAAAGAAACATGGATCTGGATTTCTATTTTATACAGACACAATTTATTGCCTTAAACGTTTCACTTGCAAGTGCACAATCGGTGCGCCCCCCCTCACCAATCAGAGAGCATTTACAAATGGCACGTCGGCATTTACCTTCCCTTGCTCAGAATGGATTTGGGGTGGCCCTACATAATGATAAGGGTTCATGAAATGCTTGGAGAGGAATACTGTATGTGCTTTCCCTGGACACTGATCGCCACCAGCATGAAGAGTGAGTAAAGTTGATAACTTCCAGATATTCCAGACGGTACCAAAATCTCAGGTGTCCAGTATAGCCGTGATTTATGTCGTGAGTGATACAACACTTCATGCTGTGAAACCATCCAGGCTAGACTTGCCGTCAGTGGCATGTCGTTTACCAAATAAATGAAATCAACCACGTTATGTTTGAGTCATAAAACAAGACCAGAAGGCTTCCTGGTGGCTCAGCTGGCAACTGTGCGTGACATTAGGAGTTTTAAATTTTGGCAAACAACTCCACCATTGGCTCGGGCCCCAGGAAGCCCACGGTCAGTGCAAACTGGAAAGTAGGGCAGGTTACTTCGGATCTGCAAGCTCTCTGCAGCACAGCACAAAACAAGGCTTAACTAAAGACGCTTTCCAATATTGTCAAGTAATACATTTCTTTCACAAAAAAAAAAAAAAAAAAAAGTTCAGGACCTGAGTAAAAGGTTTTTATATTGAGGGAGGAATCATGACAGAAGGCCTCGATGCACATCACGTTGTCTCAAAAGCAGAATTCTAATGTTTTTTTTGGTTTTTATTAAGGTGTCTTTTAACCCTTGTGCTGCAGTCGATGTAAATGAGTTGAAACAACGCAACATATTTATTTTACTTTCAACCACTCGAGATGTTCTGTCGCATCAGCGCTATACATACACATGTATTTCTTATTATGTTCTTTGTATTTATGCCCCCTATGGACAATGAAAGCGGCACTGTGCTCTGACCAAAAAATACAGTATATATATGTCTATATATACAAAACATGAATTGGAATATTTCATATCACACAATTGTTATGCTTTGTCTTCGATTTAAAGATGACAATACGCAAAAATCTACAACAATTGTAGAAATTGTAACACAATTGCATTGCACATTGCATTGATTTGTAGCAGATTTACCACAGAGTAACCACAGACAGAGAGTATTGTTCAGGGTAATGCCAAGGCGGGTGGCTGATAGAACTTCCTTTTTCATTGCACAGATGGAGATTGCTTGCTTTTAATTTCTTCTCTGCTGCACCATGTACGTAACACTTAATAAATAATAACAATACAGACAGGAGGTAATGTGGAGAAAATCAGACAAGGAAGGAGCATCTTCAATTGATGTGATGGATGGAAGGAGGGAATTGCTGTGACGACGTGCAGCTGAGTTCCGGACTAGTTGAAGCTTATGGAGGGACTTATGAAGGAGACCCAAGAGGAGAGAGTTACACTTGTAGAGAGGCGAGATGACAAGGCTATGGACATGGAGAGAAATGGTTTGGGGGCGGAGTCAATTGCTGTTGTGACGATGGATGTAGGTGATTGATATTAGATGCTTATGGAATGATAGTGTGGGTGTCAATGATGACAGACCCACACTCTTGACCTGAGGGGAGGGGCAAACTTTGGCGCTGGTCAACAGAGATGAAGAAACCGCCAACTTTGGATGACATATTATCGATTTTGTACCAACCAGAAGAAATTCTGTTTGGTCACTGTTAATGAGGTGAGAGGTGAACCAGGGGGGGAGGAAAGAAGTGTGATGCTGGATTTGCAGAGGAAATACAGCTGGCAGTCATCACTTGAAGGAACTTTCATTTGGATTTTTTTTTTTTTAACTAGAGGAGCCTTGCGTGTGGTATAACTTGTACTCTAAGTACAGTTGAAGAATATAGGCAGGAAGTGGTTCAGTGATGGAATGAACTTTTTTTTCTAGCATCCTGAGGTTGCTGTGGTTGCTGTGGCCTTCTTTCAATGTTATGTGATCATCTGGCATCTGAGGTTCACTCAGATTTTATGGGCTCTGGAAAAGGAAATAAAAAAGATGTTTGCACTTGAATGATACCAAGTAAGGGACCAAAAGGAATGTGACCCCTGTGTACCTTTCTGTTAAATTAGATCCATAGCATCACAGTGATAAAACCCATCTTACAGCTTTCGTTAGTGTCGTATACACAAGTAAACCTTTCACTGTATTTTTCTCTTTATCCTTCCTACTGAGGTCATGAGCAGCTGCATATGTCAGTAACAATAAAATTCCCAATAAAAGCCCAGCTTTTACTTTGATTTGAAAGGGAACAAGAAGAAGAAGAACAACAACAAAATTCCCCCTTTACAGGGTTTAAATCAAAACAAAAAAAAATATTTTCACTGCTGTCTGATCTCGGTGAGAACATATGGGGTGAGCAGGGATGGCCGACTGGAAGCCCGTGGGCCACATGTGAATCACAACCGGACTCGGAGTGGCCCCCTCGATTCATCTTTGAACATTAGAAACTGCCAATGAGTTTTTGCACTTTATGTTTGCTGTTCAGTTATTTTATGCCATCATAAAATGCATGCATTTGTGCATGGAAAACATTAAAACACTGTGATGTAAATTGTTCCCATATTAAAAAAAAAAAAAAAACAACAGCCATATGTGCATATTTTGCCCATCTTTTCAATGCCATTTTTGTGAGACATATGGTTCCCAAGTGTGTGTTTGTAGTCCCCAGGGTAGCACTGATGAAAAATGGTGGTCCCCTTCAGCATTTAAATTGCCCATTCTTGAACTAGAGACTAAGATTAGTACTCTTGAGTTGAGACTTCAAATATTTTTCTGTCAGGGCTGCTGTGCTCTCTTACAATATCTGTATGATTACATGAATAACTGTGAAGAAAAAAAAAAGTTTTAGACATGTAAACAGAATATCCTGGCCAGTCCATTAAACTGGGGCATGGGGCGTGCACTTCATAAAACCATACCATGGCACAAAGACACCAACATTAAATACAAATAAAACAATGCCGCATTGTTTAATTAGGAGTTGAGAATTCCGATGTACCTACTGTAAGAAAGTTAAGTTACCGCTTGTTTGCTCGTCCTATTGGAGTGCACACCTAACACCGCAAAGAGGACGGCTCCTGTAGTTGGGCTCTTATTGTTGTGGTTCGACACGGTGGTTGTGACATGCTCCCGCACTACCTTACTGAACACTTAACATGTGCCTGTGTGCACCACTTCCACAATTATTTCTGTGGGATCCGTATTGACATTTCCAGGCTCCAAAATCATGTTTCCAAACAATCCAAATGGCCCTAGCTTAATCCATTTCAGTCAAAAATCAGCCTTGAGACGGACTAAAAGCCTTGAAGTATATTTGGATGGTGAAAGGTGATTAAAGTTAATAAGTTCAGTTCATAATATTGTTGTTTGTGAGTAAAATGTGTAAATATTGAGTTGGTAGGAGAGAAGTCTTGAGTTTTGTCCTGCTTTATGTGGAAAGGCATACATGTGATTTTACTTACTGTGTACCGGCACAATTTTGTAATTTTGTTCTTTTTTTTCAACTCATAACTCAAAGCAACCCTGTATTATGATGTATCCATACTTGAATTGGTTACATTTATGTAGTAATATATTTTAAGTTTACAAGGCAACCAATCCAGAGAATTAGGGAGAGGTTGCAAAGTTTACTCGACAAATTTAAATTTAAATGACATGAAAGTCAGCTTTTGATTGAAAATTCTCGATTTTCTCGAATGTGTAATAAAATAAACATCAATCAATGTTGAGCAAAATGTTTAAAAAGAGTAAATACGATACATTTATAAATGGAATAATGCCATCACTCTTCAGCAGCAGTTTTTTTCTGTAAGCATACTGAAGCTCTGCTTCCCTCTAGCGTGTCTTTGTGTCGTTACACTTTGCCTTCTCCATTTTTTGTTTTCACGCAGCGGTTAACAACACCCTATCATCAACCTTAATCTTGCCCTCAAACATGTTTTTCGGAGAGTAAAATAAATGTTTCACCCCTCCAACCCAAACATTAAGTCTTTCTTTCAGTGTTTCCTACCAAAAAGGGGCACAGCAGTCCGTATCTCATTTAAAGAAAGAGAAGAAAAATCAATACACCAACCAATGATAGTGAACAAAAGAACAGGAATTGTTGTTATAGTCCCTTTGTGTGTGTGTGTGTGCGGGGGGGGGGGGGGGTATTCATGGCATGGCATGGCATTGCCATTGCATGAACACTGCTCTGGTACTGGCTAAAGAATTGGGGACTATTAGAGCAGAGAGCATGTACAAAAAGCAAACAAACATGAAAAAAAATTCACTCTCCTCATCCTGAATGTGTTGAAAAAAATTACATTTGAGTAATGAACGTCAGCACCTCCTAATCTGAAACCATGGTCCTCAGTCGTAAAAAGGTGGAGTGCCCTCTCCGGTTCGGGGAGGAGATCTTGCCCCAAGTGGAGGAGTTCAAGTATCTTGGGGACTTGTTCACGAGTGAGGGCAGGAGGGAGCGAGAGATCGACAGGCGGATCGGTG
Organism: Hippocampus abdominalis; assembly: GCA_018466805.1. Lineage (NCBI taxonomy): Eukaryota > Metazoa > Chordata > Actinopteri > Syngnathiformes > Syngnathidae > Hippocampus > Hippocampus abdominalis. Next base: position 4,384,888 of record CM031694.1, on the reverse strand, counting down.
CAGCGTCTGCTGTGATGCGGACGTTGTATCGGTCTGTCATGGTAAAGAAGGAGCTGAGCCAAAAAGCGAAGCTCTCAATTTACCGGTCGATCTACGTTCCAACCCTCATCTATGGTCACGAGCTATGGGTCGTGACCGAAAGAACGAGATCCCGGATACAAGCGGCCGAAATGAGTTTTCTCCGCAGGGTGTCGGGGCTCTCCCTTAGAGATAAGGTGAGAAGCTCGGTCATCCGGGAGGGGCTCAGAGTCGAGCCGCTTCTCCTCCACATCGAGAGGAGCCAGATGAGGTGGCTCGGGCATCTGATTGGGATGCCTCCTAAAGGCCTCCCTGGTGAGGTGTTGCGGGCATGTCCCACCGGGAGGAGACCCCGAGGACGACCCAGGACACGCTGGAGAGACTATGTCACCCAGCTGGCCTGGGAACGCCTCGGGATCCCCCGGGAAGAACTGGAAGAAGTGGCTGGGGAGAGGGAAGTCTGGGCTTCCCTGCTAAAGCTGCTGCCCCCGCGAGCCGACCTCGGATAAGCGGTAGAAGATGGATAGATAATGAACGTGAATATGAAAGTCTCACAAAGGTTCATAATTACTGCTCCTAATGTGGTTGGTTTGAATGATGATAAATAAAAATATATACAGCACTGTAAAAAAAAACAATTTGCACGCTTCTGAAATTATTATTCTTTTGCATATCTTTCCCGCTACATGTTCATCAAACAAATGTGAGCATCAAACAAAAATAATGCGAGCAAACCTAAAAGGCCATTTTAAATGGTGCATTTTTTTATTGACTAGGAAAGCCGCAGACAGTTTTGGCTCACTGACCAATTGGAACATTATGACCACCTGCAAAATATGATTTCCAATAATAAAGCTCGATAAAAATAGTAATACTGCCAGAGAGGTATTAATTTATCACCACAACACGGCACTTATTTGGTTACAGTACTATTTTGTGAACGGCACTAAATACTAATGACAGACACCAAAAAAAAAAGTTAATCAGTTACATGTGAATATTACAAATATTATTAGGAACAGCTCTGAACATCTCTGACGCATCAGTTGTACACGCTGCCAACCTCCAGCCATAATAATTAAAACATGTCAAATGAGAACTGTACCTCTCTGACGGAGTCAATTAAAACTAAAACTGGGGGGAAAAAACAGTCAAAACAAATTGTTTGCCATGAGTCTAAGCTGGAATCGTGGAGACCATCCACACAGACATGTCTTAAATGTCCATTCAATTGCAGTCTATTATCACCCTCTATTGGTGAAAAATTGGCACAGCAGTCAAGGACATCGAATCAGACGTCACCACTGTTTCGTTGGCCAGTTTTTACTCCGGGTGCTCTTCCTGATGCAACCTACTCATTTTTATCAGTGTTTGTGACCAGTAGTGGCTTAGAATTGGGGGCTTACATACCCACTCAGATGTTACTGTTGCATTACATTTTTGTGGATACTCTGGGCATTTCATGAAACGGTGTCCATTCCGACCCTAAAGTCACCGTACGACCACAAGACGTATTCTCAAGGCTCATCCTGATCAATAATGCCATTGATGAAAGCCCCCTAGGGACTGTGACACACCAGAGTGTTTACCTTTCCTGTTTCGGCAGCGGATGCCATGCGTCCATCACCTGCTCCTGTTCCGGCGGCACATGTCCTGCTAGTGCAATCCATTCCTGTTACGGCGCACATCCTGTGGCTGCCACTGGTTTCTGTTTAAGTGACACATGTCCAGCTGATCAACAACCTGCAGCCACGACGTGTTTCGGCATCACACAACCAGCGCCCAGCACCCATTCGTGTCCATTTTGTGGTCGCCACCTGTTCTTGTTCCCGCGGCGCACGTCCTGGGGCTCCCACCCGATACTGTTCTATCGGTGCATAACCAGCAGCTCCTACCCGTTCCGGGGTGGTGCACAAACCACGGCTTCCACCAGTCCCTTTTTCTGGCAGCACACGTCCTGCAGCCGCTTGAAGTTCCTGTTCCGGCAGCGCACATCCTGCGGCCACCATCCCTTTCCTGTTTCGGTGACGCATGACCTGCGGCCGTCGCCTGTCCTTTTTGTGCGCCACAGGAGATGACATCAGCCCCTTTTTTTGGTTTAGTGGCCGCTACATGATACTGCTCTGTTGGTAAAAGCCCTGCAGTTGCCCTCCCCTCGGGTGTGGCCTCCCGAATGGCTGAATAAAGACCCATGTACTCACCATTCTGGCCACAAACTGGACTCGCTCTCCTTTTTCATGTCTCGCTCCTAAATCCGGTATCCTCTAACCCCCTTAGTCCTACTTCTGAGCGACCAAGAGGAATATAAACACGAAGACTGGTTGTAACTGTATGTTGTTAGTTGATATGGTCCTTTATTGTATGACCTTATTACGTCATATATGGCTTCATGTCTCTCAGTATTTAAGATTGAGTTCCTCATTGACACATTGTCACAGTCTCACGCTTTCTTCCATTCTCAAGCCTTCTTTAATGACTGCAGCATCCAGCTCTGCTCTGGACGGCGAGACAACCTGTTTGCAGAGTAGCCACTTCTAAAGTGACAGATCCATCATCAGGTTTGTGGATTAACTCATAGTCACAAGTATACCAATGTTTGTTCAGGTTGTCTCAGAAATGTAGCAAACAGAATAGCAAGTCTACTAGCAAACAGGTGAGAGAGTAAGCAAACCACGTTAATGTCTCTGCCATTATTCTGAGCAACAGAAAACTCAATGTCTATTCTTGAATCAATTTACCTGTTGAAATGAAAAGAAAAAGCACACAATGCGTCTCCCTTCCAAGTAATTAACTCAGTTTATCTCGCATATTACCTTCTTTTTGAACTCACATTTCATACACTTCAACTGTGGCAGTATAGAAGATATGGATGGAGCAAAACAAACAAACAAAATAAATAGCTTTGCGGTGGCTATACATTCACAATTTGCTAACTTTTATTGGAGGTCCACATCATGTCCTGACACAGAGAGCAGCCAAAAAACAAATATCCCACTATGCATAGTATTCACCTACAGGTAGGTTATATAGATCATCATAATGCAGGTATACATTTTGCAATATCAATGAGGAGAGAGAAGAAAAACGGAGACACAAGCAGGAATTTCAAGTGGGGCTTCCTCAACAACGAGCCGAAAAGGTGTCGTGCCTAAGAGAGACACTAGATGGAAGTGTTTAACCATTACGGGCAATCGAGAAGTCAGGAATAGATCAGAAGGCAAATGGAGGGGGAGTGAGAATACTGTGTCTCAATGGCTGAAAGCAGTGGTAGTAGAGAGAACGGTGTCACTAATAGGGAATTTTATTTGAGAGAATTATTATTAGGAGGGTAAATTTGGCATGAGATGTATTTTATTATTTGAATATGATAAACAATCAGTTGCAACATTAATTAGATCTTCAATCACACTGCAATGTCTAGGTCAGACATTTCCTTTCACATCCTTAGAGCACAAACCTTTCTCACGGTTAATTGGGAAATACAGCATGCTGCTCTTTCAGGATGAGTTGAAGTTTAAGCTTCTGCAAAGACTGGGAAGGAAAAAGTACTCCACCCCAAATAGTTATGTGTGCGAGCGCATGTGTGTGTTCATATTATATCACCGAGGGTATAATTGCTCCCCCGAGTTTCTCAAACTGAGTGTGAATGTTTTTCTGTCTCTTTATGTGCCCTGCGATATATTGGCTGGCGACCAATCCAAGCTCCATTTAGCTAGGATAGCTTCGGCTCCAGCTCACCCTGACTGAGATAGATAGATAGACAGACAGAGAGACACATACAGATATATCTATGACATGAGTTGGCTCCAACACCATGGTACTCTTGGCATTTAAAAAACTCAGGGTTCATGAACTCCTGGTGCTATGGGCTCCTCCTGCAACAAGTACCTATCACTGATGCGGAGTGGGCTAGTGCATCTAAGATACACAAATATAACATTTTCTCGTGGAATGTCATGGATTGTCTTTTTGGTGTCAAGTTGGTCAGTGACACCACATTCAGATTTTCTAGTGTGTTGCACAAAATGTGAAAGTGGCTACTACAACTATATTGCACAATGAGGTGCTCTTGTAGGCCGCTCTGCTCCACTTCTTTTGTCAGTTTACGATTGGAATCATGTAATGTCTCATTGGATGATGCAAACTGCATCCGAAACAGCACTTCGCAATTCATTTTATTGTATCGTAGGGGTTGAACCAATTCGTGGATTCTTTAATTTTGCTACTCCGTATCGGCGTTCAAATCTTGAAGTTAACTTATCTCTTGTCAAGTTTATTGGCATCTCGTTTGTTTGATCAGCCAATTTAAAGACGACTTTCGACTATGACACTTGGTGAATCAACAAAATGTCGGACCAACAACATCTGAAATATGTTTGAAGACAACACAGTCTTCATACATTGCGCTTGTGCTGGCCCGAGAGTTTATCTGTTTGCAGAAGGGCATAGAGTAGAGGTGTCAAACTCATTTTTGTCACGGGCCACATTGTGGATACAGTTTCCCTCTGAGGGCCATTATGACTGTCAAACCAAATCATATCAATGTGTAATCACCTCCTCATATTATCGCATATACAGTACATGACAAACTGAGGGATAACTACTTTTTGAAATCCAAAGTCAAAAGTCACATTTTATATAATTATTGTTGAAGTTACTGTAATAATGTGACAAGAAAATGCTTGCAATATATAAATGTTAGGATTTATTAGATATGTCAATTTGAAGTTTTGGTACAGATTTTAGCAAGCATCATGAATGTTGCCATACTTTGATTTGATTTCGCAGGTCACGTAATTTATGTGGTGGACCAGAACTGTGCCCCAGGCAATGAGTTTGACACCTGTGACATGGAGGTTAACTTCGTTAGCCTTAACTGTAGTATTCTGATCACTCCTAGTCTTAAAATGTTCATACCAGCAGTAGTTTGGGTCTGGCGGCAAGGAACAAGGGCAGCGAAACAAATTGCTTGGTCTTTATGATCCAAAGGTTATGCCTTATCGGAATCATCGCCATTGGCCAAAAATGTAAAACACACAAGGAATATGTCTCCACTAGTATGAGCTTCACTCACATTGCAGTAACATGGAGCATACTATAATAAACAAAGTCATGACATGAAAATATAGAAAGACATTCCAGACTATAAGGATACCATTGTGCAGTAGTACAACCCAATGACAGCGGTGCCACAATTCAGAGAGTCATTTAGCAAAGATAAATTGATCAGTGGTGCAGTACTTACAATACTATGACGGTTGTGTAGTTGATGCCGATAATCCTTGCATCATTATTAATTGACTAGTAAACATAAGTGTAGTCCAACACTGTGTGTGTGTGTGTGTGTGTGTGTGTGTGTGTGTGTGTGTGTGTGTGTGTGTGTGTATGTAGAGTCCTGGGGTGCCTTAAAGTGTCTTGTGCTATGGAATATTGATCAACACCAGTTGTTCAAGTATGGAGAGAGCTGGAGCTACGATGAACAATGCGGTAATACTGTCCCCCACAGTGGTGTGCATAAATGCAAAGAACCACTATAGATTTGAGTCACTGTTAAGAGAGTTAATGTTGAGAGGGAAGAAGCTGTTTGAATGTTTGCTGGTTTTGGTTCGCATGGTTTGATAGCGCCTACCTAAAAGGAGTAGGTCGTGGGCAGTGTGTGGGGTGGGGGTCCCGTATAATTTATTCTGCCCTTTTCTTGGTTCGTGCAGTGTGCAAGTCTTCAAGAGTGGGTAGGGCGGTACCAATGATTTTTTTTTTTTCACATTCCTAACTGCAGTCGGATTTTGCCCATTTTTGTTGCGGCACCACACCAGACTGTGATAGAGGAACACGGGACTGATTCCATGACTGGTGTGTTGAATTGTCTCAGCAGCTCCTGTGGCAACCTCAAGCTTCCTCAGCAGCCGCAGTGAGTACATCCTCAGCTACACCTTTTTGAGGATGGAGTTGATGTTGGCCTGCCTCTTCTGGTCCCGAGAGACTGTGAACCCATGAACTTGAAGGTCACAGAGCAGTTGGATAATGTGAGGGACAGCCATGGCGAAGTATTTTTCTGAAGTCCACGATCATCTCTACAGTGTTGAGTGTGTTAAGCGCCAGCTGCTCCACTTCCAGTCGGTACGGAGACTCGTCAGCGTCTTGGATGAGGCCGATGACTGTGGTGCCATCTGCGAACTTTGAGTTTCATGGCTTGGTGCGTTGAGGTGTAGTTGTTCGTGTAGAGGGAGAAGAGCAGTGGAGAGAGGACGCATCTTTGGGGGTGCCCAAATACTGATGGTGCGTGTTGATAATGTTGTCCTTCCCAGCTATTAGCTCCTGTCTCTGTCCTCATGATGGCCAAATGAAGTGCTGTGACGCACCAAGTGTGATTCACACGGGCACATACTTGTCACGTGTCAAACTGTGTGTGAATTTGGACGCATGTACACTGTGTTGGTACAGGATTACAGAGGATTTAGATTTGTTCCACATTGTTGGTCAAAGCTTCTTATCTGCATTCAACCGATTTTCAAACTTTTTTTTATATTTTCTATTGGTTTTAGAGACCCTATCCCACTGAGTGGCCGAGTTTGTGAAGGGAGCGAATGTTGATTTTTTTTTTTTTCGTCGGTTTTCGCTCAAGGTTGTAAACCAGGTGTATCAAACATATGGCCCGCGGGCCGGACCCGACCCCCGAGGAGGATTGATCAGGCCCGCAGGACAATTTAAATGTGAAAAAAAAGCATAAAAGACACGGAATTAATAATTTAATAGAATGCAATTCATGGATTATCCGCTAGGGGAAGAGTGTTTTCTCTTTAGTTTGTAATGTGCAGGCAGGCATTACATTTAGATTTTATTTGCACATGTGTAAATGGTTAAAAAATTTCTTTCTTTAGAAATCTCGTTTCATCTTAAAATGCATATTTATACTGTATTTTTCAATAGCAATTACTTATATTACTTGTACCTTTTATTAATACACTCATCCACAGGTATCAAACTCCGGTCCTTCAGAGTTTTAGATGTTTCCCTCGTCCAACACACCTGATTAAAATGATCAGGATTGTGGTCAGTTCCCTGTAGAAGTGGCTGATAAGATGATCATTCCTTGAGGACCGGGGTTTGACACCTGTGCTCTCATCTCTTTTTTTTCCTGAAATATGTGATGCAGCCCAGACACGCTCATAGTCTGTCTCCAGCGGCCTCTCCATTCTGTAAGTTGAATTTGAGACCCCCGCTCTTGGCGCAACAGGTCACAGATGCCGCTTTAGAGTGCATGGAAGTGTTGCGTTCAAGCACTTGGATCTCTGGATGCATCCTGTCTTAAAGAAACACTCAGTTTGTGACGGTTGGCTGCAATTGGAAGTAACCAACATATCTGCTATGTCCCCCAGTTTGCGTGACGATTGGTGTCTGAATTAAATTGGAAGGTCTTTGCTTGTGAGCAGAGTGATTAAGTCTTGGTTCATCCACACCAGTGGTTGTACTTGAGCTTCCATTCATGAGGGCAACAAAATGCTCCCCAAAATCCAATGGCTCCTCCATGCTCTTTTTTTGCTTATGATCTTGGTCCAATGCCTGGCTTGAGAACTGTCTTCTCAACTTGAGAACAACAAACTTGCCGTTGTGAAACTCCTTGCCCATTTCTGGGGGTCATTGCTTTCGGGGTCAACTGTCTCTGGAGTGAACTGGGTTATATCATGTGCATTTGAAATTGTGCTTCATGAAACAAGTTTAAGTCTCATCTCACAGCTTGTTTTTCATATCACTGCAAAGCATATAAAGTGAAACAAATGTGACAGATTAATTAACTCATACACCAAAAACCCAAAATCATTGTAATAGGATTAAAAACACAAATAGAAAGCATATTTGAAAAATGAACCACAGTTATTGGAGGGTCGTTTCATGACTAATAAAGGTACCAAGGACGAAGCGAAGGCTGAGAGGATTCGACACTTTTCCATTGCCAGTCCCTCTCTTTGGAATGACCTCCTACTCAATCAGTGGTTCTTAACCTGGGTTTGATCAAACCCTAGGGGTTTGGTGAATCAGTCTCAGGGGGTCGACGTAGCCTCTACCATGGAGTTTAAGACATACCCGACTCAACATGTCAATGAGTTATGACGCCCGCTTGGCCAACACTGGCTGCAGATAATCACATTGCTTGTCTAATCAGTGCTGCGGGAAATTTAGTTTGCTCAGTAGTCAACGTGTTACTGTCGTGATAGTATGTATTCCATCCATCCATTTTCCGAACCGCTTGATCCTCACTAGGGTCGCGGGGGGTGCTGGAGCCTATCCCAGCCGTCTTCGGGCAGTAGTGAATCAGTTGCCAGCCAATCTCCACACCCACACTCACACCTAGGGACAATTTAGAGTGACCAATCAGCCTGCCATGCATGTTTTTGGAATGTGGGAGGAAACTACCCGGAGAAAACCCACGCAGGCCCGGGGAGAACATGCAAACTCCACACAGGGAGGCCGGAGCTGGAATCGAACCCGGTACCTCAGCACTGTGAAGCCGCCGTGCTAACCACTGGACTACCGGGCCGCATAGTATGTATTAAAATGAAAAACATATACTTATGTCTTGAAGTGTTTTTTTTTTCTTCTGTTTTTAATAAATGCATTTTTCTTGTCTTGAATTTGTAAATTTTGTTTTTCACAATTGAAGGCCTCATGTGCAAATGAACTGGTTGGGTTCGTTACCTCTAATAAGGTTAAAAACCACTGCACTAAACTTTAGTCAAGCACCCTTTAAAACTCATCTTAAAACTGATTTTTGTTCTCTGGCTTTTGACTCAACATGAAACTTGATTTAAGGTATACTGTATTTTGCCCATGGTGGACGACTGGTTTACACGTCCACTTCACAGTGCAGAGGTGCAGGGTTCCTGTGTGGAGTGTGCATGTTCTCCTTGTGCCTTGATGGGTTTTCTCACACATTCCAAAAACATGAATGGCAAGCTAATGGAACACTCTAAATTGTCCATAGGTGTGAGTGTGAGCATGGGTGGTTGTTCGTCTCTGTGTGCCATTTGATTGGCTGGCAACCGTTTCAGGGTGATCCCCGCCTACTGCCTGAAGACAGCTGGGAAAGGCTCCAGTACGCCCGCGACCGTCGTCAGGATGGAGTGGTTCAGATAAAGGATAGAAGGATGTATGTTTTTGCTAATTGTGCATTTGTTTGTTTGTTTGCTTGTTTTGGGAGGCAGGTGGTGAGCACATTCACCTCACAGAAATGCAGGGCTAGCTCGTGTTACAAGTAGTGTAAAATTAACACCGCATTTCAGAAAAGAACATCATACTAACAGTAAAATATGGTGGTTGTAGTGTGATGATCTGGGGCTATTTTGCAACTTCAGGACGTGGAAGACTTGCTGTGATAAATGGAACAATGCATTCTACTGTCTACCAAAAAATCCTGAAGTGAATTTCAGGCCATCTGTTCATGACCTCAAATTGATGTGAACTTGGGTTCTGCAGCAGGACAATGATCCATAACCCACCACCAGGTCCACCTCAGAATGGCTGAAGAAAAACAAAAGAAGACTTTGGAGTGGCCTTGTCAAAGTCCTGTTATGAATCCTATTGAGAGGCTATGGCATGACCATAACAAGTTGGTTCATGCTCGAAAACTCTCCAATGTGGCTGAATTACAACAGTTCGGCAAAGATGAGAGGGCTGAAATTCCCCCACGGCGCTGTGAAAGACTCATTGAAAGTTATCGCAAACGCTTGATTGCACTCATTGCTGCAATGGGTGGCCCAACCAGTTATTAGGTTTAGAGGCCAAACACTTTTTCACACAGGGCCATGCAGGTTTGGGTTTTCTTTTCTCCTTTAATAATAAAGACCTCTATTTAAAAACTGCAGTTTGTGTTTAATTGTGTTATCTTTGAATAATATTTATATATTTGTTTGATGATCTGAAACATTTAAGTGTGACAAACATGCAAAAAAATAAATGAGGAAGGGGGCAAACATTTTTTGCACACTCTTGTAATCTACAGTATTCATCGATTCATTTTCCCCACCGCTTATCCTGTTTAGAGTTGCATGGGAGCTGGAGCTGATCCCAGCTGAATTGAACTGGTCACCAGCCAGTCGCAGGGCACATATAAAGATGGACCATCACGTTCACACCATTTTGGAATTCAGGAACCATGCTGCCTGTGCTAAAGTCAGGAAAATCTACACATACACCCGCCCCCCAATGTTGTAATGTTGTGTGTATGTGTGTGTGTATATATATATACAGTCAAACCTCGGTTTTCGGACGTCTCGGTTCTCGTACAATTGGGTTTTCGAACTAAAATTTCGAGTTTTTCATGCCTCGGATGATGAAAAATTTCGGTTCTCGAACTAACTGAGCGCACTTGAATGCGTCACTTCACTCCTCTCAGCTTCGCTACCTCGTGTAGCGACGCTACCTCGTGTAGCGACGCTACCTCGTGTAGTGACGCAACACGAGGAAGCGAAGCCGAGAGGAGGTAGCGAAGCCGAGAGGAGTGAAGTGAGGCTCCCTCGTGCAGCGGCGCTCCCTCGGGAAGCGTCGCTACACAGGAAGCGACCATTGTGAGCAGACGTTTTTGTATTGTTCAATAGCTTTTTTTTTTGAAAAGCAGACGTGTTTGGTGAAACGCTTTTGAGGAGTGAAATCCCCCTCTTTTCAGAATGGTTTGCCCTAGCAGCACGGGGGAAGTGCGTGCGTTTGTTTACCCCTGCATTGCCGCTGCAGCGGCACATAAGGAACACTCTGGTGTCCGGTGTCTCATTATTATGCAATAATCATCAGCTTCCTCGTGTAGCGTCTATTGTGAGCAGACGAGTTTTTATTGTTCAATTAAGATTTTTTTTTTAAAAAGCCGACGTGTTTGGTCAGAACTACGTGATATTGGACTGTTGTTTTTGCATCGTGTATCATCCCCTAATCATGGCACCAAAGAAAGCAAGTGGAAGTGGTAAACCTGGTGAAGAAAAGAGGAAAATAGTGCGCAAAACTATAGAATTTAAGAAAGATTTAATCGCGAAATATGAGTCAGGTGTGCGTGTGTCTGTGTTGGCGAAGGAGTTCAGGATGCCGCAATGCCCCACCTACTGCTTGCTGACAGCTGAAATCGGCGCACGCCCCACGACAGATAGAGAGAGAGATGTTCCTTCAATTTTTATGTTACTGTGTTAATGTTAAAATTGGTGAAAATAAAGTATATTACAGTTTGTTTGTACAGTATTTTACATATTAGCTGCTCTCCTATTTCATTTGTACAGTTTATGGTGTGAAATTGTAAAAAAAAAAGTCGTTTAAAAAAAGTTGTTTTCTTGACTTGGAACGGATTAAAAGATTTTGCATTGATTCCAATGGGAAACATGGTTTCGGTTTCCGAACAATTTGGCTTACGGACAGTCTTCTGGAACGGATTAAGTACGAAAACCGAGGTTTGACTATATATATTTAAAAAAAATTTTTTTTGTTTACGGCCAGCAGTTTTCAATACAGCGGCACATAATCAACACTGGTGTCCTGTAGCGTCCTTTATGAGCAGACGAGTTTGTAATGTTCAATAAAAAAAAGCAGACATGTTTGGTGAGACACTTCTTTTAGGGAGAGTGAAACCCTCCTCTTTTCAGAATGGTTTGCCCCAGCAGCACGGGCGAAGTGCGTGCGTGCGTTTGTTTACAGCGGCACATAATGTACAGTTTATGGTGTGAAATTATAAAAAAAGTGGTTTAAAAAAGTGGTTTTCTTGACTTGGAACGGATTAAACATTTTTACATTGATTCCAATGGGAAACATGGTTACGGTTTTCGAACAATTCGGTTTTCGAACAGTCTTCTGGAACGGATTAAGTACGAAAACCAAGGTTTGACTGTATATATATAAATATAAATATATATATGGGCGGCCCGGTAGTTCAGTGGTTAGCACGTCGGCTTCATAGTGCAGAGGTGCCAGGTTCGATTCCAGCTCCGGCCTCCCTGTGTGGAGTTTGCATGTTCTCCCCGGGCCTGCGACCCTTGTGAGGATCAAGCGGTTCGTGGAAAATGGGTGTCCCCTGCCTATGCCCGAAGACAGCTGGGATAGGCTCCGGCACCCCCGCGACCCTATAGGATCAAGCGGTAAAATATGGATGGATATATATATATATATATATATATATATATATATCTATTTCCAGTCCGCTTATCTTCACTAGAGTCATAGGCGTGCTAGAGACTCCTATTCACACCGAGGGACAATTTAGAGTGTTCCATTCACATGCCACACATGTGTTTGGAATGTGGAATTATTCACAATTTTGAGAATTCCTTTTATATAACTATGTGATTTAGCTGGGGTGGACTGTCATTTGCTGGCGGGCTGGTTTATTGGCTTAGACAGGCCTGCATTCACACCTGCATGTGTACCTGTGTGTGCATGTGCAGGTGCACGCGCATACCTGATCATGTTCGCAACCCTCCCTGTAACTGAGAAGTCATCGTTTGAGATAACATCCACCTTCAGGGTTTCCTGGAATAAAATACACATGTCCAGAATTTTATTCAACACACTCATAATGCAAGCAGGATCGAGTCTAAGTAAAAAGCAACATTTTGCTGAGCTGATTTTACTGGATAATTCCAATGTATTTGTCATTGCGTAATTTATAGTGTATGCTCATGCCTTTGCTAGATAACAGCCAAACGACACCGTTTTGCATCCTTCGATTGATGGCCGAGTCATTCAAATATGTATCGAATAAGCAGAATGACACAAAAAAAATGTCATTGTTCACAAATCTAAATGCTGTTTTTTAGTTTGGTTTGTTCCTACTTGTAAAATGAATGTGTTGAGCAACGCTCTGGTTATTTGTGCATTTTATTTCATGAAACTATGACTGTGGATAGTATGTTCAACATCTACTTCCCAGCAATGCTGTTGATCATTGATTTATCTAGCATTGCCATTGACTAATAGAATCTCATGTTGTATTCTGAGGACAGATTCTTCTAAAATGTGTATTTTGATATGACTCCTGACCATTCCTTGCCACCATGTTGCCCTGCCACTGATGTTTATTAGTTCAGTTTGCTGTCTATATTGTAAATTGATGAATAATCTGCTCCCTCTAAATTTTGGTAGGGGTCTCTTAAGGTAAAATGGAGGAAAATAATCATGAAATAGCACTGCATCGGCCCTAAAAGATGCTCAAGGGCCATCTGTCCTGCATGCCAGATGCCAGTCAAACTGATGGAGATATTGCTACTTTTTGCGGGACTGAAAATTGCAACTCAACCAGACACCTTCTGCTAATTATTCTATTATGCACAGCCATGGGTGATAACTCGGAAGAATTGATTGAAGCAGCTGGACTGCTGTTGACTTCCACCTGGTGGGGGATTGTCATGTAGCGGCTACCTGCTGTTTCCTTATCTAATTAGCTCAGTTGCATTTTCAGGAATCTTGGAACAAAAATGAAATATATGCCATCACGCTGCATGACGAGTGAAAAGGTTGCCCTGTTCATTCAGCCATTCCCTAATCTGTGTGCTGTACCTTCACATATCTCAAAGAGGTAAAAGCACAATATGACATTTAGTTCACACCCCAAAAAAACCCACAGCAAAAGCATTTTCACCTGCTTTGATTTTATGACATTGGTCTTTCTTCTAACAAGTGCCAAAAACAAACATCATGTCATGTCACGTCACTTACCCTCTTTCGGTTCACCAGGCAGGTCACGAGAGCCCCCCAGGAGTAGGCTGTCTGCAGAAGGCAGCAGGCGAAGATTAGAATGGAGTTGTGATGAAAAATAATGGTTGTAAAATGTGCCATACATGCCAAGCAGGGTTAAACTCAGTAATTAGATCTGACTATATAAAAAAAAAAAACTGCAGTGAACCAACTGAAATTATTGTGTGCTTGATTTGAAACTGCTCTTCTTCTCAATTCAAGTGCACTAGTGTCCATTCATACCAATTGTTTCCCCACCTTATCATTATTCTGGTGCAGTTCTGTTGTCACGTCACAAAAAAGAATAGGACAAGAGAAATGGAACAATGACAGGTAAATATTGAACTGATTTGACGTGTTATTCTAAGGTTTACTGGAATTCCTTTTTGTCTTATCTGAAAAGAAGTGAAAAGACTTGGGTGATGAAATACAATGTTAAAACAGCTCACAAGTCAACTTCACATTGCAGTCGGGCAAATATGTCGCCTCGACTGAGTGACATTCTCACATCGTCTGGATACGCGCAATAGTCACCCGAATGCAGACACCGTATTGGGGACTCTAATTTATTGAGATGGAAATCAGCATCTATCCGATGGATGAAACTGTTCTGGACTTTTGACACCTGCGCTTCTGTGACCTTCCGAATGGATTTTTGTCCTTTGTGTGTGTGTGTGTGTGTGTGTGTGTGTGTGTGTGTGTGTGTGTGTGTGTGTGTGTTGTGTGTGCGTGTGTTGGGGTTCATGAGCTTTAAGAGGGTAATCTATATTTTTATTGCAATTACATTTCATTTTAATTGCGCAAAAACAAAATACATCATAATTTTCTTATCTCGATGAAGAGATCACAGTTGAAATACACTTGACTGTATCCATCCATCCATTCATTTTCCACTTATCCTCACAATGGTCACGGGGAGTGCTGGAGCCTGTCCCAGCCGTCTTCAGGCAGTAGGCGGGGGACACCCTGAACCAGTTTCCAGCCAATCGCAGGGCACACACAGGCAAACAATCATCCGCGCTCACGCTCACACCTTGGTACACTTTTGAGTGTTCAATCAGCCAGCCACATGTATGTTTTTGGAATGTGGGAGGAAACCAGAGTACCCGGAAAAAACCCACGCAGGCCTGGGGAGAACATGCAAACCCCACACAGTGAGGCCGGAGCTAGAATTGAACCCGGTACCTCTGCACTGTGAGGTTGACGTGCTAACCACTGGATCACCGGGCAGCTGACTATTTATTTATTTATTATTTATTTATTACATCGTATAATCCTCTCCCTTCATCTGTTACCTTACCGTGTTGAAAGGGTTTGTGTGTCTCAGTGATCCTATTGGAGCTAAGTGTCAAGGATATGGATGTGAGGCGGCCTTTGTAGCATGGATTGGAGACAAACTGAGAGATAAAATTGAAAGTTTATCAAGTTAAAGTTAGAGTGAATTGTCCAGGTGTAGTTTGGAAGGCAATACAATGGTTGTCTAGTAGCAAGCATAAGTAAGTGCACAGCACAGGGTTGGCAGGCAGGGTACAAGAAAATCTGAGAATGTAAAAACAAGTTGAGCTGAAAAGTCTGGAAATACTTAAGAATGCTCAAAAAGGTGGCTGGATGCACAAACTCTAGTTAGAGAGTGTGGCTCTGGGGACAAGGTAGTGTTTGGGATCATCTTCGGTATGCTGCTGATGGTGATTGCTTGCACCTGGTGAAACACCTGGTCCCAGACCCCATCAATCTTCGGTCAAAGTTTGTAAATCCAAGAAATCTTTTAGTTCTTTGCAGGAGGAAGGTCTGGCCCAATTTGTCACAGCAGTTACCTTGGCAGGATCCATCTGGAGTTTCCCCTCAGCTATGACACATCCCAGGAAGGTGTTCCTTACATGGTGCTCATGTTCTGCCAGGGAACTGGAGAATATGAGACTTTCATCCAAATTACAAGAAAACAAACACACTGATCATATCCCGTTAGACATCATTGATCAGGTTCTGAAAAACAGCCAGAGCCTTTGTAAGCCCAAATGGCATGACGACGGTGAGTGTTGAAAGCTGTTTTACAATTGCCGCCCTCCATAATGCAGACCAGACGGTTTGCGTCGCATATGTCCAGTTTGGTAAAAACCATGAAGGGGTCTGAATGGAGAATCATTAAGAGGGAGAGGGACCTATTTTCGATCATAATACTGTTCATGTCACAGTTGATCCGTTGGGGACCAACAGGTGGCACTGTCGGGCTTCTCCTACAGCGGCACACCTGTTGGTCATTATGTCATTAGTAGGATTTCTGTAAAAGGACTCCCGGCCCGACCACACAGTGTTGGGTCATTGTTTCTGTCACTGTTTCTGTTAGTGTTTCTGCCATGGATTTTTTTTTTGTATTGCTTTCACCTTGTCTTTGTGCTAGCCATGGGTTTTTGTTGCTACTCTGGGGTCTTGTTGTTTTCAGGTCTGTGTTCTGGATTTTGTTTTCCATCTTTTAGCAATACATTTTGTCAAGCTCACCGTGCTCCTTCCTCCTGCCTCCTTTTTGGAGTCCTACACCACCGCGCTCGCGACAGTTTACACATAAAAAAAATGAACACTTGATCGAAGGGTCTTGTCCTTTGTGTTCACGAAGTAGAACCCGGCTCCCACCGGTGAGGAGGAGGATGAACTCAGGGATGTACTCCTCCCATTCCCACTGCAAAATATGAAACAGCTGACCATTGGGAAAGCGTGCACCTGGCTTGATACCTATGGCACAATCATACGGTTCGTTTGGTGTCAAGGTGGCACAGTGGTAGCTAAAAACTGGAGTGAGGTCATGATAACAGGCAGGAGTAAGGGATAGATCCAGCTCTTGAGGCACAAGCAGGGTTCACATCAGACTGTGTGAAATCGCTCCAAGCCGTGGTCTTGTTGAAATTAGACTTACCAAGTATTCCCTTTTGAACTCGTTCACTTTGCTTTGGTAGCATCGCCAGCAGTCTTTCAGGATTGGATAATAACCTGTCTTTTTTTTCCCATCTGTATTCAGCTTTGCAGCATTCTTGTTTTGCTGGACGAGTTCATTCATTAAGCCATTGCCCGGGTCTTATTTTGAGCCGCATATATTTTAATGGAGCCATAGAATAACATGTGAAAGCACTATATAAATCAGCATGTATTGTATTGTATTGTGGCATGATGAGTGGAACCAAGAGCCGAGTTCCTCTGTGTTAGAAGATGAACATAAAGCTTATCAAAGACATCAGAGAACTGACTTACAAACTTACAGTGAGAGTGTTAAAAATCCAACGACTGCACTCATTAACAGCAGGTTGAACTGCAACACAAGAAAACACTATTATCAAATAGCACAGTCATCCATCTATCCATTATTTGAACCGCTTCGTGCTCACGAGGGTCACAGGTGTGCTGGAGCCTATCCTGGCTGTCTTTGGGCACTAGGCAGGATACACCCTGAACTGGTTGTCAGCTAATTGTAGGGCACAAATAGACAACCAACCATCCGTGGTCACACTGGCACCGATGGACAATTTAGAGCAGGGGTGGTCAACCAGTCAGAGACTAATGGGGTGTTCACACAGCAATATTTGCTACTGCCCCCAGTAGAGCGTTCACACGTGCAAAGTTAGGTGTAGCCCCTGAAAACGGCTTAAACAGGAGCAAATTTAACCCTGCTTAAGGAGGTGGTTTAAAAATGTGCTGTTTGTGTAGTCCTCTGTTGTGTGTTCACCCCCCCCCCCCCCCCCCCCCCCATATAATTTATTTTGTGATGTTCCTCTCTTGATTTTCTCTTTGGCGCATGTTTGCTTTTCAGAGTGTCAATGAAGTCATAGTTGATTTACGTTTTTGGGGGCGGTCATTGAACGGGCTGCACCGGGGGTTAACACGCTTCTCTTTAGTCAGCGGCTTTGTACGTGTGAACGTTCCACACAATTTGCTCCGGTGTAAGATATATCGCAACAAAATACATCGGTGCAGCACCGGAGCATATGTGTGCCGTGTGAACACCCCTTAAGAGCCAATTTTTTTTACTGTGGGACTGCAAAGAACCACATCACACACACGCGCACGCACGCACACACACACACAAGTGGTTACTTACTACTTGGATCAGCTTGCTACGTGTTTGACCGAAGATCGACTTTTGAAGCGACGAACCTCCTGCGACCGACCCGATCGCGCACGTGCAAGCATATACACAGGCGCGCAGCCAACCACACACGTGCGCATACACAAGAGGCACGCACGCACGCCGAAATGAGCGACAGCCGGAACATCACCTAACATGAAGGGAATCGAAACACACAGACACACAAAGTTTTTTTCGCCCCTATTTCCTCATCCCAACGTTTGCGCTCGACCTGGGACCAGTCCGTTGGCTCCGCGTCGATTGCGATTGACGTATTGGACACCGCTGCCTTAAAATCGGAGGTAATTCGCTTACTAGCTTAGCGTTTACCGTTGTTTGCGCATGAGCGGTGATTCAGTTGTCATCTGATTGGTTGCCCTGTATGTCAATCAAGTAATGGGATTGATAATAGGCTGACGTAGTAAATTATGTGCATTTAATGCCGTTGTTTGAATGGTAGCGCCACTGCCGAGGCGTTTTCGGTGCTTGTCATTTGAAAGCCTGGGAGCCGGATTGAGCCGGCCAAAGAGCCGCATGCTCGCGAGCCGTGGGTTGGCCACCCCTGATTTAGAGTGCTCAATTAAACTACTGTGTACGATTTTGAAATATGAGAGGAAACCAGAGTAGCCGTAGAAAAATCCACGCAGACACAGGGGAACATGCAAACTTCACACAGCGAGGCCAGGGCCGGAATCAAACAACATAACTCAGTCCTGTGAGGTGAACTTACTAACCAGTGCTGCCCGTGCACAGTAAGCTGATCAGAAATCACATTGTCCAACACTTTCAAATTTCAGACCGATAGACTAAAAGCAAGGACTAGATCTTCAGTATGGCCTTGTTCGTGAAGTTGCCAGACACACACTGCACTAAATTAAGAATCAATAAGTTTTAAAAAGTCCTTTGCCAATGTTTTTTTCAGGACAGCGCACATGAATATTAAAATCCCCCCATAAGTAGTATGTGGTGATATATCGGCAAAAAGATTGGAAAATCCATTCAGAAACTCCTTGTTCTATTTAGGATTGTAAATAACAGTGCAGAAGACGACCAACTGCAAAGAGAATACTTTCAAACCACCTGATTGATGTGGCAAATATACACTGTCTACATTTCTTAAATAGTTTTTTTAAAAAGGCACTGTTCTCAACGTATGGTGCACAACGTGCCAGCATCATATATATATATATATATATATATATATATATATATATATATACACACAAACACACATGGCCAAATACCTCCAGCGGGTGAGGCAAGTCCTAAGAAGCCAACTCAATGGCAAGAACAAGAACCAGGCAATCAACAGCTATGCCCTGCCAGTGATCAGATAAACTGCAGGAATAATAAGGTGGCCAAAGGAAGAGATTCAGACCACGGATGTTAAGAACCCCAAAGCTCCTAACCATGCACGGAGGGTTCCATCCCAAATCCAGCATCCTGAGACTGTATGCAAGCCGTAAGGAAAGTGAGTGAGTGTGAGAGCCAATGTCCAGGATGAAACATCGAAGCTCCAGAATACATCAAGGAGAAGGCTCCAACGGATGACGTACTCAGAGAATGTCTCAGACAATGGGGATCATAAGATGAGGTGCTGGAAGAGGGACCATCATGGGAGGACAAGCCCCTTCAAGAGATGTACCATTGGACCTTAACGGAAGTGGCTGATCTCAACAAGTCCTATCAGTGGCTAGCGAGGGCTGGCCTGAAGGACAGCACAGAGGCACTCAACGTGGCTGCTCAGGAGCACTCCGGGCAGATCTCGGGAACAACATTGGACATCTCAGTCCAGAGAAGTGCAGTGCTGGGAACAGCAAGGATACTGTACAGAACCCTCAAGCTTCCGGGCCTCTGGTAGAGGACCCGAGCTGAATGTGGGACAGACACTACTTGAGGTGTGAGACGAGGAATATATATATATATATATATATACTTTATATGGCACTGAACCGCCCATGTATATATATATATATATATATATATATATATATATATATATATATATGATAGATAAGATAAGATAACCTTTATTTGTCCCACACTGGGGAAATTTGCAGTCTACAGCAGCAAAATGGGTGGGGGGGGGACACAAAGTGTTTCATTGCACAAAATAAATGTTTCAGAAAAGAACTGTACACAGTTCAATATAAGTCCAATATAAAATATAGCATTAGCAATATATTTGAAGAATAAATATCATAAATTAGCAATAGCATAGAAAGCACAGCATAACAAGATAGATTGATAGTAACAGTAGATTGATTAATCGGTCGATAGATATTCATAAAAATGCCATGCAAATGGCTGGCAACCAATCCATAGTTTACCCTGCCTTTTGACATACAGGAGGTCCTTCAACCCTAATGACGATCAGTGTTAAAGAAAATGGTGAATATATAAAATTCCCTGCTCAGACATACATTATACACACTCACAACGTGGGGGGAGGCAGTTGCCAGGCAACAGGAATGAGACCCATCTCTTCCTGCCTGCCCCCCATTTCTTTACTATATTTCTTCACTGAAGCTGCTATCGGAGGTGAAGAGAATGCAGACAGAGGGATCACATCAAAGTAATGCTTCTCTATGATGGTTATTATTGAGGCGAATGCTCATACAGTCTGGTCGATGCTGCTTACAAGTGAATTTTTATATGTCAGTGACTTTACTTACGTTATGTGCCATTCAAAATGGACCAAATGAACAACCACAGTAAAGTTTAGGGTCCTACTTTTAAAAAGGGTACTGCTTTTGTCTCGCACTATATGTCAAGCACTTTGTGACATGTTATTTGGGACATTTTGTTTGTTTGTACAAAAGCTATTTATTATTGTCGTTGCATGGTGGACGACTGGTGAGCATTTCCGCCTCACAGTGCAGAGGTTGGGGGTTCGGGGTTTGATTCTGGGCTTCGGCTTTCCTGTGTGGAGTTTTTGTGGCTCCCAAAATATGCAAGGTAGATTAATTGAAGACTGCTCAATTGCTGGTATGCGAAGGGTTGTTTGTTTATGTGTGTCCTATGATTGGGTGGCAGGTAGTTCATGATGTATCCGGTCCACTGTTCGAAGTCAGCTGGGATAGGCTCCAGGACGCCCACGACCCTCGTGAGAATAAAGCGTTTCAGATAATGGATTTTCATGATAATTATTATTATTATTATTCGTATTAGTAGTAGTCGTAGTGGCGGTCGTAATATTATTATTATTCACATTTTCACGACTGTTCGTATTCAGCTCAGTTATAGCAATTTGAAGCTAAATGTTGTTTTCGGAAATGGCCAACGAGGGCACAAACTGAATGAAATCGACCTCCTTCTGGGCAATATCACACTGCAAGTGTGATGGGCTCAGTTTCACATTGAGCCCACATTGGTTATAATAACCTCACACGCAGGGTCTCAAAGCCTGTTTTCTCAACCAGTCTCTCGCCAGCACATTGCATGTAATAATGTGAAAGACCACCCAAGCGTTGGTATCAGAATAGGCAGGTTCATATTGGCCGCAGTGATGATCATGGCAATTTATTCTGGTTGTTGAGTAATACTTGTTATGGCATCACTGCGTTGTGTACAGTAGTTTGCATTTTTTTCACGTTACAAAGCAGTGGAACCTCAAACGATCACAATCAACCTTAAGCTTGTCGCATTTGGAATTCTATCAATTTGATCGGAAAGAATATGCATTCGGGTGGTGTTCAAACTTTGGTCATACAGAAGGGCCTGACAGTTACCAGCACATCACATTAAAACCAGAGAGCCCTTGGTGGGAGCCCAGATGACTATGTTCAAAATGTTGAGTGAAAAATGCCCTTTGCAGTATTATTGAAAACTGATTGTTTCTCATTGAATTATCCCCTATGGGCAGAAAATGGAGCACATGATTGTTATTTTATGTTAAGAGCCTTGTTACACCAGCTGCAGCTGTTGTGAACGTGCTTTAGAAATAAAGACATATTGCATTGAATTGTATCCACCTCAGTGTTCTGAGGCTGCATCAGCGCTCCAGCCTTTTGCCCGTTTGTACCCTCTGCACTTGTGTGGGTTTATTTGGTTACTTTGGCTTCCTCTAACATTCCTAAAACATGCCTGTTCAGTTCATTTATTGCTCTACTTGTAGACTGTCTTACGTTATAAATGTTAGTTGTTCTCCGCCTCTCATCCAAAGTCAGCTCAGACAGCCTCCAGCTCACTCGCGACTCTCGCGTGGATAAGATGTATCTGGAAATACATTGATGGATAGGAAGAAAATGCTTCTTACATCACAGAATGGAAGGTATTTAGAGGCTTCTCTTTATTTATGTCCAGCAAGTGTCTATTCACATTCGCTTCTTGGTAGCATTTAAAACTGTATTGAAAAGAACAATAGGAAGAATGTTTGAAATAGTTCATAAGCCAACACAGCATTTCTGAACAAATATTCAATACCACACGTTGAGCAAAATTCCCCACTAACAGGGAAGCCCTTTCACATGGCTGCTAGATTCACAAATGATGGTGAAGGTTCAAAATGGCACCAACAAGGGATTTATATATATTTTTTTTAATTAAAATCTGGTCCAGGTTAATCCCTCCTTTGTCTGAATTAATACAGACTCCATATTTCCTCATAACCCAAAGCTACATTAAAATGGAATATCAGTATGGTCTTAAAATAAATGAATGCATCCAAAAAATATTGCCATCAAAACCTCCCAGTGTCCTTGAGCGTTCTACAAGATGACATGCATTTGTTTTCCTTATGTCCTCCAAAGTGTTGCAACGCCGTCTGAGAGAGATTACAGTTATATCGAGTGCTGCCTGTCACTGTACAAATGTCTGTCATTAATTTCAAAGGCGGCAGGCAATTTTGGAGAGTCGATGAGTTCTGATAATGATGCCAGTGTTTTGTCTTGATTCCAAGCTGCAAGTGTGTGTGTGTGTCTCTCTCTCTCTCTCTCACCCGCCCACCCTCACCTACACATGTACTTTGTATATACTTACACACACACACACACACACACCCACATACACACAAAGCATGTAGACAAGGCCATCATCTCGCCATTATGTCCTGGGTCATCCGCAAGGCCTCCTCCCAGTGTGACATGCCTGGAACACCTCAATCGGGAGGCATCCTAACCAAATATCCGAGCCACCTCAAGTGGCTCCTCTCCATACAGAGGAGCAGCGACTAGACTCTTGAGTGACTCCCAGATGACCAAGCTTCTCACCCTATCTCTAAGGGAGAGCCCGGACACCCTGAGGAGGAAGCTCGTTTCGACTGCTTGGATCCAACATCTTGTTCTTGTGGATCTCCGGCTCCATCCATCTCTCACTCGTGAACAAGACCCCAAGATACTTGAACTCCTCCATTTGGGGCAGGATCTCATCCTCAAGCGGGAGAGGGCACTCCATCCTTTACCGACTGAGGACTCAGATTTGGAGCTGCTGATTTTCATCCCAACCGCTTCACATTCGGCTGCGGACTGCTCCAGTGAGAGTTGGAAATACCGACTCGAAAAAGCTAACAATACCCCATCGTCTGTTAAAAGCAAGGATGCAACACTGAGGCCACCAAACTAGACAAAGTGGACCTAGAAATGGTGTCCATCAAGGTTATGAACATAATCTGTGAAAAAGGGCAGAATTGGTGGAATCCAACCCTCACTGGAAACGAGTCCGACTTACTGCTGGCGATGCGCATCAGACTCTGACATTGGTCATACAGCAACCACTCATTAAATGTAAGAAACCTTTATGCTTATCTCATCCAATTTTAGGCCTATTTCTAAACTCTTTTTTTTTCCATGGCTCTAGAAATAACAACCAATGTCCTTTCTGAAGACTTTTGGCATTTTGGAAGTATTTCAGTCCAGTTACAAGGCGCCTCTAAAATGTACCATACTGCACAGTCCTTCTGTTATACATCACTACAGCTTGTGTGTATGTATGTGTGTGTTTATGCCATTGCACTGGGACAGCGAAGCCAATACAACCAATTAGGCCAGAGTGTATTTGCGTGTGGGCAGTGTGGGTGGGAACTTCTTACAATCCTCTTGATACCCAATTAGAGAACAACCCGCCATGACCCTCATGGCCCAACGTCAAGAGACACAAAATGTGGCTTAAAACAACAGTTGGAAGCTACTTGATATAGTACACCTCCTAATTAGTGTCTGTAAAAACTCACTTTACTGTATCTTTAGTCGATTGGTATTTAAAAAAAAAAGCAGAACAGAGGGTGTGAAGAATGTGGATGTAATGTCCACTTTAACAGTTATTTTCATATCCAATATTCATGTTGGCAAGACATAAAATATTACATATTTTTTTTTAGCATCACTTAAGTTATGTGTCAGAGCTCTACTTCTCACAGTTTTTGTCCTTTTCTTTCACCATTAACCAATTTAAGTAGTTACCAATCCGTGCAAACAAAAGGAATATGCAGATGACGAAACAGAACACAAAGTGCAGTTTCTGTTTAAACAGACTCTGCAAAGTGATATTATCCAGTCAATTTTTGTTTCTGCTTATCCGATTAAAATTGTGATGATTGTTTTATGTCAATTGAGGTACTTTTGTACCTCGTATGTAATGCATGATCCAATTGAGAATGAAACACATACAGATAAGCTAGTGGTTCGTTAAGTGTGATGGTTAATTAGTTATTGGTCAATTCCCCTCCATATGTGCCTGATGTGAATTCCCTCACTGACTGTGCTCCTGAAAACGAACAAAAGTCAGATCAAAGCAGTCCCACCCTGCAGCTCCCATGGCTGCAGTTGTCAGATCACAGACTGAGAGTGGGTCTCGGGAAAGGGGAATACGGTGGAAGATGAAACAGCATATGAAAACAGTCAAGCGGAGATCAACTCTGCTGATCCTGCTTTTTGATCCTGGTCTGGGAAGTTCTGTAATTGATAGGACTCCTGAACAATGCTTGCACACACCACTTGCTTAGCCGTGCATGCCTTACCCTCACACACTTCACTTCTGTTTTCGTACCAGCACATCACCGAGGCTTAAAATGCATCTTGTCTGCACGTTAGCTTATGTAATCCAATAAATGCCTTTTTTTCCCCTCGAGGTTGCATATTGTTAGAATGTCCTTTTCTGCATCATGAAGTCAACACACACACACACACACACACACACACACACACACACACACACACACACATTTCCAACAACAATATCATAAGTTGTGTAAGTAGCATATTGCCCTAGTCCGTTGCTTCCGCTGTCAGTGATTTATTGTGTTTCACAGCTAGCAATTATATGTTTCTGGACTTGTTAAATTATTTTATGGGGTGAAACGCTGCAAACAGTCAGGGCATGCCACCACAATTAATCAACTTTTATTAGAAAGAGCAAATGCTCACAGGCACAACAGCAGGCAATTTTTGCACCATTGTGTCTTAGTTATAGATAGTGCACAAAAAAGCCCACTTTTGTTTTTGGTGCATAAAGAATCGCATTGGTATGATGTGTCACCTGTGCAGAGCAAAGCCAATCATAAATCTTTTTAAATTGATTGTTCATATATTCAAATGTCAATTAAGATGTAGGGCGGCCCGGTAATCTCGGCTACAGTTTTCGATCCCAGCTTTATTTTGTTCTCCCGGGCTTGCGTGGGTTTTCTCCGGGTGCTCCGGTTTCCTCCCATTCCAAAAACGTGCATGGCTTGGCTCAAAAGTCCCTAGGTATGAGTGTGAGCGTGGTGGTTGTTCGTCTCTGTGTGCCCTGCGAGGCTGGCATTCAGGACTGCCCGAAGACTGCTGGGATGGCTCCAGCGATATGAGGATGAAGCCACTTAATTTTATTTTATTTTATTTTCAAAAGAAAAGCGAGATAAAGTTGATAAAGTTGTACTCAAAAGTTTACATCAACAAATCATGGGCAAAAGTAATATTCATTTGAGGCCTGTAATTGTTTCTTTGACCTGTTCTGAAGAAACAATTTCGGTAATCAACTCCATGGAAATCCTCTTAGAAAAGAATTCTGCTAAGAGGTCTCTCTTAGATTAATAAGTAAGTAACTTCAGGGCATAATGTAAGGGAAAAGCATTCCTGAATCTCAAGATGTCACCAATGTCCATGACAAACCAATGGTAAATATACATTTTTACATACATTCCTGTATTACAATGTTCACTCTTCGATTGTTTTTTTTTTAATGATAGCTGAACTGGGATTTCAATAGCCTTCATCAGCGCTCTTGGTAAGCTGAACCAGGTAAGTGTCTTCACATTACAGAGTTGTATGCTTCATTTCACTGAAGGGAAGTCTTGATTCCATGGTAGTGAACAACTACATGCACCCCAAATCAAACCTAACATTCTTAGGCAAAGTTCACGGAAAAGTTGTGCAGGTAAACGAACAATTTACTGACTTCCTCCTATCTGACAATGCTTTTGATAAGGTCTGCCACTATCGAATCATTTTAGAATCAATTATTCCAAATGACGTCCATCAAATATTGGAACAACACCCCGCCCTCTACACCCACCAAATTCTTCAGCAGAGCTACAAGCAAAATGTCAACTTCCGCATTGCAAATTCCGCATTTTTTATTTATTTTTTACATCGAAACTCGAGTCCACGTTCGATGACAATTACAGACTTTAACAATGTAGGATCACGAGTTATAGACGCTTACAAGAGAAAACATTACCCGTACAATCTTGCTTCCTGCTCATGTAGTGTGGTAGGAGGATGACTTAAAAAAGAAAGGTGAGCAAAAAGTTACAGTTATATGTCTATTTTTGGAAATCAGACTTGAAGAAACCCAACAACACTCTGCGGCGCATCGGTACCTAAAAGTTGGCTGTGTTTTGTTCAAAGAGGTTGGAGACAGTCTTATTTAGCTTAAAGCAAAGGAGCCAGCCAATGCTATTACTTTCCACTTAAGGTTAACCTCATGAAAGGGATACTTAACGTAAACAAGCTTCACGTTGCTTGGTGTAAAACTGTGATCATTCCTCAAAGTGTTATGTGAAGAGCTCTACTCATGTCAACTTCAAATGTGCGCTGCAAAAAAGAACGATCGGCCTCTATATTTTGAATTTTTACATGCCGCTTTAGCGGAAAAAAAAGACAGCCGCCCAAGCATTGCAGGCAATATTAATACAGAGGTCTATTTTTCACCTGTTAAGCGTTTTTCCAAACCAAACTAATCTAAGCCACCCATCTAAAAAAGTCTTCATCCATTTTACATGTTTATTGGAATGAGTAACAGATCCACATGCTGAGTGACACCTTGGACCAATTACTCGAAATGTATAGCAATTGATGTCAGTTTCATCGAATGATGCATGAACAGTGACTGAAAAGCCTGCCAGTGATCAAAACTACAGTGTGAAGCTTGGCATAAACAGAGACCCAAGTAATTGCGTGGCGATGCCATGCATGCCAACCGTCTACTGTCTGGTGGAATTTCAAATGAATACAAATGAGTAAACAACAGTAATGAGGGATCCATTTAACTTGAGTGGCAGACTGCTAACCAATATGCACATGTTAACTGTTATCGAGCTATGATAACCACTACATTATAGCTGAACTAATTACATTATGTGTTAACAGAAAGTATATGACACTTAACAGGTGACACATTAAGATGAGATATCAGCGAAAGTGTAGCTGCAGTAGCACACGTACACTTTTTTCCAAGATTATTTTAATAATAAAAAAAAAAAATCACAAGACATCGGAAAACAGGAACACCGGGAGCCAACTAGTTTGTGAATCTGTCTTCAAAAATGTAGTTTAAGTCTATAAACACACACACAAAAATAGGTGGCCATCTTAGTTGCTGCTGCTTTTTCTTCTCTGTCCGTGAGGTGAAGTTGTCCAGGCCAGAATTCTAATTCCTGAACTGCAGAGCTTGAAAGAAACTAACGAGCAAATTGAGTTGCTTCTCTTATGTGTTTTTTTATTCTGAGTGACTTCCTTCTTTGAAGATAAACAAACACACATTGATTAAGCTGTGGCAATGGTATCATTTGTGGGGTTTTGCCGTGCGACCTGAATAAAAATCATCCATCCATCCATCTTCCGATCCACTTTATCCTCACAGTGTGCAATTGATTGAATCATCGTCAAATGTTTTAATGTATTCCAATGAAGGTCAAAGTTGAAACATAGGCGTATCTCTTATTTTGGGTCCTTGTTATCATTTCAGAATCTAGAAGTCAAGTCAGCTTTATTGTGAAATATGCTCGATGTACTACATACAGCACAGGTGAATTTTCTTTGCTCTCAACCACAGCGCAAACATGCAGTGCATTGAAAACACACACAGCTAAAAATAAGGGCAGCGAAACTGAACTGCATAAAAAGACATGAATATATAAATATAAACAAATAAAACAAATAGCTATCAACAGACAACCAAGGGCACTTGTGATTATTAAGCTTAATCACAGACCTCATGTACTGTATGACTAAGATGCCGAACAAAACAGGTAAAAAAAGAAAGAAAATCACTTGTTTGAATACCAGAAGCAAAATTGTTCCCAAAGTCAAAATTCGAGCAGGGTAGCTGCAGCTTCAGCTCGTATACACTTAGAAGGTTGTGCTTTCAGGGTTCTTTTTGAATATAACGGCGATGACAACCTTATTTAGCTCTGGGCCAGTTGTCTTGATGTTAGCATTTCTCAGTCAGTTAAATCCTGTACAATGTGCCATTGCACATTTGACACGTTAGTGTTCCTTTTCGCTTCAGTTGCCTGTGCACCATGCAATGATAGCAACACTCCGGTTTATTTATTCAGCCCACAGTTTTGTGGTTATTGTGTGTGTAATTCTTTTATCACTGGATTAACAACACTACAACTACAGCTCACGATTACACCGTAAAAGAACACGATAGTATTACATTTTGCTTTGTTGCTAGTTGGCAAATGCTTTGCACCTCATGCAAACAGAAGACCACTGGACTGTGCACCATTCCAGCCCGATGACAATCTCGATATAATTTATACAACGTAAATTACAATGAAAGACTGATGCTGGAGTGATAATTGGGGGAAACTGTTTGAGTGCTCATAACAATATAGACGGGCATCTGATTCACGTCAGAAAACAAGCTACTCTTTCCAAATGGAGTGGTCCACCCATAAGGACCGGCAGCAACAAAACCCACTTCAGTGGAAGGGGTGACATTTTGTAAAACATGAAAAGAAACCGGTGGATTGGTTAGCACGTCTGCCTCACAGTGCAGAGGTCTGGGATTTAATTTCGGCTCCAGCCTTCCTGTGTGGACTTTTAATGTTCTCCTCATATCGACGTGGGTTTTCTCCAGATACTGCGGTTTCCTCCCACATCCCCAAAACATGCATGTTAGGTTGATGGCTCTACATTGTCCGTCAGTGTGATTGTGAGTGCGAATGGTTGTGTGTCTATGTGTGACCTGTGATTGGCTGGCGACAATTTCAGGGTGGACCCCACCTGCTGCCCGAAGACAGCTTGGATTTGAAAATGAATGTATGCATGGTACATACTGGCTTTGGGGCAAAACATGCTGCTTTCCAAGCAATGTATTTTTCAGGAACGTCCCTGCTTAGTTAAGCAAGACATTGCCAACCACATTCAGTAATAAAAGACTGCAAGTACTCAAATGGCCCTCTGGCAATTCAGACCTTTCCCCGATTGAAAATGTGTAATGCATTATGAAGCGCAAAATATAACAACAGAGATAACAGATTGTTGCGCAGCTAAAATTTTACATCAAGCAAGCACGGTAAAGAAATCCACTTCGAAAGTGTCAACTTATTGAAGTTTGTTAAATGGAAAGGAGATTAACATGCCCGGCCCATCTTTTTTATATAGTTTTTATAGCATCAAATTGAAAATCATAATATTCAATATCTTCTCTCTCCCCTATTTACACACACACACACACACACATATAATATATATATATACCGCTATATATATATATATATATATATATATATATTTGTGTATTTAATTGAACAATGTTGAAAATTATTTGCAAGTGATTAGATTGTATTTTTATGTATTTAATTGGAGTTGGGGTTTGTAATTTAATGCCAATATGTCACTCAATTTGGTTCCTACATGTGTAAATCTGACTTAACTGTCAGCGTTCAGCAGCCGTGACCTTTACTTCACACCATCAAAGTGAATATTTCTGTCACATCAAAACTGCTAATAAGGTTTAGGACTACTGTTGCTCTCACCGTCACATAATTGGAATCCTTGCATCGTAGATGTTCACTGTGTTTCAGTATCAAAATAAAGTATTTTCTTCAAATGTGTCCAGATGTTGGTCAAAATGACAATTAAGTGTGCCTTTGAGAACGCCAGACCCTTAAAGTCTATTGTGTATGTGTGTGTGTGTGTGTGTGTGTGTGTGTGTGTGTGTGTGTGTGTGTGTGTGTGTGTGTGTGTGTGTGTGTGTGTGTGTGCGTGCATGCATGTGTTTTTACATATCGTGCATGTGTTTGTTGAAGCACGTTTTTGGATTGATTCTCAGTCAGGATGCATTTGGTAGAGTGGAGCTGATATTTTCTTCCTCTTGTTTTATGTCCCTGTTCATTCACAAGGAACAGTCTAGCCGATCAGGTGATTTTCTTTTTTCCCCTGTGTGCGGCCAGAATACATGCATGCCTTCTCCCCTTGAATTGGTTTAACCTTTCAATCGGTGCTCTCTGCCCAACACCGCATGAAGAACATTGGAACGTAAGGGATATGCATCAAAACTTGAAGTAGGACTGCAGCTATCTAACATTTTAGAATTTGAGTAACCTACTGACGACTCTTTAGAATCATCAAGTATTTGGAAAAAATGTAATTTTGCTTGGTTAAATCATACACGAAAGAAAAATAATCACAAGTCCAGTCAATCATTTCTGTGTGCCCCCACTTGTCTAAACATGGGATTCTGATTTTGTGTCTGTGGAATAAGAATTCATAATTAAAATCTCTCTGTTTTTTATCCTTCTCAGTGGGCTGCCATTTCGTCGTGTCCTGCCACCTGCTGTTGACTGTAATTGACATCACAGTGTCCATGGGCTCAGCTTGCAAACCTCACAGATCACCTGTTCTCTGCGTTTGGCAACAAGCTGTGCTGGATGCTCCATGATTACCTGTGCCTCACTTCTCATTTGGTAGCCCGTGCCAAGCAGGAACATACCCCTAGGATTTGTAAACTAGTTATGGGAAAATGAAGCTTCATGACCCAGTTGTGTTTATTGAGCCCTCAAGCACACTGACTTGCAATTTCTTAAATCCCTCTCGTGAATGCAACAGTACAAAGGGAAGTAAAAAAACAAAACAAAAAAACAACGGTGTCATGAAGCATTTTGAAGCATCATTTTCCCATCACTAATGCAAACTTCGGTGCACAAATATAAGCGTATGTTCCGCTGCTCGTCTTAAAATCAATTGTCAGTGCAGTGCTCTTGGTCTCTTGCAGGGCTTGCATCATTTTGGCTTCAAAATATTTTTCTCCATTTGTTTTTGTGAGGAAATTTCCTGATGGAAGCTCATACATGGGATATAAAGCTGATAATATTGCTTTATAACCTTCATCCTTCACCATGCTCAATTGGCGCATGTATGTCTATCATGTTTAAAATGCTATTTATTAGCTCAGCTGCTTGCCCAGGGCTTTACAATTAAATGTACTTACTATGAAAATAATAATTATCATAATAATAATAAATAAATAATGAGTAGATAATTGTCATACATACAACCAGTGTTGGGGGTAACAATTACAAAAGTAAGGCTGCAGAGTATTACATTTAAGCAGTAAGAAAGTCATATAAGGAGTTACATATTTTTGAAAACATTGACTGAGTCCCGTGACTACAGGCAAGATATAATCACACATTTTAAACAAAAGCAATTTATTACATCTCTTTCTAGGATAGTCCTTTACTAAACGATCACCATCACCAGAACTTAGTGACTTCCTTTAATAGTAATGCAGAAATGTTGAATTGGGTGACCCATTCATGATGGAAGTCACCTGCCCAGCCTGTCTGTAACTAAATGATGCAATACAGGAGGCAAATGTTTTTGCATGTCGGAATTTAGACCAGGCAAATATTCATCCATCCATTTTCAACAATGCTTATCCTGACCTGAACAAGGTTTGATTGTTTTTCACGGGATGAATTAGCATGTGAACGCCCCTCGGATCGACTTGGACCAGTCCCTGATCTACTGGCCGATCACGATTGACCTAATGGACACCCCTGATTAAGAGTGTTCCATTAACCTGCCTGACATCATTTCCTGCCTGACATCATTTCTTTCAGTACTTGTTGAATATTGCAATAATATCGTCCATGCAACACCCATATCGCATGTTGCAATTTCGTGCAGGCCAACTTTAAACATATTAGTGTTATAACTTATAGCATCATTGAAAATCATTTCAGGATCTCGAGGCTTGCCCGAGTGTTCTCTTTTTAACACATCAAAATATGATCACCCTACGATATAGTTACGGGCATACCGGTGCCCATTGTGATAAACTAGCCTCACAGATGACATTGGTCATAATTAACAAAATCCTAGCCATTCGCAGAGCTAATGTTTTGTTAGTATGGCGCATACATTGACTTTTATTTGTGTTACGTAAATCTTAGCTTGTATCGGTCTGTTTGCTCCGTTCAGGGTGCCTCCGATGCAAATCGTGTGACAGAGAAGACATGCTGTTGTGATACTGCAAGGTTCATGCAGCAACACGTCCATGTGAACAGTGTTCACTTGGCTTTTGTTTAATCAAAAATGCTGCCACACTTAGACATCTTCTGGGCATTTTTCCTTCCTTGTTAAATTGTTAAAATACGCTTTTTTTTCACATTTTCAGGTTGCGGTGTGCCATGGGATTTTTTTCAATGAAAGAAATGTGCCTTGGCTCAAAAAAGATTGAAAAACACTGCAATTATGCACCACCCGGCAGTGTTCACTATATGGTAGCTAAGATACTTTTAATGAGCACTCAGACTACTACGGCTAAGAACCGACACTCTAATTTGGTGCCTTGAGAGCTCTGTTGCCGGCTTTTTGCAAACATATAGATCGATATGGATCCAGACAGCCTCATTTTCCAGTCCTCTAAAGCCCGGCCCCCTCTCCCCATTTTTCTTTATACTGTAGCTATCAATAACACAATCAGATAACCTGATGCAACAGGAGGGATTTTTTGCCTGTTTTGGTTTTAATAATTGACCGATGATGAAGACCTTGCGGTACCTAAATTGTGTGAAGGAGATTGGTTGTTGGAAGGTTGTTGTTTTGACAGGAAAGGAAGCTTTAGGAAGACTTTACAAGTCAGCCACAACTCCACCTGTTATAGGCAGGATGAGTTTTTCCAACAATTTAGTTTGGCCATTGCTTGAAATTGCTGGCTCTTCACTCAGCAAATCTCATAGTGTTGGGACAACACGGCTGAAATCTGTCCCACTGGTAAAGCACAATCCGGCAAAATTCAGAATGGCTTGCTTGAAGACACATTTTCAGCAAACGTCCGCCTGTGAAAGATGTACAGTAATTGCAGGTAAATGCCACCCCTAAAAAATATTAACTATTGCTTCTCGGTCAAGATGTGTCTCTGCAACATGGTTCCTTGGCACTAAGACAGAGTTTTGGGTGCCATCGTTTGACAGGCTTGGACACTACAGAGAGCATTAAAACAGCAAATGAGTGAAATATATGTATATACATATATATATATATATATATATATATATATATATATATATATATATATATTTATACTATATATATATACTTTGACAATAAAGTTGTATTCAATTCAATTCAATATATATATATATATATATATATATATATATATATATATGGCGGCCCGGTAGTCCAGTGGTTAGCACGTCGGCTTCACAGTGCTGAGGTACCGGGTTCAAATCCAGCTCCGGCCTCCCTGTGTGGAGTTTGCATGTTCTCCCCGGGCCTGCGTGGGTTTTCTCCGGGTGCTCCGGTTTCCTCCCCCGTTCCAAAAACATGCATGGCAGGCTGATTGTGCACTCTAAATTGTCCCTAGGTGTGAGTGTGAGCGTGGATGGTTGTTCGTCTCTGTGTGCCCTGCGATTGGCTGGCAACCAATTCAGGGTGTCCCCTGCCTACTGCCCGAAGACAGCTGGGATAGGCTCCGGCACCCCCCGCGACCCTAGTGAGGATCAAGCGGTTCGGAAAATGGATGGATGGATATATACACATATAATGTGTGTGTGTGTAACACAAGACAGGTTCAAAAAAAGAAAAGTCTGGGGATAGAGTAATTTGTAAATGGCAGTGCAATACAGTACTTGACTTGTATTGGCACTTAGTATTGGCAGGCACTCCACTGCACTTTCTTAAGAGGTAATGAAAAAGGGATTTTTGTCCCAAGATGCCACCTCTCAAACCCCGATTTAACTACATCCTTACTAAATGTTAGCATTTTAATTTCATTAAGGTAAATTAATCAAAGAGTTCGGAAATCTGTTGTATTAAGGCTTAAGGTATTTTTTTTTCTGTATTCATTCTGTATTGCAGAAATGCGCTGTATATGGCGGCACTCTTCTGGGATTAGGTGTGAACTCAAAATTCTCCTCCGTCATTGGTGCCAATCTACTTCGAGTCGATATCCAAGCAAAATCAGAATATTCGATGCAAGGATACATTTCCATTGCCCTTGGATGTTGTGTATTTCAACACCCTTGTAAAAGAGGCTTGTAAGGATTGTCAGTTCACATCTAGTATGTTGGCCTATGTGTATTTCTAGGAAACTATGTTTAAAATTGAATTGTCATTGTCTTTGCCCTTGGAATTTTGTAGGCCTACAATGTGAACCATGCAGTGTTTTTTTTCCTCCTCTATCTCTATATTGGGCTGAATTTTGACTACAAGGCATGCATGTGTTAGTGTGGCTTTTTGTGAGCCTCGTAAGAACTTGTTGAAGAGCTCATTTTATGTTTTGGTACTAGGCTATTTCATTCGTTTTGCACTGCTAATTAAATGACAACTTATGATTCAATTTTGGTCCCTTTCTCCTTCTTTCTGGAATTGTAAAAAAGCGTCACCACATATGCACTTTTGTGAACACAAAATGAAAACCAAAACGATGTTATTCCAAATCTATTTGCATATTGATGTAATCTAATCTGTTTGCAAGCATTATTTGATCTCAACTTAATTTCCAATTATAGTAGGAATGCTATTTTTAAGAGCTTTGTCCAGATTAATCAAGTTGCAGTAAAAGCCTGGACATTTTTATTCATGAAACTGTATTATTTATTATTGCAGGGGCGCCCAATGAGTCGATCGCGGTCCACAGGTAGTCTGTGGACTGGTCCCAAATCGACCGCGAGGGGTGTAGGGGGAAATGGAAAAAAAGTATGTGCATGTTATTAATATTATATAGATGATGTCACTGTATACTGCAACCTATCACGGTCACTTTCACAAAAAAATTAATCAATAAATAACGTGAAATGAAAAAAAAAAAAAAAAAAACCTTGAACCAACGGCAGTGCATGCCCTGTTGTTGTTAGCGGTCAGCAGTCTGCAATTGCAGCTTGCGATCAGAAATGTTGCTGTCTTTTTTTTTAAGTCTCATTCAAAGTTTGTTTGATCTGCAATTCTCTGATGGTATTATCAAAGAATTGGAATTAGGAGTGCCAGAAGAAGCATTTTTAAACGGTACACAGGAGCTACGATAACGATGTTTCTGCACTTGAGACGCTGCAAACGTGGGTGTCAAGTCTCCCATGAAGGAAGGCAGTGATTTCCTTTTCACAAACTCACAAATTATTGTGTGTACTTTATTTTTCTGTCTCATTCATGTAGGGTCCGTTATGGCTGTTGCTCATCGTCACATGCGTGTGTGCGTATGTATGCACGCTTTGTGTGTGTGTGTGTGTGCGTGTGTGTATGTTGGGGGGTATGCATGCACGTGCGCTAACAGGTCGATCGCGGGAGTTTGGTGCTTGAAAAGTAGATCTTTAAAAAAAGGTTTGGCACCGCTGCTTTATAGGAATGCAGGAGTGTCCAATAAGCCAATCCCGATTGACCAGTAGCTCGCGGACTGGTTAAGACTGGAAGTTAATCGCGAGCGGTGTAGATGGGAGGGGTGTCGGGGGGGACCTTGCTCCCTTGCACCATTGCACCCTTAGCATCCTATCAGTCTTCGACAAAAAGTATTTTAAAAATAAAATTAAATTAAAAATCAGATCACCTTTAATATACAGTGGCGTGTGACCTGCATCACCGGAAGTTGTTCATGGTCAGCAGTCTGCAATTGCAGCTGGCAATCACAGCTGTTGTGCTGTGTCTTTTATTGTTATTATTATTCTCCTGCAGAGTTTGTTTCATGTACACTTCACCGAGGGCACTGTCAAAGAATGGAAACCTGGAGTGCTGGGAGAAGCATTTTAAAATCCTCCACGTGTGCCATGATCGTGAACACGTTTCAAAGGTGCGTCCTATGCCTCCGCGTCAGGTCTCTACTAAGGTTGGCAGTGATTTGCTTTAGTGTCGACTTGATTTTTCCGTTTTGTTCATCTTAGGGGCCATTATGGCTATAGGGCATGCACTTGTAAGTGCGCACATGTGCGGTAACGGGTCAATCGCGGGAGGTTGGTTGATCATAGAATATATCTGGTCAAAAAAGGTTGGGCACGCCTGTCGTAATGGATAGTTCCACTCACTTGTGATGAGAAAATAAAGCTTCAAGATGCTTCATGAACCATTTGTTGTGTTTATCGAGATCTCCACATGGTACTCTCTGTTCAATAGAGGGCTGGACGCACACTGAATTGCCATGTCTTAAAATCCCTTTCTTCAAACCAACAGTGCCATTTAGAGGAGTCAAAAACAAACAACTGGTTCGAAAAGTATTTTTAAGCTTCATATTCCCATAACTCCCTTCACTCATTTTGAAAAAAAGTTTAGATTTTACTTTCTTCTTCTTCTTCTTCTTCTTCTTCTTCTTACTTTACCCCAAATGTTGTCCCACTGGAGCACAGGCTTGCTGACTGCTGAATGGAAACGTTTGCAAGTCAGCTCTTCTTACAGAAAAAAAAAAAAAGCCCAGTGCAGCTTTGATGCATGTTTAGGCTTTTAGCATACCATCACTGAAATAGTGATTTCAATGCAGAATTGATTCTTTGATGGATTTTCTGAACCAGAATAATAGATGACCTGAAAAAAAAAAAAGAACGCTCACTCATTACACAATAAAAGTAGTCAATAAAAATGTCTCAGCAACAGGACTGTCTGAATAGTATCTATTGTGACAGTGAACAGAGGAACTGGGCACTATGTGTGAAGTCTATTTTCCAAGGAGGGGAAAAAAATGCCTAAATAAAATGCGTGCAGGCTCTGGAAAATATGTGATCATTGTCAAGGTGTGAGTTTGGGGCTGCAGCTGGGAGACACAAGACACCTACTCCCTTCCATAAAAGACAATAGGTTTTTAAAAGTAATTTATTCTTGAATATCACATCTGCATTCTCCTGACAGATTTCTGGGATTATATACCATTTGCAAAAACAGGAAGCCTTGTGTCATCCAACTTTAGGAGCTTACAGGAGCCACGCACAAGACTATAGTTCATTCTCTCGTGCACAATGCTCCAGCGACAACAAACAGGCCAGCATCAATGGCTGACCATGTCTGCGACCTGAGAGTGTGAGTTTGCACTTGCATAGCAGAGCATGGCCGTTAGTGGAGCTTATCCAACCATGCACTGTTGATAAGAATGCACTGTCAAGACTACCCATATCCAATACAGTGTCATATCTTTGAACTCATGGCATATCTGCAAGCTACAACGCTTAACTTGCCTCAAAACCGCAGGGGCTACATTTCTCCCACAACACAACAAAAACATAATAATAAAAATAATCATGAATGCACCTTATATTTCAGCAACTTCAAAGTACTGCAGAGTAAAATATGTAGCATTAATGAGGCAACAGATGAAAATATGGACCGCGTTCTAAATGCCCTCTTGATATTTGCTTGAAATTCTTTATACCAGGGGTGCTCATTATGTCGATCGCGATCAACTGGTAGCTCACGGGCTGGTCCCAAGTCGATCGTAAAGGGGTGGAGAGGAAAAAAAAAAACCTAACAAACATTTGTGTATCTCTGGGCATGTTAGTTCTATACTTTTTGTGTTAATGCACACTGAACCCAAATCATCCTCTCAGTCTCACTTCCACAACAAGTATTTAAAAAACAAAATAAAATAAAGTAGGTCACATTATTGTACGGTGGCGCGTGAACTGCGTCACTGGACGTTGTTAGCGCTCAGCAGTCTGCAATCAGAGCTGTTGCGATGTAGCCTTTATTATTCTTATTATTATCAGGCAAAGTGCAATTCGCCGATGGCACTCGCAAAGAATGGAGGGTTATCTGGAGGGCCGAAAGAAGCATTTTAAGACTACACGTGATTGACGATAGCAGGCTGCAAAAGGGAGTCGCATGCCTCCGCGTCAGGCTCTTGCTCATCAAGGCATGCGTGTGTATGCGCATGCGTGCGCACGCGTGTGCGGTAACGGGTCGATCGCGGGAGGTTGGTTGATCGAAAAGTAGATCTTCAGTCAAAAAGGTTTGGGCACCCCTGCTGATACCAACAAATGCATATTTAGTATCAACATTGTTCAGTTATAGATGGCCTTGTACCCATTAACATTAATCAGAATACGCAAAATTTGTTTTGGACTGTTACTCTCTTTAATCTCCTCTTTAACAGCTATCCATCTGGAGATTGAATTGACCGTCTAAAACTTTCCACTTCAGGTGCCATCAAAGTCATACAAATGTTTCATTTTGAATTAATTTGAAGGAAACATGCTTTAAAAAAAAAAAAAAGAATATTTAACTCTTTCTAATTGACACACGGGTTACTTTAATACTAATCCAACACATTTAGAACCGATTTCCCTTCCCAACAATAACTTACTGTGACATAATGGGAGAGCTGTGTCTGTGTGTGTGTGTGTGCACTACCCCTCATTAAATCTGGGCTGGGAACAGTTAGTCCCAAAAGCATGTACAAGCACATGTTTTATTCACAACAAAGATGCTCGGCTGTGTTTGTATTGATCTCTGGAGAGGCCTAGCGTTACAGATGGCCTGCTGTAAGTAATTTCACAGGTGAACATTGTTTTTTATTGTCACCAATATTTTGAGTCGATTACAGCAAACTGTCACAAAATTGGGTATATTTGGACATAATGTACCTCCCCTGGGGTGCATAGAGTACTCCATTCCCTTCCAAAAGTACAAAAGGAGTGAGTCCAATGCCTTATTTCCACATATTTATACACAAATCAGAAATACAACTTAGAGGAGAGCATTACTTGGAATGAAGCCGAAGAATGATGTTTTGGAACAAAGACTTCTATACATAGATGTAATAATAGATGAAGCTGATTAGAGTTCGGGGAAAATATTTTCTTGCAAAAATTGCGAGCCTCCATCCCTTTGAAATGACCAAATGTTTGTGTGCCCAGTCGATTGCGATTTATAACATTGCTTTAATGATTAAGTCATTGTGTTGTGGACTATTGCTTTGTGAGTAGTCTATGAGCTCTCTTTAAATAAGGAGATTAGGATGGGGAAAAAAGTCAACCAACTCGGTTGTGTGACCTGCGTGGTAACAAGCCGATGTCTTTCTCGGTGGATGGCTGCTTCTAGAAGTAAACACCAACAGCAACACAGCTTTAAATCTGTGTTTTTAAGTGAATTAA
Source organism: Hippocampus abdominalis (assembly GCA_018466805.1). NCBI lineage: Eukaryota > Metazoa > Chordata > Actinopteri > Syngnathiformes > Syngnathidae > Hippocampus > Hippocampus abdominalis. The sequence goes on along the minus strand of CM031694.1, from coordinate 4,345,340 downwards.
CACGGAGCAAACATAATCTTTGTGACAGTGCACGCCATCACTACTTCACTGGTGCCAAGCGTCTTCCACTGAATTGTCGTGACTGCTCGGTGCGTGTTCAAGCCTCTCCAGCTAACTTTGCTTGTTTCATTGCTAAGTGCTGAGCTGTGAGTGACAGGTGAAGTGATTATTTGGGGAGATCCATCCATCCATTTTTGAATCGGTTTATCCTCAGGGTCGCAGTCGTGCTGGGGCCTATCTCAGCTGTCTTGGGGCAGTAGGCGGGGGACAACCTGAACCAGTTGCCAGCCAATCGCAGGGGACACATAGATGAACAACCACCCGCTCTCACACTCAGACCTCGGGACAATTTAGAGTGTTCCATTAACCTGCCATGCATGTTTTTTTGTTGTTTTTTTTAATGTGGGCGGAAACTGGAGTATCCGGAGAAAACCCACACAAGCACGGGGAGACCATGCAAACTCCACACAGGTAGGCCACAGCCAGAATTGAACCCTGCATCTCTGCACAGCCGAGGCAGACGTGCTTGTTGTGGAAAATGGGAATGACAAATAAATAAAATGCAGGCCAGCATTTCTGTTGCAGCTGGATCATTTTTTGAACTGTAACAAATTGTGTGTGTTGGGTCTGGTTTTTTTATGTGTGTGTGTGTGACTTCACACCATGTTCTGAGCAATCCAAGTTGGGGCCCAATTGCTCCATATATTGATGAATTAATCGATAGGATCGTCAATTCCAAAAAAATAAAATAAATTAGTTTGTGACAACCATGAAGTTGAAAAAAAGTTTCTGCTGACATGGGATTCCATTTTGCTGTTGACATCTTGTGTTACATCACTAGATATTTGCCAACCATTTACATTACCTTCAGTGAGTTGAGATAATCAAATCATTCGTTCTCAGAGCCTAAGCCTTTGGCAAAGGTTAACCTTTGATTTCTTTGTCCACAAAAGTTTGTCCCACTCTTGTCTCTACTTTTTGGCAAATTTCATTCCAGCCTTGCAATTCTTGCAAATAAGTGATTTCGATGTTCGAGTGCGGCACCCGTATTTAGTCATGTGCGATGTTCATGGTTGTCACATGCAATCGTTGGCCATTTTTAGTAGCGGAGGCTGCCGACTTGGATGCTGTTAATGCCTGCTAGATCATCCTTGAGACTTCAACGGTCTGCCCACCTGCCTTTGCCTGGTTGAAGTGGTGTTCAGTAAAAGGACCTGAAAGATACGCTCATCGGGGATCTGGCAAGTGGCATGAGCAAACCACCATCCGGCGGCCCTGAAGGAGAAAAGCGGAGAGAGTATGGAGTCTGTATACTGGCAGATGTTGGCGACAGAATGCGCTGGAGGCAGTCATTTTCAAAGACTTCTGTTTTCACAGCTCAACTTTTGTCACCTAGATCAGGGGTGCCCAACCAGTCAATCGTGATTGACCGGTAGCCCGCAGACTGGTCCCAAGTCAATCATGGAGGATGTCGAAGGAACTGGGAAAATTAATAAAAAAAGATGTGTGTCTGTGTGCGTGTTATTAATATTATATAATTTTGCGTTAGTGTACTGTGCACCCTAAGCATCCTATCTGTTTCACTTTAACAAGAAATGTATTGAAAAAATAAAAATAATAAAAAAACAGGTCACCTTTCCCTTGCGGTGGCGCCATCACCAGAAGTTGTTTGCGGTCAGTAGTCTGTAGCTTGCGATCAGAGCTGTTGCGATCCATCTTTTTTTTTTTTCTCTCATTCAGCTGATTTCATCTACAATTCACTGATGACACTGGCAAAGAATGGGAATATGGAGTGCGAGGAGAAGCATTTTAATACAGTACACGTGAGCTACAATCGTGATGTTCATGCATATAACACGCTGCAAAAGTGCATCCCATGCCTCCGCTTTAGGTCTCCCACTAAGGTAGTCAGTGATTTCCCTTTTCACAAACTCATAAACTCTTGGATCTACTTTATATTTCTGCTTTCATGTTAGGGGCCGTTATGGCCGTTGCTCATTATGGCATGGGTGCGTGTGTATGCGCGAGTGTGCATGTGCATGCGCACGTACTTGTGTGTATGCGTGCACGGGCGATAACGGTCAATCACGAAGGTTGGCTGGCTTGAAAAGTAAAGTAGATCCTCTATTAAGAAAAGGTTGGGCACCACTGGTCTAGATCAGAGGTCCCCAACGTTTTTTGCCCCATGGACCGGTTTCATCAATATTTTCAGGCCAGATGGATAAAACAATAAAATCTGATATGACCTGCATGACCCCACCCCCTTCCCCCTCCAATTCTGCTGCTGAAGACTGCAAATTTCCCCAGTGCGGGACAAATAAAGGTTTTCTTATTCTTATTATTCTTATTCTTATGAAAAGTGTGGTATTTTCGGAAGATAATAATAAACATGAATCATGACACAAGGAACGTCCTATCTGGACGCAACATCCTCTGGTCGCTCTGGTAACGTTTAAACGTGCCTTCAAAATAAGATACGCCGTAAATAAAAAGTGCATGAAAAATATGACTCACCATCGCCGCTTATTATGCAGAGCAGGCTTGGTGCGTGTGAATCTCCTGTTGAGATAAAGCCGTATTTGAAATAGGACTCCTGATGCCGTCTATTAAATGTAGCCTTCTCTTTCTTGAAAGTCGTAGGCTCCTCTTCTGTCTCCTGGCTGGCCTTTTCCCCTTCCCAGAAAAAAAAAAAAAAAAAACTTTTCAAAGATGTTTGTTTTTTATTAATTTTGCTAGCTCCTGGGTTTCATTTCCTATTACGTGACCAAGAAGCGCGCATTCACCTGCGTCAAGAGTGACATACTATAGACTGATAGAACAGAGAATACGGTATTTTTTCAAAATAAAACATCTTTGATTTTCCTAAATGAATAAAATGGAAGGAATGGCCCGGCGGTTGGGGACCCCTGGTCTAGATCATGGCTTGCTAGATCCTTCTCTTTGTGCTGAAAGAGGTCTTGAAGGGGCACCAAAGGCAGGTGGGCTGGTCCGGCTCTGAATGAAACTGCTTTAAAATTATTATCCTTTAGTTTCCCTTTCTCACACGTTAGTGATAATATGGTGAGTCATCTCCTGGCAACTCGTCTAGACTTTGGCTGGTAGGCCATCTTCTCTGGGTGCTTTGATTTTCTTCCGTTTCTTTCGCACCATACAGACCTCGGGACAAGGTTCAGTGATGCAAAGGGAAAGCTCTGCCATCTTTGAAGGAACAGGAGACAGGGCTAATGACTGTAGCTAGTGGTGGGTGCTCTAATAAGTTGCTGAAATGTTTCCTCCATCTGTCCAAGCGCTCCACCGTAGTTGTGCTCATTGAACCTCATCGGTCCAGTAGGGTTTAACTTGTCGGGTTGGAGCTGCAACCCATCTTCTTGATGAGCTGGAAGAGCTACCTCGTGTCCCTACATGCACCCCCCACCCCACCCTCCCTTCCCTGACTCTCCTTGTTAGGATTGCAGTCATGCTTTTTTTGGTGGCATCATTAGACTGAGAGCCCGCTGTAGTCTTGGGAGAAGCGAGTCCATCTTGTTTCTCTTTTTCTTTTTGTTGTGGACTGTTCATGACATGTTTCATGGGAGGAACATAATATGAAGACCCACGGCAATCAGCAGTTTGTGCAAACTGGCAAACAAGGTGGACAAGGTGGAGGTACAGAGAATTTCCCACCCACCCCAATGGTGGAGCACTCTACTAAGTTTACATGCAGTCATTATAAGGGCAACAACAATCAATCAATCAAATCAATCAATTCAGTGTGTATAGGATATGTTAGTGCAACCTTTCCGATTTGTTTTCCTTTTCACCCCGTCAACATTTTCTGTTTTTTTTCCATTAGGCGGTAGCTCTCTGCTTTTCATAATCATCTCTAAGTAACACACAAAACCCAAGTCCAAAATTCAGCGTTGATATTCTTTGCTGTTCCTTGCTTGAATAACAAACCTGGTAAGACACAACTGGGCAACAAAACACACATATAAATCACATTAATCCAAATTAATGTGGTCACGAAAATGGGTAAAATGTTAATCAGTAGACTAATTCATTACTTGGAGTCAAACACATTTTCGATCAACAGCAAAACTAATACCAAGCAATTGCACCCGTAAACATATTGGGATGTACTTAATTCCTTGTATTTCCAGACTAAAGACATGCACTTATTAGATTATTGGGGCCCAATGCAATTGGAATGACAATTTTCATTATGTTTTATGGGCATTGTGGGTCACTATTTTGAGAAACAAAATATGTTCTCTTCTGCCATCCCAGTAACACAAAGGCAGTATTAACTCACTACTTCTTCATCTTTCATGTATATATGAACTTAGACCTGGTTACACATTGCTCATACCTAACAATGGACATAATGTGAAATGGAGTGTTGTAAATAGATTACAGTAGCAGGTGTTGCTGTCTTATTCTTGTGACATGTTTAGAAAAGGTAAGCTGAAGATCTTCAAAAATCATGTTTCCTACTAAAGATGAAGAAAAAAAAAATCTAATCGCTTGAGGGGTAAAATATCATATACCCTAACCCTTGATTCATGCCTTGAAGTGCAGCAGTGGTGATATAGAGGACGGCAAGAGAGAGAAGCTGACACATCTATAAGCTGTATCGTCTCAGATGTGTTGAAACCCTTCCCTTCGATGTTGGCTTAATGGTGCTGCTCCAACTCGACAAAAATGATTGGATGATTACCCCGGAGACTTGCTTTGTGCAGTATACAGTAAAATCATCCTCCCTTTGGCCTTGTAGAACTGGTTGGGTGTTCCAGGAAGGCATTGTTAGATAGTGGTCTGTCACATGCCACTGACAGGGGCCTGCGGCCAACAAATCAGTTTGGTTTTGTGTTTTTCATCCAAAATTCAACCCACTTACACTGCAAATCGACCCATGTTCAAAAGTTCCGGGAGGATTACAAACAGAAGTCACTTGTTAAAATGCTGTGTCACCTCCTTATTCAAACCTTATTTGTGTTGTGAAATTGAAACCACGCCCTGACGTAATCATTTGAAAAAAAAATGTTTTTGCCTCACAATTTAGCTTCCACTTGAGTTTTCGTATCACATCATCAAAAACAGATAACATTATTTTGCCAACAATTGATGTTCCTTATCATGTTTACTTCCTTAAAGTACTGTACATTGAAGTATAGATGTACGTATGTCGGTCAAATGGGCCACTTGGCCAATCATATTTGTATTTTCTGTGATGTCACATGGTCACATGGGCTACACGGCCAATTGGGTTCATGAACACCCTACTTAACATATCTTGGTTCAAGCAGATGATGACCTGCACGTTTATTCTTATTTCGGTGACTTTTTTTACTTTTTCCTTTGCTTGAATTACGGTTCATATTAAATCCTGTAGGGCGGCCCGGTAGTCGAGTGGTTAGCACGTCGACTTCACAGTGCAGAGGTTCAATTCCAGCTCCGGCCTGCCTGTGGAGTTTGCATGTTCTCCCCGTGCTTGCGTGGGTTTTATCAGGGTCCTCCGGTTTCCTCACACATTCCAAAAACATGCATGGCAGGCTGATTGAACACTCCAAATTGCCCCTAGGTGTGATTGCGAGTGTGAATGGTTGTTTGTTTATGTGTACCCGGTTCAGGGTGTCTCCCGCCTACTGCCCGAAGACAGCTGGGATAGGCTCCAGCACCCCCCGCGACCCTAGCGAGGAAAAAGCGGATCAAAAAACGAATGAATAATTGAATTAAATCCTGTGTATGTGTGAACTTGTAAGAGCCATCGATAGCACACATACCCGCCGAGTTGTGTGTGCCCTGTTGAGTCGCCTCGCTGACTCCATTCAGTCTAATGAGTGTCATTTGTCAAGTGCCTGACAAATGTCCTCCCTCCAGTCTGGAAGACAAGTGGGTGTGTATGTATTGAGTTTTGAGCACAAACGGCGAGGGCATGGAACCCCTAACCCTGTTCCTTAAGCGCCGGTTTCCTGGATGATTTCCTTCCCCCACTACGGCAAAACACCTGATACAAATTCATCCAGGAAACCGGCCCTCAAGGAACAGGATCGAAGACCCTTGCTCTAGGGCAGTGGTTCTTAACCTTCTTAGAGGTACCGAACCCAACAAGTTAATAATACATTCATCGACCCCTTCATTTGTGAAAAAAAAAAAAATTACAAATTCAAGATTTAAAAAAATATGTATTTATTAAAAACTGAAAAAAAGTAAACCAGAAGTATATACATATTTTTTTTAATTTTATGATATATATCACTACTTCATAAGCTGTAGTTGTATTTGCTTGGTGGCGGGGCGCTTGAATGCACTACTACTGGCCTTCATGGCAGAGGGCAGCCATCTTAAGTTACTATTACCTGAATATTACCTGACAACTTGTCTTGTTTTGTTTCGCTGTTATCAGCGCGTGTTTCACACCAGGACGCCTGTATGGAGTCTCTTGCAGAACGAACTTTACTTTTTGCATCGACCATTTAGAGTATATTATCTTTTATGTTCCGACATGAGCACCCGATAAGGCTAAATAATGAGGTCACACTGCAATGCATTTACGATGTAGTATTCATTGCACATCGTAATAAAATGTGTGCCACTGACTGATCCACCAACTTAGAGAAAAGAAATATAGAACAGCAGACAATATTTTGAACAGAGGGTAGAAGAGCTGCCTGGTCATGACCGCACTGGCCAGCCAAGGTTGTTCTCAAACTTATTTGTGCTATTACTCTGCCTACATAGATTGACAATGTTCCTGGCCTTTTGACTACCTCTCTCTCTTTCTCTCTCCCTCCCCCTCTCTCACATCTTCAGGCAGTAGGCGAAATACAGTCTGAACCGGTTGCCAGCCAATCGCAGGGCACAAAGAGACGAACAACCATCCGCGCTCACACTCACACCTATGGACATTTTAGAGTGTTCAATCAGTCTGCCGCGCATGTTTTTGGAATGTGGGAGGAAATCGGAGTACCCGGAGAAAACCCACACAGGCATGGGGATAACATTCAAACTCCACACAGGAAGCAGTTGCCGGGATCGAAACCACGACCTCTGCACTGTGAGGTCGATACGCTAACCACTGGGCAGCGCCCTCTCTCTCTCTCTCTCTCTCTCTCTCTCTCTCTCTCTCTCTCTCTCTCTCTCTCTCTCTCTCTCTCTCTCTCTCTCTCTCTATATATATATATATATATATATATATATATGCTGCAATTTAATCGAATTAAAAACTATACAAATATTTATGAGTTATTCCTTCAACTACTGCGGCCATCAGTTTAACACTATTTATTTCAGAGTAATTTTTTTGCGCCACTGAAACACTGCATCTGATTTTCCATCACCAGATGCATAAACAGTTTTTAAGCAAAGCTCCAGGTCGCAATGGTCTATATTTCAAAAAACTTTCAAAGAGGACATCGAGTCTGAGCGTGCAGTCACCCCCTTTGGCGAAGAGGACACGTGTCCGCTTCACATCCCACACAGTTTCAACTGTTTACTTCACTGTAAACTCAGGAGTTTAGCCGGGAAAAAACAACTGATCCATGCGGATGATAAGGTTGAAAATTGTGAATGATAAAATAATATTTAAAAAGAAATAAATAAAGCACAACGATGTGCAAAACATAATAGAGCTCTGGACATTGACGACACGCATGCCACAATGCCCAATGCTAAATGTAAACCGTGCCATTTTGGTAAGGTAGAAAAGTTGTTGCTAAATTGAGAAAATGCCACACTTTTGTAGATTGTGTCACAACTAGAGGGGAGAAAAGCAGGGGAGAGCATTCCACAAGCTATCAAAACAAAAACCAAGACAGAGCGCCGGCGTTCGGCCACTTGCCTGCTGTTTGCTTTCTAGTGCCAGGGAGGCTGCCTCCGCTCCGGTGGTCCTCCCCATCTGCCATTGCGATTGTTGTTGATAGTCCATTGTAAGTCCTTTGCCTGCCCCTGCTACTAACCCGCCAACATGACTTTGTGGACAAATGTAAGTGGGAATCACTCACATGACGTCTGGAACTCTGTATCGGGAACTTCTACTTCGCGATTATCTGAAAATTGTCATAGTATATTGTACGGACGGGTGTGGATGCTTCAATAATATTGAGTGAAAATTAAATAAATGACGGAATGATGTGGAATGTAATGCCTTCCAATAGGCCCCCCTCAAGCCGCCTTTGTGTACTGCAGTAGCAAGTCAATGACAGAAATTGTAACAAGTGGCAGAATAATCTAAAACTATTATGACTTCTGATAGGCCCTCTCTAAGGCACGGTACTGTACAGAATTGTCTGCGGGTAGGTCAGCTCATGGCAAGAATATGACGTGATTGACACAAAAATCGATGTTTTTGTTTTAATTCTTATAGGCCCTTGACTTCTGTAAGCCCCTGGGCTCAAGCCCAGGTAAATCCATTTTTAAAGGCGGACCTTCTTGCCTACACCCATGGACCTCTCGCCAACCCACTCAGATTCTCTCCCTCGGCTTCCGCTTTAAACCACAATAAATGTTGTGCACGCAAACCTGCCTTATCGTGTATCTGCTTTGGGGTCTTCTTCGCACACCACAAACCCAAAAAGAAAGTAATAAATTGCTTTTTGTTGCCTCATTCTTACCACGCTGTCAGAGAGAAATACACGTTTCCGTACTTTTTTATCCTAGCTGATTTTGGGCAAAGGGCTGCCAGTCAACTGCTGCCCTTCTTGTTTGCAATAAAGATTCAGATGTTCAGAGTCTCTGACATCTGCCTATGACATTAACACTGAATCCACTAAAGTGACTGTGCTATTACTCTACCATAAGTTGACTTATGTACATTTTTGGTGGCCTCTCCAAGATTCTCTGCACCGCTTATCCTCAATAGGGTTGCAGGGGTGGTGAAGCCGATCTTGCCCTGACTTTGAGCAAGAGGTGCGATCGACTGGTTCCCAGTCGATTGTTGGGCACAAATAGACGGAACCATACGCACTCACTAACCGTTTAGAGCAGGAGTGCCCAACCAGTCGATCGTTGTCCACGGGTGGACCGCGAACTGCTCCCAAGTTGTCCGTGATGAGTGTCGAAGGAGAAAGAGGGGATAAAAAAAGTTTGTGTGTGTGTGCACGTTATATATTTAGGTAATCTACACTAAAACACTCACAAAATTTTAAAAAAGGTCCATTACAGACTTCAAAACTAGATCTTGGACCCAAAAAGTTTCGATACCCCCGATTTTACAGTATTCAAATAACCTACGATGCATTTATTTAGAACATGGAAAGAAACCAGAGCACCCGGAGAATATCCACACAGGCAGAGGGAGAACATGTAAACTCTCCGCAGGAAAGCTGGAGGCCGAATTCAAATCCACAATCTCATAACTGTAAACAGATGTGCCCACCGTGCCGCCATAAGAGAAACATTGAAAGCGTCACTGTTATGTTACGTTCAGATTAAATGGCATGTCTCGCCTGCGTTTGTTCGCAGGGTGACGACAACAAGGGTTGCCTCACACGGAGAAGTGGAGGGGCCCTTTGAACATCGCTCGCCAATTAGGTGGCCGGTGTTTTTTCTGAACTTCTCAGCTCATTCTAAATATTATCTTGGTCCAGAATTAACTTTAATTCTGTAAACAAGGTAATACACTCACCACCATCACCACCTCCTTTTTGACTCGGTCTCAGACGATTTTTCAAGATGGCTGTGTTGTATAGCTCTCAGTGCCCACAGATTTCAATTATTACATTGTATATTTCACCACGGTGTGTGTGTGTGTGTGCGTGTGTGTGTGCTTGTGTATGCGTTATGTGCTGCTGTGTATGTGACTTATTAGATATATTGTCGATGCCGATTGGCTGTCTTATGATGTGATGCGGCAATAAGTTGACATTTTCAAAGGCAAACGAATGGACTAATATGGGTGCTCACCCCCCATCGTGTTGCAACAAAAGTGTTATCTGACTGCATTGACTTATGTAATCGCACCACGAGAAACAATCAAATTATATTCAGTTTGACCGCAGTGTTAAGTTCAAGGCTTTCTTGCTAAGTCCCTCTGATGTCTCGATTTTGACTGCAATCAAACTAATTCATGTAGCTTTGCATGAACCTCCCCACCCCGGTATCTACTGGCCGGTATTTTGGTTTTTGAGTGGTGGTGGTGTGTCACCAGTGGCAAGATCACTTTCAGTGGCTGTTCTATCCTTTGTTGATGGCGCACAGCTAGGAATGGAGCCGTCCAGGTGCCTTGCCTTTGTGCCCCCAGTTTCCAATCAATGTGACTTTGAAATTGAGAAGAGAGATTTACAAGGGAGCAATCAAATACTGCACAGTGAGAGTCATCGTTGACCCCGGGCGTCTGTGAGGAAATATTGCACATTACTAAACCACCATGGGCTAGAAAAAGTCAATTACGATCAAAGCTATCTTGCTGTTTTAAAGGCAAAATTCACATTTTAAAGCACTTCAAACAATGGAGGAAATGGCTGACCTTCACCTCCCCACTTAGTTTTGCCTGATACAGCGTTTTCTCATATTGATCGAGGCTCTTGAGTGGAGGTGGAGATGGAGTGAATGGATAACTCTGCTTCATCAACTGTGGCCTCTTCTAAGCATATGGAGTTCCGTGTTTCATTGTTTTCTAGAAATTACAACCAAGATTTATTAGCATGGGGAAAATGCAATGGCAGTTCAATACTTAATCCTTCCTGAAGCTATTCAGAGTGCAACTGTGCGGGCCTTAACACCTCTAAAAATCACGACATATTTGTGTTTCATTGCATTTATTAAATTCAGTGACTCTTTTTATGAAAAAACTAACACATTGAGTATTAGTTTTAACCGCATCGTAAAAAAAAGCGGCACTTTTATTTCGAACAAGTAGACAGCGCATGCAGTCATTTCGGCGGGCTCCCCCCCTCCCTCCTTTTTGGGCTGTAAAATGTAAAGGTTAAGCAGATTTCAGGGGGGCGGGGGTTGTGTGGATGGACATGAACACAATTGTTACAGGGCAATCTCTTTTTGATGGTCTAACATTATTATTTCAAAATGAGAACGGATGAAACTGACCTGGCAAAAATAATGATACCCTAAACTTCAAACTCTATTTTGTTGCATAACCGTATGAGTGAATCATTACAATTGTAAGTCGAGGGGTTCGTAGGTTTTAGATGGATTCCCCTACGTTTAGAATGGGCAAAAAGGGGAGGACGACTTTTTATTTTTTTTCTCAACGTCTGCCTCGTAACTCTAACGAACACACCTCCTTCCGTTAACGACCGCACTTCCTGCTTTCCTTCGCCAATCAAATGTAAGCAACATAAGAATATTTCAGAAAGTATTAAACAGAATATAATTGAGGTAATTGTAACATAAAAGAATATAATGCTCAAATATAAAATGATATTAATTAACAATTTAGCAAAAGCTTACACAATTAAATGGTTAGGTTTAGGGTTCGTGTAAATCTCGATGAGACTTGCACACCTATCGCAAGGTGTTTTGCCCCACTTTGTATGGGCAAACTACGCCAGCTGTCTTAGTTTTGAAATATGTCTTCTATAGTATCGACTGTATGTTTCCAATCACTCCACAGATTGTCACTATAATCACTTTGATTCTCTCCTCTGTCATCTATAACTGCTTCAAACAACAAAGAATATGCAGAAAAGTGGTTAAGATTGAATGACTGTCTGCGTGTTATGTGTTGTATTATTTTGTTATTATGTCATTATGACTTCAAGATGGCACTACGAGAGTCGCTGCCTTTAGAGCAGCTCCTATACTTTTTGTTCTTCTACTTTCTTCCTTTCATAACTTTGCTGCTGTAAATTGGGAATTTATCCATTGTGAGACGAGCAAAGGTTTTCTTATGCTTATTCTTAAGTCACACAAGGCCATATCATTTCATAATAGATCAGTCTTTTGTTGTTCTGTTCATGAATGTTTTATCTTTCCATTTTGAATTATGATCCTGTCAAAAGACTCATGACAACATTGGGAAAAAAAATCACTATACTGTATATCCCTCCATCAATACATTTTCTGTTGTACCTGTCCTGTTTAGGTTCAGAGAAAACTGGGACCTGTCCAATCTGATTCAGGGAGAAAGGCCAACTGCACCCGAGACTGGGTGCCAGTAAAGATAAGATGACCTTTATTTGTCCCACACTGGGGAAATTTGCAGTCTACCAGAGTTGATTGCTCTAAGACTGCCAGCGAAGTTCAGCTTCCCCTAAAATGTCAAAAAATAAGTGATCAAATGTATGTGTGTACATACAATTGTGTGTACATGTCATTGACTAAATATGAGCATTTTTCAATTCTCATTCTATTCTGAGTTGAACTGGAGACTTCTTCTACTCATCTGAGCGACACTCTCTTTGTTGAAAACGACTAGCAACAAATTACTCTTTTATTTCTGGTGGGTTTTATTGTAGTTGCTTGTGTTCGCAGACTGACTTCTATCACCACAGGGTCACAGATCATTCTCTTGAAAAGGAGCGGAGAGTAGAATTCACGTATAAATAAACGGACACACATATATATAAATTAAACCTTACTTTAAAAAATCCTGCTTGTTTGCATTTTTTAAATACCGTATTTTCCGCACTATAAGGCGCACCAAAAAGTCTTCCATTTTATTAAAAGCGCACCTTAAAATCCTGTGCGCCTTGTGTATGGTCTTTACGGTAATACGTCGACCCCAAGATGGCTCCTTGCTGGAGACATGTTTACAATGTGATAACTTGCTGTTGGTTCAGTGAACTGTGTCGCTGCTTTATTATATATGTTTTTGTTGCAGCTCTGAAAAAAGGAGAGCCGTGGTGTTGTTTTTTTTAAACGCACACTTCATTAATGGTTTTCACAGTTTCAACAAATACAGGTACGTCTTTGTCCGTCTCCGTGCCTTCTCTTCTTCCGTTCGAGTTGAGAGGCGTACCATCTAGTGGATGCATTGTAGATTGCACCTTATACTCCAGTGCGTGCAATATATGAAAAAAATTACAAAATAGGCTATTCATTGAATGTGCGCCTCATAATCCAGTGCGCCTTTTAGTGCGGAAAATACAGTACCTTTATTTGAGATTATCGGGACTACTGCCTTGCCTTCCCTGCCTCCCTGCAGTTTGGTCCACCTGCTAGATCTCTGAGTTTGCATGGACGTACCCATGTGTTGAAAGTGTTGCCATAAATATATATCCATATCGAGGTGCATTTTTCAGTTCTTACGTTGTTTTTTTTTCCAATCTCAACTAATTACTACCAATCAAGCAACACATAAAATTAATTGTTTCCATTAGCTTGGCAAAATTTGCACTCCGCCCTTGAACTATCTAAGTTGCACATTTTTTCACCGCTCACAAAATAGTAATGATCTCTCGTGCCATCTTCTCTCCTTTGCTCTAGTTTGTGTCCTCGCTGTGCCCACTGTAGATTCTGACCCTCCTCTCTTTTGGTTAGTGTGGACACACAGATGTAGACACATGAGCATTGGGCTGCTGCAGAAAAAGGTTGTTGCAGAATTGAGCTCCATCCATGACATGGAGAGCTTCAAGTTTAGTGTTCAGTTATTTGTTCATGGTTGGGTTCTGCGTGGCCTGCGTGGGTTTTCTCCGGGTACTCCGATTTCCACCCACATTCCCAAAAACATGCATGGCAGGCTGATTGATCACTCTAAATTGTCCCTAGGTGTGAGTGTGGGCGTGAATGGTTGTTCGTCTCTGTGTGCCCTGCGATTGGCTGGCAACCAATTCGGGGTGTCCCCTGCCTACTGGCCGAATTCAGCTGGGATAGTGAGGTTGAAGCGGTTCGGAAGATGAATGAATGAATGGGTTCTGATGGTCAAACTATGAACACCCAAACGTTTTCTGGGATGGTCTTGATACGATCGGCTAGAAAGTAAAGCTCCAGAAAGTTGACACTTCGTAAACCTGATCTAGAGGTCTTATGCATCACTTTAAGACCACATTATTTACCAAGGCAGTTTTCTAGTGTCGTTGTGTCTGTCACATATGGTCCACTGGATGCAAACGCTCACAGAACAGCAAGCCAGATCACAGATGGTGCACATTGGCTTCTTCAATACAAACCTGATGTATCAATGCTGGTTCTGGGGGATTTCACTCATTTTAGCCTGGGGAATTACCTGCCAGGTTTCCAGCAGTATGTTACAATATCATATGTTTGACATAAAGCAGGCATGCTGATAGATCTAAACCATCACTCAGTTCCTCTCACCATGAAACAGTAACAAACCAATAAGAAAGTTTGTACATACAGTATCAAGTGAACATCTTCAAAACGTTCTTGTGACACGGAAAAGCATTAAAACTGTTGGCCAATGTCTAAAGAACTCAACCTTCGCTGCCTTTGCCAACCCTCGCAAATGTTGGCCACTTGAGTGGGATATGGGCTGAAGTCCTTTGATGGAGTAGATTGGAAAGACTTGTTGCGTGGTGTGATGAATTCCACTTACCATTTAATGCAAATAAAATAAAAGCGATTAGAGCAGGGGTGCCCAAACCTTTTGAACCGAAGATCAACTTTTAATTCAACCAACCTCCCGGGATCGCCGCTTACCGCACACGCGTACGCACACACACACACACACACACACACAAACATGCGCGCGCGCGCCATGATGAGAAGCCAAACACGGAAGCAAGTGATGCACTTTTGCAGGCTGTTGACTATCGTAGCTCACACGTACCATTTTAAAGTGCTTCCCTGGGCCCTATAGATTCCTATTCTTTGCCCGTGCCCTCAGTGAATTGTACACGAAGCAAACTCTGAATGAGGATAATGACGATCAAAGATATAGCGCAACAGCTCTGATCACAAGCTGCAATTGCAGACTGCTGAGCGCGAACAACTTCCGGCGACATAGGTCACGCGTCACCGTAGGTTAAAGATTTACCTGCTTTATTTTATTTTTAAAATATTTTGGGGGGGAAATAAGACTGATAGGATGATTAGGGTGCAATGTACATTTCACACAAAAAATATATTACTAACATGTCCAAAGACACACAAATGTTTTGTTTTGTTTTTGGTTTTTTTTGTTTTTCTCCTCTCGACCTTTCGGATCTAATTGGGACCAGTCCTTGATCTACCGGTCGATCAGGATCGACATAATGGGGACCCCTGGATTAGAGTTTATCCCATGCGTATCGGAGACTACACACAGATTCATGTAACAAAAAAACAAACAAAGCAATAAGATGGAGCATGTGACCTCGTACAAGTATTTGGGACTGCAAATCGACAGAAATGAGCTGGCACAAGCATGTAAAAAGTGTACAAGATACAGCAACAGAAAGTGAAAGAAGCCCAAGTGACGATCCAAGTGAAAAGCCCAAAATCTAGTCAGACCAATTGCAAATTCTGAATTCTCAATATGAACGCTTAAATTCTGGCCGAACATACCGAAACATAATTTACCACGAGGGAAATATGACATATACATTCTCATTCATTCCTCAGTCAATTTAGTTAATTAACATGAACAACCAAGAGGGTGAAATGTAGACTGATAATGCACAAGCATGACTCCACTTCAATGTGAATGGGGTGTTTATGTGGTATGTTGAGGTATGTTGAGGTATCCATGTAAGCATGTAGTCCCTTGCTCCTGCACAAATTCCTCAGAAGAGAGACTAATTAGGCAGAACCTGAACCTTGGAGGAATTGGGCAACTGCAGCTCTCGAAACAAATGTAACTGTGAGTTCCGATGCAGATGGTTCCATCGCTGGGCCTGGAAAACGACTGCCAAAACCATCGTTATCACCAGGTCGTCAGGGAATTTGTATTACCTGTCTTATATTTTGTATTGATTCTACACCATCCTACCCCCCAAAAAAAACAAAAACAAAAAACATCAAACCATTCACATTTGTTGTTTGGCAACTTTACAACACGCATAACCCATGCAATTAACATAGCAGCTGTGGCTAACATGCATGTTGCACAAAACAGTCCACGTTGCATGCTTGGTGAGGGGTGGGGATTTGATCATGTACATATGTAGGTAGGAGAGAGGAGCGAAGCGAGGTTCTAGTCAAATCTTGCCAGCATCTTTGAATGCAAATCTTTAATGTACAATTTTTGTGGACACATGTAGGAGGTACGCGCTACTAAAGGCCACTAAAGCAGTTTGCAGTTGAACATATAGTAGGACTTGTAAATGCAGGAACATTAAAGAAAGGGAGGACTAGAAATGCAGAAAAATCCACGGGTCAAATCCCATTGATGAGACATTAGGCTCAGGTTGATAGTTGAAAAACAAGATGCATAGGAGAAGATGAGAGCGTCATATAATGCAATGGACTTGGACGTTAGCGTCATTTATGCAACATGAAGAAGTAAACATGTTTACGTGCTGAAGCCAAGGGAAAATGTTCACCTTCATCTTTCATGCCGATGAACCAAAGGGTGTAATTAAAGAAAAAAGAGAGAGAGAGTCAGAGAGAAGAAAATAACAGATGGTTTTGCACAAATTTCTTGATTCTGCTTGCATATGGTACTTGAAAGTCACCAGCACTCATTCACACCCACACATCTCATGCTGAAAAAGGACACCGTGCCCTTTTAAATGAGTAACAGCTAAACTGACTTTCATTGCATTCAGTGAGTTTGGAATTTGTCTGATCAAAGCTTAAAAACCACATGAGAGTTGTATACAGTATTTGGCTGCTAATTTTCTACCTGGATTTTAAGATGTCCAACATTTGTATATTTTAAGGTACCATATGTATTTAAAGTCTCTATAGACAGTTACAATTTCTCACAGTGGCCTCAAAAATAAGAAATGGTGAAGAGCTGAAATGAGGAAAGAAACAAATAGACGGTTGGAGTAAGATTCTGGAGACAGCAAAGAGCTGCTCACGAATAAGCAAAGCCTACAGATGGTACTCTCCTATCAATGCAAGGACCTTCATCCCCAACCTCAGCATCAAAGGCTCAGGGTCAGCTTGCAAATTGCTGAGTGCAAAAGAGTTTATGCCTAATTGAGAGGGGGGTATTTCAAGAATATCTCAATGTTATTTAGCTTCAGCAACCGTACCACCACACCATACATCATATACACTCTTCTGATTTACATACCTCACTATAATTGTACTGCTAATCGTCATCTTTTGTCTTCATTTTCCTTTCAAACGATGCATGTATCCTGTAGTGACTCCCAAAGTATTTAATAAACTCCCCTTGATCACAAAAATAACGTGTCGGTGAGTTTCTGTTGGCAAGATTTGATCACGGCCTTAGGTAACAAACTCTATTATGACCTAGTGTTTCCATCACAATCAAACCAGTGTTCTCTTTACAGTAGGGTTGAAACGGATCCTCAAGTAATTCAAGTACCTCTTAAAAAAAACAAAAAATCAACAACAACAAAATATCCCGTCAGCGCATAACGGCGTGCCAGCTGATGCTGTCTAGACTCGGATTCCAGACTGCCATGGGGGTCGCTTTATAATGCCTTCACAAATTGTAGCTGCCACAATATCTACAACGACATCAGGAAGGCATTTGACTAAAATACAAAAATATTTCTAGAGCGGAAAATAGTGTGCTGTTCAGCAGTTTAAATTCAATTGAAATCAAAAGTAAAAACTCATTAGCCATTTGTTATTGAGTGGAAATGTGTGTGTATTTTTCTTTTGTTTTTACTTTTATCCCAAAACCCAATTATTCGATAGAGGTTTCAGTAGGATATCCAAACACCTAAATATTCTGTAACTGCAGCCCTACCGTGCACTGTCTATTAGAACAGAGTGGTGCCCTGAATTTGTGACTAAAATAGCTTTTTATTTTAAAGTATTGAACAAAACCTCACACTACGTTTGAACGGAAGCCATCAAGGAACTGCTGGCGCCCCGCCCGGCTTTTTGGCAGTGGGGGAGACCTTGTGATAATCGGAACTCATTTTGGCAACATACATTTATCTTTCCAGTGTGTGTGTGTGAATTAAGATGAGTTGGTTTCTAGTTTGATGGACGGATGCTGGGTGGATGGATATTGTTATTGTGACTATTTCATACAATTGTGCCCGCATTTGTGAATTAATTGTGTGGAATATGTTCAAAGTCGTGTTACAGTCAAAGAAATGTATTCACCTGAGACCAAAACCCTAATCTGCCACAAACATGTGAGGGATGGGGCCCAGGTGAGTTGCACTAGGTAGAGGCGCATCCTCTGGCAGATCTGAAAGTGCTTTTGCTGCAAAAGGCCCGAAATCACTGCTGCTGCCAATAGCCCCCCCCCCCCCCTCCCCCCCCCCCCCCCCCCCCCACCACTACATTCACAAACTTGAAGTGGTAGCTTTCATCCACAATGTCCAGGAAGATGATGAAGTAGGTGCCCTTGTAATTGAAAAATTGCAGCCAAATTTTGCTGGTGCTTGGAAGACATTGTGTTCACCGTCCAAGACTCCAAAGCAATTGGGGAACTTCTACCGCTCTCTGAAACACTGGGCTATTACAATCCAGTCAATATGTCATGTTCTGCTCTCTTCCAGCTCACACCTATTTTGAAGAGCCAGTTCCTGTGAGCCATTTCTTGTACCTCAGCTTGAGCATACCTTGTTAGTAGCCTCAATGGGTGTTACCGCTTCCATGATGTAATTAACCAGCTTTTCCCTTCTCCTCGGTGCCAGATTGTCACTTGAATTTTACAGTACTTTCAAGGCTTTTTTTGGACTTGACTGATTTCTGACCCTGCCTCCTCTCCTGACCCCTGCCGGCCTGACCTGTTTTGTAAAGTAATTAGTCTACTTTGGATATTGGAAACTGGATTTGGATTGTGGACTAATAGACACTGGATTACTGGCCTTGGACCTGGCTTGGAATTTTGACTCGTATTTTGCATTGCAGACCTCTACACCTGCCTCTTGACCATCTTTGGGCCCCTAAGCACACAATATTCATCTGTCTGCCTTAACTGTCGCCTCCAGCCCACCTGTTTGCCTTAGCCACTGCCTCTTCAGCCCGTGTCACCCATGGTCGGTGAAGAAAGCTTCATTCAACCCTCACCTGTGATGAAACTTTTTTTTGGACGTTGCTCATATGTACTGTCCTTTTAGCTTTGACTTTGTTCCCGTGGCCTGTCAATAATTCTCTTCTCAATTGTTTGTATCATAAACGTTGTTTTGACTTCTATGGTCTCACCTCAGCCATGCATTGGGGTCCATTCTAGTTTGTGACACAACATATTTTGGAGGAGGTAGAAATGCGCCTTTGAGGCGGTTCCAAGTCACTCCCCAGACTTCTGAGACGATGCCAGACACTGTTGAGATGGCCATACAATAACCGAAGACTATGGAGGTGTATGAATCTCCAGTTGCCAGAATTCTAAAATACATCTGAAGTGGTCTGAGGCTAAATGTAGATATACACTTATATCTGTTTCTCAATGTATGAGATACAGCACCCAAATCATATAGGAGTTCGAGTTAAGCCCCCCTCCTCTTGATTTATCATGATGACTATCTTGAAATTAGAATACATGAAATGCATCCAGACACATATACAGAAACAAAGTGTGTGGTGTGTGTGCGCGCAGGTGACAGAATTGGATTGGTGCATTCCAAAGTAAACTAACAAATACGAGCCGCCTCGTTTGAAGCCATTTTCCCACACTGACAAACTCAGAGATGGCGAAACGCTTTTCTACCGCGAACGCACGGCATGCAATTTTGGACATGGGTGAGGTGGATTCAATCGATTCTTCCATGGTGACATCCAAGGAGGAGTCTGATGAGGATTTTTGCCCTCAAAACTCCGACAAGGAAGATTCTGAGGAGCACGACATGGATGAGGAGGACGATGAAGAGATGGATGAGGAGGACAATGACGAGGAGGACGATGCCAAGCAGGGTGATGATGAAGACGAGCAACTGATAAATAAAATTAAAACTACAGGCACACACGTGCACAACATGTATACTGGTGACATAAAACAATATGGGACACGTGTCATTGAGGTCTTGGTACTGCATTGGAATCACAGGAAATCATTTTGAGAAAGAGGAAAAGGAGACATGACGCAGGAAAAAAAAAGGAGTGGGTTCATCCACTCCTAGCTCAGGGGTAACTTGGAGAGTTCAAGCTCCTTTGTGAGCTACAGTTCAACAATGATCGAGGTATATTTAAGGCTGAGCATTGAGCAGTTTGAAAGCCCCCTACAGAGAATTGGCCCAATCGTCAGGAAGCAAACTCCAGGCACCCCATTTCGCCAGTTGAATGCCTGGCTATCTGTTTGAGGTGGGTGACATTTAAGACACATCTGACTTAAGATGACAATTAGTTATGACACGCCGGCTTGGCCATCACTGACTGCAGATGATCACATGACATTGCTTGTCCAATCGGTGCTGTGGGAAATTTAGTTCTTAGTAGTCAATGTGTGACTGTCGTGATCGTATGTCATACAATTAAAAAAAAAGTATACTTATCTCTTGAAATTTTCTTTCTTTCTTTCTGTTTTTAATAAACATGTTTTTTTTAATAGCTTGAATTTATAAAAAAATATATATAAATATTTTTCACTCATGAAGGGTTCGGTGAATTTGCATCTTAACTGGTTGGGTTCGGTACCTCTAAAAAGGTTATGAACCACTGCCCTAGACCATCAGGGACTGGTGACAGTAACCTGATCCTTGTGTCATTTGCTAGTTTAGCCCCCTGATATACTAGCAACATTGCTGCAGCTGGTCTGCCTCTGTCGAACAGGCCTGACTGTGTTGCACTGGCAAAACAGGCTTTCAATGTATTTGTGCATTGTTTTAAACTGTTGAACACCTCCATTTCTCTTGCTGCACGGGCTTGTGCAACACTTTGGAAGGATTATAAATTCAAATGTGACACTTTACAAGTCGTACACCAATTATAAATCTTATTTAGGCCCTTTTTAGGTAATGCATATTGATGATGTTTTCCTGTTGGTGACTAAACAGAAAATAACAAGGAGGTGATCTGACTAACGGGCTATGAATGCTGCATATCATCAAGGCTGCAATGTGTGGCCAGACCGTTTTTCATGAATCCTTCGCTGGTACGCCTGTTCAATTAATAAAATGATGTCAAAGCAGGCATTGGTAAACTACAGTCAATCATGTGGCAGTGTGTTCATTATCCTTCACGAGAACCACATAATTAGAGGCTGAGGAGCTTCTAAGATGGTGAGTGGACCCTAAAAAGTATTCTTGGATATGTATCTAAAAAGGCTTGAGCCAGCTCTAAATGGGGCACTGGCTGTTCGGGAATTAAAGTGAATTGCTTTTAAATGGAGTTGAGCTGTCGTGAATTCTGTCGTTTGAATTGTTGCCTACCATTTTATTTGCAGGAGATCAGATATGGTAATGTGCTGCTAATACACTATTCATTAATTCAACATGAAACTATTAAGAGTCATACATTATTCACTGGAGTCAGATCATTATTGAACCTGAGACCCCAACTGTATAATATGGAAAGTTGTCAAAGTTTCAGCTACTGACCATAGACGGCTACTGATTTTAAATACATAATGTACAGAATCAACAAAAGAGCACATTTTAGCTTTCAATTAAATAAATTAAAAAATCTCCATCCATCCATCCATTTTCTTCTGCTTATGCGGGGTTAGATCACAGTATTTAAAGGTGGAATTTCATTGAGCAGTGAAGGCTTGTGAATGTTTGCAAATGTTTTTTCATCAAACTGTTTGCGACCGTTTTTGCCAATGTGTGACACCTTTGCAACGAACCCTGACGAAAACCCAACATCCGGTACGTTCGCCTCACCCAGATCCGAGCTCAGTGGTTCTTAACCTTTTTAGAGGTACTGAACCCTACCAGTTAATATGCACATACGCCAAAAAATTCATGAGTGAAAAATAAATATTTATAATTATAATATAATTTATATATAAATATTTTTTTTACAAATGTAAGATATGTAGTGGAAGGAAGATATATATATATATATATATATATAATAAGAATCATCATCATCATCATCATCATAATCATCATAATAATAGTACAGTCAAACCTCGGTTTTCGTCCATAATCCGTTCCAGAAGGCTGTTCGAAAACCGAAACCACGCTCTTTTAAAAAAAAATGTTTATTGAACACGTCCGCTCACAATGGAAAGCGACACGAGGAAGCATCACTTCCTCATCTACCCGAGTAAGCGTCACTTCCTCGTGTAAGGAAGGCGAGAGCAGTCAAATGGTGCATTTAAGTGAGCTCAGTTTGGTCGAGAACCGAAATTTGTTCGTCATCCGAGGCATAAAAAACTAGAAAATTTTGGTTGAAAACCGAATTGGTCGAGAACCGAGACATTCGAAAACCGAGGTTTAACTGTATATTAGTGCTGTCTGTTAACGCGTTATTATCGGCATTAATTTAAATCATTTTTAACGTGATTCAAATGTTTATCGCGAGATTAATGCGGCAACATGTCACAGCAGATGTTACGTTCCTCTATAAATAAACCGGAAAAAAAAAACAACAAGCGCGCTGCACAGGTCCACGCTCATGTCTGTTTTGCCAGCCGTGGCAGCGTGAGACACCAAAAATGGATACTTAGAGTTTATGAATGGAAAGTTTGCGTTTAAAAAGTTGCCAGATGGTTCCACTGACAAGACCAAAGTTACCTGTATGTTTTGCAGTTGTAAAATGAGCTAACATCACAGCACGTCGAGTCTGAAATACCACTTAATGGCCAAGCACACAGCGCATGTGAGTACTCCGCCCCCTCGTCTAAGACAGACAGCTATGGATAATTTCAAAACGAAGAAAATGGATAACACGACGAAAGAAAGAAATAGCTGAAGCCATAGCTAAATGTATGGTTACTGCATGCAAGCCTGTCAACATTGTCCACAGCTAGACTCAAGCTGCTATCATTCGCATTGCATCTAACGACTCCACTACGGATTGCCAGCGAGAGCCTCCATTACAAGCTATGTACAGAATTTGTACGCAGCGGAGAAGACTAAGGTACACCAAGCGGGAGAAGACACTGTTTCGGGAGAGAAATAAGAGACTAGGTTGATGAGCCTCTGGTGAATAAAGAGCAGGTAGCCTTTTGAGTATGATGTATGCCACTGACACGATTGTTACTTGTTTGGAACTATTTTGTGTGGAAGGTTACCATGTTCCGTTTCCATATAAGTAAAGGGGGTGGAGCTTCTCTGTGTTCGTCTGACAGTGACGGTGCGCTGAGTTACGTCGAGAGTTCAGCGGTGCAGCGGTAGCGACCACACTGAAAATAAAACGTCTCCAGTGTTGTGCCTCGAACCAAGTGTAGGCATCCCAAATGATTTCCACACAAAACCAGAGAGAGACTTTCGCGCAAGAAGGACCAACAGAATCAACATAGCCTGAATGCTGTGTTCAAAGCAAACTTGAGAAAAACGAAGTATGCAACCATGGCTTAAATCCACTATAGCCTGAGTACTAGATTAGCTTCAATGTGCACTTTATAATTTTATATTGCTCTGTTTTGACTCCCTAAAAAGAGCTGTTAAAGGAGCTGTTGTGTGACAAAATATTTTTTTCACTGTTGTTGATGGACAATAATATTGTGTGCGAATAACTGCTCTGTATCTGCTCTGAGAATAACTGTTCATGTAAAATTGAAAATCAAAATTGTTGTTTCAGTAAATATTCACATGTTGCACATAGAAAACGGATCCATATGATTCCATGATGATGAGAGCATTAAAACGCGAAAACATAGGACGAAAAATATAAAAGGAAATTTAGAAATGATAAAAAATGTGAGTAATTATGACAGTTGCGTTTTTAATCACGATTAAATATTTTAATCGTTTGGCAGCACTAATATATTTGTATGCATTTATTAAAAACAGAAAAAGTCAATAAAATTTCAAGAGATAAGTACACGTTTTTTGGGAGGAGGCGTTTACTGTACGACATAATATCACGACAGTCTTTACTGTACGACATAATATCACGACAGTCACACGTTGACTACTAAGCGAACTAAATTTCCCACGGCACTGTTTGGACAAGTAATGGCATGTGATCATCTGCAGCCAGTGATGGCCAAGCGGGCATGTCATAACTAATTAACATGTTGGAGATGAAGAAGCTAATGCAAACTAGTATACTATGTGAAATGCAGTCACAAAAGACCAGAATAAGTGCTTCGGTGTACAGCACACAGGTAAAAGGTGAAATAAGACAAGAGCTACATTTTAAGAGCAGGCTTAAAAACCAGAAATGATGCAGTTACGGCTGATGTCGGCCGTGATGAGGGAATTGTAAGTTTATTATTTATATCAGTAATGTTATTTGCATTTATTTGCACTATTTTGGCAACACAGTGACCAGCAGGTTGGCAGATCTGCACCATAGTGCAGAGGTCGTGGGTACAAATGCAACTCCGGGCTTCCTGTGTTGAGTGTGCATGTTCTCTCCGTGCCTGCGTGGGTTTTATACAGATATTTTGGTTTTCTCTCACACACCCCAAACAAGCATGGTCTCTATATTGTCCCTAGGTGTGATTGCGAGTGTGAATGGTTGTTTGTCTATGTGTGCTGTGCGATTGGCTGGCAACCAGTTTGGGGTATATCCCGCCTTCTGGCCGAAGACAACTGGGACAGGCTCCAGGACGCCCGCGACCCTCGTAAGGATAAAGCGGATTAGAAAATGTATGAATGAATGATGGAAAATGTAGTATTTTGTATTATTTAACAATATTTTTTTATATAAATTATGTCATATAAGTCCTCTCCGGGGACCACCGAAATCCACACAGTACCATCCTTCCCCCCTGAGGCAGACGGGTGCGGGTACGGTGGTGGTGCTTCAAACAGAACATGTTGCCCTGCAGCTTACTCTCTGGCCTGTACTGTACTCATCTCAACTCAACTGTATTTATAGAGCACTTTCAAACAGCCATCGCTGCACACAAAGTGCTGTACATGGAGCAACTAACATTTACAACAGTAAAAGCAAAGTAACAAATCAGTATCAAAGACGGTAGAGAGCACCAAACAGTATAACTAATATCATAATTTTGGGCCATGCTGAGTCACATGCCAAAGATGGGTTTTAAAGATGGGCAGCGAGGAGACTTGCAGAAATGATCAGTGGGAGGTCATTCCAGAGAGAGGGACCGGCAACGGAAAAGACTAGATCCTCTCTGAGCAATCAGTTTAGTTCTTGGTGCTGTACTTCTAATAACGTCTGGTCCGCAGACCAGAGGCGCCGGGCGGGTGTGTAGGGGCGGATGAGCTCAGAGAGGTAAGATGGCGCGAGGTCATTTAGAGATTTGAAAACAAATAATTGGATCTTGAAAAGAACTCTAAATTGTATAGGGAGCCAGTGAAGGGATGCCAGAGTAGGAGTTATGTGCTCCCTCTTACGAGTACCAGTCAAGAGGCGAGCAGCGGCATTCTGGACCAGCTGGAGGCGCTTAATGGAGGACTGGCTGACACCAAAGTAAAGGTCATTGCAGTAATCGAGTCGGGATGTGACGAAGGCATGAATTACTGTCTCAAAGTGTTCTTGAGAGAGGAGAAGTTTTACTTTGGCCAGCTGTCTCAGATGAAAGAAACTGATTTTGATTAGGAGGAATGTCGGCGCCATTTGACTATCGTTGCTGGACAGCTCCGGGGTGCTTGTGTCTTGCGCCTGAAATAGGCAGTATTTTCACAGCCCCGCTTTGTTCAGCGAAAAGGCCGGTGCTGATGGACAGTCTGCATTTTATTTATTTATTTTTCATACCCAGAGTTTCTTTTGAACACATTTTGCGTACGCATAAATATTTCCAAGCCTCTACACTGGCAGTGAATGAGTTCGCTTCATTTCCTGAAACCATACACCGAATTCAAAAAAAGTAGCTGTTTTGTATCGGTTGTCACCTTTTAATGCTGAACAATTTTTCTATTTTTCTATTCGTGAAACTACTATAGCTGCAATTTACTGAAGGTCTAATTGCAGACTCAGTGGAAGTCTTCTCATCTCTAATTTATAAGTGACAGAACAAGTTGCATGGACCCTGATTATAAACATAAGCACTTCAAAGGGGGAAACAAGCACCAGCTTGGAGCGAAGCACCTTTGTTCTCAATTTCACCATAGGGAAAAAGCATTTCCCGCTCAGGTTCACTTTTTTGTTTGCCCACACTTGACAATAAAGTGCAGAAGTGCATGAAGCATGATACTGTACATGTAAAATAAATAAAAATATGTCTTTCTTCCGGGATCACGCATAGGCAGGGAAGGTGGATTAAGTCAAGATTTGACCAACTCAGTTTGTCAACTCTTTCTAACTATAAAAGATGTTCACAGGCAGTGTGATAATCATCACACGGCAAAGACTCTTTTGCTCGAATAGCATCAAAGGTGTCTGACGTTACTCACAGCAATTCCATCTGATATTCCAGGACCTTCCCTTTGATCTGGAGCTGCATGATGAAAAGATGAGAAACATTGAAAGCTGTTTGTTACCGGGATGCATTGTCTTTTGGGAGGTTTCAACAACTTAAGACCTATTTAATAACGTGTATCCAACTTTGCTCTTAACTTGCCTGCTTCAGCACACCTTTGTACTGTAATACACCAGTCTCGTTTCTATGATTATTACTTTCAGCGCCAACATGCTGAAGCATAATTAGGCAGCCAAAATCTAATTTACACTGAGTGCTGACAACTGTTCAGTGAATCGTAAAGTGGATATAATTACCTATCAAAGAAAAACAATATGGTGGACCTCATTTAAGGGATGATAATTAGCATGTGAAACTGAAACAACAGTTGCAATCTGTCAAAACTATGAAAGTCCTACTTATAATTGGGGTCTACACTTCGGTAATTTCTGAATTGACCATGCACTTGGTTTTGCTTTTGCATTATATTGCAATCACTGATAGTCTTTCCGTTCTGACAAATGGTCTTTCACTTGCATTGCACTTTTCCATCTACAAGACACTCAAAGCACTCCACACTTCTCATTCACTTAATGATGACACAGCATCAGGAACAAGTGGGGGTTCAATATCTTTCACAAGGACACTTCAAAATGGTCACAATGGCCGGGCATCGAACCCACGACCTGGGTTGTAGGCTAATAGCAGTGACAGCTGGAGTTTTCTCCAGGGGCTGTATATATTAGGGATGCAACACAGTACAACACGGTACTTTAGTGTCATGGTTCAATATATATATTTTTTTAATTAAAAGTTTTGAATTTAGTGCAGAGTACTAGCAGTTAATTCTGAACCAGTACTCTATCCATGCCCACTTTTAGACAGTAGAAGAAACACAGTGAGATACAGAAATGTAAAGAGACAAGATAAAAAAGGTCAAACTGAAGCATAATGCCAACCTAGGTATACAAATTCAGTTCCAGACAATTTTTTTCTGAATGTTCTTATGGCAAAAACATTACTGAGGGACAGTTATTGTAATGTATGATGTTATAGGATAAAACAATGCTGCATACTGTTCACTTGCACAAAATCACCATTAATCTATTCATCCATCCATCCATTTTCTAATCTGCTTAAGGGTTGCAGGTGTGCTGGAGCCTATCCCAGCTGACTTCGAGCAATAGGCATGGCGCACCCTGAACTGGTCACCAGCCAATCGCAGGGCACACATAAACAAACAACCATCCGCGCTCAAATTTCACGCAGAGGGGCGATCTGGAGTTTCCAATTAACCTATCATGCACGTTTTTGGAATGTAGGAGGAAACCGGAGTACCCGGAGAAAACCCACGCAGGCAGGGGGGAGAACATGAAAACTACACACAGGAAGGCCAGAGCCAGAATCAAACCCTGAACATCTGCACTGTGAGGCCAACTCGCTAACCACTTGCCCTCCATGCCACCTCTATTTTCGATTGTATAATGGTCGACTGGTTAGCGCCATAACCATATAGAATCGTGCCACTATTAACCCAAACCATCCTTGAATCGCTAAGCACCCCACGTATTGAAGACCATATCAAATGGTCTCTTGTGGAAAGATGCACACCCGTGATTATGTTACATTATACATGGTGTTTCTTGAGTTTATGTCACTTCATGAAACCTCATTTCTGGTTCTGGGATGGACTGATCTAACTAAAGACTTGATGGAACAAATGCATTGAAATCCAGAATGAATGCAGATGAATTCAGTCGAAAAATAGACACTAAAAGAAAAGTAAAAGATCAGAATTCCATTGTCTTCTTGACTTGTTCAGGTCATAGTCTCACTGATGACAAGCAGTGTTCTTTTTTGGGGTGATACTCTTTAGTCTTCACAGAATTTCAAAAGAGATTGTTTGCATCGCACCAGCATATCATCTGAACCACCTAATTTCTTGACACTGTCTCTTCCCCACCGCTGATCAGGCCAGAGCATCAGTCATCAGCAGCAAACTTGATGAGTCATGGGAGAGAGCTGAGCATACAGTCGAGCAAGCAGCCAACTGTGTATTTCTCGTGTTTGTCTGTGAGAAAATGCTGTACCCAGTTGCAGAAGGGTATTTTGGGTGTTACTGTATTGCATTCATATGGAAACGACTATGCGCACGGGTGGAATTTTCTGTCCTTTAATACAGCGGTCCCCAACCGGTACGGGTCCGTGTACCGGTCCGTGGGTCATTTGGTACGCACAGAAAGTAAAAAGAACTTACATTACTTCCGTTTTATTTGTTTCAGAATCTGAAAGAGGTTTTACTTTGAAAAATTACCGGATTCTGTGTTACAGCCTTCTACGGTATGTATGAAGAATCCTGTATGAAGAATCCTTCCAGGATTTCATGAAGGGGTTGCACGTTAGGCTGGGAAAGTGTGTCAGACACATGGGCAAGGGTAAAAGTTAAAGAATGTGGCCCATCAAGGTCCAGAAGATCAACAGAAGAGTAGCTGACGTGGGGGAAACTCATTTTAACGGTGAATTGATGTTTTTTTGAGGACTGCTTTACTATGAATACCTTGAATAACCACATCTTATTGAGACAGAGTTGACCCTTTTAACGCTATCTGCTGTAATATGTATGTCCCACAGAGGCAATACATATTACATCCTATAAAATGTGGAGACATCACAAGTGCTCAGTATGAGCTGCTCATAATTGTGTATCTTAGGCCTTTTTTAGTGTTAGCTTGTATCAAAATATCATGACCCTCATAATTAAGTTCAACATCAATTTGAATTAACAAATTAATTTGGCTTGCACTGCTGCTGATGAGCCTGAATACGGTGATAAATTTTCAGCTAATTAATTAAAGGCCACTGGATAGACAATAGGAGGGTTTATGTTGGCTTTAATTGCTTTACAGTCCAAGGCAAGACCCAATGCCAGGCCTACAAATGGAGATCAGTCTCCATTTGTCAGCCCAACAAGCATCCGTTTATACATGCATAGTATGCTGCTGTGGAATATGCCCTGATAAAATTGTATTTGTCAGCTGCGTTTGTGAATAGTGTGTTTTTGATCTGTGGTTGACTTGTGACAATTCCAGCATACACAAGCTAATTATGACCCTGATCTGGAAACCTGGTACACACAACACTGTAGACTGATGGGTATCAGGGCTGGAGTGGGGTTCATGTTCAGCCTGTGGCTCAGACTGGCCCACTTTAGTTCATGTTTTAATCAAGATACACAATTTCACCCTTATTTGCATCTCAAAATCTAAAATCGCTATTCATATTGTATTTGATCAAAAATCTATATTACAATTCAATGTGCTTACAATATCAGAATCAGTGTTTATTGAACAGGAATGAAAACATCGTTGATATTGCCAAAAAGACACATTTTGACCAACAAGCATGTGTACATTACCTGAGATGAAACACCTCACACTTAACAATGTTGATCAACTCATAGACAGTTAACACGGCACTTCCTGTTAGTGTTCTTATGTGAATCCTATTCTTAGCACTATCGGTGTGTTACTGAGCAGACTGACGTTAATTTACGGTCACCATGCGGCAACAGGTACTGTATTAAGCAATCTGCTGAGGTTTTCCCAGCATGATTTTATGTTGTTACAAAGACGAGTTGAGTCTGTAGTATGCCTCAATATTGTGTTATTTCCTTCAGGCAAAGTGTAATATACACTAGTTACAGTGGTGTTGTTTCTAGTCATGCCATACGGTCTCGCAACTTTTTGGATCCAATTATCGCGGCTTGGTGACACATTTGGCAACAAAAGTAATGACATATATTGACCAGTAGTTCCAAGTCAACCGTGAGGAGTGTAGGGGAAAATGTTACAAAAATAAAAAACAGTCTTTATGTCTTTATGCATTATTAATATATGTTAGGATCTGTTATGGCTGTTGCTCATCATGGCATGGTTGTGTGCGTGCTTGCACGTGCGAGTGTGTATGCGTAAATGCTCGTGTGTGTATGTGCGTGCATGAGTGTGTATGTGTATGTGTGCATTTGCGGTAATGGGTCGATCGTGGGAGGTCGGCTGGTTGAAATGTAGATCTTTGGTCCAAAAAGTTTGTGCAGTCCTGCTATATATAATATGAAGGCTTACCTATTTGTATGAGAAGGTGATAATACATTCAAATGTTGCGAAGACGCTTTTATTTTTTAAACTGATCACACTGCAAGAGGAAAGTAATGTTTAACAGCAGCTTCAAGCAGCGCATATAGCAGCCGGGCCCACTTGGAGATCGCCTAGTTGTCCAGATTATTCACTTTGGGCCTGCTGTGTTTTATCCTGTCTTTAGCTCTGTTTCTAGTTAATTGAGACAAAGTACGCAAATTTCCAGTTCTTTTAACATGCACTTTAATACATTATTAATCAATATATTTATTGACTCAAGATGCCAGTCTGATTACATTTCAAATTAGGTCTTACTATCCATTACGTGGCTACCTTCAGTATCTACCTTAAGTCGCTGCATCAACAAGAACACAATTTTATGGGTTCCATTAGAGGAATGAAGCAATGGGTGAGGGCGTGTGTGTGCGTGTGTTTGTGTGTGTGTGAAAAAGAGAGAGAGAGAGAGAGAGAGAGAAGCTTGATCATGGCATATGGCCAGGGTCTATGTGGGCTGACTAATGACATTTACTAAGGGTGTCAGGGACAGATTTGTCGGCGCAATGGAAAAGTCATCCTTTATATCTTGGAACAATAGGGGTGTATAAAGGTTAAAAAAAATTGCCAAACTAAATTAGAGATTCGAAACACCAAATGGTGATGATGTCGTAAATAAAATTAGATAAGGACAAGCTCCAGCTGGTGAGCTTCATCAGGAAGACAAAATCTGGAACTAATGTTCACTCATAAAAGTGAAATGTTTACTTATTTTTTTTATATATATTTTTTTCTAATGTCAATTGGTTCCGCACAATTGATATTTGTTTAAACAAATGTTCTTTCTTTGTGTGTGTGTGGGTGTTTTTGAGCATGTGCACACGTGTCTTTTGAATAAAATACAATTAGGTGGAAGTGACTGAAGTACAAAGTAAACTTTCTTTTTTTTCTTTTATATTATATATATATATATATCCATATATAGAGGTATATAGCTCCGGCCTCCCTGTGTGGATTTGCATATTCCAAAAACATGGATGGCATCGTTGGGCATCTATTGTCCCTAGGTGTGAGTATGGTTGTTCGTCTCTGTGTGCCCTGCGATAACCAATAGGGTGTCCATACTGCCCATGCTGGGATAGGCTCCATAGTGATATATATATGCTACATATATCTAAAATCCTTTGCTAATCTGATGACTAAATTCTACCCTGAAAAGATTTTTTTTAAATAAATGGTCTAGCCAGTATGTATTTGGTTGTTTTTTGTGTTTTTCAGAAAAAAAAAAAAAGAAAATGAACTCAGGCCATTATTGTAGATAGGTGACGATATGTTGTACTCCAAAAAATCAAACCATCATTTTCAAAAATGTGAATAACAGGATGGTTTTGCAAATACAGGAACCTATTTTATATATTTTTGACACTTTTGACGGTGTAATTTATGCTGGCACCATGAAACAGCCACTGCAAGTCTTTCTTCACTTTGGTGATCATCAGTGGCACACTTTTCAGTTTCAGAAATGTACATCTGAGTGTCTTTCGTCATGTTTCCTGTGATAATTACCAGCACGTGCAAAAATTGTTTGTGTTGGACAATAAACAACTGCAAATGGACTATTTTGGTTTGTAAAAGTCAATATTGTTTTGTTTTGGGGTTTTTTTTGTGTCCTTTTGCCCACCCGTGACCTTAATGAGGACAAGCGCTATAGAAGATCGACAGATTGGGATAAATCCATTATTCTAACTGCTCTGCATCTTGTTTTTGAAGATGATGGAAGAGTTGATCCCCATCATTGTTCTGTGGCCTCAATGACACCATGTCAAAAGCTAAGAAAGGCAAGAATGAAACATTTTATCTTGTCTTAAGTCCTAGAGGAGACATGTTTTCACATATCTATGTTGTCACAAGTTAATGTCTGTGACATTTTACAGTACTGTATTCCAAGGATAGAAATACAACACCGATCAAGGATTACATCATGTGCAGTAAATTTGAAGTTCATTCAATAAATTAATATAGAACACAGTTGAAGTTAGCGTGCTTGCATGACCCTCGACAACCGATCCAGTTCCTTGTGTGATCCCCTTGGAAAATTAACTTCCAACCCCTGAACTAGTTTGACTGTGCCTCTGACAGGGATAAATCCGATGGCGTGCATGTTTGCAGACTAATGTCTACTACCACTGGCCTTATGACGAACAAAACTGACACACAAATCCACAGACTGTAGCATAAAGATAATTATTTGCACTGACTGCCCCCCACAACACACACACACACACTCACACACTCACACACACAAGTAATGTTAAGCTATGAGTAACCAAAGTTGCAGCATCATGGAATGACCTTGAGTCTCAGACCCATGCTCCTTTTCACAAAAGATTTGTGTCCAAAAGCCACATTTGTCCTTGCTTACGGTCAGAGTTCTCTAGGCTGTTATGAGTGGACCCAACTCTGACTGGGCTTGTCTACTTGAGCGTTCGCCTATTGGACGTGTTACATAACACTCCTTGCAAACATGTCTTAAGTCAGAAAGCTAGTTGCAATGTTAGGTTGTGCGGGTCACACAATGACGAATGCTCCAATGCTTTCAAAGGTTCCTTTAAGAACCAAGAAGCATGATGATGATTGGTTTAGTGACACTTTCTATAAGTGTTCAACTTGTATTTATTTATTTATTTATTTGCTTGAAAGACTTACATTATTTGCGACTTGTTTTCACTTCAGGGCATCAGCTGCAGGGTGAGACGGCCTCTGCACAGCAGCTGATGAGACAGTTGTTCACAGCAGTCATCGGATCAGTCCTGTGTTCCTCCATCACAGTCTGGTTTGGGGCCCGCCACAAAAAAGGACAAAATCTGACTGAAACGGACACTTAGGGCTGCGCAAAAAATCAATTGGTACCTCCCTACCCGCACTCGATGACTTGCACACCACAAGAACCAATACAAGAGCACAGAATAACCTACTGGACCCCCCACACCCTGCCCACCACCTCTTCCAGCTACACCTTTCAGGTAAGCGCAATCGAACCATGCGCACCGAAACCAGCAGACATTCAAACAGCCTCTTCCCTCTCACCATAAATTCCCTAGACAGTAACTCAAATCTATAGTGGCTCTTTGCATTTTGCACACCGCTGTTGAACAATATGATCATCGCAATGATCATCGTGGCTCCAGCTCTCTACGTACTTGAACAATTGTCATTGATCAATGATCCACAGCACCAGACACTTTAAATTGCTCAAGGACCTTCTGCATAATTGCACACCTAAAGTTGTACTACAATTTCTGCTACTGGTCACTTAAAAAAGGGTGCAACGATTATCTGTATCTGCACTAACTGCACAAACGTCATAGTATTGTATTGCACCAATGATCATTTTACCTCTGCCCGATGACTCTGCACATTGTCGCACAGCTGTCATTGGGTGGTACTACTGCATAATGGTACCCTTACATTACGGAAAGTAATGATGGTTCCTGCTTCAAGCAAATCCCAAAACAAGAGTGGGCTCATTTTCATACCCAGCTGAAGTGTAGCACAAAGTGTGGCCTAATTGTGTGAATGGCTGACGTTTTTATTTGCACGGTTATGGGCGTGAACACAACTGGGTATCTTCCTGACCAACAGATCCATCCATTCATCCATTTTCTGATCCGCTTTACCCTCACAAGAGTCTCGGGGCATACTGGAGCCTATCCCAGCTGTCTTTGGGCAGTAGGCGGGGGACACGCTGAACCGGTTGCCAGTCAATCGCAGGGCACACAGAGACAAATAGTGATCCGCGCTCACACTCACACGTAGGGACAATTTAGAGCAGGGGTGGGCAAACTTTTTGGCTCGGGGGGCCACATTGATTTCTAAATTTGACAGTAGGCCGGGTCAGCACAAGATATGGTACATATAAAAAACTGCATCTGTTGACAGCCCAAACCAAACATCAACAGAAAAAAAACATTACAGTATTAACATATGTTTTAAAATGAGAACAGTGAAACAGCTAGGGTGTATGTCCTGTATAAATATCCAAGTATGTTAACAACATAGATGTGTGGCAACACAAGCAACAAAGTGCAACAATATATTGCCCAAAAACTGTTTATAACACAAAAACTGCAGCATACAGTACATGTATATAAAAAATACAAATTATAAGAAAGTTAGGACAATTTGCTACAAAATGAGATGAGTAACAGACCCTGGTGGCTTTTCCTTCCACTCACTCATTGCCTCGAACTTTACCTCCCGCCGATCACCACACATGACAGCATTGCTCAGCTGATGTCGTGCCACCAACTTTTGAAGCCAGACACGGAACGCTTCGAAGCCTTCGATTCTCATAGTTAGCCCTTTGGAACTCGCCTCATCTCTTTTTAGCGGTCCAGTTTGACACGAAACAGTAGCAGCTCGAGCGCGCAAGCACATACTTCACTTCCTTGTCGTCTCATAAATGTAAGTTTTTCCGACTCCAGGCATCTCCTGAATGTTTCGTACTTAGTAACCCGCTTCGTTTAATCAGATGCATATCAATTTCTCTTCCTTGATCATTACTGTTCCTCTTCGTTTGTATGCCATGGTCTACAGGGTGTAAATGTAAATGAATGAAATTAAAACTGCGCAATCAAGGCACTTGCACGTCACCGTTTTGGATCTGACAGAAAATAGCAGCAGCGCGGACATACTTATTCTGTCGTATCGAGCAGCAGTTGCTGGAGTTGGCGCGACTGCGGGCTTCCGTATGGCTTCCGGAACTTCCGTTGTTATGAATCGATCGTTAATGTAATACAGTAGTAGAAAGTTTAATGCATAAGTTTTTTTTTTGTTTTTTTTTTAACTGGGTTTGGGGCGTTGTTTATTGAAGAATTGAACAAAAAGAGGTCTGCAGGTGGTATAGGATTTCTCCCTATCTCTTCGTCTCCCCCTCCCTCCCTGTGCTCTGCAATTTCAAGTAACTGTGCCACCTGGCATTGAAATACCTGTCATTACAAGTCCAAATAAAATGAATGCAATCATTCATATCGAACCTTAATTGTGTACCAACCTTCGGCGGGCCGGATTGAAAAGACCAACGGGTCGGATCCGGCCCGCGGGTTGGCCCACCTCTGATTTAGAGTGTACAATCAGCCTGTCATGCATGTTTTTGTAATGTGGGAGGAAACCGGAGTACCCGGAGAAAACCCATGCAGGCACGGGGAGAACATTCAAACTCCACACAGGAAGGCCATAGCTGGAATTGAACCCGGTACATCTGCACTGTGAAGTCAACGTGCTAACCACTCGACCACCGGGCCGCCCTAGCTTCCCTCATTCCCTTTAAAATCAACGCATTTGAAGCACACAGTCCATGCCGAAAATCGAAATGCGCAAAGTACGTTTATAAGGAACTGCAAGGAGACCGACAGAGATGGATTATGAAAAGTCGGCCAGGCCTTCCAACCCAAGTTGAGTGTGTGAAGACCCCCCCCCCCCACACACACACACAAACGCACCCTTCCACTCATTTAGCTGTGCTGTGGCGAAGGACAAGGGTTTTAAAAATCGAATTAAAATAATAATATCAATAATGCATTCAATTAATTGATATCAACAATGATTCAGAGGGTTTGATGCACGCTTTTGTCATATTATGAATACAATATGATAACATTCACACACATAATCCATATCCGATCAAGGACCACATATGACCCAGGTTGGATTTGAAAAAAATCGTAATTGAGCCGTGCAATGTCATAAAAAAAAAAAAATCAGATTTGGGTCACATTTGCCTGCAGTCGGAACATAGCCTCAGAAAAAAAAAGTTAAATGTCCCAGAAAAGCTTTAGGTGTCTTGGAAAATGATTTTTCCTCCCACTGCTTCTCTCTGCCCACAAATTAGGTTCAACATTCATGCCTCTTTTCAGCTGCCTTCAATGGGCAACGTTGAGCTGTCGCACTTTTCTGCTTAATCTCTGCTTCTAGCCGGCACCGTGCCCCGCAAGACGCTAGCAACCAGTCAAATTACATATTCCTTTAGAACAGTTTTGCTGTCTGGCTGCAGTTCCATATAACTTTGTTGCTAGATTTGTCAACATTTCAAACCCAAGTAAGCATTTATTTTCTCCAAAGAAGTGCCAAAACTGGCCACTTTCAGTTCAAGAGTGTTGCTGTTGCAAATTATATTGAGTGTTAATTTTTTCTTCCACTTTCTCTCTCCTATGTTGAGTGACGGAGACCTGTAGTGGGCATGCCGTCACTTTTGGCTGTGTGCTCATCTCTGGTTTCAGGAGAGCCGCCAGCAAGATGACGACGACGTCGAGATAGCAACGGGTAACAGGTCGTCTTACAGGGTCACATTTCACTCAGTATCTCATTCTTGCTCCATCGGAATGATTAAAAACTTCATTAAGAACTCAGCACTTTTAAAATAAACTACATAACTGGACAGAGATGAGAGCACCGACTTTTCATGCAGCTTTAGCATCATGTTGTGCAGTGTGAACATATCCTAAAAAGCACAACTTCCAAATCAAAATCGGACATATTTTAATTTAATTTTGAATTTGAAGTTGTTCATCTTACAGCTATTATTTAACTGTTTTTTTTTATGATGTTTTAAGTTTTTGCCATGGTAAAATTTCCATTTTTGTGTTCTTTTATATAAGTGCCTTGTTTTGTCAGCCGTTGCTTGTTGAAAACAAAGTTATTATTACAGCAAAATATTTTGCTAATATATCAAGAGTCACTGTCAATCTTTACATTATCCCAAAAAATGACACGGTGCCAAATCAGATGACTAGAGATCACTAAATATGGTCGTGCTGTACCTTCCTCAAGAAATGGTGCGAGCAAATCCTGTATGATGCAGCCAACTGTATAAGTTGCTACCAGTGCAAGGCTTTGAGTGCAGCCCTGTTAACAATGTTTGTACATGGCGTCATTTTCGATTTTCACCGGAAGTCTATCAGCTATATCATCACACGATATCAGAAAATAGAAACAATTGCTGGGTGTTTAAACATTCAAACTTTTACTGATGGTGAGCGACACGCCTCAGCCTTATTTGGACAGTGTGACTGTGTCTCAGAGAAATTAAGTAATGATTGTGACTCACACTATTTCATTGAATAGGCTTACATGGATTGCCTGCTCATTATTTGACCACTGATGCCCCCATTTTTTTTCATTCCCTTCACCCTCTGAATGCATTTGTCCAGAAAGGCAAATGTCACTAAATGCCAACCCAGGCTTGCCAGGCCAACAAGCCAAATGTTAGCACATCTACTATAGTACTTTCCAGTCTGCCTGGCCGGTTTGATTGGTGTGTTTTAACCCCGGTGACAAGCAGATGAGGATGATCCTATGACATCAGCCATGACGATAAATATTACATCTCTTTTATTTCAAAGTGTTAGTTGCTCAAATGCCCCTTTAATTTGCCCAATTCATTGTTTTTATCCAAACAGAAAAAAGGCGGATTATAACTACACCAATGATCCAGATACCACGGCAGTGACAATGTTGCAGCCTTCACATTGATAGAGAGAAACAATTTGTTTTTATCCCAACAATGAATGATCAGTTATTTGAATGCTCATGTCTGAGCACCATGGTCTCTGACTGGTTAGCATGCCCGCCTCACATCGCAGAGGTGCAGGGTTAGATTCTGGCTCCGGCCTTCCTGTGTGGAGTTTACATGTTCTTCCCTGTGCCTGTGTGTTTTTTTTTTCCAGGTACTCTGGTTTCTTCCCACTGAACACTCTTAAGTGTGATTGTGGGTGTGAATGTTTGTTGTTTTTCTATGTGTGCCTTGCGACTGGCTGGCAACAAGGTTGCCACCCATCCAGTAAAATACGGAATGGTCCTTTATTTGGGAATTAAAGGTTGCGTCCCGTTCCGTATTTCCCTAATTGTCCTATGCGTCTGTCACACACAAACATGAACACTAAATTTAACGATAATAAACAAAATAAAAGACAAGAAATATTAAAGACAGCAACGTGGTGTTGGCGGGAGGTACGCAGGAGTGGAGCATACGTCTGGTGCGTTCTCCTCTGCTGTGGGCAGCCCAGCCCCTTTGCACTGCCTGTCATGATCGTTACCTTGTAATTATTATTGTAGTAAACGGGTATATGCACAAATTCACAAATGTTTCATTTTCAGAGCACGGGAAGGAAGAGACAGGACTCCAAGGTGCGATTCAGTATTCTTTACTTGAGATGCCTTGCAAGCGAATACATTTATTTACAAATAATGGAGGGTGATGATGATTGTGATGGCTCTAAAAACGATGAATGAATGATGATGAGTGAGTGAGTGAGTGAGTGAGTGAGTGAGTGAGTGAGTCTACAAATAAGTGAAAATAATTAGCTCCAACTTACAATATTCGACACAATAATGTTCAAAATATATCTGAATGTAACCGAAAAATCATATAGAAACGACAGTGTGAATACGGTTGTATTTTATTTCCTGATTTGTGTGAAATAAATACATCATTGAAGATGAGACAAAGCTTCGTTTTCAATTCCTAAATTGGAAATGATAAATGGGAGCTAGTTCGTTCCGGTTCAATGGAGACAGTAACGTAACACGTTCACCATTGTTGGAAGCCTTTTCCTTTCAAGGGGTTTTCCATGCAAATGACAAATCGTACAGATGTCAAACTTAAACCATCTCATGGACTCATTTTGACTTGTGTTATGCATGAAAAATTGGGAAAAAAATTGGATTTTGATGGGATAGGATCTATAAAGCTCATACCATCCAAATAGTCCAAGATATCAAACGATGATGTGAGATCTTCACTATAAAGTTGATACATTCAGTAATGCCTGATAATGATCATGAAAATTTGAATCAGGTATTTTGGAGGAGGGAACCATCTAAATAATGCAGGATCTCATCCTTCATCCATCTTTCTTGGGACTCCATTTACAGTGGCTTTAAAATGAATGCTTGGTTGGATGCGAGAGTTTCATTTTATTTGCTGTGCTGCTTTAGCAAGCTTCAGTCAGTTAATATTGCACTCGGAGCCTTTCAGAGATCCCTCCATTAGGACTCACTGAGATGATGAACCAAGTGTTGGCTGACTTCCCAGCTACAGACTACAATTTTGTTCCAATTAAACATGATTTTTCGGAAAGTATCCAATAAAACCTATTCCTACTCCCTCTACACACACACACACACACCCACACACACATTTGCTGCTGCCAAAAACACATTGCTAGCCAGTGCTATGTTAGCTATTGGGACTTGCTGAGTCGTGATGACTTGTTTAGCTGGTGCGACAAAACTGAATGTGTTCTTCTTTTTGAGGTTGCACAGGAAACACCAAAAGTTGGGTTTTGCTTTGACTGTAGAGCGAACAAAGGTCCAAGTTTAGTCAGTCTGATTTTGAGCCTCGTTTCCCGAGTCCCAGCATATTTCGCCATGACCATTGTTTTGTCCCACTTTTACGCCGGTCCGGGTAAACAGCACATTCAGCTCCTAATAGCTGCTGTGAACAAGCAAAAAAGGTTGATAATGGGAAGTGCATTGAGTTGTTCAGCGCTGTTCAACTGCCAACCAAGACAGAATTTAGCATGAACTAAAATATTAACAGAACCAGCGGTAACCAGATTGTCTTGTGATTAGGTGTGCTATAAATACTTCCTGGTGAGAAATTATTGTATATTTGGTTTTTAGAGAAATTATCATGTCCAAGTTCTTAGTTTTTAAAATCTTGGTCACCCTATGTGACCTTGAATTTGTTAAGGTACACATCTCTGGCCCCTCTTCTGATATTTGTAAACAATTGCATCACAGTATAATTGTGGCTGTGAACGCTATCGTGCTAGTGCTGGTTCTGATCACAAAAGTAGCTTTGCGAGTGAAAAGCTATTTGATGTTGAAAACAGCAATGCTCGAGAAATGTAGTTTAGGTAGTTATGCTGCAACTTGTCGCGTGGCTTCTGCCTGCACATTGCCTGGGACATTTAGGGATGACATCACAGCACTCAGATAAGGTCATCTTTTGAGCTCAATTTCATTCATTAACTGATGGGGCTGTTAACGAGGATGATTCATTCATTTGAAGAAAAATATGTCATTTTTAATACAACATAAAATAACACAATGCCATGACACAAGTATTCACTGAGTTGTTTGTGTGTGTGCGTGAACGGGTGCGTTGTTATCTGTGAAATGCATTCATCTTGTACATTCGGAAGAACATACTCTGCGGCTGGGCAGAACCCCCTCCTGTGAAAATGAAAATCACGCCAGTCGCTGACTCAAGGTGATGGTGCACCTTGGACAGCAGGACTTCATTCAATGGACATAGATTCGCTTAAAAGACGACAGCTGCAAGTGAAGGAAAGAAAATGATGATAGGTTATTGCAAAATGTCTGATGAGGACTGCTGAGGAGAAATGAGTTATTGGCGTGAAAAGGCCAAGCCGTTGCATGGTCACCTCGTGGCCAGTCAGCTTTCATCCTCATTATGCAGCGTCATCCTTCATATGTATGCATTTGCCATCTTCTGTCACGGACGATTCCACTGGCCATTAAAGTAGTAGTCCAGTTAAAGAGGAAGTAAAGTCAAGAATGAGATCACAGTTGCTTTGGGCTCAGGTGACAACCAATCATAGCTCCGAGTGGGGTCGCCTAAAACATATTGTAAAGAACTGGCTTTCGCTCTAAATACTATTTTCCTTGCAATAATATGTTCTACGTGCCCCACAAGTCTAAACACGGGATTCCATTTGTGGAGTAGGATTTAAGATGAATAATCTAACCCCCCCCCTCCATCTAAGGAGGTTGATACTCCTGCTGTCGACTGAAATTGATGTCAAAGTGCCCACAGGCTCGAATTACAAGCGCCGCTCGACCAAACCCAGAAAACATGTGAGCCGTGACATTCGCAATGCAAGCCCGTGGGCACTTTGACGTCAGTTTCAGTCGACAGCAGGGGGCAATGCCGCATAAATAAAATGTCAGCTGAAAACGGGTGGATAATTCCGCTTACCGGTAATTATTATTCCACGGGTGCAATATTAATCAAAATGCTACGTTTCGACGAGTGGGGGCAGATAGAATGTATATGAAAGAAAATGCTTGACTTGGCTTCCGCTTTAATCCAATGAAAAAAGTCTGTAAAGATGTGGTGGATAGAGGGTTGGAGAAAATGTATGCTTATGTCTCAGTGTGAAATTTGATGATCCAGCAAGACACAAAAAGATACGTGCAGCAAGGAGCTCCATTTTAAACAAGTACAAATCCAGAATGAGAAGAAATGGACAGAACCAAAGAAATAACTCCAGCAAGAACTGTGCTCACACTAAGTGAACTGATTCGGCCTTTAATCCCGACACAGGCATTTTAATCACCCAAAAGTGTGTCATCCAAATCGCTAAAGCTGATCCAGCATGACCTTGCACAGGCGGAAAGCCTCGCATCTGCGTCAGCGAGCATGCATTTCATTACTGACATATATCTTATAAAGCAACACGTTTGAGTTGTGTTGCTTATCTACTGAAGGGGATGCAAAAATTAATGTAGAGGTAAATACAAAAACCAAAAATAAAAATAATATATGTCAACAATGATGCATACATAGCTCATTTTGGGGGGGTAGATGACAATTAAGAGGATCACACAATGATTTATGCAATATTGTTGGTGCATTATCATAGCACGGCAGGATTGGGAAAAAAAACCCAGCAGGAACATAAATTATTTTGCAGCCCACGTTAGTTGAAGAGAATATTTTAGCAAGGCAAAAACCTGATCCCTGTCAACATTTCTTGCTACACTGTTCAATTTTAATGTTGCATTTCACCCCATCACACTAAACCACTTGGAATCACATATTTGCACGCCACATCTTTGATGAGATATTTTATTTTAAGATGTGCAAGAAAAGGTGCAATTAACAATCGCAGTCCAATTACTGTAGCATGCAATCTCCTGCTGCCATTCTCATCTCCAGTTTAAACGTTGATTGGTCGCACTGTCCCCGCACCTCATGTGGCTCAGGAATGTAAAACCAAGAGGTCGACATTTCCCACTGACTCCAAATTTGGATTTGTGGCACAAACACAATGTTTTAGCCTCTCACTGGTGTTCTTGTGGCGCAACCTGCTTTCAAATTCCGAAAGGAACGTAGTAGTTAAGCCACAAGAATCTAAAACAAACAGGCATTGACATTGTTTTTTTTACCTGATTTGTTTTAGGTTCCAGTGACAAATCTGTGGCACAAGTATTGAACTGTCTGTTTTGTTGATCAGATATTGGTCACCCTTTCAGGCTCAGCCTCCAGCTGAGCCGCTCATCTTTCAGCCAGAATGATAATCACCATTTGGCTGCCACAAGCAGACACCACGGGCACTATTTGAGCCCCCAAGGGCCAACCGAGTGTGATTGACTGGAAACTGGAGTTGATTTTGTTAATCCAGGTGGACCCCACACTGTGAAAGCATCCAGACATGCATAACTGGAGAGCCATCTCCGAAAAAATGCGATCCCACTTTCCCACTGATGCCAAAGATTACAAAGAAAATAATCCTCGCATTGTTGAATCCCTCCACATGTTGAATTGGATGAAGGAATTTATTTTAAAATTGAATCATGTTCCCCTTTCAGCTGACCCACTTTCATATTTGGGAAGTCAAGAGTGCATGGGGGAGCAAATCTGTGCTGCTGTTAAAAATGAATGACTTAAAACACAAACAGCATTCCAACTCCGACAAAACACACCTGAAGATAGGTGATGTTCAAGCAGACATGTCTCTTCAACCTCTCCTGAATTATTCATGCTTTCGCTTCTCCAGACATGTGCTTGGGTGAATATTTAATACATCTTATTTGTGCCGAGTAATAGGTTCCACCCACGTCGGCATCTAATGTCCTTGAATGGATCTGCAAGGAAAAAAAGATACTATACTTTGACTTTTCCGCCTGTCCAGATTGTAAAGACATGATAAATACTGAACACCATGACCCCAATTTTGTGAAAACACTTTGGGGGAGGCTCTTCTCTCTCCTTGGGTGGGAACACCTGCCCGAGGCAGTTTATTCTACATTAAGATGGGAAATTATTTGAAGCACAGCTAATGAATGGACAGCCATCATCAAGGGCACTGTCGCTGCAGTTCAGCGGCTTGTAAGTGGGTTTTTTCTGTGTACTGTATATATGCTGGATGTGCGGTCCCGGCAAAATGTCCTTCGGTAATAAGGACGCATCTACAAATGACACTTAAGTTTGCCCAAGTTGATGTATGGTAACAATCACTTAAAAGGAAACAATGTTTTCATATATTCTTTATGTTATGTTATGAATCCAATTTAATTATTTAAAAATAGGAACTCCAAAAACGTATGGGTTTGCTTTGTCTTAATAAATAACGTGACTTGAAGGTACAACTTTCAGGTTGCAA
Organism: Hippocampus abdominalis; assembly: GCA_018466805.1. Taxonomy (NCBI): domain Eukaryota; kingdom Metazoa; phylum Chordata; class Actinopteri; order Syngnathiformes; family Syngnathidae; genus Hippocampus; species Hippocampus abdominalis. The sequence continues at coordinate 4,301,460 of CM031694.1, read as the reverse complement.
TAATTGAATATTTTGAAATTGATGAAAGCCTAAATTTGATGACTTCACTATTTCTAAGTCCATCTATTGTCTTCTGTTTTCAGTGTAGTAGTAGGCATCCCCTGACCCGCCTGTATTCTTCTGCTCCTGTCTCCAACCTCCACCGGCTCCGCTTTTCAGGAATTGCAGAAAAAAAAAAATGTTTGTCCTTTTTGGGTTGGGGGGGATCCCAAACCCTGGGCATCAACCTATTCTTCTTGCTCCATTTGCTGTCGGAAGAGTGCGTCCCACAGTCACAAATGATGTCCGTGCCATAAGCACGGAAGTGGCCAAACATTGTTTGTGGGTGTTGCAAATATATTTAATTAAAAAAAAAAATTTTTAACCAATTTTTGTTGTCTACTTAACCGAAATAGCCATTTTTGTTTCCCATCGCTCGAATCATCAGTCTCATTTAAACATGCTCAACTAAAGCAGTGAATTGTTTAATATTTTATTTGGCACAGCTTGACGCGTGTGCACACACACACACACACACACACACACACACACACACACACACACACACACACACACACACACACACACACACACACTGAGTTTGGAAGAACCTAAAAAGTTCTGCGGCGGGAGCAAGATCACATCGTATTCATCCATCTTTCAAACGGCGGAGGCTAATGTAATCCACCTGTGAGTACGACTGCAGGAGCATTGTGTTTTGGCACTCGGAACAAGCGCCTCCAGTAGAAAGGGAAAAAACACAAACGAGACAAGAAAAAAGGTTGCCTTGCATCTTTGAGTGCCACTGTACATTTTCATGCAACCGCATCAGGACACTGAGCAATGATGCTGATGCTCAGTGTCGAAATGTTCCTTTGAAATCTAATTCAATTGAATTTCAAACAACATCTTGGGGAAGGGTTTTGACTTCCTCATCAAACGGACTGACCTAATTTCACACTTTTGTATAATCACCTGCATGTTCGGCGGCAGCATCCATTCAAGTCTGCCTTCAATGAGGGTGGCAGAGGTTGTCCATTGTTGCTCACATTGCAACAGAAATACAAGGACAAGACTCATCCAAAAATGTAGAAGTGGGTTACCACAAACCCAGTAGCAGAACCCGGCAGCAAAATGCATCTCAAATTATATTCCTTTAATTAAAAAGAAAACATTACAACTTTGCATCCCAAAATACTTTTCAATTGTCAACCTTTGTTTCTATTTGAGATTCAAGTCAGTACAAAGCTTTTGCACTTTGATTATTTTGTGTATTTGATTGAACCTGGCGCATTATTTCAAGGCTCCTCCGTGTGAGGTCTTGACGCTGTTCCAATATTGTCCGTATTTAAACTGGCTGTGCTCATTATCTCTATCTGCTCGAAGCGCACGAAGATGCACGTACACACGCAGCTCTACTTTATCAGTTCAGCCCCTATACAGCCCACCTCAGTTTCATTAACAGCCTAATTAACATTTCATGAAGTCCATTTCCTGCTATTTTAATTAACGGGCCTTGCCCCTGTTGGCCAGCAAGACCAAGAGTGAATGGAGAAGATGAGCAAAAACAACATTTCTGTTCTGGTTCCTAACGTGACCTCGTATAAATTTAGAACAAGGTGTATTTTGAGGGTGCTCCATTATTTAGCCTGTTGCCGTCTCACTCTGTGATGCTAGCACATACGGTGTTTGTGGAAGGTGCATTATTCATGGCAAATACCAACAAATCAAATTTACATTGGAGCAGCAAGTTGTGTTTTGTTTTTTTTTTCCTTCCCACCACCGTCTTCCTTTCGTGCACTTTTCAATTAGCTGATAGTAGTGGACAAATTATGCAATGTAAACAATGCGGTGGAGGGCATACCCTATGTGGAGCTTCCGAGTTCAAAAGCATGAAATAAGAAAATAAAACTCCTGATTCCTGAGTGGATTGTAATGCAAACCGGATGATTTGTGCTAACCTATAAAAAACTGACGTCTACAGCTGCAACTGGATTCCAGAATTAAAAGAGCGAGTTTGACTTAATTTCTCCTTTTGGGTGCAAATCATACACAGGACACCGAGAGGATTAACTGTTCTGTGAAATTCTCCTCATTAATGAATACTAATATCATTACAGACAATTAGTTATGAGTGATAATTATTCGACACCCTTGGTGAGTATCCGGTTAGTAAAAGTTGTCTCCTCTTGCCACTGTTTCTCAAGATAAATACTATATGTAGATAAGGGGAAACAAAGATCTCACACGGTTTGCAAGAACTCCCATTTTGTCAAATAGGACAGGTGTTTCCATGGTGACGTGATCTGTGGGGAGTTATGACTGAGCTTGGGGGCTGCATAGGTTAGCACAGGGAGAAAAGAGGCAGAGATTCCAGACTATGGGGAAGATGAGATAGGCTGTCCATGATGAGTTTTATTGGCTAAATTGGGAGTCCAGACAGTTTTACCTGCGGTGGCATGTGATTGGGAGAGCCAAGATTATAATCGCCGCACATGCACACAAATGCATTCCTCCGCAAGTTTTACATGTGTCATGTGGATATCTTTGCTGAATGCTGAGCACCAATCCAGTCTGTGTAAGGTATGCAAAAACAATTCTCAACTGGGACTGCCACAAATGACCATTTTCGAGTCATCGAGTCACCAATTGTAGTTGCAATTTGTTGACTAATCGGATAATATGTAAATCGCAGCATGTCGCTCTAGCCAGCAGCTGCTCTTACATCACCATCATTATTTTACAGCCTGGATTCTTTAAGATCCGTACAAATTAATCATAAAGAAAAAAATGTCGTACCTTCAAATTTAATTAAACTTTGCAGCTGGTACCAGCATTGTAAATGAGGGTGCAATTTAAATTGAAGGCTACATTTTGGCCTTAACATTTTCTTCTGTAATAGTTTAGTGCATTTTAAAATTGAACGACTGGATACACAATGCATGCTTGCACTATGAATACTATGAAAAAGAATCTGTCACCAACAAAAAAAAGGAATACTTGTCAACATTCTCAGACATCGAGAATTTTTTAAAGACAGAAAACAGTGAAATGAAAGGAGTAGAATTAGTAAAAAAGAATTGTGCGAAAGAAAACTCACATTTTTAAAATGTTGATTTCATGTAACCTTTATTTGTCCAAAATATTTTGGCTTGCTTCACAAGTATGTATCATTTAAAATAAATAAATTGATTTGCAAGTGTGCCAAGAAGTGGGAAAGGAAGTGGGGGGGCTAAGTACAGCGAGCCAGCACATATGCGCAGCATTCGTGTCTCATCTTGTCGCAATGTCCATACAGTGTGCCCTTTGTTGCAAATAAACATGAGTTTACTGTCATAATGTTTGCCATCATCTTTGGAATATGTTACAATCTATTGTTTTCAAAATCTCGTTTTGTATAGCCAGGCACAACGCCTCGATGAGAGCGAGATAATGCTTCCTCAAATGAAGCGTCTTGAATTGGGTCGGGTAGACACCGCGTGACCACGTGAGTTTTTGTTGTTGTTGTTGTTCTTTTAACTTCGATTCAGATAGTAATTAAGGTGTTGATTAATACCAATCGTAAAGGAACCATAAAATCACTAATAACAACCAATGTTGTAACAGGCTGGGTACGTGGTTGCAAGCAATAGTTACTGTAGTAGCGTTATTGTATGTTTGACCATGTTCACAGTGACCTTGAAGGTACCTATGAATGTATGGATAAGAGGGTGGCTTGTTATTGGTTGAAATCCAGGAAGCAAGAGGGGTGCACTGTCTTGATGTCAGACTCATTAGATTGGCCCTGTTACAAACTTGCTAAACAGTATTGCATCTGTTGGAAACTAGTCACGGTGTTGTTACATCTCTTGATGGCTCCTTACTGGCAGAGCCATGGGTGTCCCTTTTTGGGATACCCTGGGATCACCCCAAGGCTGTGGGACAGAGTGTAAGGGCTAACAGCCAGGCAAAGATGTTTGGACTAATGTCCCGAAAAGGGACACCATTGGCAACATTCGGGAGCACCAAAACTTTTTTTTTTAATGCAAAACACTGATTGCATTAAACTTCAACTTGTTTACAGTCTTCCAAAGAAAATGTGATATTTGTATCTGTGGATTTTTATCAAACCTTTGAGGGCTGGCTTCATGGATTAAGTGTCACGTTTAAGTAGGAATGAGACCTTATTCCCATGAGAACATGTGTTTGGCCTTGGTAGCGCTGAGTTCAATACAAATCTTTCCACAGTCTCGTCTTACAGTCATTAAGTGCATTCCACACACGCTTGCGATTAGAACTGGCCCAATGAATCGACATTTCATTGTGATTTTGATTCTGGCTTCTTAATTGTACATATTGATCATTTAAAAGCGAGACATACTTTGTTTTAGAAACATCGATAGCGCTGATGGTAGATCACCATATAAAATCCCATTGACAGAAAGAAGATTCTCATTGAGTTTCGGAAGTGATATTCCATCAAAAAACAAATATGTACACACAAAGTCTGTAGGAACACATACAGGCATATTTTCTCCCTAATCTGTGAAAAACAATTTATATTAATAAAGCTCACTTGCAGCTTTGTTATTGAATGCTTTTTGCCTTCACGGCATTAACCCAAAGAGGCCAAGGTCTGCACAACAGGAAAAGAAAACATATATTTTTAAGCCTTTATTTATTTTTGCTATTGTACCGTACATATACATTTATTTTGTTACAAATGTATCTTCTGCTTGTCCTTAAGTTATACTTGAAGTTGATTTTTGGTAGGATAATGATAAAATAACGAAATAACGTGCGTTAGAGCTCAATAATATTGTTTAGTTATCATGATTACGATATCACTCAAAAATAACTACTCACTGGCTTCCTCCTATATTAGGGAAAAATGTATGTTAATTAAAGACACAGTTTTAGAGGTGTGGACATGAATGTTCACCACATGTCCTGTAATTGACTAGCGACCAGTCTCGAGCATACACCACCGCCCGTCACAGTTTCCAGTACCGTACTACGTTGTGTGGACCATCAATATGTCATATCATTTTACATAGTATTATTGATACACGCTGGTCAAATAAGGTCACCAAATTTGCTACATGTATCATCCTATAAATAAGATACATTTTTTGATATCTTTTATATCACCTTGATCCATATATTTTCAAGTTTGGAACACAAGAATCGGAATCTAGGCTCACAAACACCTGGGGCCCTATTTTCCTTTCCGGCGCAGTTGTGTAAAGCGCAGTTTAACTGTGCGCATGGGGGGAGTTTTGTTTCGGTTGGTATTTTGCTCGACAGGTAGAATTGGGCATAATGAGGCGTTTGCACCTTTGTGCACCATCGTGGGATGGAAGTAGTCATTTGCATCAACATCAGGGTGGTCGGAGCATAGTACACCCGAGTATGCCGTGCTTGAGATTGCAGAAACAGAAATAGACTTTGTGGGGTCCGTGCATGACATTGGCAGGTAAGCTACAAGACCTCCCCTTGTAGTTGGGTGTGCATGTGACATGGGCATTTGGAGTTAGTTTTGCACCCTCGATCGTATCCCCATGTGTCCAAGAGTGACAGAGTTGCTATTAAAGTATTTTTAAGATGATAATTATAGGATTACTTTCATGGCTTGAACGCTACAGTGATTCAGGGAATTGTTCCACACTGGTGTCATGTTTGTGAATGATATCTGGTGACATCAAACACACGCATCCGGAGAGCACAGATTTCTTTCTGCCCGCGCCGCGATCAAATATACCAAAATTGAGTTAGAACACCTTCGCTGTAAAATACACCTACAGTCAAACCTCGGTTTTCGAACGTCTCGGTTCTCGACCAATTCGGTTTTCGACCAAAAATTTCGAGTTTTTTATGCCTCGTATGACGAACAAATTTCCGTTCTCGAACAAACTAAATGCACTTGAATGCACCATTTGACTCCTCTCACCTTCCTTACACGAGGAAGTGACGCTTCCTCGTGTTGCTTTCCATTGGGAGCAGAAGTGTTCAGTCAACATTTTTATTTTATAAAGAGCCTTCTGGAACGGATTATGGATGAAAACCGAGGTTTGATTGTATGTGGCACCACTCTGCACCAAAATGTCAAAAACTGTACACATTCTGCTATGAAACCTCCTACAGGTCTGTTTACATCATAATCTGCCCACTATCGACAATATATCATTTCGATGTATGCTTAGATTGTCTAGTAATTATTGTTTGTGTCATGATGGATAAACTACAAAAAAAAAACCAATGTTTCATAGTTGGTTTTTGATTGGGTAGCAACATTAGAAAGATGGGGGATTAAAATGAAATATTTAACCAGATGGGCATATCCAAAGTAAAATAATTGTTGGCTTAGTCGTGCATGCACAAAGGTTTTTTTTTTTTTCCCCCCAGATTGTTTTTTTTTGCTGACATGAATTTGGCAATTGAATGAAATAATCTTGTCCAACGCTTCTCCAGCTTCCCTCTTCCAAAGACTGAATTCCAATTATGTTCAACCAATTCCGATATTCGACCAGGCCGTTGCTTTTGCCCTTCTGCTTTGTTATCATCACACAGCTGTGGCTCGAAACAATAATACACTCGCCCTATCAAAAATTGACTTGATAGAACCATTTATATTGAAATTCATTTGTGCATTCACCTTCTCTAACAAGGCCTCTGGGCTTTGCTTCATCTTGTGGAATTAGTTAAAGGTGCAGGGAAGGAGGAAATGAGACTATTTGCATCAAGAACTTTCAAACTTGCCTCGCTGAATGACAGGACAGGGCTAGAAAGACACCTATTGCTAAATATAGACATGCAAACGTCTGTACCTCCTTTGACTTACACAGCTCCTTCATCCCTGAACAAGCTTGAGAGAAACAAGGTGCATCATAAAATCCAAATGCCATTTAACTTGGGGTAAGTTAGAACCGTTCCGTATGGCCAAATTACTCTTATTAGCCCCCCAACAGAAAGAATTAATCATGCTACAAGTGAAACGTAATGTGCATTGACACATGCACACAAGTGCATGCGGACAGGCATGCCACACAGTGTAATTGGCGTGAGCCATGGCTATTAGTCTTGTCATTCCAATGGAATGTTAGCATAATTTTGACCTTGGCCGCAGGCTCAATTATACACGGAGTCTTAATGGGCATCAGCAAATGATGATTGATGCTCATAACTACTCCTGCCACTCATTTCTCATGATACTGTCAGGATCCAGGTGGTGGGCGATGCCAAGCTAATCTGTACATGTGATGGCATCAATCACATCTTTTTCAGCAGAATCTATTAAACATATGGGACAGCCTTTGGTCTGATGTTCAAAATGTTGGACATTTTGGGACCTTTTATCAGGGAAATGCCATATCGAAATGAACTGGCCATTTTGTTTGTTTGTTTGTTTTTAGTCATCATGCCTCCCAAGAAATAGTTTGCTGTCCAAAACCACAACGCTGACTGCTCACCTCTTTTTTTTTCTCCTGCATCCCATAATGTACCATAGACTCCCCCCCTGCCCTCACACCTTCTCCATTTGTCTCCAGCACTCAAGTGGAAAGGCATTTCATTTGCTAAACAAAGTGGAAGGCTGCCACAACACAGGGGGCTAATGGAGAGTGATGGTCACTTTTTTTTTTTTTTTTGGACAAACCAGGAACCAAAAAAACTGCACATAATTACTCCTGCCAACAAGGCTGCAGACATCACTTAATAGCAACACTCATTAAAAGTGTGAAACCCAAAACGTCCTCAATCACACAAAATGCACATCGAATGTCATTGTCATAAATATTGTGGTTTTCATCAATTCAATATTTTTTTTAGTTTGAGAATCCGCAAGGTCCCACTCCTTTGCCCCCCCCCCCGCCCAAAAAAAAAATCTGAATAAAACAGACAAAGTAAAAACAGTGGAAAGTGAGCACCAGAAGTAAGCATCATAGTGGAATCTCCCAAAAAATCTATATTTTCATGAGCTGATAAATGTACATTTTACAAAACCTACCACATACATTTAAAAAATGAATCACTAGACTAAATAATGGCGGCCCGGTGGTCGACTGGTTCTCATGTTGGCCTGACAGTGCAGAGGTGCAGGGTCGACCACCGGGCCGCCCTCAAATGTGACCCAAAATAATTTTGTTTTGACCCAACTCGAGCACTTTGATAAATCGGCAGTCACGTGTTTTCGCAACAACACAGCCGCCTCGCTGATATCAACAGGTGATGGTTCCATGTGGCAAACTAGCAGCGGTGCTTCAAGCACGTGGCGATTTTTTTTTTTTTTGGAATTAAAAATGAGGCCTGGAGCACAGTCACTTGGAAAATATGCAAGTCTATCATACAATCAAACCAAAACACAAGCCAATCTAAAAATGCATCCACTGCTATCTGACGATCAGCCACCAATAGGCACGCCTGCTGTCAGCAAATTCATCCAAATGACACACCTACACACGGATAAAACACTAAGCGAGGAGGAGACACCGCGGACTCGCTCACCACCTGTCTGCGATAATGTGAAAAACATTGGAAGTGAGGACTCACAGTATGAATACAGATTGACAAGCAGATGCCACACATAATGGTGCCATTTTGAGATTATAGGCATGAAAACAACATGTCCTATAAGTACCACTGGGCTTTTGTCAGAGTCAAGGTACTTAGTTACTCTTGACTTTACGACTGTTCTCCATCTCCCAAAGCAATTCAAGGCAGCCATGAGGGGCGGGCAATTATCCTCTCTTTTCTACTGGCTGTAGAAATGAAGGATATACTCATCCAGACTGTCTCAAGAGGTCCATATTTGTCCAGGCTGCAGACCCCACCACCGATTGTCACCTTGGCCCCTAGTGCAGTTCAATCTTTCTCGAGCTAGTGGGAACTTACTGCTTCTTCAATGGGGCTCTCTTAAAGGGAGAATAGGTCAGCTCTTGGTCAATCTTTATATTGGTTGAGAAGGCGAGTGATGTTATAAACGCACAACTTTCAGGGCATATTGCTTTACGAAGCTGATCATTTTGATCTCTTTCTCCCAACATTTGCCACATCTAGTCTGCAAAGGCATGTCTTACCCAAATATATTGCTTGGGGTGAGGTGGCTAACAAATAGCAAACAGGACGAGATGAGCACAAGGTCACATGAATGATTGGTTATAAAAGAAGCGGTTATTAAAGTAGCTGTACCTTGGGATCCCCCTCATCACTAGGCTAGTTCACTTTTCTGCAGAGCATGTCGCCATGGCAACTTGTGCTGCAGAACTGACATCATTAAATGGCATATCTTACATCAATAAGGAGAACAACCTACTCGTCAGGTAAAGCTTTAGGAGTTGATCACTTGATGCAAATGTGGCCGAAATTACCGCATTGTTGAATGGCAAATCAAACGTGCTGGAGCTGGAATTGTATGCATGCTTCATTCTTTGCAGCATTTGACACAGAAGTCAAATATCGGAGATGGGACAAGGTCATCTGTGCATGTCGTAAGTAAGTCTAGATTTTTAGCCTTCCATTTTTCAGGCTCGTCCCATGTCGTGGCAAAAATCAAGCAACACAAGTCGTGTCACTCAACTGCAAGTTGAGTCATCACTTGGGTTAAGCAGGTCACGAGTCAAGCCGAACAATCCTGCTCAGCCACAACATATCTTGGAATGTCATTTTTTTAAATTATTATAACGACTGGACAGTTTTACTTGGAATGGAGAGGATGTGGTAGGAGGTTCATCTGGGAAAGCCGAGGTTATAATCTTTCTACACACACAAATGCACATGCACACATTTGTACCAGCATTCCTGACATGCTTATACAAATGAGGATGCAACTTAAATTGATGCTGTGACCTCCACATTTTAGCTGTAAATGCATTTTAAAAAGGAACCAGCAACTTAATGCTATGAAGTTATCTAAAAAAACAAAAAGTAATAGTTGTAATTATATTTCACTCCTCGCAGGTGTGAGGCATTTGCAGAACACAGTGACTTCATCCATCCATCCATTCATCTAGTTTCGAATCCTCTTATCCTCACGAGGGCCGTGGGCAAGCTGGAGCCTGTCCCAGCTGTGTTGGGGCAGTATTGTCGCGGTACACCCTGAACTGTTTGCCAGCCAATTGCAGGGCACACATAGGTGAAAAAAAAAACATTCAGGCTCAAAGTCACACCCAGGGACAATTTCAAGTGGTCAATCAACCTGCCATGCATGTTTTTGGAATGTGAGGGGAGACCGAAGTACCCAGAGAAAACCCAGGCAGGCACCGGGAGAACATGCAAACTCCACACGGGAAAGTCGAACCAGTTTTTTATTTTGGTTTTCTGTATCCTTTATTTAACTAATAGGCTTTGCTTTGCTTCAGCAATATGTATCATTTAATAGCACTACATTGATCAACAAAACAACAAAATCAAAATGAGGCATACCAGAAAGCACCTAAATAAACCCCCAACTTTTGAAAAGACTGTTGCTAACTCACACTTCCCAAAAGTTGTCACACTTAACAGACCATCTGAACATATCAAACATAGATGGGACTGTGGACTCAAAATCATCAAGTTGAAATGCACTTGACTTATTTTTCCTTAATTGGTGGATGCATCCATTTCTTCTTGAAAGAAGGGGGTGCCGGAGTGGGGGTGAATTCAAAAATGTTCAAACGCACTGTGAAAACAAGATGAAGAACATTTATCATAAAATGTTGAGTCTAGTATTGAATCATTGCCAATAGCAGCAGTAGCAACTAGGGTAGGAAGACATTTGGTAAAGGTGGTATCTGCCACTCCTTGCCATTCTGTAAAACCGCTCCTGATTAAAACACAAAAGCTCAATGAAGAATAATTGAACATGACATAGAATGTAGGTATACAGCGGTGCCTGGAGATTTGAGCAACGTGACATCAGTTTTTCCAAGATACGATCCATCACTGATGATTGTTTCGCTTTGACTCGCGGGCGCAAACTTGAGATGCAAGCACAGTATGCTGGCAGTAAATTCATCACACTTCACAAATGGCAGCATTTGGCAGACACTAAAAGTCTGTCCTCCGTAAATACTTTCACAAACATCCGCACGTTGTCTGTAAACATTGCTAAAAGTTGTTAAATGCTGCGAAAGACAGAGACGACCTCTTCTGATTTTCTGGCAACATTGGTCAGAAGAGTTGCCTGCCTTTTCAAGCATTTGCTGCTCAGTGAAACAAGCACCTTAAAGTAACAGGGCAGGCTCAAAGACGAGTGAGGGCAGGGGTATTATTTTTGTTGCTCTTTGTTAATTAGTGGTCGGGATGATGCTGAATAAACCACAATTCCATGCAAGTTAGTGGAAGAGTGGGGTATTTGCTGAGAAGGAGACTTTTAAAGTCTGGTGTAAATGTCGGACACTGAAACAGTATGCTTCTGCCCAACGAAAAAGGCAAAAGAGATACCTGCATAATCATTCCGTTCACCCGTCTTAATTTACTCACGGACAGTCAGATCAGTCACAAATATGGAGATTCAGGAAATGGAGGACATTGAGAATTTGCCATTTCGCTCCAAATGGTTTCCCATTTTGGAGCAACTTTTGTTCCCCGTGGTCCAATTTACATGTAGTTTTAGCTGGGACGCACATTCAAAAGATTGTGAAAACCAACTATATTGTTACATTCAAGCAACATAGATAACTTTTGCCCTTTCTTCACACCTTGACTCCAAGCTCGTTGAGCCAAAACTTATTTGATTATCTCCTTTTTTGATACATCCCATCGGCTCCTAGTGGATAATAGAGGACAGATAGACAATTGTTAACCTTATTTGCCCAGAGAGGATTTTGCACTTCCAGGTGCACTCCTTTGGACTTTAAAATTGGAGGCAATTTCATCCAAAAATAATGAATCATCTTGAATCACGAAGCCCACTGGGTACCCGGGATTGGGGATGCCGAGCCAGCTAATCTCCGCGCAGTCAATAAATGCGTGGCGGCCTCATTGCATGACCGCTGCCTCCTTGATAAGTGATCTGCTGTCCCTCAAATTTGCTCTCAGCTCAAGCCCAGTGTGAATCTCTGCTGAATTTGCATCCATTGTTGTGGATGATTTCCCCTGTGGTTTCTTAAAACATGAGAGACCCGTCCTTTTACCGGCATCATTTGTTTACAGTGCAACTTGGGGACGATGGCAATCTTCCCGAGATATGGCCGAGTACCTTTATTGTTCTTTTTTTTTTTCCTGATGTATAGAATGTTGGTACATTGATGTTAATTTGTGCAAAGCTATCAGGGGGACACCCTCAACCGGTTGCCAGCCAATCGCAGGGCACACATAGACGAACAACCATCCACATCCACACTCACACCTAGGGACAATTTAGAGTGTTCAGCCTGCCATGCATGTTTTTGGAATGTGGGAGGAAACCGGAGTACCCGGAGAAAACCCATGCAGGCCCGGGGAGAACATGCAAACTCCATACATGGAGGCCCGAGCTGGAATCAAACCCAGCACCTCTGCACTGTGAAGTCGACATGCTAACCACTGGACTACCAGGCCGCCCGAAATTTTATTTCCACACATCACTGAAGAGGTTTGATCCCGCGCTACCTGCACCGAAAGCCGGCGAGTTTACCACTACACTACCAGTGACTGACTAGGGCGGGGGTCGGCAACACGGAGCTCCAGAGCCGCATGCGGCTCTTTAGTGATATCTAGTGGCTCCCTGGAGCTTTATAAAAAATGTTTGAAAGTGGAAAAAAATTTTGATAGTAGGCTAATATAGCTTAAATAAAGTAGATATAGATACATGTTGCAGCTCCGAAAAAGGCGAGCTGTGGTGTTGGTTTTTTAAAACGTACACTTTATTTATGCTTTTAACCGTCTCGACAAACACAGACACGTCTGCGTCCGACTCCGTCTTTTCTCTTCTTGTTCAACTCGAGAGGCGTTCATAGACAGCCTCAGAAAAACGGAAATTAATGATCACTTCACTGACACTAAGAAAAGCGAAAATAATACACCAAAACAAAAAAATCAAGCAAGGAAATTACAAAATAAATTCTATGGGGGCATTTGTGAACGCACAACAAAAGAATGAATAACATAAACAATTCTGAGACAGTCCAGTCTTCTACATACATACAGCATGTGTTTCCTTCATTGTAAGCCTTTTATTTTTTTGCGGCTCCAGACATATTTGCTTTTTGTTTTTTTTGTCCTATATGGCTCATTCAACATTTTTGCCGACCCCTGGGCTAGGGAAATGAAAATGGGAATAGCCACGGTTTCTGACTGAAGCATTGCTCCTAAAGTAAAACATCATGGCACTGTGATAGAAAGACCAATTCTAAAATACATACATAAATATATAAACAGTAGTACGGATTTACTGCTCATCACCTGACTTTTTGTAATCATCCAAGAGAAAATGTGTTTTGCTCCATCCATTAATCAAGAATGCAAGATGATTAGAATAAGGAATATTCTGTATATCCTGACGAGCATTTTTCATGTTGGCTGACAGGACACCGTGTTGGAATTCATGAGCAACTTTCTAATATATTGAACAATCCGAAAGCGGTAAATTCCTCGCTCCGGGCATAAGTGTGACCATTTGTTTTGCTTGTAATGGTTGACATGCTTTGCAGACCCCTGCATTGAGTATTATTAATGGGTGGGGAAAATTGAGCTGTTTTTCACTCCACTGAGAATCATTTTGCAGCTTTGATTTGTGCATTAGTACAAAGATGAAATTGCACCTATTGGATAACTGATCATGTCTACGTCAGAGTTAATACGCCACCCCGCCCCTCCCAATTTGCTGGTGTCTTTTGTTATCCGAGTGAATAGTATGATTGAATAAAGATTTAGAACAGAACAATTACGTGTCAGGTTTTTTTTTAAATTCATGATAAAAACCATATGCTCTTTTACCCACCCTATGATTGTTCAAAATATTTAGAAAATCATGTTTGATCTGATCAGCTACAGGTGTGTGAGCACCCTCCGGCCCAGCCTGGTAATCAAAGGGAAAAAGACACATAAGGTCCCTGGAAGTGGACTCTCCAAAATAAAAGTGTGGAAGGAAGAGGGTCTGCGATGACACATCACATTTAGGTGTTGTACTTTAAATTATGTGAAATAGAACCACTTGAATGTTTGGGGGTTTTTTGGCTTTATCTATTCTTAATTTTTTTTTTTTTTCTGATAAACTTCTGCTCCACATTTAAGCCCATTTATCACTAATTTAACCCCCATCATGAATTAAGCAATCACCAGTCTCGGAGGACTGTTCATTCAGTTGTTTCTGTTGAAAAAACACAAAGCAGACAACAGTCATGACACTAAAGTTATTTCAAAGGGCAACTTTTTGGATTTAAGAAACACAAGAAAAAAAAGTGGTGGACAGTAACAGTTACTTGTTAGACCAAGCAGAGGGGGAAAAAATATGTAAGTGTGAAAAACAACAACAAAAGAACGCTTGAACACAACACTAGTACTTTGTTACGTCACTTCTGTAATTTAGCTTACAGTTTTAGTGGCATGGATTTATTGAATGATCAACCATTCTCTTCATTAATCTGGCTCCAACTTTCTCTGATTGCTTTTGTCAGATCAGCTTTGAGGGTTGGAGCCTTGTCATGGACCATTTGCCTCAAGTTCCACCAAAGATTTTTAATTGGATTCATATCTGGACGACTTGCAGCCCATGACGTTTGACTTTAGTGTCTTTAGTCAAGGAATGTTTTCACAGCTGTTGTCCTATGGCTGGATGCATCATCACCTTGAAAAATGATTTAATCATTGCCAAAGGTCCTTTCAATCGATGGAATAGAGGCGGTGGGCCAAGGCTGCATCTCTGCTTTAGTTTTTGAAAATAATAGTCCAGATGATGTCAAATCTGGATTTGTTTTTATTGATGTTATTTTTCTTTTCCTGCCGTTAATCAGAATTTATTTGTTGGTGCTTGCAATTCTTGCACATTTTTTTTTTCAAAATTACTTCATAAAATGTTAGATTTACAGGCAAATGCAGCAGCCTACTATATCAGTTGTGCCATTGGCACGTAACGCAACAAAAAAACATAATGCTATTCAGCCAATCGGGCATGGATAAGAAACAGTTGTTCACGTTTGCAGCTAAGTATAAATATTGTTGGACATGACTAGCTACTTATTTGCTGTCAAAGTCTGGCAAATATTTTTTTCCGAGTAAAATTAGCCTCCACCGATTAACTGTGACTTTACAAATCACAGTTAATCAAATGTGAAGCTTAAGACCTGAACCTATATTTCAATATCATGGACTATTTATTCATCTTGAAAATAATATTACATTCTTCACCTCACATGGTGTGTAAAAAAATTACATATTGATGGAAGCTTTGCGGGTGGTAATATGGCAGCAGGCCAGCTTCAGTTATGTAAGGCAGTCCGCGGATCGGCGGTTGGGGACCCCCAACCGCCGATCCGCGGACCAGTATCGGTCCGCGGGGCATTTGGTACCGGGCCGCACAATAAGAACTTACATTAATTCCCTTGTATTTATTTTGGAATACGAAAGATATTTTATTTTGAAAAATTACCCGATTCTCCGTTACATCCGTCTGTGTCCCTCTTGACGCATGTCAAACCACGCTTCTCCGTCACGTGACTGATTACGCTAAAAACAAAACGCCGGAGCCTGCTAAATGAGTAAAATAAACTGCTGGAGATCGCAAATGACGGCGGCCTGAAAAGTACGTTTGAGACAACAACTCTGCCGGTGTTCTGGATTCAAGTTATGGCTGAATACTCTGAGATCACCACAATAGCACTGTTGCTATTTCCCACATGCTACCTGTGTGAGGCGGGGGTTTTGTGCAGCATCGGCGACGAAAACAAAATTACGACGTAGACTCGATATAAAGCACACACTTCAGGTGTCATTGTCTCCTATTACCCCGAGATGGGACCGCCCGGTTACAGAAAATCAAGCTTGGGGCTTGCACTGATCCAGCATTGTGGTGAGTTGACATTTTCATGCACTTTGAATTTGCATTGTATCGTATTTTGTGAGTGTTGCGGCCAGATTATACGCTCCTTGTGTTTACTGTATTATTATCTCTCGAAAACACCACAGTGTTCATGCGGCTCTTATCATATTATTTTGTAGTATTTATCCGCCACACCTTAAATGCTGGTCCGTGAAAATATTATCTGACATAAACCGGTCCGTGGGGCAAAAAAGGTTGCATACCCCAGATGTAAGGCTAAGCCACGCATTCACTGTCTGTTGGACTGTGCCATATGGCCAACATTTAATATTGTGCGGGTATTAACTGCATCATGTGTTGTTATGGATGCATTTACCCATACCCGACCGTACGATAAGCGCTTCGGAATCTGGATGGGTGTTCTGTGTGGCTTTGAAAAAAAAAAAAAAGTACACCACTTACCCCCCCACCCCGCCCCCTTCACCCACCACCCACACACGCACGCATAACGATGGTTGTGTACGCATTGATGCATTACATGGCGATCTGACGGGATGTAAAAAGCCAATTGAACCACATCAAGAAAAAGGTACCATGGCTGTGTGTTCGTCGCTCCCACGCTTATGACAAGACTGTCCATGTAAGAAGTGGTCTGCCAGTGGACCTCTTAGGCTTTGGCATAAATGGCCTGGATCCATGACGATCACCACTTCCTCTATTTTTTTTTTCCTCTCAGGCTATTTGTGTTGAGATCTGTTGGGCATCAATGACAAACAAATCACCTACATTTGAAGAGGGTCCTGCTTTAAGAATGTGAAAACCTGAATTGTCGATGAGCAAGAGCTGTGTCATGCTCAAGGATTTGAGGATTGGATGAGATGTGACTAAAACCATTCAACAGTCCCATGAGCTGTGAGGAGTCAGTCATGTGCCGAACTGCCACCGCCTAAGAACAGTTTTGCTGCCGTGCTTTGATGCTCAAGGTGATTATGTTCTGAGAGGAAGAGACCATCTTTCTGCTGTTGTCCAGCATGACCTCAACAAGCTCATTGTCTGAGAGTTCCATTGAAAGTCTGCATGTGCATGCCACAAAGTTTAAACAAAAGTGCATTCAAGCCTGTTATAAATTGAGCCTCTTAAGTAGAGGTTCTCTCGTCAAGGCGTTTCAAGAGCCAAGTGATTTCTGCCGTGATGCTCAATCCTGGAAAGATCTCATCCGTGGGATGTAGCTAGAGGCTTAATGAAGACACATGAGGCAGGCTGCACATTCGACCACAACAAAGCTCTATTGTCAACAAAATAACTTCAGGTTTAAAGGGTGACGCAACAGGATGAATCAGATCAGTGGTGAGCCGAAGAGCTTCTACTACCTGTCTAAAGAACCTGACATATGACAGAAGCGAAGATATAAACCAGAAAGAATAAATCAGCAGGAAAGAGTGAC
Organism: Hippocampus abdominalis; assembly: GCA_018466805.1. Classification (NCBI taxonomy): domain Eukaryota; kingdom Metazoa; phylum Chordata; class Actinopteri; order Syngnathiformes; family Syngnathidae; genus Hippocampus; species Hippocampus abdominalis. Next base: position 4,284,121 of record CM031694.1, on the reverse strand, counting down.
AGTCAGTCAAACATCAGATGGCATTTCTGTATGTTGTTAGATTAGGCTGCTTAATAATTAGAAAGGTGGCTGTTAAGATAGTGTGGTGAGCATCAACAATAAAAGGATCAGGCAAAAGGTTCCCTCAGAACTTATCAATGTTTTCCATACGTTCAATATGAAATGGTGTGATTTTGTTATCATATCAAGTCCAACCACTTGCGAACAAGTGCGGCAAATAAAATGCAAACAGAGACAGTGACATTATGGCTTTGACGAAGGATTCTATATTTGTCGATAGCGCGCATGTTCTGTGGCATCCTGATTTTCGTGCCGGCACAAGTGTATGTTTGAGAATTTGGCTGACCACACAATGCCATGCTGGGTGTTCCGGAGGACCGAGGGCATTTATTTTACACACCCATGGCACACCTGACAATTTGGTGGCTGAAAGTAGACTAAACTGCCCGGCTGCTCGTGCGGTTCCAGACAAATTCTGAGCTCCATGGCTATTGTAGCGGCAACTTACTGTCCTTTTGTCACTACGTCAGCAGGGCATGAAGGTTCCCGACTCGTGCCTTTTTTCGACGGGCCTTTCCATTCAGCAATGACGACAACGAAAACTCCATATCTATACATATATATATATATATATATATATATATATATATATATATATAGATATATATATATATATCTATATATATAGATATATATACACACATGTAGTACTGTATATGTTGCTCTATGTGAATCACTGTTGTTTTCCTGACTTCCGCTCCCACTCGCGGACCTTTTGCGGCATTTTTGCTTTTTTTTTTTTTATGAAAGCTCTGAACTGTCATTAGGTGTGATGATGGCTGGTTGTCTGGTATAGTTGTTTGTCCGTGTGTGCCCACTGATTGGCTGGCAACCAGTTCAGGGTGTACTGTACCGCCCACTGCCCAAAGACAGCTGGGATAGGCTCCAGCTGGCCCGCGACCGTCGTTAGGCAAAGCGGCTCGGATAATAGCTGGATGAATGGATGACAGCGCCGTCAACATCTTAGTCATTGCCACTTGAACATTCCCTGGAGGACGTTGACCTTATCGCACACAGGTGGATTCAGACTTCTCACTGAATATATGACATGTCAGCACCCAGAGACAACAATCAGGGTCAGGAGAGTGTAAACGCTCTGCATTATACTGGCAGCAACTTCAATGGACAGATAAGGCCAGCACTACTTGCGGCAGTATAAGGTCAAAGTGAGTGCAGGGAGCTTTTCATGGAGACTCAGCACAAAGGAAGGATTTAAAGATCTTCATGAAATGTGCACTGTGGGATACATTCCAGGAAAACTTTTTGGAACCTCAAAATGGTAACTTTTGGAAAACTTTTGCAGATTTTCTAGAATGCACTCTTTTTGTTTGGGTATAATTGTAGAAAACAGGTGTCTGTAAAGAACAGACGCTTACCGTATTTTCCGGACTATAAGTCGCACCAGCCATAAAATGCATCATAAAGAATAAAAAACATACATAAGTCGCACTGGAGTATAAGTCGCATTTTGGGGGGAAATATATTGATAAAATCCAACCCCAAGAAGAGACATGTCATCTTGAAAGACAATTAAAAAAAAAAAAAAAATAGACAACAACACGCTGAATAAGTGTACAATATGCTAACGTTACACGACGAACTGAGAACGTGCCTGGTATGTTCAAGTAACATTAAGAGTTATTCAGATAACTATAGCATAAAGAACATGCTAACAAGTTCACCAAACCATCCATGTCACCCCAAATCATTAAATCCAATGGAATCTTCATCCTCTGTGTCACTTTAAAGCAACTCCACCAACTCCGGAGGTAGAAGATGCAGCGCTTCCTCTTCTATGTCGCTTACGTCAGACTCATTGTGGTTTTCTCAACGCAGGTCTAGAGCGGCCTCTTGCGGTTTAATGTGAAAATAACATGTGAAATGTTATAATAATGTGTTAAGAATTTCACCCATAAATCGCTCCAGAGTATAAATCGCACACCCACCCAAACTACAAAAAAACTGGGACTTATATTATAGTCCGGAAAATACGGTACAAGTTTTCAGTCTGGGCAAAAGTACATGACATTCAAAATAACAACCGTGTTGCTGTTTTGTTTCTTTTGCTCTTGAACTGTAAACAGTACATTTTAACCCACATACCGTGCATCGCATTTTCAAGCTACATTTATGGCAAGAAAAAACAAATGACAGTTTTGTCAAAAAGGCAATCAAATGTTGCTATTTTATTCATACTACTCTGCTTTCCATCTCTTTTTCCCCCACAGATTAGTTTGAAAACATTGGACTTGAAACACAAAAAAAGTGTCCTTTGGCTAGTTCACATACACACTTTCCATCATGCTTCTGCAGCTGGCTGTGGGTAAGTTGGTGGCAAAGTGTAATTAGACCATATTAGTGTCAGTATTTGTTGGCGGCTGTGGATGTGAGCGTGTGTGTATGTGTGTTCTTTATAAGGGCACACTTTAACAGATCCGTTGTGGCTAAGAATGTTCTCTGACTCTTAAAACCATCAATGGTGTTAAATCAAACATCACATTTATTGGCTAATGTATGACCAAAAAAAAGGTGGGTAGCAAGGCCCCTGAAAATTCATTAACAGGCATATCAGAATTGATTTAAAGCTCCTCTCAGCCAAAATGGATTTATTTAATCGGGCATCTAAGAAGTTCCAAAGAGATGATAAATTCATTTGCAAGTTTAAGAACAATTTGCATATTAGAAATGATCCTGTTTTTCCTTCTTGAGAGAAGTTATCAAAAGGCTTCAACCTGAGACATTTTTTTAGAGCTGTGAATTGCAGAGGATTATATAAACCCCAATTCACACACGGCTCGCTCTGTTTGGATTCTGCTGTCCACTTCTGTGTTTTTTTTTTCGTTTGTTTTTTTTTTGTTAATGAAAATATTTCCATATGTGCTCAACTATGGGGGCTTGATTCGGTGTTCTTTATCAGACCTCATTTGCATTTCATGGTGGCTCGACTTCCACGTTACTCAAATATGTGTTAACATTCATTATTTAACAACTCTTGGTGGAACTTTTTTTTTTCTTAAGAAACCACTAAACTGCAGTCTTTTTCTCCATATATGCTAGCTGAGTAAATAAATTTTCCAAATGCTGCCTCATTGAAAAAAAAAGACTGTAGACTCCGGCAGGACTGCAGAACCCACTTTGCTATAATTAATGTTCTGCAGTGATGAAATATTCCTTTTAAACCTGAAATTCATATCTCATATCCGCTTTTGGGTCCTGCTCACCAAACCCCTGTGATAGCGACTCAGACATAAACTTTTGCTTTTGCCCTTGAAGATCTACGCAAACTTTTACCACCGATTGCCCACTGAATGTGCTTTGTATCTGAAATTCAACACTGTAAGTTAAACAATCAAAATAAATCACTAACAAAGTACCTGCAATTAACATATTTCCATGGCGCATGAAACAAAAGCAACTGGTGTGGACCGGTAACATCCATCCATTATCTGATCCGCTTATCCTCATGAAGGTTGCGGATATGCTGGAGCCTACCCCAGCTGTCTCCCGGCAGCAGGCAGCACGCAGGGCACACATAGGCAAACAACCATCCACGCTCACACTCACACCTTGGGACAATTTAGAGTGTTCTATGGACATGCCGTGCGTTTGTTTTTGGTAAGTGGGAGGAGACCGGAGTAGTCGGAGAAAACACACACAGGCACAGCAAAACATGCAAACGCCACACAGGAAGGTCAGTAACATCTTTTTTTTTTTTTTTAATAAGTCTTTGCTCTATCATTTTTCAGCACACCAGATTTTCTGTTGTTTTTCAATACTTTATTCAAAGAGCTTTCATATGTTCCAGAATGCAAACATATTTGACAATAAAGTTGTATTCAATTCAATTCAATATGCATTCCAAAGTAGAAGCTTGGCTCGAACATAGCGTTCCTTTTGCTACTTTGCTCAGCCAAACACATGGTGGCAGATGCATAATTATGGCACAGATTACATTTTCCCTCGAAATCTAGGGATTACTTGTGATTCACAGTTTTTTCATTGCCAGAATCAGGCTGAATGCTGTTGCGCAGGACCAAACACACACGATATTTAAACAGTTAACTTCTGTGGTTCACCAGACCAAAAAAATGGCATGCAGATAGAAGGTTGAAAGGAAACCATTTTGACTTTCAGCGATTGTTTCTCTTGAAAAAAAAAAAAAAAGGAATAGTGAAATGCAGAGTTCACACACTGACAGTGTCACCTAAGAGTCTTTGAAGTATTGCAAATCATGTGAATCATTTTATCTCATCTATTTTATGTTTCAAAGGTATATATTTTTCTGTTTAATTACTTTATAAATAAAGCTATGACTAATCAAGTTAAGGGTACAATGACAGGATTATGAATACTGTAAATGATTTAGCTTGACAAGTGGCCTGCCTTTAGATTTATGACTGAGGGAGGATGATTTCATAGGTAGAGGTCTCATCCTCAGTCATCTCAAAGAGGCCTATCAATCAGGCAGCAGTCAACAGCCTACGGCTGGATGCTGCATTTGGAATAATAAGGCAGATTTCAACCAATCAAAAAAGATTTTCATGCAGGAACACTGGGCTAAAGCTTTTTTCACCCTGTACTCGCCTGGTGTGCGAGTTGCACGACAACCCAAAATGAAAACGATTCCTGGAATTGGAGGCACCAATGTAGAAGAAGCCTACAAGAAAGTCAAAACTGAAATGGGAACTGTTTAGACCTCACCTTGACAAGATGTACCGTATTTTCTGCACGATAAGGCGCTTCGGATTATAAGGCACACCTTCAATGACTGGCCTGTTTTAAAAGGGTTTAAATATATAGGGCGCACAGCATTATAAGGCACAGCATAGAAGCTACAATAGTGGCTGCAGTTGCGCTATGCAGCCACTAGATCAGGGGTGGGCAATCCCAGTCCTGGAGGGCCGCTGTCCTGCATGTTTTCCAGGTCTCCCTGTTGCTACACACCTGATTTGAATGATCAGATTATCAGTAAGCTCTGACGAGGCCTGATATTGAACCTGTTCATTGGTATCAGGTGTGTTGCAACAGGGAGACTTGGAAAACATGCAGGACAGCGGCCCTCCAGGACTGGGATTGCCCACCCCTGCACTAGATGGTGGTGCGCTACAGGAATACAATTCCATACCATACAACTTTATTTATTCATAACCGCTGGAGCTGGAACAAAGCCATTAGAACTGGTCACAAACACGGACAACATATACATACAAATGGCATTACAAAACAATGAATGAAAGAGAAAAGTTATGAAGAAAATGAATTCAACAAAAAGGCGCACAAACCTTGTGGGCTCATGTCCACAAGGGGCTAACTTTCCTTAGAAGTCTTGCTTGTCTCCTTCTTCCTTCGTTTAGTCAGGTAGTTAACTCTGCTTTTGGTATTATCTTCGTTTCATTATGGCTGCGCAGAGCTCACAAAGTACAGTCAAACCTCGGTTTTCGAACGTCTCGGTTCTCGACCAATTCGGTTTCCGACCAAAAATTGGGAGTTTTTTATGCCTTGAATGACGAACAAATTTCTCGAACAAACTGAGCGCACTTGATTGCACCATTTGACTCCTCTCGCCTTCCTTACACAAGGAAGTGACGCTTCCTCATGTTGCCTTCCATTGTGAGCAGACGTGTGCAATAAACATTTTTTTTATTTTAAAAAGAGCGTGGTTTCGGTTTTCGAACAGCCTTCTGGATCGAATTATGGACGAAAACCGAGGTTTGACTGTAGTTGTCTCAAATGAGTGTTTGTTGCTGATGTGCATGTCAATTGGTATCGGGCAGGACCCTTTTAGGTTACAATTGGTTCCTGCTAATAATCACCACGAGATGGCATAGGAATACTAACAGGGAAGCCACTCAATGGGTAATGTTAAGAGAGTTAGAGGCTCTTTATATTAGGCACATCGGAGTATAGGTTGCACTGTTGGCTTCTTGAGAAAATTGAATGATTTTAGGTGCGCCTTATAGTGCGGAAAATACGGTATCTTTCATTGTTACAAAACAAAACCCTGACTTTGCTCATCTTAAGGAGTAAGAGGAGATGAGCAGTGAAGAAAAACTAATGTTGTCACATGTAAAATAACATCCCTCCACCAGCTCTTTTCCTATTGGAGGCATTTGCCAGATGTCACGTGGCCACTGCTCTCAAATCGAACATTTTCGATTTCGAGGTGGCTTGCTGTAGCCCCTCACCACATACACAATGAATGGGGTTTATGACGACACGCTGCACCCTGCTAAATGCAGTGTGAAAAAGGGTGAAGCGTTTTGTGTCAGCTCTTTTTTTTTTTTCTGCCCAGCCACCGTTCATGTGAATGATGACATGTTTCGGAAGAATGACTGTGTTGTTTGGGAAGTTGGTTGAACGCGCAATGGGCTGTGAATTGATTGAAACGAGAGTCTGTATAGTTGACCACTTGAAAAAAGGGTTGGGCAAGTACTTTGTGTTTCTTAGTTTTAAGAATTACTACATGACAAGGGAGCCTTGGTTGTAACACAACCATAAACAATGTACTCTGGCTACATGGGAGAAGAGGAAATTAAATGACATTGGCCATTACTCCTTGAGGGCTATGCAAGAGCTCAGGACTTTTGCCGCACTCATCTCATGCACCTCTGCATTTTTGGTGTGCAATCTTACTGACACGATTTGCGCATCAGTTTCATGGCCAGAACATATTTGGGTTTTTGTGAGGAGTAAGTATTTGGTATATCTATTGGTTCTTTTCGACACCAAGCCTTCTTGCTAATTGTTTGTATCACATACAAGCATGTACGATGACTTCCCTTTTAATTGAGGTAATAATCATGAGATCCATTTGTCCCTTCCAAACTTACATTTTTCAGCGCACACAGACATTCCGGACAATTTATTACTTCCAAGTTGATTAATACAGTGCAGGAAAAAAAAAAAAAAAAACGCTCCTCAGGCTAATGGATTGTCTCATCTATACACACAAGGCAGGTTGATAAAAAGGAAGCCGCATCTTTCTTCAAGGGCTAGTCTTCTGGACAGATAGAAATGTCACCTGGGGGAAAAAAGATTCTTTCCAAGATCGGTTACTTACAGAAGTACAAATGAGGTGATCCCCTCTGGTGCTATATAAGCTCTCAAACATGATCTTTTCCTACTGGAAGGAAAATTCCTCTCCACAGCAGTTCGTGTCTGTTGGTCGTTTTCACCACTCAAGAACCCCAAGAAAAATATCTCCAGGTTAAAGGAGAAAGTAAAATATTGTATTTTGCAAAATCACAATTGAGTGTTGTGATCAGGCAGTGCTGAGGCGGGGGACATGCCCCGAGCCTTCAACTTGAGGATGAACGGGGGGGAATCAGAACGTGGTTGGGTAGCAATTAAAAATGGCTCGTTCCGGAAACCATGTTGACGACTGAATTTCGACCTGGACAAAAGTTCGTTCATAGATATGAGCGTTGCATCACTTTTGTATGTTAGGCTTATTTTCTACTACTTCCGGTGCACTGAGAACAGATTAATACTAAGTTTAACACAGCAGGTGTCAACAACTAAAGCCTGTATCTCTCACTTAGAGGTTTATGAGTCTTTTGCGAAGCTAGCGAATGTTGATTTTTCATCAGGGTTTGTTCAAGGTCACAAATATTCACTAAGATGTTCGCCAGGCATTCAACAACAGTTTTAATAGTGACAAACATTTTTTTGTTTTTTTTTGTTGTTTTGTTTTTGTGTGAACTTTTGCGACCTTGAACGAATTCTGATGAAAAGTCAACATTGGCTACCTTCATAAAAACAAACCTTTGCCACCCATTCGAGTTAAATTACCTTGATTGTCAGCAACAACATTGGACTCATACCACGAAAATGATGAGACCTAAAGTCAATGTCACCACTAATTGAGTAATATTTGCAGTCTGACCCCACGGCAAGGGGAATAAAAAAAAATATTAAAGCAATAAGTAAGTATAAAAGTTATTGGTGGTGCACCTAGCAATCTCAAATTCCAGAGCTGAATTTGGGGCCCATTGTGTCCCTCGTGTTGCTCCTGATGACAAACTGCATTATGACTCTGTGGTATGAGTCTATTAAATATCAGCCACTGGCTAGCGCACACAGTTGTTCCAAGGTCACTAAAAAAACACTGCTCTTCTTGTTCAGTGGTCTCTTCCTCGCACTTTCTTCTCCTCCTTTGCGGCACTTTCATGCAACTAGCCCCAGACACGCACGCACGCACATGCACGCACATGCACGCACACACAATCACACTCACACACAGATGAGCACAAAGTGACACCGCCTCCTTCTCATGTCTAAGCAAGGACACAGTCAAGCTGACTCACCCGGAATTGAGCTGTCATTCGTGTCACCTCAGGCTTGTACATGCTTGGAAATGTGAACGTGTGTGTGAGTGTGTGTGTGTCACCTTGGGCTGGCAGCGTACTGTGGGAGGTTACTGTTAACATGCACAAGCTGGGCTGTACGAGCGTAGGAACAGGGCTTGATTTGATCATCATCGTGGTCGTCCCTGAGACAAAGAACATGACTAATGTGGCGGCGTATGTGAGAGAAAGTCCTCCTGGTTGTCAGTGAGCAAACTGTCCTCCTCCACACAAGAAATACTCACAAGGCCATGCAGAATGAAGTCCCTGCATTTGGCCCAAGTAGAAACCAAACAATAACAGTAATATTATACTGTAATAACTTCAGAGAGGATATCTAAATAATGAGCTACCATTCTGGGCTGTGCCAGGCAAGTGACGTGTTGGGCCAACATGTGAATTCCATTCTATATTTATTCCAGCCTGTCCACACAATACATTTCATAGAGTACATTTTACTCAAAAAGACAATACTTTGTCCCAATCTAAAAAGAGTAAAATATTCAGAATATATTTTACTCAAAATAGTGGATTAATTCGACTCCAAATGATTAAAATGAGCTTTTATTTGATGAAACAATCAAATGCTCACCCACATTGGACACTGATGAGAGCCTCATGTACTTTGATTGAAGAGATTTTCATTTGATCTAAAGATTTACTCCCGCTATCGTGCGCTGAAAAAAAAAAAGAAATGTACTTAAAAAATGGATTTTTGTTTTTCGGCTCAGAAATTCTCATTACATTTGGTAAAGGAGAGTGTTTGTCAGGTTCATTCAGAAATAAAACAGGAGACTCAATTCTGGTACCAGGGTAAACGAGGAGAAGCGTTGGTTTCAGTTCTCTGCACGTCACCCAAGGATCTCCCCTCTCGCCCTCTCATTTATTGGGAATCTAATACATGGGTGTGTTCAACCGAAAGGGTGAGGAGGGCTGTTGATGACACACTGAACTTGTTTGACTATGTGTGTGAATGTGAGTGAAAATTACATACAGGTGTGCAATCATTACAAAAACACCAAGTTGCAGCTGGTGTTGACGGTTCCGTCCACGTCCGACCTTGCTCTTGTTTTGTCTTAATACTTATCTCTTTCCAACCACTTTCTCGAAAAGGTGGTTGCGTCCCTCAACTGCCACGCAGTACACTAAGCATTCTTATATTATAATTGCGAGCATATCTTCATTAAAAGCATTATATTTTATTAAAAGCATCAGCGTTCTTCATTGCAAGCATAATCAATTTATAATTTAATAGGCAAATGTATGATAACTAAATCAATCAACCTAACAGTGTTTAACAAAATTTTTATGCATAGTATTAGTTAATAAAAAAAAGCCACTCAGTGGATGAAGAATGAACCCACAAACCTCTGTGAATTTTACTCTGTTTGGACGAGGATCTTTTCTGAGTAAAATGTATTCTATGAAATTTAATGTGCAGGGGAGTTAGAACAACTGAAGGTTAAGTTTTTTTCAAGTACCTTGGACAAACACTTTCCCAATGAGCATCTGGTTATCAGACAGGCCTTTTAGCCCACAGGGCCTTGCTGTGCCAAAATAACAACTCCAGCATATGTTTTTGTAATAATTGCATTAATGTTGAACATGGCTCTCTAGGGGGATGGCTGTCGTCAAAGAGAAAAAAAAATGCAATGAAAGTGGCTGCAGTTTATATATAAACAGTCAAACCTCGATTTTCGAACGTCTCTGTTCTCGACCAAATCGTTTTTCGACCAAAAATTTCAAGTTTTTTACGCCTCGGATATTTTGTTTGTTGGAGAATTTCAGTTCTCGAACAAACTGAGCACACTTGAATGCGTCACTTGACTCCTCTCGCCTTACACGAGGTAGTGACACTTCCTCGGGTAGACGAGGAAGTGATACTTCTTCGTGTCACGTTCCATTGTGAACAGACGTGTTCAGTAAACATTTCTCTTGCAGGCAAGAGTGTGGTTTCGGTTTTCAAACAAATCGGTTTTCGATCAGCCTTCTGGAACGGATTATGGTTGAAAACCGAGGTATGACTATATATATATATATATATATATATATATACACACACACACACACACACACTGTGGGGAGAGCAAGCATTTGATACACTGCTGATTTTTGAAGTTGTCCCACTTATAAAGCAGGTTGAGGTCTGTATCAAAGGTACTCTTCAACTATGAGGGACAGAATCTCTAACAAAAATCCAGATAATTTTCAAATAATGAATTTGCATTTTATTTAAGTGTTTGATACATCAGATAAACAGCACTTAATATTTGGTCCAGAAACATTTGTTTGACATTCCAGAGATCAGATGTTTTCTATAGTTCTTCACCAGGTTGTCGCTGGGCAACATGGACTTTCAGCTCTCTCTAAAGATTTCTATTGGATTCAGGTCTGGAGACTGGCTTGGCAACGTCAGGACCTTGACATGCTTTCTACGGAGCCACTCCTTAGTTGCCCTGGCTGTGCGTTTCGGATCATTGTCATGTTGGAACATCCAGCCGGGACCCATTTTCAATGCTCTTACAGAGGGAAGGGGGTTGTTGGCCAATATCTCACGATACATGGCCCCGTCCATCCTCCCCTCAACACAGTGCAGCCGTCCCATCCCCTTTGCAGAAAAGCATCCCCAAAGAATGCAGGTATACAATTTTGTCCCTGATGTCTTTGCAGAGCTCTCTCGTCTTGGCCATTGCGGAGAGGTTGGAGTTTGTTTGATTGAATGTGTGGGCAGGTGTCTTTTACACAGTTAAAGAGTTCAAACAGATTAAGTTAATACAGGTAATGAGTGGAGGAGGGCTTCTTAAAGAAGAACTCACAGGTCTATGGGTACCTAAATTCTTCATGCTTGATCAGGGATCGCATACTTATTTCCTGCAAATTAATTATTTAAACCCTGGAGAAGCCAAGAACCCTTTTATTCTTCTGAAAATGATGAATTATACATTAAATGACTGCTATATGTTCACTGAACACCAAAATATATGTGTTTTCAAAAATTAAATGCTTTAATCCTAATTTAGGATTCGGGCCAAATTTGACCCTTTGGGATTTAAGGATAGCATTTGAGCAGCATAATTTTATAGGTGTCAAATTTGACCCCGTGGTTTCTCCAGGGTTAAAAATCATGGACTGAGATTTTCTGGATTTTTGTTTTAGATTCTTTCACTCGCCGTACCTTTGATACAAATTACAGAATTCTACCTGCTTTGTAAGTGGGAAAACCTAAAAAATCAGCAATGTATCAACTACTTGCTCTCCCCACTTTATATATAGACACACACTTGTACTTTATCCTGTTTGTCAAGCTGTCCCTGACCTTGGCATCCTTCTGCCATTGTCCCTCCATCCTTATTCATCCTTATTCATAAAATAATCATCATAAAATTATTCATCAAATAATCATCCTTCGTCCCCATGGCTTTTTTCAAGCACTTCCATCCTTTCATTTCACCAAACCATTCCCACCCCCTGCATGATGCCGTAGGAGAGAGGCTACCGGCAGAGGTTTCAAAATTCATAAACAGCTCATTAGCTGGCTAATGCACTAGTCCACCACATCGCTATAGTATGTCTTAGACAGTGAGCAGAGCTAAACTCTCACTTAAAGCGCAAGTAGATGCAAGAGCATGACATTTCATTCTGCAGCGAGTGCCGCCATTTCAAGAGTGGCAATTAAAAAAAAAAAACAAGTGTACAACAGGCCAACATACAATTGAATGTATTGTGATTACTCACAAAATATCCTTTTTTTTTTCAAGTTCTGCTGCTTCTGCGCCTCAAACTGGCCCTTGTATCCCAATGTTTGCCTTGAGGAAGACCAATTTTGCCAATATTCATTTATTAAAAACAGAAAAAAAGTAAATACAATTTCAAGACAAGTTTTTTTTTCACTTTATGACATACTATCACCACAGTCACATATTGACTACTGAGTGAACAAAATTTGCCGCAGCACTGATTGGACAAGCAATGTAATGTGATCTTCTGCAGCCAGTGATGGCGAAGCAGGGGATGTCATAACTAATTGACATATTGAGTAGGGTATGTCTCAACCTGGCTCCGTCGAACCCCTGAGACCGATTCACCAAACCCCTGGGGTTCGATCGAACCCAGGTTAAGAACCACTGCCCTAAAATCTCCCAATCCGTCCCAGGGACGGATTGCCCTTTATTTTTCGGAGCAGTTTTGACGGGATGCAGCCATCAAAAGGTTCAGCGCTAGAAAAATGGTTGGATGGAGTGAAAAGCAGCAGAGAGTGTACCGGTGATTGTGCATATCACAAACAAAGTTACTTAACCTAACCCTAACCCAGCCCAAATAAAGTTTCGTTTCTGATAGGGTCATGTAACCATGAATGTTAAAAACTGTTTAATTGTAACTGTAGTTCACACTGATTTTACAGTAGTTAGGAGATGCAGAATGGAAAACTAAAGCAGCAAACAAAACTGAAAGACAAATTAGACTTTGACCTGATGAAACAATGACAGTGTGTCGAGCACAATAGAATGACAAAACCTCAAATCTATCCATAAAATACATTTACCAGATAATCGCCAAAAGCAATTCTATCAAACAAATAAAAAGTCAACAAGTCTTGGCACGATCCAAATAGAATTGAAGGAAGTTGTTGCAGGGTGGTCAAAAGTGCTTAGGGGGAATTTGAACATTGTGTCTTCATGATAAACAATTTAGCATGGTGAGGCGCACACAAGCAAGCACGGCAGATGTGTATCTGCCAACCCTTCACTGACAGATGATTGGATGTTAGAAATTGCTTTTGCCCCCTCCAGCAAATCATAACGGGCCCAATTTTTGTAGGCAGGTGCTCATGCACTCGGTGTAAAATCGGGTGGATCCCCATTTAGTGCCGCAGCAAGTCTAGTTTCGCATGTTTGTGAATTCGATAGACTGTGCGGTTGCTGACCAAGAGAGTTTTCTATGACCTACCCCTGTAGCGCACCAAAAACAAAGACGAAAGTTTTGATGACTTCAAAGCAGGCCGAAATGGTAGCGCAGGTGGTAGAATGGGATTTAGGTGTATTGGATCTACTTGCAGGCTGACAGATTCTGCTCTCTGCAGACGTGTGTGGTGGATGTCATCATATTCCAGTCATTGCAAATGACAAGATCTGCTACGATTGGCCCGGAATACACTCCATTCCATCCCAGAATGGTGCAAACCATTTTTACCTGTCCAAAGTGTCATAAAATACCAAAAGAAAGAAGGTGCTCAAAAGTGCTTTAGGGGAATTAAAGAAAGATGATTCCACCCATGCATGTAGAGTTAGCCTGGACTTTGACCTAGACTTGCGTTGGGCAAGAAAATAGGGCTGAATGAATGAAACAATGGCAGCATAGTGAGTTTGCATGTGCAGGCAAGGCATGTAGACACTACCTTAACCACTGTAATGCAAGTGCACACTTTTAGTTACAGTCATCTATCTCCAGGTGGGTGTTAATTCATTGACAGAAGGGCATTTAAGCAATTACCATGCTAAAATAAAGACAATAGAACTGTGAACTGCAAGTGCAATTACATCAAAACAATTATGGCACTGAAGATAGTGTATTATACACACACACACACACACATATATGTATATATATTTATATTTATATAGTTGCAGCTTGTGTAGTGGTACAATTGCCTGACTTGTGTGGTGTGGTGTCAGTTCCAAGCCATTGACAGTGTGGATGAAAGGTTGTTTGTCTCTATATGTGTCCTGCGACTGTGACCAGTGCGATTGGCTGGCAACTGATTCAAGGTGTCCCCCACCTACTGCCCGGAGACAGCTGGGACAGGCTCCAGCACCCGCCGCGACCCTAGTGAGGATCAAGCGGTTCGGAAAATGGATGGATGGACTGTGACCAGATCAGGGTGTAGTCTGCCTCGCGTCCAAAGTCAGCTAGGACAGGCTGCAGCACCTCCACCTCCACCCCTCCATTAGGACAAGCTGGACACACAAACAAACATATGCACACACACACACACACACACGCGCAGACACACACAGGACAGGCACACACTGCTATCACGGAGTAATCAATAATAATAGGTGTCATGATGGCAAAAGACACATTAAAAATTATGTTTTTTGTGGATTTTGGATGGAAGAAAGTCTTCATCCAAAACTGTTATTGTGTAATACTTAATGCACTTTGTAAAATGCTCATTATTTCAGGAGAGGTAATTGCAACCACCTGGGAATGGTCAATTGTTGCTTGGACCTGATTGGCCTGAAGCGCTAGTGAACTCCCTTTAAAAGAAGAATGAGGAAGTCACTGCAAACTGAAAACTGGAAAATCTCCTTTCTGGATCCTGACTGAATTGTATTTGTTCACCTGGACTGCAGTTTCGCCGCATACGAAGCCGCCTATTGTGTTATATTTTATCACAACAACATGTAAAAGTCTGTTTCTTAACACAACAAAAGCTAGTGTTAGTTTAGTGTGCTTGTGTAGCTAAGTACTGTAATATCCATCCATCCATTTTCCGAACCGCTTGATCCTCACTAGGGTCGCGGGGGGAGCTGGAGCCTATCCCAGCTGTCTTCGGGCAGTAGGCGGGGGACACCCTGAATCAGTTGCCAGCCAATCGCAGGGCACACAGAGACGAACAACCACCCACGCCCACACTCACACCTAGGGACAATTTGGAGTGTCCAATCAGCCTGCCATGCATGTTTTTGGAATGTGGGAGGAAACCGGAACACCCGGAGAAAACCCACGCAGGCCCGGGGAGAACATGCAAACTCCACACAGGGAGGCCGGAGCTGGAATCGAACCTGGTACCTCTGCACTGTGAAGTTGACGCGCTAACCACTGGACTACCGGGCCGCCCAGTACTGTAATAATAAATGACAAATTGTATTTGCCTGTTTCATTGCTATGCCTGGTTTTCTGGTAATGCATCGTTTGACTAGTAATGTCTGTTCAGGTCACACAGTGCAACAGAGCATGCGCAGGAGTTCTGGCATGAGCCCGCAAGTTTTCAGTTGTTGTTGTTGCCTCCCCTCTCCTTTTAATTTTATTCTTCCATAAATAATGTCTACTCTTTCAACA
Source organism: Hippocampus abdominalis (assembly GCA_018466805.1). Lineage (NCBI taxonomy): Eukaryota > Metazoa > Chordata > Actinopteri > Syngnathiformes > Syngnathidae > Hippocampus > Hippocampus abdominalis. Next base: position 4,268,654 of record CM031694.1, on the reverse strand, counting down.
AGTTGTTTTATTAAAGTGAACCCGCAAGTACAAAGCGACACAAGAACAAAGTACCGTAGTCATTGAAGGATGATAACCATAGATGTGAATAAAAGTAGATAGGACACGTCCCTTTTGAGCTGCATGCCTACAGCAATGCAAATGCCAGGAGGGGCAAAGGCATCAGTGCATTCCAAATGTGTGTGGACAGCAAGACAACTGGGGAAAAAAGATGCTGGCACATACAACAGTGGAACAAGAAATGACCTCTCATAGCAAAAACTATTGTTTGTCCTCCTTTTAATATTCTGTTCACAGAATGCAGTAGCACGTTTTAGCATTGACAAAAAAAGTTAACCTACTGAAAATCAGTTGCAAAATGAGGTAGTCAGTGCATTGTCTTCGACGGGAACGTTGCCCCTACCGACAAGTTGGCATGCCGGGTTAGCTGGGCCGCGAAAGCACGCAAGCATATCTTGTCCTCATATCTTTGATGATAAATCCAAATAGCCTCAGGTCAACGACATGCTATTTGAGGAATATATGGAAGATGATTTTTTTTTTTTTTTTAAATGAACATGACAATTGTATTGCAAAAAAAACCCCCAACATTCTGTTTTTTGTTTTTTCTGAGCAGCTCGTCGGTTGGGCTGCGTCCCCCCCCCCCCCCCCATCCATCCGCTCCCTCATTACATGTTATGTCTTGTGACTTGTTGTAAGTGTCATATGCTTGTTTGCGTGCTGGGGTCTTTTTTTTCTCCTGTTTTAAATTATCCTCAGAAGAGGATCGTTCGAGCATGTTTTTTTTTTCCCTCTCCCTCCCTAGTGGTTTCCTTTCTGAACTAAGATCTCGGGGCGCTGTGCACACAGCGAGTACCGACAGGCCCTTTGCATTGTATCCCATGTTCGTCATTGTTTTTCATGTTTCTTGTGCAGAACGTGCCTGTTAGGTCCTAATTGCCCCTACGACAATAAAGTTGACTGAATCTGAATCTGAATTTAACATCGTTCCTTGAACTTTTAACACTGACCAATTTGCAATGTGGGGAACATAGTTGACAAGCCTTTTCCAAAAACTTCTCTTCAGCCACATACCCCATTGACATTCTCACAGAGCTGTTGCACTTAAACCCAATTCATGCATGCCTTTGGCAGACAGTATTCAGATGACCTCAGCGAATGTGTGCAGCAGGTGCATTCTTGCTATTCTCGAAGAAATACGGGGTGTATATTTTCGATAGCCAATGCATACAATAGGACTGTAGCTGTTTTTGGCTGATGTACCACACTGTTGAATTTTGATTTTTTTTCTCTCTGACCTGAATTAGCATGCTTCATGTGTAGGTGATTACATAGTTACTCAAAAGAAAAAGAAAATCTCTGGCGACATCAGTCTGGCTGGTAGATTGTGGCACCGTAACCTGTCACTTATCTGGTGCAGTTTGGCCAATTGGAAATCAAAGCATCTACTTTGTCAATATAAGTTCAATATCAGATTTACATCAATGTGAAGATTGTGTTTAAAAACATCGCCTGTCTCTATCCAGGCTTGGAGATTGTGTTCAAAGAAATAAAAATAAAAATTAGCCGTGACAAGTAGTTCCACTTCCACTGTCTTTACTTGAAAGAAAATTAGCTGAAGGTGATAATGATGTTCAAAGGAAATGCCATACCAAACCGCCATTTCAGTTTTAACCATGTGCACCACGAGAGAGCACATATTTAGGAATCCCCGTCGATGAGCATTGGGAAAGAAAGAAAAAAAAAAGGTCACAATCCCCTCAGAAAGCCAAAACGCTCAAATTCAGGCGAGATTAGACTAAATCTGCTCCTCCTTATGCTTGTCCCCATACTGTTCTCATTCTGTTTTCCGCAGCAGATCCAAGTTAGTACAGGCTGCTGGTGCTCTCAGTAATCAGATTGGTTCACAGTGATGATTGAATGTCTAAAAATTGACAGAATGTTGTTTTGATTCTAAAAATATCACGTAAAGAACATTTGTATGTGGATTAGTCTTGGACATAACCGCAGACCCACACTCAACATTACACTAAAAGCGCATTGGCCCTTCGCCCACCTATGACATCTCCTAAATGTGTGCTTTTTGGGTCAGTGTTTGTCTGCATGTTAGAGAATTAAAAACTCATCACTCTTAATTTCTCCAAAGTGGGGCAAGCCGTATTATGCAAGTCTCTGAATTATAAATCAAATCAGTCATTCCACATGGGTTTGGGCCAAAGGAGTGTGGCAAAAGAAGGAAAAGATTGACACAGACTTCTATCTTCTATCTGTTTTCACCCGGCACATATGCACGGTATTTGCCAAGGTATAAACAAGGGCTGAATGAATGAAACAATGGCAGCATGGTGAGTTTGCATGTGTAGGGCAAGGCATGTAGACACTACCTTTACCACAATGGTACAAGTGCACACTTTCAGTTAGAGTCATCTATCACCAGGCGGATGTTAATTCATTGGCAGAAGGGCATTTAAGCAATCAGTAGGATGCTATTTCTGTTACCATGCTAAAATAAAGACAATAGAACTGTGAACTGCAAGTGCAATTACATCAAAGCTGATATGGCACTGAAGATAGTGTATTAAACACACACACACACACACACACACACACACACACACACACACATGCACATGCATGTTTAAGCTGACAGATGGGAGGCACCAGATGATAAGCATCGCCCGATTTGTTATTGGAACTGCAGCTGACACCATTTAAGATGAGAGAACACCCAGGCCTACATGAGCACCCTAAATATCTCCGATGTGTGTGTGTGTGTGTGTGTGTGTGTGTGTGTGTGCGCATGCGTGCATATGTGCATGCACATTTGCGTGTATTTTCAGCAAGAATGAGACAGAGAAAATAAAAGGCCACATGATGCAATGTGTTTCCTTGAGAGTTAGCTACCGGTTGATTTTGAGGGATTCGTTTTCATAGGCAGGCGCACATGTGCTCAGCGTAAATACTGGCGTATATTTATTTTCACACAGACGCACGATCATGTTTTGAAGCCCTTCTCCAAATACCCACTTTGCAGTGGCCAACTTTATGTCATCCTTAAGTGGATATCTTGTTGCAGTACTGACCTACTTTGCATGCGTTGATCTCTTGCATGGACTCCAGCGTGCATGTGTGCGCATGTGTGTGTCAGCGGATCTTCTGGCTGGCACATGACAGCTTTCTATTTCCTGTGGCCGAAGAGACATAGAGTTTTGTGTGGGGTTTTGGGCATTTACAGCAACCGATTTACAACTGTGACCTTTAAATCAGGGGTAGGAAATTCCGGTTCCTCGAGAGCAATATCCTGCCTGTTTTTGATCCCTCCCTACTCCAACGCACTTGATTCAATTGATCATGATCGTTTTAGGCTTCAACAGAGCTTGCTGGTCAGCAGATTGTCTCAGTCAGGTGTGTTGCAGCAGGGAAAAATCTAAAACAGGCAGGATATGGCTTTTGAGGAACTGGAGTTCATCCATGCTGAGACTGTATTATGAAAAAAAAGTGCATAACTTGGGACAAATGTTCAAAAAAATGTAGATAACTTGAAAAGTTTATAACAAGGGTTGTTCATAGCCTGAGGTTGCAGTGAATTCTACAAAAGGTTTTCCAATACACTATGACTACTCAGCTTTTTTCCATTTGCTTGTAAGTGACATTAAATAGAAATGCACCCGAAGTGTTGTTGTATAAACTTACCAAATGTAACCTAAATATTTTTGTACAAAGGTAGGTGTCAATCTAAATAGGTTAAAAAAATGCTTCTGCCACAAATTGATGTGTATGCAATTTTGGGCAGATCTCAAAAGTCAAAATCAAAACTCAGGACTGTAACTTGTGTCTTCCACACACTATATCCAGCCATCTCGTTACCTCTGCGTCCCGCGTCCTGGACGCATTATTTTGCCTCGGGACGCACAGTTCCAAATAATGTGCGTTTTTGGGACGCAAGGAATTTCTCAGTCAAAACAAAGAAAAAAAACAAACTACGGCAGGCCTGAGGATTTCACGGTTACGATCGATACCGGTAGCGTGTTGTTCCCGTGGCGTCATATTGACGGTACCGAAAAATCGTTTCCCATAAAAATCACCGCACACGAGTTGACTGTACGCCAGGGGTGCCCAAACTTTTTGGACCGATTTTTCGATCAACTGACCTCCCGGGATCTACCCTTACCGGCACGCGCGCGCACACGCGCACACACACACGCACACACACAAGCACGCACGCACGCCATGATGAGAAACAGGCCTGAAACTGAGGCTTGTGATGCACTTTTGCAGCCTGTTAACTATCGTAGCTCACACGTACCGTTTTAAAGTGTTCCGTTAAGTGTTCTTAGATTCCTATTATTTGCCTGTGCCCTCGGTGAATTGTACACGAAGCAAACTCTGAACGAGAATAATGACGATAAAAGATATAGCGCAACAGCTCTGATCACAAACTGCAATTGCAGACAACTGAGCGCTAACAACTTCCGGTGACGTAATCACGCGCCGTAAATTCAAGCTTTACTTGCTTTATTTTATTTTTTAAATATTTTTTTTGTGAAAATGAGATTGATAGGATGATTAGGGTGCAGCGTACATTAACACGAAAAAATATATTACTAACATGTACAAAGACACACAAACGGTTGTTTGTTTTTTTCCCCTCGATACTCCTCGGATCTACTTGGGACCTGTCTTAGATCTACCGGTAGATCTCTCCTGTGTGATCAACGCGGTTTCACTGTGTTTGTGGTGTGGTGTGTGAGTGTGTTTCTTCTAATTTACTTTTGTTTTGTTTTGTTTTGTTTTCAGTGCGTGTTTTCGTATGGGGGGGGGGGGGGGTAACGTTATGTGCGCATGCGGGTTGCTATTTTAGTCCGCAAATTGAGGAATCGCTCGGATGAAAGTTTGAGATGGCAGCGAAAAAAAACCTCACAAAGGTCTACTAATTACGACATTTAAGAAATGGGACTACCAGTCTGATTTTTCGTATGAATTGTCCGAAGGGTTTATCACTAAACTCACCTGTGATGTATGCACAGAACACAAGAGCCGGATACGACGGGGGGCACGATTACGAGGCAAGTTGGTCATTAGATCTATAGGCTAATCGCTATGAAAAATATTATGAAACAGTCTTGGTTATTCTATAATTTACTGGATGTAGCATGGTAACTTTAGGTATAAAACATTCGTCACAAGGTGTAGTAATGCTAATGTTAACTGTTGGTAGAAATAATGATGATGTGTGGTAGATTCTTCCGTCAAATTGATAGTAGATTACACATGCATCGTCTTGGGAAGAGGGTGTCAAGCCACATCAATACTTACCTGTATTAATGATTACCAGTAAATTAATCTTTGCAGTGTGAGATTGTAAAAATACTCTGATTTTGTGGTATGCTGTATTCATGATGCCATATGAGTGCACCCTATTTTGATCCATTTATTTTTTTTAATAAACCCAGAGTACACAGCTGTTGATGTAATGCTCATTGTTAATGCATAGTTTTCAAACATTTCCCTTGAAACATTATACTTTTGAGTTTCAGAATTCATGATTATGAATATCAGTCAAAATAAAAAATGGTTACCGTGGTTTCCCATTGCGTAATCCGACGGAACCGAAAAACGGTTACTGTGAATTTCTGAAATTCTCAGGCCTGCTACTGAATTATTTAAATGTTTGCAGCATTTGTTTATAATTATACGTATATGTTGTTTTTTGTGTTATAATCATATGCAATTGAATAGGTAGACCATTTCAGAATTCGAAATTTGGGACTCTCTAAATGCATAATGGGACTCATACTTTTCTGATCAGCGAGTCCCTGGGACTCGCTGGGGGTAAACTGTAAAATTATCACTGATATCCATCCATTTTCGCTTATCATCAGTATTAAAATACTTTTATTCTATATCACTCCTTCCGGCTGATGTATGGCACGCCGTAACAATCATCCCCTGTTTAGCTGTGTGTGTGTGATTATTTGGTATCATTTTCTCCTCATACACTTAATATATTACCACTATGTTCGTATTCAAAGATCGATAACCTCTGCTTTAAAATGGTTCCAGCAAGACCTCTGTGAAAATTGTGCTCAATCACCCAAGCACTTAATTCTGGTCTTTCAAAATAACATTAGGCTAGCTTAGCAATTTGCATGGCTTCTTCATCTTTTTCTCTGTTAATTACTCCTCGTAATCCTTTCGTGAGAATGATACTACTGCCATGGAGGCGCTGATTACTGACTTATGAGCGAAACCGTGACCTATATCAAATGCATGAACAATGAGTATTAGCTCCATGTTCACTTCACCAGATGGGTGAAACTGTGGCTACCCCAGCGCCAGACAGAGCTTACTTACACTTACGTCAAGAGCTATAAGTGAATAAAATTGATTATTTCAAAATTCTTGCCAAATGCTGAAGGAACTTGTACACCCAGTCACCCAGAGGCAAAACACTAATTACTAGTAATTAGAAAATGAAGTTTCAAATCAAAATGCTTCATGAACCAGTTGGGACTGTTGGTTGAAGAAAGGAGTTGAAAAAATGGCAAGTTAGTGGGCTTTCAGCACTGTGCTTAACAGTGAGTGCTTTATAGAGGGTGGAAGAGTGGTAGAAAGCTGTTAGTGGATTTCAAGCTCAGTGAAACTTGCCAAACTGTCTGTGTCCTGGATAAGAAACGTGAACATTCGCAAGGACCTGCATCAACATTCTGCAATCAAAAGCACACATTCTCTGATTTTAGCCAAAACAAAATGTCACCTGACAATGATGTGTCTTTTTCAAGGACTAAAATGACATCTTGCGAATCTTTTTGTTGTTTTTTTTGGACAGTAAACCAAAATGTTTTTTGCTTTAGGGATAAAAGTGTGCGGTGTATTTAGCCTAGTTGGGCAACTTTCAATAATATGTGGCTTTTTTTTCTCTCCAATTTAAATCTGTGTGGAGACAGGATAGACTGGGTTTTGGTATTTTCACAGATGCACTCGGGCTTGACGCAGTGGAAAACGGGCATCTTGCGCTGTAGTGAGCATGAGCACAGATGACTTGATTCACCGCCAATTGAAGCTGCTCTGCTCATTCGATTTAAATGCAGCATGCAAAAGGCACACAGTCCCTTGACTCATATCACACTCCATGAATCGAGATATGTATCGAATGGTCTTTTATTGGAAAGGTGCACACCCCTAATATTTAGTAATGAAATACTCATAACTAAAATTGAAAGAAAAATATCAACAAAAATGAAATAAAAACGGTTTTTTTTTTTTTTTTATGATAGGTAACTGGAACAACATTTTGCTAAAGTAATTAAAATTATACTATGACTATTCTACTTAACACATGATCTTTTGGGGATGATTTTAATTTTTTACATTTTTTGTATGATTTAATGGCCATACAGAAGAAGGAAGGTTGAACAGTCGTAAATTGGAATTCTTTGACTGTGGGTAATGATTTGATCTATCAATCTAGACATCCGGGCGGCCCGGTAGTCCAGTGGTTAGCACGTCGGCTTCACAGTGCTGAGGTACCGGGTTCAAATCCAGCTCCGGCCTCCCTGTGTGGAGTTTGCATGTTCTCCCCGGGCCTGCGTGGGTTTTCTCCGGGTGCTCCGGTTTCCTCCCACGTTCCAAAAACATGCATGGCAGGCTGATTGTGCACTCTAAATTGTCCCTAGGTATGAGTGTGAGCGTGGATGGTTGTTCGTCTCTGTGTGCCCTGCGATTGGCTGGCAACCAATTCAGGGTGTCCCCCGCCTACTGCCCGAAGACAGCTGGGATAGGCTCCGGCGCCCCCCGCGACCCTAGTGAGGATAAAGCGGTTTGGAAAATGGATGGATCTAGACATCCATCCATTTTGACTGTGACTTTCACAGATCAAAGCATGTGGGCAAGAGGCTTATGTGGAGTATTTCTCAATGAGAATTCAAGCTACATATCCACTTGATAAGTTGGCAAGTTGGCAAACAAGGGAAAGAAAGTGAGACCATCATAGCTGTATCTAAGACAGCAGAGATGTGATGGATCTAACTTTAGAAGCAGTGTTATTTAAAGTCTGCAGACTGTTATATAGTATCTGTACCTGATTTGTTTTTAGGCTTTTCATTCAAATATTTGTTTTTTAAAATATTTTTTGTTGAGATTTGTTGTTGTTGTTGTTTTTACATGATACTTAAAGACAAACACGAATACTAAAATTAGGCCTGGGTGGTGTACAGTCTCACAATATTACTAGTATTTCATATTAGTCGCTATTTTCTCTATCTCTCTCTCTCTCACTCTCATATATATATATTGCAAGGGAAGGGATATATATATATATATATATATATATATATATATATATATATATATATATATATATATCCCTTCGCGTGAGTGAGAGCTCATACGGTTGTTTGTCTATGTGTGCCCTGTGATTGGCTGGCAACCAGTTCAAGGTGTACCCCACCTACTGCCCGAAGACAGCTGGGATAGGCCTCAGCATGCCCCAGGACCCTTGTGAGGATAAGCAGATCAGAAAATATATTTATGGGTGGATGAATATTGTCAGAGGGAATCAAAATGTATTTTATATTGATACACTAAAAAGGGTAAAATTGTACATCCTCATTAAAACATGAACTAAAATGGGTCGGTCAGAAATTCCAGGTCTGAAATTGAGTCCCAACTCAGGCCCTGCCCCATTATGGATACAGTTACACAAACCTTCATTTCCTTGTTCATACAATACAAGTGGAGCCAACAAATGCTGTCTTGTGGTACATGCATTACAATTGAACATCGGTCAAAGGACTTCTCGATCTTTTCACCTGGCTCATAATGTCACATAGACATTTTTTTGACTTGGCTGTAAAGTGCAATGCTGAGAGGGTTGTGGCATCACATACCCTTGTATGTGGCACAATGAGGTGAGCATGAAGGCAAGTGAAATATGCACCAACTCAAACATTTCTCTGCAGCTTATCATCAAGCCGGGCCACTCCAAAGTCACATTACAGTCTCTATAGAAATGTTATTTTCCCACGATTACCCTAAGCCACTTTTTTTGTCAGTATATTGGTTTTACTGAACATTGCAGTGAAACATGAAGTGCTGAAAATGTGCAGTCCAGCTTTGAGTCACACTTATCACTTGCCTCTTTGTGCAAAAAGGCAAATGGACTCTGTCGACTGTGGCTAAATGTAGTCCACAAATGCACACGAGACAGATGGCACATATCCCCAAGCTCATTTACATATTTTGAAAACGACATCCACATACTGTAATGCCTGTTTTCAACATTCATTGTCTTCTGCTTATCCGAGGTCGTGGTCGCGGGGGCAGAAGTTTAAGCGCGGAAGCCCAGATTTCCTTCTCTCCTGCCCAGTGGTTCTTAACCTTATTAGAGGTACCAAACCCAACCAGTTCATATGCACATTCATCGAACCCTTCATTACTGAAAAATACCAATTTAAGAAGTGTTCCTTCAGTTTTGCCGGTGCGAGACTACAGTTGCTCAACTTGGAATGACAAATCATGCAGAGAGGATGCTGAGTCCCATCACGTTCCGTGATGCATGTGAATCCATGTGGTACATATTTGTCTGACCACTTTGTTTTTTTGTTTTTTTGCTCGACATAGTTAGCATGTATTAAAACATTCTAAAAATAAAAAATCACACAATGTACTATCCCGACAGTCACACGTCGACTACTGAGCGAGCTAAATTTCCTGTAGCACTAATTGGACAAGCAATGTAATGTGATCATCTGCAGCCAGTGATGGCCAAGCGGGGATGTCATAACTAATTAACATCTTGAGTCGGTCGGGTGTGTCTTAACCTCCATGGCAGAAGCTCCATCGAACCCCTGAGACCGATTCACCAAACCCCTGGGGTTCGATCGAACCCAGGTTAAGAACCACTGCTCTAACCACTTCATCAAGCTCCTTCTGTGGAATGGCATCCTTACAAGATGTCCGAGCCACCTTATCCGGCTTCTCTCAATGTAGAAGAGTAGCGGCTCAAATCTGAGCCACTCCCAGATGACTGTGCTTCTCACCATATCTCTAAGGGAGAGCATGGAAACCTGTCCATCCATCCATTTTCCAATTCACACTCACACCTAGGGACAATTTGGAGTGTTCCATTAACCTGCCATGCATGTTTTTGGAATGTGGGAGGAAACCGGAGTACCCGGAAAACCCAGGCAGGCACGGGGAAAACGTGCAAACTCCATACAGGAGGCCGGAGCTGAAATTGAACCTCTGCACTGTGAGGTCGCCCTCTATGGAAACCCTGCGGAGTAAAATCACTTCATCTGCTTGTATCCCAAATCTTATTCTTTCAGTCATGGCCCATAGCTCGTCACCATAGGTGAGGGTAAAAGCATTGATTGCCCAGTAAAACGAGAGCTTCTTCTTGCTCCTTCTTCACTATGAGGGACCAATACAGAATCTGCATTAATGTAGACGCTGCACTGATCCAACTGTCGATCTCCCACTCCATCCTCCCCTCACTCGTCAACAAGACCCAACGATACTCAAACTGCTCCACTTATTGCAGCATTCCCAACCTGAGGACAGCACTCCACCCTTTTCGGAGTGAGGAGCATAGTCACAGATTTAGAGGTGCTGATTTTCAACCCAACCACTGTGAACTGCACCGGTTAGAGTTGCAAATTATAGCTTGATCAGGGTGCACGCATATTTTCTACACAGGCACCATGGAGGGCACCCTGACCAGTTATATCACAGTGTGGTATGATGCCTGTATCACGGCATGCTGGAGGACTCTGAAGCGCATTGTGAAAGCAGCGCAAAAGACTGATCATTTCACTACGGGAGATCTACAATGCGAAGCCACCAGGAATGCAGGTGAACCCACCAACCAATCACTAAGCCTCTTCACCCTGTCAGGGAGGAGTTTGTACCATGCTTATGGTTCTGTCCCAGCAAGGAAATGTCAGCTCTGTTCAATGCTTTGTATGTATACGTACATACACTTGACAATAAAGTGATTTGACTTGACTCGAAGAGTCAAATTCAGATGTAGGTACTCCTTATTCCTTGTATGATGATGTGGTCCCTCATGGTAAAAACATGTTTCAAGATTTTAGAAAATCCATAGCATGATTTTTACTTCCTGTGCTTTAGAGGCTGCCAAGTGTGATCTAATGTTATGCATATTGGTCCCACAGTCTCATCAGCACCTTCGGGCATGGTAAGAAGAATGGACTCTGCAGTTTTGACAAGATGGAGATTGTGCAATTAATTGTACACGGTGGGCATTTTTCCCCAGGTGATCAAAACAAAATAGAACGTTGTTATTCGAAAAAAATCAATGCCTTGTAATTGCAACATAAGACACTTGCTTCTCATTTGAAAGAGATTCTCATTCTCATTTTTTCAACTCTGTGATTGCTTTATCAAACGTGCATGTAGGAATAATCAATCACTGCTACTGACTGCAGCGTAGACTGCACAGGTTGTTGCTTTGCTACTCTAACGGAGCAACTCATGGCCATTTCCATAAATGGAGTCAACGAAACAATGAAAACCACCTATTTTGACCCTGTTCAAACACAGAAAAAAAGTACATAACGCACATCTTTAATGCGATCTGGGTGAGTTAAATAGTTAACTAGGTCATCTGAGCAAACCATATGCAGCCTTTTCGTTGAGTGAAATTACATTTCTGTTGAAGTCCATCAAATCTTGCAAGGGAGCAATCTTGACAGAAGGGGCAAGCCTAAAGAACCCTTTCCCCTAGCTAATCAATCTAACAAGACACATATCTTACTAAAGAGCGAATATTTTTGACAGTCTGTAACCCGCACTGTGTTTCAAGCCTCACAGTCACAAAGATGCTTTCAAGCATAATTGATGGCGTTACTTAGACCTTTATGATCCAAGTCCTTATCACGTGACCTAAGCGAGACCTGGGTTCATATCCCTCAGATGAACCACTCTAACGATCCCCTTCTTACGGCCGTAATTCAATCCCTAGCTCATTGTCTTGATTCATTAGCTGCCTCGACTTGGTTTGCCAACCTTGCTCAATTTTGCTCACGCATATCGCAGCATAGTCCTTCAATTAACACCGACACATTGCCTCTCTGCCTGGAACCCGCAGGGCCCAATGAAAATTCTTGTGTGATCATAATGGCTGCCTTAAAAGTGGCAAAACGAAAGACAAGTATTTAGTTTCCTGTCTGGACACAGAAACATTGAATACCCTTAAAACTGCGAGAATTACTCTATTTTCCGCACTATAAGGTGCTTCGCAGTATAAGGCACACCGTCAATAAATGGCATATCAAAGGCGCTTAGAATAGAAGCTACAATCGTGGCTGCGGTTGCTTTATGCATCCACTAGATGGAGCTACGTGAAAGGGAATACAGCTTTATTTACATAGAGCTTTCACAACTGCTGCAGCTGAAACAAAGCACTTTCCATAACATTTATAATGCTACGTCCAAGAAATCAGAATCTTGATCCATCTATATACAGCACATCAGATTATCAAGTGCACTATCGGCTTTTGAGAAAATTGAATGCTTTTAAGGTGGGCCTTACAGTGCGGAAAATACGGTGATTCAAATCTGACATTACCTAATTGAGGTAAGAATGTTGTCTAATATAACAAACAAAACAAAACAAAAAACCTCATAAAGTAAGCATTACCCAAGAATAATGGTTGTATTTATGTCTAGGTTTTGTATAATTTACCTAATGTTCTTTTTTTTTTAAGGCACTGGTATGTTGGAAGGTTAAACCAGAGTTGTTTTCCCCAACAAATGCTGTCTTATTTATTGGCAGCAGTTAGTAATAAATATAAAAACTACAGACAGACCTGACAAAAGAGCAACAGAGATACTAAGTGGTGCAACAGACAGAGAAAAGATAAAACAGCAAACAATAGCGACAACAAGCAGCTGTGCAGTGAACGCATCTGCTGACACTGAGGGAAACAATAAAGTTTTGCGATTTTGTTTGGAGGCTGTTTGTGGATAAAACACATTTCGGAGCATCTTGCTTTTTGCATCAAAAGCCCCAAAGCAGAGAGTTTGGATTTTCACACGGGGAATACTGACAAAAAAAGGTACAAACACTGTTATTCGGGTTCTTCTCTAGCCTCAGCTACGTCAATTAAGTCAAAAATCAATAGATTCTTTACTTTCCACTTGATATGCAGTAGTCCTTGCATAGAGAACATCTGTGTGTATTGGATATCAGCCTATATGCACACATGACAGCCATCCATGCTGGTTTTGGATCGTAAATGTAAATACCTAGTAAATAAATAAAACGCATGAATCAGCAGAGGGTTATATTTTCCGGCTCACCTATCTCGGTCATCTCTGGGAGGGAATGCTTCAGTTTCAATAGGCCGAGCTCAACTGAGGTCATCAACGTTGGAAGTGCAGTGGTAAATAGTGGACAGCGTTGCTGGTCTCAAGAAAGCCAGCAATGAGTTCAACGTTGATCCCCCAGTGAGCGCACAGGACACAATTAATGGGGAATAGATTTTCGGATGGATCCGAGTTGGCGTTAAAACGTGTCACCGCAGCAACCGTAGAGCTACTGTGAGTAAGAGATACAATGAAATGATAAGAGCAGCCCCTGGCTTTAAGTACACGCTGTGACCTGTGGACAGCTCAACAAACAACCTCCAAACACTTTCTCACACTGCACCAGAAGCTCCGACATATTTTGCTGATTCTCCGTTATCACAAACATGGCCACCGAGAAATATATGAATGGAAGAAAGATAGAGTGCGAGGACTGCTGTCATTTTTTTTATTATGGAAACTCATGAGACAGGCTGCTGGTATGTGGGAGCAAAAAGCAGGGATTAATGTCCTTGGCAGGATTTGTTGTGGTCTAATCGGAGCCGGTGCGAGATAAGAAGATACTCATAACTTTTTTTTTTTGACGATTGACTGTATGCATCGAGGCGAATGGAGGAGTACGACGTCCTCCCTTAAGAAAAACCTGTCCATTGCACCGCCAATGTTAGGACCTCAATCCCCACAGTTCCATTTCGACACGCTTCTGACTGGCAGGCCTCGAAGCTTCACCAATGACTCATTTGATGCCAAGGTGTGAGTGGAGGCAGCAAAACGTGTGAAATCCATTGGTACAGTCTAAACGTGTCAATCAACATCCTGTCTTCCTATGTTGCTAAATATGATATTCATTTCAAGTTTGACCAAATCTAAAAATGGTGACGCTTCTTGAATGACTCACTTGGTTTTACATTTTATTTCCTTACCATGGCGGCACGGCCTCACATACTTTTTCCCCTTTCTGCATCTTGGCTTTTATTGATCTCTTTGCTTTATTGTGTGGCCTCAGACTAAAGTATCCCATTTTTGGCGATGACATGAACACAATCACAACAACTGCCACATTTGCATACAGATAGACGCCGGTGGACAGCTTTGCCTATTTTTGTGTTATGGATTTTATAACCCCATGAAATTGCTTGATGAGAGTTAGCCAACTCTCCATCGGAATTACCTTCAGCAGAGCCAGCACACACACACACACACACACACACACACACACACACACACACACACACACACACACACACACACACACAGTATGTATATGCACACAAACGTAATCAGACAATCTTCCAGCCGACAAACAGCCTTTGGATATTCACAGAGGGTAATAAGACAGCACTTACATTTTTTTTTCCACACACTGGTCCAAGCCAGAGAAGTTAATGCAGTAGCTGATCAATATGTTTGTGCTATAAAAAGACAGGATTGCAGGGAGAAATATATTTGATGAGGAGCAACCTATTGGTGCTTAGTGAGGAAACGTGGGTGAACACATACCTGACCACTGAGGCTTTTGAGTCTCTCTCTCTCTTTCTCTCTTTTTTTTTTTAACCTGACCAATGTTTCAAAAACAGTTTCAGTGCAGTGCAGCATAAAATTGGTTTCCATCATATATACATTCATAATAGAACTGAAAAATATACGAATTGAGTTTTTTTTTTGGTTTGTTTATTGAAACTTGAATTAACAAATAATACAGGATGAGGTTGACACAGACGGTTGGCTGATGACAAGATAATGGAGGATGTTTACATTTACTTTTTTTCCGGAAGACATTATTCTTCCAATATTCTTATCAACAAGTCTAGATAGTGAGAGTGCCAATTATGTGTCTGACATGTGAATAGATCCTACAAGTTGCATGAGTAAACCAGACATATAAAAGAATACCGCATATCTATTTGATCAAGGTAAGAGTAACGGAACCGTAAATTGCTGTCAGTAAAATTCAATTAAATGAAATTTAGCTTTAAGTGGAGCCACTTGAGAACATATCTACTGGCAGAGGCATACCCCTGCCATAGGCATGTGGGAAATTGTGTCAATGCCTCGAATCAATGGAGTGTCATTCCTATCATCTGATCACTTAGGAAAATGCATTGAGAACACAAAAAAGGACAAATATTGCTATTAGGTCAATGGTGATGATGCAAATACAGTCAAACCTCGGTTTTCGGACGTCTCGGATCTCGTACAATTCGGTTTTCGAACTAAAATTTTGAGTTTTTTATGCCTCGGATGTCGAACTAACTGAGCGCACTTGAATGCGTCACTTCACTCCTCTCGGCTTCGCTAGCTCGTGTAGCTTCGCGAGGTAGCGAAGCCGAGAGGAGGTAGCAAAGCCGAGAGGAGTGAAGTACACGCTCCCTCGTGTCGCGGCGCTCCTTTGTGTCTCGTCGCTACACAGGAACCGACCATTGTGAGCAGACGTTTTTGTATTGTTCAATAAAAAAAAAAAGCAGATGTGTTTGGTGAGACGCTTCTGTTAGCGCGAGTGAAATCCCCCTCTTTTCATAATGGTTTGCCCTGGCAGCACAGGGGAGGGGGTGGGGGCGCGCGTTTGTTTACATTTCAATGCAGCGGCACATAATGAACACTCTGGTGTCCGGTGTCTCATTATTATGCAATAATCGTACAGAAACAGCTTGTGAGCAGACGAGTTTGTTTTGTTTGATTAAGATTTTTTTTTTTTTTTAAAAAGCTGACGTGTTTGGTGAGAACTACGTTATATTGGACTGCTATTTTTGCATCATGTATCAGCCCCTAATCATGGCACCAAAGAAAGCAAGTGGAAGTGGTGAACCTGGTGAAGAGGAAAATAGGGCGCAAAACTATAGAATTTAAGAAAGATTTAATCGCAAAATATGAGTCAGGTGTGCGTGTGTCTGTGTTGGCGAAGGAGTTCGGGATGCCGAAATGCCCCGCCTACTGCCTGCGACAGCTGGGAGAGGCGCACGCCCCACGACAGATAGAGAGAGAGATGTTCCTTCAATTTTTATGTTACTATGTTAATGTTAAAATTGGTAATCTCCCATTACATTTGTACAGTTTATGGTGTGAGAGGGGCAGGGTGAACTAGACGAATTGTATTGAAATACAGAAACTAAATCCAGAACAAACAAAGTCACAAAAACAAAAACAATCCAAAGTAGCAAACAAAACCATGACTGAAGCAAAAACTATCACTAAACGAAACAAGACCAGAACAAACATGACAAACAAACCTGACAGTAGCACAAGGCAACAATGTCCCGACACTGAGTAGTCGGGCATCAAGTCTTTTAAAGTGGCACTAATTACACAATGACCAACAGGTGTGCAGCTGCAGGCACAACCTCACAGTACCACCTGTTGGTCACAAACAGATCCATGACAGTTTGATTGTAACTCCAGCTCAGAGGAGGGCTGTCCAGTCTGCCCTGCCGCCCGCTCCTGCCTTAATTTCTCAGCACAGGCCAACATTTATTTTCTCATTAGGCGGCTTGTAATCACCGTGTTGCCATGGCTGACGCTGTGTGATATTTAGAAATGATTTTTGATGGATGATATCAGTACTGAAAGTGTTGATGGAAAATTAGCCTGCAGGGGTGTTTGTAGAAATAATTAAGCTGATGGTCCCTGGAAATAGAGAGATAGTGGCAAAGAAAATAGGAGTAGAAAGGTTTGTACAAATCTAAATTTATCATAATTTGAATGTTTATATTACCGCTCTAATGTACCATAGCACTGCACCATTTAGTCGAGATGCATTTTCATTTATTGAGGTTTTGGTTGGTTGTAGTAGGGAGCAAAGCCATCTTTCTCAACAACCTTATAACTCCTATTTTCTTGACATCTGTGCCCTACAAGCTATGAAAGAACAGTCAATGCACACCATGAGGGAAGGCAGTAAAGAACCAGACAAAAACAAGGTCAGCTGTGTAAAGAAGGCAGACCAAATCCCGTCTGAACCAAATCATTTCATTGAGGAGCTTCCCCTCCCACCTCGCTAATTCTTCATAAAAAAAGAAAAAAAAAACAAAACCGCACAGCCGTAGGCTTTGCTCCTAAAGCTGTGTAGATGCGCGCAGGATGATCATTGTAATCCTTTTGCATTTGGCAAAGGGTACTTTGCTTTCACATAACGGTGCATTAAATGTGTGGTGGATGATAATATTCAGGCCACTGTACAATCCACCACAATACTCTGAGGCACCTGTTAGGAAAAAAAAAAAATCCAGGATTATATTACCGAGATATCCACAGGTGCATCCAAACAGTTCAAGGGTTGACACAATTAGAATTTTGTGTTTCTTTTGTTGTGCACATACAATTTGCAAGGTACATAGCAGCTTTATGGGGCACTGCCCGCATTTGACCTATGCAAGAACCTATCGAGTGAGGAGGAGACCGTCCAGCTGCTTAATTCCTGTGGGGAGTAACATACATATAGTATGTTTTATTGATGGCAGAAAGTACCAAATGATGTCTATGCCAGACAACGTCTGTGCTTTGCTATTTAAATAGGGTTATTCAAATGAGGAAGTGACTTTCTCCACTCAAGCATGTAAACGTGATCCCAAATGTTTCCGAATTTTGACCTTAACCCGAAAACTGACTGCATGTAAACGTGGACAATGTCCTACATCAAAGGATAGCAGGAAGGCATGACCACAACGTGAAATATAACATGCCCCTTTCATTATCCCAGACATTGTCTTTGGCATCACCATGCATCTAATTGTCTAAATGCACAAAAACACATTAGCTGTGATGTGGTGATTAGTCCTCAAAGGTCAAGGTAAATAAATGTCGGGTCTACCGTTATTCCTCAGTTATGCCAGTTTTACAAAGAGCAAGTGTGAAAGGGGCTAGCCACCAAAGGAGCTTGTAACAGGAACGGCAATGTTCAACCATTAGAAAAAAATTATGTTTGACTAAATAAAAACAATTTTTGATAAACATTGATAACTTTTTCTTATACTGTCCATTAAAACAAAATACCGTCATTTACGGACTATATAGTGCACCACATTTTTAAAGGAAAAACCATTTTGTACACACACAAGGCACACCTGTCTATAAGCCGCAGGTGCCTATATTGTAACATGACATATTTGCACAGAGGTTTCAATGTTTAATAACATAGCTTAACTTTTCTTTGCCCAAAACGCGGCAGAACAATGGCAGTAAAACAGCACTCACAGGGCTGGTGAAAAAACCCAAACACCATTCCCTGCCGAACACTCGGTCAACCATTCCTTCATTAGGCGTTCTACCATCCACGCATTTATGTCAACTAACTTTCAAGACAATGTGTTTCAAGAGGTTTTCTTTTGCCATATGTAACCAGGTGAACAACACTATGAGTATGACTGTTGTAGTGAATGCTGCCCCATTCAATAAATGGAGCACTGTCACTTTAAAACGTTGCGAGGTGGTGGTGGGCCCCAAAAAAGCAGGCAAGAGGGAGGAGCAGGGTGTACTTGAAGAATTGTATTAAAATACAGAAACTAAATCCAGAACAAACAAAGTCACAAAAACAAAAACAATCCAAAGTAGCAAACAAAACCGTGACTGAAGCAAAAACTATCAATAACCGAGACAGGACCAGAACAAACATGAAAGCAGCAAACAGCCACAACAATGACCCGACAATGAGTGGTCGGGCTGGGAGTCGTTTCAAAGCCAAAATTGCCGAACGACCAACAGGTGTGCAGCTGCAGGGAAAAGCCCCACAGTGCCACCTGTTGGTCACAAACCGAGACATGACAATCTCATGGGAAATCTCGTGAGATGAACGCTGAGCTGTGCTTATTCTATTCAGATCTGATGTATCTGCAATCGGCATTGCAACCCGGCTGATATTAAGAGTAAAAATCATCGTTTAGGAGTTTGAATGGTGTCGCATGGTGGTGTGAACCGCCGTGAAGCAGGGGAGATTAGTATTTTTCCATGTGTTTCGGGCACATACAACATGCGCGAGCGCTCCCTGTCGGCCGTTGGAAAAACAGGCCCCATCATTAAATAAGCCGCAGGGGTGAAAGTGTGTGACAAAAGTAGCGGTTAATAGTCCGGAAATTACAGTATTATCCTTCAAAAGGCACGTTGGTAGAGCTCTCATATTGTGCAAGTGTGCCTCATTCTGTTGGCGCTTCGTACATATTATTCCAGAATGGCTGCCGTATTTATTTATAAATATATTTAATTATTTTCAAAGCACTCACATTTTTTAGGGGTTACATAAATTGAGCATGATCTGATTTAATGCAAACAACTCTAATAGGATTTTGTGTATGACTTGTCATCTAAATCATGGATGTATGCTTTGGCACCACACCAGCATGATATATGTTCAAAGATAAGGCAGTCAATAGAATATAATTTATATGTCACGGTTCCAGCAGATTATTGTTATTGGGTTGAGTAACTTGGTTTTCTGTAATTAACTGATCAAATTAATCTATATTTTAATCTAATCCAAAAAGTGCTGAGAAAACTCCTATTTTCATTTTTAATTCATTACATTATTGAGGCAGATTAAAAGACAAAAAAAGTGGCATTATAAAGTCTTTCATTGTTTGTAATCAGACTTGAACAGACGCAGTGCGGGCCATTCACTTGCTGCTGTAGTTGAGACTAGTCCCAAGTCCTACCTGCAACCTTTAGTTTAGACCACCAGGGTGAATATCACCGTATTGTTTGTTTGTCTCCAAATAATTACAAAATAAAAAATACAATGCAAGTACGCAGAGTACTAACCACTAACAAGAATTTATAAAAATGATGAGATTTATTTAAGAAAGAAAGAGAAAAGAAAAAAAAAGATGGAGGGACACCGTTCACAGATCTGTCAAGGAACCCTTTTCCCTTTCCACGTCTTGCGCTCTCATTTTATCTTGTTGGGAGGTGATGAAGGCCAGCACAATCAGCATTTTGAGCAGCTACACAGAGTACAGTCTAATGCAACTTTGCTTATCCGCAAAATAACTTGTCAGCATTGAAAGGTACGGTCAGCATTCAATAGTCGAACAGTTACTTCCATTTAGTGTTATATGGCAAATTCTCATTACATGTGCTTCGATGCGTTGCCATGCACGTATTATTTCTTCAAACCCTTAGGGCGTTGAGTGCAGGTGTTGACCACACACTGAAATCACTGGTTCTTCTTATTTTTGATAGTCATCCAAGAAAACCGGCTGCTGCCTTTGGCAAGGCAATAGGCTTCTCTATTCTTTCTCCTTCTGTCGGTCATTGTTGTTAATCTCTCTCGGACGTCTAATTATTAAGTGAATGTGGTTGCTCTGTGCTTGTGCATGAACAATGACACTATAGTAGATTACACTTCTACTGGTGAGCTATTTTTGGAATAGTGCCGCAAGCTACTCATGTGTTCCTTGGGGTTTACCTGGCCCATGGCCACCGCATTGGTGAGCCCTGATCGCCATCCTTCCATCCATACTCAATGCCATGTGTTCTCTCCACGGTCAGAAAACTATTCACACTTGCATACATACATTATTAGTTTTATTTTCGTGGCGAGTGCAATTTAGTATGAGGCACTCTCTAAATCAGAGGCTGGGTGAGAGTTTTGGTATTTTCACTGACCCTCCAAGTGGGTACAACTTGGAACATTTAGAAAACAGGTTTTTGAGCCATTGTGGGCGTGAACGCAGCCGACTTCATTTGCTGCAAATTGAAGCAGCACCTCTCATTACCCTTAATGGCCATGCGTGAAAGGCACACTGATAGTCCTTGACATGGCGGAAGAATAAACTGATTTGCTTGTGTCCTGCGGCAGCTCAAGGCATGCAAATCTTTTAAGTTGATAAAGATTGTATCTCACTGAGGGGTGAAGGCATGCATGTTGGCAAACGTGGTGAATGTTTTTTTTTCATCAGGGTTTCATGAAACGTTGCAAAAGGTTACAAACCAGATGTTGGCAAATAGTTTTAATGGACATCAACAGTTCTTCCGGTACCATCAAAATTTAAACCTGTTCCAGATTTTCTGCTGGAGGGCAGCTGCACTGTCTATGAATATAAAGCCCTTGGAGTGATCAATGAACCTAACATAAAGTGCATGCTTTTAGAGTGTCAGAGAAAGTCAGACAACCTGAGGGATGAAGTGAAAACTGCAAACACAGGCATGAACCGAGTTTTAAACCGACTTCAGAAAATAAACCTTCCTGCTGAGGTGTACAGTACATGTTTTATGTGCCACTGCACTCCCACATGTAACAAACTTGCTGCATAATGTTATGCATATCTGGATGAACTCTATTCCTCCAGTGATTTAAACTGGCCAGTGATGAGGAATACACACACACACAGACACACGCACACGCACACGCACAAACACACGCACACAGAGTAAGTTTACAGGTACGGTTTATCTGGCCTACTGTGGTGAGACTGCTGATACTTCACATCTAATTTGACACCTGTACATAAAAAAAAAAAAAAATAATCCATAAAAAAACATTGTAACAGTCGTCAGTTAAATACAGCATTGGTCGCCAACCTTTTTTCTGCCCAAGGCCAGTCGATGGTAGTCCATCATTTTTGCAGAGCAGCAACCATTTGTCGGGTTGGGTTAGACAGAGTTGCTGATGTACATTCTGGATTGTAATCTAATTTGCTGTGTAGTGGAAAGGTGGGGCGCCAACATACAGGGTACGTATATGCTCCGCTTTTTTCAATGTATTTGTCGGACCCGGTATCAAATGCCACCGGTCCAAGGACTGATTATTAGGGATCAATCAAAGATACTGTAATTTGTTCTATAAGTCACCTGCGCTATTAGAGTCAAGAAGGTCAAAAATTGCACACCTCCAGTTGCCTCGTCACTTTTTCAGGTGTCACGTGTTAATTTTCACCGCTCCAAAAAAGTCTCACCTGCGTCTGTCAACTCTTTTCACAACCCAGCTAATAACCGCTTCACCTCAGGGTCCAGGGTGAAGATGAGTTTAGAAAGGGAGGAAGTAAGAAGGGAAATATTCTAAAAAAAAAAACACACAGGAAGTGCAGCCTCAGCACCTGCCAGTGCCATACCACGAGTATGATTATGCAGAGACCAAAGCGAGCTGGGGGCAGCAACAGCTGGCCCAGTCTCACCGCAGTTCACTGGGAATCGTTTGATCTTTTATACATGCAGTTATCTCCCATTGCTGTCGACGGGGTGTGCTGGCCAAAAGTAGCACCCAATGAGTACACTAACACTATCTGATTTGAATCTGAACAGTATTATTGGATCTACTCAATGGAGAAAAATATTAGGACACGCAACACCCAAAGTAAGGGCAATTATTTAGTCGGTTCGTTTTTGCTGTTATGTCAGCGACCAGTCTGGACAAGATTTCTGAGTAACTCTCTCGGATATTTTTGGTCTCTTGATCTAGACGAACATTTGTAAGGTCACAGGAAATGAGCTTGTCTTAGCGCCCACTGCAAAACTGTATGTGCAATGGGCTACAGTCATGCCAGAGCAGAAATTCTTAAAAAAGATTTAGGCTAATACACAGGACACCAAATCACTGCATGAAGATTGAAGTAAAAAAGAAAATAAACTACAATTGAAAGGGGGTACATTATTCAAGTGTGATAGTGGAGAAATTAGTAGAAATAAACTCCAACTTCCTCAACAAGGGGGTTCAAAAGCCAATGGTCAGTCTTTTAAAATAACTTTGGGATGCCAGTTCAAGTGAGAAAAACCTATGTGACAGTTACAAGTGGAGACAATTTGGTTTGGAAAAGCTTAGTCAACAAATGTAGACAAACAACTTGAAGCTTCCACACAGAACCTGCAGGGAATATGACCACAGTCAGAAAGTTGAACAATTAATATCCAGGAGTCTAATCTAATGCCAGATTGATTCTTTCATTGATTCACGTATCCCAGTTATTGTTTTTGTTGTATGTGTGACCTGTGATGGAAAAAAAAATAAAAAAAATATTTGAGATGTTAATGCAACATTAACAAATAGAAAATTATAAGACAATGAGTGTTCCTTAAACAGCTAATTAACAAACAACTACAGTTTGTCTAAATTGACTAGACATTTGACAGTTTGAGCCATTTCTGAACTACGAAGCTACTGTATTTGAGCAAAGCGCATGAGCATGCAACCCTCTGGCTCAGTTTGAATAATGATGTTGCCTCCCCTACGAATCCCACTGAGCAACTTTTAGCCACTGTTGCAGTTTTGTTGTAGTCAACAGCAGATGTTAAACGGAGGCTTTTTTGGGGAATAGATAACAACACCCTCCAGTTAGGTTCCCTTTCTCGCTCACCCACTTGAGTCATGATTTTAGCCTCCAACATCTGGCCCGGAAAACAATGGTGATGAGGACTTGGTAGCTTGTTCATTTAAACCACTCTGATGAACATGTTGGTCCATATTCATGTCGCAGGTTCAAGAGACAATTCTATCTTCATTTCGCTTGACGCAACAACATGTGAAAGAACCCTCATGTGCACACAAGCAAAATACAAACTACACAAATGCTGAGCAGCAACCACACAGAACTAAAATAGATTACTAAAAAGATTCTTTGGTGTAACAGATCGTGTCCGACTGCGGAATAAGAATACGATTTGGGATACAAGCAGATGAAGTGATTTTACTCCGCAGGGTTTCCATAGAGGGCGACTTCACAGTACAGAGGTACCGGGTTCAATTCCAGCTCCGGCCTTCCTGTGTGGAGTTTGCATGTTCTCCCCATGCTTGCGTGGGTTCTCTCTGGGTACTGCGGTTTCCTCCCACATTCCAAAAACACGCATGGTAGGCTGATTGAACACTCTAAATTGTCCCTAGGTGTGAGTGTGAACGTGAATGGTTATTCCTTTCTGTGTGCCCTGTTCAGGGTGACCCCGTCTACTGCCCGAAGACAACTGGAATAGGCTCCAGCACCCCCACCCCCTGACCCTAGTGAGGATAAAGCGGTTCGGAAAATGAATGAATGAATGAATGAAATTATTAAAGGTCTTCATAACAATGTTTATTCAACATGACAACAAATGTAGAACAATATAAAATAACTCAGTGACCTATTAAACATTGACCTCTAAAGAAGAGTAGGGTTTTAAAGTTCTGATTATACTGATGGTGTTAACATCATCGCTACTTCCAGGAATCAAAAGACGACACCACTGATTGCTGTGTTTTGAGTTACGGCTGGGTACAACCTGAATTGGTTGCCAGCCAATCGCAGGGCACACAGAGACGAACAACAATCCGCCCTCACACCTAACCCTAACAATTTCGAGTGTTCAATCAGCCTGCCAAGCATGTTTTTGGGATATGGGAGGAAACCGGAGTACCCGGAGAAAATCCACGCAGGCACGTACAGAACTTGCAAACTTCACACAAGAAGGCCACTGAATGGAACGCTGCACCTCTGCACTGTGAGGCTGACGTGCTAACCACTGGCTCACCACGCCACCCAGTGTATATCAGTTTTTTTTGTTTTATGATTGGCTACTTCTTCAATGCCTTGTATTGATGTTTACATGCATTTTGGACGTCTGCACATGTGTTCAATTAAGGGAGGGGCGAAAGGGGGCGGGTGCAGTGCGAGCTGGGCGGCAGCCAAAGGAGGGGACCCTGGCGGTCCGATCCTCGGCTACAGAAGCTAGCTCTAGGGACATGGAATGTCACTTCCGCATGTACATACACATAATGGGCCTATTCCCATGTGAGGATATCATGCATTCCTTTCTCTTTATGCTGCTATAATGCGTATCGAAATTGTGTCATGGTAACCATGAAGTGCAAATACAGCCTAACATTGATTTTATCTACAGCCTGTAACGAAACTGCTCAATTGATCAGTTTCATGTGACGTGTGCATACATCATCTGGCTGCCCGCACATCTTGGAGGCAGAAAACACATACTTGTGAGTCGTAATAGTCTCGTGCTGTGGGTTGTCAGAATGGAAAGAGCACACACAGAGATCTAGTCTTTTATGGGATTCCTGCTGGTAAACACCCCTTTCAGAAAAAACGGCAAAAGTTATGGTTACAAGCGAGGTGAGAATTGGGCTGAGGAGGCAATTAAGAATGTCCGTCTTTGCAAACAACACTGACGTCATTAAGATGCGTGCGCATCTTGGAGGCAATGGTTATAAACATTGAAACTCATCTATAGATTTTCTTTAAAATGCATTTTCTGGTGTTATTTGCTCGTGTTTGAGTGTGCAATGTCCGCACATATTTTTTTGCACTTGGGGGAAAAAAAAAAACAACGAAAAAACAACCCTCACACAAAGATCAATGATGTAGCTGACATACCCATTTTTCATTACTTTTACGTTTTATTTGAAAAAATAAGATGCATGCTCCTTTTCCCTGAATTCTCATCATCCTCATCCCCCGAGGGCAAATAAGCAATTATACAGCATGTGAAAACACTTCATGGTGACTTATGGCAGCCGTCTGAGGAGATAAATGTCCAACGCTCAAGGATGAATTTGATGTCAAGTCCTACTTGCTTGGTTTAATGTTTCTTCTGTTTCATGGTTCTCAAAAATAAAAGCTTGTCTTCCTCGAGCAATAAACAGGCACGTGCATGAAAATAGAATACAAAATGTTGGATGTACTCATTTGAGGTTCCGTTGTTAAAGTGTCTGTTGTACAAGGGTTGCTACTATGATGTCACAATCTTTATGTAGAGTGTGTTGACAAAGCTTTCCCACTAAAATTGTTGTGCAAAACAAATGAGGATTCATAATTCTAAACCTTGGTGGGAAGATGGCTGGAATGATATGTCGTGAGTGCTGTTGACTTCAATCTTTTCATCGTTTGGTGTCACTCATCAAAAGGCAGAACGTGAGTCCTGTCAAGCTGAGAGGTGACTAATTGAAAGGACCACTGCTCATTGATCACAGACTGGCGACCGCAAAGAAATCATATGATAGGAAGTGCAGAAAACCATGAGAGGTACTGTCGGGGCTGTAAATATTTTAACCCCAATGAACGGCTGAGGGACAAATTCCTGGCACTAAGTTATTTCTATATATAATGCTCATGTGATGGTTAGCACGTCGGCTTCACAGTGCATTATCCAGAGTTTGCATGTGGTTGAAGATGGCAGGCTCGTTGGGCACTCTAAATTGTCCCTAGGTTGTGTGAGTGTGGATGGTTGTTGCTGTGTGCCCTGCGAAAAAAGACTGCCCGAAGACTGCTGGGATAGGCTCCAGCAGCTAGCCATCTCATGTGATGAAGTTCAGTCTTCTATTACCAGATTGTTGGTTAAGAAAGATTGTTAGCTGCTGAAAAAAGACAAAGGGTACCGCAGCTAGCCATCAATCTTCTATTTAACTCCTAAAGCCGGCTATCACATATCAGTCGTTTTCAGAAGTGCCCAACTGGTATTTTTGTGCCAGATGCCTAATTGCATATGTAGCAAAATTAAATGGACATTTAATCAGTTGATTAATAATAATTATATACAGGATGGATAAAATATTGTCCTTGATATCTTGGCCTTAGAAAAAAAAAAGTATGAATTTCAGGCAGAACTTTTGACGGTTTCACAAAACCTTGTCCTCTAGTATTTGTTTAACTTTTTTTTTGAAGGGAAATGTTTGAATGTAGAGTATTATTATTATTATTATTATTATTGTTTGCCCCATGTTGTAATGTATTGTGTGAGAAAAAAAAATCATCCTGATTTCAAATGAGCTTATGTTATACATTTAAATCAGCCAGCGGATTAGGCGGGTTCTGTAAGTTTAGCTATCTGCACCATTTTACATTTGATATCATTGAAAACGGATATGAATTTGCCTTTGACACTAAACACCATCAAACTTTTATGTCTGATGAAACTTTGATGAAAAATTCAAAAACCTGTCATGGCTAGCAAGACGTGTCGTCAAACTTCAGGCCATTTGGCCACTGCAATTTTGGCCATCTTCTGTTGATTACTGTTTAAAATAAATACATTCATTTAGGGGGGGGGGGGGAATCCCTAAAAGCTCATCATGTATTTTACACTTACAGAAGGCCACCATCAGAAACATGTATTTTGGGGTTTGTTAATTGCTTATGCCAGTTCATTAAATGTATTAGACCGAGCCAAAAACAACAGATGGAAGAGATGCTCGACTGGAAAAAAAAAAGAGCACAAATTGAAATATCTGGGCTTGCTTACTTCATGGCCGATGTCTCTGCTGTTAAAACATGAGTTCCAACCTGTCCAAGTGCTAACAAATGGGACAGGGAAGCGATTGGCAAAGTGGGCTTGGCTGTGAAACAATGAGTCAGCTAAAAGCTTTGAGCGCCGTCAGCGCCCTGCAGAGCCTTGATGTTTTGATACAGGGATGTGAAACGGGCTGATGACTGCAGCAGCAACCTTGTAGAACCTAAATCCAACCCATAAGTGCACTGAAGCATCTCAGTAAGTCTTTCAAGCTCGTAACAGCAATGGAATTTCTTCTTTATAGTTACAAACAGCCTCAAAGTGCCAACTCAAAGGTACAACAAAAAAATAACATGCTCTCGGAAGTGAACGCCAACAGTTTACCGGTGTCACCTAATCCAGAATGCAACCGCCATGTGCTGCTTTTGTCAGGATGATCAAATAAATGAGTGGAAGTCATAAAATAAGTTGACGCTGCATGCTGACAGTTTGTTACTGTGGCTGTCAAGGTTGTTTTTCATGGATTTCACCGAGCATACGGAGGCTGTTTTGCGATGTACTGTCTGGCCCATCTCTTAGAATCGTGGTTGGCAGCATCAAGTTGAGTCATGCAAACCTTTTGAAACAACATATGCACTCACACAGAGAGCAGTGCCCCAGTTTCTCAAGGTGCACTTAGTCATCCATTGAACCATTAGCCTTCTATTCCCCTCATTTGTTTGGAAATGCAAAACAGAAGTCGAAAGACCAGAATGGGACAGGTATTGTCATGGCACGGGTTGAATCTAGGTTCATTTGGCCACATTTAATGTGCCGCCTCCTGATGTTAGGTGCAGTAACATTGACACAATTGAGACCTTCTAGCATTGACAAGTTAAAAAAAAAAACAAAGTGTCTGATGATTTAAGATAAGACAAGACAAGATAAGATAAGATAACCTTTATTTGTCCCACACTGGGGAAATTTGCAGTCTACAGCAGCAAAATTGGGCGGGGGGAAGGGGGAGGGGACAAGTGTTTCATGCACAAAATAAATGTTTCAGAAAAGAACTGTACACAGTTTTTGGCCAGAGGGGTGAAATCTGGCGAACCAGATCCAAGTTGCAATATTCTGACATACCTCCTTGTAACGCTGAATGTTTATTTGATAAAGACATCACAAAAGCATTGGGCAAACCAGATGCATTGCTGTGTATTTTGGCAATATTTTCATTTGTAACAAAAATGGGAATTGATTCAAGTCATTTCAGCCTGAATTTGGCTCGATTTGCTTCATCTGAGACAGAACGGGGAAGTGCGTTTAAAGCTGACTAAATGCTGGTCAATCCTCAGACAGCGGCTTTGTGCATTTTCTGCAATTATGGTGTCTAAATAGGCACCATCTCAACTCCACTTTGTTTATAGAGAACTTTCACAACAAAAGATTCCAGTTTAAAAAAGGTCTAAACTATCCTGTCTGGCCATTAGGGCTGACAGATAGCAGCTTCCCACGAAAGGATATGCCATACAAGGGATGGAAAAAAAAGTCCAAACCTGAAGGTCACATTAGTAAATTGTAACCTTTTGGAAAGACAATGAGAACCAGATTCCATCCTGATGTGAATATTATGCAAAACCCCCAAAAATAAATTTTCAAATAAAGTTTCAAAGCCTTCCCAGCTGTCCCTTTTGAAAGACCTATATGTTTCATTCATTTTCAACTGGTACTTTTATCCGCGTCCGTCCATGTAAATTAATCAGAAATAGGTAGGATTTATTATGGATCTAGATTAAATGCTACATGAATAAAAAGGAGCGGAGAATAGGCTTTTTAATATTTCAGACAGTGGACCGCTGGATCAATGACAAGCCGAAAGTGCGGGGCCTTTCCATTATTGCTGCCTTTCCTTGTTGCTAACAGCAGACTGAACTGAATGTTCTGCATTGTGACATCCCACTCAAACACCTCGGCACACACTACTAAGCATGATATGCGTTCTCATTTCACAGAGGGAACTGCGGCTCATGAGGAGACGTGAAGGCTTTTAAAGGTTGGTCTCACCTGCTTTGCTCCCGATATGGTCTGCCCACAGCCAGGAGATCTGGAGCCTTTCAGACCTAGGCACATGGACGTCTATTAAAATTGCATTTCCCCTTGAGAAAGGTTTGTGCCTCAACCCATTATGAGATCACCAATCGATTTAAAGTGTGCTTGCCACTTTGGGAACCATTAACTGTCATATTGTGGGGTTTTTTTGTGGTCATTAAACATAGACAGACTTTGATGGAGAGGACATGGTGTGAACGTTCAGAACTCAACTCAACTCAACTTGACTGTATTTATAGAGCACTTTCAAACAGCCATCGCTGCACACAAAGTGCTGTATATGGAGCAACTAACATATACAACAGTAAAGCAAAGTAACAAATCAGTATCAAAGACGGTAGAGAGCAACAGTACAACTAAGATCATAATTTGGGTCATGCTGAGTCAAATGCCAAAGAATACAAGTGAGTTTTGAGGCAGGTTTTAAAGATGGGCAGCGAGGAGGCTTGCCAGATGTTCAGTGGGAGGTCATTCCAGAGAGAGGGACCAGCAACGGAAAAGGCTCAATCCCCTCTGCGCCTCCGTTTAGTTCTTGGTACTTCTAATAATGTCTGGTCCGCAGACCTGTGTAGGGGCAGATGAGCTCAGAGACGTAAGGTGGAGCGAGGTCATTTCGAGATTTGAAAATAATTAATAGGATCTTGAAAAGAACTCTAAAATGTATTGGGAGGGAAGGAAGATCTGCTGCTAGGGATGGTTTTGTGGATACAGTGGTAACAAAATATATTGATACACTATTTGGCATCAATTTAATAAGATAAGAAAACCTTTATTTCTCTCACAATGGAGCAGTAAAATGTGAAAGAAAGAAAGTAGAAAGACAAAAAGTATTTGCATGCACAAAAATAACTTTAAAAATGCAGCGTTACCTTTACCAGTCTCGTGGGAAAGACAAAATCTCAACACGATACAATGATGCTTTAAGATACGAATTTAGTTACGAAGTTTCTCAAGGTATGAACCGTCCATATGCTGATTTGATTTTTAATTGCAAGCATAGACTTGAGAAATGACCACTATTCAATGGTGGGTGACTCAACTCACACATAACAAACATTTTTTTCGACAGATATATGATACAGTGATTAGTAAGCATTATTTTAAAAAGAGGCTGTCTTTTCCACTTTCAGATGGAGTTTCCTCTCAAACTAAACATAAAACAGAGAGCGTTACAGATAATGTATTGAAAGTAACCACATCGCCTCCACTACCGAAATGGTAACAACTAGCATCGATGAGTTGTTACCCTTAAGGCAATGGATATCTGAACACAATCGGTGCTGCAACACTTGCAGAGAGACCATGTAACTATTCTCCCCGGCATATGTTCTCTATCCTCTTTAAACAATGACAATTATTACTGCCGTAACAATAATATTTCTTCGTTATGCTTCCCCCAGGTGTTCATGGTGCGCCCGCAGAATGAGCAGCAGAGGTGAAGGAGAAAGTATGATGAAAAACGGTTTCAATTCTTTTTAACTGTATTTAATTAGGTCATGACTGTATATTTAAAATGGAATTTTATAGAGTGCTATTTCTTCCATATTTAACACGTTGCAAATGCTGTTTGGAATGGATTCATATCCATTTATTTTTCCATTCATCTCAATGAGGAAAGACAATACGATATTTGAGTGTTTTGAGTTATCAGGTCAAGGAATGAAGTAAACTTTGGGATGAGCCATATTGCCTTAAGCCCCTTGCCCCCTGAAAATTGATTGGACTATTTTAACCAATTCTTATCAACCATCCAAAAAAAACAAAAGATTGTGAACAACATTGACATACTACTACTTTCTACATTTTAATATATTTCTAAATGGGTGACTGTTTAACAACAACAAATTAACCAAAATATTTCTTTTTGGATAAACATGTGTGAATTTGTCTGTTTGTCAATGAGAGAGAGGATCACGATTGACGTCTCCAAAAATCCAGCCACGAGTATTTGTGCGTATTGATACTGAAATGGCAATCCCACAGTTATAGTGTGCATGACGTCACTCCCATTGGAAGCGAGGTTTGAATACAAACAAACAAGTGCAGTTTTGCAACAGCTGGCGAGTGACACGAATATAGAAGTAATGTTTCAAATCTGACCCATTTAGTTCTCCCTGTAACTTAGTTAATCGCTGGCTCTCACACTGACTCTGTATGACCTCCAAAATTAATTGTTCACTGAGTGGACTTCATCATGTTGGGAGAAAGCTCCTCACAGGTGTGGCATTTGAAACAACCCCCGCCCCCTGGGAAAAAAAATACATATCGTGGCTAAAACTAAAGCTCAATGCAAAAAAAGAATAAAGGGTGGAAAGTGTTAACATTAAGGAAAATGATATAACCCAGTTGTTGTCAATGGACCACTCATTCATAAGCACAAACAACAACAATAAGCGCCAATTCTATCCGCCCCAAAATAGTTCCGGCCAAAATGCTGCAAATAGTATAAAACGACTTAGCATGAGGCAAAATAAACTCTAAATGATGTTCTGACCAAAGCATTTATGGGGCTCTGAGCAGGATTCTATTTGGGTCCCGCTTGGCTCCCCACCACAGCTGTCTCACTTCTCACTACAACCAATACAAGTGTTACACTTGGCCCTAAGCAGGCGCTTAGTTCACATGTGCCTTGGCTGTCATTATGTGCCAGCCAGCCACATAGTGCTTGTGTGTGTGAATGTGTGTGTGTGTGTGTGGGGGGGGGGGGGGGGGTTCTCTGAGTACCTTAGTTTGCTCTTACATCCCAAAAGTATGCTTGTTCGGTTAATTGAAAATTCAACATTGTCCAAAGTAGTGACTGTGAGTATGAACGCTTTTTTCTGTGCGCTATGATTGACTGGCTTGGGGTTTACTTCACCTCTCACCTCAATACAGCTGGGATTTGCGCAAATTTGCCTCAAACCCAATTTACAATTATTTTATTCAACAGTCTACATGGAATCATACAAGTGCGCACACATCTACGTGTGTCATTGTGGCAAAAATTCACTTTCAAGGTTTGACGTGTCTATAAAGATAACATGTAACACCTCCTCATGTTGCAGGTGACACATTTTATACACAATAATATATTTCCTCAAAAGAAATGGTGCAGAAAAAAACAGAGGAAGCTCAGAGCAGCGTGTGATGTATCCCTGCAGTCAATTATACGCGAAGTAGCTTCTAAGCTCCCTGAGAATGTTGCCATTACCCATTGGGGAGCACAAGTAATTACAGACCGCTTTTATCCCCATTTTGTCGACAGTAATAAGCCTAAAAGCTTGGCATCATGGCCAAGAAAATAAAGATTCCCAAGGTATGCTTGACATTGGATTTTTTGTTGTCTCTCAATATAGAGGCCATCATACAGCTCAATAATTATATTTGGACTTTTTAATTACGGTTACATTCATGTTAAATGTGTGCTGCAAAAGAAATGCAGACGTGGGCTGTAATGTTTTTAAAATTATTTGTTTCTGCTCATTACTCCCTCTTGTTGCTTGCAGCTTCATCATGGTACATGTGCAAAGTGCATTGGCCTCACATTTTCACTGTTGCCATGCATTCAAGGCTGCACATGAAAATGCAGGAAACTGAAAGTAAAATGGGCCATATATCAACAGTGTTTCCAAGAATACACTCAGTGAACTGAATCTTTGAGGCGGTGACTCCCTCACCATTTGCCCAACAGTACAGGCACTGTTGATTAAGTCTGCTTTCAGAGCTGACCTGGTCACACCAAGGAACATGCTCTGTGTGTGTGCTTGTGTGTGCGTGTGTCTGTGTATTGAAAAGCTCCAAGCTTTAGTCCACCAACTCAATTCTGTGTCAACATCAACATCTACCAGAGAATCTGTATTATGATAGCTTGGCGGCATGATGTCGTTATTTACCATGATGCTTTGGTTCTTAATGGGACACCACAGTAGGAATATGCCCAGTCTTATATGTACTTAAAGATGATTATATGTTCCGTTTATTTCTGGTTTAGGCTTTCACAGTTAACATATGTCCATCCATTTTCCGAAGAGGGTGCCGGAGCCTATCCGAGCTGTCTTCGGGCAGTAGGTGGGGGACACCCTGAACCGGTTGCCAGCCCTAGGGAAATTTAGAGTGTTCATTCAGCCTGCTATGCATGTTTTTGGAATGTGAGAGGAAACTGGAATACCGGAAGAAAACCCACGCCGGCCCGAGGAGAACATGCAAACTCCACACAGGGAGACTGGAGCTGGAATAGAACCTCTGCACTGTGAGGTCGACGCGCTAACCACCAGACAACCGGGCGACCCCACAGTTAACATGAGAAGGGAAATTCAAAAGAAATGGTGTCATGGCTCATGGGTAGGGTGGTCGTCCCCTAACCCAGAGGTTGTCGGTTCAATACCTGGACCTTATGACCACGCTAAGTGTTATCAAGTGAGACACTGAACTCCAAGTTACTCCTGATGCTCCGTTATCAGTAGGTGAATGGGAAGTCAGTGTGAAGTGCTTCGAGGACCTTAATAGGTGGAAATGAGCTAAAGCAGTGAAAGACCAACTACCAGCCAAGTGAAATGACAACAGGCCCAGGAACCAGGCAGACTAAGCATGGGGATATAATGATCACAAACAAGCTGTCAAAATACAAGTGGAGGTGGAGGAGGCGGGTCTGATGAGACACACCAATTTATAGAAAGCCCATAAAAGCACGAAAACAAACATGAGCTCCACCTTTACTTGCACTTATTACATTTGCTCCACATTCAAATTCCATGCTGGCTGCATGCAGGCCACATTGGCAGACGACCTCAGTACTTTGTGCCAACTGTTTCCCCATCTCCCAAAATGTGCAGTGGCGTTTAGTTATCACCAAGAGTGCCTTGTTGTCAGCACTTAGCCCAAGTACCCTTTACTTGTTTATCTTATTAACACTGTGTCACATGGATTATGTTGGTAATTGAGGCGGTAAACTGCCAATTGGACTGTTTCTCCTTCATGACTTAATTGCACAATTTTTCCTTTTTTTTTGCTGGGGAGGGCCGATGAGTATGGGAGTCAGAGCTAAAGTCAGACATAAACCATTTTTCAGCAAACATACAACTTAAGCAAGTCATTGACAAGCATGTGCGAACCGCTTCATCCTCAGATCTAAAAGTCTTCGGGCAAATCAGTCAGGCAATTTAGAAGCCTGCCATATGTTTTTTGGAATGTGAGGAAACAGCACCCGGAGAAACCCACGCAAGCCCGGGGAGAACATACACATATTATACTGTGAAGCTGGGAACCGTGTGCGAATCTAAAAAAATCAAGGCAAAGGATCAAACAATATTATACCTGGAAGGTTTGTGGTTTGTGTTCGCTGTCACTTCCTATCCACTGTGCAATGCACTGTAAAGTGAGTCAGACATTTTGTAGTATTTTTTTTAAATCTGTAACCTATCCCTATAGTGAGCTCAGTGACTATGTTTACATGCAGTCAATAATCCTTTTAAAACCTGAATACAGGAGGCATTCAGTTTTTAAAGGCCATTTATATCTTATTCGGGTTTCTAAAAAAATAGTAGCATGCTTAAGTAGCTGGTGAATTGTTGTATTGTCTTGAGTTTCTCAAAAATAAAGCTCTCAAGAAAAGCGTAATGCACTGGTTAAAAATTGTGAAAATAATGCCTTGTGAGATCAGGAAGCCCGTTTGAGTAAACACAGTTTGTCAGAAAAGCTACATCCCTTTAGCTATCCACCCATTTTCTGATCCACTTATCCTCACAAGGGTCGCTGGACCCTATCCCAGGTGTCTTTGGGCAGTAGGCGGGGGACACTCTGAACTGGTTGCCAGCCAATCGTAGGGCACACCTAGATGAACAACCATTTGCACTCACACTCGCACCTGTAAAGTGTTCCATTAACCTGCCATACATGTTTTTGGAATGTGGGAGGAAACCGTATTACCTGGAAAAAACCCACACAGGCCCGGGAAGAACGTATAGCGACATATGAAAATTAAAAATTGACCATGCAAAACGGAAGTCTGACGTCGACAACACCCAGAAATGCCACTCGCTTTTTTGGGCCAGTGTCAGTGTCAGATGCAGTGTCTGAGGACTCTGAGGTGGGCTCTCCTATCTCTGAGGTTGAAGTCACCGACGTGGTTAACCCTTTCATGGACAGTGGTTACGACAGTGGACAGCCCATCAAGTTATCAGGCTACATGTTATCATTATTGGCGCATTAAAGGGTTAAAAAGCTCCTCGGCGGCAAAGCCCGGGGGTCAGTAAGATCTGTTCATCAAGGCTCTGGAGGTTGTGGGGATGTCCTGTTTGACACACCTCTGCAACATCATGTGGTCATCGAGGAAAGTGCCTCTGGATTGGCAGATGGAGGTGAATGTTGGGTGTGTT
This sequence comes from Hippocampus abdominalis, assembly GCA_018466805.1. Lineage (NCBI taxonomy): Eukaryota > Metazoa > Chordata > Actinopteri > Syngnathiformes > Syngnathidae > Hippocampus > Hippocampus abdominalis. Next base: position 4,232,757 of record CM031694.1, on the reverse strand, counting down.
CTGACGACAGAGGGATCACACATCAGCCTCCCTGGTAAGGTCTATTCAGGGGTGCTGGAGAGGAAGATCTGTCGGGAAGAGGAGTCTCAGGTTCAGGAGAAGCAGTGTGATTTTCATCCTGGCCGTGGAACAGTAGACCAGCTTTACACCCTTGTGGTGGCTTCAATGGTCCATGGGAGCTTGCCCAACCAGTCTACATGTGCTTTTTGGACTTGGAGAAGGCGTTCGACCATGTCCCTTGGGGAGTTCTGTGGAGGGTACTTCAGGGGTATGGGGGTACCAAACACCCTGAAATAGGCTGTTTCGGTCCCTATATCACTGATGTCATAGTTTGTCTTGCATTGCCGACAGTGAGTCCGGATCGTTTTCAGTGAGGGTTGGACTCTGCGAAGGCCGCCCTTTGTTACTAATTCGGTTCATAACCTTTCAGGACAGAATTTCTAGGTGCAGCCGAGGTGTTGAGGGGTCTGGTTTGGTGGCCTCAGTGTTGCATCTCTGCTTTTTGTGGTTGATGTGGTGCTGTTGGCTTCTTCAAGCCGGAACCTCCAACTCTCAATGGAGCAGTTCGCACCCGAGTGTGAAGTGGTTGGGAAGAAAATCAGCACCTCCATATCTGATACAATAGTCCTCAGTGGATGGACCTTTCTTGAAGGAATCTCGTTCAACATGAGCATTCATATATTATTGATCCGCCGATCAACGTGCATCTAATGCATTTAGGTCAAACAAAGTTGGCCCCACCCTCTGCACGCCCCTGGATCGAACACTCATCAATACTCCGAAAAGCAATCTGGTGTATGCCGTCAATCAGAATCAGAATCATCTTTATTGGCCAAGTATGTAGAACACACAAGGAATTTGTCTCCGGTATAACACGCTGCATTAGTATCCTCATAAACAAGGACATGACAAATATGTATGGAAAAATAAGTATGGAAGGACATTTCGTAATGTAAGTGAACCGTAGTGCGGTGGTAACACCCAGTGACAACTGTGAGACAATGTGCAAAGTATCAAGCAGAGCTAAAGTGATCAGTGGTAGAATACAATACTATAACAGTTGTACAGTTGGTGCAGAAAATCATTGAACCATTTTAGAGTGACCAGTAGCAGTATTTGTTGTACAAGAAGTGTGCAATTGTGCAGATGTCCTTGAGCGCTTTGAAGTGTCTGGCGCGGTGGAGTATACATCAGTGACTGTTTAGGGAGTTAATGGCGAGAGGGAAGAAGCTGTTTAAGTGTCTGGTGCGCATGGATCGGTAGCGCCTGCCTGAGGGGAGTAGGGAAAAGGTGGTGGGCAGGGTGCGGGGGATCCAGTAGGATTTTCCGTGCCCTCGTTTTGATTCTTGCAGTGTGCAGGTCCTCAAGAGTGGGTAGGGCGGTGCCAATGATTTTTTCCGCCGTCCTCACTGTCCGTTGAAGTCGGATTTGTCCTTTTTTGTGGCGGCCCCGAACCAAACCGTGATGGAAGAACACAGGATTGATTCGATGACTGCCGTGTAGAACTGTTGTAGCACCTCCTGTGGCAGGCCATACTTTCTCAGCAGCCTCAGGAAGTTCATCCTCTGCTGGGCCCTTTTCAGGATGGAGTTTGTGTTGACCTCCCACTTCATGTCCTGAGAGACTGTGATTCCCAGGAACTTGAAGGTCTCGACGGTTAACACAGGGCAGTTGGATAGTGTGAGGGGCAGCTGTCAAGTAATGCAGTGAGAAATACACAGATAGTAATAATAATCATAATAATAATACATTTCATTTATAATAATAATAATAATAATTCATTTTATTTAAAAGCACCTTTCATGCCACCCAAGGACACTGTACATACAATGAGGAGATGCAATATAAAAATAGATAAAACAAATATTAAATAAAAACAGGACATAAAAACACAAGAAAAAAAAGCGCCTTTCAAAACACTCAAGGACACTTTACAATCAAAACAAGAACAATAAAACCACAGATAAAATTATAAATAATAAAAGGAGAAATTCATTTAATGAATATGCGATTTTAAATCGTTGACGCCGGCAACATCGCCGTCGCGAGGAGCACTAGCCGACCCAGCCAGGCCGGCCAACACGCCGTGGTCCGCGGATCGGCCGCCGTTTCTGCAGTTGTTTCTGCGTGGCCGGCGAGAGGACGACCAAAAGGAGGTGATGCCCCTTGAGCCATCGAGGTGGTAGCCCTGACGAAATCCGTGGCGGATGCACCTCTGGGAAGGACGAGGAGCGACGCCCGGGAAGCGGTGCAGCGCAGGCGGGGAGCCCGACCACCGGAAGCGGAGCCCAAGAAGCCCCGCCACAGTCTCCCCCACGGGCAGACGGAGGAGCGACAGGACGGTCCACAGCAGCATAGCCCAGACACAGGCCCCTGCGACCCCCACCATGGGGCGCAGAGGGGTGGAGAAGGCACCTATCACCCACATACAATGATGTTCTTTCATACATTCATAAGAGACTTAAGGTTTTAGCTTCCAACAATCAACAAAAACAAGTACCCATGAGGTTCACGACCATGGGATATTAATGAGGTTTCACCTGACTTGTTGACCAACAGACACCTCTTTGCAATACATGGGTGACCGAAGTGGAGGATACCATGTTCTAGAAGACAATGTCACCCTCAATTGAAAGGATGAGGAAAACCTATAGCAAATTACTTTTGTCTAGGAAAGGGCAATATCTCCATGTAATGTCCAAAATGACCAGGACGACAGGGCTGATGTACAAATCAACAAAAATGTTATTAATTCAATGCAATAGTGAAAGCTACCACAGGAGGAGTCTGGTGTAGAGGACTTATGAGATACAGTTTGATAGGCTGCAGTGAAAGACAATGGGCAATGTCTAGTAGCGGGACGGACAACTGATGATCGGGCCTAGTCAGGAGGCTTAAGGATAGTAGGGGGCACACATCCACTGCAAGTCCACAGCACATGAACTAATAGTGAAAAAAAAAATAAAATAAACGATAGCTAACAGTATAGTGAATACAAATAAAACAAACCAGAGATCAAAGATGCAACTAATTTGACTTAGGCCAAAGCCTGTACACCTAAAACCCTCACACTACTGCACATGGCCTGAATAAATGCAATTAATCTTTTTTTGGCCCAGTTTAAAGTGGGAAAAACTGTGACAGGTATCATCACATTAGTAAAAAGCAGTAAAATTCAACAAATACATCAATAATATACATTAAAACATACACATTATCAAAATAATTTTCAATACCTTTTTTTTAAAAAAAAACAAGCTTACCAGTTAGTACTGAACACTGAAGAGACTGATAGGGTAATTGGAAGCTAGAGGAAAAGTAAAAGTTTGAATGAGCCAGAGGGACTTGAATGTATCAACTATGTATAAAATTCAAATGGCATGTTCCCCATACCTGAAATCACTACTACAATTAACGAATCACACTGTGCACTTCAGGGCAGCAACCAGAGCTTTAAAGCTTAAACGTACACAATATTAGGTAGGCAGCATATGTACACAAAACTCCACATTTCTACCAGGGTTGGCTTTCTGGTTCACACAATAAAAGTGGTATGTGCATTAATGTAGTGGTTGCAAACAGCTAGCAAAACTGATAAAACCACAATAAAAACCTCACCAGTAGCTATCAGGTCTGATCACCAAACACTCCAAATCAAGCTTTGGGGCAAAAGGAAAGCCACAGGGCTTCCTCTCCCATCCACAATCTGACCAGGTCCCCAAGGGCCACCCTCTAGGCAAGGAGGACACAGTTGGTCTCCACCTGTCACACATGTTAATTATGGCCTTTTAACATCCCAAAGAAATTACTGTATATCAGTCATAGTGGTGGGACGTGCCACCGACTTAGACCATCAATAGTTACGTTTTCCCACACCAAACCAGACTGGTTAGTCCTAGACAAACATTGAATTGAATTGAATACAACTTTATTGTCAAATGTGCTGTGAGTATGTGTAACATACAGCACAGATGAAATTTCTTCCCCCTCAACATAAAACAAGAGGAGCCGCTGCGGGTGTCCGCGCCACCATCAAAAGAAAAGTTGACCAAAAGAATGACAAAATAATACAAGACAACACATGAAACACAGACAATTGTGCAATCTTAACCACTTTCCTGCATACACTTTGTTGTTTGAAGCCGTAATAGATGAAAGAGGAGCGAATCAAAGTGACCTTTTCACCAGTGGATCAAAGACGTCATGCGGCAATGTGCACACGTCTGCTACAAGCTAAGCTGTAGCAACAAGAAGCTGTAGCATCCATTAACGAAAAAGAGAGATTGGTTCTCTTCTCCTGTCCCATGTAAATCAGCTTCAATTCCAAGCCGCGACTCCCAGTTCCACATATGCATCGGCGCTCTGCGCTGACACTCCTTTCTTCTGATCGTCGGCTCCTCAATCCATTGGTACATGGACTAACGGATGAGCAGTGAAACGTCTAGAGCATTCCAGTTTCGATTGATTGAATTTGCCCTGAAATACATCTTGCTTTTTCTTTAACATATTTCTTAATCACTCTCAGATGGCTCCAGGGTACCAGCACCCAGGAGGACTACTGCTTCATTTAGGCTGACCCCAAGACCAGTATATCTTAGAACAGTGGTTCCCAACCCTTGTCTTCTGGACCCCCTGAAGCTTTATTTATCCTCCCAACTATCCACCACCTAAAAAGAGATGATCTCATCCTTTTCGGTAAACATGCATTGAATTGCTTTTCAGCCCATGACCAGATCTTTGATTGTTTTCATGTCCAACATTTTGGAACAATGTGTGGGAAGTGAGAAAACGTGGACCATATTTGTGTTCTTTATTCTGTCCTTTGTCTGTTTGTTTTTGTTTTCAGCCGCAGCTGGAGTGAAGGGTGTTCCCTCCAATTGGCACACCTGTTTCAGATTATCATTAGCCTTGTATTTAAGGGTGCCAACCTCTGCTACTCATTGTTGTAAAATTAACCTTGCTTGCTGTTGTGCTTCACATTATGTATTCTAAACCTATCAATATTATTCATAGTCTCTCTCGTTTTTCATAGTTCCTTTCTTGTGAGTATGTATTTTCATGATTTTATCATTGCTCTTGATTATTGGTTTCGAGTTATTGGACTTTTGATATTTCTTTTGTGTATTCTCTGTACTGTATTTCTTTTACCTTGCCTTTTGCAAGCGCTTTTTGTTTGTGCATTTTTACTCGCTGCTTGTGATCAGCGATTTGTCTTTGTACTTCGTTGGTGTGCTTGTCTGGAAATAAATAATTTTGTTGTGGCATTTTTGTCTGAACCTGCATTTCTGGGCTCCAAAACCATTATTCGGTTCAATTCTGAACCGTAAATTATCATCCGACCATCATGGATCCCGTACACTCGGACAAATTTAGGACTACTTTGGCCAGTCAGCGACAACTAGTGGGTCAGCAGGGAACAGGACTAAGAGAGACAATTGATGTAGTCAGCGGTTTGAAAAATTAGGCCAGGGGTGTTGAGCAGTTGAGCACTCAAGGGACTCTCCTTGGATTCTTGAACTGCTGGCATGGGGTTGCCACCTACCCCAACCCTTTGCCAGGAACCAAATTTACCCCAGCCGTCCCGCTATGGAGGTGACCACAGCTTTTGCGGGCAAATCATTCACCAATGCTCGTTAACCTTTTACCTATGCCCAAGACAGAACCAGGGTTGCATTTGTCATGGATCTTTTGTCTGGTCAAGCTACATGTGATGAATGTGATGACTCTCTAATTTGGAGGAACTCATTGCACTACCCATTCGCTAAGAGCCAGGCATGTCCAGCTCCAGGCCTGGAGGGCCACCATCCTGCCTGTTTTCCAGCTCTCCCAGCTGTAACACATCTGATTCAATTGATCAACTCACCAGCCAGCTCTGAAGCAGCATAAGAGCGATCCTGATGATGTGAATCAGGTGTGTGGCTCCCGGGAGAGCTGGAAAATAGGCAGGACAGCGGCCCTTGAGGACCGAGTTTGGACACCACTGGTTTCGACAATCACTGAAGGGAGAGACGCCAGGAACACGGTTTGGAACAGCCCTGCGTGGCAGGTGAGACTCCCTATTTCGACTAGTGACTAGCCATGGAACCCATTAAACCAGGTATTTCCAGCCTGTTTTCCATCTCTCTCGGATGCAACATATCTGATTCAGATGATCAACTCATCAGCCAGCTTTGAAGCAGCATTAGAACGATCCTGATATTTGATTCAGCTGTGTTGCTCCTGCGAGAGCTGGAAATCAGGCAGGAGAGCGGTCCCTGGGGCCGAGCTTGGACATCCCTCCATTAAACTGTATGACAAACACATGCAGCTCGGCAGAGGGTATTACTACTGCAGTGCTTGCTACTACTGCAGTCTTCTGGGCCATCTTGTGTCCAACGAGAACTTCATGCGCACTCTGTAAATCCACTCACTTGGGTCATCGGGACTCGGGCAAGAATGGACTGAACTCGGGTATCAATGAAAACCATGAGACCAACACAAGTGGTTCACCTCCTTGTCAAGTTCCAAACCATGCTTCCAACATCCATAGACCGGAAATTATTGGGAAAGGTGTCATTTGTTGATGATAGATTAAAGATTATGGCTCTTGTAGACTCGGGGAAACGACGAGTGTTTCATTGATCCCTGTGTGGTTGAAGCTCTTGGCTGCCCCATGGCGGAACTGAACGAGGTTAATAAGGTGACAGATTTTGACAAGTTTGTTTTGACCATTGTTTCCAGTCAATTTTTTGGAAGAATGTTGCTCTCATTGTGTAGTTGAAACAGAAGAATCAAAAGTGTACTACTGCAACTCTTTTTTTTTTTTTGCGGAAAAATAGCAGTGGTGGGCACTCAGTCAATCCCGAAAAAGGTCTGCCACTGACAGAATCTCATTTCTCTGGCAGACTGACAAATAAATGATGGAAACTTTAAAACACTGATGGAATAAGCATAGATTGAAATGATGTTCTGCCCTCACCTGACCCGTCACTATCCCAAAAAGTCAGGTTGTCGCATTACCCCCTTCCTCACATTTTTGCCTGACCTTGCTGCATCATATCAGTAGCATGCAGGCTCTCATCGTGAAAGGTTGTCTGTCGGAAGTTCTCCGCTTTTGCCCTGCTGGGGGCAAGCATCCTGGACTGTAAGCCCCAGCGGGAAGCCCTCTCCTTTGCTCTTTTCACCAAAGATCTCAAGGATGCGAAACTGGACTTGTTCATCAAGTACAACTCTCCGCCAAGCTCTGCTGCCGTGGAGAGGATGAAGCAGAAGAGGGCCGCCCTGACTAGCGCCAACTTCCACAAGCTGGTGTTCCTCAAGGGGAAAATTTCTCCTTTGGACTACTCCAGCGACAGGGGGCAGTTTGGGCGAGGAGAAACAAGAAAGGGAGCAGTAATAGTTGTCTGTCAGCACTTGCACAAGTGGCAAGTCCATGTTAAAGAATGAATCGGAATGTACAGGAACAAAATTCTTCATCCAGACCAAATATCCCTCAAAATGTCAGCTAGTGGCAGACACTATGGGGCAAAAAATGACTAGCTTCTGAGGGAGAGGTACACTAGGAGTCTGCGGGTCATCGACTGAAACAGTAAATGAAATGACACAGATGCCCTCTCAACAACATAACAAGTGGGGAGAGTGAGCAGAGAAGTAACACAATGCTACGCTGCATCACGGTGGGTGATTGATGTCACCTGTGATGAATACAACATTGGCGATGAAGGGTATTTGCCCAGAGTGGAGAAACGTGGTAGGAATAAGGTATCACATGCTTGTGTCGACAAAAGTAGATGGTAAATGGGCTGTCACTTTTAGGGTGCTTTTTTACCTTTGATACTCAAAGCGCTTCACACAGTTTCCTCATTTACCTCCTGATGACGCAGCATCAGGAGCAACTGGGGGTTCACTATCTTGCTCAAGGATCCTTCGACAAGGTCGCAATGGCCGGATTGGACTGGACACACAAACTCTGGGTTGGGAGATGACCACTCTACCACTGAGCTCACGTTGCCCATATCAGTACTGTTTTCCTCAGCTCACCTCTGTTTCGGTGTTTACGATCAAGTTAGTGGGTAAACTTGTTTCGTAATGTACAGCGTGCCTTTCAAAGAGATGTAAACGTCTGGCGTTGCGTCACTCACTGCCTTTTTTTTTTTCTCTGTCTGTTTGCTTCTCATTTGGCTGTCAGTCACACACATGCACCCACCCACCCATGGTGCAGTAGAGTAGTTATATGCTCCTCATTTAAGTATTTGATAAGCAAAATCGCTCCTCAAAGGATAAACCATCTTTTGAGCCTTGATTATAGTTTAGTTGAGTCGTATTGGTGAGGTCAGAGGTCACTGATGCTGAATAAGTGACATGTTTTATAATCTCGTACCAAATATGTTTGATGGGTTTTGGTCAGGACACTTCAATTCATCCAAATCAAACTCATGCAACCATTCCTTGATGGACGCTGCCTTGTGCGGCTTTAGCCATACTGGAGATGGAAAGGACCTTCCTCAAGCTTTAGTCTGTGATTGAGCTGTTCTGCACTCCTGCCCAAGTGTTATTAATGACAATAAGTGAAATAAGAGAAATGAGGCCAGAAAATAGAGGGATGATTTTTTTTGTTCAGATTCATGAGGAAAAGGTAGAGTGAATATGTGGTAAATTGATTTAAAAGTGTGTCCCAAAACTTGTGACACAAGGGTCCTCAACCACGCGTACCATTTTTGCAGAATGGCAATGGTTGCATTGTCACATTTCCCAGGCGTGTCAGCAACAATGTGACAGTTGTATGACATTATTTTGCTCTTGTAATAATTAACAATAATTGACAGCAACAATTGGTTTCACTCCATAAGGGTTGACTGATGGATTGATTTACATAAACGAAAAAAAAAATCTCTATTCCCCTCCTTGTAAAACTTCAGCATAATTGTTATTGCAGTGGGTTATTGTGATGCTTTTGATTCTTCTGTGCATGTCTGTGCCTGCTTACGTGCCTGTGCACGGGATTGCTCAGTGGGCAGCTTGCAATGATTTCACACTGAGCTTTTGCTTCTGTGCCTGTGATGTATCAAACAGCATTTCATTCTCCCTTTTCCACACACACAAACACACACACACTCTTTCACTTGCTCGCTCTCGCTGTGGCACACAGCAAGTGTCTCATCGTCCATCTCAACTTGACACCCATGAACAGTGATGTTTTCTTTAGGCGCCGATGCTACAGGCTATAATATTTCACAGACTGATGGCATTCACTCTGCTTGATGTTCTCCTCCACAACAAAACTCCCATCAATTTCTTGCTTTCTATTCATCTATGTCAAGCTTGATCATTGTGTTTGCTCTTCTTTTAATAGGCTCCACTGTTTTGAAATCTGTAGTCATTGGAATGTAATGAAAACTGCAATTTGCCAATTTCATGTGGTGATCTGCGAATTGATTTTCCTCAGCTCGTCAGCTGACAACTTGAACTTGGACGTAGGTAGAATTCATTGTATGTTTGTCTTTAATGATCAGAGTGGGTTTGTCAGTAAATTTTGCCGACCCGTCATTCGCCAGCGGTCCGGTCATCTGTCGTTATAGTCAGTCTGTCAACTTTCCAAGCCAAACAAAAACTGCAACGACTACATCTGGCATCTGTGACCCAAACCAGACGTAATTGTTTACAAAATGTTCTGTAAATAACGAATTTCAACAAGATTTCACAGAAAACCATAACCATAAAGGTTTATATGCAAATTAATACACTTAGACTGCATACAAAAATTTGACTCAAACCAAGATGGATTTATGTTATCATGGCAACCAATCACAGGCAATACGAGCCCCAATGCACTTGCAAAGAATCAAAGCTCCGGCCTTCCTGTGTCGAGTTTGGATGTCTTCAAAGTACTTGAATGGATTTTCTTCTGGTTCTTCAGTCTTCTCCCTCATTCCAAAAACGTGTGTTAGGTTGACTGAAGACTTTGTGCTTAGGTGTGAGTGACTGTGAATGGCAATCCCATTGAGGAAAAGTGGTGTTTGAACCAAACGGCTGTTAGAAAACGGCACTTGTTTGCTGACATTCAACCGTCAAATGAGCAACCAATGTGCGTGACGCCAAGCGCTTTGTGATCGCAAGATTAGAGTAGGTGCCCATCATGATTTGTATTATTGTTATTATTATTTCTAATTGTTTATGGTGAGTCAACAGCAATTTGTTTCAGCAGCAGATGTTTTTTTTTTTTTTACTTTATAAATGAAGTTGCATGCAGATGGGTTGAGTACTCTGTAAAGATACCCTGTGCTGAATAAAGCAAAGCACCCCTAATAAATAGCCCATCCAGCAGTAGGTGTAATGTTTGTTTCTTTTTTTAATTTAATGTTAAATATTGCACCTGTAAATATCGGTGACACATATGTCTGCAATCAAACGATTGCAGCCCAGGAAGTCAATGTGGCTCCTGGAGGCCACAGAAATGGACTTGCTGTGTCTGTTGATCTGCTGTAGGGGCTTGGGGGGGAGGGGTCCATGGAGCAATATGCCACTTGGGCACAAGCTGAGGACTGTTCATTCTGGGCTGGGTCACCATGGAGAGTGTGTCTGATAATTCAAGACCTGAAATACTCCAGGTTCATGACTTATAAAGTGTCACCATCCACAAGTGTTGCCATCTGGTCTATTGAAGCATTGATTTTTTTGGCCTTATATGTCCAATGATGTCCTCCCAGGAAAAGGGGCATGTAAAATTTGAGGGTCAGGTTGTTGTATTACAATGAGGCCAAATGTTGCCGAAAGCAGAACTGTGCGTTTAAAAAAAACAACAACAAAAACCTTTTGTTGGATGTGTGTTGTTGTCCAAGAACTACAGTACAAGTTCCGCTCAGGCCCAAGTAAGCAAATACAGTAACACAGTATTTGATTATTGCAGGAGAAATCATTGGCCTCAAAACCCTCCTGTCTGAAAGTGAGAAAGATTTTGCTGCAGTGCCAAATGACACATGCAACTACATGTAACATTGCCAAAACAGGTGTGAAACAGATATCTGTCACAGTATGGCATATTTTTTTTTCTTATTACCAAAGTCAGTTAATTCAAGTCGACATACCGCGCACACACTCACACATATATATATATATATATTTTTTTTTTTTCTCCTCATCCATTTTTTGATCCACTTATCCCAGGGGTGAGCGATTATTCCAGTCCTGGGGGGCCGCTATCCTGCACAGCAAGCTATGCGGAAGCCTGATATTGAACCTGCTCATTTCAATCAGGTGTGTTGCAACAGGGAGAGATGGAAAACATGCAGGACAATGCCCCTCCAGGACTGGAATTGCCCACCCCTGACTTATCCTCACAATGGTTGCGGGGTGTGCTGGAGCCTATCAAGGCTGTCATGGGCAGTCGGCAGGGGACACCCTGAACTGGTTGCCTGCCAATCGCAGTGCACAACAACGATCAACACAACCATCCGAGCTCACACTCAAACTCACATCTAGGGACAATTTAGAGTGACCCATTAACCTGCCATGCATGTTTTGGAATTACCAAGTATTTAAGGAATGCCCAAGTCTTCCCAAGTTCCCAAGTCTCTGTTAGATTATTGACCTTGATCAATGTTGTGCTTCAAGTGTTGTATTCAATACCTTTTGATATATTTTGATTCATAGTCACTCTCGTTTTGAATTGAATTGAATTGAATACAACTTTATTGTTAAATATGCTTTTGTCATAGAACTTTGAATTTTCATTATTCCTTTTTATCGATCTTGATCTTGGTTTCGCATTGTTGGACTTTTGATATTTCATTTGTGTATGCTTAGTGTTCTCTTGTACCTTGCCTTTGCAAGCGCTTTTTGTTTTGCAACCATCTTTAAAACCCGCCTCAAGACTCACTTGTATTATTTGGCATTTGACTCAGCATGACACAGATTTGTTCTTGGTTTTTGCTGTTCGGTGCTTTCTACAGTCTTTGTTACCGATTTGTTGCTTTACTGTTGTATATGTTAGTTGCTCCATGTACAGCACTATGTATGCAGCGATGGCTGTTTGAAAGTGCTCTATAAATACAGTTGAGTTGAGTTGAATTATGCATTGTGTTTTCCTGGCTCCTTGTGACTAACGATTTCAGTTTGTACTTTGTCAGTGCGATTTTCTGTCCTATTTTTTTTTTAATCACACTTTGCCTGAGTCTGCATTTCCAGAATCCAAAACATTATTCGGTTTAGAACCTGACAGTCGTCCGCCATGACACCCCCCCCTCCCCCCCCACTAAATTTAAAAATGAATCACATTTGTACATACAGTATATAGGCCGCAGGTGTCCACGTTGTAACATGGAGTATTTAAGATGTATATCACCTCAACCAAAATTGCCCCATTTCTTTATATTCATGCATTATATGGTCCGCCAAATTCGATTTGTTGTAACTATTATCAGCACAGTAATTTAACAGAGTGGGATTTTGTGTGTTCAGTATTTTTTGTGGGATTTCTCTTGCCTTGCAAAGAGGTTTGTCTGTCATCAAAGGAGTCGGGGCAAGGAAGAAGAAAACAGCCTTGAATAAAAACAAGCTTGCTCCTAACTGATATCATGTTTTGTTTAAAACTGGGTTCCCCCAAATGGCAAGAAGTATTTTACAAGGCAAGTGTTTTTCCCCACATAGCCATATTCATAACGCTCTGGCCTCTGTCACAAAATCAGAGGTAATCGGGAATATATGTATATATTTTTTTTTAATCTTCTTCATACTTGTGACATCATGCAAGAGGGCTTTGTCTCACATTATGCTGCACTTTGCTAGCTCATAGCCTACATACATCTCAGAGTCATCACTGGTTGCTGAGATGAGACCAAGACCTTTAAAAATTGGGATTACCCTTTTGTTCCCTGTGAATGTGCACATCCGAGGGCGAAAGGGTGAAACAAAGGCTGAATATGATTGGCCCGAAATGTATTGGTGGCATGAAGTTCATGTGTGAAAACGATAACGACTCAAAGTCCATAAATGACAGTAATATATTGTAATGCCTGTACATCTTGGCAAGTAGGATCGCAGTCTGCAACTTTCAGCTGTTTATTTCTTGAGACAATTCGTCAAAGACACAAGTACAAATTACGAACAGGCGCTGAACTGCCTGTATAACCGACCATCTTGACTCCAGCTCCTGCACATATCAAACACATGACTGCTACAGTAATTACAGCAATAATAATGTTACCCAAAAAAATCCATACTTAGATTTATTTTATTATGCTTTATTATACTTTTTGACACTGTATTGGTATTTTTCTTCCCAGAAACCGATAAATTAAAATTGACTTTATCGACAATCAAACGGAGTTACAAGCTTGGTCACAAAATGATTTAAACTCGTAAGTCAAGGTACTATGTACAGCATTTTTTTAGTTTTTAGGTTTGTTTGTTTTTTCATTGTATTCCTAATGAGCTTCAATTAAATATACTCTGCGGGCCAGCACGCATAGTCTAGTATTTATAACCACGAGGTCATGCATTCCCCGATGCTTACACTTTGGTGTTTAACCACACGTACGCACACATACGTCTTTGGTACCATACCTGACATGAATCTTCATTTCTGCCCATGGCCCTTGTCCATGTGTTATTGATGGAGCACACATTGGCGCCCACTCAGCCACTCAGTCAGACCCTGGTGAGCAATCTTAGCTGATCCTCAGTGACCAATAAAGAGAGCCCGGAGACTGACAGGTTACTTGGAACCTCTGATTTATTGAATGGGGTCCGAAGTCTCAATCTTCTTAATTACTCCCCACCCCCCCCCCCACCCCTCCCACTCTGCTTGATTTTACTTGCTTTTTTTCAGTTTTTCAGAACCTTGAGCTTCAAGTCTTGATAATAAGAGGTTGAAAAGCGGCCAGGGTCACCGCCAATACAATGATGTCTTCCTATAGTTCCCATATATACAGTTAAGATAAATTAGGTAAGAATTTGAGTTAGAAAATAGTGCCAGAGAATGTTACAATGACAGCAAATGAATGACAGCAAAGTATTAAATTAAAGGAGCAGTTTTCACCAAGAATTGCAGTTTAATTTGAGCTAGTATGGTTTTCAGAGACAACAAACGGAGTTATTATAATTTCAAATTGTGCCAAATTGTGCACCTTTTGATCACCTTTCTACCATTATACTCATTTACACACATGCAAATTTGCTGAGTTCCTTTTTTATTTTTTTACAAATACTGTCTGTCAGTCTTCAAGCAGGTCTGTTATTTTTTATAAAGTATCGACCGATCGTTAAGTGTTGAAAATCGCTTGCTTTCTTTTGCAATGCAATGTTACTGGCTCAAAAAACATGCTGATTTTTCTAGTTGGTTTTTGAACAGACCTGTCACCAAACCTCGGTCTTAAGGCGACACATAAAACTAATGTTGGTGCCGGGTAGTGGGTGGGCAGCAATTCTTTGTTAATTAATCAACAGACAGTACTTTTGATACGTATTTCTGATGATCCAATAGCGCAGCACTGCCACTCGTTGTCAGTTGTCTAGGCTCTGATTTGGTCATCCCTGCCCTAACAGCGAGGATTGAAACGTGTCCTTTCTTAGTTTGCTGTACTACACAACCATAGTACGTTATTTATGTTGCGCCTTTGAAAAAAGTGGAAACAAAGCGCTGTCCAAGTTCAAAGACCAAGGCAAACACAAAGACATAAATCATATACAGTATACATGGTGTCACATGAGCAGTCACTCAGGCTCTGTTTCAAAAGAAACAAAAATCTGCAGTGTGGGGCTTACCTAACATTCAAAGGCTGGTCGTTCCACAGCTTTAAATCCCAATCCCCCTAAACTGATCGGAAGACCCGAGGGAACTTGAAGGAACATAGGGCTCCAATGGGTCGGAGAGATAGTCGGGTGCTAAGCCATTCAGGCACGTTACAAACCATTACAAAGTCAATCAAAAAAAAAAAAAAAAAAAAAATCACAGTGCAGCGGTGTTGTGTTACTGCTTAAATCAGGAGTGTCCAAAGTCGGTCCTGGAGGGCTGCTGTCCTGCCTGTTTTCCAGCTTTCCCAGGAGCAACACACCTGATTCACATCATCAGGATTGTTCTAATGCTGCTCTAGAGCTGGCTGATGAGCTGATCATTTGAATCAGGTGTGTCACAGCTGGGCGAGCTGGAAAACAGGCAGGACAGCGGCCCTCCAGGACCGACTTTGGACACCCCTGGCTTAAATGGACTGGTTAGCGAACAAGCAGCAGTATTCTGGACTAATTGTAACGAGATATGGGGAGAACTTTGACGAAGCACTAGCTCACCTCTGAAGTGCCTCAAAACACCATTCATGCTTTAAACCGATGTCCACTTCCGATCTTACATGCCCCCTGTGGCGTTTTGGTTGATGACTTTAACTGCAGACTCCGGGTGAGGCTGGACCTGGTTGCACCACATTAAAAAATAAATAAATGAAAAATCCCCCATGAAGTCATGAAATTAAAGAGGAGTTGCTTGGCAACGAAGATGGAGGAAAATCTAAACCAATGAGAACTATAAAATATTCTGGGACCACCCAATACTATCCAACTACGTTGTGAGAACGTCAAGAAATGCTAAATTCTCTCAACTATTAAATGACCACAAGATCCATCCATCCATACATCCATTTTCTGGTTAGTTCTAGTACAACTGTAATGCACTCATAAACCCGAACACGTTACATCACTTCAGCCTTCAAGCATACCAACGAAACGTTTTGAAGTCTGTACTCTGCTCATATTTAGTTATGCTGTATAACTTTCACATGCCCACAGTGTAGCTTGGCGTCCTTGTAACAATCATCACCTAGGATTGGAATACTTCCTATTGAAGACGCACAAACTTTGGAATGCACAGAGCTGAGAATCGGTTTCGGAGAAACAAAAGTTATGATATCACACTTTGTGCCCCGGTACCATCCTTCTGATGGTATAAAAATGATGTGAGTCTTTTCCTGCTTCGCACTCGTGACATGCAGCCATTGTCTGTCATTCGTGGGTGCCCGGAATATTCCGTTATTAAAGGCTTTGAAGGAACTGTTCATCAACTTCAGCCTTTATTTGGATTACCAACATTCTCCTCGTCCTTGCATGTGTTGCATGCATCAGTTGTGGTTGGTCAAAAAGATAATTCAGAGGTTCGACCAAGTTTATATGTTTAAAACAAACTGAATATGTCAGAAATGCTTCCTGTGTGTGATTACAATTTTTTTTTTAAAAAGTCTCTGTATATATACATATAGTAATCATCATTAAACTGGCCTGTGTCCCAAGGTAAAACTAAACATCTGACGTTACAAATGCATTTCCCTACATGAGTGTTTTTACGATTCCCATCGGGTGGAATAAAAAGGAATGATCCCAGGCTGCTCTCTTTGATATATTTTACAAAGATTTTAAGCACAGCCGTCCAAGGTCTAAGGTATGTAAGTTTTCGGTAAAGTAAACAGAGATCCCTAAAAGAACAGGGACACTTTGAAGATGGGGAAAAAAATCATCAAAGCCGTGCTCCCAAAGCAGAATGTCACTTCTCAACTGTTTACTTTTGAGAACGGCATCTGTCAGACATCAGCATTTCGGCTTTGCAGCTCTCATTACCTCATCAGGTTGGGTGAAAGACAGTGAAGCAGACAGCAAACGATTGCCCTTTTTTCTCCATATTGTAGAATCAATGCAGATATCACCTCAGGCCACAGCAGATATTAGATCACACATCATGAGAGAGGACAGAGTCAGGAAAAACTCAGAAAAGCAAAAAAAGGTTCCAGGACTTTCTGCGTAGTTCTCCCGGCTTACATGTATGCATCTCTGTTCGAATACATAATTCAAAACCCTGACCATGAATTTTAAGCCAAGATTGTTTATTTTACACAAGATACATTTCATTATCAAATGTGTAAAGTACTGTACATACAATCACTGCACACAACAACTCAACTCAACTGTATTCATAGAGCACTTTCAAACAGCCATCGCTGCATACAAAATGCTGTACATGGAGCAACTCAACATATACAACAGTAAAGCACCTAATCGGTAACAAAGACGGTAGAAAGCACCGAACAGCAAACACCAAGAACAAATCTGAGTCATGCTGAATCAAATGCCAAAGAAAACAAGTGACATTCGTACCAAGAAATCATAATCCACTAAAATAGCTGCACTTTGTTGTGATGACGATGACAGAGCTGCCCTTCTTCATTAGGCTGCTTGATTTTGCAGCACATTTTATACACAAGCTAACACAATGGGCTTTACGTACAGTACAGTAAACCACTTACAAACAAATCAACTTAGACATTAAAAGACTAAGTACAGAACTATAAACTAGCTTACTAAAATGATTAAATTGCACCACAAACGTGAATCTTTTGATGTTATTTTAAAGACGAAACTGTTTGTGCGAGTGTGCGAGTGTGTGTGTGTATCTGTGTGTCAGGAAACACATGTGACTTTTAATGTTGAAACAGTCTTTTTGGAATAGATCCTGTATAAAAGCATCAAGCTAGCTGCACACTTTTAAATTGGCTCCATTCCGTTGTTCCTGACTGTCTATGACCTTTTATGTGGTCACATGAATAATACAAGCTTGGCAATGCTCACTATAGGAAGATTCCTTGAAATGCCCTTTCCAAATAAGAATATATCTCACAAATGTTCTTACTGTAGGCAGCAGGGGCTGGAGATGCAATCCTTTTGTCATACAAAGGCATGTTATACATGGGAAAATTATGAAAACGGGATTTGTGTTTATCGCTGTACCTTTTTCCCTCAAAGATTTCGCACACGCACACACCTACACAAAAAAGTTAATCCCTCATGGTGATATTTATCAAAACAACAGGCTTTCAAATGGCTTTGTCAAATAAACACATTAAAAATAAATGTACCGTCAGCTAAAACATTGCAGTGGTTCCACTTGTCAACATGAAAAAAAGGATTTGGGTCTAACCGTTATAACTCTCCCAATATATGGACATTTCAAGTATTTGTACATTACATTAAACAGCTGTCATTTAGTTTATCTTTGTCATTCCAAGATGAGCAAAAGGACTGATAATCTTAACCATGTACCAGATGTCGTGTGACAATTTGTCCCAGCCACAAGCATGAGGACATCTGCATAAAAGTGGAGGAAAAAAAATCAAGACAAATGGTCCCATTTGTAAGGCAAACAGACTCAGACAATTAGCCTCGACGCAAGCTGCGAGGCTCTGACCTCTGCGCCCGTCTGCTTGCCCTGAGCTGACGCGAAGCCAGACCTGCAATATGTTGCCATCAAAGAGTGTTGATTCGCATGCACCAGACATCCTGGCACATGTCGCACTCAGCCGCAGGTAGAAACTTGCGCATACAAAACAGCCGGAAAATTGTGAATGGTTGCTCCTCTGACATAATTAGTAGCTATTCAGTTGAGTGAGTTTCCTTCCTCTGATTCCATTTAAACCTACATGATGGCCTTGGTTAATATCGCAATGCACAATGTATAATGGGCTTCATGCTTCTGTGAGGGAGAAAATAGAACTTGTAAGGAACTGAAGGCGTGGATCCTTTCTGAGTTGGCCTTGATGCTCTCACTTGGGCACAGGAAAAAAAAAAGTGGGGCCTTTGATTAATTGCAGAGTCCATATAATATTTACTGTTCTTTTACAAAATGACAGCTAAGATCGAAGAAAATGATATTGAAATTGATGTGAAATTTGACCTCTCCAGTTGAACCATCACAGGAGTGAACTGGGAAGCGGCAGGCAACAAGGTGAACCACAGCTGCCAGCATGAGCATGGATGACAACTGAATGGTTAATTACATTTAGAATATAATCTGAACACTCTAAATTGTCTTTAGGTGTGAGTGTGAGCGAGGATGGTTGTTTGTCTCTGTGTGCCCTGCGATTGGCTGGCAACCAGTTCAGGGTGTCCCCCGCCTACTGCCCGAAGACAGCTGGGATAGGCTATATCACCCCCTGCGACCCTTGTAAGGATAAGCGGATCAGAAGATGGGTGGATGGGTGGATATAATCTCAATTTCATAAAAAGGGATTTTGTAATCACAATGACTGCGATGTGATCATGAATGTATTGTGAAGCAGAGGGGCTGAGGACAGACGAAAGGGAGAGTGGGAGCGGGATATCGAACCTGCTTGATCTTTTTCGCCTCACAAATTAAAAGAAAAACTCCTTGTGTGTGGTAAAAATAATCCTTCCCGTGTACTTGTGTAGTGTACTTTGTGAGCTTTGGCTGCCGTCGTATGTCAGAGCGCCTGTGGAAATGTGTGACGGCAGTGGGACGTGTGCTGCCCTTGTAAAAGAAAAGGGTTGACTTCAATTTGTGTCTCTGATGTTAGAGCTCACACAGGGAGAGGAAAATGTGCGGCGAATTGAGCCAGGACATATCAAAAGGCATCCGTGTAAAGGTGTGACGCGTTCAATTATTTAGAGGATAAATTCCGCCGTTCGTTTCATCAATGAACCCAATGACTGGGGAAGAGATCTTACCCCACATTTAATCGATGAGACGGCGAATAGTTGCCCTGCCTGTTAGAAATATGTGATGTCATGAGCTACTTCATGATCATTGTCAGTACGCCAGTATCTTACTTTTCCTCCCCATTAGCGTGTGGGGGTCACTAAGTGGAGATCGATAAGCTTGAATTTTTATACAACCATGTTTTATTCATTTATCCGTCTATATGATAAGTTTGAGAGAGTGATTAAGAACTGCAGTTAATTGACATACAGTGCCATGTTTCACAAAATGATGTGTAGGAAATGTCAAAGCCATATAAGTTATCAGTCTGCATGAGAAGTTGAGTGATTAAAAAGTGCAGTCCACATTTACATCCTGTATCATATTACGTGAAACCAAGTGTTAGGTAAGAAGTGGTAAAGTCAAAGGTTTGTTTGCATTATTGTTGTAAATATTTATGTTTACACCACAATTCTGTGAGACAGAATAACATTGTCGTGGTCAACGCTTAACAAACTGCATGCCAAAGCATTTAGTAAATTGATATCTCTAATTTGTAGTAGAAGAATTATTTCATATTAATTTGTGCTTAATTTGCCTTCCCTTAGTGTCCCATAATGCATACATGTCAGATATTCCATCCATTCATCCATTTTCTAATCCCTTTTTCCTCACAAGGGTCTCGGGGTATGCTGGAGCATATTTCAGCTGCCTTCAGGCAGTAGGCAGCGGACACCCTGAACCAGTTGCCAGCCAAAACAGGGACGAACAACCATCCACACTCACACTCACAACTAGTTACAGTTTAGAGTGTTCCATTAACTTGCCATGCATGTTTTTGGAAAGCGGAAGGAAACTGGAGTACCCGGAGAAAACCCATGCTGGCACGGAGAGAACATACAAACTCCACACAGGAAGGCATATAAATAATAGTTTAATTAGAATAGAATAGAAATAAAGATTAATTGGACATCGCTGATGGGTTCGTGTTACACTCACCCGACTTGTGTGCGGGCAGTGTGGGATTGATTCCCACTCAGTGACACTCTGGATGTGAGTGGGAATGGTTGTTCGTCTCTGTATGTGCCTGACTGACGACCCATTCAGCATGTCGTCCGCCTTTTGCCCGAAGTCAGCAGGGATAGGTTCACGCAACCAGCCTCACTCCACCCTCTGCCCCAATGGCCCTGTTCAGGATGTTGAAAATGAATGAAAGATTAATTATTGAAAAATACGCTTGAAAAGGACATTGAAATAAAATATCCAGTCACAAATGTAATTTGGAGTAATATATATATATATATATATATATATATATATATATATATATATTACAAACTCAATTCATGTTGTCAGCAGCCTCGCTGTCAGTCGGACAAAAATACGTTTGCAATCCATTTTAGGAAAACCCGATAGAACGTCACCTACACACATTCCTTCATGCATTCCAGAAACACATCATGTTCCAAATCGTTGATTAAGAGAACACTGCAATGTGCCTTCCTTTAATGCAGCAACAACGACTAAGTGATCTTGTACCATGTACTGCCTTAATTGAAAATTCACAGCCGAGAGCATCATCAGCGGAGACAAGGATGAAAGAGAGCAAGGGAGTGCGGGGGGGCATGACCTATGTGTCTCGAACAAATTCTAACAATCGGCATAAGAACAACAGAAAATCAGTTGATGGGGTCATGATGCTAAGGGAAGGGTCCTCAATTCATGTTCTTGTAAAAACACTTTTACCACTGTCCAAGTTCATACCTTAAAGGTTTCTTTCACTCCACAACAATAGCAGGAAGCGCACACACACACACACACACATTCATGCAGTTGTTACATCATTTAATTTGCCTCATCCAGTTTTTTTAACAACGAACATGTTTGAACGAAATATTTACCGTTACAAAACAAAACACTATACAGTGTAGATCTTGCGACACACAGGTTACATCGAGGTCATGGATGAAACAAATGGTGGAAACAGCTTTTAATTATCTCCCATGTTGCTTAATTCTTTGTCTAACCTAATGGTATGTTGATGAATGACCAATTTTCTCAACTTGCTCATTTGTTTGCTCTATTCAAGCTTCCGTCATCATTGTAGACTGTTTAGCTGCTATGTGTTCAGACTCCATGGTATTCCGATGGACATTGTGTCAGATCGGGCTCTCAATTTGTCTCTCAGGGTGAAAAACGTTTTACAGGCCATGGGAGCCACAGCCAGCCTCTCTTCAGGACATCACCTGCAATTTAATGGTCAACGTGAGAGGGTCAAGTAAGACTTGGAGACGGCTCTCCATTGGCCCGGTCTCCATCAACCAGCATCATGGGCCAGTCAGCTTCCATGGAAAGAATACGCCCAAAACACCCTCGTCTTGTCCGCCGCAGGTCGATCTCTTTTCATGGCTGTGTACGGTTACCGACCCCATTTGTTTCCATTTCAAGAGGGCCAACTGGACATCCCATCCATATAACTCCATCTGAAGTGGGTCCATCATGTCTGGAGGGAGACCGGAACAGCATTGTCTCGCACCGTTGAACAGAATCGGCAAATAGCTGATAGCCGACGACGTCCTTCACCTGATTACCGTCCGGGCCACAAAGATTGGTTCTCCACACGGGATCTCCATCTGGCATGCAGCTCACGCAAGTTAGGACCAAGATTCATCGGGCTGTTCGAGGTGGAGGTGATCGTGAACTGTCAAACTCCGCCTCCCACTTACTCTCAAGGTCCAACCAGTCTTCCATGTGTCACCGCTCAAGCTCATGGAGTCCAGTCCTCTGGCGTCGCTGCCTACCCCTCCACCTCCTCTTTGTATTGTTGATGGAACCTGACAGTATACAATTTAATCCAAGTTTTAAATTCAGGTCTTTTGAGACTGTTTAGGCCACAAAAGAAGGTTTTGAAGGCCCCTAGTGCCTGCCACTGATAAACTGGATGGAAAAGGAAAGCAATCATTTAATTCATAATCACATACATTTATTAAGCCATAATCTTTAACTGAATAAAAATGTGGCTTTTTTTCCTGGTGGGATAATAGTTGACATACTTCCAATATTATTGTATGGTATAATTTTAATTTTAATTTTTCTCACTTTGGCTGTTACTGTTTAATGTAAAATGGGGCCGTTTTTCTGGAGTACAGCAGAATTCATGTGTTTGTGGTGCATCATGGTCAAATGTAGAGGGCATTTGGCAAACATTCCAAGATGAGCACCCTGCCAGTTACTGAAATGTGGAGTAATATGTGTGTGTGTGTGTGTGTGTGTGTGTGTGTGTGTGTGTGTAATTCAGGCTGCATGAGCCAGGCTTCAACTGTGTCAATCTGTAGCAGGCTGGACTTGCTAAACCGTCAATCAGTCGCCTGCCATGGCTGAATTCTTTCTCTCACTCACACAACCCTTCACTGGAAAAAGACACACACTACTTTATTGAAAAGCTGCTGTTGCTTGCTGGCAGCGTCCAAAAACGATTACGAACATCCAGCTGCGACAACAGGTTGTGCACAGTCTCTCTGCTGGGCATCCTTTTTTGGTAGCATAAACTTTCAGGTAATGAGCATGTAGGGAATACATTTCTCACTGATTTACAGCAAAACATAAAAGTAAAAATCCTCATGGGATCACTAAAAGACAAACCATTCCAACCAGCCCCTTAAAGGGACATACAACTCAAAATAGTCATTCATTCTATTCGGCAGTGTGTAGGAATATTAATAGTGCGCATATCAATGACATCTGATTCCCTGAAAAAAGGTTTTAAGACGATGCAGTATCGACATAATGAGACGCTGCTAAGCTGCCACATTAGACATTTTTGATGAGCTCACGTAATCACTGTGACATGTCTGTTACTGTTAGTCTTGGACATGTTTCCTGTTCTATTGTGCTACAAAAATGCCATATGGCATCGTCAAGTAGTGCCATCATTTAGACTGAACTCCTAAATATGTCACGTATCATATTCTTCCCCTGAGAAAGGGGAAAAAAAAACCAACCAACCAAACAAAAACGACAGTTATTGCTGGAGTGACTGCAGCCTAAACATGTACTGTGCAGTGGTGTGCACCCGTTCCAGTAGGGTGGCATAATGTACTAAAACTGGTTTGGATGCACACCAAAATGTATGTGCGCATCTGATAAAATAATAAAATATTAGAAGGAAATATTTTAAAATTCTCTTCACATCATAACTTTGCCTCCTTTACTTGCCTTGTAGAGGAAAAAAAAGTACGAAAGGGGCCGATTTTCACTAAATTTTATTTGCATAGATTGTATAGTTGAATATCCTCACCATAGTCTGGGCATATAAGAACAAATCTTGCAATATTTTTTATTATATGTACATCGTACGGGCGTAATCATTATTTTGAAATACAGTAGTTTAATCAGCTTAAACAAATTCGGGGAATCAGATGCCATTGATTTTCTTTTTATTAATGTCCATAAACAAGTATCACCCATCCATTATCCGTGCCACTTATTCTCATGAGGGTCGCAGGCATGCTGGAGCCTATGCCAGTCATTGATGTGCAGTAGGCGGGCAACACCCTGAACTGGGTGCCAGCTAATCGCAGGGCACACAAAGACAAACAACCATTCATGCTCACAATCACACACAATTTAGAGTGTTCCAATAACCTGCCATGATTATTTTTTGGGAGGTTTTTTGTTCATACAAACTTGGCTTGTGAGGCTTTCGTAGTCCACAGGGTCCATGCCAGCCACACAATGCGCGCTTGCATAACAATTGTGAGAACGGATTTAGAAAAAACTTAGGTGCATACCACTAATGAACCCTACCATTAATTATGATGTAGATCTGGCAGGAAGGAATTCTTTAGCATGAAAATGCTTTAAATCCAGAGCAGCTCAGACATAATTTGGTTTGACGTGCAAACTCTAAATTCTTGCCACAGTGACATGCCTCATTACATGCCATTAAAGATGTCTTTATTTTTATGCACATCTGACAAGTTGATGTATGATTGTTATCACCACAGAAATAATGTATAGGTCTTAGAATCATACAATCCCTCAACTCATGGCTGAATGTCAAATTTGCACTTGCCTGCAAGCGTCCAGAGCAGGATTCACACTTCTGTCAATCAATCCATACATAAATGAAGCCAATCATAAAATGTCAATGAAGACATCATGATGCTGCAGCACTGCTGAGCAGTGCTCATGGATGTTTACCGGCATATGCACCATCAAATGAGGTCAGCTCTTGAACAGATTAAACCCCCGCCATCCTAACACACAGCGCGCACACTGGCGCGCAGCCCCCCAGGTGCCACAGGTGTTGGCAGTTGATGACGCCAAAACAAGTGCTAACTGAACACACAATGTCGGCTTAATATGAAGCGCTCAGCTTGACAGGCACCCAAGAACTGAAAACCACTTTAAAGGTTTATGTTAGTTAAGAAATGTATCATTACAGACATTACAGTCTCCTTATTATAAACAAGTGCTCTTTCTTTTCTTTAGTCCCCTTGCACTTCATGGCACGTAGAGCCAACCATAGCAACCAGGTCTCTCCATCTGGGTCTGTTGTGGGCAAGGTGTTGACCTTGTTCCAGGGTCACATTGCAGGCCCTAAGGTCCAGGGATATTACGTCCAGGCAGTGAGTGCGGGGGTTGAAGGCCAAGATGGTGCTGGTTGGGTGTTTGGTTTTGTTTCTTAGAGCCTGATTTGTGGTGTGCTCGGTCCACGAGAAACCTTCAATCCTCCTGAGGGCCCTGGAGTCAAAGCCAACAAGCCTGGCTGCAAGAGTGTTGTTCAGTGGCCAGGTTTCGGCACCGTACATGATCACGTCCTCCTGAACTAGTGCACAATTCCAAAAACTTGATATGTGTTTGCCATATTTGAGATGTGCTGTCATTTACCACTGTATGATTTGTCTTTTGGTCCTATGTATGTGGTCGTCTGACACCCAAAGAGGCTCTGTAAGTGGGTTGACAGCAGCAAGTTCAGGCTGTCCGGTTATTTGGCTGTGTGATCCACAGTATTTTCTTAGCGAGCCCACGCAGCACCATTTTTGGGATTAGAGCTTCTGATGCTGCAAGATCTTTGATGTTTGCCACGCAAAGGTGATTCCTGTGTGTGTGTGTGTGTGTGTGTGTGCACATGGGCATGTGCATGTGCATGTGCTGAGAATGAATACTATCCAGATTGTTATGATTTTAATTATAATGTGAAAGAAGACGGCTGCCGGGGTTTTATATACAATTGGAAAATGCAACTGGTTGCTGATGCCTGGGAATTTTTGTCTTTGTCCCCACAATAAAAGTGTACTTGGGCTGACACACACAGGCCTATTTGGTCCACTGAAGCTCCCCAATACATGGCAAAAGATAGCAAACCATGACTTGCAGCTGTAGATCTACTTTCCCGAATGAATGTGAAGCACTCAGGGGAAAGGCACGTTGAAGAAAACTTGTGTCTCGATAAGTAAAAAGCAAGAAAGCACTGGTCTGGATATGAGCTTGATTAGGCATCAGCCGATGTTCGCTCGGCTTTATCAGACTGCACAATCTGTCTCCTTGGCTGCATCACAATGCTTTTTGTTCTATTCATCTGGAGTCAAACTAATCTGCCTCATTCTACAGATAGTATATCTTTTTTGATAGGTATCACATTGATTCCTCCGAACAATGGATGCATTTTTTTTTGTCTTGCAAATGATTCCCTCCCAACAAGGTGACTAAAACTTCTCTGAATGAAGATTCCCAAATCATTATGTGCAGACAGTCTGTGACCTTTCCACTTCTCATTTGAAATGTAGCATTATTCCTTACAATCTTATGTACATATGCATATATAATATGCATTAAAAAAAACATTGCTTTGGTCTGCTCATTAAAGACAACACATACTGCACTAAAGATATTTTAAAACAATTCTCTGTCCAAGTTTTCTGTGTCTCTGCCATTCAGTAATGTCATTTCCCTTCTGTCAACAATCTCACTTGGTTTGTTGGTGAAGAGAGCGTCCTAATGTGTTGCATATCTTCAGTGGAACCTCATGATAGTTATGCCCCTTTTTACGCAAAATTCGAGTTAGGAACATCATTTTCGCAGGAAAATTACCTTCTATTTATGTCCTATTTTTGATACCTGAACGGTCTTGGCATGGACGAGCAGATGCTGTATTTCTCCTCTCACGGTGTACCTATCATTGAGAATAAGCATAACGCATTACAGTGATTTGAAAACTAGTGATATCGCTCTGTGGCTTAAGGTGGAAGCTATTGGATATGTAGGTAGAAGTTCCACCTCCGCACCTTGATCATCCAATCACAAAATAAAACAAATATATAAGTATTTGTATAACTTAAGATAGGTGTGGAACGGATTAATTGCATTTCCATTCCATTCAATGAGAACCATTACCTTTACTTATAATGATTTCAAAATCAACAAACTCAGGGAACAAATTAAGATTGTAAATTGAGGTAATTACTATCCATCCATCCATTTTCCGAACCGCTTGATCCTCACTAGGGTCGCGGGAGGTGCTGGAGCCTATCCCAGCCGTCTTCGGGCAGTAGGCGGGGGACACCCTGAATCAGTTGCCAGCCAATCGCAGGGCACACAGAGACGAACAACCATCCACGCCCACACTCACACCTAAGGACAATTTAGAGTGTCCAACCAGCCTGCCATGCACGTTTTTGGAATGTGGGAGGAAACCGGAGCACCCGGAGAAAACCCACGCAGGCCCGGGGAGAACATGCAAACTCCACACAGGGAGGCCGGAGCTGGAATCGAACCCGGCACCTCCGCACTGTGAAGC
Organism: Hippocampus abdominalis; assembly: GCA_018466805.1. Classification (NCBI taxonomy): domain Eukaryota; kingdom Metazoa; phylum Chordata; class Actinopteri; order Syngnathiformes; family Syngnathidae; genus Hippocampus; species Hippocampus abdominalis. Next base: position 4,205,512 of record CM031694.1, on the reverse strand, counting down.
CGACGTGCTAACCACTGGACTACCGGGCCGCCCCGTAATTACTAATGTATGTACAAAATTCGTGTTCATGTGGTATGTGGGTGCCCAAAATTTTATGTGTTGGGGATTCGATGCACACACTCTGGGGGCATGTAAAACCTGCAGGTTTGTCCAGCAGATCTTGAGTAAAAATCAATAATGACGTTTTTATTTGTGATATTTTAAAGGATATTTTCGCTCAGTCCCATTCTTTGAACTGATGTGACATGTGAAAGAACAGCCAAACTAGCCAAATCGCTCTTTACTTCACAAATATGATAGCAGAAGACTATTTGTTCAGGGAGTCACTAGCCTGCGGCCACAATGAAAGCTCATCGAGAGGGCAGTTCACGATGTTATGGCTATTTTCAGACGCTGGTGGATAACAGTGAGATGGATGCTTAATGTAATAAGCTAGTCACAGAGTCTTTACATAAACTGGTTAAGAATACTCTCCAAGCTTGAAGTCTTGCTATTATTTTGGGAAAAGCTATTCTCATCTCTGCACTTCAGGATTTGAAACAGAATCTCATTTTCACTTCCACATGAACCTGGGTCAGGATTGCAATCAGAGTATAATAGGATTGATACTCGCGATAGACCGATTATCAGCCGGGCCGATTATCGGGGAGATGCCGTGGACTCGTATTCATCCACTACTGGTGGTAAACATGCGTAATTGGTGGCGTTTTACTGTTTTGGCGTCCACCCAACTCAGTGATCAAACCCACGCTGCCATCATGGCTCCAGTTTGGGAGTGCAGAACGCTAACTACTGACCTGAAAAAAAAAATCTAGAGTGAGACTTATAGAGTACTGATGGATAAAACAAAAAAAACAACAATAACACACACACACACACAAAAAAAAACATTTTTTTTTCTCTTTCCATACATTTCTCGGGAGCTACCAGTTGACTGCAATGGACAGGTAAAGCACTCCTGGTCCAAGATAATATCATTTCAGCAAAATGAGTTGGAGTTTTTATTTTCAAACATTTTGAGACCAATATTTTCCTGTCGACTGAAAATGAATATCAGCTCCAAATATCAGTTCTCCAGCTCCGTGACTATGAATAATCGGTATGGGAATCAGCCCTGAAAAAAACATAGTGGTCTATCTCTAATTAATACACTCTACTCATCATTGTCTTATTATTTTATTATATTGTCTGGCCTTATTAAAGGCGTTTGACAATAAAATATTACACACCGTTATCTTATTACTATATCAATTCAGCTTGAAATTTCTTTTTGCTTGCTTTTATGGTTATCTGAGGACCAAACTGTGAAATGAGCACATTTGTAATAACAATTGTTCAGCTGTATGTACCCTGTAATGACAATAAATAGGGCATTTGTCCACATCCAGTCAGTCTTATGTAGAATTTATGTCCTCCTTGTGTCCCTTTGTCATCCCGCTCTTCTATTTTATTCAGATCACATCTACCTGCCCTTTTCATTTGATCAAAAGGGCATCTTTCCAAAACACCGCGGGAGGGCATCTAAATCAGAGACTTTACACACATCTTTGCTTCCACATTGATAAAACCCCAGAAAAAATGCCTCTTGATGAACGCAGCCAGCACTTCTTTGCATGAATTAACTTCGTGCAGGCAATGTGTGGATGGGAACCACACGCAAAGGAAACAGACCGACAAGGATGCTTGATTCCCCTATTTTGTCGAAGTCATAATGATGATTTTCTGTCAGAACTGAATAAGTGAACCATTATATGAAGCCCACAGTAAGGAAACAAAAATCCCCCAAAAATCAGTCCCTCTAAATTGATTCACCTGATATTGTTGTGTCAAACTTTACATTTTAAAATAAGGGCATTAGGTCTGCCTGACCATCAAACCAGCTTGCTCCATATTTTATGCGACCAGTCTGAAGGATGATACGTTCCGTGCTGGTTGTTGTGTTAACTAGATTGAGAGGCTGCATAGCCCTTATGCTGCTGCATGCACACAAACATATTTATGTCTGCGTTTGTGTTTCCAGCCAAAGCTGATGTGAGTAACAGCTTGGTGCAGTGCTGTCACCAAGCCAGCATTAGTGTGCATTATTTATCCGCTTGCAGACTGAGCCAGAGAAAGGCATAACCATAGCAACAGGAGTCGTGCAGACACACACTCATATACACACGCAGGCAGCAAGGAGAAACACCGGTTACACTAGCACGGTGGCGTCTTATTCACAAAATCCGTGCCTTTCGGCAAAGCATCCGCATTTTTGTCCCCTCAAAGAGTGTAACCAGAGGAGCTTTGAGACCGATTGAGTGCTCCAATCTGTCATTCAAAAGATGTCATCCAAAATATGTTTTTGCTTCATTTCACAAGGCTCGGAGTGTCAACTTGGATGTCAATGTTTTTCTTTCTCTGAGAGTGATTTATACTTGAGACCAAAAGCCTTGTAGACATTCGCTCGATACTGACCTGTTCTGTTCTTTCCCTTGTTTTAGAGTTTGGATTGATGCCGAATGGCAAAAAATATGTGAATCTGAAGAACACATACCACAGGGGGAAATGATCGTTTTGATGCTCAAGTAGGTGATGCTACACCACTACAGCCATTTTCTGAATTCTTTATCCTCGCTAGGATCACGGGTGAATTGGAGCCTATCCCAGCTGGCAAGGTATATGCCAGTCAATCACATACGCTTCACACTCACGATCATATTCTATGGAAAATTAAGAGTGTTTAATTAACCTGAGAAACATATTTTTGGAACGTGGAAATAAGCAACCCAAACATGGGATGAACATGCAAACTCCCACAAACTCGTGGATGTGCTAACCGCTCAGTCGCCGTACAACCTTTGTTGAAAGTAACTATTGGACTTTCCGGGCCCCATCACACATAATGCTGGTGCGGTTCCTCGGGCAGGCAGGGGAGGGTCCTCTTGATTGGAGCCACCTTATTCCTGAAGGCTCTCATGGGGAAATGATTATGTGAGCACCATCCGGTAAGAATATGCTGTTTGGTTCATCGGGTTTCACTTCACAGAGCAAGTTATTTGAATCCCCCGCCCCCTTTTCTAAGATGTCATAACCACAAGTAGAAGTTGCATCTGTAACTACAAGAGCAATGCTTTGAACTGAGTCCCCAGACGAGAACAAGAGAATGTTGTCGTGATAGATGCTAGTTTCCAGCACCTTCCCGGGGATTAGGTTCATAGAAGAAGAAATAGTCTGAAGGGGTGTTCACACGGCAACATTTGCTCCGATGCTGCGCCGGTGGTGCCCCAGTAGAGCGTTCACACGTGCAAAGTTACACCGGTGTAGCCCCTGAAACCTGCTTACTTTGGAGCAAATTTAACCCACCTCAGGGAGGTGGTTTAAAAATTTGCTCCGGAGCAAATGCTCGTTTGCGGGGCCGCACCGATGTAAAATGGTACGTGTGAACGCTACAATTTGGGAGTAGCCTCGCTACCATGAGAAGAGTTGATCACATACGCCGAGAATGCGTTGCTCTCGTGCTCTGTTGTACTTCCGTCATGTGTTTGTTTAATATACAAGAAATAACAGTAGCAAGCGGCACTTTGCCTCTTGGGCTATACCTTCTCAACTAGAACGGTGGGGGATAGTCCCCAAATCATTTTTCCTTTTGTAGGAGACTGGACTGTCTCGGAGTTGTTTGTCTAGTTTGTTCCTTTGTTGTGTGTTCACCCCCCCCGCCTGCCCCCCATAGAATTTATTTAGTTATTTTTTCTGTTTGGCGCATTATATGTTTGCTTTTCTGAGTGTCATTGAAGTCATCGTTGATTTACGTTTTCGGGAGCGGTTATTGAAAGCCTCTCGAGCAGAAGTATTGGAGACCGAGAAGGACATGCCTTGAAGTCTGTATTCTGCTCATATTTAGTCTGTACTCTGCTCATATTTACTTTTGCTGTATAACTTTCACATGCCCACAGTGTAGCTTGGCGTCCTTGTAACAATCATCACCTAGGATTGGAATACTCCCTACTGTAGACGCACACATTTTGGAATGTGCCAAGCTGAGAATCGGTTTAGGAGAAACTAAAGTTATGATATCACACTTTGTGCCCCAGTACCGCCCTTCTGATGGTATAAAAATGATGTGAGTCTTTTCCTGCTTCGCACTCGTCTGTAATTTGCGGGTGCCCGGAGTATTCTGTTATTAAAAGCTTTGAAGAAACTGTTCATCGATTCCAGCCTCTGATTGAAGAACCAACATTCTCCTCGTCCGAAATTCAACGAACATACAGGGGAGAGGAGGCCGCTGTTCCCTCAACAGCCTGTACAGTAGTTGCTTGAGTTGTGTACGTTTTAAAAAGAACCAACACGACAGCTCTTTGCTTTCTATCGTTTTGCTCCGCTGCAGAAACTGCCCAGGTGTGACCGCAAGTGGGGCTGCACCGGCGCTAACACGCTCAGCGGCTTTGTACATGTGAACACTCCACAAAATTTGCTACGGTGTAAGATACAGTCAAACCTCGGTTTTCGGACGTCTCGGTTCTCGTACAATTTGGTTTTCGAACAAAAATTTTGAGTTTTTTATGCCTCAGATGACGAACAAATTTCGGTTCCTGAACTGACTGAGCGCACTTGAATGCGTCATTTCACTCCTCTCGGCTTCGCTTCCTCCCGCTACATGAGGAAGCGACGCTACAGCAGCGTCCATTCTGAGCAGACGTTTTTGTATTGTTCAATAGATTTTTTTTAAAAAGCAGACGTGTTTGGTGAAACGCTTCTTTTAGGGGGAGTGAAACCCCCCTCTTTTCAGAATGGTTTGCCCCAGCAGCACGGCGGAGGTGCGTGCGTTTGTTTCCGGCCGGCAGTTTTCAATACAGCGGCACATAATGAACACTCTGGTGTCCGGTGTCTCATTATTATGCAATAATCATACAGAAACGGCTTCCTCGTGTAGCGTCCATTGTGAGCAGCCGAGTTTGTATTGTTCAATGAAGATTTTTTTTTTTTAAAAGCAGACGTGTTTGGTGAGAACTACATGATATCGGACTGTTATTTTTGCATCGTGTATCAGCCCCGAATCATGGCACCAAAGAAAGCAAGTGGAAATGGTAAACCTGGTGAAGAAAAAAGGAAAATAGTGCGCAAAACTAGAGAATTTAAGAAAGATTTGATTGCGAAATATGAGTCAGGTGTGCGTGTGTCTGTGTTGGCGAAGGAGTTCGGGATGCCGAAAAACCCCGCCTACTGCCTGATGACAGCTGGGATAGGCGCACGCCCCACGACAGATAGAGAGAGAGAGAGAGAGAGAGAGAGAGATGTTCCTTCAATTTTTATGTTACTATGTTAATGTAAAAATTGGTGAAAATAAAACATATTTCATTTTGTTTGTACAGTATTTTACATATTACCTGCTCTCCTATTACATGTGTACAGTTTATGTTGTGAAATTGTAAAAAAAGTGGTTTAAAAAAGTTGTTTTCTTGACTTGGAACGGAGTAAAGATTTTTACATTGATTCCAATGGGAAACATGGTTTCGGTTTTCGAACAATTCTGTTTTTCGAACAGTCTTCTGGAACAGATTAAGTATGAAAACCGAGGTTTGACTGTATATCGCAACAAAATACATTGGTGCAGCACCGGAGCAAATGTGCGCCGTGTGAACACCCCTTGAGAGTCTTTGTTTGAAAAGTCCAACACGGACGAGCGAAAGCGAATGCGCCACATGGATGAGTGGGAGCTGTTTGAAAAATGGTCCCTTTACTAAAGTTTGTTCTTTTTTTGGGTTCTGAACGTGGAGGTGTGTTTCGGCTGCTGTTTGGTGCCAAGCTGGATCTGCTCTGTGAGATACACGGCCACCCCAAAAACGTCAATTTATTTGCCTTAACACTTTTCACAGAAAGCTGATGAAATTAACGAGACAAACAATATACATTAGTTTGTATTTCGTGACTGGCTTGTTTCAAAAAGTTGAAGAATTCAAAAGCGGATCTTTCATCCTTCCATTTTTCTGTATGCGGCCCGCAAACGAAAAAGTTTGGACACATCTGGGCTATATAAATAAATGTGACTTGACTGGCTAAAGGGTGGTCAAATTCGCAGCGCTGGTGATCTACTGCGACGTTGCCATTTTTAATCGATCCAGAAGCAGACAAATTTGGCGCTTTGCAAACATGCCATTTCATTCATACATATGACACCAGCGTGGTACAATCATCTGAATCATTGTAGAAATGGATGCATTAAATGAAATATAACCATCATCCTAAAAATACTGTCATAACACCCGCATCACTATTTCGGGAAGAGGGGAGGTGATGGAGTTGTCACTCACGGACACAAGAATGTCGAGCAAAAGAAAGAAAACATCACCCATGCGCACAGTTTGACTCTGATTTGCGCCAGACTTGCGCCCGGAATGAAAATAAGGCCATTAGTCGTCTGAGTGAAGCAAGCATAACCATGCATAAAATGACTTTGATTCATGAGTCATGACCAACGCACTGAATTGAGTGCATCAGCACAGTGGCCGTTTGGTGCTGAAATGATTGGGAAGATGTGTAATGAGCAGGGTTGTCATGATGCAAAACAACACAACCAGCCATCCAATATGTCATCCTAAAATGGGCATTTCCTACCCCTACACTGCCCTGATTTACAGAAATCTATTTATGTTGTCATATCATTACATCCACTTTTGGCTCGCACTAAGTGGTTGGTTGACATGTGGTCCTTTTAATCTGGAGAGAATTCACAATGTATCAAACACAAACAAGATTCCTCTACGAGCTGTAAACTTTATACCTTTAGTATGCTACTCTGTCAAATGATACTTTTTTTTTTGGTTTAAATATTTACTGTGTAATTGCTGAGACAAGAATTTTGTGTGCTTTTATGTTTTATTGTGATCTCTACAATCATGGTTATTGTATGATGTCTATTTCAGCTTGGTAGAACAATTACTCACATAACTCTAATGTTCAAGACTGTCAATAGATATAGTGTGAGGCATTTTACCTTGTTTTCATTTGAATTGCTTGCATTTGTAACATTTAAAAATAAATAAACTATGTAAAATGTCATGTTGCTTTGCTGATGTGAAGTAGGTGTCTGTTTTGGCACTCCTTCGCAGAACCCGTGATTATGACAATCGAGTCTGTCAGGAGGATGTTACCTCAACAAACACACACTGACATTGCTGATTTAACTAAAGCCAATTGTCTGGAATTTGGATTTTAAAGTGCGCAGTTGTTTTAAATTGGATGGGCAAATTGGTGCTGTTTTTTCAAACCAGCTTTTAAATCTTAGACAGCCGGTTAATGTAAAGTCACTCCTTTTCACAAAAGCACTCCATGCATTTGTTACATCTCGGTTGCATTACTGTAATTGCACTTTATATTTGAGTCAGCCAGTCTTCCCTGAAGCGCCGACAGTTGGTCCAAAATGCTGCTGCTCACCTCCCTCCTCAGCTCGTAGGAAGGAGCTCACAACTCCAATACAGTTCTTCCCTGGTTCCCTGTATATTTTAGACTTCATTTTCAAGTTAGTGTATTTTATCAAATCTTGTAATGGGCTTGCTCCATCTAACCTCTCTGAGCTCCTCGACCGCAACACTCCCACCTGATGCCTCAAGTCAGTGGACCGGACACTACCGGAGCTATTGAGGACTAAGAGGGGAAGATCAAGCCTTTTCACCTTTTCACTCTCTCTGGCTGTCAACCATTCACACTGAGAATGATTATTTTGAGAATGTGGGCGGGAACTGGTGTACCCAGAAAAAAAACCCACACACATTCACTGTGGGAACATTTGATCTCCACGCAGGAAGGCCACAATCTGTATTTGAACCCATGACCCCATGAGGCAGAGGCGTTAACCACTCATCCAAAAATATGGCCTAACTGGGCCATGGAACAAAGTTGTTGTTTTTTTTTTATATTGAGCTAGTACATTTTTGTTGTTGTTTTTGAGTATATATCATTCTCTTCCTTAGGTCCAGATAATATACTGTACATATGAAAATGTGTATCAATCAGTGATGCCATGCTGACACCTTTGACTAATATGACTATAACATGTTACTATTTCTAGTTGAGTAGTCAGATTACAATTACTCTACCATTGTCAGTTTATCGGAATATAGTTACTCTTCCATTCTCATTCAACATTTCTATTAAAAATACATTTGCATCTACACTTGCACACAACATCGGTACTTGAGAAACCACTTACCCACCTGAAAGAGGCATATGTGGCAAATGATCTGACAAGAGTTAAAAGAACAGCACACTCTTCTCACCCACGGTTTTGTCCAGAAAAACACTTGAGTCCTAACACTTTAGTACTCGCTGAAGTCTCTAAACAAATACTGTACTGTTAAATTATGGAACATGTAAGAAAGGGAAACTCTTGTATTTACAGCTTGAACATTGTGAAAAGCTTTGTGGGAGTGTTTTCAGTGTATGCACTGCACTACTCCTGTCCAAAAACAGGAATGGAAAGAGTCAGAGAGATTTGGATTCACTTTGGAAGCACACCCACTATTTTGAGTTTGTGTCATGACATTAGTGTTGGCAACAAAAGAGGCATTTGAACCGTTTAATGCAAGATGCCATGGGAACCAAACTCTTTGGAAAACCAATGTGAATATAAATATATATTTTTTTTCTTTTTCTTTTCAATTCTGTAGCAGACAATTGTTGAACCGAGTCGGAGCGATATGTCATTCGCTATATTGTATGTGGCTTTAATGAATTAATTAATATAATAAATCAGCAAATAATGTCATAAACCCGAGCTAGGAAACATTGTACAATCAAAAGCAATAATGCCGTATTAATCCGGTGCATTTTTACTTGATGATACATCTCCAAGGAGGAAGAATATTCACAGATTGCTTCACTTTGCTGCACCCAGTACGACTGCAGCATCGACGTACTCAAGATGCCATCTTTATATATGTAATGTAAATGTTGTCTATGGTAATACTTACTTGCGGTTGTCGCAAAAGGCAACCTTCAAGATGGGCTCGGCAGTACTACGGGAGTGCATGGAGCAAATTAAGCCTCTGTCATGCATGGACGTGTTTTTCGTTTTGCGGGGGCAAGGAGTGGGGCAGACTGGGACGGAAGCGCTCTAAAAGGGCAAGGACAGACGGGGACGGAGGACGATTGTTATATGAATAGGGATGGAGGGACGATGACGGAATGTTTCCCGAAGTTGTGAACACAACATGGAGGTTGGACCCTCTGACACATGCTTGGTTAAAATTCATGCTGCCCCTCATCCTTTGAAATTGATTATTCTAAGTGTAAATAGTCTACACTGATTTTTGTATTGAAGAAAATTGCAGCTGGGCTTTCAAACACTTCACTGTGTCATATGCTCTTGAGTGTGTCCCTCCTCATGACAAGAGCACCCAAATCAGTCATGCAAGGCAACAATTCGTGGTCATGGAGGGAGTTGAGGGGGTGGGGGATCACAGCTTGCCTTTGTTGAATAAATCCCTGGTTTGTGACTGGATAGTGAAATGTATCATTTCAATTTGAAACATTGTGTGGCTGTGAGAAATTCAAATCTCCGCCTTCACAAGATGATTGGAAAAATGTAACTTCTTGGCTGAGGAATGTTTTGTTTTGCCCCAGTTATTTTTTATTTTTTTTAACAGACAAATGATCGTCTTCAATAAAACAAGTGTGCCACCTGTTCCATTTCTGTTCCAGGTGCCCTTTCCTGATCCATTCCAGAATTTACCTTTTCTTTTTTCTTTTTTTTGATAGTTATTTCAATAAGCTACTTTTATTCTCTTTGCATTGTGAATGTCTCAAGTACTCTGTTAATGCTTTTGGATGTTGCGCTTTTGGTTGTGTGAAGCACATTGAGTTGTCCAGTGATGTGATTTATCAATAACGTTGCCTGCCTTGCCTTCCATTTAGGGCAGGATCACATCACCCATTTTTGTGCCCCTACCATAGGTGGCAAGCCCATGGGAAGGGAGACTGATGTCTCGACAAGCTGCGCTCCAATCTGCCCAAACTCCACCAGGTGCTTGCCATTGAGTTTCACCTTAAGGCGTGTGTCCACAGTGACCCGTGTCCAGGAAAACGAGGTCCAAATATTTTACCTTGCATAGAACGTTCAAAAGATGGCTTCATCTTCGACCTATTTTTCCTGGGCAACGCCACCACAGGCATAAATCCCCTGACAACTTAGCTCCTAGTATCACTGTGACACACAAACCACTGCGCCCTGGTAAGGTGACGACGGCTCAAGGCGTAGTAGACTCCTGACACATAATTATAAAGTTGCATTCACGTCACTTAGGTCAGCAAACAGGCATTCATCTGCCCTCGTTGAGAATCCAAAGACCCTGGTGGGCAGCAAGTGTTCTTGAAAATAACCTGTCAAAGCAGACATCTCATTAAAAGATTCAAGAGATCTGCACCTTAGGTCTTGGCATTGTTCCACCCTGTGAGTGCGCGTGTGCGTGTGTATGTGGGCGTTCTTGGAATGAACAAATGTGACTGTTGTATCTCTATTACCACACATGTGCTTCTGTCCATTATACTGAATGACTGTAAACGATAGCGCTATCATGCATGTAATTTCATTTTCCCTCTCTGCGTCTCACTTTGTGCATGTCCGCCGTATCCATTTCCACACCGGTACATCTTGCGCGGATGGCTATGTGCTAATTGGTCAGAGTGTGTGTGCGCGCGCGTCTGTGTCTGTGTGTGATAGATGCTTAAATAGGGCATACCGCCAGCAGTGCACCACAGTGGAACTGACCATGGCTTTTGCTGTTTCCCTTAGCTGATTCCCTGTCACTTGTAGTTAGGCTGATGGCTTGTGTTCCGCATGTGTGTATGCATACGGTTTCCTATCACCCATTAAAAAACCAAAAAGCCCCAAAATATATAAGACACTCCAGCCTCGGGAAATTTGTCTGCTCCGATTTACACCAAAAACAAAATCACTGATGTGACGCTGCTGCGCAAATCAAATTTATCCAACAATATGAACAGGATATATTTGTTGTGCTTTGCGCTTTACTTTGCAAATGAGAAGTTTACAATGGTCTGTGTAATGGTTGTATTGATGAAGACTTACAAAGTGTGCCTGGCATTCACAATAGACAGTTGGGTGAAATAGTACCATTTATCATTAAAGAGGTCAAAAGTGCTTTTTTTACATAATCACAACACTGTACCAGTGAACAAATAACAGGTGACTGTGAAGTTGATTCTTTTGAGGTTTTCAAAACCTTCTGAGCCCAGCAGTATATGCCGTGTTGACACAAATACAATTGTTTCTTTGTGTCAATGCCAGTACTGCAAAAGAATGAGCATCATGCAAATGTGACAGTGCCCTGGTGTGTTGTGTAACACGCCCAAAGAGTTTTATTGGAGATCTCCCTGGCTTTTTTTGCCACCCAAGATCTCTGCTGAGCTTGCTTGTCAAAGTAGACTTTATTTATTTATTTAGTTATTTATGTATTTATTTATTTATATGTTGGGTTTTTTTAATTTGGTAACACTTCACAATACAATGAGTGAACATGTCAGCAGATTCCTCTTTCTTAGTTAATCCTTGATGAATACGCGAGCCCTAACTTGCTATTATGAATGAGTTCCTTTGTAGGGAAAACGTATACAGTCTATACACTGTATATATATATATATATATATATATATATATATATATATATATATATATATATATATATACTCACAGTCAAACCTCGGTTTTCGAACGTCTCGGTTCGCGGCCATTCCGGTTTTCGACCAAAATTTTTTTATGCCTCGGATGACGAACAAAGTTCGGTTCTCGAACAAACTGAGCGCACTTGAATGCACCATTTGACTCCTCTCACCTTCCTTACACGAGGAAGTGACGCTTCCTCGTGTTGCTTTCGTTTGTGAGCAGATGTGTTCAGTAAACATTTTTATTTTAAAAAGAGCGTGGTTTTGGTTTTCGAACAATTTCGGTTTTCGAACAGCTTTCTTGAACGGATTATGGACGATAACCGAGGTTTGACTGTATGTATATATATATATATATATATATATATATACGGGAGGCAGGTTCGATTCCCGCTTAGGTGTGTGGGTCCTTGGGCAAGACCTTGATCATACCATGATGAGGGACAATAAAACGAATGGCATGCCGGCTCAGACGTCGACTGGCCAAACAAGGTCTGCGTCAGGTGCTGGGGAACCAGAGCACCTTGATGAAAAATGGGCTACTGGAACAATGCAGACATGGATGAGATGCGATAACATGGCTCTGTTGGAATGCTACGACTCAAGCAACCATAGTTAGAGGGGTTACATGCAGATAACGTGGGCTGAATGGTTACTTCGAAACCGACAGTCACGGTTGACCATGAAACAATTAGTAGCTCAGTGTTCCAACATCTACAAATGGCAATTGCTGTCACAACTTGAAATTGATGAGATACAACACAGATTCCATGGTGAAGGGCCCCAGGCTGCCAGATCAGAGGAGGAGGTTATACCAGAGATTGGGAGGCAAGCAACTGACCTGAAAGCTAAGATCATGGCGAGAATAAAGGCTGGGCAACCTAGAAATCAATTACAACGGCTATGTGAAGTACCACTTGAAAGTGTCATGGAAACTGTGAATGCAGCACTGAGGGCGATCCTTACTGTAATGATCACGGAAACCAATGAGCTGATATACGTTTCAGCATCAGTGATCCTGGAGATGCTAGGTCTTTTGGGGTTCAGGGGTCTCTCCTTAAGACCTTCTATGACTCTGTGGTGGCCTCGGCCATCCATTATGGCATTGTCTGCTGGTCAGGCAGCATCTCGGCCCGGGACAGAAACAGACTGGAGCGACTGGTCAGGAGGGCCAGTTCTGTCCTGGGCTGCTCCCTGGACACTGTGGAGGAGGTGGGCAGCAGGAACTAAAAGCTATGATGGACAGTCCCTCCCACCGCCTCCAGCCCACCCTGACAGCACTGGGTAGCTCCTTCAGCCAGAGACTACTACACCCGCGCTGCAAGAAGGAGAGATACCGTCGCTCATTCTTACCGACTGCCGTCAGGCTGCTCAATAAACACACATGAAAAACTGACTCAACCCATCCATACATTGTAAATAGCACAGCCACCTTATATTTTGTATTTTTATATTGCATTCTGTACTGTGTACAGCTCTATTTTTCTTCTGGAACATTTATTTGTGCATGCAATACTTTGTTTTTCTTTCTACCCCCCTTCAATTCTGCTGCTGAAGATTGCAAATTTCCCCAGTGCGGGACAAATAAAGGTTTTCTTATTTTTATTCTTATTCTATAGGAGCAACCGTGGAATCCATGAAATACGTTACCCACCATGGAAAATACGGTTGGAGGCTAAGATCAAGGCGGCTCGGAGAGATGTGAGTCAATTGATGGAGACCCAGAGAGGTGTGATGAAAAGGCCCATACCTGAGACGTACATCCAGATGACCATACTTGAAGCACTCGAAACTGTCAAACAAAGGCTCCAATCCTTGTCGAGTCACCTAAAGAGGTGCACGAAAGAGAATGAGGCCAGGCGAATAAACAGGCTGTTTGCAACACAACTTGCAAAAGTGTACGCTCAGTGGCAGGGTTCTAACAGCAGAGCAGACCCACCAAGACTGTAATGTACTGTACTGGAAAGGCATACGAGGTCGCACATAACAGCAGTGCACAATAGCTGGTGACTCTGAGCACAGCACCCTCACTGAACGGAACCCAGTTACCATAACAGTGGCAGACATACAGGAAAGAAAACTGGACAGCACCAGGCCCAGATATAGTCCACACCTACTGGCAAAAGAAACTCACACATGGACCAATACATGAGCGAAAGCACAGAAGGGCATTAGTAGAGATACCAGGGGAGCCAAACATCAGCTCCTGGTTGACAGAACAGTCACACGAGACTGCAGGACCCGACATACCAACCTGTACACAGCCTGGATTGATGACAAGAAAGCCTATGACTCGATGCTACAAACATGGATCATTGAATGCTTGGAGTTGTACGAGGTGAACAGGACATTAAGAGCCTTCGTTGCGAACTCGAAGAGAATGTGGAAAATCACACTTGAAGCCAATGTCCATCAAATGTGGCAAATACCAAGGTGATGCACTCTCCCCACTGCTGTTCTGCATCGAACTGAACCCCCCATAAGCCAAGTAATCGCCAAGACAGTCTATGGATACCGCCTCAGAAATGGAACTACGATCAGCCACCTCCTCTACATGGATGACATAAAGCTGTATGCACCAGAGCCATTGAGGCGTAGGTTGTGCAAAGAGGCACCTGAGACGATCCAACACATAACTGCAGGGTGTAAGATGCTGGCAGGGAAAGCCTACATGGAACGCCATAACCAGGTGGCTGGCATAGTCTACCGAAACATCTGTGCGGAGCATGGACTGGAAACCCCAAGGTCAAAATGGGAAACACCTCCGAAGGTGGTGGAGAATGACCGAGCGAAGATCCTGAGGGACTTCCAGATACAGACTGTCAAGATGGTAATGGCGAACCAACCGGATATCGTGATCATAGATAAAGGGCAGAGGAAAGCCGTTGTAGTAGATGTGGCGATCCCAAGTCATGGAATCATCAGAAAGATGGAACACGAGAAACTCCAGAAATACCAAGGGCTCAGAGAGGAGCTTGCGAGAGCCTGGAAGGTAAAGGTGACAGTTGTGCCTGTGGTGGTCGGAGCACTCGGGGCAGTGACCCCCAAACTAGAGGAGTGGTTACAACAGATACCGGGAACAACTTCGGACATCTCAGTTCAGAAAAGCGCAGTGCTGGGAACAGCAAGGACACTGCACAGAACCCTCAAGCTTCCTGGCCTCTGGTGGTAGAGGACCCAATCCGAATGTGTGACGGACACCACCCGAGTGTGTTCTCTTTTTTGAAGTGGGTTGATGGCAACTACAGTAGTACTTTGGGATGCTCCCCTGACTGATGTGAGCGGTTGAACATTCATTTTAATGTAAACAAATTCATAATTGTGTTGATTTTATTTCTGTTCCAGCATATTTGGAATCATCTTGACATGATTTTTTAAAAATATGTCTATGACATTATTGCCCTAATTTGAATGTATATTGTTCATCAAATAGCAGGACAGGTCACATATATTATTTGTGTATTTCCACCCTGCTGTTTGTATTGCATCCCTGACCAAATTTGTAATTTCCAATTTAAAAAATGTTCTGGTGTGTGTAAGTCATTCATTGAGATGGTCTAAAAGTCTCTCGCTCACATTCTGCAAGTCTTTTTTTTTCTTGTTTCATAAACAAGATCGTCAAATGTTCACCACATGGTACTGAATATTGATCCTTTAGTGGGCATTATGATGATGATGATAGATTATTTTATCTCAAAACAAGACAACCTGAGCAAATATGAAGTCATTTAGCTAATTTCTAAGTCTTTTTTAAAAAAGTTTACATGTTTCAAGAACAACTTGACAAAATGAATGCGAATGTGAATAACTGTGTTCAAGAAATGGACTGTGTGTGTGCGTGCGTGCATGCGTGCATGCGTGCGTGCGTGTGCATACTTGTAAATGCCCTTGAAGCATTGTCCAGGCCAGGGAGTGCAATTGGTCCATAGAGGCTTTTGTTAAAAATGGTAGGGAACATGCGCAAATGTGTGTGTCTATGTCCTTGAACTGTTGAAACTGTAAAGGAAAAACAGTAGATGTGCTTCATAATATGTGGCAAGAACTATAGCAACAAAAGACTGGCGACTCGCTGACTTGAACGTGTGCAGAGGACGTGTTTTAATAGAGGAGGAACTTTGGACTGTCACCACTTTAATGGACAAATAAGACAAGCTAGCTACTTTTGAGATGTAATTCTGCCTGAAGCCTTCTCAGTTTTACCTCATTCATCTTCCGAGTCATATCAGTGGAAGACAAGCCACATCCGATAAGGAATTTGGGGGCACTAGGGGTGGGGGGAGTCAGGCTTGGAAGGTTGAGCACTTGTGTCTTTGTCACAAGAACCATACGGGAATCAAGCGGTCGTCAACATTGGGAGGTAGCCTTTGATTTGGTGGTTTGCATGAAATTAAAAAAGCTAGAATGGGGACATGTAGAACGCATAAAAGATGTGAAACGGTTATCAGGAGGATGTGAATGTGGAGCAGGGAGTGTTAAAATACAGGAAAGAATTCCATGTGGGGGTTGGTACTGAGTCCCGAAAGAATTGTGAGCATAGAGTACAGCGCAGAAGTACTCATTACACTGTCAGATTTTGCAACCTGCCATCACGCTGTCTTGTTTAAACATTTTTTTTGTTTGTTTTCTGGTTCCATTTTAGTCTTCAAAATTGGGCTTTTGAAAAAGGTTATGAAGTTCAGAGGCAACAATTTCATCTCTGAAAACCCACTGATGTCGATGCAACTGCTTGTCTCAAAAGAGTTATTGGTGCTCATCGCTCATGTTTGACAGCATGTTCTACATCTCCCGATTGCTCATTCGTGAATGAGGCTCAAAACGCACCTACCATCTCGGATAAAAATACATCTGGCAGTGGGATGTGTGACTGGCGGGACATGAAATTAAAACCATCTTGGTCATGTATGCATGACTGATTTGGCAAGTCCCCTTTTCATTCCCATTTTCTTATTTTATGTAGATGTTAGTGAAAGCTTGGGAAAGAGATGCACATTGGTCTAGCCACCAAAACCAAATTGGTGCTTATAATTGGCTTTAAAAGGGGTTAAATTAGTCAAAGACCCACATGTCCATCTTTTTAGAAAGTTACATTTATCTCAGTCCAGCATCATTCATTTTTAGTTTCTTTATTTCGGTTCAGTTTATTTTATCTTACAAAGTATTATATTCTCATTCTTGCTACTCTTTCCATCGTAGCTAGTTTTCTTCTGACGCATTCCCATGTTGATTCAGAAGAATCAACGTTCATATCCTAAAGGTGCATTTTGTACTGTTCTTCAATAAAAGTTAACCTCTAAGCTTCAAAAACAAAGTCAAAACCTTTTAACTGTAGCAGCCTTCTAATTAATGACCGATTAAAGAAGTTTTATCATCTGTTGAAGCCTTTTTAAATTTAATCAAGAAAGAAAGAAAGCTCCTAATGGTGACTGAGTGTACGGCTAGCAGTAAAATTCAGCTGCTGCTATTAATTAATTAAATACATTTTTACCCGTTATGGCCACAACAAATACATGACGCATGCTTACAAAATTAACCACAACTTCATGCTCCAGCCAGCCATGCGATGTGTTTAAAGATCTTTTAAACTGCACCTACTGCCGTGATATGCTGCTCTATTCTTGATCATTTTACAGATTTCAATATTTCTGAACAAATGTAAACGTTTGCAAAGTAGCCCTTCCTGAGTAGCCATTTGTCCCTTTCGCCTCTTCAAATTATTGTTCTTGCCGAGGAAATTTCCTTTCCTATCTTATCTGAGCTAGATAACCTGGTAGTTGGAGGATAGGATCATTTGAAATCTAAAAATGCTTAGGAAAGGTAACTGGATACAACCAATTTCCTGTGCGGAATTGACATGTTCGTCCCATGCCTGCGTGGGTTTACTCCAGTTTCCTCCCACATTCCAAAACCAAGCATGGCAAGCAAGCATAAATGGACACTCTAAATTGTCCTGAGCTCTGCTTGTGAATGTGCATGGTTGTTTGTCTCAATGTGTGCTCTGCAATTGGCTGGCTTGAAATAAACAGAAATAAAATGCTAAACAACTTTCAATAATTTATCAGTGCAAGACATCATCAGTAATCCTTCGCAAAAATATTTTTCATTGAATTACTCAGCTAATATTTTGCAGGTAAAGTCCGCAAGCCAGAATCGACAGGAACACTCGTCATCGCGCGATCACGCCAGTTAGGAAAAGTGGAGTCAAATTCATTTGCAACAGTATTGTCCTTTTCAGTGTTGGAAAACAAACATCTTTTCACCTCCCCTTGACAAGGTGACAAAAAGGTTTGGAGATTTGACTTTCTGAAGAGGCCCCTGGATTTAGGCTGAATTGCTAATGCAACAGGGCTGCTTCTGCACTTTTTTTTTTTTTTTTAAATATCGCACTCTCGTTTAAATTGTATGCTTAGCAGCTGCATGTGTGCGCACCCTCTATATGAGGTCTGGGATGATTTTAGCTCACTAACAAAGCAGATGAGTGTGTGGGTGGACATTCCTACATCTCTGTAGAAAACCATAAATTAAGCCCTTGGGAGAGAGTGAGAAACGGGGAGGTAGGCATGAAAAGCAAGGAGACAAGGGCAGACAGAGAGAGAGAGAAAGAGAGGAAGGATGAGCAAGAGAGAGCGAAAGCGAGAGAGAGGCAGCCCCACAGAATCAACCTCCTATCCCCTCCATCTTCCCTATGTCAACTGTGAAGACGGCTTTCATTATGCACAATTTTTCCTTTTCCAATTCAAAAGATAATTGCATCAACAGAAAAGGATGTCACAGAGTTCTTGGCTTGAGAAAGATCACATTTTTGGCATGTAGATGATGCTTTTCTACCAAGATTTTATAGAGTAGATATATCGGAGATAGCTTGAGTGAAGCACTTTGCATTTGAACCAATTGAATCTACTGTGGTGCATAGCTTTACGAGGTCACATTGTTGGCAGTCAGTTCGAATGAACAAATGAATTGAAAAAAAAAAGAATGAACTGTAATTAGACCTCTAATAGGCACGAACAAAGTTCGCGGCTCCCCTCACAAATGGTGTTGTGGTACCACAAGGGGATGCAGTCATCCATCAAGCAGCCATCAAGGGAGAAATCGTGACAGTTTATAGATTGGCTCGCTAGCTCTCTTTGCTGTGTCTCTCATTCAGTTTTTCTCCAAGGGGAGAAAATCCAACAACTGAAGAAGCTTCTTTGTGAGCGGAATCTAACCTGCTGTCCATCTGAGGTAGTATTGTCGTGACCTGACCCTCAAGAGTACTTTTCTCACCGTAGTGGTTTTTGAAGCAAAGGTAAGATCTACAGTATTTTTTTTATACAATCACGAAGAAAGAAACACACAAATAATACACTGTCCGATGTTATAGGATACAGTCTATCAACCTATCAATCACTTGATGAGTTTATCTGCAACGCCAAAAACGACCAACTCCATTGCAGTCCATTTATTTTACCTTCTTGTCCAAACGGCAAAACCGAAAAACACAGCAAGGGGCAGAAGACAATCGTCTCAAACATTGGCAAATATCTGAAACTACCTGGTCACAGCAGCACATACTCCCCAGACCATTCTTGTTACCCAAAATTGCTCCTCTACTTGGCCCCACACAAAACTTAACCGTAGGCCGGGGGACTTACCTTAACACCTTTTTCTTTTACAGCTCATGGAATGCCGCGCCTGTCTTCATGTACCCGCACTGCCCGACTTGTACCCGACTGGCTAGTTGGTTCACCAACTGGCTTTTGGAGCAGGACGCACACCAGCAGCGTACACCAGAGCTGATTCATCCAGGCCAATATCCAGTTTACTGTTTTGTTAAACCCCATTTGCCCACCCAATGTCTTACTGTGGGTGTGGATGTGCAAATGACTATGAATTGTTTGTACGTAAGAAGGTCAAAAATGGACCCGAGACCACATCCAGCTCGGCCACTTTCTCTGACCGGTCCTCACAGTGACCATAAAGAAAAAGAAATACTGTTCTGAAAGTTGTGTTTTTATGTGCGCACATAAGCAAGAGCTGCAATAATTTTTTGATGACTTTTCTGACTTCTCGAGCAACTATTTTTCCCAAAAAGAGATGAGCAAAAATGACAACAGTGGTCCTAATGCAAGTCACATTCTTATTTCCTGCATAGTGGAGGGAAGAGGGCCAAGAAGATTTGGCCTTATAACATCATAGGCAAATCTAATTTCATTCAACAAGACAATGTGATTTGTCTAAATGCATGAAATTGATTCAAAGCCAATGACAAATATTTTCGTCTTTTAAGAATGCAAACATGCCAGGTACGCATTTATGTTTTTTTGTTGTTTTTTTCATGTGGAACGATAAAAATATTGATGAAATTGAGGTTCGATCCTGACTTTGCCCATGGCAAGCCTACCAGTTTATCATGTGGGCCCTTTCCGAAATGAATTGCCTACCCCTGGCTGAGAGTTTGGTCACAAAAATGCTCAGGTGGAAAATCTTCCATGGAGTCTAGCAAAGGAACACCTCCCCGTCTGCAGTAGTTCCACTTCAAGTCACCAGTGAGCACTGCATACATATCTCATGCAGCTACGGTTCATGAATGCCCCCGCACATATTGTCTCTCCAGACCATTAAACACTGGCCAATCACAGTCCAAACTCAAGGAGTGCGTTGGGTGGGAACAAACCACAGCATTGAGCTTTTTTTCCCCTTAATGTCACATTTATATCGAGACTACTGGGTATCTGTGAATATCCCCATGAACACACCAAAGTCAAGTTCTGATGCATTGTGGACTACGCATACCAATAGTCCACCATTGTCTAGGTAATAATCATTTGAATTTCTATTGTGCAAATGTGTTTTATCTGAATAAGATTTTAATGTTAGTAAAATAAAGCAATTACTACATTTGACTAATTACGAATTCTCTACAGAAAGGCCTCAGAATATTATCCATCCATTTTTTGATCCGCTTATTGTCACAAGGGACGTGGGGCATGCTGGGGCCTATTCCAGCTGTCTGTCATCAGTAGCCGGGGAACACCCTGAACTGGTTGCGAGCCAATCGCTGGGTAGACACAGTTATACAACTCTTCAATTCTGGTTAATTTTGGGTGTTTCATTAACCTGCCATGTAGGTTTTTGGAATGTGGGAAGAATTGGGTGAACACAAACTGGCCACAAGAAGGCCCGGATCTGGAATCAAACCGTGCACCTCTGCACTGTGAGGTGGACATGCGACCAGTCGAAGAGCATGCCAACCCCATACATACATGTATCAAATGCAGGTTGCAAATAGGCTTTCAAACTGTAAAGCACAGGTGTCAAAGTCTGGTCCTCGAGGGCCGGTGTCCTGCATGCTTTCCATGTCTCCCTGCTGGAACACACCTGATTCAAGTGATCGGGATCATTATCAGGCTCCTATTAAGCTTTCTGATGAGCTGATCATCAGCAAGCCTCGGGGGAGGGGGAGTAGATCTGACTGTAGATCTCTGGCGAGGCTCTGAAGTTCAGTGAGGTAGTAGCCAGCAACCCTCAAACACGGAGGCTCTGCAAGGAAATGACACTGCACCAACTGCAAAGGCCCGAAATGAACTGCTGCAGTACTGCCTGGTCCAGCATCTGCCCCTCGCCAGTGGATTTCCCC
Organism: Hippocampus abdominalis; assembly: GCA_018466805.1. Classification (NCBI taxonomy): domain Eukaryota; kingdom Metazoa; phylum Chordata; class Actinopteri; order Syngnathiformes; family Syngnathidae; genus Hippocampus; species Hippocampus abdominalis. Next base: position 4,184,241 of record CM031694.1, on the reverse strand, counting down.
AGGTGTAATCATCTCATCGCCGCATCCCTCAGCTGCTGTGCAAAGGTGAAGGGGCAATCCATGGGTACCAGGTTGGCAAAGCAGAACCGACACTGCTAATGTTCTGACGTGTATTCCACGCAGCAAAGGACAGCTTTCGGCACTGCCTCGAACCTGCCCTCCAAGGAGCCCAGCAACCTTAGTGTTGCAGTCAGGGCCTCCCCTGACAACATAGGAAGCACGCACTTGGCCCATTCTGCAGCAAGCCAGCCACATGCAGCTGCCGTCACCTGAAACATTTGGCATCTTGTGAAGAGCAATGTCTCAGAGTGCCCTACTGTGACAGCAGGCCCTGTAGCAGCTGACTCTGCCTCTTACTTTGGGTCTGATAGGTCTTCAACTGCCGGCATTCACTGCTGCTTGTTCCCAGTGCACTGCCGAAATCTCCCCCCGGCATTTATGATAATCACATCGTTGACTGAAATTGCTCTACATGTGACTTGTATGTGACGGGGCATTCACTGCAATTGGCTAGGCAACCGGTTCGGGGTGTACCCTGCCTACTGCTCCAAGACAGCTGGGAGAGGCTCCAGAACGCCCATGACCCTCTTGAGGACAAAAGGATTAGAAAATAGATGTATGGATGTCAAGCATTAGTGTAGCAGTCTTGCTACCTCAGTGAGTCCCGTAGCACAGACACAGAGATACACTGCTTGTGTGCAGGCCTTTTATTTTATGTTTTGATACAAAAGGCAACACTGAAAATCACATAATATGGATATGAGGGAGCCAAACTAATAATGATTCGGAGTTTGTCTTTCCAAATTAGCGGTTAATGTCTTGATTCGAGTACACACAAACACACAGACAAGTCACGCTGGACTTGTGTGTAGAAAACTGTTTATTTTTGATTCCGCTGGAAACAAGACAGATTAAACAGAAGATCGTATACTACCGTAAACGTAACTAAAAGAAGGCACATAAAAGTAACTCGGAGAAAAATGGAAAAGGCAATGAGTAATGGAGATGAATGAGAAATTGATGTGTGCCTGGTGAATAATGAGGGCAATGTGTGAAGCGTACAAAGCCCAGATTATCCTTTCAAATGTAAATATGCACCAATTTGGAGCCTAGTATATTGCAAGTGTACACTTACCAAGGTTGAAGGTGGGTCACGGTCAGGCTGATGAAGAGTCGTGATAAGGAGCGAGTTGAAGATGAGGAACAAAGGGAAAAGTCGAAAGGTTGCGACCCTTTCTTTTTTGGAAACTGAGTGTTTTTGGTTCACGTGAGAGTTACGGCATTTCTGTCATATCTTCTCAAGAGGAACATGGCAAGACATCGCTCATGAATCCAAGTACCAAAAAGTGTTAAAGCACTGGTACAATTGCCCTGTTTTGTCATCAGTCTTGACTTCAACCAACCGCTGTCCCTACATACTATTATCCTTGCTGCAAATACAGCTCGAGGTGCTCAACAATAGGTTAACAATTCACTGTAAACTAAAGGAGAAAAGATAGAAGAGAAAAAGATGCTAGAGTGTAGGAAAGGGAAACAAAACCTTCAGGCAATTTAAAAAGAACTTTTCTTTGAAAGCAACTGCAACTCTTAACAAAGATGCAAGGCGTTGTGCCGTACATGCATACGGACTCTGAGGGCTCTGTTTTCGAGCAGGCGCGAAATTTGCGCAGGGACACGTCAGCCTAAGTCTTGACATTTTCGTAAACCCATGCAGACTGCTGCATTCCACCAAGTGCTGTTGTCCTTCCACTGCAAGAAAATCCATCAGAATTGATGGCAGGTGGCTATTGTGAAGTGTGTCGTGGTGAGAAGTGCACTCCTATTTCAAATTTAGTTCGTATCGCGTATCGGTCAAGCCACTCATATCTCAGGGCACCAGCAGCGTGATAACATTTGGAATCTGAAGAACAAATGTGACCAAAGTTATGGTACTGAAAAATCAGAATGTAAGTGCTGCAGTGTAGTGTCTGTAATTCCAGTCCAATGAGCTGAGCTACGCTGTCAGTAAAAACACAAGAATGGTCAGAGCAAAACAAATCCCTCCTGCCATATCCCCAAATGCATGTGAAATGCTTTTTTGTTTTTTTTCTTCGAGTGAGTCATTTTCTCTCCATCTGTCCTCTGACCCGATGCCTTGGGCAGAGTGCATCAATTTATGCAAGTTTCTCTCCCTTGTGTTAACGCGGCAGCCTCCTTGTACAGCGCTTTGAGATAAATAGGCGCCATCCGAGTGCATTGCACCATCCAGAGGCTCATGTGAATGTTTGACAGTCAGTGGATTCTGTCGATATTTCCATTTCCTGAAAATGGACTGAATTACCTGTCACAGCTTTGCATTGTTCTTAATATGGAAGAGATTGAAATATCAGTATTATGTTATACTTCTAATTTATGCTGAAAACAACAAATTCGCTGAATATTGCACAGTATTGCTAATTATTGGAGTTTCTGAGAGGAAAGGACAAAAGCGAAATGAACAAGGTAAAGTGTCGTAGTTACATATGCCGCTAACCACCTTGAAAAATAGCCCAATGTTTGCATGTGTTTGTCTTTGTGAGTGTTTTGATCCAACGAGGCATTGGCCGTATCATTTAAAAGCAACAACGCCGGGTTTCCTTGGACTTAGTCCAAGTGAGCTGTTCCAAATTCAAATAGGCTGTGGCGGAATACCGGTCTACTGGTAAGCACGTCCGCCTCAAAGTGCAGAGGTGCAAGGTTCAATTTGGGCCCCGGCTTTCCTGTGTGGGGTTTACATGTTCTCCCCGTGCCTGTGTGGGTTTTCTGCGGGTACTCCGGTTTACACCCACATTCCAAAAACATGCATGGCAGGCTGGACACTTGGACACTCTAACTCAGGGGTGGGCAATCCCAGTCCTGGAGGGCCGCTCTCCTGCATATTTTCCAAATCTCCCTGTTGCTACACACCTGATTTGAATGATCAGATTATCAGTAAGCTCTGACGAGGCCTGATATTGAACCTGTTCATTGGAATCAGGTGTGTGGTAACAGGGAGAGTTGGAAAATATGCAGGAGAGCGGCCCTCCAGGACTGGGATTGCCCACCCCTGCTGAGTCTAACTTGTCCCTAGGTGTGAGTGTGACCACAAACGGTTGGTGGTCTATATGTGCGCTTCGACTGGCTGTCAACCAGCTCACGGCGCACCTCGCCTATTGCCCAAAGACGACTGGGATGGCCTCCAGCACATCCGCAACCCTCGTGAGGATGGAGCGGATTAGAAAACGGATAAATGGAAAATAGTCTGTGCTTGTTTCCTGACAGAATTTAGTATTGGTGTGTGAATTTTGACTCACAGGAGTACACAAGTACAAAAGAGCATGTTCCACAGTGTCAGGAAGCTTTTATTCAATGCGGACTTCATTCTCTTGAGAAGCGTTTCTAAAATGTTGGTTCCTCCAATTAAATAAATGCCAAAGGCCTCGTTCCTAAAATATAATGAATAGATTGTGTTAGGAAACGGAATGTAGCTTCCTAACCCTCTGCCAAAGAGGCTTCATTCTCCAGTTGTGGTCGCGACTCTCATGTGAGGAAAGTAATCGGATGAGGGCAAGCCGCAGAACGCCTGAAGCGCCGTGAGGAATGGGCACGTTTGAGGCCACTGAATCTAATCGATGAGATAATCAATAGGTGGGGGCTGAAGGAAGGGTATTACTTCGGACTGGCGGAAACACCACTCACTCATCTTGATTAAAGGCCACTCTTGGTGGGTCGCCACTTGGCGGTTGTGCTCTGGGCTGACACCAGAATTCAGAGTCAATTATGAATCTGTTTAATTACTGCGGTAATATCTCTGTGGTCTCAACGGTCCACATGCGGATATCGGAATGTGTTGAGGTTTATGAATGACTCCAGGAGATATTGATCTCTAGTCCCACGTGAAGTTTATTTGACGCAAGGGCACTAAAGGCATTCAACTTGAACCCGTGGCATCGCATGGAAAGCACGGCTCTATACCAGCTCAGGGGAAGTTGCGACAGCAGCCAAATAAATAACATAATACGGATTAGACACGCTGAAACTGACTTACAGGGGTTCTCGTGAAGCTGTGCTTTTAGTACGGCTCCAGGCTACGTTTTGTGTTGCCACAATTTAGTGTTGTAATTAAATGTCGCTTTTCAGGCATGTTTGAGTTTTAACAAGCACAATGGTGCCACTCGTTTGTGTTAAACAATTGCTTTGTGCGTGAGCAGCCTGCACTAAAGAACAGGGGGTGGTTCATAAATATTCCTTTTTATAGAACACAGCCTTGATGTGTTGTTGTATTAAATGTAGAGCAGCACCCGGATGTAACATTGCCATGCAATGCCTTGCTCAATTTCAGGATTTGACTCAAATTAGTCAAATTTGGTAGACATTTTTACAGAGTCACAGATTTTTTTTTCTTCTAACTGATCTGTATTTAAACAATTTAGAGTACACTACAGAGTGGGAGTAAATCTTCAGAATGGATTAAAACGTCTTCACTCAGACCCCCCCAACGCTCATTGTGTACAATGCAGCTGAGTAACTTAGGTTCTCATTGAACAAAAGTCGATTGTAATCGCTTGGAGTACAACTCATCCACTACTTTGAGTACAATCTACTTTACTCTCTTCCAAATGTAAGTTTTACTCGGTTTATACTTGGACCAAACTGACTTGACCTTTCTCAGTAGATAATTTTTTTCGATTAGAGTACTTGATGTGTACTTGATGGCCCTGACACTAAATGGAAAACAGCAATTGAATTATGATTGGGAAATGGCCCAAATTTAAACTGCAAAAGCCACTGAGACCAACAGAAATGCCGAGGTGGCAGGATGGGGTTTCTCCCACAGCAAGTGCCGCATCTGGTCTCATCCACAGAGGCGTTCGGGGAGCGTATCCCAGCAACTATGGAGTGCATGCTGGGCCATAACAGAGTTGTAGTGTTGTACGCTCAGCATGTAAAACAGGCAACCCCATTCTGCTATTTATCCCAAATGTATTGCTCTATTCGATGGTCTTTTGGATGGGGCACAGTCACACAATTAAATGATTTTGGATCAGATTCTATAGTTCCATTTTAATGCAATGCAGAATAATAATTGCAAAACAGAGGCTTGTTTTTTAAAAATATTCCTGTGAATTATGATTTGAAAGAAATATTGTTTTGTTTCTTACTTATCACAAATGCCATGTTTTCTTCCGAAACCAAATAACATTGAAATGTATTCTAAAGGTGTAAAAAAAATTTTTTTAAAAAGCTGAAATCTGATGAAAATTCCAAAAATCACAACATGGTTTTACTCAACCTCAACCACACTTTATTTAACAAAATAGAAGCAGGTCAAATATTGCAAAGCATAAAAATGTAGTTTGAAACACGGCGTTTGAAAATGATAAAACCATCACGTGGGCTGAAGCACACAGTAGACAGCGACCCCCAGGTAACCCCTGGGGTTGGACAGAAGAGCATAACTGGGAGTTGAAGAGGATGCGACGCCTTGATGAGTCACAGGTTCACTGCGTCCTTAGCAGGGTGGAAATGTAAAAGCAAATCCACAGCTTGGTGAAAAAAAAGGTTTGGGGCCTCCAGAACAGCCATTGCAAATGATTCACAATGTTTGCATATGCAAATCATTCCCTTTTCCTGGGCCTCTACATGAAATTCTCTTTTTCCCATTATTTCTTACGTGTGAAAGATAATAGTTATGGGTGCATGAATGCAAATGTTCACACATCTCTTCTGCCGAGGCAACAAACAAAAGAAGTGATTCAGCACCGTGGACAGCGCTCAACTGTTTACCGGGGGAGACACGTTGGCCTTCTGGCTTGGGCTGACGTGCCATCTCACTGCAGCTCTTTATACTTAACGTGAATACCTTGACAATCTCATCCAAGCATAATTTAATTGCGAGGTGTCACTATTTGGGACCCTTCAGAGAAAATGAATTGGTGGTGTCAACACGAGTAACAAGGCTTTTACATTGCGCTAAAACACAGAAAAGGGCACCTGCGCATTTGTGACAGACGGCACATCGTAATGTGTGTCTCGGTCTTCATTTCTTTTTCCTTTTTTTAAAGTGGCATTTAATGTTCACACCCTCCGTTAAAGCAGAGCTGCATGGTGTAAAAGGCAACCTGCATCAGTCGCTGCAGGCCTAAAAGCACCTCCTCCATATGATGACAGGACACATTCCACAAAAGCAAGAATCCTCCCCCAGTATAGAATACTTTAAGCACAATTATTTTGTACAAGGTTAGATAGCTATAAACAAAAAAGTCCACAGTAAAGGCGAATCATAATAATACTTTTTTTTTTTTTTTTAATGTGTGTGGAGGAATACGTATTTTTTTCACAAGATAAAGCAATCTATGCTATATTCACCTGCGATGCTGAAACAGACCGAATCATTCTAGCTCATTTGAAAACGTGGCTATTTTTTATGAAAAAATATGACGGTACAAACCCCCCATTTAAATGACTTGATTTTTTTTTTTGGTTGTTTTTGTTTTTAATTTCCTCTCACCCAAAGCAGGCTATGTTCATAGACACACACAAAACCACAGAACTGTTATTTGAGCTACATCATCTTTGCGGCAGAAGCATCCTTGTGACGTCATGCTCGTCCGCATGTCGCCACGGAGTCAACAATTGGCACGGCATTAAAAATAACACAGTATACATTCAGAAAGAAAGGATGACCTTGCAGACGTGCGTGTGGTTGGGTAGGGGCTGGGGGCCTGCACCCGCACCATCTACAACGGTATAAATAACCTCAATATTCATCGACAATCAAATCATAAGGAACAGAAAAAAGGAACATGCACTGATAGCATTATGTCCTTTCTGATACTAATCTTGTTTACCCTCTTGCCTCTCCAAACAGGTTTAAAACAACAAATACAAATCCTAACTGCAGTTTCACAAAAATAGAGAAATGGCACTTTGTTATAGTCATATATATGTAACTCTCATAATATCTCTATATATAGTCATCATATTGATGGAGAATGAACGGGGGGGGGGGGGGTCGCCTCCTCTCCGGTGGTCATGGTTCCTCGGTCGCGCGCCATGTGTGCGTGTGTTGAAACCATGCAGAAATCTCATGCATATGATACATCGGCCCGACTATTTACATTTACATTCATGCGCTCGTGCACCGTTCCCTCGCGCACACACGTCCCGTTTTTATCGCATGACCCCTCTCTGCCGGGAAAAAAAAAAAAAAGAAATTGTAGTCCGATTGCGGCTAATAGCACAGGTGGAGGGAGTAGTGTTTGGGGGGGGAAGGATTGAGGGATTGCCATGTACAGAATATACACTGCCGGGGCTCTGTGCAGCAGACTAACTGGTTGACGTTGACTAAAACGAGAGAAACAGCCGAGGCTGTCCGCCTCTTACACGGACGGGGACAAATGTGTTGTTTGGGTTGTAGATGCACGCCAGTCTGCGCGTCCTTTGTCAATCCAATCTGGCCTGCCTTCTTTTTACGCATCGTTTGTCGTGGAGAGATGCGTGGTGCAGTCAAAGCCCCGCTGAGCGCCCGCATCGGCGTGGTAGGCACCACTGTGCCAATAAGATGAGTCGCACACTGTCTGCAGGGAGTTGATCTCGGAGGCAGACGAGTTGCCGTCCCGCCGCTTGGACCGCTTGCGGTTCCGCAGGATGAAGACGAGCATGCCGACAACAGTGAATGCGGACGTGACAAACACCAGCAGCAAGCCGGGGACGAGCACGGAAATGGAGACCCGGTTGGGCTCAATATAAGAGTTTGAGCGCGTGCCCGAGTCGAGCGTGAAGGTGCTGTTTTTGGACAGGGAGGTGGGAGGGGGGATCCGCTCGTAGAGTCTGGCACACATGAGGTCATTCCGCACGTAGCGGAAGTCGCGTTTCCAGAACTCTTCGGGCGACTCGCACTTGAGATCGCTCACGATGACGTCAGCGCCGAGTTTCTCGGTCCACTGCTTGAAGGGCACGATGTTGCAGGAGCAATCCCACGGATTCCCGTGCAAATCGATCTGAATGATGGAGTTGAGCTGGTCCAACACGCCCGCGACCGGCAGATAGGAGAAGTAATTGTTGTGCAGGCTTATTTTGGACAAAGAAATCCCAAGGAACGCATCCAGGGGCAAGGACTTGAGCAAGTTGTTGTTGAGAAACAGAACCCTCAGGTTCGGCATGGGGCTGAACGCGCCCGCCACGATCAGCTGGATGTCGTTGTATTCCAAACTGAGGTATTCCAGGTTGGCCAGGCCGGCAAACATTTCCGCCATGAGCGTATCCAGATAATTCTTATCCATGTACAGCCACCTCAGCTCTGTCTGGTTCTGGAAAGTGCCGTTGTCGATCACTTTGATGTTGTTCCCGCCGAGATCAAGCAGGTTGAGGCTGCCGTAGCCCAGCAGCTGAGTCTTTTTCACCGCGTGGATGTTGTTGTCTCGCATGTTCAATTCGTGGGCGGCCAGCGGCCTCGGCTTCAGGTTGGACAAGCTCTCGATCTTTTTGCCCTCGCAGTTGACCCCCAGCCCCTGTCTCGAGCCCACCAGCTTGCAGTTGCACGGCTGCGGGCAGGTGCCGTTGCGAAGCTGCTCCTCGGCCTTGCTCGCACCTGTCGGCCCCGGTGTGGGTTTGGTCTTCAGCTGCCAGTTCTCACGTGATTTGGAACGGCTCTTGGCTCCGTGACCGCCGGGCGTCGGTGGCCCGCTGGCATCCGCGCTGGGCTTGTAAGGCGTTGGACGTGGGCCGCCACCGTGCGCCGCCACGGGGCCTGAGGTCTCATCCTGCGTGGGAGGGGCCACCAGGCTGGTGTCTGCTCCGCCTCTCTGTGAAGGGCACAGTTCCTCTTCAGACGTCTCGTTCAGGTCGCTCCCTTGCAGCCTGGTGGGAGCCTCGCAGATCACCCTCCCGATGAGCGCGTTGGGCGGTATATTCTCCAGCCATTCTTTGAGGGAAAGCAGGTCACAGTTACAGTCCCACGGGTTGTCTTCGAGCAGAACCTCCACAATGCCCGGAATCTGCTCGAGGATCCCTTCATAAGGCAACGTTTTGATTCTGTTCCCCCGCAGGTCAAGATGCGTAATGGGCACGTGTTGAAACACGTTTATGGGTAGCGCGCTGATGAGGTTGTCATTAAGTATTAACACTTCAAGTTTGTTCAGGTCCCTGAACACGGCGGGGTCAATGTCCCTTAATAGATTAAAATCAGCCTGCAGGTATTCCAAGTCATCCAGGCCCAAAAAGGTGCTCTTCCTGAAGGAGCGGATCTTGTTGTTGTTAATGTGCAGTCTTTTGACCAGCTGCAGCCCCAAGAAGGCGCCGGGGACGATGTCGTGCAGCCCGTTGTTCTCCAAATGCAAGCTGACTGCGTTGTAAAAGTTGGCAAACTCGTTGGGGAAGAGCCTGGACAGCGAGTTGCCGTGCAGCAGCAAGTGGTAAAAATGCGAGCTGGGCCCGGTGAGGTGCTGCAGCGTGGTGAAGCTCCTTTTTTCGCAGCCGATATGCACGTCTCCCTCGACCTCTGTGCACGAGCATATCTGCTCCTGACACACGTCCCTTGTCACGTTCCCACTGGCAACACACAGAGCCGCGTTCAGCAGGACAACCCAAAGCAGCATTTTTCAATGCGGACAAGGCATCCCCGGTCTCAAGACATAGGAGCTGTTGATCGGGTCAAAAACAATCCAAAGGAAAGCCGATGGGAGACGCGGGTGGATACGGCAGTCTCCGTAAAACGCATCTGACCTGCTCGTGAGCTCGCAGAAACCTCCTCACAGTATTAGCGGGTCATTTGGGCGGAAAACAAGAAGAACTCATGTCCAGCGCATCCTTTTTACAGCTGAAACGACTGACCTTGGCGGACAAATTCGGAACAAATGGTCGCCTTCTTCTCTCGCTGGCGCGCTGCGGCGCGGGGAGCTGTCCCCTCTCCCCTGGTGCCGAGGCTTGACTGGAAAGCACCCGCATTCCCCCCCCTCACATCTCTCGCCTGCGTCTCACCTCGTTCATTCCTCTTCTTCGTGCGTCGAACGGCACCGGACAAAAAGGAGCACGCAAATTGTGCATCCAGCGCGGAGCTGCGGACGAAAGACGGGATACGGTATACTCCACTCAGCTGCGCTGGCGAATGGGGCGAGAAAAGAAAAAAACTCTGCAGCGCAAAATCAATCCATACGTATTGTCCGTGGATTAGAAGTCTCGAAAAAGATATGTGCGCGTCGACGATTGCGCAAAAGTTGCGCCAATTCAGCGTGCTACCAGCCGCCGTCTCACTCCTCCAGCTTGCAGCACCGCTGCAAAAGTGTCCAAGTCGGCGCAGCAGTGGCGCGATGACACGTACAGGTCGTGATGCCTCACTTGCATCCCGAATTCCACACCCATTATTTAAGGAACCACCCAGCAGTGCAAACGTTGCTCTCGATGTTTTTAACGAACACTGTCGAATGCGGTAAAACTAATTAATCCGCCACGGGCATACCTCAGCTCTACAAGAGTATCAAACGATGCGTCAGCCTGTATGCGCATGTGTGCATGACGTGTTCCTTGCTAAGATGTTTTGCAGAGAGGGACCCACGAGGAGGAGAAACAAAGGGACGTGAGATAGGGCAAAGATTTATATTTGCCGTTTATTTGTATTGTTCTGGATTTTTTTTTTTCATAAGCGTGGGAGTTCCATACAAGTGAAGCTTCAGTCTGCATTTCCCCAACATATTTGCAGCACTCCGTGGCAACCACCGTACATTTTCTATCACGTCTGCGGGAAGCAGCACACGTTCAATAAACCTTGCCATTCTGTGAACATCCGCAGTCACATAATGGCACCCTAGGCATGATATGCTTTAACTCTCTACATCAGTGTTACACGTTGCCCTCCCATGCCACACACACACATGCACAAGCTTAGACATTGTCTGCCTTCTGCCGACCGCTGACCAGTCAGTTACTGTGTATGTGGTTGCACACTCTTTCAGTGTCCAAACATTTTGATTCAAGAATAATCCCCCAAATAGGATAAAATTGTATTTCTAGCAGGATATCCTAATCTTGGGAGTCAAACTTAATTGGATTGTGAATACAAAATGCATTATCCAAAGGAATGGAGCATGGAGCTCAGCATGATGATGTCGCATTGCATTAGTGTGACTGAGGACCAGAGGAGCTCATACTCATGACACATATCTTCATCGTCTTGCAAGACAACAAATTATTTCCTGAGGATGTGAATGGGACTCAAGAGAGGCTTCCCGTGTTTGTGAGTTTAACCAACACTAAACTATCATTGAGGGTATAGCAAATTAAAAGGAAAATCTGACGTGTCTGAGGACAAGGAAGTCTGGGATTCCCTGCTAAAGCTGTTGCCCCTGCGACCTGACCTCGCATAAGCGCTAGAAAATGGATGCATGGATGGATGATTTTTTTGCTGTTGATAGTATGTGTTCATAACGTTTTCAAAACAAAGATGTATTTCACATTTTTTGGTTACATTATTTGGTTCGATGTGAGGGACACATTTCTAATATTTCAGCATGAAAGATCCCTTCTTAATATTTTTAATGAGCAGACTATCCAGTCAGGTTCATGCGATTGACAGAACACATTGATCTAAATTAAAAACAAGGGAACGGAGCCTACGAAATGCTGGATAGGTGTCTTGCCCTTAGCAGTTTAATGTGCCACTGAGATTCATCCAGAGGTGTTTCCTCACAGCCCTTCAAAAAAGGGAGTTTTGGAGCCAGTGGAATACTTTCTGGGTAATTACAGAAAGGTCAGGAGCCATGTTCAGCTTGTTTTCACATGAGCATCGAGTGCGGCTGAGTGTGTGCAAGCAGCATTCAAGATAAGGCCCATTGGTTGAGAGCTCCCCATGAGTCATTCTTTGATCGTAAATAAGGTCTAATCAGCCAGATCATAGGATGTGGAGGGCAATTATGAAGTCCATTGAAACCTCAGCACAACTCCAGCATTGGCAATATATTTAAAAAAAACCTAAACATTGACTATTTGACCCAAAAAAAGTGCTTATAAAGGGCATGCGAGCACCTTATTTCAATGTTGCACATAGGGTTCATACCAATGTGTGATGTACCAAAAAAGAAGGGTCAAGTTTGAACTGGGAGTCAATAGGACGACTGGCAAAAGCACAACCTGTGATATTGAGCAGCAAGCCTGTATGGGGACTCAGCAGAATGTCTGACTGCAAATCTATACACAGCCATCAACAAGCATTCTCCAGCCCCCACAATAATCTCAACACATGTCCCCGATGGCCTGCCGAAGTAGCCTGAGAGGTCGCTGGAGCGGGATCACTTGCTACCATCTGAGCTAGCAAAGGGACTGAACTGAGCAGGAGGTCATTCTCAGCACTGAGGTTTTCTTAATGGGGTACATGCTGAACAGAAAAAGTGAGCAAATGAAAAAGCGGGGGAAAAGAAAATCACTTTGGATGACATCTCTTTCGCCCAACAAAGTTGACCTTTTCAGTTTACATTGCTTACAATGTTTCAAATATTATATAAATCTTATCTGTCGTCCTCTGCTTTACCCGGCGTGAAACCCTTTGATGGTTGGCCAACCTCTGTCCTGGCGTACTTCATCTCACCTCAAAAGTACCATGGTGCCTGCCTTTTCTATTTGAAATTCAATTGCTTCTGAGGAGTCTTATGTTTTAAACTGCAGCAATTAATCCGTGTTACCATGGCAGCCAGTTCATCTCTGCTAAATCAGACAGAGCTGGTGAACCACTCTCATCGCACAGCAGTTGGCCCTGATACCACATGAGAAACAATAACTTTGAGCGTCACCCCTCTAATTGACGGACACATGGACCAGGGGTTTCACGCCCCGTGATTCATTACAGTACAACTACACACACTAGGAGCTCTAGTCATCATCATTTATGTTCAGGGGCAAGTCGAGTTGAGCATATTTGTGAATTTGGCAAATCGTGATGCACGTTTCTGGGTGCAAAGCAGGGCATTTTCTACAACACGCCTCCAGCGCACCTGACTGATTTGATGACAGAATGCAGACTACACAACCAAATAAAAACTAGTCCAAGTTGTGGCACAGCTGGTGCAACACAATTTGGTGAACGTGATCGAGCTGCAGAGAGACAGATTCTGATCTCTCGATGTCCTTGTATTTCACTCATAAAAATTTGATAAGAGCATGCATCGATCCCTCTAAATCAGGGGTGTGAAACTCATTTTTGTCACAGGCGACAGTTTACAGTTACCCTCGAAGGGCCATTATGACTGTGAAATACATGTTTAATCACCTGTTTGTATTATTACATATATAGTACACAATTAATAGACTAAAGTTAAGGAGAGTAGTTTGTTCCAATGTTTATGTTTCTGTAATACTGTATTTTTCACACTAAATGGCGCACTGGATTATGAGGTGCACTTTCAATGAATGGCCTATTTTGTAATTGTTTTCAGATATTGGACGCACCGCACTATAAGATGCAAACTACAATGCATCCACTAGATGGCGCTACGCTCAAGGAAATGCCAACAGAACTGTAGCAATGCCACTCACTTGGGTGAAGTGCGCCTCAGCAGTCCATAGCCCGCTGCTCTCTGCTGTGCGCGCTTGAGTGCAAGCACGTACGCACGTGGTTCAACCAAACAGCGCCAACGCAACCCACATCACAGATCAAAGTAGCTTTGAACAAACGACAACAGATAAGATAGCTGAGCTGTTGAGTGGCGTTGCTACGGAACGATCAAATGTCAGTAAAACTTATTTAATAAAGCAGCGACACAGTTCACTTAACCAACAGCAAGTTATAACATTGTCTCGTGAACATTGAACTCTCTTGCCGCTGCTCTATTTCCGTGTTCAACTGCGTATCCCGATCGCCTTGAGTTTGAATTCTGCTTTGTAAGAATGTCTCCAGCAAGGAGCCATTTTTGGGTCGACATATTACTGTAATAACCATACACAAGGCGCATTTGAGTTTAACCCGCGCTGTGAGCTTTTAAGAAAATGGAAGGCTTCTAGGTGCGCCTTTTAGTGCAGAAAATACAATAATGTTAAACAAGAAAATGCTAGCAATAGCTAAACATGATTACAAATTGCATATGATAGTTTGAAATGTTGGTACAGATTTTAGCAAGCGTCATGGAAGTTGACCCGGTTGATTTGCTTTTGCGAGCCACATAAAATGATGTGGCGCCCCAGATCTGGCCCCCCGGGCCTTGAGTTTGACACCTGTGCTCTAAATCACAGTAAAAGTCAATTCCGCATCAGCTGTTGAACTGTCATCCAAGACATTATTTAACAGCTAACACAACCACTGGTTACCAGATTGATGTTCAAACTACTTTTGTAGTGTAGTTATCCCCACGCACAAATACATGCGACATACACGGCACGTGTTTCTGTCAGTCATCTGTAAAACGGGATTCCATCAGTGATGGATTGAGAAAGTTTGTCGCTACTGGCAAATCCGCTTCCGTCAATGCTTTGTCTGTCACTACTGATGGAATGCCCACCTCTGTGAATTATTACCATTGTCATGTTTTTTGTACATCTTCCTAAAAGCACGGAGACCGTATGCCTCTCGTGCACTATATTTAAAGGGAGCCGTGGGAGCTGCTTCCATTGCTCGGGATCCAAGCCAGCCGTGTCCAGTGCCATAACATCGTAAACGCCCATTTTAACTGCGCGCGTCTACGAAAATAGCAAAAGAAAGAAGACTCGACCCATGCTTATTCGAGTTGGACTGCGCTTTGAGTTGGACTGCGCTTTGAGTTACACTTGCGCTGAGCATGTAAGTAGATCCCTATGTGTTTTCAGTGGTTTATGGTGTGCATAACAACCACCGTTCCTTTGCATACAACATATGTTGTGTGATGTGCATCGCACAAGAAAGTTTAACGGTTTGCTCACACTCAAGGTGGTACTTATGTGACCACTTCAGAGCCCGGAGCAGTGTAATGGAGTGGTAATCATCAGACCTCAAAGAAGCAGACATGAGAATCACTCATGAATAGTGCAACCTTTTACAGTGTACAGGTGGATGACCTCCGTGGCACTGCACCTGTATTCATAGGAGGAAATATTGAATTATATAAAATACATTAAACTGTTTAAAGTTCCAAGAGTCTCCAGAGAAAAATAATAACATTCGAGTTCTTAGCATTATGGAATGTATAATGCATTACATGCGCCTCAAGTTTATGCATATTTCGTCTAATGTGTGACATTGCTGATTTTCAACGGCTTTATTCTTTTGCGCCACTGAATCGCATTTCGTTGTCATCTGCATGCCTCACAACATCCTATATGCAGTGGTATTGAAGCAGAGAATCTCTTTGTGCTTACAAAGCCACCAGGTACGCAAGAGATATAAATATTTTTGATGGAATTAAAGCATTCGGGTCATCTAGTGTAAAGTCATCATGGGGACAGCGGGGAAGCAGGTTGTCTCCTGTCTGAATGGGTTCTGGGCTTGCATCCAAGGGTTTTTAATCCTCATTGCCTTGTGCACTCAGTCTACCAAAACTAATACTAGCATGCTGTGCCATACCCAGTCGTTCAATTTTTATTTGAACAGTGGAGTCTTACAGCCAGATCATTTGTTTAGTCCCCCCCCCCCCACCCCCATTAACACTGGATGGCAGGGGCTGAAAATTCTTTTTTATGCAGTTTAATCTTATAGCGTATGAAGACGGCCTGAAAAAGAGAATAAGGCATGAGGAGACTACTATGAACTAAGAACAAAAAGAAAAGACCACAAAAGAACTATTGAGTGGTTAGGGTAAGAAAGCACAGTAAATGGAAACGCCAGGGAATGTAATTGCAGGGAGGGGGAGGGCATCAAATTATAAGGTTGCAAAGAATCAAATAAACACAAGGAGCAGCAACTCTGGTGTCTTTTGGGGGAATTCTCCTAAATCATGCATGGCATCAGTCTCAGCCACTGGACTTCTGAGGAGCCATCAAATTGACGCCACCTCAAATATTCCATCTAATCTTTGCCCTTGAAGCCCCCGTTGCCCTCAGCCATTAAAGACGCATGGAGGCATCACCCTTGGCCGCACCCCACTAATGGACATTGATGCCACACAGACCATGAACCGCAAATCTATTTTCTTGTCTCAAGAGTTGGGTGTGCAGTGATAACGCTGGCCAACAAATGTGTACTCAATGTTTTAATCAGAGACGCAAGTGAACTTTTTTAACGTTATTTTTCTTTTTCTTTTTGTGCTGATTGTGAAAGGAGCTGAGAACAAGATGATTGCTTTCCTTGATTGCTAACTTACACACACACTGATGAAAAATGTTTTGCCCAAGCAAGCCCAAAGCAGGCAGGTGAGAAAAAGTTGCATTTTTGTTCACCTGTACTTATGCCCAGAGTGGCTCAACTGGCACTCAAGAAGTATTCCCGGTTACACATTAACAGTAGGCCATTTAATAATGTACATGTACCACTGACTGCCCTACATTTGCTATGTAATGTAACAACGGGTATATAATTATACCATTCATTCATTCGTTTTCTGATCCACTTTATCCACACAATGGTCGCAGGGGTGATGAAGCCTATCCCGGCCGTCTTCGGGCAGTAGGCGGGGCACACCCCAAATTGGTTGCCAGCCAATCGCAGGGCACAGGGAAACGAACAACCATCCGCGCTCACACTCACACCTAGGGACAATTTAGAGTGTTCAATCTGCCTGCCATGCATTTTTTTGAAATGTGGGAGGAAACCGGAGTACCCGGAGAAAACCCACACAGGCCCGGGGAGAACATGCTACCTCCACAAAGGAAGGCTGGAGCCGGAACCAAACCCATGACCTATGCACTGTGAGGTCGACGCGCTAACCACTGGACCACCCATATGATGCCATGTCTGTCAAACAAATAAATAAATAGCACATTTGAGGAACACACCACTGATTAAACCAAAAATTCAGTGGCTAACATTCGATTAAGCGGGGTGTGTAAAAACTAACCTATGTAAAAAAAAAGTTCAAGCCGATTAAGTATTAAAATGACGACAGCGGCATTGTGACCATTTTGAGCAGTTACATGATCGCTATAGTGTAGCTGAGGAGTGCAAACCTGGCAGCATTTAGTTTTCCCTGGTCTATTTTGCTATAAAAATGCCCGATGGCACAGCCAAATATTGTCATAATTCAGATACGGACATTCCTAACCATAGCATCTTCCATTTTCTGACTCGCTGTGGCAACCCCTGAAAAGGGACAAGCCGAAAGGAGAAGAAGAATATCTTCCATTTTCTTCCTCTGAGAAAGGAAAAAAAGTATTACACCAGCCGTAAAAAGAAACTATTAATGTACAAAAACTATGACCATACGGCAACAAAATATATTTTACGCGCAAGTCCGTAGCACTTCATTGTCTGAAAATATTAAAATGATTGTCCCAATATTTGGGATTTTATGGGTGTTAAGTGATGTTCAGAGAAAGGCTTAACGACATCCATAAAATCCACAAACACTCCAGCAGACTCTGTCCAAGAGCCACACTGCTATTGTTGCTGATTTGGCCACCTGGGGTTCAGCCAACAGCCTGTTGGTGGTCTCATGGTGAATTGAAGTTGTAAATTCCCCAGAGAAGGACGACAGCAAGAGCCGGACGATCGCTTACAGCTGACTCGTGCATGCCCATTCCGGTCAAAATGGCAGGTTCTCATTTCTTGTATCAGTCAAGCCCAAATATCATCTGTGGTCGGTGATTTTGTCCAATGTCAAACTTGGTGCACGTAATTTACAACCGACAGGTGTAATCAAGTAAGGCAAATATACTTAACCGATACACTGGTCCTGCTTTGCTTTGACGCCGGAATGAGCGAAAAGCAAACAATCATCTTGTCTTCTATTGCTGAAGAGAAGGTGCTGGACTGTGATTGGCTTTGGTTTCACATCCTCATGCGATTTTGACGCACATTTGTGTGATTGCTGGAGTGCAATCAACCTGGCCAACTTTATATGAAACAGTACATCATGATAATGATCTTGCAGTTCCTTATAAACAAACTTTTTGCATTTCCTTCTTCTGAATGAGTGAATTTCTACTTCCGCAATGTCAAAGGCTGTGCGCTGATATTCAAGGGGATGAAAGATGACATTCCAATAGACCAGGAAGCTCGTCGGCTGTGTACATGCACACGACGACGCAAACACCCGATTCTAACTGAGCTCATGGATAGATAGATTCATGCTCTTCACGAAAACAGAGTTCTTGCAGTTTTATTACAGCTGATGGTTGAAATCTAATGTTCCTTTTCATTTTTGCTCACACTTCACATTAGCGCGGGCTGTTCTCCATTCCATGTCTCCTCCTGGATGCATTTTTTGCAAAGGGCACATTGGTCCACTCCTTGTTGGACGCAAGACAGTAGTTTCTTCTTCTTCTTCTTGGCGAAGCAGCACAAATGAAATAAAAGAGATTGTGAGTCCATTGTAATACCTTGCTGACTGTCAACTAGCTTTAATGTTACTTTTTTCCCACCTAGATAACTTTTTTCCATTGAAGAGAGGATTCTCGTAACAGTTTTAATGTCAATTCAGCCTTTGTCAGAACTGTCACACTTCCTTGTGTGACGTAGCGAAAAACAGCTGATGGAGTCAGGCAAACCTTCAAAATAAGGCTCGGAACTGTGCTCCAGCCCCCAACTCAAGGAAAGAGGAAATTTATGACATACCAGGTCATGGTGACTTGACCTGGTATGTCATAAATTTGGTGGCCATGACAGTGATTATTAATATATGTTTCTTTTTTTTAGGCAGAATTAAGACAGGGCAATCCACTCTCCAAACATACTGAACCTCACTGCACCAAATTAAGTTATGAGGGCAGCTGGATTTGTATTTTGCTATGTTTTGGGCACAGATCAAGGTGCACGTGATTAGGGAATCACGTTGCTT
This sequence comes from Hippocampus abdominalis, assembly GCA_018466805.1. NCBI lineage: Eukaryota > Metazoa > Chordata > Actinopteri > Syngnathiformes > Syngnathidae > Hippocampus > Hippocampus abdominalis. The sequence goes on along the minus strand of CM031694.1, from coordinate 4,165,357 downwards.
TGTTGTTCTTATCATATACATTCTGGGTCTACGGAAGGTGGCAATGTCATTTGTTTTGACAGCTGGAAACAGTTTGAAACGTAGCCTACTGACACCTACATGAAAGTGGAAGAGCAACAACCCCGATGCACAGTTTGAGCAGTTCAAGCGGGAGTCTCCTTCAGCCCATACAGCGTGAGCACTTCAAAAGCTAGGTTTGGCTCTCCGTCCAAGACATTTAGTCATACAGTGTAAGCTGGAATTTAAAAGTAGCATTTCCAAAAGGACATAATGCCTGTCCTGTTTTAGGCAGATGCAGACGTATGGACTGTTTCATGAGACCCTATGTAGAGAACAGTTGATGAAAAGATTTCAAAATGGTCTGTCATACCCGTATTTCTACCTAGGTATTCAGTAATGTGATTAAATATGCCAATTGTGATGTCTGGCCTAACTATAAAGAATGTTAATGTCCCTGGGTATGAATAATGAAAGTTCATCAGTAAATCCTTTTGTTATCTCAAAGCGAGCTGCGGTACAGCCCCGCAAAAATTCTGATGTGATGAGATTTGAATATGATAATTAACATACACACTCAGACAATCTGAGCCGCTCACTGTGCTCCTGAAACTTACCAGTATGTTCTTCATTCTATAAAGATGCTGAAGTCTGGCTGTGCTGAAGGTTTCGACATGTCTGCCTTGTGCTCTCTCTGCCAACCTCAATAGGAGACTCAAAATCAGAGCACAAGCAACACAAATAATTAATACTCAGGGGCGGTGGAGTTCTGGTGCAGAAGCGATGATGAATTTAAGAGTAGAGATGAGGACAGAGCAACAAGAATGTAGTTAAGTAAAGGCTATTATTGACAGTATGCCGTTATACACACTTGTTTGTTTGCATGACCTCTTGCTTGGGTACAATCTGTATCACATGGGGCAAAACTCTCAGACACAACTTTACTGGGGATTCGCTTTCAAAGCCTTTGTTCTTATGTTTTCATCTTCGCAGCGTGGACAATTCTGTGCCTCCAGCTTTTTGAAAAAGAGTTTGGGGACATCCCTTGCCTGCTCCAGCATGGCTGAACCCCAGTGCACAAAGCAAAATCCGTAAAGGCTGCTTGACTTTGTTGGTATGGAAGACTTCCTGAATGTTTTGTTCAACAGAACAAATCTTTTGCGTGAACGTGAATGAGCAGATCGGTTCAGAGCATAACTATGAATCGCGGTGTCTGTAAGTTCCTTGTGAAACAGTGAACAACCGATGAGAAGCCAGCATGCAGGTGGGAGAGGGACTGTTCTGATTATACTGCCTTCTCTGTCTGGACTTGGTCGTGTGAACATACTGTCTTGCCACGAGTGATTCGTGATTTGCCAAGGGAAAAAAATGTTTATCACTCCGTTAAGCACGGTTCAGTTCGTTCTCGCCGGGATACGAGCAGCTAATGTTTGAGAAGAGCCAAATGCATCAATGCACACAGATTTAGATAAAGATTTAAAATGAATTGGACTTCATAATCTTTCTCTGTGTGTGTGTGTGTGTGTGAGAGAGTGTGTGTGCATACACAACACACATATTGTCCACTCTGTGATTCTCATACAAGTAGCCTGAGAGAGTGCTCACGTGTTAAGTAATAACACTAACGGAAACACGCTTGTCTCAAGTGTGCAGTGTAATTACTTTTCCAATACAATGGGTGGCCGTGGCGCTGTTATTGTTAAGAAAGTGTATCGGGTGTATTCACTATAAGATGTCTTTCGGGGTTTTTTCACTGCGCATGCACACACACAACACACAGCAGGAGATGCGAATTGTACAAACCTTCGAGAGACACCATAGGAAAAATATTTAACAAAGAAGAAAAAGGTTAAGAGAGCCACAAAAACAATGTTGATAATGTTATTCTTTGTTGTGAATGAATCTACATTTTTTTTCCTTTTATGGTTGTCCTTTATGTTAATATGGACAGTGTTATGCAGAGGAAATATTCAAACTTTTTTTTTTTGACAAATGATAATATTGATAGTCACGGCAGAGAGTCTGGGGAGGACGCAAAATATTTGCCGGGGCGGCGAAGCTGAAAATAATTGAGAAGCACGGACGTACACACAAATGTCTTGAAGCTAATGGACACCATGTTGAGTACCTCGAGCAATTATAGAGGCCAAAGGTAACTTGTACTAATCTTGTGATGTCTGAATAAATTTGCAATGCTATTAAAATGTTTATGCGAGTTTTCCTTTAACTGATGTGTTTAGTAGCTAAACATTATTATGGTCTGACTTTGTGAACCCCATACAATACATACAATACATCTTTCATATTTCATATACTGTATATCCATCCATCCATCCATTTTCCGAACCGCTTCATCCTCACTAGGGTCGCGGGGGGTGCCGGAGCCTATCCCAGCCGTCTTCGGGCAGTAGGCGGGGGACACCCTGGATTGGTTGCCAGCCAATCGCAGGGCACACAGAGACGAACAACCATCCACGCCCACACTCATACCTAGGGACAATTTAGAGTGCCCAATCAGCCTGCCATGCATGTTTTTGGAATGTGGGAGGAAACCGGAGCACGCGGAGAAAACCCACGCAGGCCCAGGGAGAACATGCAAACCCCACACAGGGAGGCCGGAGCTGGAATTGAACCCAGTACCTCTGCACTGTGAAGCCAACGTGCTAACCACTGGACTACCGGGCCGCCCTATACTGTGTATATATATATATATATATATATATATATATATATATTTTATTTTTTTTTTATTTATTTTTTTAATCTGATAAGAAAACATCTGTAAAGTGTCCTTGAACACCCTGAAAATGCTATATATTGTTATCCATTATTACATTTTTCATTTAACCTTTATTGAACCAAGAAGCCTCCTATTCAATGTAGTCCTGGCCAAGAAAGAGCCAGAAACATAAAATGCAGTCACAAACACGAATGAACGCATATTTTCAGAGTTGGGTCCGTCAGCCTGTCACTGACAGACACCCGTTTATATCAACATTTTGGATTAAGAAGCCTCCAACGAAAGTGGTAGCTTTGGTTATACTGCAATGCGAGAGTCTGGTCTAAGGTAAGCTAACATTTTAGGAGTTAAAACAGTGGCAGGAAACCACCAGCGTCATTTCTCCCCATCAATATCAGTGGTGGTACACGCGTGGAAGGTGCACACGCGTGCTGCTGAGGAAGGTGCAACCATCAAGTACAGATTCTTCTTGTTCGACCAATGTCCTGGCCAAAATGCTGAAAGCAGTCCACAACGGGTCTTAAAAGCATGAAAATTCCACAGACCCCATTAACAAAGAGTTAACTAATAATCCCAAGTGGCAGGTGAGTGAACAGGTCATGGTTTTTATTATTATTGTTATTATTATAAACCATTACAGAGGCTTCTGTCTGTTCTCCTTTTCCCTTCTCAGTTTCCCACATCATGTTTCTGTTACCTCCTTCAAGGTGGTGGTGTTGCCCATCATGTTATTGTAACCTAAGAACTCAAAAATGTACCAAATAGTTCACCACTACCACAACAGCATATCAACAACAAAACCAACAAAGCTACTACTACTAATACTACTACTACTAACATTAATAATAATAGTAAGAGCCTGTTTAATTGAGAATCAAGACCATGCATTAATTCAGGTTTGTGATGCATGATGAAGCATGCATACATTCAGGCATCTGATTTATTGATGCATTTTTACAGAAGTCGAAATGCTCTATTTTCTAATGCATCTATTATTCAAAGATAGGACCCTGTAGACACAGTGCAACAGATTGCCAAGCTTGGTGGGTGCACACAAACATGCCTTTTGAAGCACTGGCAAAGCTGAGGCTTCTTGGGCTGCTCTGTAATAGATTATAATCATCGTGGTTTCTTCAGAATGCATCTGCTTGCCTGAGATAGAACCACTCAATGGCTCCTCTGAGAAGAATGTATTATGGGAGAAAAACTTTCTCAGCACCAATTGTGGTCGTTCGGAAGCCACTTGCGATTGAAATTCTGGAGTAAGTACAGTGGATACACATCCTCAAATACACGCCTCAAATAAACCAACATTGTCAATTCCTGTACAAACCGGTAAGAATTGTATACCACAAATGTAAACAAGGAGAAATGTCATGAACGGTGGTGGTGGAGGACCCCAAAAAGCAGGCAGAAGGAAGGAGCAGGGTGAACTTGACAAATTGTATTGACAAAAACTGAGAAAACTAAATCCAGAACATAGACGCCAATACAGCAAGAATCCAAAGTGACAAAAAAAAAAACCATGGCAGAGGCAAAAGACTAACAGGAACAGAATCACCAACAGAAAACAATGACCCGACCCTGAGTGGTCGGGCATCAAGTCTTTTAAAGTGACAACTAATGACACAATGACCAACAGGTGTGCAGCTGCAGGCCGAGCCTTACAGTGTCACGTGTTGGTCACAAACAGATCCATGACAAACAAAGATTCGAACAAAAGATTTTAGTATAGATAAATACCAACAAAGTACAGCAAAGATCGCTGGGAACTAAAAGCCAGGATAAAACGTCATGAACACAAAGCGCTTGCAAACGACAAAGGGAATACATAACGCAGATTGATTGCTTGTCCATCAGAGAATGAACATGTATAGCAGTGACATTGTACAGTTCTGGTAAACATGTGTCTCATAGCAATTTTTGGCATTAAAATCTTATTGTTATCTGGAGGAAATTCAGATGTACCGTTCACAGGAAAAGAAAAAAAAAATCATCTCTTGATTGCTTCACTGGTGTTGTAGTTACTTCCTTATATTCCTGAACAGAAAAACTGTCAATGCTCCCTCAGAAAAGGTTGCATGGTTGTTGCTTTGCAGAATTCCTGCATTCAAGCTATTCTCTCTCCTTGCATGCGGGGCAACTCAGTGCATTGTTCAGGTGTGGGCGGGATGCATGCTGGCAGGCACCTGTGTGATCCAAACAATGTATGCGACGCCTTTCTCTGCTTGACATTGTCCAAGTGTTGCTGCTGGCTGCAGGAAGCTGTACTTTAGGGCAACAAATATAGCCAAGCTTTGACTACAGGGCATCAGTCATTGTTGCCCATCCAGACCTTAACTCCTACTTAACTTGAGAGTGTTCTCCTCAAGTTTGTATTGTGGAAAGCCCTTATTCAAGACAAATCACTGTTTACAAAAGCAGAAGCTATTCAATATGCAGGCTGTTATGAAAACCTGTATGGCAAGAGGAATGCAGTGTGGAGAGATTCTGAAGGAAGAGTATGCAAAGAATGTTAATAAGGTAAAACACGAGTCCGAGGGGGCAGTGATTGTGAATCCCGAAATTGAAGCTGCGATGATGAACGTTGTCAGTGGTTATGCTCCACAGAAGGGATGTGAGTTGAAGGATAATGATGATTTGTGGAGTGGCTTGAATCAGATTGGAGAAAGTATTCTGCGACAGGAGAGAGTGGTGATCGCAGAGCAACTAAATGGGCATGCTGGTGAAGGGAGCAGAAGTGATGAGTGGATGATGGGCAGATTTGGCATTCAGGAAAGCCATTTGGAAGGGCAGAGAATGGTAGATTTGATAAAAAAGGAAGGAAATGGTTCTCAAAAGAGAGAGGAATATAGGGCGACATCCAAGAGCAGAAGCAGGTGCACACTGGTTGGCGATGTTCTATGGAGATAACGCAACTTGAAAGAAATTGTGCACTGTAAGCTTAATAGAGCATAATAGGACATCGGTAGACAGCATCGGATGGTAGTGTGTACGATTACGATGGAAGTGAGGAAAAGAAGTGCGGGTGTCGGGTGGAAAATCAAATAGTAGAAATGAGGAATGTTGTGAGGACTTTCAAGAAGGGGCTGTCTCAGTTGCATTGTGGAAATGGTGGCTAATTGGCAAAGGTGGCAAATCCAATCAAGTTAAAACCCTGCTACAGTTTGGCTTTAGTCGCTCAGAGCTCGTTTACCTGCCGGTTGAGAAGAAGAAACTGTGAAACATCTGTGGCTGAAACCAAACTGCGGCAGGGTTTGGGGGATTTCTGGATCTGGATTTGCCACCTCTGCTGATTTTGTTTGTGTTGTCATGTTTGGCAGGGTTGAGGACCCAATTGCAGAGAGGCAGAATGTGTTCAAAGACAAACAAAATGTGTTTATTTCCAAAAGGAAAAAAGGCATTTGTATAACAAGGTGAAACTGGACAAGTGGATAACACAAGGGACCAGTTTGACGAGCACAGGTGGACATAAATACGTAATGAGACAGAGCGGAAAGTCATGGGGAAAGCATAAGAAAACTCACTGAGCTACATCAAAACCAAAATCAATACAAACCCAGCTCCTGACAAATACAGTAAAAGCGGTTAAGGAGTCAAGTAGGAAGATGCTAATTAGATCGTCTCAGCAAAATAAATAAATAAATAGATAAATAAGGTGGAGCAAGCCCAATTGTGGAACAAGGAGATTTTAGGGCACAGAAAAAGAGATTTGGCAAAGAAATGGTAGGTTGCGAGAATGAAAGAGAACAGACCGGAGGAGGGACACGGATGGGAGGGAAGAGAGAGGTAGCAGGGGTTGCAGAGAGTTTATGATGTGTTGCACAAGTGAAAGGAAACAAAGTGATACATTTTATTTGACCTGAGAATGCTGATGGAGTCATAAAGGAAAGGTCAGAAGGCGTTGCATGCTGTCTTTGACAATTTAGAAAAAGTATATGACGGCGTCCCTCTGACAAACAGCAAAAACCCACTGCCCCATGACTGCAGAGGTAGTTCCATTGTCTGCTTTCTGTCACCAAATTGTCAGGGTTGTCATAGAGAACGTCTTCGGGCTGGCGGAGACTTCCTTTCCTACCGGAGTCAAACTAGGAGAAAAAGTAGTTTGAATTCCAAAACGGCTCAGGAAAGTTACCTTGGTGCGACCTATAAGCTATCTTTAGCGTACTGTATATTACTCCTGAGCAAACGTTCCGAAAGGATGTGACTCATAATCAATGAACAATAATGAAGACTGCCAATTCGAATGTTGTGAGATAAGGATGTAAATCAAAGCACACTTTATGACAAATTTACAAAGAAATCCAGGTCCTTCCAAAGGCTTCACATCTCTGGCAATTGAGACGCATGAGAGAAAATTCAGTAGAATTAGTATCACACTCCAAAAGAGATGAAGTTGACTTGACTTGACTTTTTATTTGGTCTCCCATAGGAGAAACTTGTTTTGGAGGACAGGCCTCCCATGCCGCTACAAGTTCTGTGCATTGTGTCGACATCTCAGCAGTGCAGGCATTGAAAGACTGAATGTGAATGTGCTTATTTGTATAAACCTGGTTCCACTGATGTCTGGGCATATCAAGTGTGCTAGTGTGAATCAGCAGGTGCTCGGAAACATTCGAACTTGAAATCGTTTTATGTACACATTGCTCGGGGGGTCATTAGAGTTTTCACTGGTGACTTTAGTGGGTTGGCTTTCAAACAGGAGAAACGCCAAGGAGTCATGAATATCACTGCAGGTCAACTGAAGAGGCGGCTTCAGTCACTGCTGAGAAACCAAGGGAAGGAAATTATGATGTGGCACAAAGGTACTTCGGAAAGGGTGTACCTGTACATGAGATTTAAAAGTCAGTGCCCAGCAAAGTTCTGAAAAAAAAAGAGGAAATAATATTGCTGCTGGAGGCCAAAGCATTTGACAGCTGCATTATTCAGATTTCCCCTTTCAAAATCCTTCATGTGGGTGCCGTGACAATTGAAATTATGCAGTTCTGAGCTCAAAGTACAATGCAAGTCAGTGCTGCCATTCCGTCTTTGCAAGACACAGCACAAGACAAAGATTTGTTGGCTAGGCATGGAAAATGAAAGAAGACAGGTTAACACCCAGACTTCACTTAATGCCTGTTAACAATTGAATTTTATGAGTTCAGGAAAGGGTAAAAAGTATTTGAGTGGGGCCCATCTGAATAGATTCACCAAGCATTTTAATTGGCTCAGTTGCGACCGTATTTGCTTTCGTTCTTTTGTTTTGCTTTTCCATCACGACATCAAAAATGGCAAACGATAACTGACAGCCATCCATTCATGTTCCAGTTATGGTGCAGGTGGCAAAAGGGGGAAGCCAAACACATTGCAGTCTGTTGATTGGTCCGATGCATGCCCAAGAAGAAATAACACAAACGAGCCATCTGAAAGCTATCCGCTTTGAGCAGTTCAAACTGCACCGTGATGAGATGAATAGTACCGCTTGGTGAAAACTTAAATAGGCATCAGAGAGCTTTTAACAGTGTGGCCAAAGAGAGGCTGTAAGGTGGCGCAGCAGATGTTCAGACTCGGTCCTGTGATGTTAGGCCAGCCGTGAGAGAAGAAAAATGTCCCACCTAATCTCTCAGCCGTCCGTGACTCACAACTAATGACCTGAAATTTCTCTCTGTGACCAAGATTTGCCGTTGCTTTTGAAAGCAGGAATTAAAACCTTTCAAAGTGACGAGCCCCTTCCTGCATCCCACGCTATTCTGCCTGCACTTCAGAAAGCTTCTCACTGAAGAGCCACACAACACATCTCCATGGAGAGCAGTGTCATTGTCAAGTAGTTCTTCCCTGATAACTCGCTGTGAGTTCTTTGATCAAACTACATGCGGATGGGCAAGGGGTGAATATTACACAGGACTCAACTAGAACAATTTCAGGAGGGCATCATTCTCTCTAATTACCACTGGTCCAAAAGGGCACCGTAGGAGGATTTTTATGAGGATGAGCTGAGCACGCATGCGGGCCACATACAATTACCATAACATATTAAAATGTGTAATTAAACTTCAAAAAGATCGGCGCAGAAGTATATTCTGTTCAAACATGTTTTCATCATTCAAATAACCAGCTATACAACCATATGACAAAATATTTCCATTTATTCTATGTCAAATGTAAGTGTGTGTGTGTGTGTGTGTGTGCATGCACAATTGCGTGTGTACAATATGTCAGGATTCATGATTTTATCTGTGGGCTGTGTGCAAACTACTATTTTTAGCGTGCTTCTTTGAAAAACCCTGAGGAGCATCGCTGTTGCAGCCAGCCTGCTTGCTGCTTAACTGTCCATTCTGCTGACCCCCCCACCCCCACCCCACACACACACACACACAAACATCTCCTGCATCTCTTGCTCTTGTTTCTTTTAGTCACTAGACCTTCGTTTAAGCATGCAAACGGTCTTTCCCTTCATCCCAGGGAGATGCAGAACTCCACGGGCCACCACAACTGCTCTCTCGCTTCAGGCTGCGGCCATCTCGCCTGGCCGCACGCTGGCCACTGTGCTGCCAGCCACATCTATCTCACTGTGCCTGCGTATAATGGAGCATTATAGAAGACGCTATCAAAGCGCAATGCTGTGCAGCTTTCTTCCAAGTACCAGAGTGCAATGGTGCACACTGTCCTCTCCTCTTAATCCTGTAGCATCAAACGCCGTGAAGCATTTCAATATCTGAAAGAACAAGAATAAACCAGTGTGGCCTTCGCAGAAGCAAAAGTCAATAACTCACGACATACACAGTTTCATAATTTGCCTCGTTTTTGAAAGAAACAGAATGCTGTGGTTGGACTTGAACAGACCCGCTCACTGTGAAATCCATGTGTATTTGCTTATCACTGCACGAATTGTATTATACCTATCTCTCTATCTCTCTATTTATCTATGTAGATATCTATCTATCTATATCTATATATAACTCTCTCTCTCTCTCTCTCTCTCTATATATATATATATATATATATATATATATACATATATATATATATATACAGTATATATATATATATATATATATATATATATATATATATATATATATATACAGTATATAGATAGATAGATAGATAGATAGATAGATAGATAGATAGATGGATATATATAATACATTGGATATCGAGTCCAGCATATGAAGCAACTGGTGTAGAAACATGATGCCATTGATACCTGCCCATTTGTGCAAAATGGTTACATTAAACACATGGGCTGCATTTTATATTGACACATTGACCATGGGGCACGTTATATCATGCATTTTCGTTACATTGCTACCTTTGACAGTCGTAAAAGTGCTTGGAAAGGCCATTTCTCTTTCGATAATTTGTTTGTTCGAAAGACTATGCAAAAACTACAAAACCAATTTCGGCAAGACTCGAAGATGCAAAGGGCGACTTGGACCCTAACCGGATGGAAATTTGACTTCAATATAACGATATTTAAATGAATGATTACAAATAACTCTTCATTGCAAGTCAAAAGGAAAGAGGAGTAATTAGAAATCATTATAACCAATTGAATAAGGGAAGAGGATCAAGGTGAATTGTTTTGAAATAGCGATGCTGCCCATGCAGAGTAGCTGTACTGTGCGTCACCAGCACTGAATTAACTCTTGAGTGTTGGTGGTTTTACAAACTTATCAACACAAACTTGAAAAAATGTATTATAAATGTTCCTTATATTGTTTCCATATTACGTATAAAAAGTGTGTTGGGATTGCCCCTCCTTTCAAGAAGAAATGGTTGCATCCACCAATTAAAGAAAAAAGTCAGGTGCAATTTAACTTAATTAGTCCAAGCAGACCACTGACAGCCAAGCAGTGTTGTACCTGAAGCGGTTCAATGAACAAAAAGTTCAATGAACCAAAGTTTTTCCAAGATGGCGCCCGAGTCGGCAGCCATCGGCAAGTGGTCTTCAAGAGCCTTGCTTTTTTTGTTGTTTTTGTGTTTTGTTACCTCGTGTAGACCTGATGTGGATTGGTTTCAGCATATCTGTGCTTGGTGGAAGCACGCATGCACCAGCACTGATTTTGATTGGGAGGAATGTCGGCGCCATTTGACTGTCGGTGCTGGACAGGCGCTTGCGTTTTTTGCGCCTGTAATGGGCAGCATTTTTCACAGCCCGTTTCGTTCAGCGGAAATGTCGGTGCTGTTGGACGGTCTGCAGCTGGACGGTGTTGGGGCGAACACACGGGGGAAAGAGGGTGCCCTCTCTTTCCTGTGTTTGAGAGGAAATAGAATTAATCTGTTCTGTATGTTGCACGTAGAGCACATTTGACAATAAAGTTGATTTGACTTGACTTGAACTCGTTCATATTTTGGGGCAACTCTCTCTCTCTCTCTCTCTCTCTCTCTCTCTCTCTCTCTCTCTCTCTCTCGCTCGCTCTCAAACCTTTAGGTACACTTGAACAATACACCCAAAATAATACATGCAATTCATGCTCAGAGGGGTATTTATCCAGCCATCCATCCACTTTATAATCCAATTATCCTCACGAGGGTCATGGGCGTGCTGGAGCCAATTGCAGGGTACATACATAGACAAACAACAATTAACACTGTATTCACACCTCGGGACAATCTCGAGCGATCCATTAACCTACCGTGCATGTTTTTGGAATGTGGGAGGAAACCAAAGCACCCGGAGAAAACCCACGCAGGTACGGGGAGAAAATGCAAATTCCACACAGCAAGGCCAGAGCCAGAATCAAGCCCTTTTTTTTTGTTTACAAGCCCTCACACACACAGCAATCAAACATCCATAACCGAGTTCATTACATTATACTGTATTGTTACAGTTCTGAAAAACAAGAACAAAAGTTGGTTTGGATCTAAAATTGCTTCTGATCGTGACTTTTTTTTTCAGTTTCAGGTTGCGAACCTCATTTTGATTTTGTTGATGAATTTAATACGTTTAAATAATACATACTGGTGAGGCAAAGCAAAATGTTTTGGATGAATAATGGTTACACAAAAACAAGTAAACATTGATCGTAAAACATGTGGATCACCTTCAGTTTAATATGCACTATTTTAAACATGTGAAAAATGCTGATACAAGCTGCAAAGTTCAATCAAAGTTGAATGTACTGTCCTCTTATTTGTCTTTTTTGTTGGTTTGCACATACGGTACCTGAAAGAGATCAGGGCGTCCGCTAATGAGGATTATGTAAGAGCAGCTGCTTGCTGGGGTGCTATGCTGCAATTTACACGATCCAATTAGTCGACAAATTGCAACTACAATTGGTGACTTGTCGACAAGCAAAATAATTGTTTGTGGCAGCCTGAGTTATTCCTGTTGTTATTCCAGGGCCTACACAGACTGGGCAAGTGCTCAACTGTTATTCATATGGCATACGTACAACTTGCCAGGGAATGCAGTAAATGTGTTAGAGACTTGAGACTCGACTTGGATTTGGCCTTAGAGATTTGTGCATGTGCATTTGGGGGCATGTGGGGAGGAGGGGGGACGTGGGGTTACAATCACCGTCCGTCCAACTGAACCACTTAAACACCATCACCACCTGAGATCAAACTGCCTTGAACCACCAGTGCTCTTGAGTGACTGGGTTCATAGCTGTTGATTTCTAAATTTATGATGGTGGTTGTTGCACTTTATATGGTATGTGGAAATAGAAGGTTTCCATGGTATATCACTGATGGTGTAGTCATACACTCGCCTGACTTAAGTTTGACAGGGTGCGGTCTGTTCCCACTCACTGGCGGTATTAATGTGTGGGTGTGTATGGTTGTTCATGTCAATGTGTGCCCTGTGACTGACTGGCAGCCAGTTAAGGGTGTAGTCCGGCTTTCGCCCGAAGGCAGCTGGGATATGCTCGAGCACGCCCTCGACCCGCACAAATATGAGTGGATTAGAAAATGAATGGATGGACGGATGGATTCCATGGTTGAGTGACATTTTCCATCCTTCCTTCCATCCGTTATCCAAGCTGCTTATCCTCACGAGGGTCGTGGGTGTGTTTGAGCCTCTCCCAGCTGGCTTTGGGGCAGTTGGTGAGGAACACCCTGAACAGTTTGCCAGCTAATCACGGGGCACACAGAGGTATTCACACCCAGTTACACCTAGAGACAAGTTTTCCATGAACCTGCTGTGCATGTTTTTGAAATGTGGGCGCACTTCACACAGGAAACGCCGGAGTCCGAAATCGAACCCTGGGCCTCTGTACTGTGAGGTGGATGTGCTAACCAGTCGATCACTGTGCCGCCTAACTAAAATTAAAATAATTTTAGTAAAAATATTTCATATTAAAAGGTAGAACATGTAAATCCAAACAGTTAAAACAACAGTGAGCCTCATTTTTTCTGGAGAACAGTAAAAGGCTGCAATAGAGTAGACATTTTCAAAATGTGCATTATGTTTGTGACTATCTATACACATTAACAGTGCCATATTTCGGTGTTATTTTTGTCGATTTTTTTTCTCAAAGTTCGAAATCCAATTCAAATGCAAATGTATTAATGCACTTCATTTCCAGTGACTGTCAGGGATGAAACTACTTCTTGAACTGTTAAATAAAATTCATAAAATAAAAAGAAATGAAAGGAAAACGTTGCTTGATCCATCCATCCATTATCTGAACCGCTTATCCTCACAAGGGTCACGGGTGTGTTAGAGTCTATCCCAGCTGTCTTTGGGCAGACCGCTGGGTACACCCTGAACTGGTTGTCAGCCTGTCGCAGGGCACAAATTCAAATATAAATTATTGATGATACATATTTGTAAATGGTTGTTCATTACAAACTTGCAGGGCCGGCAAAACCCAATGTTGTACCCCTAAGCAAGAGTTTATATGGTGCCTCCCATCGATGATTTACACACGCTCAGAAGAGAATTCAGTTTTTTTTCATGAGGATAAACCGGTTCCGATAATGGGTGGATGGATGAATGTGTGTACAATGCACAGTGTTTGGAAAGACGTTGGGAGGCAAACCTTTGGAAACGTTTAGTGTTGGACCACATAGATTTGCTCTCAAATTGTTTTGTAAGTGCACGCTACCTTCCGAAGACAACTCGCAAATTGATTACTGTGTTGGGAGATAAAAGCATACAGGAGAGTGGCTGAAAAGTCTGAACTGGAGGAAAGGAGCTCCGAATTTAAAATTCAACATTGTCAATTGCTTTGTCTGGATGATGGTCAATCATGGTAAATGCTGCACTTGTGAAGGATGAGGTGCATCAAGGTTCGGGATCTTTTGAGGCCATCCAATTCCACGAGCTGGAGACCAAACATATTGGCTGCAAGTTAAATCTGTAAACACAAACACGAGTTCTTCGTGAACCAGGAAAGAGAAACAGTATTGACATCATCTTTGCCCGTTGATCCTGGAAGGTGATACTCAGCGTCAGAAAACCAGAAAAAAAAGGCACATTCTTGCTGACAATACGATGACTTTGGATCCAAATAAAACGGATTATTGCAATTAGGAAATGAGCTGAGTCTGACTATTTACATACTGCAGCTGGCCCTGCAACCTTTGTTCAAACACCCATCTTTATCCAGTGCCTGGCAATGCAAAGGTCATAGTAAAAAATCTAGCCTTAACTTATTTTATTTTATTTATTTATTTTTGGGTGCAAGCAATGTACTGTGATATTGTGGGAGGCACAGCTCGACATGGTGTGATAAAGGCTGGTCACCCATGCGAAAAAACAAAGGGCTGTTGTGAATGGTAACAGTAAATCAATATCCCGCAGGGAAAATTGCCTTTGGGCACATAAACATAGCTTTCATGGGTCATAGGTAACTGGAGCCTTTCTCGATTCACTAAGGGTGAGAAGCATTGTTCAGCCCCGACATATCACCAGTCAATCACAAGGCAGACACAAAGGCAGCAATCAAACTGCCTTGTGTCAGGCATAGCATTTAAGTCAGGGAAGAGGAAAGTTTGACAAAGGAACGTCCACATTATGCGTCACACAAGGAGTATTTGCATGTGACGTAAAATAAACCCTCATCATGGTTGAATTTGCGGTGTACATTTGGTTGGTCTTTGACAAAACAAAGCGAGAACTATGAGGCATGATCAAGAACGTTTAGAATAATCAAGTGGTGAGCAAGGCTGAATAATCCAACATTGAGCTGTCGGCATAGCGGTCCTTATAAAGAAAGATGATGGTCACGAAAATCAGGTGCAGCACTGGAGGGAACGCCCTCCGATCGCGCCTGCATTCATTCATTCATTTTCCGATCCGCTTATCCTCACGAGGGTCACAGGGGGGTGCTGGAGCCTATCCCAGCTGCCTTCAGACAGTAGGCGGGGGACACCCTGAACTGGTTGCCAGCCAATCGCAGGGCACACAGAGACAAACAACCATCCACGTTCACACTTACACCTACGGACAATTTGCAGTGTTCAATCAGCCTGCCACACATGTTTTTGGAATGTGGGAGGAAACCGGAGTACCCGGAGAACACCCACGCAGGCCCGAGGAGAACATGCAAACTCCACACAGGGAATCGAACTCGGTACCTCTGCACTGTGAGGCTAATCACTGGACCACCGGGCCGCCGCACTTTCACCGAAAGACAAATAAATAGAACCATGACAGTAAAAGTGCTTATATGGTTTACTTTATGAAGCGCAGTTAATGGCAGAATTTTCTCAAAATGTACGCTTTTCAGCTGATGCTAAAAATGTGTGTTAAAAATCTTCAGTGGTATATATTAGTTGGTTTACATAAGCTGTCAGTCAATTGAAGTTATTTCAAAAACAGGACAAAGTGGTGTCTGTAACATAACTCAAGTTTTGTGAAAATTTAACTAAAGCATGTGGTCGCGGGGGGGGGGGCACTCTGTGTTTGCCTTGGGCCCTAAATGAATAGCTACGGCCCTGCGCTGTGAGCCAGTGGCACCACAAACCAGCTGACATCCACAAAGTGTGATCAGCAGCAGCTAGTAGCCGCATGAGACCTAGTGGTAATTTTGCTGTGTCCAATTTTATTCTCCGAGTGGCAATTCGCAGGCTGGGTCCTTCAAGGACTCCTCCTCATGTAGCCTCCATTGACCGCATAAACCGTGGCGAATTTGGAAAGGCTGAATAGCTGTGTACAAAACGAATATGGCAGCCACGTGATGTCACTTGTGGCGCAACTCAGCCGCAGGCCGGTGTCCAAATTCATGGAGCCTTCGAGTCTAGCCTTCAAATCCGGCCTTCGTTTCCATGGCATTTCCATGGAGACTGACCTAGAGTGAAGGCTACGACAGAGCAACTTTGACAGCCTTCATTGCTTTGCTCCTCTTCTACGCCGTTCTACACTCTTCTATGCTTGAAACATGGAAGTACGCAAAGACACCCTGCGTTTACTTTCAAATATAACTCTAGGTTTTTGTAGTGAATTTCAAAACATAATTTAAAATAGGTTGAGTAGTTAGATCCGCATTAAGTCATTTTATTGGCAATATTGTATATCGTTCAAAAGAACTACAACCTAGCTCATGTTGAATGGCTGGTACGGTTCAAAGGGGTTCAAAACCCCTTAAACCGAGGGCAACTTTGCCGAAGACGCCTGTGGAAAGGTGCACCCAAAGTCAATTTTTAGCTATTCTTGAACCATTTGTAGTATCAGCATAGTTTTGGTCACTTTTTGAAATATTCACAATGTCACATGATGAATATTTCTCCCATACAGTAAGAATTGGTGTAAGTGCTCCTGTCACTGAACTATGGATATTTGAAAACAGAAGGAAAAGGTGAATCTTACGTTCCTCTAATTTCGTTTCATAATATCTGCATTGAAAATGGATTTAGAATGTTGATTAGGGCTTGACAACACTACAGGATCAAAGCTTAAGTCTCCCCAAGCTTTGGTTCAAATTTGACAATTGTAACATGTAGGGTACCATTCAAATCTCCAGAAACTCAGCTTTTAAAAGATGTATAACATGTTCACACATGACGACGTGCATCAGCGATTTGTTTTGACACGGGGCCGTCCTAACTTTAAGGGGTACTGTCATAGTTTTGCACGTTAGCAGACCCACCCTACATGCATATTTGCAGTGTGCATAGAGCCTCGTCCACCTTGGGGGTTGAGGGTGGGGCTTTTACCCGACAACTGACCAATGTTTTGTTCCACGTTATAACTGATTTTCATTAACTTAAGATGCTGTAATTGACTAGTTAATTACATGCATTTCCTTACTGTGAATTGAAATGTATCTGGTAGGATCTAAATGTATATAAATTAAACATTTCCCTTGTTTTTCTTGCAGACGTTTGTGTTCATTTCATACGAGACGATCCTAGAAAAGAGGCAGCTATCAATTGCATTGGGATCACTTGAAAACGCCGGTGCAAAACCCCGGGTACCTGCCTGATAGTTTTCCCCAGTGTTGGAGAACTGGATGACTTGGGAACAAAGAGCCACCACTTCCTCAATGACCCACAGGACAAAATGGTGGACAGTTGACCGTGGCACCCTAAAGACTCACCCGGTATGATGCCCCATTCGCCAGCCAGAAGAGAAGGACAAACAAACATTTCGATCCCTCCCCATCCATGCACTGATTCACAAACACTCCAAATGCCCCTGCTCAGGCAAAAGTCTGTTTGGAGAGCTCCATTGAAGAAGCAGTCCAACGGTGGCACACCTAAGCTTATTGTGCAATCCGGATTTATATAGTTGTATAATGGAAAAATGAAATAGAAAAGTGAAGGTGGATTTTATGTTTTTGTTTGATCTGCTCGCATTATTCTTACAGATTAACTGACTAAATTTGAAGAAATATATAACTCGCTGAGCATTAGCCCCTTCTCACCCAAATCATCCAGTGGTTTGATCATTTGTTTTTGCCATATGAAAAATGTGGTATTTGGAAACATACTGTAAACTAATCAGGGACAATAAAGCCATTATATTTGCACAAATATTTCAAATGTTCAATATTATTTTACTTATTTTTACTTGCCATTAAATATATATATATATATATATATATATATATATATATATAATTTTGGTGTCACAAAAATTATTTGGAGCTGGAAAGTTTTGAATGAAAAGATGCTTTGAATCGAAAAGTGCTTTGAATCGAACCGTATTGAACCGTTCCACTTGCACCTTGAACCATCCATAAATAGTTTTGCACCCCATGTATCAACAACCATATCGATCCGCCTTTTGTATATTAATATAGTCAGTTGATTAAAAAAAAAAAAAAAGACAAGACTGAACTCAAACTTGCCTTGTCAGATTGGGAGGCATTTATCCAACCTTCCAAGCATGCTGACAAGTGAACCTCTTTCTACGCCGTTCGTGAAAGGTGACAAGTTATAAGGCTATTTTGAGTACGCAGTAGAAAGTACAGATATCTGTTTTCAAATGCTAAAAGTAAAAGTAAGAAGTCACAAAAATAATTAACACTACACAAGACTTGCTGGCATTCTTATATCTCTTTCACACTAAACAATCACACCGACATCTCTTGATAGAGACATGACTAAGATTGACTTGACGAAGACATTACTAACATTTTTTGCATGTATCCCTCTGAAACAGGCGAGACGGTGATCGACTGGTTAACATGTGCACCACACAGGGCAGAGATGCAGCATTCGATTTTGGCTCCGGCCTTCCTGTGTGGAGTTTGCATGTTCTCCCCGTGCCCGCGTGAGTTTTTTCCGGGTACTCCGGTTTCCTCCCACATTCCAACAACATGCATGGCAGGTTCATGGAACACTGTAAATTGCCTCCAAGTGTGATTTTGAGTATGCATAGTTGTCTGTTGATGTGTGATGTGCGTTTGGCTGGTAACCAGTTCGGGGTGTACCTGGCCTACTGCCCTAAGACCTGCTTATCCTCATGAGGATAAGCAGATTAGAAAATGAATGGATTGGATCAACTACCCTTGACAAGAGCAGTTCTGTTGACACAAGGATGCATCACAAACAGGCTCACACATGGAGCAGTGAGTACAACACAATCAGCGTAGCAAGATAGCAAGTAGCAAACAATGTAAGCTATTTAGCGTTCAACTTGCCAAAGTACGATGAGATATAAAACTTCAA
This sequence comes from Hippocampus abdominalis, assembly GCA_018466805.1. Classification (NCBI taxonomy): domain Eukaryota; kingdom Metazoa; phylum Chordata; class Actinopteri; order Syngnathiformes; family Syngnathidae; genus Hippocampus; species Hippocampus abdominalis. The sequence continues at coordinate 4,146,576 of CM031694.1, read as the reverse complement.
ATAAAATAAAATCAATTCCATCATTCAGCTTGGCGCGCTATTTTTTATGATAGTACTTCATTTTAGTTTTCATAATTCAATGTTTTGTCTGTGTGGAAGAGAGCACCGTAGCATTATCAATTTACCAGACACCACTGTGCGTGTAGGTTTTGTTTGACCCTAAATTTTGACCAGGGAAAAAAATACACCGGAAAAACAAACTGTCTTTAAAAAGAGTTCCAGACATAATGACATCTCATTTTTGAGGGGTGTTTCGTCTCCTGCATGAACGTCTGTTGTTCTGATTCAACCCCCCTTTGCAAAACAACTTGTTTCCAAAAGACTTTATTCACACATGAGCAAATGTGATTTCAGAACTATCTGCAATCAGCTCAACTGAAATATTTGCCTGCAGATTTTCTTTGGGTCAAAAACGGACTCAAGCCGCACAGCCAATATATCAACTGTGTACAGCTCTACTGGAACATTTACATGCAATGTGCTGCTGAAGATTGCAAATAGTGCGGGACAAATAAAGGTGCTATTATCAACGTAACACTGACATTGTATTATGCCCATGCTGACATTCGCTGCGGGCTACAGCAGCCTTGTTCCTTTTTGACTGTGATCAATGGATTCGCTTTTCGAGCCGCTCCATTGCCCACAGCAGCTCTACGCCAGCACCAGTGGGCTGATGACCATTGCCTGGGCGTACGTCCAATGCGGCATTCCGGAGACATAAGTGGTCTCTCTCGTCACTGTGTTTGAACTCAATGTACGAATACAGCTCAGTTATTTTCCGGGCGCTCTTAAGCAATGCAAATTGAATTTCTTCTGATGTACAATTATGCTAAAAAGCAGAAGAGATGCATTTGATGCAAACAAACCGTGTGTACAGTAGGAGCTCTTTAAGCATGCCTCTTTCTCTCCTGTGAGCAATAAAGATGTTGAGTGAAAAAAAAAATGCATCTTGGTGCTTTGTTTGGTGCGAGACTTCTTAGAAACGTAGCCTTTTTATTGGATGCCTCTTATTACTGCATCAACAGGAAGAAATAAGGCCCTGTTAAGTAATGCTAGGGATGGGTTTCTATTTCTATTCCAAATTATTCATCATCCTTCATCTTTTCAAAAGACATATTCTGACTGAAGTGTGCAATTGTCATGTTTTTGTTTATTTTTGGTTTCTGTTTCCTGTGGGAGTGGTGGGCGTTTCCCTCCAACGCCGCACCTGACAGGGGATGGAGACCGTATGGAGTGTGGATCCCACAAACGCAGATTCACATAAATTGCGATAACAAAGAGATTTATTTAAAGAAAAGCGAGGGACCGACAAAGTGGTCAACCAAAGACGCTGGCAGACAAAAGCCAGAAAAACGAACGAGAACAGAAAGCATTTGCCAATTACAAGCAATGAATGAACACCGAGGTAAACATAAAATGAAAAGAGAATTACTCAAGCAGACGAAACCAAGGACGAATCCAAAATATACACTTACAAACCCGAAGAAGTGGCAAACGTATAGTTACATGAGCGAGAGAGCTAGAACAAAGCACTCGGGCAACAGCAGCGATCAAGAGCAATCATCCGACAAGGAAGACAAGAAGACAGTGTCCTTATGTAGGCCCCCACTTGCTTGCCCTGATTAATCACAGGTGTGCCACTGAAGGGTGACACCCCATACTCCAGCAGGTGAAGGAAACAAAAAACAAAACAGAGCGGAACATGACAGCACCCGTCGCACATGACCATCAGTGGACTGCCTGAGGTCTGCTACGCCGACAATTTGCTGTTGGATTATTTGCCTCGCTTACAGCTCATGTACCAAATGTTTATTCTCTTGACGCTTAATTCTTGTTTATGCCATTTTTGTCCATGCCACAATAAAATGTGTTCTTGTTTTGTATTTTCTCATAATTGGATTTGTCTAAGCTATTTTCGTTATTTATTTCCTTGCCTTCTGCAAGTGCTTTGTTTATTATTATTATTGTGTGTGTGTGTGGGGGGGGGGGGGGGGGTGACTGTTTTTCTGGCTTTGTTGATCAGTGAAAAAATGTGTACTTTACTGTCATGAGTTTTTCTGTATTTTGTCATTTTGTTTGTCGGACCGCCTCTGTTCCGATTATTAAGTAAAATTACTGAATAATCTGACCATCGATCCTGCAGACTCGGAAAAAATTAAGAGGACTTTGGTCAGCCAAGGATGAATGGTGGGACAGCAGGGCACCACATTCATGGAACTCAGTGACGCGGTGGTCCTGCTGGCGCACCCGTTTGAGCAAATGGGTTCCCAGGTTGAGCAGTTGAGTACCCGAGGGATGTCACCCTCGGATCCCTGTACTGTACCCGCCGGGATGTGCCCAACCCCAGTCATCTGGGGATCCCAATCTACCCCATCCGTTTCGTTCGGTGGTGAACCCAGACTTTGTGGTCATTAGTTTTTGACCAGCAACCGTCCACCTACTCACATGACATTAAATAATAATACTGTTCTAGTAAATGCACACTGATTTGTCAACAAAATATTCTTCTGTCTTCCCCTTTCCAAGGTCAAGCTCCTTGATTGAGTGGTCTCCAACAAGTCAACAATCATTAGGAAAAAGACCTTTTCAATTCATGCTTTTTCTTTTGAATTAGGAGACCACATGTCTGAATCTCAACACACCGACATGTGGATGTTGCAACTTTTGCTCGAACTAAAATGGGGACATTATTTCTGCGATTGCCTGGCATGACTCCATTTACCCTGTGACCCTGAACACCAGAGGTGGTATTGAACATGGATGAATGGATGTCATTCTCCTCAAATGTTTGTTGTGTTTGAGATTATTGTCGGTGGATAACAAGGAATGAAAATCAATGAGTAGGCCTTCACGGTGGTAGTTATTCAATAGCATTGTGAAAGGATCTTTGCCAGACTTTCGGAGTAGCCTTTTTAAACATTTTCCTGTCATTGGATGTTGCGGGGCAAATAAAAAGCAATACCCTTTCCTTATTCATCCATTCTGTTGAGGCTTGGGGTGACCTGGTGTCTATACCTGAGGTTGAAGTAAATCACATTGTGTCTGCTAAAGTCACAAATAAGTCTCAAAACGAAACCTTCAAGTGTCAAGAAACTCCCAAGTTATTGTAGAAACAAGAGTCAAGCATGTCAAGTTGACTCACCGCTAAATTTCAAGCAAGTTGAATCAAACCATTTTTTGTGAGCTTCACTGAAGTTGAAAGGTGACTTTGGACAGGAGATGAGGGACACCCTGGACTGGTCATCTGTCCCGGTGCCCACAGCACTACCCAATCCTCCTCAGTGAAGTTAGTGCAAGTGCATAGCCAGTGAGAGCGCAGGTTACAAGGCTGGGAAAATCGCACAATTGGGACAGTGCGTGTTTTGTTCCACCATCGACTTGCACCACTCTGTTGGATCTACGACATCAAACATGGCAGCACCGGTTGCTTAGGCAATTTGGATGCTTAAAATTATATTAAAACTGCAGCAAACAATAAGTTTGTGGAGGAAAATGTGCAGTAACCAAAGTTGTTTCCCAGTGTTGGTGCATTAATTGTAACTGCATTATTGCAATTGTAATTACATTAATGAAGTAAGAATGAATTAGGATTGAAAAAAAATACATTTAATCAAATATTTAAAGCGTCTTTCCAAGTTACTCTATACATTTCGATTGAAATTACGTATATACAAATGATAAATTAATGTAATGTTTCAAGGTTGAAAAGACATTTTTCGGCAACTTCACTGTTTTCCTGCTATTTTGGTAACATGTGCAATGAACAGTGGGGAATATCCAAACGGATTCAGCCGAAGAATGCCCCAAGCAAACAAAGGGGATGTGGTGTCAGAGTGGGTACGAAGGTGGAAGTGCGAGTGTTGGGACAGGGCCATACACAAACAATCTTTCACACTCCGTTTCGACCCTGCACTTCACCTAGCGTGCATATTTTTCAAATGTGGTAGGAAGCTGATGTAACCAGAGACAACCCACACAAGCAGCGAGAGAAAATAGAAACTCCACGTTACAACTAACAATCTTTGATCAGTGTATTTCCCAACACTGCATGAATTCAAGAGCAACATCCAACGAGTCGTCAGCCGAGTAAATATTTGCCTCTCAAACCATTTCGGCACATCATTGTCATTTCGCTAAACGAAGCACAAAGAGTGAGCGAGGGTTCTCGTAGATTACTTAGCTACCCATTTACGGCAGGTATTACCAACTACAGTAAGTTGGTAATTATTGGACAGCTCCATTAAAGGCGATGTGATAGCGTGCACCCGCCTCCACCTGCCCTGTGGATCGTGTAGCTCTGCAGAAAGACAGGGATGATGTCGACTGCATCACGGATTCGGAAACAGCTGCTCTCTTGGATTAGCAAACAAAGTGGGAGGAAAAAATAGACGCACGGGCCATTATCCAACGTTTTTTTTTTTTCATTTAATATAATGGATGGCTGCTTTTTAGCTGCTTTGAATTTGACTCAGCAACTTTGAGGCTTTAAAATCTTCAATACCATCAATCCTTGACCTTTCAAGAAACCACTCCATAAACGGCGTCATTTTCTGACAGATGCAAAGCTACAGCACACTGTTAGACTCTAAGTATTTCATAAGATACTATTTATAGTTTATAGCTCACGGACTACGCGAGGGGTGTAGTGGGAAATGGAAAAAAAAAACAAAAAAAAGAGCTGTTTATCTGTGTGTGTTATTAATTTTATATATTTTTGTATTAGTGCACAATGCACCCAAACATTCTATCTGTGTCACTTACTGCGACAACAATACCGTAATAATAATAAATAATAATTCAATTAGATTAAAAAGTAGGTCAACTTTATCTGGAATCTGGAGTCAGGAGAAACATTTAAAAACGGTACATGTGCGCTACGATGGTCATGTTTGTGCACTAAGCACGCTGCAAAAGTGTACCCCATGCCTCCGCATCACAAAGTCTTGTACCTCCTTTATTTTTCTGTTTCGTACATGTTAGGGGCCTTTATGGCTGTTGATCATCATGGCATGCATGTTTAAGTGTGTGTGTGTATATGCATGCACGTGTGGTGAGGAGTCAATCGAGGGCAGTTGGTTGATTGAAACGTAGATCTTAGGTATAAAAAAAGGTTGGGCACCCCGACTTTATACTCTGCTTACCTATGCTATTTTAGATTTTGAAATTAAAGCGCACACACACACACACACACAAAGACTTGAACAAGACAGGATTGGATTCGCTTGGTTGGAGTATAATCATATTTAGATATTAAATAATAAAAATTAATAAAATAGGAAATAAAGTTGTGTATACAAAATGACAAAGCCGTTGTTTAAGTTCCACACTACTTAAGTCAAGTTTTACTTGAACTTACCTCAATACTTTTAAAACTACTTAGTCAATGTCTGCAGCTACACATATGTCTTTTTCTGTTGGTACTTTGTGATTGTTACTTTCTTGCGTAAGTAAACTTTTGTTCAATGAAGTTTAATGGCACCTAATTTTGTGTTCTGCTTTGGGATTTTGTTAAAAAAAAAAAAGGTCAGGAAAAGCAAGTGGCACTTTACTGTACATGAATATTGCATTTCAGAAAGTGTGATATTTACCATACACTTGATTCCAGCTCGTTTTTTTTTTTTTTTTGGTACCATAGTAATGTCAAATATCAAATCCACTTGGCCATTGCATCATTCATTGAGCCCCTCTGACAAATTCTCCTTCAGTCCGGCGACGTGCTGAGAGCAAATAACCTTGGAAACCCGGAAAAACCCGAATAGCTTCTACCTGATGGCCAGCTGTGCTCAGGCAAAGCATCATTCTACTTTGGGAAATGGGGTCAGAGGTGAAAGTGCTGCCTGACCTGCAAAAAGATGAAGCAGGGGACTCGCGTGGGAAAGGCCAACTGTCAGCCATTATCCACTAAAGATTGCATGAATTGCATAAATATATTATTTTTGGTTAAAATCACTGGGGTTGCGTGAAATTATATTGGGTAAAATGACTTCACAGTGCAGAGGTACCGGGTTCAATTCCAGCTCCGGCCTCCCTGTGTGGAGTTTGCATGGTCTCCCCGTGCTTGCGTCCCTAGGTGTGAGTGTGGGCGTGCATGGTTGTTCGTCTCTGTGTGCCCCGCGATTGGCTGGCAAACAATTCGGGGTGTCCCCCGCCTACTGCCGGGAGACAGCTGGGATAGGTTCCAGCACCCTCTGCGACCCGAGTGAGGATAAAGCCTCACCAGAGGGCAGGTTTTTATTTGATGGACTGACTGGCCAACTGCCAGAGATGTCATTGAAGATATCCATTATGATTGTAATTGTAAGAGCCAGGCTGAAATTAAAGTCAGAAATCAGAGTAATATTGACATGACAGCTCATGGAATCCTCCAGAATAAACCTTGAATGTTTTATACTTTGATTTCATCCATCAATTAGATGTATACGTGCTTTATGAGGGCCATCTTCTCTTTTAGCGGCACTTCTCCAAACGATGCAGCTTCCATCCATCCATCGGTATGCTTTCGAATTTCTGCTTGTGTTGGCTGTAAAGTGTCATCGTTGTGGGGCGTTCAGCACATTTGACAGAGCAGATACTGGCTGTGGTGACGCATCCGCTCAGTGTCAGTCTGTCTCATGTCGATCACTTGTTGATCTTTAATAGGTATTACATATGACCACAGATAAAGAACCTCCCTGACCTCATACAAGGCATCATTGGGGCTAATTCATCAATAAATGGCTAGAAATGTTGTAACTTGGCGATGCAAGTTCATCTTATATACAAAAGCAGAATCACGGTCGGATTCATGACCCGCGTGCACTGGCCAATTTGCTTCTCAGCGCCGCGCATACGCTAGTGAATCAGAAGTCATTGTCATCGACAGGCTCGTGTCCAAGATCTAGAATCTGAATAAACCACGATTCTATTTCCCTATACAAGAATATCTATTTGTGCGTCAGCACAGATACGTATGTGGAAAGTGAAGCCGCTTCGAATTGAAGCTGAGATAAAATTGAAGTGAACCAATTTCTTTTATCATCAATGGGCTTCAATCAGCATCTTGTTTACTTTCAAACTTAGTTTGAAGCTGGCGTGTGGCACATCACGCACGCTGTGAGCATGACGTCTCTGATCCACTGGTGAAAGGAGACTTTGATTCTCTCTTTCATCTCTAACTGCTTCAAACAACAAGGCATATGCGGGAATAGTCGTTACGATTGCATGACTGTTTTATGTGATGTGTTCTGTTCGATTATTTTATTTTATGTTAACTGTTCTGTAAAGCGCTTTGTTACCGCTGCAGCTGTTGCGAAAGCCCGAAACAAATAAAGATGAATTGTATTGTATTGTATCAAAACGAGATCGGAGAGGAGAAATAGCCGTCAAATTTCACTTTCTTAATCTTCATCTTAAATTTAGAGCGGGATCATTTGAAAGAGTGACAACATAAAGTTGCTGATGATGCATCTTTAGTTTTAATTTCAAAGCCAAATTCCAACATTTGGCACTCAAAATACACACATTATTCCCAAATAAATTAGCAGCCAGGAATGACAATGAATACATTGCATACTTTGTTCAAATGCACAGGAAGGAAAATTCCTGAAATTAGCATAGAAGCGATAAAAAATATAAGGCATCATACCGGTCGAAATAACTTACAAGTAACCACGCCAGCAGTTATTTCGAAGAACATCATACCCACCTCTGATGTGTTTGACGGTCATTTATCAACCGTCTATTTTAGGAAATGACTGTCATTTGTAGCATGTGTAACTGGTCAAAATGAAAACTTCAAAGCTGCGGATAACCTAGAAAACATGTTTTACCTCAACGGTTGCGGTCTACGGTGGTCAGGAGAAGAACATGGAACAGAGTGGTTCAATCACTGTTGAATTTGTGCAGTCGTGTGTAATCAAGCGATCACTGCCAACAGCCAAGCCAATGGCAGCGACACTCGTTCAGCACGTAGTGTGGTATGGCTCAAGCGGGAGAGTAGTCTCCCAAGCCAAAGGTTGTGGGGTTGCAGCCTGTCAAAATGTCCTTCAGCAAGATACTGAACTTTGAGACAAAGAGAATAATATGAGATCTATAGATTTGCAACAACCAAGTATCAGGTTTTACCTGTTACGAGAACTTAATTGGAGCCTGAGATGGTTTTAAAACCTCATTTACCTTTCACCGTAGTAACAGATGTGAATGGTCAAAGGGATCAAGTGTCCATTTTACGTTTTTTTTTGTTTTTGTCAAATTATTATTCTGGTTTGTATGAACAGATGTTATTTCAATACGTTGTGCGCATAGATCGGTTAAAATATGTGTGTTTAGGAATGTGACAGTAATCCTTCCTGTCTGCGTTATTGACAAAATTCGACAGAGCCGGTAATAAATTCAGCAAATACAACCAACAAATCAGTCAGATCTCCTTAGCTAGCTAGCAAACGGCGTACGTGCAACTCTGCTGTCTCAGAATGTCTGTTCCTGAATCATTCAGGTTGCTAAACTCAATCGTCCTCCTTTTCCCGCACATGTCCACATTTTTAAACCCGGTCCGAGCGTCCTCGAGGGTTTTATAAATTCATGAAAATGTCCGTCTTTAATTGATTCTTGTGGGACCAATTAGCATGTGTGAAATTTTACTTACATTTATCGGCGTGTGTGACGTGGCCACTGGCGGGAAGGACAAAACCCAAAAGAGAAGGCGAGCAGAGGCAGTCAGGACAAGTGTGTGGAGCAGGCACGCTCAATTACAAGTGTGAATGCCAGCTGTTTGCTGCTGAAATGGGGTGGAATGACATCCCGTTCATTCGTCTGCGTTTCACTGCTGTGGTTGAAGTCACTGGACCGAGAGGTGCGTTGTTAGATTTACTGGTTGAAAAAGCCAAATACAGCTGCAGTCAGTCGGCCCTTGACTAACAATTCGGAGTTGAGGACAGTACCGATACACGATAAAGGCAGGAAAATGTTTCAATGTCTAATAAAGGTGCTGGTCAGAGAACTCATAGCTCAGATCGACAGAAAAACGCCCAAAAAGCTGTATGAGGAGAGAGTTCCTTAAATTGTTCAACCCGGGAACACAGGGTGGGTCAGACAACAAATATGACGAAGAAAACCAAAGACTCAAGTGATGTTTTCTGTCTTTGTTGTATTGTGAGATGCTGTGCTGAAAAAAAGTATTTTATATGTACAATATGTTACGTTGAAGCGGCTCAAATAATGGATGGATGTTTTCTTTACTAACCATACATTGCACGCACAATATGTCGGAAAAATATTTTCACTGTAATAATGGCACATACAGTGCAGAATTCAAAAGATGTGCAGTAAATGCATATTGAATTGCAAATTTTCATAACTTTGAGAGAGAGAGAGAGAGTGGTCGACTGTTTAGCACATTCGCCTCACAGTGCAGAGGTGCAGGACTCGGCTGTGCAGAGGTGCAGGGTTCGATTCCGACACTGGCCTTCCTGTGTGGAGTTTGCATGTTCTCCCCATGCCTGAGTGGATTTTTTCCAGGCACTCGGGTTTCCTCCCACATTCCAACATCATGCGTGGTAGGTTGATGGAACACTCCAAATTGTCCGTAGGTGTGAGTGTGTGCATGGATGCTTGTTCGTCTCTGTGTGTGCCCTGCCATTGGATGGCAACCAGTTCAGGGAGTCGCCTGCCGACTGCCCGAAGACAGCTGGGATAGGCTCCAGCACGCCGGCGAGCCTTGAGAGGATAAACGGATCAGGTGATGGATCGGTGATTGTAAATATATATATTCCCCTTTGTACAATCTTTGTCTTTTCCACTTTTCATCTCTGTCCATAGTATCACCTTTTTTCAGTACAGCATCTGACTATGGGTCCAAAATGTTTCGTGCCAGACCGCCTGTCCCCCAGCACTGCTATCTGGATTAGTACCTAAACCCTCTGATTTATAATTGGTCCACTGTGTCACTTTGCTGAAGTTGATAATGTGCTCATTCCCCCTCCATCGCAACAGCATTTCACTGGATTTGGTTCTTTTGCATGACTTCAGGGCATGTTTTTTTTTTTTGGAGGGGGGAATGAAAATTATAATACACAGGTATATAGGACTTCTCCAACACTCGGCTTTGGCAACATGAAGTTTATTTCAAAAAGAAACAAAGCATCATCATTTTGCTTCATTGGCAACCTGAAAGATGAGCAACAAGGACTTATTAATTGAAAGAGGTTCAAAATTTGAGCTGCAAATAGGAAAGGCAGTTTAATTTATTTTGCATATTTCATAAACAAGGCACTTCAATGTGTTTCAGCACAACAAACATTTCATGACATTCAAAGGCAAAGCTAAGAGAACAAAAAAGTGCTTATTAAGAGCATTTAGAGGCAAAAGATGAAATTACGGACTGTCACGGTTGCGAGGTGGTGGTGGACCCCAAAAAGCAGGCAGGAGGGAGGAGCAGGGTGAACTTGACAATTGTATTTAATAAAACACAGAGAAAACTGAATCCTAAACAAACAAAGCATCAAACAAAACCAAGGCTGAAGATATTATACTACTGTATCACTAAACAAAACAAGACCGGAACAAACATGACAAACAAACCTGACAGCTGCTAACAAGCAAACAATGACCCATCAATCACTGGTTGTGCTGGGAGTCCTTTTAAACCATTACATAATGACATAATGACCAACAGGTATGCAGCTGCAGGGTAACCTACAGTGCCACCTGTTGGTCCCAAACCAAATCATGACAAGGGTCGGATCCCAGACGTCCCAGATGTCCCAAAGTTGTCCAAAGGCTTGCCTCGCCGGGAACAGGAACTAAAAAGCGACGGCGACCTTCGCCTCGCCGGAGAACAGGAACATGAAGCGACGGCGACCTCCGCCTCGCCGGAGAACAGGAACATGAAGCGACGGCAACCCTTGCCTCGCCGGAGAACAGGAACATGAAGCGACGTCAAACCCTTGGCTGGGCTTGGCCTGACGTGGACGGAGCTCGACGTAGCGGGGGACATGGGACAGCCGGACGTGAACAGGGGCTCGGCCTGACGTGGGCGTGGACGTGGCATGGCTTGTCGTCGACGTGGATGTGACTCAGCTCGAACAGACACGTGACGAGCCTCGGCTCAACGTGGACGCGGACGGGGCTCGGCCCACCGTAGACGCGGCTTTACGAGACAAAAACAGGACAGCCGCATCACCAGCGGTGCCTGAAGGGGGAAACGGTATCAGCCGCAGACGTGCTCCGCCAGGCACATGGTGGAATAGGGACCAGTCCTTTGTACCTGCGGGGTCTAGGTGGTCGGGTCATTCTGTCACGAAGCAAGGTGGTGGTGGACCCCAAAAAGCAGGCACGAGAGAAGAGCAGGTAGTACTTGATGAATTGTAGTGATGGGTCCAGCGACACCGATGCGTCAACGCATGCGTCGGGCTCACAGAGCAATCCACGTGTCGGTGCGTGTGCTGCTTCACTACATCACGTGATCGACACGTGAACTGTGTCGTGCTGCCTCGACACAGTCCAGGCTGCTTGACACAGTCTAGGCTGCGTCAATCAGTCCAGGCTGTGTCACTCAGTCCAGGGGGCGTCAACTCAGTGCCGGGGCGTTAACGCAGCAAAAGCCCGCCACACAGTGTTTATAAGGAAGTGCGTCGAGCGACACGATGCTGCCTGCCGAAACAAGCCAGACCTCACACTCGCTCGAATAAAAATATATATTTGGGCAGAAAGGAAAACATACAGATTAGCAGAAAAACGTGTCCGTCTGACTTTGAGCATCGTGTTGGCTGTCATATAATAGGCTATTATTATATGAGAAGTGCTTTATGAAAGTTTCAAGGAATCACTGGACGTCATACTCTTACATTGATTGTCTTTTATACAGTGTAGGTCCTGCTATGAGGGGGAGTTCTCAGGAAGTGACTGCTAGTGTTTAATGCACAGCCACATGCATATTGCACGGACATCTATGCTGCATGTCACATGTAAGCATATTTGACAATAAAGATGACCTTGATTCCTTGATTCCTTGATCATTACATCGGCTAGGCTAGCTTAGCTGTTGTCGTAGTTTAGAGCTTCTTTAATATGTGGCGTGGGTTGCGTCGACGCCGTGAGTATGTGCTCGCGCTCACGCGCGCACAGCAGAGAGCATTGGACTCAACCGCTGAGACGCGCTTCGCTCGAGTGATGTTGCTACAGTACGTGCATATTATGGAGCAGCTTCCGGACAAACGCAAATTGTCCGCCGTGTAGAGCCATTTTGATCTCCTTTTGAGAATAAGATATTTATTCAGATCTCCTTGTCTCACCAAGTGGCTCTCGGATTTTTGACATGTCTTATTCCATTGTGTGTGTGTGTTCTCCACAGCAGGGGAAATAGCATGCAAGAATTGAATTGAATTGAATTGAATACAACTTTATTGTCAAATGTGCTGTACGTATGTGTAACATACAGCACAAATGAAATTTCTTCCCCCTCAACATAAAACAAGAGGAGCCGCTGCGGGTGTCCGCGCCGCCATCAAAAGAAAAGTTGACCAAAAAAATTACAAACTAATACAAGACAACACATGAAACACAGACAATTGTGCAATCTTAACCACTTTCCTGCATACACTTTGTTGTTTGAAGCCGTAATAGATGAAAGAGGAACCGAATCAAAGTGTCCTTTTCACCAGTGGATCAAAGACGTCATGCGGCAATGTGCACACGTCTGCTACAAGCTAAGCTGTAGCAACAAGAAGCTGTAGCATCCATTAACGAAAAAGAGAGATTGGCTCTCTTCTCCTGTCCCATGTAAATCCGCTTCAATTCCAAGCCGCGACTCCCAGTTCCACATATGCATCGGCGCTCTGCGCTGACGCTCCTCTCTTCTCATCGTCGGCTCCTCAATCCATGCATCCATCCAATCCATGCAGACTGTCCATCGGCACCGACCTTTTCGCTGAACAAAGCAGGGCTGTGAAAATGCTGCCTACTTCAGGCGCAAGAAACGCAACATACTGAAATTTAAAACACTGGAGCATCTTATTTTTCTAAATAAAAATGTGTGAAGACAAAGCCCACAAGCATCCCCATTCACATGATTTTCAAATTATTGAAACACATTGAATGACACAATATGAATGCATGGATGTGAATGATACTGTATACACTTCACCAAATCAGTGAGTTCAGTCTGTCAAGTGGGTTGGCTGCAGGGATTTTGAAGGTCCAGCAGGTGGCAGTGGTCAGCGACACAGTATCAGCACAGTATCAACACAGTGTGTCAGTGTGTCGACACGCCTCATGAGGCCTCATGGACACATCACTAATGAATTGTATTGAAACAGAGAAAAGTAAATCCTAAACAAACAAAGTCCAAAGTATCAAACAAAACACATGACTGAAGATAAAGCATGACAATGACCAAAACCTGACTGAAACAAACATGACAGTAGCATACGAACAGCCACAAACAATGACCCGACAATGAGTGGTCGGCCGGGAGTCCTTTTATAGCCACTAATTACCCACTGACCAACAGGTGTGCAGCTGCAGGGAAAAGCCCCACAGTGCCACCTGTTGGTCACAAACCAAAACATGACACGGACAGTGTAACTGATTTAAATGCCTTAAAGACCTTAATGAAAGGCATGGTCAAAAAAAGTATCATTTTTAACCTGGATTTAAAAATACTTCCTCTCGGGGCTGACTTCACTTTTGTCTGCAGCTTTTTCCTATTGCCTGCAGTGTAACAGCTAAATGTTTGCTTTGAAACCCCGGCTCCACTATTTGACCTGAGTCGGCAGATCTCAGAGCCCTACAGGGTTCATATTCAGTAGCATTTCTTTCATGGAAAGAGGACAAGAAGCATTCAGTGGTTTGTAGACCAGTTGCAGAATTTTTAAATCTCTCTCTCTCTCTCTCTCTCTCTCTCTCTCTCTCTCTCTCTCTCTCTCTCTCGCTCTCTCTCTTTCTCTCTCTCTCTATTATATATATAAAATGCACTCAAAATCAAGACTCTTTACCCTTTTCCCTTTTTGCTCTGACTGTCCCTATAATAAGCCGCTCTCGCACAACTCTAATTGCCCCACGGGGATAAATAAAGTTTTCTGAATCTGAACCTGAATCTGAATATACTTGTTGTCCCTTCAGATATCACATCATCTTTGAAAACCGTCACTATGTTTTGATGTTAATGAGGAATGCAGTGAGTTGAGATTGCCCGTTGATGTAATTAACTTTTCTAACATATGGGCATCTCATGTTGATTTTATTTTATTTTTTTCTGAGTGGCAATGTTTTAATTCTGCACATGGTGTTTATTTTTGCTTCAAAGTCTCACATGGCAGGCAGCGCTTTTGGACTGTTTACAAGCTGCAACTCAAATCCAAAGTACAAAAACATTCTGCAGGGTATAAAAAAAAAGGGATGATAAACACAACAATATGACAAAGTTTGGAGTATGAGCAAACAAAGCTCTTTGTGCTTGAAACAATATTTTCAATACCAAAGGCCCCAAATGCAACCATTTTTTTTTTAACAAGTGCACCCCATATGTCATGTGTCAGGCTGGACCAAAACAGTAAAAAGCACTCCCCTCATCATGAATTAAGGATGCAAACGCAAACATGGCCAGCTGGCCCAAAGTGATCATAGCACGCTGGTTGGCAAACTCTTGAGCAGCTGCCCTCTCCCTCCCACAACTAAAAGTGACGGGAAGCAATGCAAACACCAGGAGAGGTGCGCTGGTCACATGATGGTTACTTTGCCATCATGCCACGACTGTCTTGCAGGTACTGCATGTTTTTAATGAATAATGGCCTTTTCTCAATACGCAAACTGTGTTCAGCCAACTGAACAAAGAGCAAAGAATCACAGTGGACATAGTCTCCTTGGAATGATAGATTCATTCTGAAATATAGGCCAGGCCTTCTTGTTAAACAACATTTTGACACTCTCCATCCGGAAAATCTTCCCAGAAGAGCGGAAGCATGGAAGCTACCAGAGCTTCAAAGGGGATCCTTAGGTGTAAGGCACCCTTGAACAAGAAACACACCCCATTTTAAGAGGTGCAGCATGGTTTGTGCACCCGTTTCACGCTGACATCTCTCCTAGCAGGCCTGCGTGGATGCGATCTAGTTCTCTGTGAGGTGTGCAACACAACGCAGTGGAGTGCGAGAAGGATTTCCCGTTGCGAGATTACAACGTACAAAATATATAAACAAATAGAAATACTGGTAATTCCCATGATTGTCCAAATAGCTATTAGCAGATACAATCCAGCCATGTGAGTCATGTAAAGGTCAGTAGCGTAATACCAAACGCCAATGCTCGAGACTCGGTGAGAGTTGCGGCGCAGGGTTTATATTGCGACTGTTGATGCTCCCTTCAAGCCAAAAATTTAACTCGGAGGTGCTCGCCTGGAGTTGACCCTGCCCTCAATCATCCTGCTGGATGAAAATATTTTGCATGCTGACATGCATGAGTGAGCAATGATTTCATTTTAGATGAGCAGAAATCATCGGAACAGAATTTTTACCCCCACCCCCTTCCCTCCCCTCAGCACACATTGTAAGCCAACAAACATCCAGCCAATACGATATGTAAATGCATCACAATCAGGGATGATTTGGCCGTTGCTATATAATCCCTATGAAATCAATGTAATCTTCATTTAATTTAAACAGTACACATGGCCTGAAAATTTTTTACTGGATTTGCTGTGACAGCTTTGGCGTGCAGATCGGGAGAGAATGGAAGAACAAGCCCTGACTCTGAGTCCCCTGTGAGAGCAGCTGCAGCGCCGACAACATCTTGCACTGAGCATTTCCGATGGGGTCGCTGGGAGGCGGTGCATCTTTCTCAAGCGGGGCTTGTTTACCCCTTGTGCCCCTTCTCTAATT
Organism: Hippocampus abdominalis; assembly: GCA_018466805.1. NCBI lineage: Eukaryota > Metazoa > Chordata > Actinopteri > Syngnathiformes > Syngnathidae > Hippocampus > Hippocampus abdominalis. Next base: position 4,130,728 of record CM031694.1, on the reverse strand, counting down.
CAGAGTGTCCCTGTCAGGCTGGGGCCAACAAATGCAGGTCAGAACCCGATCCCCGGTGATCTACTCTACCTGGCAGCCACTCGCTTTGTCATCTCTGTCACTCGCACGGCAAGAAGTGCACGAATAATGGCCAAAGGAGCAGCCACAAATAAACCCCGAAATGTAATTTGCACAAACGACACGATTATGCATGCACACGCAGACACGCGTGCAATCAGAGGTCCGCAGAGTGGTGCGAAATGGAGTAAAACCGAGAGGGAGGCTCTACTGGAGCATATCACAGGGTATCTTGGACAGAAGAATATCAAGAATCGATGCTAATATGTCACAGTTGACCTGAGCTGTGTTTTGCCAATATAGCTATTACGTGTGACTCCAGTGTGCCTGACCATGATTAAAGATGTTGAGTGTATCCACCGTTGTATCAGCGCATTTTAATGACATTTGGACACGCCCACTTTCAATTGTTTTACCGGTGGTTAGAGAAGGTGTACACACCCCTGTTTAGGTAGGTTTTGGTCACCCCCACCCCCCCAAAAAAAAAAATCTGTTTAAATGTGTGTAACCTATTCGTCAAAAGTGGAAGTACAGGTAAAAGTAAACAACCGAGATAGTGTGGTTGCACAGCCACTTTTTACTGATTTGACTGTGTTCGAAAATGAGCCGCATTCAAACGTGTGAAATGGGTGTCCTACTTTAGCAACCACATTGTCTCAGTCATAATTACTCCCCCTCTTGAACATTTTTTTTTCCCTGAGTTGTAATGATTATGGGTAACATTGATGAAAAGGTTCGAAGTGATTTATCTTGGCCTCAAAACATGCCCATTGAACAGATGTGTGGCGACTTTTTATATACACGGCCCTTTTCACCATGACGCCACACATACCTCCGGGTGGCAAACACTCAGACAGTAAACCAACCCTTCTGTTTGGCTTTAATGTCGAATTGAACAATCTGCTCTCACTCAGTACTTTGAATGTGTGAATTGTCAATTGAAAAGCTTTCACGGCAGGTGAAATGCTTCTAAGACCGCCCGAAATCTCCATTCCAATTGGCAGTTGAGTCAAAAATAGACTTGGAGGAATTTCAGATTGTTAACAAGGTCATTGATGGACTTTTTTGTTGCTCGCATTGAGGGCACGTGTGCTCTTTTGACAGTGAAACACTCTTGAGTTGACATTAGCCAGCAGAGTCCTGTAGCCATTATGTTTGGCTAAATTAGTCAAAGATCACCCAACCGAACATTTTACAGATACCGGTGAAAAAATGTCTTCCAAAAACCCAATGTTGAGAGTTTGTTGCCCTAACTGGAGCGTAAGAAGTGGCCATCCCGCCATGAGACATGTTTGCTATCTTTTGTGTACAACTTTGATCAAAATCCACTCCCTTTATCCTCCCTAATCTCTTGTTTGTTTGTTTGTTTGTTTGTTTTTTAAATACATTTAAAAATGAAATTTTGGGGTGTAATGTATCCGGAGGCTCAAATCCAAACAATTGTAAACATTTATCATAATTTCATATTTTATTTATGATAAGTTATTCTGATTGTTTTTAGTTCAAGTCAGTGGCAGTCAATCAGACACATTTCTGCCCTCCGAGAATAATCAGACAACTATTGTTCACAAACATGAGAGGGCCTATCGCTTGGATGGCTATAACATGAAAATAACTAATAAATAATGTTTTTCATGGGTTTTAAATGTTGTGTTCATAGTTTTACTTTGATTGGTTAAATAAAAAAAACATCTATAAAAAATGCATCGCATACAACATATGTAATCCAATGCATATTTACTAAATAGAGACACTTTTATGTCAAGGCATTTTCATTTTGTAACTGCAACCCTTCAAAGTAAAATCATTACAAAAAAAAATACTCAGCCAATGCAATCACATTCTATTGAATGATAAAATTGTAATGGATGGTCATATGTTTTAAGTTAATATTTAGCTTCTTCGCTAAATGTTTTTTCATAGTTTCAAAACCCCTTTTCAGGAGTGCATAATAAATGCAGTTAGAGCTCCTGGGAATCTCAGATTTGTTGTGAAGTAACATAAAAATACACATTGATGCCATGATCAAATGAAAGAGATGACTAAATTGAAACCCTCATTCAAATTCTGCCTTTTATAGGTTCTAATGCATCTTGCTGAGAGCTCTTTCCCACCAAATCCTCCATTTCAATCTTAATATTCGAACCTGTTGAAAGTAATTAGCTCCGGAGGCTCTTTTGGATAAGCGTTTACGTCGGGCCCATTTCATCCACAGCATCAAGTGGACTGAACATAAGCCAGCTGTGAATCAGCAGGGCTCGCACTGATGAGAAAGTCCTCCACGCCTGATTTCCACCATGCCATCCACCAGCCTACACACTGAGGCACTAATCAACAGCGGTGCCCCACCAACATGGCTGGGGAACGCTTTTTCATTTAGGACTCTCCCACGACGTCGTCACAGCATCTGCTAAATGGCTCAATGGGTCCTTCACTCTTCCCAGAAGTTCAATCACTTGTTGGTCAGGAGTTGATGAGCCTCTCATCTCATTTGTGAGACATTAATGAGGTACTTGCACTTATTGTTCCATAAAAATCCAATTTAACCTGAAAAAAAAGTAAATAAAGATCACGAAGAAATATAAGTGATGGAGAAAATTGGATGACAGCCTGTCTAGGATGGATGCCGCCTCGCCCCAAAAGTAACCTGGGATAGACACCAGCAGACCCGCGACCCCAACGATGATGAACTGTTTAAAAAATGGAAGATTAGCGGCTAAAAATTCCATGTGAAGGCAAATCTGTCATAAAACTATTTCAAATAGATGTTCTCTTAAATTGCCCCTTAAGTGTCCATTTCTGCTCATTTCAAGAGGCAGCAAATATAAAATCTTTTCTCACATGGTGTTTGAAAAACCTTCCAGATACTTTTGACCCAGCAGGTCAGACACCACAGCATAATTAGTCAGGAGACTTTCCATAATCTCCCAGTGAATACACCGTCAACCTTAACAACATGAAGGAGGATGAAGTGTAGAATTTTGCGATGATCCAAACGATTAATTTTGACTATAATGCGTTCATCGTCAATAAAAATCAGCAATTTGCACAGAACATATTGCACGTAAATCTGTTCTGCATCATTTTGCCAGTGCGTGTCGGTAAAGACATTACTGATGAATTCCGTTGCACTGTTGTTTTCTCATCAGGAAGCCAGCAGAACAGGAATTAAATGAGCAGGTGTGGTACGACATTCAACAGCACGATCTCAACTGCTGAAAGCACGGCTCATTTGCACGCCACACGACCGTTTTTGTACCGTTTTGACTCTCATGTAGCTGAATATTATTAGAAACACGGTGGTGCTGACACTAAAGTTCACGTATGGTATCTTTGAACAAGTTCCACTTGACAGTCTCAGCCAAAATTGAGTATTTTTGGAAAGGCTAACATTTGAAATGTATTACAACGTACAGGTGTGACTAAGATGATGTACCATTTGCAGACTTGCTACTCAAGAGCCAAAAAGATGTTATGCCTTCCCTGCTGCTCTCCAAATTGTGAGCATATGCGTGGTCCCTACTCATCCTGGCTTTTTGAACAGCAACTGCCGAGAGTGGGAGGGTTTTTTTGGGAGGGGGTGGGGGGGAGGGGGGCGCACTGGCCAGGTGGGGGAATTGCAGTCGGTTCCACATGAACACATTGTCCTCCTTTGATGTCTCCCCTCTAGGTAGCCCCCCCCCCCCCCCCCCCCCCCCCAGGAAGGAAATGTGAAATGTACGAGAAGCAAGCTCTTCGGTTCCTCCGTGCGGGATCAACTCAAGTTCATTGTGAATGACCCTTCACAAAAAAAATGCAATCCCAAACTCATTAAACATTTTCTCCCTTTGTTTATGGCCACTGAAAGGAAGCAAAAGAAAATGGCAGCATCTGACTCTAAATGTCTGATGAGTGGTCTTGTGAACAAATAAAGTGATCACAATATATCAGTTGCCCAAAAGTGGCATCTTTGGTGAAGGCATGAGCCCTGACAAGCATCATAAATCACATTTTTCAAGGCACAAAATCAATTTGCACACTCCTATGAATGAAGTCCAAGGATATTTCATCTGATTTAAATATAACATTATGCATTTGAGAAAAAGCACAATTTTTGGGTATTAATGCATGCATGCAAGTGGGTGTGCTCTTCACAGTTTGAAATGATTAAGACACCAATATGATGCTCTAGACAAATCATGCTTGTGGATGTTTCTTCTCACACACACACACACACACAAATGGGATAGGCTTCTGCTTGAAAACCAATAAATAGTAACAGTATCATCTACAAGCCTGACAAATCCTGAAAGACTTTTGTCAGCTTTATCAATTAGATAAAGGCCCAACCTTTTTTGAGCCAAGGCACACTTCTTTCATTGAAAAAATCTCATGGCACACCACTAGCTGAAAATGTGACCCCCCCCCCCCCCCCCGCTTATTTTAACAATTAAAGTGTTAGAATGTTACTATAATCGTTTTTAACATTGAAGAATGACGTTATAACAGCTTGAATTGGAATAAAATCAACACCAAAAAAAACAGTGTTTTATCATCTTTCATATTTAGGCCAAACAAAAAAGATAGGTAGCATGAAAGTTTTTGTTATTTATTTTTTTCCCATTAAAATTTATACAAAATAACCATAAAACAAGGAGACATGAAGCCCCCGCTCGCAGAGAGTTGGGTACCCAGCGGCTGGGTCTTAGGTTCCGAGGTCGCGATGGCACCGGCGGGGAGAGGTCCCCGACGCCGGCCGCGGCCCGGCCTGGACTAGAGTTGCGTAGACTCGGTGGACGGTGCGTCGAAGAGCGCGCGGGTCGGGGAACGCCGACGGGCGCGAGACTGGGGGTGGGGGAGACGGGCGGGACGGGGAGTCGCCGGCCGCGACGCGCACCGACCGACCCCGCGCCCGACACCGTCCCCTACCCCCGCGACGCCCCCGCTGCCGTACCGCCGCTCCGCTGCCGGCGCCACCGCCACCTATTTAGTTTTCTCCCCGCTCCGGACTCGGGGGGCCCGGGGCGCGCCGCCGCCTCCGCCATCCTCCTCCGCCCTCGGTTTTTACTCGGCCCGTGGTGTTCATCAAATAGTTCGCTGACATTTTTCGATACATCAATGGATGCTATTTTCTTAACATCACGGTGCGAGCATGCGTCTGTAACACAGAAAACGCGGTTTAAACTGCCGCGGCAATGATTCAATGTTGTTGACAGACGACAGGGCAAACGACGCACGCTGAACGTTAATATCGCGAGAGTTTGCACCGATTTAAACCCTCTACACAAAAATGTAGAGGGTTGTTTGAAAAAAAAAAAAATGCCGACCGTAAAGTTTTTTTTCGACGTAGAAATTCTCGGTGTCTCGGGTTACCGGAACCCTTTTTTTCTCCGCCTTATTGTTTCACTGTCGTCCTGCATTCATGCGTCACAAATTCGCTTGTCTCTCGTCGAAACACAAGGCAATTGGCTAGCTGTTGCTGCTCCCAGGCGGTATGGGAGGGTACTACATGATTACTTTGTGGGCGAAAGACCGCACAGGCATACAAATTGGATATTTTCCCGCGGCACACCTGACAATGTCTCGCGGCACACCAGTGTGCCGCGGCACACCGGTTGAAAAACACTGAATTAGACATTCAGAAATAAAACACAATGAGGAGACAGGAGACTCAATTCTGGTACCAGGGGGGAACGAGGAGAAGCCTTAGGTTTCAGTTCTCTGCACGTCACCCAAGGATCTCCCCCCTCACCCCCTCATTTATTGGGAATCTAATACATAGGCGTGTCCAACCTAAAGGGTGAGGGCTATTGAAGACCACTGAACTTTATTTGACTTTGTGTGTATGTGAGTGTAAATTATGTACGTGTGCAATTATTACAAAAACATCAAGTTGCAGCTGCTGTTCCATCCACGTTTGATCTTGCTCCTGTTTGTTTATGGTTAAACGACTTTTCGGTACCGTCAAAATGACGCCACGGAAACGACACGCTACCGGCAACGATCGTTACCGTGAAATCCTCAGGCCTGCCCTAGTTTTTTTTTTTTTTTTTTGGACTGAGAAATTTCCTTGCGTCCCAAAAACGCACATTATTTGGAACTGTGCGTCCCGCGGGAAAATTGTGCGTCCAGGACGTGGGACGCAGAGGTAACGGGATGGCTGCATCAGATATTGGCATATCCTGATTTTGACTGAATGTCAGCGCTCGGCTGGCTGCGTGTTTGCCAGTTTGCTAGACTGGTTTCCGCCAATCTGGGAATTCCGGCGCAGTAAGAGTGAGTCCCTCCAAATGCACGTGGCAGGGTGACAATTTGGTGGAAAGCAGCCAGCTTAAAATTATGCTTGGCCCAACTGGTCTAACATGATTTTGCTCGCACTGAGAGTGCACATCATAGTGGGTTGGTGTCCTACATTGTCATTGCTAAGGTAGTTCTGTTGCGTTGACGGCCACGCCGTACATTATATCGGCAGCATTGTTCGTTGTAATCCATTACATAGGATTCCATCCATTCACTCATATAGTTTGAATGTTTTTGTACGTCGCTCGCCGGAGATTGCCGAACAAAAGCATTTTCGTGGTTGGCCAAGTCTACATCCCACCTGACCTTTAACAACATGTCTTCAAGTGTAGTAACGGTATCTGTATGCAAACGTTTTCTCAAACTATAAGAAAAGATGTGATGTGAACGCTGTCTTGGGTGCATGCATGCAGGGCCACTCCAGACCAAATTGGGGCCCAAAGCAAATTGTCTTTATTGGAAAGATTCATTTTTAATGAGTAGCTGGTTTGTTCCACACATTTTGATTTCAATCACAGCATACAGCTTTTTTTGCCTTTCTTTCTTTTTTCAGTCTTGCTCCCGACTCGTGATGTCTTTATAACGGTTTTGCCCTTTCCTCTATAAGTGCCAGCCAGCGCATTTCTCTGATTGAGCAGGAACTTTATTCCTTGCTGTTTAATTGTTGACAGTTATCTTACTGAAAAGGCAGTTGCATGTTTAGACCTCAGAATTTAGAGAATAAGACGCCACATCATTTTCATTCAAAACGTATTGATTAAAATAACATGTTGATTGTGCTAATTCTTGCACAATGTGGCATTTTTTAACATGTTTTATGGCTTGCAAGTTTGGAGGTGTGCAGCAGTCAGATTTTGTGACAGTTGGAGCGAGTGATTGAAATAGAGCTCAAAGGAATCCTGACACGTGTCGGCCGCGGGTCCAGTAGGAAATGACAGAATATCAGCTGACCAAAAAGAACTTGAGGGAGAAAGCAGCTGTACCGCACGCTCAGGCCTCTTCTCATGACAGAACGTCTCTCAGATTTCATTCTGACTTGTTGCCACTTCGTCAAGATTCCTTGTGTGTTCTACATACTTGGCCAATAAAGATGATTCTGATTCTGATGAAATTACTCTCTGAAGGTATTGTTTGTCTTGATGCTGCTTTCTGTTTTCACTTCATTTACATCTCGCTGTTCTGCTTTGGTTTCAGAAGTCAACATGACTGCAAGCAACTGTTTCTGGATTAGCAATGTAATCTGTCACGGTTGGAAGCTCAGCTGATGCGCTTCCCCCTCGCTAACCCTTTTATTATTGCCTTTCTTATTTGTGAACATTTTGTGCGGTAAACGGCAACCATGCTTGTAGCTCTGTGTTTGCATGCGCATGGGCTCATTACGGAGGCAGAAATATGGAAGGATTTGATTTCGTTTAAATCTCGTAATAATCCCATGATTTCATGTAGGAATAAATGAGGGGTAGCTCGATGTATTATACCAAAAACTGCAAAAAAAAGCATTTCTCTCTCTCTCTCTCTCTCTCTCTCTCTCTCTCTCTCTCTCTCTCTCTCTCTCGCATTTGGCAATTGTCAAACTGGTAGGCTGTTTCTGTAAAGCTCTTGGCCAACAAAGCTTCCTTGCTAACTGATTCAGCATCCCCTTTACAATGGTTTTTATTCATTTAATATTGCAAGGAATGGCACATAGAGTGAACGCTACAAAAGGCATGGTAATAATTGTACTCATTTGTTTCACTGCAGGATATCAGGAATTTATCGGTGATGCAAGCAAATACTGAAAATTGAAGTACTGTTAAATTCTATTAGTCTCTCAATTTATGTCAAAAATGTTCATTCGAAGAGGAAAAAATCATCAAGCAGAATCAACTGAATTCAAAGAAGAGGTGCGTTCAGGTAGTTGCTCTTTTGAGCTCCCTTGGCTAGATGTGTACTTTCCTTTCTGTTTAGTTTAGAACTGCAAAAAACAAAACAAAACTGATCCATCAAACCAAATGCACAATGTTTTTTGGTTGTTTTTTGGAACATGAAAAAAAATGAATGAATAAATAAAAATTAAAAAACCTTCTTTCAGGTTGGCGTAAACAGGGGTGCCAAAGCAGACTCAACAAAAACAGAGGAGTGAAACAATTTTGAAATAAACCAAGTGTTTTCCCTTCCTCATTTTGTTTCCCATTTGTGGACAGAACACACCCACATAGCTTATCTACAGGATACCTGTATTGTGGCACACGACAAAGACTGACTGTCCTCCATTAAATAGTCGACCTAAAATTGTCACTTGTGAAGAATCATCTGAATGCAATGGGAAAAAGATTGTAGAGTTACTTTTGAGCCTGCCCTGGTACAGTTTGGAACAATGATGTCAGCTTTTGTGTACAGAGATGTAGCATAGCGACAAATTAATAAATAAATGAAGGCCCACTTTCAGAATGTCGTGTTGCTTCTTGTGCTTAAGCATGTGTCTTGAAAGAAGAATGTCATGTTGGACAGATTGCTCATCCGATTTAATGAAGCTTCTCATGCACCATACCAACAAAAAGTCATAGCACGGTTCATTTACTTGGACAAGTGTCCGAGGCACTTTTATTGGAAACAAAAGAGTGGCACACCAACCATTTCAGTGAATTCAATACGGTGATGTCTTGGGATATGAGTTTAATTTGTTCCATGACCACATTAGAGATGTCCCACCTGCTGCATCCCCCCAGGATGACCCAGGACATGCTTTGGTGTTCCTCCAGAAGAGTTGGAAGAAGTGGTTGGGGAGAGAGAAGCGGATTAGAGAGTTCTATTTTTCTCAAGGAGGAAAGGAAGGAACAGATTAATAGCATGTCTATTCATTTCAATGGGGAATATTTTTTGACGTGTGTTTTGAGTTAAAAGCATGGTCAAACAACAAATCAAAGGGGGAGTTTGCAGTGAAAAAAAGTAACCTACAGTATGTTAAAGGTGTTTGTTTGACCTGAATGCTGCATATTAGTCACGCCCACTCCTCTTTTTGAATGGCAAACTTGCGACATGGTGGAAATTACTCCACAAGCAATAGATTTTGGATTAGTTTAGTGTAGTTCTGATGTTGACCCATCTTTGAGGTCATTGCCGCAAGTCAGGTTTCTCATTCACACAGGATCATTTACATGGTTTAGTTTTTACAGCAATTGCCTTTGCTGATGCAAGCTTCCAGTTTGTCCTTGCTTGAGGGTCCCAAACATCGAGCTTTCCAGTCCATGGTGATAGGAAGTTGGCCAAGAAGAAAATCCGTACTTGCTGGATGAAAGGCAGCACTATGCTAGCAACTCTCCGTGGAATAAAAATACACATTACAAACTGATGGAATGCTGAACCACCCCCACCCCAAATGCAGATCTGCCACTGCTTAAGCATATCCGAACAGCAGCCCTGCAGGTCATCTTGATGTGCAAGCATTAGAGAGGTATTCTGTCGTGCATCGTGACACGGTCAAACATAATTAACTATATCGCCCACAGAGCATTGTCTCTTTCTGCATGCGGCATACTAATAAGTTAGCGATATCACACATTTAGCATGCTAATAGGATGCAGATAATATTCTTCATATGGAGCTGCAGGGAAAAACATCACATCGACATGAATACATATTGCTGCAGGTGGTATGAAATACTTGTTGCTGATTTAACAGCAGTTAAGCCCTGGATCCAAATAAGTAAAAAAAGAAGAAAAAAAACACTGGAGATTTTTATATCAATTTTCTTTAAAATGTTCATGATCCCGTCCTGTTTGCTTTGTTCTCTCAGTCTCCATCTGGAGAGTGGGCGTTCCCTCACAAGTCGCACCTGTCTAATCTGACCTTGTTATGTGCCTGCTTTAAAAGCCAGGTCAGGCCGACGACCCACTGTTGGATTATTATCCTTGCTTACGACTCCATCTCCAAATGCTTACGTTTCTTGACGTTCGTGATATTTTGCTTCATAGACTCTCGCTGTGTTTTTCAAATTTTCACATTGCAAGTATCGTTGCACGTAAGTAGTAGTATATTTTCTTGTCCTTACATTTGGACAGCCGATTTACGTTTTTCTCTTTCCTTGCCGTGTTTTTGGTTTGTTTTCGCTTTTTCCTGGTTCTTTGTTACCAGCGTATTTCATCTTGCGCTCTTTGTAAATAAATATTGTTGGTCGAATCTCTTGTCTGGCCCGATATTTGTCGAATCCAATTCTGTCCGGATTAAAATTAAAAGCAGGGTAATGGTTTAGACTTTTCACAGTGCCCTCCCCTAAAAAAAGCAGGCCGAAATAAAAAGGCATTAACTATTATTTTTGTCAATTCACGAAAAAAAGTGCATAGTAAAACGGATTTACCAAAGTCCATTTTTGTCTTTTTACCTCATTTCATCAAAACAGAGCTATGAATCGGAATATACTATATATATATGTGTATGTATGTATGGGTGGATGGATGGATGGATGCGTACACAAAATGAAAAATCCACAATCGTTACTGTTTGATGTGAAGTGCATTTTCCATTGCATCCATTTCGTAATTAAAACAGTCAGATAATGAATGGACATCCAAAAGAAATACAGGGAACAGTGGTGGACCCATTTTGATTGTTCTGGCTTTTAGCAATCTGGCATAGAATTAACTGGATGTTTCCTGGGCATCATAAATTTAAACAGCAATGCTATGCAACGTTTTTGCCAAGCCAAGAACACAATCCAGGACCAGCTGGAGAAATGCCATTTGTTGGTACAGAAAGTCTCAGCAAGCTTAAAGGTCATGGGCTGTTGAATCAACATTATAAAATGGATTTATGGGAGGGATATTGCACCGCGGGTTTTAAAGTCAACAAAATACACAGTAGTCAAGTCAAGCAGGCCATAAAATTGTACCTGAGCTTGCCTTGAAAAGAAGAGAATACTGTTCTATTTCAAATATTAGCTTCTTTCTTCATCCGTTATTTTTTTGGGGTGGAGGCGTGACATTTCCTCAAATAGAAGTGAAATCGGCATTTTTGTAATGATTAGCGTGTGGTCGAACCCCAAAACAGACATCACTCAAAGTCTTTATTCCAAATAAAGTAAATAAAAGGTGACTTATAAACAAAGCACTATTAAACAAGGAGAATACAAACAAAGTTCAACCAAACGGCAACTAAAAAAATGAGGAAGGAGTTTCCTGTGATACCTCAGAAAACACAAATACAACCAACTCGGAGCAGAATCCAGAAAAAGTCATGCACTTCAGCACATGTCAAAGACAAAGGAAACCATTTGGCGGCTACCTGGTGTGGCCGCAGCAATCAGGACTGGGAGCAAATTTCCAAATTGATCCAAGGTATGACTCCTTGCTCAACTTCTCACTACACTGCCGAGGAAGCGAAGGAAAAAACACTGAGACAAGCAACAGTAAAACAAACAAAACTCAAAGTGCATTATGACACCTTCAACTTTCAAAACACATACATTTTGCATTCAATGTGTTTTGCCATGATTCCTTTTTTATATGACCTACCATTTAATGCAGCTGGGTGAAAATAGAAGTAAAAAGCAAAAGGAAAATGTTGAGCCGTGAAAGTTAAACTAAATGATATGTAATGTACGCTTGTATTATTTTATTGTTGAAAGTGTGATCTTCAAAGTATAAATGCATAGTGGCAAACATAGCAGCAGTGTATCTTTTCTTGCTATTAAACAAACATAACATGTATTTGATGCACTGTAAACATTTAATCAGCAAGAGAGATGTATAAGAGATTGAGGTAAATAATGTATGAGAGGCATAAATATGAAGCATTACATGCACAGATCATCAATTGCAGCGGCTGCTTCTTGAGGTCTGTGATTTTATTTTTTGGTTTACAAGAGTGCGTCTTGATTACAGCATTTGCCTCGAGGTACCGAAAGACAAACATAAGAGGATAGCTTAAACTATACTGTCCCTGACAGGTTTGTGCACTTAGTATCTTGAGGGCTGTTTGAGCAGGATTGCGACCATGAGGTTGCAAACTGGATTAAAAAGAAAAAAATATGTATCCTCAGTGCTCTTAGTCAGCAGTCTTTCTGAAGATTTTACATTATTTTTTATTTGAATAGTGAGAGCTTGATATGTGACGCAGTTTCACATGTTTTTTTTTTCATTTAACTGCAGTAGTTGGAAGTGATATTGGTTAAGGTACCCAAGCAGACTTTTCGGGTACCTGTACAAGATTTGCAAACAGGTTTCCGTACTCTTCGGTACTCTAGACTCGCATTGACAAAATGGGCTTCCTACTTTTTTCAACAGTAGTCGAGATCTTGGTGACAGCAACAACATGAAGTGTCAGGTTCAGAAATGAACCGAATATTATTTTGGATCTCAGAAATGCAGTGTCAGACAAATTGCTTCAACCAAAAATATTTATTTTACAGAAAAGTGTATAGACCAAGTACAAACATAAATTGCTGGACAAAAGGGGCCAGGTAAAACAATACATGAATTAAAAGTGCTTGCAAAAGGCAAGGTACAAGGAAAAACAGAGAATACACAATCGTAATGTCAAGAGTCCAATAACACTTGTCATGTTTCGGTTTGTGACCAACAGGTGGCACTGTAGGGCTCTCCCTGCAACTGCACACCTGTTGGTCGTTATTTCTTTAAAAGGACTCCCGGCACGACCACTCGGTGTCGGGTCATTGTTGCTGTTTGTGTGTTTGCTACTGCCACGTTTGTTCTCAGTCATGTTTCGGTCTTGGTTAGTTTTTGCTTCAGTCATGGTTTTGTTTGCTACTTTGGATTCTTTTTTGTTTTCAGGACTTTGTGTGTTTGGGATTTAGTTTTCTCTGTGTTTTAATACAATGTGTCAAGTTCACCCTGCTCATCCCTCTTGCCTGCTTTTTGGGGTCCACCACCACCTCGCAAATGTGACAACTTGAGGCCCAATGGCAAGCAAGGTCAATAATCCCACAGACATACTAGCAAGGCTCGATTAGGAAACATGGAACAGGTGTGCCTGCTGGACGGAAACGCCCTTCATTTCAGCTGGAGCTGAAGCACAAGCAAAACGGACACAACAATGGCATTAAGAAGGCGAAGCAGAGAGGATTAACAACAAGCAACAAAGACGTGACACATAAGCAAGATATTCCCCATTTACCGTGCTGTTGAAGAGGATTTGAATGATTTGAAGCAAATCCATTGTCTTGTGCCAGCCTCAATACCAAGAGCTAGTGATGGCCAAATGAAGCCTCATGAAGTAATGAAGCTTTGCAGCCAATTGGTTTGCACATGTAGCAAAGCTTCATGGTGCTTCATTAACTCTATGGCGCCATCAAGTGGTCTCTTAAGCCCAAGAGGTCAACAGTGTTAAGAATTGAATGGCTATTTGCTTAAGACAAAAGATATGAATGTGCTTGTGCTAGTAATTTAGTTTGTGAACAAAATACAACAAGTGCTAAGGATAATTTGTTATTCATTTTTATTTCGAAATAATAGCTTTCCCACAGTGGCTGGCTTAAAACGGTTTATTTTTTTGGACAATATTTCACCATCTTTAGAAATATTATTTCACAAGCCACAGATGAAGCTGGGGTGGAGAGAAATGCGTGTGCCAGTTTACATAAATTTGGGTAGGTATGGCCCAGTTTCATGGCTCTCCTTGCTCTTATGCAAGGCTCAATAATGCCTCAACATCGACGAGGTGTTATTGTTGTATACAAGTTCCCTTGCACACAACAGACGCTTCACCTGTGAAATAACAATAGTCAGACACAAGAACAAGCGAAAAGCTGCATTGTCACATGTAAATGTATGTAGTTTTTCTCTCTTACCTTATTGGAAGCAGTCAAATCAAAATGTTCCCATACAGGGGAGGATCGCCTTTTTCGCGCAGGTTCCATCGCAAGCAACGGACAAGGCTCGAAAAAAGACTGCACTAGTTGCACTGTTGCGCACAGGTGTAACAAGTACAGGAGCCCGAAATCCACAAAATGTGAGATAACAGGCGATCGCCATTGCGTTTTGCAACCTATTTATACCATAGTCTGTACTGTGTTTGCAATGCGCGCCAAACGTCGGAGCACTCCCAAAGCGCCCATGCATTCAGCCGGCCGGCGAGGCTTCACACGTTATCATTTCAGGGCTTGACGAAATGACGTGCGCCTCGATACAAGCTTCGTGGAAACGCCCCTCGCATTACTCGACACAAGCTTCGGAGCCTCGGCACATTTCGGCCCATCTCTTTAGATCTGGAAAAATGCATCCAGTATTGAATGGTGGAATGTTTCAGATGTTTCATTCATACATTCATTTTTCGATACGCTTTATCCTCACAAGGGTTGCGGAGGGGGGCGGAGTCTTTGAAGGAGACCCTGAAACGGTTGCCGGCCAATCGCGGGGCACACAAAGACAAACAACCATCAACGCTCACACTCACACCTAGGGACAATTTAGAGTGTTCAATCAGCCTGCCATGTATGTTTTTGGAATGTGGGAGGAAACGGGAGTACCCGGCGAAAACCGACGCAGGACCGCGGAGGACATGCAAACTCTACACAAGGAGGCCAGAGCCGGAATTGAACCCTGCACCTTTGCACTATGAGGTCGACGCGCTAACACCTGGACCACCGGGCCGCCCTGTTTCAGTTGTTTTCAAACAAATTTTGCATTTTGTTTTTTGGGGTATAATTACAGAGTTTTGCTGTGAGAATCGGGAGACTGACAATTGCAGCAGAAGAGCAGACAGACTGAATGATTTACCTATATTTGTAAATATTTTGAACTGCAAATTGATCGTCTTAATAAACTACAGAACTTCTGTAATTGTATGTACATGTACAGAAAAGAAGAGCAATAACATTGTGTACAGGTATCTTGGATCAAAGTACTGGATAGGCTAGTCATTCAAAGATAGCACGCACGCACACACAACTGCAGCAAAACCAAACTGTGTATTATTTATTTTATTAATTGTTTTCCCAGTCAACTATAATTGCATACGAACATAGATTGAAAGAAAGAAAGAAAAATATTGTTGAGAGAGGCAACTGTGTGCCTGGATCCGAAGAGGTGTGCCATAACAGAATAACATATGATGTGTGATGCATCATTACAACTTGCTGGCCTAGTGGTTTTTCCAGCATGCCCCTCCTTTTCCCGATGGTCCTAATCCTTTGATAGACCAACTAAACATGTCACTGCCTTAACGCGAGATAATTGCAAGAATGAAATTGAAATTGATCCTGCACCATGGCCTGATGGGGTTGTCAAGGTTGGGCCACTTTCACTTTCCTTTTTAAAGTAAATTGCAATTGCGAGTTTGTAATGCTCATCCCTGTTTCTTTGTTTTCATTTTGCAACTGCCTTGCACATCTAAAAAATAGATGCATTACTGGATTGGAACGATGAAATTGTAAAGGTAAGTTAAGGTAAGGTACTAATATTCAATGTATTGTGTAGACCAAAGTGGAACACAGATGCCTTCTCATGAAACAACAACAAACGCAAACAAATCAAAGAGAATAAACATAGCTTTTATTTGTGTTAATTTCTGAGCTGTTATAAAACACAAGTTGTTTAAGACTGGAGGACATGAATGTACTCAGTGGAATATCGCAGAGGAAATTTGCTAAATATTTTGTTTATAAGTGTCGGGGGGGATTCCTTTAAAACATGAAATGATCTTGTCTACGTCTGCATCACTCTTCTTGTCTACGTCTTCATCACAGATCTACGCTGATGGAAGCCAGTCTGAGCTCGATGTGGTCTTCATTTCAGTTTACTCAGGGAATGACAGCATATTCTCTTAAATCTGCACACTGTGCATCTGTCAGGGTGGCGTAAAGTATGTACATGACATTGATTCTTACGGGTTTCGGACTCTTGGTGATTTATTTGCATCATAGAGTGGAGGCTTTCATCAATATTTTGTGCAGGCCTCGGATTGGTCAGAGTTACGAAAAATTAGGCTTTTTTAAAAATGTCATTATTGTGTAGAGTACATGATTTTTTTAATTTAGATTTTGAAATAGGATGTTTGATGTTGAAGATTAGGCCCCCGAGAACGCAGATGCAAGGTTTAATTTAATTCTTTCAAGGGAGAGCTTTTGGGACAACCAATGTCTCTTTGCACGAGTCCGAAAAGACCTCGAAGTCATGTAGCACATTATCTTCTCCGCATCTCGGAAAGGATTTGTCTTTCTTGCAGTTTCATTGCAAAGACCAAAGAGAATGGTTTTGGCAACTGCTTAACAGCTTGATGCAATTTTCTAGACAAAGTGTATGATTATGTAATATAGCCCAGTGCAATTTCTTGTTTTTAATCACTCATTCAATGGTCAATCCGGAGCCCTCATCATGCAAAATCAATTTAAAAAAAAAAAAAGAAAAAAAAGTATAAAAATCACAGTGTAGTAATAATGCAATACGGAGACAAGATGTATTGTTGGACTGAAAAAGCCGCCCCTTGAGAGTATGCATCATGCACACATGCCACTCATACAAAGTACATTGCATCTCAAAGACATTACACCAGAAGGCACACTGGCTCATTGCGCTTTCTGCTCATCAGACTAAACGTCACGGCAGCAACCTCATCAAACACATTTCAAACAATCACTATGTTGGAGCTTTGTATTTTGGGGGGCTGGGTGTGGGGTGCGGGGGGGGTTGCCTTCTTTTTTAAAAGCAAAATCATTTTTATATTTAACCAACGTTGTTTTGTTCCCTTCAGTCATCTGATTAAGGAATTCCCATTGCCATACAAAAACATTATTTTTCAACTCGAACATTTATTATGAAAGACCTTATACGATGAAGTGAGAGATTTTCATTAGCTGAATACATGTGCAAAATATAAGCATGTATTACTGAATTGTGAAGCTAGGGCATTAAACCATTTTTAACAACTGTATTTCAATTGTATTGATATTTTTGGATGTGGTTAAAATGGTGCCTATTGATGCATTTTGGAGTCTTCTTTCACACACTACAGTATATAAAAACTTGATTGCTTTTATTTGCATCCGTTGTTATTCAGCGCAATTGCAAGTATAATTATAATTATTTGGCCCATTTCTACCTCTGCGGCAGGCAGTTAGCTAGCTAGCTAGCTATGACTACAGCCTGAAAATGCCCCTTCCCTGGATGCCACAATTTACAGAACAACTCTGATTAATTTCTTCAAAATGTTGTGTAGCTTGTGTTTATCGTTACAGTTGGAATGGGAAGCATTGTGCTTATCTAACCAGCAAGAAGTATGTATGCCCAAATGTGGCATCAACCAAAGACTGAATGACGTGTGAGGCCATGTTGAGTAAACGGTTAACATTTTCTGAATTTTCTCTCCACACCAACACAACCCCAAGCAAGGAGGTGATACTGTACCTGTTAGCTCGCGAGCAGGTCGGTGGCTTGTAACTCTAGCTGGGTCCTAGAAAGCCCCACAATGACTCAGCGGGATATATTTCACCCACCAAAGGCTGTAAGCGGATATAGTTTTGCAGCTCAAACACGGGGTAGGTAGTCAAAAGAATAATTATAGTGGTATTTGATTGACAATTGAGAGTTGAGCAAGGAGTGGTTTTCAGTGCTTTCAGCGGACAAGGCCGGAGAGAACATTTCAAGTTTACTTATATACACTAAATTTTTGTAATCATTGACATTTGGCAGGGGTTGTGTTACCATTCTTCTATGTGGTGTGTCACAGACATCACATGACTGTTTTTCTTCAGAGAAATATCAGTTCCGAGAATACGTATATTCCAATAACCATCATTGTTATCCATGAATCATAGGATTAAAAAAAATGAGAACAGCAAAGTCGGCACGGTGATCGACTGGTTCACACATTCGCCTCACAGTACAGAGGTCATGGGTTCGATTCCGAGTCCTGGCCTTCCTGTGTAAAGCATGTTGCATGTTCTCCCCGTGTCTGCATGGGTTTCCTCCCACATTCCCAAAACATGCATGGTGGGTTAATTGGACACTCCATATTGTCCCTTGGTGTGACTGTGAGCGCAAATGGTTGTTCCTCTATGTTTGCCCTACAATTGGCTGGCAATTAGTTCATGGTTGAACCGCCTACTGCCCAAAGTCAGCTGGGATAGGCTCCAGCACGCCAGTGACCCTTGTGCAGATAAAGCGATTCAAATAAGGACAGCACAGAAAGGCAGTGGAGCCTAATTCTCATGTTGGTCTCCATCCAGTCTCAGTACCGTTTATCCTCAATAGCGTGCCGAAGCCGATCCCAGCTGTCTTTAGGCGAGAAGCCGAGTCCACCCTGAACTGGTTGCCATCCAATCGCAGATGATTAATCTCCAAATTCAAATGCATGGGCCAACTGTAACTCAATTAGTTATCCCTAACCTCATGATTCCTATCAACAAATATGAGCACGCAAACATGTGAAAGCAACCAGCAGTCAGTAAGCAGCTGCAGCAACACCCCCTCACAAGATGCTAGCCCATTTGAATCCACTGATCTTTCATATTTTTTTTCTAGTTGTTGGATTGCCTGTAAACGTTTTCTTTGACCTTTGTTTTTCCTCCTGTCTGATTTTGATGAGTTGACCTTTCTCTGATCTGTCTCTGATCAGAAGGAGAAATTCTTCCACCTTCTAAATTGAAAAGACTCCTTGGATCCAACTTTTAAGCATTCCGTGATCCTTCTGACTTGCACACCTCAGCACAGATTGTCCATCTTGTTTGTTTTTCCATCCCAGCGGCTGTCCAAACTCCTCTACTCCATCTAAAACTCGCTCATCTTCAAAAAGTTCAGCTGTCAGTTGCCACCCCATTAAAAGAGAGAACCGATATTAAACTGGTGAGCTCATCTCAGCTGACTGGGCTACCTCACTCAGGTCAATTTCCATTGGTCTGTGGAATAATTATTAGAGAATACCATGAATACTGTAAAGCAATCTCCCCTCAGTGATAGTGAGAAAACTGTTCCATGCCAAAATGCGCTGTCTGCTTACTGGGCAAAGAATTGGTCGTGACATATGATCTGAGACTGCAAAGGAAATTAAACAAGAGAGATGGGGGTGGTGGTGGTGATGGAAGCAGAAGTGTGGGCAGGTGTAAAGGAGATAAGGGAAACGTTGGCTGCACTCAGAAGATGATACTTCAGTGAAAAGGAATGGCAGGGATAAGAGTTCAAATGGGCTAAGCGCTCAAGTGGGGCATTAATCACTCTTGTTCTGCTCCTGCCTCTTCTTGATTTCGCAGGATGAAAGGATGGTTCCAGCATTGGCTACCGAACTTTAAATTGGAGATCGGAATCATTCAATATTGCGGCAAGGAAGAGTCACACAGGAGACAAGAGAGGTGCAGTGGTAAAAACGGTAACTCGGGCCTTCCTTCTGGGCTCAAAGCATTTAAATGGCAGGTTATTTTTCATTGCTTGAATGCAAATAGTGGTTGTTGGGACTCGAGAGGACCTGCCCACCCAGTTAACCATCCTTTTTGTGTGTCTTTTGTCCAAATTGGGGTAGTCGGTGAGGTGGAGCATATCCCAGCTGACTTTTGGTTGAGAAGCAATTTTACACCCTTGACGGGTTGCCTGACAATCGTTGCAACAACCATTCACACTTGTGGGCAAATCAGAGTCTTCACTTCACCAAATTGGCATGTTTTAGGAATGTGTGAGGAAGCCAAAGTACTTAGAGAAAATCCACACAATCATGGGCAGAAAGTGCAAACTCCACACAAGAAGGCTGGAGCAAAGATTGGAACACAGAACCTTAGAACTGTGAGTTAGTCCACCATGTTGCTTGGGCCTGCCCACTGATCAAATGTGAAATCAAACAACTATCCGTCTGTCTTTTGTTATCTGCCCGTCTCTCAGGATGTGCCTCTGAGAAAGCCATTCTGAATTACAGTACATATATGAATTGTTTCCAGGGGTGGCGAGTAACGTTCTACATTTACTCCATTAAAAACAACTTTTTTTTTTTTCTTTCTCTGTGTTGTTTTAATGCAACATGCTTTAAACTTTTACTTGAGTAGTTTTGGTAAGAAACTTTTACACTATTAGCCACAATAATTTTTTTTCAAAATATTTTTTTGATCTGTGATTGCTTGCCCGGTCTATTTGTTCCACCTTCTCAGAGATTTCTGCCTCGAGCACGTCACAAGACCCTTTGAACTTGATAAACAAAGACGAGCGTAACCACAAATAATAACATGGCTTACCTGACTGGCTGTGGTCCGCCGGGGATGGTCAATTTAAATGCACTTGACTTTTTCCTTAATTAGTGGCGCCTGTAGGACGCAACCATTTTTTCTTGACAGCGGGGGTGTGGAGGGTGTCGGAGTGGTAGTAAATTCCCCAAAAACTTTTTATACACACTATGGAGACATTATGTAATAGATTTAGCTTTCATTTTGTAAACGTAGTCAACATTCAGCAAGCCCCTCGAAACATTTCCACTTTATTCGGACTCACTATTTTGTCAAATCTCCATGCCCCTTGGGGGTAAATTCTGGTGGGAGGAGCTTGCATGTAAACAGAGGAGGGCTGAGCGAACGAGGATCAATGGAAGTTTTAATTGGAATCTCAAGTCAAAAGCCAAGTATTGATGATTTCACTTGCAAAAACTACCGTGTTGTGTACCAGTGTGCATGCTGACATCGAGTTCAACTGCAATTATTATTTTTATTAATGTTCTTAAAATGTTTGCGTGACATACAGACACATTCAACAGTTGTCCATTTGCCGCCAAGATAATATCAATACCATTAAGTACAAAATAAAGATGTAACTAAAGAGCCAAACACATTCTCAATTTGATCACGGGTGACAGAAACTGTTTGCGATTATTTTTTTTATTTTTATTTTTTTAAACGAGGGACAGTACATTAAGATAAGATTTCAGCTCGCACAGAAAAACAGGAAGAATCGGAGAAGAATGATTACATTTTGCCTTATTAATGTGTAATTTCCTCCAAAAGGTTGAACTGCATTTTAAACAACCACTGATCATCCCGTGATGTTTAACTCCTCTACATAATTTGCTTTAGTTACCCACACTGCCTGACGACATTAAATTAAATTAAATAATAAAAGAAAGAGGTCCCAGAAGTGAAGATTAACTTTATATTTGGATGCTAAACATTCACCGGTGTCTGGGCCCCATGGCAATGTACACCAGTTGGGTCCAAGTCCGGTCCTCGAAGGTCCCTATCCAGCATGTTTAGTCTGCCCTCTCGGTCTGTCATGTTCCTCTAAGTTTCCCACCCAGCTCGACAACTGTAAGTTAGACACCACCAGTTGGTCATACTCACCATCGTGAACCGCTTTTCCAAGTCTGCCCACTTGTTCGCCCTGTCCAAATTTACCTCCACACTAGAGACTGCTAATCTCCAGGTTCTGTTTTCCTTCTCCATGGGATCCTGGAGACGTTGTGTCTGACAATTTGTGTCAAAGTTGCAGAGCTCTGGGAGCCGCTACGAGTTTGTCATTTGGATTTCATCCCCAGTCCAATAGCCAGACGGAGAGGATGAATCCGCACCTGGTGACAGCTTTATGGTGCGAGTGTTTGCAACAAGTTATTTGGAGATTAAATTTGCGGCTTCCCCAAGATGCGCTTGCTAAGAATCACCTGAATTTGTTCATTACGCAAAACTCACCCTTGCGCCACGTGGACTATTTTGTCACAGTGGATCACAATTACTTGCTGTTACTCCACCCACCATCTTTTGCTTGTTTTTATTTGGGGGGGGGAGTGGGGTCATTATGCTGATATGGTCAAGTTAGTAGGGTTCAGTTTCGAGTGGAACCTCTAAAGTCAGGCTCCATGGCAATCAATCATATAATTCCACCAAAATGAAAGTAAAAAAGTAAAAATGCACTTCAGTTGTAGAAAAACACCGAATTTAAAGAGCCCCTTTGCAATATATCAAGTGCCACCTTCAATAGCTTGTGAGGTCTCAGCATCTTTCATCTTCGTAAAGTGAATAATGGGTACTATCTAGGCTCGTGTAATCACCGGATGAATTCATGCACAGACCATTGACTCATATGATGCTCCCAGGAGCGGGCTGTGAAGCGCTTGCGTTTAGATTTCAAAGGGTATTGGGATTAAAATGAACACAGTACCTTAGATTTCTTCCACATAATGGATTCTGGTTTAGGCAGCATCGGGGAATGCTCATCATACTTTCCAACATGAGATCAAAGCTCACTTAATTAAAATAATTAAAATAATATTCCACAGTTTTGTGCTAATCAAGTGTCGTGACAGCAGCTCGACTCGTGTGTTGAAAATAGTAAATGCATGCACATCTTTATTTGGGGAGGGACTGTTTTGGAGGCTACTTGCTGTTATCCTGCTCCCCTAACAATCCACGAGTAGGTCTTCTTCACACCCCTTCAAAATGAGTCACACAGCTGGAGACCAAAGACAGCTGATAAGTGCCCCTCCTTGGCTCAGAGTCCTGCTCTCTCATCTCTTTACCTCTGCGACTGCTTTGCTGCGCCTTCCCCTCTTCGGTCTTCTCCCAGGATCCACTGTTTGCATTCTTCACACAAACTATTGAATGACAGTATTAATCATCACTGTTCTTTGGCAACTCAAAAAGCAAGCCGGGGTCGATGGTCGGGGATATGATGAAGCACAGCTGCTAAATGAAGTGATGACCTTAGAATATCCATCCATCCATCCATTTTCCGAACCGCTTCATCCTCACTAGGGTCGCGGGGGGTGCTGGAGCCTATCCCAGCAGTCTTCGGGCAGTAGGCGGGGGACACCCTGAATTGGTTGCCAACCAATCGCAGGGCACACAGAGACGAACAATCATCCACGCTCACACTCATACCTAGGGACAATTTAGAGTGCCCAACGAGCCTGCCATGCATGTTTTTGGAATGTGGGAGGAAACCGGAGCACCCGGAGAAAACCCACGCAAGCCCGGGGAGAACATGCAAACTCCACACAGGGAGGCCGGAGCTGGGATCGAACCCGGTACCTCTGCACTGTGAAGCCGACGTGCTAACCACTGGGCTACCGGGCCGCCGACCTTAGAATATACAGCAGGTAATTGAGCTTCAGCAAAGTTTTAATCTGACTGGGCTGCAATGACGAGCACTTTGGATCCAACCTCCAAGAGGTGTTCCTTTTCAACAACGCCGTCCAATCTTCCAGCATTGGATTAATTAATATTCATGTAATTTAACGGTCGGTTCAATGGAGGAAACCCTTGAATCAGCCGGAATGAAGGATGACGACGTTGAAAAAGCAATTAGCCACAAGGCAAGTGTGTACCACACGTACAATTGCGCAATGGCCTATTTCTTTACGACATTGAACTACATGATTTCAACATCCCTCCTGAGCTTTTGAATTTGTTTTACTCCTGAGAAAGCCAACCGTGGCCTGCATAACTGGGCAGTCAGCGACTAGCAAGCTGTGTGATCAGGGTGTCTGCTGCCTCAGGAAATCAAACAATGTCACACAGGCTGAAAGTGCTCAATGCTAAATATAGCTAGTGGAACTGCTATTTAATATAAGATAAGAAAACTTGTATTTGTCTCACAATGGAGAAATTCCCATGTTGCAGCAGCAAAATTATGAAAGGGAGAAAGTAGAAGACAAAAGGTATATAAATAAATATAAACATAAAATATAACATATAAATATAAGCATATCAGAAATGGGTCGGGGGAGGGGAGTCCAGGTTTTCAGGACGTCTATTAAATAGCCTTTTTTTTTAAACTGCCTTTGATGGTAAAATATTACTGATGTTATGTGTGAATGTTTTTTTATTTTGTCGATATCAGGTGATTAGCTGGTAGCCAATTAAGGGTGCACACCACTCATCCTAAAACAGCTGGGATAGGCTCCAGCTCACCCTTAGCGAAGACAAGCGCTACAGAAAATGGACATATGGATGGATGGGTTTGACTCGTTCAGAAGTTACATTGCTTTGGTGTTAACTACTAAATTGGAGCGAGTGAGAGCGAGTGAGCCATACGGACAAGTGGGCGAGCGTTTATCTATTGAAATATATATTTAAAAATCAAGCAAATGTCATTATAAATTACATTTCTTGGACACCAGCATCATACCCTGACACATTTACTAACTTTATTCAGAAACATATGCTATTAAGTCAAAATCAATATGGCTTCAGAGAAAAACGGACCACCTCAATGGCAGTAATGGAGTTTGTGGAAGCAATAGCCATTAGTATCGACATAAAGAATTTAACGTCGGGATTTTCTAGATCTAAAAAAGCTTTTGATGAAATGCTGTGATGTAACGGAATATTGATGATGAGTATGCGAGTATAGTGATAGATAAATGTGCCAGAGTGTGTGCTTACATAGTCCCTGTACATATCAAAATGTGAAGGCATATATAAGTACAACACACAAAAGTGTAAATGCATTTGTATACCTGAGTAAGTCTATAAGATGACTTTTCTTTTTCTTTTTAGATTGAGAAATACTAAATTAGTATATTCATATCAAACAATTTAAAATTCACAAAGAAAAAGGGGTAGGACAAATGTTTTACTTCTTCCTATTTCCTTTGAACGTGTATATTGTGCTGAATGATGACTATTTGAAAACAAAAAATCCTTTACTTCCCACCACATTTCTGTTATCTGTTTATATGTTCAAAAAACAAACAGACAACCAAACAAATTATATTTGCATCCCTGCAATGAGGAAGTAGATGAGTGTAAAGTTGGTTCCGCACAACAGCCTCGCTTGACAGCTTCCCCAGCAATGGGAGGGAGTGACTGTTCGCTAACTAGCTCCCTTGTTGCTGCAACAGTTGGCATAGCGATCTATAAAGCATGGACAGCTTTGCTCTGGGACTAATCAGACAGATTCAGACCATTCAGACAGCTCGGGTGACTCGACCCCCTCTGTGAATTATCACAAGGCATTCTGAGACAGCCAATCATCTGCTCCAAAACATCCACCCCAGCCATACATTATCTGAACCGCTCATCCTCACGATGGCCGCGGGTGTGCTGGACCCTATCCCAACCGTCTTTGGGGCAGTAGGCGGAGATTGCCAGCCAATCACGGGCTACAAAACATACATGCATACAAATATTCCTCACCTCCTCAACCGTCACACAACGCACCTTCTTTGGGATGCAGAATTGCAACCGAAACATTTTTTGGACAGTCAATCATGTGATTTAAATGGAACCCACCATGGTCGTGTCCATACTGCAAATGATTTGACTTGACATTGATTGCTACAACTAATTGTATCATGTGCAAAAGAATAAAGTTTCATCTCAAAATGCTCAGAGACAAGCATCTACGGTGACGCGATTTGGCAACTAAACAACCGTACATTTCCGGCAGTGTTAACCCATTCCAAGTCAGTCAGAGAAATAAATGTGCATCGCATTTCAGACCGGTGACCTCATAGACAGAAAAGCAATGATGCATAATCTCGCGTCAAAACATCGAATGCGTGTCAATCGCATTGGTCTGATAACAGACAGCTCTCAACATGTCTGCATGGTAGGCGAAGACAGCTTTGATACACTGTGATGCCTTTAAACAGCAATACAAAACTCAATAGAGTTTAGAATTGGAATTTTGAGCAGCTAGCGATAGCATTTTCATGCAATTTCCGAGGTAACTGCAATCTCTACCTTTTCCGGAGCATCTAGAAGAGGGGAGATGATAAATCACGCATATCCACCCTTAGCGTCTGTCTATCACCGCCCACCTCCACAAACGGCAGTGCTGCTACCATTTTCTCATTCCCTTTATTTTTTTCCTGTTCTCTCCTTCTTAGCTTCCCAAAGCAGGGTGCAAGGAGTCATTTGCTAATTGGTTTTTTAGAGGAAACATATTCGCTCGCCTCATTCTCCGCAATACCCCTGGGCTCTCTTCCTCTTAGATGATTCCCTCATCTCTGGCTCTGCCAACTCAGCCAAGCATTCACCCAAGCTTGTTATTCTTCTGCTCGCTGTAAATCTGTGAGGCTGCAGGGGCTTCAAAAACACTTCCCCCAGACTTGGAATCCATTAAGCGTAAGGAGGGACTTACACCTTATCTCACAGTGATTGTAAATTATACAACTTTGCGCAACTTTTGCACCACAAATGAAAATTTGAAAAAGGCCACATTCTCATCGAGTGAATACACTGTCAAATGAAGCAAGGTAGCGTGCATGAGAGGAGAAGAGCTCCCGCAACCATGTATAGAATAACAAGTTATAACATTGATTACAGCATGGTTTGTCCATAGAATGAGGTCAAAAATGACAGCGGCGGAATGGATGGTGGGAACTCCTCAGAATAGAAATGTTTGAATCTAGCATGTCTCCTCTCTGAGATAATTCAGAGTAGATGGGGAAAAAAATGGTCCATGACCAGAGGGTATGTCTTCGATTTGAAAGTGCAGACCAACAACGGAAGTGACAGCAGACCCTCAGAACAAGCACACAATCTAATCCTGACGGTTGTTATGTAATTACATTTCAAACTTCATTAAAATGTCATGGGGCGGGCCGGTGGTCCAGTGTTGAGCGCATCGACCTCACAGTGCAGAGGACGTGGGTTCAATCTTGGCTCCGGCCTCCCCGTGTGGAGTTTGCATGGTCTCCCCGTGCTTGCGTGGGTTTTCTCCAGGTCCTCCGGTTTCCTCCCACATTCCAAAAACATGCATGGCAGGCTGATTGGGCACTCTAAATTGTCCCTAGGTATGAGTGTGAGCGTGGATGGTTGTTCGTCTCTGTGTGCCCTGCGATTGGCTGGCAACCAATTCAGGGTGTCCCCCGCCTACTGCCCGAAGACGGCTGGGATAGGCTCCGGCACCCCCCGCGACCCTAGTGAGGATAAAGCAGTTCGGAAAATGGATGGATGGATGGATGTTTCTTAATTTTACATTTTGTGACTAGGGAAGAGGAGATCCCCACATACTCATGGTTTGGCACCCGCCAATTCAAAATATTCACAGATTGGGGTTTTTTTCACCCCCCCCTCACCCCTACCCAACCCCACCCCCCAAAAAAGTACATATTTTTTTCTTTTTTGGGGCAAGGGGTCAGGGGTTAACCCATTTCGACATGCACAGTTATAAAGGGGCATTTGCATCAAGAGGTTTCACTGTACACTCTTGAGTTATTAACTTGAGCCTTTGATAATACAAGAGCAACCACTTTAAAAGAACTGAACATGTAATGTTAATGTTTAATATGCTCATATGTCTACTGTACATATGTCTAAAACTATGTGCAAATTACTGAAAACACTCATTGTTTGGATGGAAGTGCCAACAGCTGTTTTTTTTTTTTATTCATAACATCTCAAATATTTTAATATTTAATGACATGCCATAAATGTTGCATGATAGTTAATCTTACCCCCCGCAGAGACATGATAGCAGCAGGAGTGGTTTGGTACAGGTGCTGTCAATACAGCCTAACACACGGTTGCATAATAATATTAGCATCTAAATTTGCACCCAACACAACCTTATTTGCAATCTTAAATACGGGTTGATTACTCCAATTAAATAGGACACAAATACTGTGTGCACTGACAAAGCGAATCAGTTTAAAAACATGCTGGCCCTAATGTCATTCAAACTGTGAAAAACAATTTGGTGTGAGTTTGTGAGAAAGACAGCTGCACTTTTACAGAAAGAAGGACCATATCATTGTTTCAGATTACCGAATAACAAATGCAAATATCAATCCCCGCGAAAAAGCTGACGGCAAACACACTTTTTTGTTGAAAAAGATTAACATGCATGGTAGGTTGATTTAACACTAATTGTGCTTAGGTGTGATTACTAGCGCGGATGGTTGTTTGTTTCTGTTTGCCTTGCGTTTGGCTGGCAACCAGTTGAGGGTGTACCTTGCCTACTGCCAAGAGACACCTGGGATAAACTCCAGCACGCCCGTGACCCACGTGAGGATAAAGCAGATCAGATGGATCGATGGATGGAGTTCGTGAATGCGCCTTTTTCCACAAGTACTGGGGACAGAGAGAGACACAGCAAGCGATTCATCGAGTGCACTCTGTGTTTCGGCCTGTCACAGCTTCCGTACGGTGCGTGCTGCTTTTGTTCTCGTGTATTCATACCGTGAACACTGGAAAGTGTTAGAATGTATTGTTTTCGAAATATCGTTGAGAATAACTAGGGAGCAAGCCTCGATGTGAGATCGATATATCTAAAAAATATTGCTGCTAACTAACACTTTCCTTGCCACACTTGACAGACGATTTGAACATATCAAACAAACGTCATTCATTATACAGTAGCTTACCTGACTGTCTGAGGTCCAACTGGGATGGTCAAGTTAAAATGAAACTTGACTTTTTTTTTTTTTGTATCGCTAATTGGTGGCCATAAACCTTTCTTGCAGTGGGAGTAAAGACTCAACACACTTATTATACACACTATGGAGACAATATAAGCAAAATGTATTATGAATGTAGAAATTGTATTGCTAGATTCACCGCCAATAGTAAGGTAGCAACTGGGGCGGCAAGACATTTGATCAAGCTTCCATCCCTTGTCACCATTGTAAAACCGCCAAAGTAGCTGGTAAATGGAGTATCGGAGTAGACTTCAGGCAAGAGCTCAGGTACACCCTTGACTGGACATCTGTCAGTCGCAGAACACATTTAGACAAACAGACAGTCACGCTCACGTTCCAATCTATGAACATAGAAGGTTTTGGAATGTGTGGGTTAGGCCGGTTTACATGGAGAAAACCCACACAAGTACAGGGAGAACAGACAAACCCCACAAAGGAAGGTTGGAGATCGGTCTATTAAAACACAGAGCCACTCAACTGTGAGGCAGGCATGCTAACCACTATGCCCCAAAGATGACTTTCTACTCTGTCCAAAAAAAAAAAAAAAGTCCACCACAGTAACTGCCACAAGGCAATACAACAGCAAAGGCAAAATGTCAAAACAATTGGTTTTAATTGCACTGCATTAGACAAGTGCATAAATAAAAGATCAGAAGCTGTCTTACAGTCACCGAGGTTAAGCTGCAGTGTTAAAAACGCAAAATCAGGGGCTTTTTTTTCATGTTCCCCCCAAGCCTTATTTTCAAGAGGTTCAAGTGTCAAACACAAACAGCAGAAGCACAGTAGCTAAGTGTGATTCAATTTTATATATACAGGATAAAGTCTTCATTTCCTTTTACGCAGTATATAATATGTATCAAAAGATAAAACTAAAAAGTTATTCTTAGTTTGACCTACAATGATTTCTCTCATGTTGCAAAAAAAAAAAAAAAGTGGTTGAGTTAATTATTCCACTCGACAAAATTCACCTCTATGGATCCAGCTGTTTCCCAGGCAACGTCCTACCCACCCATCCGCTGTCTCCCTTCATTTTATACAGATCAGTGATGCATAATGAAACTTAATATTCCTGTCAGACCACAAATGGCATTCTGGGCCTGAAAAGTGAAGTGGAGGTTCTTTCTCATGGCCAGCAGGGGGTGAGTTTGTTTTTCATAGGAAGGTACAGTATTGTCTGCGATTGGCTGGCAAGCAGTTTACAGGGTGTCCCCCGCCTACTGCCCGAAGACAGCTGGGATAGGCTCCAACACGCCGCGCGACCCTTGTGAGGATAAGCGGATCAGAAAATGGATGGATGGATGGATGGTACAGTATAGTAAGATATGAAGGTAGTTATAAAAGTATTAATTTCAGATTCTTTACTTGGGCGTCATTTGCAGTACAGGCAATATAGGATTTTTACTTGTGTCAATTTTACGGAGTGCTATCCTCATCTTTTGCCTACTTATTTGTACTTACTGTATTTACCGACAGTACAGTCCATTTTGTAATATGAATATTTTTCCTCTGAATAGTTGTCCATCCATCCATTTTCTAATCAGCTTATCCTCACAAGGGTCGCGGGTGCGCTGGAGCCTATCCCAGCTGTCTTCAGGCAGTAGTCAGAGTCAAACTATGTCGGTGTCTTGTATTATTTTGTCATTTTATGTTAACTGTTCTGTTGATGGCGGCGCGGATACCCGCAGCGGCTCCTCTCTCTCCGGTGGTTGAGAGGAAAGAAATTTCATCTGTGTTGTATGTTGCACATCGAGCACATTATAGTTTATAGACAATAAAGTTGACTTGATATGCGTAAGCTGTGTCTTGTCCAGGGACACCAAGACAACGAAAGTATTTATTAAAAATGATGAGATTTATGTCATGGTTCTGTTTGTGCCCAACAGGTGGCACTGTAGGGCTACACCTGCAGCTGCACGCCTGTTGGCCATTGTCATTAGTTTGTTTGTTTAAAAGGACTCCCGGCACGACCACTCGGTGTCGGGTCATTGTTGCTGTTTGTTTGTTGCTGTGCGCACGTGTCATGTTTTGATTTCAGTTTTAGGTTTTGTTTGCTACTTTATTTCCTGTGATTTCTGGACTTTATTTGAGTGGGTTTTTGGAGTTTGTTTCTCCTGTGTACTCCGGTTTGTGTTTTTGTTCAATACATCTTGGTCACTCCACCCTGCTCCACCCTGCCTCCCTGCTCTTTGGGGTCCTTTGCACTACCATAATGCAAAACATGACACTTTATTTAAGAAAGATGGAGGGACACCGTTCACAGATCTGTCAAGGGAGCCTTCTCCCTTTCCGCGTCTTGCGCTCTCATTTTATCTTGTTGGGAGTTGGTGAAGGCCAGCGCAAGCAGCATTTTGAGCAGCTACACAGAGTACAGACTAGTGCAACTTTGCTTATCCGCAAAATAACTGGTCAGCATTCAAAGTTACGGTCAGCATTCAATAGTACAAACAGTTACTTCCATTTAGCGCTGTGTTATGTCAAATTGCCATTACAGCTGACAGGAAGTCTGCCATTTTAAATTTTCTTTCATAGAGGTCACATTTAAAAAAAACTCCTCCAATAAACTTTATTCGATTGTCTTGAAACTGTGGGTGTTTCATCCAAAGATGTCAAAAACAACCTGGAAAAGCAAAGCTTTTGATTTTACTGAGCGCTGTTGCTGTGGCGAGGTGGTGCTTGTCAAGCAAAATGACGCTGATTTTGATCTGATTAACATTCATGAAAACATATGAAATAATCAGTAGTTTTCATTTTGTGGTTAAAATGTGGTTTTGTGCTTCGTTGCACCTTTGACAATTTTTTAACCAAAAAGCCCAGTTGAACATTTCACCAAGATCACCAAGAAGTTGGAGGGACTACCCAAAACTCAAAAGAATGTCCATCATTTTACATTTCCCTTCACATTGTGCCTCATTTTAGGTCTTTTGTATCATTTTTTTCTTGAATAGTTTTTAATGTGATGCTCTTCATTTTTGTAAAGTTCCAATTCTTATGTGCCGGTATCACAACATGCCAATATCCCAGCACAGCCAGGCCTGCAATGGCCCTTTGTCACAGCTCTCGGCTCGAGTTGTATTTGTATCTTGAGTGGATTGCGCGTGTGTACCGAATTCCTACCACTGCCATTACGTCGAGAAATCATACCCATTCAGATTAACGGGTGTTATTAGCATTCTGACCTCAATTAGTGTTTGGACCAACAGTACTGTTTATTGAAAGAAAAAAAAACTTCAGGGTAAACACAGACCTCATTTCAAGCAAGGGTCGGCAACTTTGTATGCCCAGATGTACAATTGTTGTTAACTTCTTTGTTTAAAAAGATCTTGTACAAGGCTTCATTTGGTTTGAAAGAGTGAGGAAAAAACATGAGAAACACTCAAAGCAGTGTAGTATCTTAAACATAAAGGTATATAGTCTGGTCAAAGTCAGGACATTTGATGCTATGGTTCACAAAATGTGAGTTTGTACATCAAATCTCCCTTCTCCTTTATCTTATCAGAAAGTATGTTAAAACTGTCTTCTGATTTTGTCGATTATTAAGGTGTATAAACTGAAAATATGCATGAACACATAAAAATAGACTGTGATATTATAGTCCAAAGTAAGATCTGAACAGGAGTTCATGCGTAACACTTCGTTCCCACGTAAACACCTCCCACCAGCTACTACAGTAACTCTGAATGTTGTGAAGTGGAAAGTGAAATTTGATTCATTTAGCATAAACATATAAGTCGTAGCCTCCTTTGCTCCACCTCAAGAGCTCTCCAGAATGAGTGAGAGCGACCCAATACATATATATATATGTATTGAGTCGCTCTCATTCATATATATATATATATATATATATATATATATATATATATATATATATATATATATATATATAGAGAGGGCGGCCCGGTAGTCCAGTGGTTAGCACGTCGGCTTCACAGTGCAGAGGTACCGGGTTCAATTCCAGCTCCGGCCTCCCTGTGTGGAGTTTGCATGTTCTCCCCGGGCCTGCGTGGGTTTTCTCCGGGTACTCCGGTTTCCTCCCACATTCCAAAAAACATGCATGGCAGGCTGATTAGACACTCTAAATTGTCCCTAGGTATGAGTGTGAGAGTGGATGGTTGTTCGTCTCTGTGTGCCCTGCGATTGGCTGGCAACCAATTCAGGGTGTCCCCCGCCTACTGCCCGAAGACGGCTGGGATAGGCTCCAGCACCCCCCGCGACCCTAGTGAGGATAAAGCGGTTCGGAAAATGGATGGATATATATAGAGAGAGAGAGAGAGAGAGAGAGAGAGAGAGAGAGAGAGAGAGAGAGAGAGAGAGAGAGAGAGAGAGAGAGAAGGTCAAACCTCGGTTTTCGACTATAACCCATTCCAGAAGGCTGTTCGAGAACCAAAACATTTTTAAAATAAAAATGTTTACTGAACAGTCTGCTCACAATGGAAAGCAACACTTCCTCGTGTAAGGAAGGCGAGAGGAGTCAGATGGTGCATTCAAGTGCAGGCGGGGGACACCCTGGACCGGTTGCCAGCCAATCACAGGGCACACAGACACGAACATCCAGATGCACTCACACCTAGGAACAATTTAGAGTGTTCAATCAGCCTGCCGGCGGCCCGGTAGTCCAGTGGTTAGCACGTCGGCTTCACAGTGCAGAGGTACCGGGTTCGATCCCAGCTCCGGCCTCCCTGTGTGGAGTTTGCATGTTCTCCCCGGGCTTGCGTGGGTTTTCTCCGGGTGCTCCGGTTTCCTCCCACATTCCAAAAACATGCATGGCAGGCTCATTGGGCACTCTAAATTGTCCCTAGGTATGAGTGTGAGCGTGGATGGTTGTTCGTCTCTGTGTGCCCTGCGATTGGCTGGCAACCAATTCAGGGTGTCCCCCGCCTACTGCCCGAAGACTGCTGGGATAGGCTCCAGCGCCCCCCGCGACCCTAGTGAGGATGAAGCGGTTCGGAAAATGGATGGATGGATGGAATCAGCCTGCCATGCATGTTTTTGGATTGTGGGTACCCGGAGAAAACCCACGCAGGCCAATGGAAAACATGCAAACTCCACATCGGAAGGCCGGAGCCGGCATCAAACCCACAACCTCGACGCGCCAACCACCACTGGACCACCGGGCCGCCCTTTATAATAATAAACCATTTGTATTTAGTTAATTAACATAGCAGAGCAATGGATGGATTGTATGGTTCTTTAGCAAAGCTAAATTGATTAAAAAAAAAAAAAAGATGAATTCTAGTGCAATGTAATTTTGAGAACATAATTGTTCAGATCTCAAAAGTAAAAATAGAAATTCTGGATGAAAATATGAAAGCAAACAAATAACATTTGTGATATTCCAGAAATAGGCTACACCTCCCTGCAGACATATGCCATAACATGAACATAATTCATTTCTTTTTAGTTCTTCTCCATTTTTATTCTCCAAGCACTTTTGGATACTCGCTGCGGTTGAGGTTGGATATTTGCAAAGGCCATTCAAGAAGCTTAAAGTTTGTATCCTTAACCTTTGTGTAGTGTGTGTTTGGGGTCTTTCTTTGATTGGAACACCAAATTCTATGCCAAGTCTCATTAACCTACTGTTGATTTGAGGTTAATGTAAAGAATTTGAAGGTGGTCCTCTTTTTTTTTCCTTATTCCGTTCATTTTGGAGAGTACCACTCTCAGCAAAATCGGGGGTGCGCATCAGAATTTTGGCCTCGTCCTCAAACAAGCACCAGAGGTGGTTATTTTTGGTGCTTACTTTTCCTCTACCAACTAACCTCATGGATGAAGTTAAAGACATGCAGAACATCTGAGGAAAGTTTATCGTTAATATATGTAGATACAGTATGTGATTTTAATATTCCTGGGTAAATATTTTTCGGGGTTTTTTTTCTTTTTTTCGGTTTCCTCTTTTGATATACAACTCCAACGAATCAGCTTTACCAAAATGAAGCTTATTTAAACAATGCAGTTTACTACTTTAGAAAAAAAGCAATCGTTGTGGCGGCTGACCTGACATTGAATTGAGGCTACGTAGCCCAGCTGCATTATTCTAGTGCGCAAAAGCATGGTGACAGACTTGAACTGGAGCGCATTATTGAATTTGTAGTGCTCATGCGCACCAGCGCACCACTTGTATGCACCCATGAGCATCATGCTATCACCACCATGCTGACCATTTGGTACGGTGTGCATGATTTGAACGCTTGGCCCCTCCAAACATATGTCTTGTTATTGTGGCCAAATTGCTCAATATCTGTCATATCTGACCATAAAACATTTGCTCACATGGGCTGCAAATTTTAGTCAAGTCTGATCATTTGTATGCTGGTAAAAAGAAACTACCAACAGCAGAAATATCAAGGCAATGGGGCTTGGCCTATCCAAGTTAAAAGACATCTAACTCTCTATCTTGCGATCTATCGGTTTGTCTTTCTGTCTGTCTATCTTTGACAGGTTGAAGAGTAGTGTCTCCGGCTAATTACATTTACATTTTAACACTTGTGCTTGTTCGGGCATTGTTTTAGGCAACAGCAAGTAATTGATTTTCCCATTTCTTTGCGGATGGCCTGTTACAGATTCTCATGGCTGCCTGGCTGCCCTTTTGACTGTTTATTGAAAACATTGTTCTGGCACAAGACAATGTATACCGGTATATACTCTGACTATTGTCTTCTATTCTCTCTTCCTGTATGCTTGTAATATCCATCCATCCATCCACGCATGATCTGAACCGCCTCATCCTCAATAGGGTCGGATATGGGAGGAAACCGCAGTACCCAGAGAAAACCCACAAAGGCAAATGGAAAACATGCAAACTCCACACAGGAATGCCGCGGCCATGAATCAAGCACATGAACTCTGCACACCCTAACCCTTTGTCCATTTAATGTTGCTCAATGTACAAGTTGCTGCTCTGTGTGGCCGAGGGAGACAAACAGAAGATGGAGGAATCCAAAACAAAAGAATAACCCGAAGAAGAGAATGTTAAATTGTTTTTCATTGGCTGGTCAGAGATGAAACAGAGCCGACAAGAGTTCGCTGTTTACTGTGTGCTGGCGAGCTTTCCACTTAACACAAGTGTCAAGGGACTGCAAGTTTTGTGAGGGTAATTTAGTCGAGTGCGCTCTAATTACCACTCGTGGCAGCTGAGGCACAAGTTATCATTTGTTCTTTGAGTTGAAATTTTCTATGCGACCAATAAAACTGGTTGAATCCCCGATTCCTTTTGGAAGAGATTCAGCAGGACCACCGACAGCGTGACCTTGTGTGCCCACGCTGCAACAGAAATCATCTCATTGACACCACTTCGACTTCCATCCTCTGACACACTTTTGTCCACAATGCATTCCTAAAAGCATATTATGCTCCTTGCAGTGCATCCAAGCAGCATCATGACCCCACATTGCCTCTGAAGGAAATAAAGAGAAGAAATGCAACTCATCTCTAATGCAAGTAGTCGAACATGTGTGCTGATCAGAAAGCCCCCAGCAAATGAAAATGCTCTTCGTATTTCGAGTTTTCAGCGAGCATGTTTACTGGACTTGTCTGTACAGCTATGAGATCATTGAAACGTGCTCTCCTGAGTCCCGCAGTTGTTGTTAGAACTTTCTCTCTTAGTTAAGTTATATGGATTCACACACCCAAGAGTGACAGCACTAATTTGAGCGTACATCCCTTCTTTTGTACCAAACTCACACAGCACTCAACAGGCGCAGTCGGGCATTCAAAAGAATCAGCCACAGACCAACTATGAAGAATTGAAGAAATCAATGACATGCTGTTGCTGAAAAACAATGTCCCAAGCAAGGCCAAGTGTAAAAAAATGTAAACTAGCAAAAGGCATACAGTCGATATGGTGAGTGTTTTTTTTTTGTCTGTTTGAAATTGCGATTATCTATCCATTTATGCATATATTTACCCACCCACACCTCGAAAGGGGAGTTCTGCCATTCTCAACCCAGTGAACTCGTAATATTTTCAACCCATTGGGATGGCTCGTGATGCAACACGTCTCACATGCGTGCACAGGAAGAGCAGTGAGCAAGGGAAGCTTAGGCGAGTCCACCAAGGTTCTCCATTACATGGATCTCATCCCGCCAAATGTCACACTCAGTGGTAGTTGACACTGACGTGATTCGAGGCGCTCATACACTCTCCTGTTGCTGTGGCACCTAAAGGTAAGGAAAGGCAGAGTGCAAATGAGAAAGGGATAGGGGCAGAGAGGAAACAAAAATAGAAAAAAAAATAAGAGGCAGGGAAGAGGAAGGAAATGTGTGTGTGTGTGTGTGTGTGTGTGTGTGGATATGATTTTGTGCAATCAAGTCTGCGCACGTGCACGTGCATGTGTCAATCATGCGTGTTTTGGGTAATGGTCGAGTGAGCCGAGCAGTTCTGCTGCCCCGCTGATTCATCTTTTCTCCTCCAGGTTTTCACCTGGTCACCAGAGCAGTGCGTTAATATGACCTGACACCTGTCCGCTCGCATGGCTGGGAACAAGTTTCACACATGTATAGATATGTACATACACACACACACACACACACACACACACACAGACACAATCACGCTCGACATCCGTTCGTGAACACACATTCATGCTTGGCCTTAAACACACTGTACGTGTGCAAAAGGTGCAAACAAAAGATGAGAGGCACACACCTGATGATCTGTGGCCAATCCCCCGACACTTCTGGAGCTGTCCAACTTGCACTAAATCCCAACAACACACGGAACCTCGAAAGCCGACAAAACCCTTGTGTGTTGTGCAGAGCAGTCTTGTGGAGATGTCCTTAAATATTTCACAGTTTACCTAGCGCTGCTTTTTCATGAGGCAGCAAGGCGCAGTGATTCACAGGCCGCTGCATGCAACACCACTGCTCACACCATCAAAAATTGCAATGTTCTTGTGGATGTCGACTTTTATTTGATATACTTAGGGCTCATCAATATTCAGTGTGTTGTTGCACTCGTGCGAGAATATAACAACCCCATCACTTTCGCCTGAAATAAACCCAAAAGTACAAAATGCTTTCATGCGGGCCTAGTGGTTGTTACCAGGAGCCAGCCGTGCTGGGAAAAGGGCCAATGAAAAGAGAAAACACAAAAGTAACTACATAACATGAGACGGCACTATTAGGATGAGGGCGAACAATAGCAGTGCAAGTTCCGTCTCCTCTGGGTAATGAGTCATTGCTGCTAACTTAAAATAGATTGCTGGCATAAGACAACTTGGAATGTAGGCCATGGCAATAGACGACTTTCACTGACGACAGCTCAGACAGATTTTATCTTTTGTTGAAATATAAAAAAAGAAAATCTGATTGAAAGAGGGGCTGGAATATTTTTGGGACATGTGTGTGTGTGTGCTCCATTTTAACTGAGGTCCCTCCACAAAAACAAAAACTCAGTTTACAGCTCAGGAATGTGACAAGGCAAGGCTGCATGCCGTCTACAGACACAACCATGACACGGAAGTATGTTCGAGAAAACAATTTTGTTGCTCAGGCCTATTCAGAGGGAACCTGAACTGAAGATAAGTTCAATGTGATTGTGGGAATAAATGACTCCCTTTTCATTTCCACCCATTCACTCAGCTGTGACTCTAATGGAATGATTCAGAGACGTGGCGGTGGCATGTTTCAAAAGCAGCTAGTGCACTTGCTAATGTGCGATCTGGATACTGTTTGCCTGCGTGCCGCCAGCGGCAAAGCTCAACTCTGACAGGGTGATGGCTCCCAAACTAGCCAGCCAGCAGTGCCGATGACAATGGATTCTTGAGAGGGAAGCCCCAAAGACAATTCAGATGATAATGTGCTTAATGAGCAGATACAAATAAACCCAGAATGGATCTGGGGCCATTGCACCAGCACTGTAAGAATGTCACATGTCTTGCCCCCTAAAATGACTACACAGTATTTTCCATCTGGTTATATCGACTCCACATGCGGCTTTTGCTTCAGCGTGCCCACAGTGCCACACGGCTCCTACAGATAGAACTGTAGCTGGAGTGCCATTCTGTTCCATGGCAACTGTACTAATGATGCTCGGCACGTATCGTGAGGATTGTCATTGTCAGTTCCTTCCAATCGAGGAAAGTGGAGCCAATGTGGAGGCACTCAGCAATACCAACACCGAGAAAAATGTTGGATTTATATATTATAGATATATCAATGTGAAGGGGGGGTGGACAAAAAAAAGAAGAAGAAAGATATCAAACCTGCAGTCAAAGCAGACCCTCCAGCAATTCTCAGAGGCTCAAAACCACTCCGGTACCAAAGCTGGACCGACCATCTGGACTTGCAGCCTTCCAAAGCTGCGTAGGATACATTAGTACCTGTGTGTCAGTGATTCTATTTTTGTCTCTCCATCTGCCGGCCAATAAGTAAAATTTCAGTTCCTGCATTTGAGACCATC
The DNA here is from genome assembly GCA_018466805.1 of Hippocampus abdominalis. Lineage (NCBI taxonomy): Eukaryota > Metazoa > Chordata > Actinopteri > Syngnathiformes > Syngnathidae > Hippocampus > Hippocampus abdominalis. The sequence continues at coordinate 4,091,740 of CM031694.1, read as the reverse complement.
TGAACCTTTGAATGTCATTGAATGTCCCAACATGTGAGACGTGAAAGATTGCTGTGGCAGCTGCTCCGGCTAATCAGAGGCGATGTGGAGGAGGCTAGTGCATATGAATGCCAACATCTAAAAGTGTTTGGAATATGTTCTTCTTGCTCTAATTCCACCCTTCTGGGACAGCGATGGCTCGGTTCTTCGTTTGGGAGCGTTGCTGGGGGTTTCTGTGTCTCGATAAATATGCATTAGTCTATTCCGCCCACAGGCTCGTGTGGCTCATGTTTGCAGCCAATCTCGAGCTCATAACTCTTCCTGAATTTACTAATTGAATTCCACGCTGATGCCAGAATTCCAGGGGATTGCATTCTACTTCCTCCAAGGTGCTGCCCTTTGAGATGGCCACACTAATCCACCAGGGGGAAAGGGGGGACTAGATGTGCTGCTCGACTATGATAGTGAGCAAATTAGACAGGTTCAGCCTGCCTCCGCTCTCCTGACGACCAACCTGGATGAGGCCGGCGGCCATGGGAACAATAATGGGCTAAGGATGTGCCAGTGTGAGTGTGTGCCGATCTGGAAGCGAGTGTGCATTTCTGCTATGGCACACGCACGTGAACGGGGAAATGGCGGACGTTAAATTGATCTGAATGCTTGTGCTATCCAAGCATTATTATCTCTTTTCAGCCTTTTGGCAGTTGTTGTTCGCTACATTTCTGATGTGGGTGGCAATAGCTTATTCATACATTACAAACTTGAACTTTAGAGTTAGGTTTGAGTCCCACTGCTGACATAAAAGAAATTGCTTGTTATTGGAGAGATTCTGAAGTGCCTCCTGACTCGTTGTCAAAGTACCCATCAGCCACCAAGCTCAGCTAAGGGGTGCTGAAGGACCATAACCTACATAACTGTATGTGTTTTTTTAATAATCAGAAGGTATGAAAAACCCGATACTCGATCACTGATCCGATCAGAAGATGGACTAATCCATTTAAACAAACAAATGTTTGGGTTGAATTTTCTGACTTCCTAGGGTGGCATGCAATACAATTATCTGAGCCAGATTCATGTTTTTATGTCAAGTATTCTTCCACTTAACAGATGCATCTGGATCCAACCTACTTGACGAAATAAAATCGTAAATTCAGCACACATTTTTTGCTGCCCCTGGTTCTGGAGGGTGTTAACCCCCGCCTAGTCTCCAGCCCGAAGCTATCAGCTGCTTACTGACCAACTACGATAGGCTATTATTAGGCCTGCCCTGCGATTAGCTGGCAAACCGGTTCAGGGTGTCCCCCGCCTAACCCTTGTGTGAGGATAAAGCGGATCAGAGAACGGATGAACGGATGGATGGATGGATGGATGGAAGCTGGCTGTGTTATACAAGTCCTGGTGCTCATAGCCCGCAATGACTATTCTGTCCGACATTGTTTGTGATTCGCCCCTCTCAATGCAAACTGTATTGACTCTATATGTAATTGCATCACAAGAATCACTCAACTCAAGTTCGGCATGACCTCAATATCTCATTAGGAAATGTTTAGTGCGTCTGTCAACAACGGAGCTTTTTCCATGATAATTCAAACAACACACTGGGTTGCTGGTTGCATGTGTGATTGGCTGAATGTCACCTAATTTACACCGAGTAATGAATCAAATACACATACCTGAACCTAATCCTTTATTTGACGTAAATCATTTCTGCACGCACGCACGCACCTGCGCACACATACACACACACACACACACCAATGCTATTGCTTTGTGATTGGATGGTTGAGGGAGGGGAGGCGCAAAGTCTTTCGGCTAAGAAGACACTCGGCAAGGCTAAAAATAGATTCGCTTTCGGGCTCACATATACACTATGGCGGCGCAAAACGACCCCTGAGTGTGCTATTTCGTGGATCTGAAAAATGACATCGTTGATACATCTTGCACCTTATAAGATGAGAGTCAATCAGTGATTTTGCATTAAAATGAGAAATATTGACGGAATTTAACCCTCTTGATAAGATTGGTGTCTAGTGTCTATTATATGTATATTCCCACACACGCGCAGTAAATTGTGCTACGGTACTTGTGTACGGTACTTGTGTTAGAATTGATAAGGTAAGAAATAGTCACAATTCTCAGTACAATACCACAAATGTGACATCATACACTGCCATCCAAAAGTACTCAAAAGTGAGGGATCATGTTTGCGTTTGCTGATGACTAGAAGGCAAAAAGAGGTGGGGTATTGAATGATCACCAATCATAAGACTGTCATATGGCAGATATCCATTCACATTGAGGCTTGCCGCCAAATTAGTCTTAATTTAATGACAAATTAGTGTACGGTACTTGGCTTTGGAGTGAGGATACATGGAACGAATTGTGCAGACTCCAGATATGTCGGTGAAGCTCTGGCCATGTGGGTTCACTTTCCTCTCAGTTACATAGTGATTGGAAGTGTGAATGCTCATCTGTCACTGTACGCCCTGTGATTGCCGTCGTTCCAGGACATAATCTGCCTCTCACCCAAAAGTCACCTGAAATAGACTCAAGCATCCCAAAGCATCAGCAGGAGAAGCAGTATTGAAAATAGATTGACGCGTACAGTAGGTATAATTGGTGTATATAAAATTGATAGAAAGAAAATGGTTGGTAATAGTATGCAAAATAAACTGCTACAATGTGTTGATGAGAATTTGTAGTTGATAGAAACAACGATGACAGTGACATAGTCACCATCTAGAAAAAAAGTCCATTTGTGTAGAAGGAAAATAACATTTTCAGAATTTATATGTGAGGGGGCCCATGGGTTCAGCTTCAGATGAACTAACCTCTTCCAGGGGCCTCTCTGTTTTCAACAGAGATCAGATAATTGGTGGTGCAAAATGAGACGGCCACCACTTGAAATATTTTTGCACCTACTTCTTACAAAACGCTTCCCGGCATGAGAGGATGTCGCACCACTGAAGGGTGTGCAGAATGCACACGTGGGTGTGAGATTACAAGCTTGACATGACCAAGCAAATTAACATTAATAACCCAGTTTGGTTCCGAATGAAAGGAGTAAACAAATGCCCACATGTGCACCTGGCCTCGTGAACAGATGGGTTCACTGCAGGCCAGTTGCTGAGCAGAAAATGCTTCACAATCACTGGAACACAGAAAACTACATTCATCCTCTCTGGCCCGGGTGTCGTCCAAGGTGATGGCAGTGCCCAAAAAATGATGCAATGCAAAGCTGCCCAGTGGCCAGCTGCTGGCTGGACCTCACCTCAGCCATCACCCTGGCCAAAACAGAAATACAGTACAGTGAAACTCCTCTAGAACGAAACCTACATGGGCGAAAATACCCCCTAATGTGAAAGAATCTTCATGCATTAACACCATTCTCCTGCCCCCCATACGACGAAAAAAACCCCCTGTTGCGTTGTACGAAATATTTTTCTCTGCTCTTGCCTCGCGAGAGATTCACTACAATGAAGTTTAATCCAACAGCGACCTCTACTGCTTTGTTCGGAAACGGCAAAAGCAACCACCACACTGGTTTACACAGCTCCGAGTTTCCTGAACGCAACATACTCATAGCTGCTCTGCCATTGGCTTCCGATTGGCCAAGAGGGACCTCGCTGTCTAAGTGTGTAGATACTGTAGCTTGATCCGTGGAAGATAGCGTGGAATGCATCCGATTAGTTGCTCAGAGTAAATTGCTTATGACTCGACGGACATTCAAATAAACGAACGTTTCCTGGAATGCTTTACGTGTTATCATGCTAAAAACCTTACGCTAACTGGAGCGCTAATTAGAGAGAAGGCGAGTTCCATCGCGCTAACTATGGCCATCGAGGACTACGAAGCGTCCCGTGGCTAGCTTAAAAGTTCATTGCATGACATCAGCTGAGCAACGCTGTCTTGGGTGGCGATCGAGGGGAGGTCGAGTTGGAGACAGTGAGATAGTGGATAGAAAAGCCACCGGGTCCAGCAAGTATCTGTTATTTTTCGATTCAGACGCAGCATGAACGTTGCATTGCTAAAATGGCTACAAAACGGACCTTTGGATGTCAGGCAGCAAAGACAAAAAGCGTTCTGACGCTGGAAGAGAGGGTAAAAGTGATCAAAATGAAAGACGGAGGAAGCAAAATAAAAGACTTATCCAATTTCTTGGATAATGTCTGTAAGTGAAAGTGAATGCTGATCGTAAATTTCGCAATTTCTTTCCCTTTTTTTCTTTCTACACTGACTATATGAAGTGTCAAATAAGTGTGTGCTCATACTTATGCACTATTGGAATAATAATAAAGAGTACACATACGATTGTGTGTGCGTGTACACATCCGTTTGTGTGTGTGTGTTTGTGTGTGTTTACATCTGAGATCAAATTTGCTACAGTGAAAAAACCCCTGTTGTGAAAAATGTCTAGCTGCAAACATGATTTCGTTGTAGAGGAGTTTCATTGTACTGCTGCTTTCCCTCTGCCTCTGCCCAACCCCTGCCTCCTGTCACAGACTATGACCCCCCCCCCTCATTATCCATCATCTGCATATTGCGAATTGCGTATTGCACAATGCACTACCTCACTTTACCACATTAGCCACAAGCGCCATTGCTTATGCTGTTGTATTGTCCATATTGTCTATATTGTTTATACTGCTCAGATTGCACATTATGTCTTTTATACAGTGTAGCTGCTATCTTCTCAGCTGTGTGTTTAATGCACAGCATGTTTGCATGCATATTGCACGGAGGAGTGAGAGAAAGAAATTTCATCGATGCTGCATGTCACATGTAAGCATATTTGACAATAAAGATGACCTTGATTCCTTGATTCCTTGATTAAGGGCCAGTACAAGCAGAGGCCAGAGCAGGATTTTAAAATCTTTCCGGGATGCTCTTCTCAATGTTTCGGTTGTATGTTTTTGACGGAATGATGAAAGGAGGGAGAGTACCTGACAGATATGAGCGGCAGAAGGGGAAGTGAACAATTTCATGCAAATGAGATAAGGCCTGAATGACATTTTGGTTTGCAATTTTTGTCATGTGCAGAATTGTGGTGAGTATGTGTGCGCCTGACCTGATTGAGGACATGACGTGCCGAAGGTGAAATGCTGCAGTGCTTTTGCTGGATTCTGGCATGTGGAAGCTCACTTCTCTGAGAACCATCAGACGCGATGTGCCGAACATGTTGCCTGCAGTTTCTTCAGGGAAAAAGGGTCATGCAAATGGTGTATTTAACAGTTGCCATTTGCTGTGACATTTTTTGTCAGAGCAATTCCGCAGCACCCTTGCCCTCTCTGTGGTCACCTTTAAGCACCTTTTCTGCTCTTATAATGGATTTTATACAACAGGAATAGAATTTCCTACTCTGAGGGTTCTCTGCTGGTGTGCTGTGATAGTGACCTTTTTAAAAGTGTTACGGGTATTGAGAAAATGAAGAAAGTGTGTGTGTGTGTGTGTGTGTGTGTGTGTGCGTGCGTGTGCGTGTGTGCGTGCGTGCGTGTGTGTGGGTGTGCGCGCGCGTGTGTGCGTGCGTGAGTGTTTGTCTGTCCATTTTTTTTTTCAAGTGGTTGCACAAAATAAAATAATCTGGATCCAGATGATTTTACTTGTGCAAGAACTTGACAAAATAAAACAGTATATTCAACACACTGTTTTTTTCATGCTAATGTTAGCATACAAAAAAATAATATATATAAATAGTCAGGAACATGCATTATACCTTTTCATTGTTAAAAATCAAATCTACTTGCAAAGCTGAGATAATGAAAGCTGCGCCTCCACTGGTTACTGGGGGTATGTGCGTGATGCAGTTTATGGGTTATGTGAAAAATGTGCATTCAGGCGAGCCGCGACCTTAAATGATCTGGGAAGAGACGCGTTGAATCAACAGAGGCAGTTTAAGGTTGGGTTGTCGGCGCTGTGGCAAGCGTGACACCGCTGCAGGATCAGAATCACTCACGCTGTCTGACTGGTTGTGCTCTGTGTTAATTAGCTCCCTCTACTCTCGCGTTCCACTCTGAGGTTGAGCAGCAAGGTCTGTAAATCTACAAACAAATGTCACCCTCCTCTGTTCCCCCCTCTTTCTCCCCTCATCTTCCCACTCATCCTCGAGCTTTTCTTCTCTACATTCGACTGCTCCAAATGTCCCACCCTGTCTTGACGTATCAGATTACATTGTGCCAGGAGATTATAAAGCCATCCGCACACCATTTTGAAACGCTCACTCATATTGGTGTAAGTGACGTTATCCACTGGGGATGTATGTGACCTGAGCATAAAATGACTATTTTCTCTCTCTCTCTCTCTCTCTCTCTCTCTCTCTCTCTCTCTCTCTCTCTCTCTCTCTCTCTCTCTCTCTCACTCTCTCAGGCTTCCCTTCCATCAGCAAAATACAGACTCAAATTGCAAAGCAATAACACTCTTCACACTGTGGTCAAGCTCACTGTTATGAGAAAATCTGAAGCTCAGAAGGGAGAAGCACAGCTCTCTTGCACTACTGACCTTTGACCGCATGGCCTTGGTTTGCATGCAATATAGACACAATTGCACCGTGTGTATGAATGCACATGCAGTAAATTAACAACAGTGATACAAACTTTGCCGGCTTTAGAAACCTCCAAGTCTTTTGACCAACTGCTTTTGAACAACAAGTAACAATGGATTGATGTCTGTGTTCCTGACAGACAGTTGGGAACAGAAGCAACAACAAAATATAACTCAAAGAGACATGTACTGTACATCAGGTTTGACCTAGTTGAAGAATTTCAGGAAGGTAACGACTGACTTGCTAAGGTCAGACAGAAATGGAGACTGGCTTGTCTTTGTTTTGGGGGTTCGGCATCAGTGGCCAGAAGGGGGTGGGGGGCTTCGCAAGCTTGACCGAGGGCAGGTGAATGTTGACACCTGCTGGTAAAGCAGAGAACTGTGCAGTCCCATAAGCATCTGGTAGCAACATGCACCATGCATGTTCCTACCAGATGCTATCGATTGAGTTGACAATTCCTGCGCACACTCACATGCACTTTATGTTTGAAAAAAAAGGACTCTCGGAATCCATTTGGTTAATGACCCCTGACCCCCAACCCTTAAAGTCTTTCCATGTAGCGCTCATTGAATCAATATCTAATCCAGCAAGACCACAATTGCATCCTGCAGCTCCTTAGCTATTTCTGTTTCACGCATGCTGCAAATATTTTTTAATGTATTTATTTATGAGCAAAACTGCAATAGAGGCTTTGGTATTTGGATTCATGTAGCAGGGGTGGCAAACTCATTTTTGTTTCCTTTGGAGGGGCGTTATGACAATGAAACCATATAAAAATGTCAACCACTGTAATGTTGACATTTTTATGTAATGTTTGTGAACAAGAAAATGCTAACAATAACGCTCTTATTTTGGTCCAGATTTTAGTAATCGTATAAATTGACATGTTTGATTTGCTTTCGCGGGCCACATAAAATGATGTGGCGAGCCAGATGTGGCCCCCGGGCCTTGAGTTTGAAATCAGTGATGTACGGTATCCGTATGTTACTTCCCCAGTGGTAGATAATGACTGTGACTATGGTTTACTGCAGTGTTTTTCAACCTTTTTTGAGCCAAGGCACACTTCTTTCATTGAAAAAATCTCACTGCACACCACTAGCTGAAAATGTGACCCCCCCCCTCCCCGCTTATTTTAACAATGAATGTGTTATATTGTTACTATAATCGTTTTTAACATTGAAGAATGACTTTATAACAGCTTGAATTGGAATAAAATGAACACAAAGAAAACAGTATTTTATCATCTTTCATATTTAGGCCAAACAAAAAAGATAGGTAGCATGAAAGTTTTTTGGGGTTTTTTTCCCATTAAAATTTATACAAATGATCGGCACACCGGTTGAAAAACACTGGTTTACTGGAGTCATAAATACAGCTTTAGGAATGGCTTTGTTAGCCTGTCCAGACTGATACATGTCACTGACTTAGATTTTTTTTCTTGGATTGTGGCATTTTTTTGCAGCTTTTTGAGATACTTTGGCCAACTTCAATTAGTCTAACAGGTTCTATTCGGATGATTTTCTGGCTGAACAGGCCTGAAAGTCATCAGGTAGTGTGGTCCGTGAAAATGAACTCGGCTTTCCCAAAAAATATTATTTGCTCCAGTTAATTTATGATTCAACCAGGGGGTAAGTACTTTTTCACTCAGGGCCATGGTGCTTTGAATATTTTTTCGCCCCTTGATGAATAAAATCACCTCCTTTAAAACTGGGATGTCTATTTATTTGTAATGCCATTGTGTCCCACACATTTTCTCCACTTGATGTTGATGAGAATGTGGTCATGTCAACCAGAGGTGGGCATCATCATTCTGGTGAGTCTGTCAGTGACCTTCCATCAACATTTCAGCCTGACCCAGTCCGTCCGAGTCGTTGGCGATAGCCAAACCGCATCGAGAACTGACAGACCGATATTACGTCACACACAGGTGCCGCAGACCTGACACGCAGCCAAATACAGAATAAATAAAACGGTGTGGTTTACCCCTCAATCCTGTAGACCTCACTGTCATGTGTCTCGTATTGTTTTTATTTCACCAGTCACCATGTCGTGCATGTGTGTGCCTGTTGTTTGTATTTCATTTAATTTTTTTCTTTATTTGGTTCTGTGTCGGCTTTTGGGGCACTTCTGTGTGAACTGGAATTGACATTGTCGATGATGATTGGCTGTCGCTGACAGACCGGACCCACGTGGGTCGGCCTGAAACAGTGACGGAAACATTGACGGACTGACGGAACTTCTGTCAGTCTGACGGAATGCCCATCTCTGGTCTTCACTGTGTACCAAGGTATATCCATCCATCCATTATCCAAAGTGCATATCCTCACGACTGTGCTGGAGCCTATCCCAGGTGTCTTCGGGCAGTAGACAGAGTAAACCTTATTCTCGAGGAATCTGATGTCGAAACCACTGAAGGTGTGACTTCTACTAAGACAACAGAAATAGCAGTGAACCATTTGTTACTGCAGGTTTTGTTTTACGGAGCAGTCTTTGAACCTAACACACGGACATGCACACACACACACACACACACACACACACACACACACACACACACACACACACACACACACACTTTTCTAAACGATCATAAGTATTTAAAACTTGTGACATTGTTGGAGGTTGTACTAATAACCAGAGGAAGTTGAATCTGAGGCTACAAGAACAATGTTTTGGATTTGCACCCCAGGGTGTGAGAATGAGTACAGTTTCCAGCGCCTACGCAGGGATGAGGATCACAGAAGCGTTAGGATGAAACTTTATTTTGGAAAAGACCATCAAAATGTTGTATTGTGCTCCTTTCATTTGATGGACAAAAAGCCCATGGAGCAACATACACATCAAAATTTGTAGTTGCGTTACGACAAAATTTGGCGCATGCCACATAAAGATTGAGAGCAATGTCGCACAAACATCATGTGTACAGGAGACATAATTATTAGTCAATATCTGAAATTATTAGAATGTTCAACGCAATACAGTATTTTGCGATTTTATGGGCAGTTAGCTTTTTTGTCATTAAGCATAACATGTAGCTGTAGTGAGCGCATATGGTGAGGAAGATGATATTGCGCATAAAATATCAAATATTGGGGTGATCACTCTAATAATGTGTATTTTCAGTGGTTGAGCTTCTAATACAGTAAGTAGAGACCTTATGATCACAGTTTTCTGACATTGAATGACATTAACATTTTTTTTTATGCAGAGGAAAACACTTTAGCTAAAGCCAGAATATTGGGGTGATCATTTTCATATTTTTGGATGGAAAATGCAAACTCAAACGCAAGCTCAGGCTCTCCCACGCAAAGCAAAAGCCATGTATCAACAAAAACCAGAAATGCAGCCGGCTTCTCTGGGCGCAAGCTCCTCTGAAATAGACTAATGCAAAGTGAAAAAGTGTGCTGTGGTCTGATGAGTCCACACTTCAAAATGTTCTTGGAAATCATGGACATTGTGTCCTCCGTTCCAAAATAACAAAGGGCCATCTAGGGTTGCCATCAATGCAAAGTTCAAATGTCTGTGAAGGTGTTGGGGGGGGGGGGGGGGTTCGTTCCCATGGAATGGGAAACTTGTCAAGGCACCATTGAAGCGGAACAAACAGTACAGACAGGTTTTGGAGCAACATATGCTGCCACCCAAGCAGCATATTTTCAGGGACATCCCTGCTTATTTCCGCAAGACTCCCAATCTAAACCTGCCACAAAACTTGGGGGATTTTGTTTTTGAAGGTCCACACATACTCGTACATGAGACATCACACTTTCTCCTCACATAAATCAGATGCAAACCACGGAAGCAAATGTTGAGACTGGACACACCATTTTCATGACAAACATTCCGAGAAGGCTTTCGATTACAAAGTCACTTTGGTTCAGGTTGCCAGGCAACATTAGAGCAAAGAGCTGCTGCTTCCATTCTCTTTTAGGCTCTGTGGTAATTTGTCTTGTGTTGTTTATGCACATTAGTCTAGGAGGAAACAGGAGGAGGAAACAAGAAAAAGGGTGTGTATGAATGGATTTGGGGCACAAAGGTAAAGCCATAACCAGCACACGTCACATTCCCATGATTAATTATATTCAGTGTGTTTTGTTCTTCCCTCGTGTGCTGTTCTTTGTGGTGATCCGAGAGGATAAATCGGTCATTGACGCTCACTCGAGCGTGCGCACACACACACACACACACACACACACCTCTCTTCTATCTGCATAGATAACATTTATTGTAAACAGCGATGTATAACCATTATATTGAAAAAAAGTGTGTGTGTGTGTGTGTGTGTGTGTGTGTGTGTGTGTGTGTGTGTGTGTGTGTGTGTGTGTGTGTGTGTGTGTGTGTGCCAGGAAGGGTGGCTCAGACAGCCACACTCAATCATTCCCCAGATTCATCCGTCACCAGGGGACAAGCCACACACGCGCATGTACAGATGCCCGTCCAAAGGTTAACAAGCACACAGCGATGTGTGTGTGTTTTGCGCTAAGTGGCGGTGGCGAGTGATGTATGTGTTGTTGTCTGCGCCAGCCACTGTCACAATTTCTTCTTGCTTGAAGTGGTAAATGAAGTTGTTGTTTGTTTGTTTGTTTTTAAACCGTTAGGCATGGAAAATTTATGCTTTGGTTTGAAATCACTATTTTCAAGGTGAAAATCAACTGGCTGGATTGGATACTTGCGCAGCAATGCAACAACGAAACTGGAGAAACAATTTCTGCTCTTACAGTACATCTTGCCAGATGGTTTGGTCCAATGCTGTGTGAGCCATGCAACACAAATACACCGAGGGACAGTGATTGGCCCTTTGGGGTTAAAACAACGTAAAGTCTTTGGTGCATCACTATTATTATTATTTTGCAGTAGTTCTGTATAGCTCAGTGGTCGGCAACCCAAAATGTTGAAAGAGCCATATAGGACAAAAAAAACAAAAATAAATATGTCTGGAGCCGCAAAAATATAAAAGCCTTCTATAAAATGAATGAAGGAAACACATGCTGTATGTATGTAGGAGACTGGACTGTCTCAGAATTGTTTGTTATTCATTCCTTTGTTGTGTGTTCACAAACGCCCCCATAGAATTTATTTTGTAATTTCCTCGCTTGATTTTTTTGTTTTGGTGCATTATTTTCGCTTTTCTAAGTGTCGATGAAGTGATCATGAATTTCCGTTTTTCTGAGGCTGTCTACGAACGCCTCTCGAGTTCGAACGAGAAGAGAGAAGGCACGGTGTCGGACGCAGATGTGTCTGTGTTTGTCGAGACTGTTAAAAGCATAAATAAAGTGTACGTTTTAAAAAACCAATATCACAGTTTTCCTTTTTCGTAGCTGCAACATGTATCTATATCTATTTCAGCTATATTAGCCTACTATCAAAATCTTTTTCCACTTTCAAACATTTTTTATAAAGCTCCAGGGAGCCACTGGATGTCGCTAAAGAGCCGCATGCGGCTCTGGAGCCGCGTGTTGCCGACTCCCGGTATAGCTGAATCGGCTTCATATAATTTAGGATTCCAAAGAAGGTTCAGGATTCTCAGTCATATGAGTCAATGGAGGGTTGTACCATGGTTGAAAACAAAACAGACAGCTGGAATGTATAGAAACGCCCAGCCAAATTGTTGTACGACTGCAAAATATGTCCCATATCACATATGGGATGCAGAAGTCAATTCCAAGATAAAAGTTTGAAGTTTATCTATGATGATGATACTTGTTATTCCACACGAGTGCCATTATTTTAAAAGTGGCCCTGCATAGTAAAACCCCTGGAGCATCATCGCCACATTTGTTTCAGTCCGTATAATTCAAGCCCATAAGGTCGGCTTCGCTATCCTCAGCAAACCCCACTGACAGATGAGCATTTGGGTCAATTAGAAAAAGGTTACAGGCAAGCAGAAGATTCTCTGATAGCGTAATTATTAGAGAGGAGCGCAAATGTCAGAGCCCTTGTTAAGTCTTTTTGGTGCCAATGTGTCCAGTACCCATCCAAATGGCTTCCACTCCAAGTAAAAGGACATTGCTGTCTGTCACCTGAACTCTTTGGCAGCACTTAACCCATCTTCTTTCCATAATGTGATGTATGACTGAGGTCAATAATTTGACTACCAGAGAGGCAGCCATTATTGGACATTATTGGAAGCTCCCGAGCATCTCTTTTTGGTGCTGTTGTTAAGGATCCACCCAACTCACGATTTTCTAGTGTCCACTTACTCCTGTTTGGTGTGTGAGGGTGGGGTGCACGCTGGAGCTTCAGCTGTCAGTCACAGGGGAAACACAAAGAAACAGACAGCCATTCGCGCTCACATTGCCCTCGACAAACAATTTAGTCATCAGTGAACCTCGAATGCACCGGATAAAGCTCTGCACGGCTCCTTTCAAATGCCGGGTTTTTGAGAATGAAAAAAAAAACCAAACGAGACCAAGATCAATCATGTGAAAACTTTCTGTGACTTTGGAGAGAGTAAGTGGAGAAAAAAAAACAGACAACTGAAATAATGTGCTTGGTGTAGTGGATGTGGATGTGGCTCAATAAACACTTCCATTCAAAGTGATGTCAAATAGGTGTTAGCCCACGCCTGCCTCCATTTTAAGGTCAGATTTTATCGTTGGCTTTTCGTGACATCTTGTGTCACAAGTTACCACACAAACCAAGCCGGGCTGCATTTTACGAATGTGCATATGAAGACTCCCTAAAAGATGTAGCGGTGGGGGAGTGTGAATGTCTGGCGAAATGAAAGGGTGAACTTTTTGGTCATGATTCCAAAAGGTTTGTTTGGAGCAAAAACAACATTGCTCATCACCAAAGAACAACTCACCTCGATTGAAGCAAGGTGATAGCAACATCATACTCTGCTCATTTTTCTTCTTCTTCTGGGATTGGGGCCTTATTCAGGGTGGTGAAACTTGTGAACTGTTTCAAATACCAGCAGCATGCTCAAAATCTTCAGGGTTTTGCTGGGAGAAATGGGAGAAAGTCTCCATTGATGGAACAGGCAAGGTGAAATAGCGTCAGCAGATCAGGCAGGGGGGGAAGTTACAGATGGGCAGCAAAGTTTTTGGTGTGCAGCAGGCGAGGTAGTGCCTATGTGTTCCCAGTGTTGTAAGAACCAGAGCAGACTTGAATACAATGTACTGAAGGTAGTGGAGGTATGCACAGGTGCAGCTGATCAGCCCCATCGTCTCGACCTCTGCGCACACAAACGCTTCTTTGGATCAGTAGCTCCAACTGTAACTTTTCACTTTTCACTTTTCATTCATCTTCATCACCATACTAATTGGCTTGACTGCAATTACCAGAGAAGTGTATATTTACGAGGACAGAAATTCACTGCGAGTCTGTGATTTCCCCTGACAATGACAATGATAACATCGCACATCCCCGCAATTAATAGGACAGATCTAACCTTCCCAAAGGGTACTGGCTTTCTTTTTATCTTGTCAACATCGTGCATGCCACCAGCAACCACCTGGCGAAAGCAGAGTTGAGTCTAAGATTAGTTCTACCTTGTCATAAAGCATTTCATGCGCTGTTAACTTGAAAGCCCGGTTACTTGTTGGATTACATATCCTCATCACAGGACCTCTTTTTTCATAGTCACAACAGATGAAGTACTCAAAAAGAAAGGGAATGAGGACATTATGAATCGGCTCGAATAGTCAAATGAAAATTGTAATATTTCCTGGGGTTTGTTCAAAGCATGTCATTCCATCGTATCAGAGTTTATTCATTGGCTTGAGAAAGTAAGTGGATGGAGTGGTACGGGGTGCAAGAGAGAGAGAGAAAGAGAGCATGTGGATGGAATCAGCAGCAGCAGGAGGGTGGGTGGACTCAAAGGCAGTGAGCAGTGGGCTGAGGAAGCTTATCAGTAAGACGCACACCTGGATCACTTCCTCACAGGCTAAAGCTGCGACAGGCTTTTTAGTTAGGTTGAATTCAGCAGCAGCTCCGTGCTGTGTCCAAAAACCCACTTCAGGTGTAAACGTGTTTGACCTCACAGCATCCCAAACCGAAATGTTTTCACTTTCATCAATGGCTGCTTGTTTAATAATGTTGGCTAACTGGATGACTGATAGTGTTTGCAGAAACACGCTCAATTGATTTTTTTTTAAATTAATGTATTCCAGTATGTATGGCTGTTGATTTTTCATCTGTAATTTATGTAAATGTGCTACTGCCAGGCTTCGTGAGGACACTCTTGAAAAATAGATTGTTTTATCTCAAAGGGGGGGGGGGGGGTCACCTGCTGGGGCATTGCACTCCAACAAGTGTTTATTTATCTATTTATTTAAGTATGTATGTACAGGCCGGCCAACACGCCGTGGTCCGCGGATCGGCAGCCGTTCCTGCCGTTGTCTCTGCGTGGCTCAGGCGGAGAGGACGGACCAAAAGGACCCCCTGAGCCATCGAGGTGGAAGCCCCGAGGTCGAGGGCGACCCACTGAGCCGAGGCGGATGCACCTCCACAGTGATCAACTGGTGAGCACGTCCGCCTTGCAGGGTTTGATTCCGGCTCCCACCTTCCTGTGTGGAGTGTGCATGTTCTCTCCGTACCTGCATGGGTTTTCTCCGGGTACTCCGGTTTCCTCCCACATTCCAAAAACATGCATGGTAGGTTGATTGAATGCTCTAAATCAGGGGTCTCAAACTCAGGTCCTAGAGGGCTGCTGTCCTGCATTTTTTCCATCTCTCCATGCAGCAACACACCTGATTCAAATTGTCACGGCCATTATGACAGCTCACATAATGGATGGATTTATATATCTGTGCATGTCTCTATGTAGGTGTGTGTGTGTGTGTGGTGTGTGTGTGTGTGTGTGTGTGTGTGTGTGTGTGTGTGTGCGTGTGTGTGTGTGTGTGTGTCTTGTTCAAAGGCTCTGATACACGTCGGAATTTTTTTTTTTTGCTTAAAATGAGATTATTTGTCCGAATTCAAGGACATTTAGCTTGTTTTTAGGATGGCTTCTTTGCAATGGATTTAAAGGTTGTAAGACACCGTAGCAGTCCCGCCCACGTCAGACGGCGGAGCAATCAAGGGTCCACAGCAGCATAGCCCAGACACAGGCCCGGCCGTCGACCCCCCACCGGGGCCAGGATGAAAGCCATTTAGTGGAGAAGGCACGGAGCCTCGACAGCCGACCCACCAGGCAGGATCGAGGACGAGCCCCTGGAGCGAGGTGGAAGCCGACGAGATCCATGCACCTCCGGGAAGGACGAGGAGCTGCAGCGCAGGCAGGGAGCCCGACCACCGGAAGCTAGCACCCCCCAAGACGGCGGAGCGACAAGACGGTCCACAGCAGCATAGCCCAGACACAGGCCCCGTCGACCCCCCACAACGAAGCCTCGACAGCCGAACAGGCAGGACGCCGCGACAGCGCGACCGAGGCCAACCGTGCGACGACTGACAGGAAGGAGTGTAGGGGTTCTCCCATGACGAGAGTAAACCGTTTAAAAAAACGCTAAAAAAGAATACCGGTAATTGCGGGTGAGCAGCGGCAGCCGGACGCGCCAGCATTCACTCAACCTGGAAGTTGAGCATGGAACGTTTCAAGTACCCATCAACCCCCTGACAAAAATGTCATGTTTGTCAAAATAGAAGAAGATACAATGTCATTCACATCCAGACAAGCAAACCAAAATACCATTTGTCCAATCAATGGGATACAATTCTGTACAATTATTCAGCTTTAAATATACTGTATATAGCAAACAGGGTATGTGACGACACAAGGGAGCAGAACAACAGTTGTCCTCGACTTGAACCAGCGGACTATTTGCTATTTCAATCACGTTGTGTTTCCAACAACATGACACTTTAATGTGCATGAGCAATGAGGTGCACTTGAGCCAAGCAAAACTGTTGAACAGAGAGATTTTGGCATATTGTTTCCTGATGTCCCACATCTCAGCTTAATTGCCCAACAATGAAATAAAAACTTGCTTTGTTCGTAAAAGGCCAAGCGTTTCTGCATAATGCCCCATCTGTCATTTCCAGGCAACCACGCGACGCCATTGTCTTCTATCCCTACAACAAGGCTGGTGTTGCTATCTGTTTTGCCCGCTAATAAACCAGCCTGAGAACCAAAGAGAGATCTCCATCAGGTTTGATTAAATATTGGCAAGCAGTGAGAATGGACACAGAAAAGAGTGAAAGAAATCGTGTCACAGAGAGAGAAATAGGGAGAGAGAAGTAAAGCACAAGAGGACTAATGCAGCATAAAAAGCCAATTTCCTAAACCTCTGAAACCCCCTCCTGCTTGGGGACAATTACTGTCGATGGGGAGACCGTTATGACTAAACACGCCGGTGCCTGACAGCGGAGATAAACTTTGGGGAGAGAGCTGACAGTGCGTCGTGCTTGGTGCAGATTATGATGGCGGCTTTGCTGGAGCTGGTCATTGCCCGAAGTGAGAACGCAGAGAATCAGAGGCACCGAAACAATCCACAGCCGAATTGACTACCCGGCATACGCCGGCTATCAGCCAGCGTCAAGCATAGTGATCCCAGAAGAAAAATTACATAAACATCCCAAAATGCCTGGACGAAAATATCTCTGCCCTTCATAAGCTTGTCATTCATGTCCGCATGCCTCTTTTACCAGATGAGCGCCTTAAATTCATCTGAAATATTACACAAATCATATAAACTGCCAGAGCAGTGATTCATTTTGAAAGGAAGCTCTCACTATTCAGATACGTTTGACTTATATTTGAAAAGATAATATCAGATACATTCATGTGCTATTAACCCTTTCATCCACCCCATAACCTGATAACATGATCAGCTGTCCACTGCAGTGACCGTTGTCCCTGCAAGGGTTATAAATCACTGTTTATGGTTGAATGGAATTGCCCTGCAAGTAGCCATATTTGGCTTTGGTCTATCCCAGTAGGCACCTGATGTCAATTCGACATCAATAAGACAACAAAATCCAACATTCAACAACCCGCTGGGCTGACTGGCATGGGTGGAGCCGAGTGCTTCGGTATGCCAGCACAGATGCCATGACTGTACCTTTCGGTCAAGTCAGCAGATGCATCAAACATATCAACCTCCAAGTTTGCCTCATGTATCCCAAAAATTATATACGTGTCTTGGCAGTTGAGGTGCTATTGAAAATATGTCAAGCATGCAAGGCTTCATGAAGCCCAAATGGAAAAATGTCCGATGTTTTACTTTGAGCATAGTCTAAAAGAGATCAATTTGGTGTGAGCAGTAGCACATTTCGACGTCATGAAGATGCACTGTAACTAATTGAATTGCGGTAACGTGTCTTAAGAGGGATGGACAGACGGGAGACATGTCCAATGCAAGCTATGTCGCCCATCAGGAATCACCACCCCGCTTCACTTTGAGTGTGATGGCATTTTTCCGAATGTGATTTCATGAAACTGGGACTGGATGGTATGAGAAAGAATGACGGACGCACTCACAGCCAGCCCTCACCGAAGTGATGTGTCACCCTGCCCACCCCACTGAAAAATTTCTGGCTATGCCCATGCACACATCCAGACTCATATGGTGGTAAAGTCCATCCATCCATTTTCCGAACCGCTTGATCCTCACTAGGGTCGCGGGGGGTGCTGGAGCCTATCCCAGCTGTCTTCGGGCAGTAGGCGGGGGACACCCTGAATTGGTTGCCAGCCAATCGCAGGGCACACAGAGACGAACAACCATCCACGCTCACACTCACACCTAGGGACAATTTAGAGTGCCCAACGAGCCTGCCATGCATGTTTTCGGAATGTGGGAGGAAACCGGAGCACCCGGAGAAAACCCACGCAAGCCCGGGGAGAACATGCAAACTCCACACAGGGAGGCCGGAGCTGGGATCGAACCGGTACCTCTGCACTGCGAAGCCGACGTGCTAACCACTGGACTACCGGGCCGCCCTTGGTGGTAAAGTGTTAAAAAAAAAAAAAAAAAAGGTGTGTAAGAGGCACTTGTTGAAAATTTTACACTCCATCTACCATTGCACGAACCAGCTCAGGAGTCAGAGGCTTTGCCCAACAGAAAACAAATATTATCAAACGCCAGCCTACCCTCCCAAACTCTACTTTTTTATTATTATTTCCTGGCAGCAGAATAAGCGCACAACTATTCGCAGATTTCACCTCTCGTCCGATAAAGGTTATCTTGGCAATTTAGTTTTGATGATATCGCATTATGGAGAGAGTTATGAGGCGGAAATCAAATTTTGCTCGTACAGACTTGGAGGAGAGGAGATGAAAGCCGTATGAGACTGCACAGTAATGATACGGTCGGGGCTTGTTCAGACTTTGTGTGTGCCCGAGTGAGTGTGTGCTATATTCCGCGCGCAAGTTCACTGCTACTTCACGATAGTGCATTTTCAAAGTTGCCTCATCTCACTGCAAACTAATCTTGAGCACGGGAAATTGCATAAAAGTTTGCAAATAAGTCTCGGGATGGCTAATTATGCTTTGCAGACACATGGCAACAGTTTTGGGCTGCCATCTTATTTTTGGATTCCAATACATCAGGACAGAAAGAAAATGCACTCTGCATACTGTATGCACGTTTCATTTGCTGAAACAGTGGCCTTTTTGATCGATAACTGCACCTGCTGAGGTTACTGAATCCATAGCACAGGACGTCCTCAGTTGAGTCAACAAAAGAACACAACACACATTTGATTGTTTTGTATTTATGCCGTTAAAATGTTTTTCATGCAAATTAGGGCTTCACAACTGCGTTATCTTAGTGAAAGACTGCGTCCCCTCAGAAATTCAGGCTACGCCGCCAGTCGGAGTAGAACTTTGTCATAAACTGACGACCCACTAAAAAAAAAAAAAAAAAAAAAGAATATGTCACTTTTCTTGTACCTAAAGCTTTCGTGTGACAGCATTGTGTTGAAAATTAGAGTAGCGCTACTCTATGAAGGCAAGTGAGTGTCAAATCTTACAAGATTTAAAAAATGCGACAGACTTACTGTAGTCCTTCACCTGAGCCACAATACAGGACAAGTTATTTGGAGTGACAAACTGATAACCTCCTGCAAGAAATAATTCATCTTGCGCTTAATACCTCTTTTCAAAGCAGGATTCCCTTATCTCCATCCTTTTTTTTTTGCTTAAGAAGGATATTGTTCGGAAGCACACTTGAGGGGGTCACGTTTTGGAAGGGTAGGGGGGGCGGTTAAGTATTCCTCATTCATGCAGAGCAGGAGCTCATGTGGAGGGCAATGAACAAGAAGCAAGCTCTGACGAGTGCACAGATCAGAGGGAGCAGACAATGGATGGATAACAAACGAGGCCGTTTCGCTGCATCCATTTGTACGCCGTCTCCGCGTCGAATACAAAATACAACAGTCTGCTCTTCAAACAAAGTTAACTAACAACATGAGGCATAACTCATTTGATCATCTTTCAATTGCATCTCCCAGTGCACCTACAATGAGACAATATCGAAAGGCACTAGAGCCAAATGAAATCATTTTCGCCAAATGCGCTCGTTTGAATATGAAGCGCACGCTAATTAATGAATTGTCATTTAGCGGAAGCGGTCACCCCTATGAATAGCCACGTTCTCTCCACTCAGACAAAAGAGAGGCCTGGGTGAGGCTCACTCAGTACCCATATCACGACTTGCAGCGCATTGGCAACTATTATGTGACTCCCTTTTTCTCCTCTCTGGTTCTGCCCCAGCAGAGCGAGCCACTGAGTGCTGCACGCTTTCTGTCGGGTGCAAGGGAGAGGCGGTCATGAAAAGAGTGCAGCTCATGTTCAAAGCTGCCAACTCCATAGAGATACACAATTTCACTTGGTATACTTAGGTCCAGACACAGAAGGCAGTATAGCCTGTACGGAATAAAAGCGTGTTCTCGTGATTTTGCCTCAACAGCATACAGTGCATCACCACAATTGATTTGAAACAAAACAATGCGCATGTATGTCACTTGAGGTTTTAACTTTGAGCTTTTGTTTAAAATGCTACAGTTAGCATTAAGGTTCAATACTGTACACACAGCACATTACACATTGGGTAAAATCAATTTATTTCCGCGGTCTTAAAATATTTCGGCATTCTGCATAATCCTTGAGAATAACGCACATTATTTTGCACAACAAAATCGAGGGGACGGTCGAGAAAAAAAATGACAATTTGTTGCAGAGGCGATTACCGTTACTTTGGGGCTGTAAAAAAGTGCAGTGTACAGTGGAACCTTGTGTCACAAACGACCCTATGGACAAACTTTTCAAGTTCTGCACAAATCTTTTGTCGAAAATCTACCTCTAGTTACGTATATGTTTAGTTATGCGAAGCGTCTCAGCGTGGATGAGCAAACAGAGCAATGCTGTGCTTCCTTCATTGCCTCTGTGAATAACTCATTGCAATATTTGTGTGGTTTCAACTCTTAATTAGACCTCAGAAGGACTTTGAGGTTACTGTTACCTGTAAACACCCCCCTCTCAAGAACACATACAATTGGATGTATACTCCAGGGCAACAAATAGGAAGCTGTTATATGGGTAGCCGGAAGTGTCGCCCACAAGCACACTTCTTCCAATCACAATTCTCACAGCAGATGTGTTAACGTAGCAAAAGAGTTTCCCTGCATAGTTTTTTAGGGTCAAAAATAAATACACAGACAAAAGATAAAACATCGGAATAAGATAAGCTATGTTATTTTGGAAGAAATACACTGAACAAACCAGTGCTTAGTGTGCTTTAACTTTAAGTGAGGAGGGCAGAAGGACACCATAGCTCCTCCATTGAAAAACAGTCTCCCACACTTGCCGTAACCAAACATGCATGTATATATCAGCCCCCCACCCCCCGAGATTTGTGATAGCTGAGATGGGCTTGAGCTCACTAAACAACCCTTATGAGGATAAGTGCTACAGAAAATGGGTGGATGGATGATGGCAGCGAATGGAGACACACATTACGATATTAATGACAGCAACAATGTACTCTCTTCCTTTTGTACAGTGTCCTCTTCTTCTAAGCCTTTCCCTTTTTGGGGTCACCGTTCTAGAGATGCACACGGTAATATGAGTTGTAATTGATTGTCTTTCACATTATGAAAATCAAAAACTTGAGTTCACCTGTTTCTTCAAATCCATTGCATTGGCACAAATCCATTGCATTGGCACATCAGCTGTAATCATACTGTAACTGTTCAAGTAAAATATTGGTACACTGGAAAACCTGCTAACTATTTAAAGTGGCAAATGGCATTTCTATTTGATGATTAGATGCAATTAAACTGCAGGCACCAAATAACAGAACATCATATACTGTGACTTCCTATTTTAATCCATGCGCTGCTTGAACCTTCTACTTACCTGGGAGGACTTTGTAGAGTGGCTGTGGGAATTTGTGCCCATTCATTGGCGAGGTCAGAGGTTGAGGATGTGGGATTCAAAGGGCCTGGCTCACAAGCTCTGCTCACATCTACCTTTAAGGTGTTTCACGTGGTTGACGTCAGGGCTTTGTACAGTTGAGCCAAGTCTTTATGGACATTGCTACTGTATGTGTGTAACAGAAAGGGGCCTTTGGCAAGATGACCTCAATGACACAGGTCAACAGCCAAGGAAAGCACCATAATTGCTGCTTGTCAATGGGTGAGAGCACATTGCGGCTTTATTCACTCGGCTTTCGGCTCCATCTTGTAACCCAGCAACAGTGCTTTACAGGTTAAATAGCCCGCCTGCCTGCCTTCCCGCAGCCATGGCCAAGTGGTAAGGAGCCTTTCCATTTACTGTCATTGTGTGGACTCCGGCTCAAGACCATCCACCCCCAACTCTCCCCAGACATACACTGTAGTGTCCTTGAGCCAGGCACCCAGACCCCAAACTGCTCCTTTGTACATAACAAATAAAGAAAATTCTTCCTCTCCAATCTCCAGAATGTCCATAAAGTCTATGTACATGGTAAAAAAAAAACATCCTTTTTTTTTTTACAACAAAACCATTTTATTCAATTGTAATGTTGACAAATGCATAATTTAATGCGCTTTTGCAAAATTCAGGTGAACTCTATGAAATAGGGCTGCATTGCTGCGACTTACAGACATTGATTGGTAATGCGTTCTCTCATGTGATTTGAATCTGTAATCTTCACACATTCTCTTTTAGCATACCCCAGAAAAAGAAGTCAAGGGAGAAAACAAGGGAACCACTCCAATCTCCTACGTACCCACACTTTGTGGACACCCTGTACCGCTAAGATTCCAGGCTTCACTTGGCACCTAGAGCATTTGCCGATACCATTTCACAAGAGCTCCAATATTGTATCAGAGTTGCCACCACATTCAGCTGTCATGTTAAAGAATTCTAAAGTTGACCAAAAATGGTCACTGAATCAGAGAAGGCAAAGCTGACAGCGGTGAATTCACACTCACCCACAGGCGACGCGGCAACAGCGCATGAGTCAGCGTGCGATGACGCGATGTGAGATGGCGTCCTCTGTTTGACGATAGAGACGCACTTCATCTCCCAAAGCAGCAGGGGACTTCGTCTTCATTTCAATT
This sequence comes from Hippocampus abdominalis, assembly GCA_018466805.1. Taxonomy (NCBI): domain Eukaryota; kingdom Metazoa; phylum Chordata; class Actinopteri; order Syngnathiformes; family Syngnathidae; genus Hippocampus; species Hippocampus abdominalis. The sequence continues at coordinate 4,068,744 of CM031694.1, read as the reverse complement.
TGATCTCTTGTTATTTTTTTACGGTGTGCAGAGACCTTCCTCTGGGCTCAACAGGAGTGGGATTTGCTGGTAGAGCTCCCTGGAGGATAAAAAGAGAGGCCACTGCTTGTGGCGCATGACAAAAACTTTCAGCGATGATGTATCGTCGCCATCAATGAATGATACATGTCGGCTCCACAGTACAGTGCCGCTTTGCAAATAGACCAGCCATAACATTAGGTACACCTGCTTATTGTTATCTTGATCAAAACATTGTCACAGAAAGTAAGACGAATGACCGATCGTTAAATGACTCCCTCCATGACAGTATCAATCAAAAAAGACCATTTTTATCTGTCATTTCTTTTGATGGACTATAATCCCCCGAGGTGTTACAGATTCAGTAAGTAAACTGACACTTTCTGGAAGAGTTTCATGTCCTGCCCAAACGTCGTCTAAAATTTGAAAACCCAATAAACAAAACTTGTATCCTTGAGGAAGGACATTGCAGGGATTTGGCAAGGGAGCCCTCAAAACAAGAGAGAACATCGTCTGCTCTGGCAGATAACATAAAGCATTTACTGGTTCGGAGAGAAGCACCATGGAAACGTGCCACAAATGCATACTTTGCAGCAATGTTGAATGCTTCGAACCAGACAGCAAATACCAGCATTTCACAAGGGGAAAACAACTGAAGAGTCACCACTGGTCCCTAGTGGCCCAATTGGGAATGGCAGCTCAATGAAAATCAAAACAAACCAATGAAGGGAATGAAAGCCTTGTGCAAATGTCCTCAGTCCTCACTAAGACTTACTGTCCCCCTGATAGGTGTTGCGTATCTCAGTGTTTTTAAATTGCACTTACAAACAATAGAGTACCTGTTGTCTGAAAATAAACTAATTTGCTTTTCAACTGGAGGGTGAAAGTCGACCTAGGCTTTTTTTTTTTAAATACTGTTTACTAAAAAGTAAAAAGGAATGGGAAAAAAAATGATTTGACCATTCCTTTAGACTGACAGATTGTGATTTTTTTTAATGGAATAAAACATTTTCCCCTACCCCAATAGCACTTGTCAGAAAACGTCAGAGCACTTACACCGGCGCGGCCCAATGTTTGTGTCTCCAAGCACAAACAATATGGCACTTTATTTTGAGAGACACATACTGGTCCTGCATGGATGCATACTAATACTCAACTCTGCATTAACCACCAACCTTCAGGATGGCATCCAAAAAATACTTTATGAAACAATGCATTTTTACTTGTGTTCATTCAGCATGCCTCTCTTCCAAATATGATTCTGATGTGGAGCGGCTTTAGGCCATTAAGAAGAAAGATAACAGGGAGCAGTTGGCGATTGAGGTGAAAAACCAGAGGGGAAATAAAGGAAGATGCTGAGCACTTCCTGATATATTTCCAAATTAATTAAAGTCACCCTAGAAGTGGGTGAAAGTGACCTCAACCTGGATTGTGGTGCCATAACACTTTTAATTACACTGAGCAATATTGATCTAACACTCCTGCTAAAACTAATCAGATGCAAGAATTGCAAATTCTTTCACGTATTTTAGTGGTTGGGCGAAATTTATTGCGCGAGTCTTTTTTTTTTTTTTACTGTAACACACTGCAGAATTATTTTATTCCTCATTTGAATTTCCTCATGGTGGCACATTGGCCAATAAATTAGCACGTCCACCTGACAGTGCAGAGGTGCAGGGTGCGATTCCGGCTCTGGCCTTTCTTTTGTGGAGTTTGCATGTTCTCCCGTGCCTGCGTGGTTTTGATGAATGAATGAATACTTTATTGTCATTGCACACTTGTTACAACGAGATTTTGCAGGAGCTCCCCCCCCCAAGTGTATCACACATTGCAAAAACATATATTGACCCCTAAACTTTTCAAATGCAAATATGCAACTGTTCACTGTGTCGGGACATACGGTGTTCTAACAAGGAGCTAATTGGCCATTTTAAAAAACAGTTTTGATCCTAAAATGGGTTCATACTTTTCATGCTTCAATTTTATTATGTATTTAGCACGTCGGCTTCACAGTGCAGAGGTACCGGGTTCGAAACAGTACTCTGCATGGCAGGCTGATTGATCACTCTAAATTGTCCCTATGTGAGTGTGAGCGTGGATGGTTGTTCGTCTCTGTTCATTGGCTGGCAACCAATTGGGTTCCCCGCCTACTGCCCGATGCTGGGAAATTGAGGATATTCGGACTAGTGCTGTTCATAGCCATGCTAAATTGTATACAGTGGTCTATTTAGATTAGATAAGCTATACATTAATCAACTGACTAAAAACGGTTTGTAATAGCGGAGGGAGCATAAATGGGTAGTCGTTTTAATCAGGTTTTTAATTGATTTCTCCGTATGGGCCCAAGGTGTAGGCTATTTGTTGTGAGTGTGAAGTAATGTTTATGCACTGTTGCACACTTAATCCAAAATTCATAAAGTGATTTCCATACCTTGAAAACACAACTCAATTTATAGTAAATAGAATATCAGGGCCAGTGCTGCAGGTGCAAAGGGCCAATCACGAAGCAAAGTAAAAAGGGAATTTTCAACTCAATTTACATTTGAGCAGATCCTTCCCATTTGTGTTTGTGTCATTGTCACCTAAACATAAACATGGGGGAATTTTAAAACATCAACGAAAGACTCACTCACAACGTAGCGCTATGTAACTACAGCATGGGGCGTTCAATGGGATGGAGCCGCTGCAACGTGTCAGCTGCAGCCGACCAAGTGACCAGCAGGGCTAGGACCGATCCAAGTGCCCGTGAATGAGTGTGACCCGCCAGCCAATGACTGAGCACCGGATACGAGACATCCGCTGAAACAACAGGCGCTCTGTACTGTCCTGTCCCCACCACCGCCGCCGCCGCTCTCCTCCCCCACCATATTGACGACATTTACAGCCTCGATACAAAACCTCATCCCCGGACACCGCGAGGGGGAAAGCGACTCACGAGGAGGACAAAACACTTCTCAAAGCTTCTTGGATTTACCAAACGAAACTTTTTGGGGTGGCTTTGGGACTTGCGCATAGTTTGTTTCCGTTTCCGCAAAACAAAGTGGAGTAAGCTGTCTTTTTTTGTCTCTCTCATACGACGTATGAAAGTAGTCTTCCCGGTTGCTGTTTAGTGCGCATGCGCAAAACATGGGATAAACAGCGCTGTTGTGGTTGGTTTTACGGACAAACTTTCTTGAAAATTTAAACGGATATTTAAGTGTTGAAAGCCCGGTAAGTCGACATCTTCAAAGTGTCTCTTATTAAGTACTTATCATATTGAATGACTCTCTATTGAGCGTGAGATAAAGACGTCTCGATAAACTCTCACACGCACAGCCATTACATCCGCTGCTTTCAGCCGCGTCACGAACCTTCACATGCATTGTTTTTGCCACTCATAACTTCCTATGTAATAAACGTAGGCGTGTTTCGCGTGTCAGGGGCTGACAGACGTAAGACGCCGACTGCGTTTTTTTTTTTTTTTTTTTCGAGATAACGAACAAGAAAACGTTTTGCTTCAGCACATGCTCAGCGCTTGTATCTGGCCGTATCGTAAATGAACTGTCAGTTGCCAGTGTGGCCTGCGTGCACAGGAGAATGGTGGAAGTATGAGGGTACGGGATGGGGGTGGGGCATCCCGTACCCTCATAAGTAAACTCGTGGGCCTGCTTCGCAACATTTCAGCCTCCTAATCTCTGTTCCCACAAAGTCACAGTTAAATCGAGCTTCGTAGAGGACATGACTATTTGCATCACTCCGATTCACGTTTGAGTATTCAGATAAGTGTGCCACGTTTTTACCCCATCCACTCTATCTGTAGGGGCACCAACCCCTGTCAACAAAAGCTTGCCTTATTTCAAACAAAGCGTTTTTAACAGCTGAAGATCGAGTGCAACACATATTTCTGGATGCCCTTCATTTTTTAACTTTGTCTACTGTCACATACCACTACTACTACGACCACCACCACACAAAAAAATAATAGTAATGCAAAAATAAGAATGCATTTTATTTTGGGCACCTTACAGGGTAAAAGGAGCAATATAAAATAAAATATTACACTATGAGCAATGAAATACGTCAAAGTACTGTAGTCCGAAACATAAGAATCAAACATAAGAAAAGTTGTGAAAAACAAACCCAATTATGTAATGTATGTATTTGATTGTGGTGAGGGTCAAGAGTTCCTAAGATGAGGTGGGAAAGTGTTCCAAAGGTGGAAGAGCAGAGTGGCTGAGAGCTTTTGACCGCATTGTGAGCAGATGAGCGGAAGGTGAAGGAAGTTCAAATCGAGAGCGGAGGAGGTGGGCCTATTCATGTGAAAGAGGTTGGTGAGATATAGGAGGTTATTGATGGCTCCATGTATTCCAAAGAGGATCTTGTACGAAATCCTGTGTGTAATGGTCAGTCAGTGAAGTTGCCGTTGGACAGGAATGATGTGATTTGTGTGAGCGGATCAAATACTTTTCCCATCTTTGTTCATTTCATTGATGGCTTAAACTGCCGCATGGCAAGAGGAAAACTGAAGTGTACCTGGACTTGTGATCATAAATTCCAATGGTCCTTCATCATGCCGCTCAAACTTGACATGGCCTCTTGCATACTCCCAAATGTGTGGACCTCACCACCTTCCCACTAGAAAAAAATGGATTTGAAAACCAATTAACACTATGCAGAAGAAAGAGCACGGTGTTGTCACTCTGCTTCACTTTGGTGTGAAATATTGATGAACACAAGGCTATGAATTTAAATACAAAGCACTCGTGCAGACTAACGTGAAGTATGCAAACCATTAAATTGTGCAGCAGCAATAAACGGATGACATTTCCTTTGTTCAAAGTGTACACTGTTGCGTCCTCAACCTCCCACTCATATCACAAAACATAACAGAAGAACGATATGCACGCACATTCAATCCATTTTGACACACTGGCTTGTCTCGCCACACAATTTGTCACTTTTGCCCACTTCGGCGTCTGTTATCATTTGTGGGTGCTCTTGGTATAAGCAACTGAATCTGTCTTTCTTGCAGGATTTCAGATGTGTCCCATGCAAGCCCGAGTGGCTCTTCAGTCGCACGATGGATCCCAGAAATCCGAGCTTCAGCGACGGGGGAGGAGGACACCGCAGGTGGTCATTGCAGGACGATGGGAGACTGCAGGCGAGGGCTTTGCAAGCCCACGATGGCGCGCTGGCATTAGATGAAATGAGGAGAACTGGGAACCGCAATGAGTACACACAAGGACCCACAAGGACTCTGGTCTCACAGAAGAGTGACCCAGTTACGTCAAGATTTTCCAGCATTCATCAGGACACCCAGGAAGAGAGTAGGCCCACTGATGTTCACAACCTGCATGCAGACACGAACGTCATGCGGTCCGCCAGCACGGAGGACTGTCAGAGTAGCGCCGGGACCAGCGGGGGGTACGCTAGCTCGGGTCAGAGGGTCCTCGGCATCACGGGAAGTGGTGACGAGATAATCAGTGCCCAGCCCGTTCCAGCAGCGCAAATTTCAAATGAGAAAATTGCAAATGAAGAGCCAAAGTTGTTAGCGGCTGTGCCCAGCAGCGGCGAGTGTAAAAGCGCCGACACGCACTCCAAGTGCGAGCGCTGCGGTCGGTGCCGCTGCCCCGAATGCGGGCACCCTCGGCCGCTGCCCTCCTGCTGGGTGTGCGGCGGGCGTTGCGTATGTGCCGTACAAGACGCGGTGGAGTATTGTACGTGCGTGTGCTGTGTCAAGGGGCTGTTCTACCACTGCTCCACCGACGATGAAGACACGTGCATGGACACGCCCTTCTCTTGTACACAGGAACGCTGCTGCATCCGCTGGACTGCCGTGTCCTTTCTGGCCATTATCTTCCCATGTCTCCTGTGCTACCTTCCAGCTCGAGGATGCGTCGCCGCGTGCCATAGCTGCTATGACCGAGCTACGCGGCCCGGCTGTCGGTGCAAGAACGCAATCCACTTCCAGGCTGTGAGCAAGCCAACGTAGAACGTGCGTGTGTGTGTGTGTGTGTGTGTGTGTGTGTGTGTGTGTGTGTGTGTGTGTAAGAGTAAGAGTGACTACGTGACTACGTTTACATGCAAAAATCATCCTGGTTACTTTTTGGGCTCTACTTGCAGTGGTTTCAATTAACCTTTGGCCTAACCACACTTCTCACAGTACGTTAGGGAGATTTGGCTTTAGGCTGAAATGTCAGGATGGTAAAAAATGCCCGATAACATTTACAGGTAAACTTAATTTTGACCATTTCTGAACTTTTGCACAATGTCCAACTGTTGCGTGTTTCCGTACCTTTGGCATAGCTTGACATTCTCTAGCAAGGAGCTGAAATCTCACACCTGTTTGATCCGTATGGGACTGCCATTCTGTGAGTCCTCCAATCTCTCTATTGCAAGCTGATGATGACACACTGTGACACTCGTACGTTCAGTTGCCACTTCCCTATGAGAGCATCCTGTTTGAAGCCTCTCCAAGGCGAGGCACTTGTTGATCAATTGTTCGGCGCGGCCTCTGTCTCATGCTGTCTTCATGCTGAAGAAGACTGTTTCAAAACACAATTTGAAATGAAGCAGTGAACGTATTCATGGATCAAACACCTGTTGTGAATGTTGCCGTTCAGCTCCATGTTAGGGAACTGCACTTTGGAAAATACTGGAAAATGGATGCAGTTGTACAAATAGTGCAACACCAGACCGTGCAAGGTCATACAGTACGTGTGAGGAGCACAAAAGAATAATACTTAATGTAAATAAAGTATAAAATACATGAGGTTGGATTAAATCTGTACACTGTAGTTCTTGTGAGTGGTCTTCACACTCAGGTTTGCAATTTTTCCTTTGGGAAATGAGAGACACAATTGAAGATGTTGGTTTATTCGTGTAAAATGTTGGTTGTGGATCATAGACGTATTCCATTTTCTATTCAATTGCGAGTACAAAAACGCAGTTTGGGTGTTAAAATACACCCGCTTGATTTTCTAGATGCGCCGGATACGCTTTCCATTGTGCCACACTGTTCAAAGGTGATGTTTTGGAGATGCTCTGCTCTGAAAACTCATGTTTCGCCTCTGTTAACATGGTTCAGAAAATGTAGTTTCATAGTCAGGATGTAGCAGAAATGTATTTCCTTGTCCGTCCAAATACGGCCCTCCGCATGCCTTGCGCCGGTCCTCTTGTGAGCGTCCAGTCAACCACATGAGCAGAAAGCAGGCATTTATATTATAAAGAGGAAGAGAGGAATTTGGTTTCCAATCAAATAAAAATAAATCAATAAAGGTTTGGTCATCCCCTTTTTAAAAATGTTGACGACAGTCAGATTAATGTGTTGACATGCATTTGAAAATCAATCACTTTATTGCGATCGGCCCCATTTTTGCATGTAAACGTACCAAGTGAGTGAAGGGAGTATGAGACCCACTCAAGTCCTGTTTCAGTCCTGAAGCTCAAGTGGGAATGCGAAAGTCTCCATGCCTTGAGCTACTGCTGGCACCGTTTTGGTGCATGACGACAGCATTATGAGTCGTACTTGAAAGGACAACCAAAACAAGCGGCGTACGCTTGCGAAGGCATGCAAGCCATGTTTGTGCCTTGCAGAACTTGTTTGACCTCTCACAAGGAGGTTGCATTTTTTCCATGACGTTTGCGTGTTTCTTAGCAGCATTACACATCAACGCTGAAAGTGGTTGGCGGGGTGGGGCGCAGAAGAACCAATTACTTTACAGGATGGAGCATTTTTTTGCCTTGAGTTCCCATTGCCTGTCTGTTGCATGAAGCCTGATGATAAATACACAGCAGGTGGGCATCCATGAAGGTGTAAGGTTTGGTGCTGATCCAAAATGGGACTTTGGGGGGGGGGCTTGTCGAGGTCTGCACTCAACTCAGCGGTACTGTAGTCGAAGACTTTCTTGACCGAATTCTCAGAACAGAAATCTAACAACTAACTGTGTGTACATTAGTGAGATGCTTTTATTTTTGTACATAGAATATCCCCAACTGTGACAGCTGCTTTTGGCCTTCAATGGAATGTCGATTTCATCACTTCTCATTTCAGGTCATTTGCTTCAGAGCAATTCAGTTTGTACAATTGCACAGTCACCTATTAAAAAAAGCAACCTTATTTTCTGATTTCAACACTTCTTAGTGTGAATTCAAAAAGTATATATTTATTAGAAGGTTTTATTATTTTGTAATGCAAAGTATTTATTTGTGTCAGTGCTGGAGACTAGGTCAGTGTCAGCCTAAAGGCAAGTATATTAACGTATGAAATAAAATAACCTTCATGTCTGACGGAGTCTGATTTTGATTTGATTCTAAGTGTTCCTCAACTCTGCTGACAAAATATGCGGCTTTCCTGTGCTTTTCATCAGTTTTAATCAAAGGCTTGTTCGAGCGTTCCTTGGTGATAAATGTCCCCACAGGCCAAACAAGAACGTGACACCTGTTGACAGCAGACAGTTGTGTTTGCAGCACGGTATGCATTCAGCGTCTTGATTGACACCGAGGTGCAACTTGCTCTCACTTGTTTGCTTTTCATCAGCAGCCTTTCTGATTGACAGGGGGGGGGGCCTCGGGGAGTTCACGTGATTATCAACTCTCACCTATTCTGCTTCAGTGCAGGGCGAAAGAAATGGGCCAAATCCCATTAGAGGGAGAAAGGGAGTCTTGTCCTTGTGTTTGGTCTTTATCTCGCCAACCACAGGCCCCTCTGCAACCATTGTCGTTTCCCTGAATAAAGACCAGGCTTATGTGAGGAATGAACGAGGAGTGCAAAGGGTTAACAGCATCACTTTGAATGACAAAGACTGAACATCTTTGCCCCAATTTGAGTAGACTGTGATGGTTTCATGCTGTTTTGAATCACGGGGCAAGGTTTACTTTGCTTCCCCAATCCTCCATGCAGCTACCTCCACCTATTTGGGAAGGCGGTGCTCGTCTTGTTGGGCTCTCTCTCTCTCTCCATATGTGTGTGTGTGTATGTATGTATGTATATATATGTATGTGTATATGTATGTGTATATATATGTATATGTATGTGTATATATATATATATATATGCGTATATATATATATATATATATATATATATATATATATATATATATATATATATATATATATATATTATATACAGTATTCCAACTCGACTACAAACTGTCCAAACACTTTCTAAATGGACATTCAATATCTATCTATCTATCTATCTATATAGGATACAGAAACCCCTCATTTTTGGAGATTTATGGGGACCAAACACCCCCCTGCGAAAGGTGAAAATGGTGAGGTAGGATTCATCCCCCCCCCCCCCCCCCCCACACACACACACAATTTTGGTCTATGTGGGTAGTGAAATATGTGCCAGGGGTGCTCATTACGTCGATCCTGATCTACCGGTAGATCTAAGACAGGTCCCAAGTAGATCCGAGGAGTGTGGAGGAGAAAAACAAACAACAACCATTTGTGTCTTTGTACATGTTTGTAATATATATTTTTTGTGTTAATGTACGCTGCACCCTAATCATCCTATTAGTCTCATTTTCACAAAAAAATATTTAAAAAAGAAAATAAAGCAGGTAAATCTTGAATTTACCATGGCGCGTGATTACGTCACCGGAAGTTGCAATTGCAGCTTGTGATCAGAGCTGTTGCGCTCTATCTTTTATCGTCATTATTCTCATTCACAGTTTGCTTCGTGTACAATTCACCGAGGGCACGGGCAAAGAATAGGAATCTAGGAGGGCCCAGGGAAGCACTTTAAAACGGTATGTGTGAGCTATGATAGTTTACAGGCTGCAAAAGTGCATGCATGACTCAGTTTCAGGCTGTTTCTCATCACGGCGTGCGTGCGTGTGTGTGCGTGTGTGTGTGCGCGCGCGCGCGAGCGCCGGTAAGGTTGTAGATCCCGGGGAGGTTAGTTGATCGAAAAGTAGATCTTCGGTCCAAAAAGTTTGGGCACCCCTGAAACAGTCTTCTTTACATAATTGAGAGAAAGATTAGAACAGTTCACGTATTTACTGAAATATTAATTATAAAACCTTGTACAGTAATTAACCTTCATCAACTGAGAGATTCGAAGAGGCTTGTGGTGGCGTAGAAGGCGGTGTAATGTTATTGAGAATGTCCACTGTTGACGAGTTGTGCTTAACAGAGGTTCTTTACTAGTCGCTCGTAGACAGTACAGACCAGTCTAACCGTAACAAAGCCACGTTCTCTACACATGCTGAGGTCAGTTGCTATGGTAACCCGATAGCAGCTCTTTACGGCATGTCGAACTGCTATCGTAAAGTTCAACACATATAGTCCTTATATGACATCTCCCCTTTTTTTTTTTTTTTTTTTACATTTCAGTACAACACAAAATTACTTTCCTCAGTGCGAAAATACACAAACTTTTTTTTTTTTTTGAAGATGCAAACAGCATAACAATCAGCTTGTGGTTATTTTCACTTCTTTCAATATCTTTAACAGCTTTTCGTTTGTCCTTTTTTTTTTTTTTTTTCCACAAACATTTTGATCTGTTCGGGCAGCGTTCTTCGTACATCCTTACAGATTCAGTCTGTTCACTGGTCTACTCAGCCTGCCTGACCGCGTGAATAGCTGTCCATCTTGCGTTTGAGGCACACTCGTTTTGGGAGTAGCCAAGGTGTCTGGTGGTGTTTCAGTAGCTTCCGGCTGAGGATGTTGAAGCTGTAGGGGTGGAGTAACTCTAGAAGAAGCTGGCACACACAGTAGGTGGCGACGGTTACGTCTCAGAGTCGCCCCCTTGTGCGTCTCAATGAGATAGGATCTCGGAGTTGCACCGTCACCAGTAACGACAGCCGGCGTTCCCCAAGCATCCTGATGATCCAACTTTGTGAGAACAGAATCACCGTTTCTCAAAAGGGGTAAAGGTCTTGTACCATGACGTTGGTTGAAGTAGAAGGCTTGCTTCTGCTTCTCCCTTGCATCCTTGCTTCTTACGGCAACTAGATCTGGCCATTGGGGTTGGAGATTCGACTCTAGAGTTGGGAGTGTTGTTTTAATCCTTCTCCCCATAAGCAGTTCTGCTGGACTTACGCCTGTGGTTGCACATGGGGTGGAACGGTAACACATGAGAGCGAGTAAAGGGTCTTTCTGCTTTAGAATCCTCTTTGCAATTTGTACACTCCTTTCTGCATGTCCGTTGGCTTGTGGACAATGCGGGCTCGAAGTAATGTGTTGAAAGTCAAAGTCGAGGGAAAACTTCTCACTCCTCACATGCAAATTGGGGTCCGTTGTCCAAAACAATCTGATCCGGGCAGCCATAGCGAGCAAAGAGTGATTTCAGCTTCAGCACGACCTGTGAAGCAGTTGTCGTTGACATATGGAGTATCTCGATGAACCTGGAGAAATAATCGGACACTACTAGGTAAGTTTGTTTGTTGTAATCACAAAGGTCGATTGCAAGTCTTTGCCAAGGTCTTTCAGGCATAAGAGTTGAGATGAGGGGCTCTTTACGCTGGGTGTGTTTCATCTCACAGCACGTTTGGCAGGACTCGACTTTCAGCTTGATGTCAGTGGAGATTCCGGGCCACCACACGGATGCATTGGCCCGCTCCCTGCATTTGGTTAGGCCCTGATGTCCATCATGGATCCGATCCAAGATGTCACCTCTCAATGGGGCCGGAATTAATATGCGACATCCTTTGGTGACAATACCTTTGTACTCTGACAGTTCACTTTTAACTGGATAATAGTCTCTGATGGCAATAGGGACATTTCCTACATAATCTGGCCAACCTGACTTGATATATCCCAGTAGCACCTTCAGGTTACTGTCAGCTGCTGTGGCTAGCTTTATAGTTTCGAGCTTTTGTGGTGTGGCTGGCATGCCGGTGATGATGGCTGCAATGTAACACTCTACATCAGCATGAGTGTCACTTACCTCCGTTGTGCACTGTAATGGGTCACGGGACAGTGCATCGGCTACGGTAAGAGTCTTGCCTGGCGCATATTCAGCTGTAGGCTTAAACCTCATAAGTCTCATCAAGAGTCTTTGGCAACGCATAGGAACATTATCCAGATCCTTTTTATTTATCAGGGGTACCAGAGGTTTATGGTCGGTGACCAACCTGAAGTTCTCCAGCCCAACCAGGTATTTCTCAAACCTTTCGCATGCCCAAACACTTGCCAGACATTCCTTTTCTATCTGGGCATATCTGGTTTCGGCATCTGACAAGCGGCGAGAAAGAGTAAGCGACCGGTTTCCAGTCCCCGTCGTGTTGTTGTAGCAGCACACCTCCAATGCCATAACTGCTCGAATCCGCTGATACAGTAGTAGGTCGGTTCACATCATAGAACTTGAGTACAGGAGACGTAGACAGAATGTCTTTGATGTGCTTGAATGCCTCTTTCTGCGGGTGATCCCATGTCCATGTGGTATTGGACCTCAACAGTTCGTATAGGGGTTGACCCACTGTTGACAAATGAGGGATATATTTCCCCAAGTATGTGAACATGCCTAGGACACGTTTTAGATCCTGGACGTTCTGTGGCTCTGGGAGCTCTTTGATGGCTTTTACTTTTTCAGGGTCCGGTTTTACTCCCGACTTGTCAATCAGTTGACCCAGGAAGTGAAGTTGGTTTTTCCTGAACATGCACTTGTCTCTGTTCAACTTCAAACCTGTCGACATGATTCTCTCCAGTACTTTGTTTAGGCGCTCGTCATGCTGTTCTGGTGTGTCGCCATAAACTAGTATATCGTCCATGTAAATTGCCACTCCGTCAAGATCACTCAAGGCCTCCATCATTTTCCTCTGAAAGATTTCTGGAGCGCTGGTGATGCCGAAGGGCAGACGTTTAAACGCGTACCTTCCAAAAGGCGTAATGAATGTGGTTAACTCGCTGCTTTGTGGATGGAGGGGTATCTGCCAGAACCCTGAAGCCGCGTCAAGTGACGTAAACATGGTTGCGCCGCACAGTTTTGCAGTGATTTCCTCGGCAGTTGGGAGGACAAATCTTTCTCTCTTTACGGCCTCATTTAGCTTTTTCAAATCCACACAGATGCGCACTTGGCCATTTTTTCTTGGGACAGGCACCATTGGTGCGCACCAGTCTGTTGGTTCAGTCACCTTTTCAATGATCCTGTTTTTCTCCATGCGCTGCAATTCCTCTTTTATTTTCCCCAAAAGCGGCAGAGGGATTCGACGAGCTGTGTGAACTGCATACGGTTCTGCGTTATCTTTGAGTTTTATTTTGACTGGCTCTGTATTAAGAGTTCCATGCTCGCCGAATGCATTGTGCACTTCCTCAATGCGTTTCACTAGTCCCATTGCGCATGCTGTCTCTTTGCCTAGCAGGTTATTAGACGTCTGGCTGTGGATCACAAACACTGGAAATGAATAGTACTTGCCCTTGTACTTTGTATTCGCCTGGAATTTCCCAACACAGTTTAGCTGACCACCAGGGCTATTCATTGGGGGGATATTGGACTGTATAAGTTTCTCTTCAGGGACTAACATGTCGAATGTCTCTTTCTCCATGATGTTTAAATCTGCTCCGGTATCAATTTTAAATTTAACCGGTGTTGCACCGATGACAATTTCTACTGTCCATTTATCACTCTCTCTGGTAGTGTCTGTGACAGCCCCAAGGAAATATGGTGTCTGTGAAACAGTCTCCTCGTCCGTCACTTCTTTGATGGACTTACTGTGGCACATTCTTTCCCAGTGACCCACCTTTTTGCACTTGTTGCATGTAGACTTTATGGCTGGACATTTACTTTGCTCTCTGTGCTTAAACTTTCCACATTTTTGCTCAGTGTGCTCCTCACTCACTTGCTTTTTATTTTTTCGCTGCTGCTTCCCTCTGAATGCAGTTTTTGTTTGTGAGACTTCCTGCACCGCTGCGCACGCTTCCCCTTGCTCGTGCACTTGTCTCGTCACCTCCTCGGACTGGCGTACGGCCTGTACGGTTTGGGCTAGTGTGAGCTGCGACTCAAGCTGCAGTTTACGAGACATCTCTTTGTCGAAGATTCCCACTACTATGCGATCGCTGATGTGCTCCTCTCTGTGTATCCCAAAGTCACAATGTTCCGACAGTTCGTATAAAGCCCGGATAAACATTTCGACTTTCTCACCGGGCCGCTGTACTCTCTGGTGGAAACACGCTCGCTCGTGGATAACATTCCTCTTCGGGTAGAAGTATTTGTCGTATTTTCCTAACACGACGTCGAATTTCGTCTTGTCCGCTTCATCCGCAAAAGTGAATGCCTTGAAAATATTCTCCGCCTCCGCGCCCATAGCGTAGATCAAGGAGCTTACTTGCACCTCGCCGTCCTCCTTGTTCAATTTCGTCGCCACACGAAAACGCTGAAACCGCTGCTTCCAATCAGCCCATTCCGTCGGGCGGTCGAACGGAAAGCTTCCCGGGGGGTTAAACTTTGCCATTATCCGAAGCTGCAGGTCCGTCGTCGACTTCTGACACCATGTAATGTTATTGAAAATGTCCCCTCAGAGAGTTGTGCTTAACAGAGGTTCTTTACTAGTCGCTCGTAAACAGTGCAGGTCAATCTAACTGTAACAAAGCCACGTTCTCCACACATGCTGAGGTCAGTTGCTATGGTAACCCGATAGCAGCTCTTCACGGCATGTCGAACTGCAATCGTAAAGTTCAACACATATAGTCCTTATATGACAGGCGGCTATCACTTGACTCGGACATGCGTTAGCTTCACTCGGACACTCTTCTGCTGGAGGCGCTGACGGTGTATCTGAGGATTTTAAATTGGAGAAAAACTTGCTGATGGGTAGCACGATGACGTTCCTCTTGTCTTCTTATTAGTTGAAATAAGTTTAAGGGTTATTTTTTATCAGACAATAGTCTTTTAGTGTGTGTGTGAAGAAAAAAAACGTACCTCCCAACAGTTTTGGCTGTCACTTCAGCCTTCGTCTGAGCTGTCACTGCTTCTTGTGACCTGTCTAAAAAACAGCTGACCAGGTCTGGAAACCTTCAAAATAAGGCTCCCTGACCCAGTCAAGGTTGCGAACCAGCCTCCCGCCGCCACTGTACTTTTGTTTTTAGATTTAAATGTATGAAAATGTGAAGGCACAATGCCATTACATTTTATTACATTTGGAATATTCTTCTTAACAATTGAGATAATCACACTTCACTTCTTATACCAAGCCTAGTTCTTTCCTTATTACAGAGTTAAAAAAAAAAAGGAGAAGAAAAAAAACTCCACCGTGTCAGCACCCTTTGTTGGTTTGAGATGCAACGGCGCCCGCTGTCTACGGCAGCTGCTGGATGTAGCAGCTTATTGAGGCTGCTCACCAGGGCGGAACTGAACACAGCAAAGGAAGGCAGGAAGGAAGCAAAGCTTTTCTTCATCGCTGCTTTGTGTGTGTGTGATGTGACGTCCGGTGGGCTTTAAGCAATCAAACAGCAGCGCTTAGAAGAAATTGCGTCATGGTGAGGGGAGACACCCGCCACCCTGTGAAAGTGCAGCTGTTCAAAGTGTGTTCAGTGCAAGTTGAAACCAAATAACCTAAAGTCAATATGCACCGCATGCACAAAAGTACTGGGACACCTGGCAGTCGGCTGTATGTGTCCTGAACAAAAAGTCAATGCAACAATGTCTGGGGGGGGGGGGGGGGGGGTTCTACCATTTGGTCATGAGTTGAACTCAAAGATAAGATTTTTTTGTTTGTTTTTTACATACAGAAAAGGCCTATTTCTCTCACATGGTTCACAAATATTCACTTTTGCTTTGCTGGATGTTTGAAAATTGCGGCTGTTGTGCTACAGACAGAGCTGTGCATTGCAATAAGGATTAATTGGCACCGCACAACTGATCCACTCTGCAAAGGCGTTGTGTTTGATTGTGTGAGGCAAAAGATGGTCAAAGAAGATACTGGGTTTTTTTTTTTTCAATCGCTAACCTCAATTCCCTCCAATACAGTAAAACCGAACATTTTAGAGTGGCCTTTTACTGTGGGTAGCCTAAGGCACGCCTGTGCAAAAAAGATGTTGCACTGCGTGAGGAAAATGGTCACGCCAGGTCCTGACTGTGGTGCTTTTTTTCTTTTCTTTTCTTTTTTTGACGAGGTGTCTTGTGTTCCCATGACAACCAGGATAGTGCACAGAGGCTGAATGACTCAAGTGGCTTTTACTTGCACAAGTGGAGCCTCATGTGGCAAAACAAAAACAAAAACAGGCACCCGTGAAGACAATGAAAACATTGTCACTTGGTGCATTCGTACACGTGGCCCATCATGCGGCAGACACATCCATCGGCAAACAGTAATGTCCGATATGCCCCATTCGCACAGCAGTTTACGTGCCACTTGTTAGATGCAAACACCTCTGTGCTTCCAAAAAACTGACCTGATATTGTTTTCAGACAGTGGTGAGGAGGAGGCAGGTTATTATATACATTAACTGAATTGTGACGACACAGTTCCCAAATTCAGTGTGGCTTATTCTGTAAAGCGCATGTGTATGGTCATGTGCACACAGTCGAGCGAGTTGTCACGCCATGTTAGGTTTTCACCAATATGTCATAATACTATCTGTAAATTTCCATCCATCCATCCATCCATCCATCCATCCATCTTCTACCGCTTACCCAGGGCCGGGTCGCGGGGGCAGCAACTTTAGCAGGGAAGCCCAGACTTCCCTCTCCCTAACTACTTCTTCCACCTCTCCCCGGGGGATCCCGAGGCATTCCCAGGCCTGCTGGGTGACATAGTCTCTCCAGCGTGTCCTGGGTCGTCTTCTGGGTCTCCTCCCGGCGGGACATGCCCGGAACACCTCACCAGTGAGGCGTTCAGGGGGCATCCGAATCAGATGCCCAAGCCACCTCATCTGGCTGCTCTCGATGTGGAGGAGAAGCGGCTCGACTCTGAGCCCCTCCCGGAAGACCGAGCTTCTCACCTTATCTCTAAGGGAGAGCCCGGACACCCTGCGGAGAAAACTCATTTCGGCCGCTTGTATCCGGGATCTCGTTCTTTCGGTCATGACCCATAGCTCGTGACCATAGATGAGGGTTGGAACGTAGATCGACCAGTAAATTGAGAGCTTTGCCCTTTGGCTCAGCTCCTTCTTCACCTTGACAGACCGATACAACGTCTGCATCACAGCAGACGCTGCACCGATCCACCTGTCGATCTCACGCTCCCTCGTGCCCTCACTCGTGAACAAGACCCCAAGATACTTAAACTCCTCCACTTGGGGCAAGATCTCCTCCCCGACCCGGAGGGGGCACTCCACCCTTTTCCGACTGAGGACCATGGTTTCAGATTTGGAGGTGCTGATTTTTCATCCCAACCGCTTCACACTCGGCTGCGAAACGCTCCAGTGAGAGTTTGAGAGCCCTGCTTGAAGGAGCCAACAGTACCACATCATCTGCAAAAAGCAGCGATGCAATACTGAGGCCACCAAAATGGACCCCCTCAACACTTCGGCTGCGCCTAGAAATTCTGTCCAGAAAGTTTATGAACAGAATCGGCGACAAAGGGGAGCCTTGGCGGAGTCCTACCCTCACTGGAAACGATTCTGACTTACTGCCAAACTCTGACATCGGTGGTATAGTGACCGAACAGCCCGTATCAGGGGGTTTGGTACCCCATACTCACGAAGCACCCCAGCACAAGCTTCCATGGCCTCACCGAAATCTTCCCACGCCTGGGTTTTTGCCTCGGCGACCACCGAAGCTGCATTCCGCTTGGCCAGTCGATACCCGTCAGCTGCCTCTGGGGGCCATAAACGCCCGATAGGACTCCTTCTTCAGCTTGACGGCATCCCTTACTGCTGGTGTGCACCAGCGAGTACGGGGCTTGCCGCCACGAAAGGCACCAACCACCTTACGGCCACAACTCAGATTGGCCGCCTCAACAATAGAGCCACGGAACATGGTCCACTCGGACTCAATGTCCCCCGCCTCCCCCGGGACATGGGAAAAGCTCTGTCGGAGGTGGGAGTTGAAACTCCTTCTGACAGGGGATTCCGCCAGACGCTCCCAACAAACCCTCACAATACGTTTTGGTCTGCCAGGTCGGACCAGCATCTTTCCCCACCATCGAAGCCTACTCACCACCAGGTGGTGATCAGTTGACAGCTCCGCCCCTCTCTTCACACGAGTGTCCAAAACATGCGGCCGCAAATCCGATGATACAACCACAAAGTCAATCATCGAACTGCGGCCAAGGGACATATGGACACCCTTATGTTTGAACAAGAGGTGTTCGTTATGGACAATCCGTGACGAGTACAGAAGTCCAATAACGAAACACCACTCGAGTTCTGATCGGGGGGGGCCGTTCCTCCCAATCACGCCCCTCCAGGTCTCATTGTCGTTGAAGTGACGTGAGCATTGAAGTCCCCCAGCAGAACAAGGGAGTCCCCAGCAGGAGTACTCTCCAGCACACCCTCCAAGGACTCCAAAAAGGGTGGGTACGCTGAACTGCTGATCTGTAAATTTAACGTATTCTAAATCACCTGCAACCATGTCAAATGTCTCTGGGGTTATGGGTTATTGCGAGTAAGTCTTCCATAGCACCATGCTAGCGTTAGCATTAGCGTTCAGAATAATGTAACGAGCAGAGACGTAAGCAGCCATGAACTCACGAGGCAAATAGTGTGGCTGGCAACGAACAGTAAAATGCTCTATTTCCTTGGAGCAGTGGCTCATGAAGTCCACTGTTTGGGCACCAACCTGTGTCGCAATAAATCCGTTAATAATCGCACTAAGTCTGCTCGAAACAGTTGTCGTCCATCGATCTCAAGGGCTGAGTCGGGCATGTTGTCATTTGGCCACGTTTCTACGAAACAAAGCACACAACAATTCCTTATCTCGCTGGAACCACTCAACCTCAGACGAAGTAAGTCCATTTTATTGTCCACTGAGCAAACGTCGGAAGAGTGACGGTATCGTTGGTTTGTTAGCCTTCAGTCGATTTAGCCAGCCTCTTCTTTGCCTGGCTTTTATTTCTACGAGCAAGACTTCCTTTTGGTGGTGTCTCCTCATGCTGTGCGTCGCTCTGTTCTCACGAGCTGCAGTCTGACGTCTGCCGGGACTTTCCAATGTAGATCAAATAGTGGTCTTTGAACGCTCTTGAAATTGGAACGGTTCATCCCAGCTATACTTCACATGCCTTACTGGCATTGAGATGACAAAAAAATTGGATTCAAAGTCAGTGCAAAGGGGCTTAATCCTGGAAGCTTGAGAAGCCTCGGCAAGTAGGGGAAGGAGGATGTGACCAAATATTTGCTATGTACATTTAAACAGGCTGTTTATTTTTGCACACCCTGTATTGCCCCACTTAAGTTGCATTGATTAGTGTAATCTTCAGAGCCAAGACCGACATCACTGATAAAGTACACAGACCCTCCCATTCACATCCATTTCCCAACTCCAACTGAATAAACCTGAATTTTGTCGCAATGATGCATGTCCACATGGGAGGAGTTAGGGTGTGCAGGTATTCCCATGGGGGAAGTTGCCATGGGTGACAGCACCAAGCAAAGCGCGTACAACTTCCTGTGGTTACCATGTGTTCAACAACCCTGCAGAAAGAGAACAACATATCAAAATGCAGTCTTGTGTGCAAACAGAAACACTCAGGCACTAGATTACCAACGCTTTGGACAGAGTTTTGTCCAAGAGTTTTGTTGATTTTTTATTTTTTTTTAACAGATTAAAAGTCCTTATCGGAGAAATCCAATTTACAATCTGCTGTCGAGCAATGCCAGAGTGAAAAGGGTGCATAAACAATGTCGTACCTCTTTTGCTGGGGTTCCGGGCACAGTGCCTTGCTCAATGGCAGACGACAGTAGCCAGGAGAAAGACTGGCTTCTCTTCAACAACTGAACTGCTGACAGTTGACATTTTTGTCCATAGCGGTACTTGACACGTGACCCTGCGATCCCGAAGCACAGGTCCTTACAGATTAGCTACTGCCACATAAAGAAGTAAGAATAGATCAATTAGAATAGAGAAACCTACAATAAGGGTGTGAAAGGGAGTTGGTCGATCTCAAATCACCTAGATACATTTCGCAACAATTGCCTCTCCTGAGAAGCCTCGCCTTCCAACCTCTCGATCAACTGGAAGGCTCAAAACAAAAGTTCTGGCCTTGTTCTTTTTCCACCCTTGGTCTTAATCCAGCTGAGCCTAATGTGTGATGTCGATCTTGGAAGGAGTCAAAGAAGTCCTTCTGCATTTGACCCTCACACACAGTCCGCTGCTCTTTGAGGTGCGACAGTGGCAAATGATGGCTGTAAAAAATGCTGCCGCTAACGACAAAGCCACCTCTGTTCTCTCTTTCGCACTGTCTCTCCTTCAGCACAGACGACCCCAAGCCTTCTCATTCTTGCCCTCACCCCTTTCCCATCTTTCACCGACTGCACTCTTCACCCGCCTCCCATATGTTCCTTTTTGCTCCCTGTTTTCACCATTCGGCTGTGGACGAGGAAGGTGAAATTTGCCCCAAGCTGCCATTGACCCAAGGGCAGCGATGGGAACTGTTTAGTGAGGAATGTCGACTGCAAGGCAAGAGGAATGTCGTACGGTGGCCCTGAGCAGCAAAACACAGGTAAACACAAGAGCAGATGATAAAATACAAGAATAAATAACTAAATACGATAACATCACCACAGAACATGAAAAATCACAACATTAACCTACCAGTACAGGTGGAGAGATCAGTCTCGTTGCTGATTGGACAAGAGTGGCTACCATGATTCACTGAACTGATTCCATGTTGATGAGCCACAATCCGTTGCTGGAAGAGCCTGCACAATAATCTATAAATGTGCATGATGGCGTTGACACTGTTGCTGCTATCGTCGCAAGGTCTCTTTTTTTGTGTCATTGGGATGCCACCAAGACTAATGACACAATATGCGTAATTCTCAGCGATTATAGACTGATTGTTGTTTGGTGTTCCACAAACAAGCCACATTATTTCCCTTGAGACATCACCTATACATTCCGACAGGGCCAAGCCAAAAGGTTTTCAGTTGCTCAAAGTCATCCACATGTCATATGTAATCTGGCGCCATAGGGTGATGCGTTCGTCTTTTTCAGGCTGCCGTACACCACACGACACTTACAAACTCAAGTTGGACCAGACCATCACAAAAAAACACTCACCCACGTACACTCGGCCATTTAACGTGTGAACTCCCTGCGATGTGACTACTTGAGCTTGCACCGGTCTGAGGGTACCCATACAATGTGTTGAACTGGAACGCATTTTGTCAGTGAGTGCAGGAAGAATCAGGTTGCTTCAGAAAAAGGACATACGTGACAACAAAGAAGAAAGTGCGGATATATTGAAAAGTGGGGCTCACTCCCATTCGCCTGAATGCACCCAGCGCTGGACGGATCGTTCGCTTAACTATACCACCCACAGGTCAATGTGAAATTCTAAGCATTGTTGTAAAACACAACATATGTGTACAATACACACTCCATTTCTTTGGCTTGGAGCCGGCACGTCGACCCCGCTTGCCTAAAACCCCAACATTTTTATCACAAAAAAAACGCATTTCCCTGAGCCTTTCAAAGAGGGTGCTAGCCACCGAGTTGGCGGCCCAGGCTTTTAGATTAGCGATCGCGTGTTCTGCTTTTGAGACAGCAACACTGGCGGTGTTGGATTGAACCCCGACTGGGTAGATGGCACAGTAAAGTGAATGTTGTGATTCATCCTCAACATATAAGCTCTTATGTATGAATTAAAATCATTTTTGATAGCGGCAGCTACATTGAAATCATTCACCGGTATCTGCGCCCGTGCTCACCTGGTTTTTATTATTTGCTGTTGTGTTTTGCACTTCAGGGCTAACTTAGAGCAGGGCTGAGGAGAGGATGCGAAAAGTGGAGGAACCCCAATACGGAAACCGCATGATTGATCCTACCGTTGGTCTTACAAATGTCCCTGGCCAAAAGCTTTTGGGGTGGATAAGTGCCACGATAAAAACTCATTTGGCGAAGTGAAACAACAGAAGGTGAATCTTAGTGGGAAAGAAAGGAGGAGGAGCTAGCTGAGTGTGGGTCAGAATGTAAAGCTGGAATCGGCCGGGGGCACCTTCGTGGGGCAAATGAATGGTTCATTGTTATCACATGCAGACAGCAGGAAGCAACAGTGTGGGCCTTGTGCTTGTGCACCGACACCCCCATCCTCATTCATTCTTATCTGCATACATAGATGATGATGTTTGACCTTGTGATGCAACCATTTGAATGTTTGCATTATATGAGCAAATACAAAACGTGAAGTTATGTTGAATTAATGGTACGCATTGTGTTACAGATGTGAGGCGGTGGCTCTTACCTATGACAGACCACCACAGTTTGGGACACTCACTTTACTGGATTGCCCTCTCACCATGGCTGGATTTGCACTGCCTGGTTCACCAGACACACAAAATCTTCAGTTCATGATCAGGCCACTTCCAAATTTGAATAAAAACACACGTCTGCAGCCCAAAAACCAAATTACATTAAAGAACACCAGCTCTAAAGCGATAGATAATGGAATATGCTCTCAAAAGGAGTCCATCATTTTAAAAGAGAAATAAGGCGATTCCCTCATTTAAATTATGTGTGGCGAGGGGGGGGGGGGGGGGCATAAAGTTTAATAGGTGTACTATTTGCTTATACAGTCAAACCTCGGTTTTCGAACGTCTCGGTTCTCGTCCAATTCGGTTTTTGACCAAAAATTGTGAGTTTTTTATGCCTCGGATGACGAACAAATTTCGGTTCTCGAACAAACTGAGCGCACTTGAATGCATCATTTGACTCCTCTCGCCTTCCTTACACGAGGAAGTGACGCTTCCTCGGGTAGACGAGGAAGTGACGCTTCCTCGTGTTGCTTTCCATTGTGAGCAGATGTGTTCAGTAAACATTTTTATTTTAAAAAGGGCGTGGTTTCGGTTTTCGAACAATTTCGGTTTTCGAACAGCCTTCTGGAACGGATTATGGACGAAAACCGAGGTTTGACTGTAATTGTTTACACCTCCGTTGCTACTGCCCTGCATTGATGCTTTTTCTAGTCATTGACATATGGCGCATTTACGCATGCGTTTCCTCTGTTCAGGGCACTTGGACCTGCAGCGTTAGACCCGCCCTACACACGTGCATTACAGACTCATTGGAGAGAGGGAACTTCACTGGATGCCACTCAATTAAATTGAAAAACGTAAACCCCCCCTCCATCTTAGTGTGACTCGGGCCATATTTATTTAATCTGGCCATTTCATCATGTTGCCATCTGCTTGAAAATTTCAGGGCATTTGCTGGTAAGTGCAACTTTTTCTTAATTTGTACCCAAGCGCTAACGTCCTCTTGGTCCTCATAAGTGGAAAATTGGGTCTGGAAATGGAGGTGGAGAAGGTTTTTGGGGTGAAGTGTCTCCACCCTGCATAATTGCAGTCTCCAAGATGGCCATAATTAATCTTTGAGGAAATGTGTCAAATTATTAATAGGGCCCTTAAGCAATGGCCCTGAAAGGAGGCCAGTGTTCAGAGGTAGAGGAGAGGGAGCAAGACTTGCAGAGAGGCTATTTACTGAGAAAACAAGACAAGGTCACTCTCCAGGAGTTCTGCACCTCCACATGTCAAGGCTTTCCACACGTGCAGGAGTTCAAGGGAATGCAGGTCTCTCCAGTAACTGGAGAGACCAGATTTCATCTTAAAACGTCAAGTGTAAAGTGGGCTGTACTGACACGAGTCAATATTTAGCTTGTTCAAAATGAGCATTCAAGCTTGTCATTTTTTAAAATTATTTTTCAATGAAAGATATTGATATATTGTTGATTGAAGCACCTGAACACAAATGCAAAATGTACTCATGAAGAAACATTGACTACTATTTAGGGATGTGGGAAACTACCTTTTTTTTTCCAGATCCAGATACCAGGAGTATTCAAGTCTTGAGTTCACACCGGTACCGATACCAAACAGCCAACAGTGACAGATAATTTTAAAGAAAGACTTTTCATTTATTTTTGGCAAAATGCAGAACACTCACTCTGCAATACAGAATTTAAGTTCAAAATACTGTAAAAGACAAATAACTCGCTGTTTTACGATTCATTTTTAATAAACTAGCAAGAGTGCAAAATAAAACTGACATCTCCCTGAGTTTTAGTCTTTGTTCAAAATCAAATTGAAGGGTCAAATATTACAGGTGTGACCGTTAACCATGAAGCATGAAGCTATGAAGTTGGAAAATTGGTCTGGTCCCAATACTGCTGAAAAATGAATCATGTATTTCGTTTCAGCCGATAATGCTAAATTTCGTTTTTTCTACCTGTTCAAAATACAAACAATTACAAAACAAAACTAATGCAACAAAATACACCCATCCGCAGGAAAACACTATTCATATTCCAAAATATAGATACATAAAAGTATAAACAATCAGGCAACAGGTGGGTATAGGACTCTGTATGATACAAGAGTAAGTAAAAGTGCAATGTTGCCTCAACTGCAGTCACGAGGAAAAACATCAACATTCTCTTGATGAGTCGATGACAGCAGGTAAATGTGTAAAGTCATTATATAGCATGCATGAAATACCGTAATGGAGAAAATCATCATGCCACTCAAATTGAGTTAGCAAATAAATGTGTAAATAATGGTAGCAACGCAACACTAGACTCAACTCTCGACTCTTATAAGATAAATCGTATAAGAATAAAGATAGTGACATAAATTGCATCTTAATGGGCATATGAGAGGATGGACATTGATGGAATTCAAAAGAGAAAATCATCCTGTAAGCCCTGAAGGAATTGACTTTACATATAAAGAACATATAAAATGTGGTAGCAACACACTAATAATTCACTGTCAGCATGAATATAAAGCTTATAAACAAACATATACTGACAGAAACGACATCTTAATGGGCATTTCAGAGGATTCGCATAGAAGCAGTTCACTGAGAAAAAACGTTGCATACCATCGAATAGAAGAATGAATACAAATGGTGCCTCATATCAGCAGCCTTTGTGAGTACTAGATACAGTACCTTGAAGTGAGGCCGGTATCGACCTGATACTGATACCAGCTATCGGTCCTCCCTACTACTCTCTATGAATAAGTGGCACTGCCTTACAGAATGACGCATCAGCCATCAAAGACAGGCACGTTTCCTGCATGTTTGTTATTTCATAACTTTGATGCTGTAAATTGGGAATTTCTCCATTGTGAGATGCATACAAAAGTGGAATATGCACATTTAATACCTACTTGATAGCCCCACACCACAACCTTTTAAAGACATACTGCATACATTCCGTCAAATGGTCTGCGTGCATAACACGTTTCATAACAGCGTTTCATAACGGGGTTGGGAAATTCATTCAATCAAGCCCCCTACCCCGCGCGCGCGCGCACACACACACACACACACACACTACCACCCTAATATACTGTACATACAATACAATCTGGCTCTGGCCTTCCTGTGTAGAGGTTGCATGTTCTCCCTGTGGTTTTCGCCGCATACTCCGGTTTCCTCCCACATTCCAAAAATATGCATGGTAGGTTGATTGAACACTCTAAATTGTCCTTAGGTGTGATTGTGAGCGTGATTGGAATTTTTCTGTCGACGTTTAGAGGTAAATTACATCATTTTCTGCGTCACACCTAATGGCACAGTGGTTGGGACTCCCTTATATACTCTCCAGAAGGATGAAAAAGATTATATGACAATAGTGCCTCCTTGTGGTTTAAAAAATTATTACAAGGTTTCATCCAGCTTTTGCCGTATTGGCTGACCAACCCTTGAAAAGAGCAGTTGTAGAAAACACCGTGGTACGATTTAATTCATTTTCATTAAAAATCTAAATTAAAAAATAATTCGTTATGAAATAATTGAAATAGAAATGATATGGTCAAGTTCAAACGAAAATAATTGCCGTCCTGCCGTGTCGCCAGCCGATCGCTGGGCACAATAAACAAACATTCACACTCACGTTCACAGAAAAGCGTAATTTAGAGTCTTAAATAAACCCAACTTTTTGATCGTAGGACGACGTTACAAGTGAGTGTGATCTTTGTGCAGGCGTCTTGGGTTCAGTTCTCCCTCTGTGACAGTGGGAATGTGTGTACAGTATATGGTTGTTTCCATATGTGCCCTGCGATTGACTGACAACGAGTCCGGGCTGTCGTCGTCGTGTCTTTTGACCAAAGGCACTTGGGATCACTCATGACCTTGACAAGAATAAGATGGAGACATGGAGAGAATGGATGGATGGAGATGTCTATGTGAAACGTTTTTGGTCAAGGTTGTAGCAAAAAAAGTTGTCAACTTTGGAGAAACAGTCAAAGTGACTGTCTTCAGGCAGTAGACGGAACACCTTGAACTGGTTGCCAGCTAATCGCATGGCACACAGAGACAAACACGCATTCGCGCTCACAATCACTCCTGGGGACAATTCGGAGTGATCACTTAACTTATTGTGCATGGGGAAAAAGAAAATGTGTTTAGGAACATTTGTGAACATTGCAGAGCTTGCAAATGCATAAAACATGACTCACTAGTTCTAGAGTGATACTTGGGGCAAGAGTTGCATTTGCACAGTCCTATTTTTTGCCTAATTTGACAATGATACAATATTTCAAAAATAAATGCATCAAATTTCCAGGTACTCCAATACTTGTCTATTTTTTTCACTCAAGTTATTGGGTGGACTACGTTTCACTTGTCATTATTCTAGAATCCAGACAGTAATCTTCATTCCCATTTCCAACAAGCCGGTCTCGTCCAAAGACAGATGGGAAGGGGTCCAACTCACCCATGACCCAAGTGACAATAAGCGGTAGAGAAAATAAACACGATGATTTCCTTAACGTTCTGCTGACAGTATTTGGCGCATTGGCCAAGCAGGATCCAGTTCAACTTTGGTGCATCGTGAGAAATGTCTCTACACAATCAAAATGGCAATACCTGTACTTCTTTCACAGTAAATCACAGATGAAGAGCACTGAACATTTTCCCATTATGAATTTGTTAGCGATGAGATCTTTTTTTTTGTGGTATGGAAACAATGCCTCAATCAAGGATCGACACCCACACTGGGAGAGAAATAAACATTCTTGCTTTGTTTTCAAACTTTATTGGCATTTTCCAATACATCAATAATTCCAGTTACAATAAATGACAAGTTACATTTGCTAAAGCAACAACAAAATGAGTGCTATTTTATTTCATTTGTTCTTTGTACTGGTTCATGGCTTTGTAAATAAACGGTGGACTCCTGATATCCCTGCTAATCATTCAAGCACATAAATCATGCAGCAAATTTGGATATCGCTGAACAAGGCTGAGGGCGGAAAAAGGCGATTATAAGTTTGGCAATGCTTAAAGAGTCACAGTTCAGATGAGAAAAGAAAGAGAAAAAAAATCTGTGTGAAAAGTAAAAAGTGCAAAAGAAAATGGAAAAACAAAACAGCAGTATTTCACATAATTAAGAATTCAAGTTGAAAAACACTGAAAGCAGTTCTAATTTTTCAACTGCTCCACCACCACATCATTTTAGGCAGGCTCAAATTACACTGTACAGAAATTCAAAGTGCAAATATGAATTGGTATTAAGCTGGTATTTACATTTGATTTGCAGGTTGATGTTGACTTTGTCCAGACAGGCTCAGCTCATCACTAGCTCTCAACACACTGAACAATGGCATCTATGATTTTCTTTTTTTAAATACAAACCAGCAAATAGTAGGTGTTCATGTCATTTGGGTTGTTCCCATTGCCACAAAACACTTCCATGAAAAGAAAGGACGGACATTTACAGTAATAATACTACAGAGCAATATCCGTGTTAAATGCATGGCCAGTGAAATTTTTAGTTGTATTGCCAACCTTCCGCATCAATCATTACCATAACTTCATAATCCACAACTATTATTGTGGGTAACTAAATTGCATAGGACTTGTAAAACTTTCTTGCTTTCTGGCCATGTCTCATGAGTACTCCTGAAGCACAATATGGCTCAGAAGTTTTTTGTTTCATTTTTTCCCCTCAATGCTCAAAGATCACCCGTGAGAACACCCACGACCAGAGCTGATGGTCCGATCTTTTTCTTATTGTTCGTATCAGAAACGACAGCAGTGAGAGTAGCCCTCGTTTTGACCGACGTGAAAGTGACTAAGGTGTTGAGGATGTAGGCAGTGCCACTGCAAGTGACAGTGCTGCATCTTGGATGGAGTAAGACTTGATCAGAATAGTTCATTGGCTGGCCGGCACAACTACAATCTACATCTATTTGCTATGCATTTCAACTGTACCTGCCCCTGTACATTTACTTTATTGCCCTTCGTCCTCTTCACTGCAACAATGGCCCGGCAGGTCATTTGAGGGTGCGGGTGGGTGGTGGTTGTAGGACTTCTCAATGGAAGGGAATGGCGATGGGGCGGAACCCTGCGGAGAATCACCCAAAAAATTATGAGGGCCCACAGTAGCAGGTAGCCCAGACATAGGCAACTGGCAGCCGGTGGGATGGGGGGGGAATAGGGATATTATCAACTTCTACTACAGTGGTCCCGCGCATACTCGCGGCATGACACCCGTGGATTCACCTGTTTTTTGTTTTGGGGGAACAAAACCCCACTTTTCTTGGGCAATGCATATTTTGGGTTAATTTGTGTGTGTGTGTGTGTGTGTGTTTTAAGAGTTTGCAGGCTTGGCCAAAATATAAAAAGAAATACATTCTCAATGCATTTCAATGGCCGTCAATTAGACGTGGACTTTTGCTATTCACAGCCCAGCTTGTTATCCCCGAGAATAGCGGGGGTCCACTGTACAGTATTAAGTTGAAATATCACCAGTCACCACTAGATGGCAGACATTGCTTAGTTGCACGTGAACAGGGCAGGTCTTAAACAACGACCTGAGTAAGCCAAATATCTTTTTTGCCGATTTGGAATGACTTGTAAAATAGTACCTGAATAATATAATTTCTGTGCCTTCGTTGAATGGTCATTTTTATGCTTGCCAACCCTGGGGATGAGAGTGGCTAGTGATGAAAAAATCTGAAACTCAGCCGGGGTTCTGGGGGTCCAGGGGCAATGTCCCGGAAGCTAATGGGTTTTAGAGATTTGAAAGCCTTAAAACCATTAATTTTATCAACAAAATTTTACATTTTTTGTTGAAATACCATCCACTAGTTGCACATAAAATTTACACTTCATACTAAAGTTATACTAAAGTTATGGATTTTAGAGATTTTAAAGCCTGAAAACCATTAATTTTATCAACAACATTTTACAATTTTTGTTGAAATACCATTCCCTATTTGCTTACAAAATTGGCACTTTATACTAAACATGCTGAAGATGAAGTGTATTCAACGTACACACTACTTGAAACTTTCACAGAAAAAAATCCCAAGCAGGCTGTCGAAAAGCGCTTGAGATAGAGTAGGTTTTTTTTCAGTAGAAATGTCTGTTTTCGGTGTTTCACCTAGGTTGCGTGACTTGTAAAAGCTTTGCATCCTCTCGATCCGGATAGAATGACATCGTCACACACAGTACACAGAGCTTTACCAGCGACATCGAGCTTTTTCACAAAATCCGACACAAGCACAGACAATGGTTCGTCTTTACTGGTTCCTACTGGAGACACCGTCAGCTTTCTATCCAACCAGTCCCATCGAAACTTGTTTTTCAGATCCGCATCTATCCGACGCACTTTAGCTTCGTCACGAGTCTCGCTAACATTCGGCATTTATTTAATACACACCACAAGGAAAGGGAACACGGATTGGTTGTGATTCTGCGTTTGCCGATATAGCGACCAATCACAACAAGTAAGACATTGGTTTTAGCCCATATACGAAATAACGAAAAACTATCGCTTCGCGAGAAAAAACGGGATTCAAAATGGATGCTTGCAAACTTTGTATGTAAACATTTCAAGTCCAGAGTCTACCGAAGATAAGTAAGTCCGGCAGCCCAGAAATAACACCAGACCCTACAACCCCCCCCCCCCCCTTTCTCAACGGATTTGGAATAATAATTAAAAAAAAAAGTCCAATTTGACTGGAAAAAAAGTGGAATTCCGCCAAAAGGCGGAACAATTTCATCCCTGCAACGCTTTGCGTTGTTGGTGAATCCCCTTTTTGTGGTTATTTGTTGTTTGTTCAAACCGTTTGTTGTTGGAAGGCTGGGTCTTTGATACATGAATAGCGAAATGTATTTTGACAAATATATTCAGATACTGTGACGTCCATTGGTTTATAAACAAACAGGAAAAAAAACCAGACATGCACATGCTTTGTCCATATTTAAAATGGCATTTTTGTTTTATAAAGCTGCCTCAAAAACGTGTGTCCATGTGGCCCCCCAGTAATTGTGAGCCCACCCCTCAGTTCGACTAATTTGATTTTACTTTTACCTTGTTAATACAGGAAGAAGAGGCGAGTTCGGTGTGAGGAGGCCATGTTCTCTGTCATGTTGCGGACCTTTAGGTAGTTGACAAAACCCCTGAAGAACAGCAAGAGACCTGAAAAGGAGAGGGCAATTAGGGTGCCAGCAGACCTTTCAAATAACGATGGGTAGGAGGGATTGGTTTTAAGGAATAACCATCCAAAGTGAATTGTCAGAATTTACCGAGCAGCAGGAAGATCCACCACAGCCAGTACTGACCATTGAAGTAACCAGTGAAGTAGTCAGAGAACTGGAAAAGAAAAATGCAAAATATTTATGTAGACCACAACAACTTAGGGGCAACATCATCCATCACATACCCTGACAATGAGAATCCACTTGATGAGGGAGAGGCCAAAGCCACAGATGGCGCCGTAGCGCCCTGCAATGGTGTTGGTCAAACAGAAGGACAAACAGAAGCCAATCCAGTTAAACAGGAAAGCCACTAGAGGGAGACAAAAACAAGAGGATGAGGTGGCCTGAGCAAAAAAAAAACCTGTAAAAGACGAAACTAAATAGAATCTGACTTGAGATTTGACATGTCAAGCTTTTTTCTTCACAAATACAAGTAACACCATGTACATGTAAACCAGTGGTTCTTAACCTTGTTAGTGGTACCAAACCCAACCAGTTCATATGCACGTTCACCGAACCCTTCACTAGTGAAAAATAAGAATATGATTTTTTTTAACAAATTCAAGACATTAAAAAACACATTTATTAAAAACAGAAAAAAGGTAATAAAATTACATGGCATAAGTATTTTTTCTTTTTTTCAACTCTATGACGTACTATCACGACAGTCACATGGTGACAACTGAGCGAACTACATTTCCCGCAGCACTGATTGGACAAGCAATGTAATGTGATCATCTGCAGCCAGCGATGGCCAAGCGGGCGTGTCATAACTAATTGACATCTTGAGTCGGGTATGTTTTAACCTCCATGGCGGAAGCTCTGTCAAACCCCGATTCACCAAACCTTCCATCCATCCATCCATTTTCCGAACCGCTTCATCCTCACTAGGGTCGCGGGGGGTGCTGGAGCCTATCCCAGAGTCTTCGGGCAGTAGGCGGGGGACACCCTGAATTGGTTGCCAGCCAATCGCTGACACAGAGACGAACAACCATCCACGCTCACACTTAACTGTTGATGCATGTTTTTGGAATGTGGGAGGAAACCGGAGCACCCGGAGAAAACCCACGCAGCCCGGGGAGAACATGCAAACTGCTCTAAGTGAAGCCGACGTGCTAACCACTGGACTACCGGGCTGCCCTCACCAAACCTCTACGGTTCAATCGAACCCCGGTTAAGGCTGATCTTAACTGTTGAAAGTGCTCTTAAGTCTTCAGAAATAGGAAATTAAAGAGAGAGGCTCATGAGTAGCTTCAAACACAGCAGGGCCATTGGACCTGTGGGGCATCATAGTGTTTCAAATTCATTTAACCACATTCGAAATGAAATTTAAGAACAACTTCACAATGTTCCCAACGTCATCTGAACTATAAAACACATAATTACGTTTGCTGCTATATGCTATTTTACGGTACTTAATCATTTTTCTCCTAACGTTGAAGGATTTTTTTCCCTCTCACTTACTAAAAAAGGCCAGCATGAAGATTCCATCATTCCCAACTCGCAGCTGGTCAGCATCGTTGAAATCATCTCTGGGAAGAAATTCATCCTCCTGATGGTGATTCATGCACAGATAATTATGAGAAAAACACAGTAACAAATGCAACGAAACATTTGTGGAAAGAAAATAAGCACTAAAATGGATTCGCACCCGTGAAATCACCTCCACAGTGGTAGCAGCCAAGGCGGCGGCTTTTGCTTTTTCCGCCTCATCATATGTGGGCAACGAAGTGGCCACACTATAAGGTGGTGGCACTGGGAAGTCACTTTGGAAACTTGTTCTGTCGTAAAATAAATTAAGAGGAGAGATTCAAGTACACAGGCCATATTATGGTGACACTATAACGGAAACCAGCAATCAGTATACAGAGATTTCAATAACAAAACAACCAATGGGGCTACATGAACCCCACTACAGGAACATTTTGAAGAACTTTTCAAATTATCATTGGCCCTTTGTCTCCACCAAAACGGTTTACCCAGGTACAGAGATTCCCCAGGGGCTTTCTAAGCACCTTCGACCCACTAGGCTCTTTCTGGGCATTTTTTCTGGGCAATCTTGGAACTTTTAAATGGGTGGGCCGCATTGATAAATGCTGGTTGAACTTGGTGGTGTGTTGCTTAGGCCACCATTAGCTAACTCCTAAATTCTAGTCTGCAGTATTGATAATAATAATAATAATACATTTTATTTAAAAGCGCCTTTCATGCCACCCAAGGACACTGTACAGAAAATACAATGTAAAAAATAAATAACACAGATATTATATAAAAACAGGACATAAAATCACAAAACAGAGGAAATGGAAGAATTATGTATTGTAGGCAGTCCTGAACAAGTGTGTTTTAGACGGGACTTGAGAGTGGATAGAGGTGTACAGTTTTGGAGGTCTGGAGGTAGATTGTTCCAGAGCTTTGGAGCAGCACGACTGAAGGCTCTGGCTCCCATAGTGCTGAGGCGAGCAGGGGGCACTGACAGGCGGAGGGAGGACGAGGATCTGAGGGAGCGAGTGGGGGTATACACCTGAAGAAGGTCGGACAGGTAGGGAGGGGCCAAGTTGTGGATGGCCGTGAAAGAATATAGGAGCAGTTTATAGTTGATGCGGTAATGGACAGGGAGCCAGTGGAGCTGCTGGAGGACGGGGGTGATGTGCTGCTGGGAGGGTGTTTTTGTAATGATGCGAGCAGAGGCATTTTGAACCAGCTGGATTTTATGGAGAGACTTTTGAGGTAGGCCGAAGAGGAGAGCGTTGCAGTAGTCTAAGCGGGATGTGACAAGGCTGTGGACAAGAATAGCAGTGGTGCGGGGTGAGGGAAGGTCGAAGTCTGTTAATATTGCGGAGGTGGAAATAAGCAATGCGGGTGATGGTGTTGATATGGGACTGGAAGGTGAGCATGCTATCGAGGATGACACCCAGACTCTTAACCTGAGGGGAGGGGGACACTGAGGAACTGTCGATGTTGAGGGAGAAACGGTTTACTTTAGAAAGAGTGGATTTGGTGCCAAGAAGGTCCTGGCAAATCTCAATATTTTAAGAATGGAAGAAAAGTGAATGGATTGGATGAACAGATTAAGAGGTCCAGGCTCTTTAGAGAATTTTCAGGGACAAAAGCATCCAGCGAACTTTGAATCTGTGACAGGGAACAACCACGTACCAGCTCATTTCTGCCGAGCTAGGTGAGCTAAACAATGTTCACACAACAAAACAAGTCAGTGTTTGCTGCTAATTTAAAACAAGACTCATGAAAAAGCTCACGGATCACAAACAGCCAGAGTGGAAATGAGCATCGAGTGAGCAAATAGTCAGACCAACTAGACACCATGGGTCAGTCTAGGGGCAACAAAGCAAAGGATTCTGCAATGGCACTCTTCCACGAAATGCTCACAAGAATATTCTGCATTTTTTCCATTGAGTTTGTTTCAATTTGTAGCCATTTCCATCAAAAACACAGTGTGCGCACGTGTTGACCAAACCGCACTAAAAATGTTAATCTTTTTCAAGTCTCCTCACCTAAGTATTCACAAAACAGGATAGAGGATTTCTTTATGGAAAGTTTATTCACCTTTGGGAGCCACTGTAATATTCAGTTTAAATGTAAACATTGTGTTTACATTCAGGGGAAAATTTTTACCTCACTTGTATTCTTTGGCATTTGACTCAGCATGACTCATTGTTACTGATGTGTTGCTTTACTGTTCTATAAGTTAGTTGCTCCATGTACAGCACTTTGTGTGCAGCGATGGCTGTTTGAAAGTGCTCTATAAATACAGTCGAGATTAGAATAATATTTTCTGGTAACTGCAATGACTTTTCATAGCCATATGGTGGCAGTCATGCGCAGTGTAATACAGTAGCACAATGCCTCCCGCTGAACACGTCATCGGTCTCATTTGTGTTTCCTGCCCTGCACTACCAGACCGTGGAAATGCAAACTAGCTGGGTCACAGGAACTGCGTATTAACAGGAATTTATATAACCAGGAACTCAATGCTACTGGGATTGTTGGTGGAAAAGGGGCTATACAGTACTAACCTTGCACCGCGGCAGTTGCACCCAGGTCAATATGGGCATAAGGGGGCGGAGGTGCATCTGTCCCCCCAGCTTCTGCTGGTGGAGGGGCAGGTAGCACGCTGCTCTGTGTCTGGCTTTGGTCCTGCGACGGTCCAGCCTGGGGGGTGGCACAGGGCTGCTGCTCACTGCCGGAGGCCTCAGAGGAGTCATCCTCGTTATGCAGCTGAAAGTTAAGACAATAGGACACACTGAGAAAACCATCCAACCCACAAGGGATGTCCTTGAGCCTGGGATAGTATTGGAAGGAACCAAAGGAAGAAACCGTTATGTTGTTTAGTTTTTTTACAGGAAACCCTCAGTAATTCCACAGTCTGTATTTTAATTATGTACAGCTGTCAAAGGTGACCAACATGAGGACAACAAGTGTGACAGGATGGTTGAACTCTGTCAGTAAGGGAAACTCAAATAAACCAAAAAAGACAACAGTGTTTAACAGATCAATCAAACAAACGTTGACAAAAGCCTCTTGACATGAGTGCATCTTTGAACAAACGAGGATCCTACAGGTTTCTTGAAGTTTAATTTAAGACCTTTAATACCTATTTAAAGACCATTTCTTTTACACTTAATACCCATTTCATAGCCATAACGGCAAAGAAAAGCAAAATCTGTCAATTTATGTTAGTTCTCGAACATAGAAATGTGCAATATGCGCTGAATGTATGAATGCAACATATTGAGTAGGCTACTCACACAACACTACCACAGCGCAGACGCACACCACAGGCAATGGGACAAGTACAGGTGTGGTGCCTAGGTGCGACTGTGGGCGTGAATAGTTATTTGTCTATGTATGGCCTGCGATTGACTGGCAAACAGTTCAGGGTGTATCCCGACTGCTGCTCGAAGAGAGCTGGGATAGGCTACAGCACGCCTGATGACCCTAATGATGATAAGTAGATCAGATCATGGAGGGGGAGATATATATATATATATATTAGTATATATATTATCCATCCTGGGATGAGTTCAATATCTTTATGATATTGAACTCAAAATATGTACATTCAGGATATTAATTGAATTGAATACAACTTTATTGTCAAATGTGCTGTACGTATGTGTAACATACAGCACAGATGAAATTTCTTCCCCCTCAACATAAAACAAGAGGAGCCGCTGCGGGTGTCCGCGCTGCCATCAAAAGAAAAGTTGACCAAAAAAATGACAAAATATAATATAATATAATATAATATAATATACCACAAACAACGGTGGCGGTTTCTTGGTGATTGGAACGGATTTTTTTTAACCCCCCTCACTTCAATGGAGAAATTTATCGAATGTACACGTAATTTCAGTTACAAGCTTGGTCACAGGAGAAATTTGACTCATAGATCAATCATTGGAAACGTGAAGCAGCATGCTGACTTGCCTTCTTTTTCAATTTGATTCCACAATTAGACCTATCTCTCCCCATTAACAGCGATACTTTTGCCCAAAGGGAAGAAAGCAACCCCCTTAACACCACCGGACTCTGGTGACAGGGATGCTGATCTACGAACCATCTTTTTAGAAGCCATAATGAAAACAGCGGAGATTAAAATCAATAACAAATGGCAGCTGGTCAAGGCGCACATATTACATAAATCCTCAAAGCTTCATCACGAGCCTCCTTCGGTGCCCAAACAACATGTGGGTCTGTACTTGAAACGTGACAATTGTTTTGAACTACGGGTACTCACTGAATAAGGCTCATGCGTTTCCACATTTGTCTTTCTATCAACACAAATACACTCGGTCAATTTTTAAACAATTCAACTCAATTTTCAAGCACTTTAACAAAAACCGCAGCTGTAACAAAGGGCTATTCAAAACATAAGTCAACAATCAAAATAGTATGGAGAGGTGCAGAGTTTTATTCCTGTGTTGCACTTGTTATGTGAGGCTACTATTCAATGAGAGAGAGGAGCAGGATTACAGTCTCCAACGACTAGTATGAGGGCACCGGGATTACAGATGTCTAGGACCAGGATACTGAAATAATAATCTCAAAATCACAACTTGCATGATGTCATTCACGGTTGCTACAAGATGGGTTTGCGTGTAAACAAACAACTGCGTTTTCTACCAGCTGGGTTTTTTGGGCAGTTGGCAATGATTGTTTTAACTCCCCTGTCCGGTTTAGTCCTCTCTACAGTTTCACTTTATTTTAGTGCCAGTTCTCATCCATGTCTCCATGTCGACTTCCGGATGCATGCTTGGCCAAATGGATATTGGAGACGCTTCCTGCAGTATTAGGCCTGTGAAGAGGCAAACGTCCAATAACGCTGATATTCTCTGGTCAATAAAATACCACGAACAAAAGGCTGCCCAGCCTAACAGGGGAGAACTTAATGGAGCTGCTGTACCAGGCTGCTGGTAAAGACTCACACAAGTTCCTCTCGGCCAAAAACAGCCCAAAACGGGTTAGCAGGGCACACACACCGATCTTAATCACGTATCTAACAAACCACACCATAGGAGCTATTGAAGTTAAACAGTAAGAGCTCATATCACGGTGTTGTGTAACTGGAACCAACCCTCGCTTCAAGCTGGCGAAGGCAGGCATCTTGCGACATGGGCATTGGGGCAACCATGTTTAAATACGACCTAGTAGGCATCATTGGCACCCGCCGATGAAACGTGTCTTTCCATCACATCTGTAATCTCGACGCCGTCCAGGGAAAATACGTTGGCACTTTCATTATCAAAAACAAACTGCAAACATACTAAGAACGCAGGTGAACTAGTGTATTGTCGGCAGAACCAATTTGCTACGGTTAGCCGAGCATACGCGGAAGTGTTCACCTTACTGGTTGTAACAAACTCGCAACGGAATTAGAAAACCCCTTCTTTCTAACAGCGCCAAACCAGATTGGACATCCGAAAGAACAACATATAAGGAGTCCTAATTAAATGGTAGAACTTGGTGGCAGGGCCCCGTAGGTTTACTGTGGTTGGTCACGTAGGCCAAATACCACAACATTAAACACTCAGTACTTACCACTTGGTATCGACTTGTTGGGTCCATCCTGAAAATATACAACTGCCGAGCAAGCCAGTCAAGAGAGTTCCGAATTTGTCCCGTTTACAAAACAGAAAATGCCTTATCTCACAAACAACTAAAACGATACTAAAACCGTCACCATAAGAAATGGCCGCAGTTTACAGAACAGTCGCTTCGTTGTTGCTCAAAAAATTGTTGATAGTGTCAAGTTCGTATTAAAGTCGAACATTTCCGCCGGAACATTTAAAAATACATTTCCCGGGCAGATTTAAAGACTTTCATTTAAACATTCACGTACTGAAAGAAACGTGGGTGAATATATCTTTCATGTTTTTCTTGTGTATGAAGTAATTTGAATCAAAATGAGTTTAGTTTGACATTTCTTGTGTTTAAAGTACTTTGAATCATGTTAAGTTTAGTTTGACACTTGTACGCATTTTATTTTGCAAGCCGCACTTCCGATATTAGTTCGTTGTTCCAATTTGCGGAAGGCCGAGTGATTGGACGAACCAGATGACGCACATACAAATCGAAATGATGAATGGTTAACCACAATGTTTTTCCATTCCAAGTAGAAATCTTTCGAGCGTTGGTAGTTTAAGAGGAATTACTCCTCAACGTAACATTAACGAGCCAAAATTGTGCTATTTTCGGTCAATTAAAAATAGCTAATTTCTTACGTTTAGTTTCCGCAACATATTAACTCTTAACTTTGGTTCCTTATTCACCAATATATTAGTTCATCGTAGTTTCATGTGCCGAGCACAGGAAGAAATTACGAAAGGTTTTAATTCAGCAAAATTGGGTGTTTGTCGTCGTTAAGTGTTTCTTCTGTGCGGTGTTCTTAACCAAAAACAGAAGATATGATTCCGTTTACTGCTTGTTTACAAATTACAGAACTCGGCTTTTAAATCCAACAGCCATTTATTGAGACAAAGTGATGTCACGTGAATGAACAAATGCACTAATATATCCTACAGTTGATCCAATTATGAAAGTAAATAAATACAATATAAAGGTGAAACAAGTCTTCATTTTAAAGATGCTTCACACTTTTTGTCCCTTAAAGTCAATTAGTCGGAAAAAAGTACACGACAAAAAAAAAACCCACATCACTTCACGATACATATCACACCTTTGTTCAGTTCAGATTCTGCAGTAAGAAAGAGGAAATGACGACAACACCAAAACCACAACCTTTCAGAAACTACTCACATGTACACATACTTGGAAGCAGACATGTTGGAAAAAGCGTAGCGAATACAGTACTGTATACATTAATCATGTTTTGCATCAGAGACCAATACAGGAAGAGAAAGCGAACCCATGTCTGGTACCAAACGGATAGATGATGAGAAGACTTAAATGAGACATCTCCACACGTCTATCCACCGATCTATCTAGCTAGCTTCCAATTGTGAATGTGGGGCCGATGGGGCCGACTATTCCTTCACACTTGAGAGCCATATGTTCTGTAGATAACTTTAATGTCCAGCAGAGGGCAGACACGATTGGGTTATAATTTGAGGAGCTTTCCATATGCAGTACTTCACGATGACTTCGAAAGTAATCGATACATTTATAAATGATTGTGGTGGTCACAACACCATATCGTATACAATATAGCGGTGTCTTTAAAAAGTTGCTGACACTAAATGAATTTCCCCATGATGTTCTAAATAGAAGAGTGTATCGAAGCTGACTGTTTTAATAAATGTCCTGTATGGAGCCAACAATATTAATTTGCAATTTGAACATGCTTGTGTGATTCCTTGCCAACAGACAGCTGTTCTGGCACTTACCCGTGTGATTTCTTTTGACTTGGGTGTACGGATGTGGTTTCGTCAATCATATAAGGGTTCTCTCCAGGGACAGAGACAGCTGGGCGTCCTTGCATGCGGAAAGATGCTGTCATGTTATTTTCAACATAACGCTAATCATGTTTGTGTGTGGATATGCAAGATCATCCTTCTTTTAAGTTTTCTTTTTGTGCAGTTGCACGGAGCAAACAAGCAGCTGTTTCTAAACCACACAGGGTCAAACGAAGACTGCAAACACCACTGAGCTTCCATGTGTAATGATTGTTTCTGGAGAAAAAAAAGCTGATCATGATCATAGCAGCAAAACGGATTGATCCAATTCCAGTAAACACATAATACGAAATAAATGACATAATGAAACAGAGGAGTGATGGACTTTACTGGTAATCTGTGCATGGCCGCTGTTGTGTATTCCTCAAAGATCATGAAAACAAAAGTGAATAATGTAAAAGTGTACAGAAAAGTCAAGATTTTCCCCATGGTACCCAAGACCGGGCGTTTGATGCTGAAACACTTTCTTTCCCTCGGCATACCGCCTCTCTCTCCCACGCTCCCGCCATCACTTGCCTGCTGCTGATGAATTAAAAGAAAGTATGTCATTTGGCAGCCATGTGGGGAGGAAGGAGAAAGACATCAGAAAGAATTCATTCCGTGAGTTTCTCCAACATGGGCCCGGGCTCGGCTGCTTTGTGGCTTTTCGTGGTTTGCATGCGGTTATTTGGGTCAGTTATTGGGGGCAGCTCTGTTCGCCAAGCAGTTTTAACCCAGCTTGACAAAACAGGACAAGTACAATGGCGATGTTTCATATGCCTGCATTCATATTCGGAAAATCTCAGCTTCAGTGTTAGGTGCTTTGCTTTTAACGAGAGACACTCAACACTTCTGCTGCAAGCAGCTGCTGTTGCTATGCGAACTCCACTCTGAGTGAAGCATCACTAAAGCTTAATGGCAGCACAGGTCTTTCTGCTGGCACCTGAGAGTTTTTACATGTGAATCTAGGGCCATAACATCTTTTGCAGACTATGCTGCACCTCATTATCTTGTTTGCCGTGCTCAACATAATAAGTAGGACTTTCAATAAGGTAAATGCCAAATCCGAATTTTTGGAATTGGTCATAACGGGTCATAGCATGTCTGTTTGAGCTGCAACACTTACATCTCAGTATCTGTATTGGGGTGTTGCAGAATGAGTCAGGCCAAGCGGCGAGCAAGCAACAAACTCTTTGATGAGAACAAAAAGGGAATACCGTTGGCTGTAACCACACCAAAAACAAGGCTAACTGATGCGTAGCTTCATCATTTCTCCATTCTTTCTCCCCCAACCTCGGTCTTTGCTCTCATTACCTTTACGGCCAGCCCAGACCAGAGGAAGCCACAAAACTTCCTACAGTGTGTATGTGGGGGAGCGCATGTTGTGTGTTGTGTGCTTCCCAGACATCCGCCGTGTCCCCACTAAGCAAACTTCTCTCCATCTTGGACAACCATTCTACTTCTTTCCATGACACTCTGCAGCAGCAGAGTAGCTCTTTTTCTCCAACGGACTTATCCAGCTTCGCTCCTGGAAACAATGGCTCAGATCATCTTTTTATACTGTTCTGCATTTACTTACATAACAATTCCCCTCTGGATCTGAGGAATATAATCCTGGACACTGCAGTAACGTACTGTATACATTTTCACATGTGATCAATAAATGCATCCTGGTGTATTTCATTCATCAACATGTCATGAGTTCATTACATATTCACCAGTCGTGGGTGCGTCAGTAAATGTTGCTGTTTTGTCATTCGTTCACCCATCCGTCATCATCAATCCGTCATTATTTCAAGTCGATTAAGTCTGTCATTGTCAGTCCGTCACTTTGTTATCGTTATTTTAATTGCGCTTCATCATTAGTTTCGGACCATCAGATCTTCCGCTTCTTTGTCTTCTTCTTCTTCCGCGGCATTGTGTCAGCGACAGCCAATTTTCATCGGGGACATACTCCTGACTACGTCACATACCTTCACAGTGCCATCGTGAAGGGGGGAGCCACCGGCAGCCATTTTATGTTGCCAATCGCTAAGCTTGCCTCACTTGAATACAGTGATTTCTCTGCAGCATTTTCACATTGTTTTCTGTCCCTATGGAGAAAATGCAACAATATGGGGTATGCGGTTGAACCACTAAGTTTGGGATAAGTGCTACATGCACATTTCGTCAGTAAGAATGTGATTTGAGTTGGTTTTGGGAAATTATGGGTGTTGTGTCCTCCGGGCCAAAGATGAAAAGGACCATCCAGACTGTTATCAGCACTAAATGCAAAAGTCAGTATATGTGATGTAATGGGAGTGTGTTACAGTAGTGCCCGTCATGCTGCTGTCATCTGCTGCCAGCCAAGCAACATCTTTTTCATGAATGTCCTTGCTTATTTCAGCAAGGCAATGCCAAGCCACATTCCGCTTGTGTTGGAACAGCATGGGTTCATAGTAAAAGAACGTGCAAAAGAGTACTAGACTAGCCTGCCTGCAGTCCATACCTGTCTCCCATTGAAAATGCGTGGCACATTCAGAAGCGCAAAATAGGACAACTGACATCCCAGACTGCTGAACAACTGTGGTCGTACATCAGGAAAAAAATGGGAAAGAATTCCACCCCCAAAGCTTTAACAATTAATGTCCTCAGTTTCCGAATGCTTATTGAGCATTGCTAAAAGAAAAAAGGTGATGTTGTGGCGGACACTAGGACCATGCTTCTCACCTAGCAGGCATACAGTAGGGGGCGTGTTTATGTTAATGTATTTGGTGCAAATTTGTAATTGTTCAGATCCACTTGTTGGCAGTCGTGGAATAAAGACGTGTTTACAATCGATCGTGTGTGCTCCTTTCGACTGCCACATTGGTGACCCTGACGTTAAGATGTTTGGGACAACGGATGAAGAGGTGTCTTCCTCGGCCACGTCGCCCCCACTCCCGCAACTTGCAGCCGCCGCGTCTGCCGCGAGGCTACCGGAGTTCTGGCAGAGCGACCTGGCTTCGTGGTTTCAGCATGTGGAAGCGCTTTTCCACCGACGGGGAATCTGTCATGGATCGGTTTGTGACTAACAGGTGGCACTCTGAGGCTCCGCCTGCAGCTGCACACCTGTTAGTCATTGTGTAATTAGTGCCACTTTAAAAGACGATGCCCGACCACTCCGTGTCGGGTCATTGTTTGCTTGTTAGCGGCTGTCAGGTTTGTTTGTCATGTTTGTTCCGGTCATGTTTCGTTTCGTGATAGTTTTTGCTTCAGTCATGGTTTTGTTTGATACTTTGGATTTGTTTTGGTTGTTAGCACTTTGTCTGTTTAGGATTCAGTTTTCTCTGTTTTATTAAATACAATTCATCAAGTTCATCCTGCTCCTCCTTCCTGCCTGCTTTATGGGGTCCACCACCACCACGTAAACGTGACAGAATCACGACCGATGAGCCGAAATATTACATGGTCGTGGCGTCCCTCGACTACACGTCGTGCGATGCAGCTCTTGTGTCCGCCTCCACAAGGCGGGAAATACGACGCGCTCAAACAGCTTCTGCTCAGGAGGTTCAGTTTATCGGACTCGGAGAGAGCAGACAGACTCCTTTCCCTTTCCGGGCTGGGCGATGGCACGGCAGTGGATCTGATGGACAAAATGCTGTCGCTGTTAGGCTCGGATGAGGGCGGATTTCTTTTCCCGCGCATCTTCTTACGCCAGCTACCAGGCCCAGTGCGCGCGGTGTTGCCTAACTCTGCATGTCTGGCGACCGGCGATTATCGGGGTTTGGCTGAAGAAGTAGATCGAGTTCTGCTGGCTACACGACAGTTTGCCGTGCAGAGTGTGACGGCCGATCCCCTCCTCGAGGCGACACCATGCGTTGACCCAACAGTGGTGGCCGGAGTAGGTACGCAGAAGCGGCGCGAAAAGGCTCTCTGTTTTTTCCATCAGCGTTTTGGCGCCAAGGCTCGGCGTTGTGTTCCCCCCTGCAACTATGAGGCCCCGGGAAACGCCAGTGCCGGCGTCCAGTA
The DNA here is from genome assembly GCA_018466805.1 of Hippocampus abdominalis. NCBI lineage: Eukaryota > Metazoa > Chordata > Actinopteri > Syngnathiformes > Syngnathidae > Hippocampus > Hippocampus abdominalis. Next base: position 4,025,304 of record CM031694.1, on the reverse strand, counting down.
GCAGCCGTGGACGCCGGCAACAAAAGCGAGCTGCTTTTCATAATCGACTCGTCATCAGGAAGACGTTTCCTGGTGGACAGCGGATCGCAGGTCAGCCTGCTTACACGAACCGCAGCGGACAAGGCGGCCGGTGGCTGCGGACCGCCTCTGTGTGCAGCCAACGGCTCGCCCATCATCAACTTTGGTTCCAGGTCGGTGACTGTGTGCTTCCATGGACGCAATCTCCAGTGGAACTTTGTCGTGGCCTCAATCCCAGTTCCGATCATCGGCGCGGATTTTCTGTGTGCACATGGACTGCTCGTTGATGTCGCGAATCGCCGGTTGATTGACGCTGTGTCGTTTGCCACTTTTTGTGAGGCACTGGTTAACGCACGCGAATTTCATCGGGTGACGTTTATCAACGTTTACTGACAGACTTCCCGTCGCTAACGACTCGCCTGTTCAGCCGATACACCGGGGTGGAGCATTTCATCCCCACAGTTGGCCCGCCGGTGTTTGCCTGCATGCCAAAACTTTGCTTTGCGGAGCGCCGTTCAAACAGCCCGTGGGCCTCACCCTTACACATGAGTGAATTTTCGTCGGCTTAACAATGTTACCACGCATGACCGCTAGGTGCAGGCGGTGGTGGATTTCCCCCGCCCTGCTTCAGTTAAGGCGTTGCAAGAGTTTTTGGGCATGGTTCATTTTTATAACCGGTTCCTTCCTCGCGCAGCCCACCTCCTGCAGCCACTTTACGGCGCCTTGAGAAAGAAGAAGGCTAATGATCCTATCGAATGGTCTCCCCAACGGGCACAGGCATTTCAACAAGCTAAGGACGCTCTCGCAAGTGCAGCCCTCCTGGTCCACCCGATTGCAACCGCGCAAGTGACTTTAACGACAGATGCGTCTGATATTGCTGTTGGGGCGGTTGCTTGAGCAGCTGGTGGAGAACGTATGGCAGCCCCTTGCGTTTTTTAGTCGTAAGCTGCGGGATAACGAACGCAAGTATAGCGTTTTTGACAGAGAGTTGCTGGCACTCTATCTTGCGACGCGCCATTTTCGTTTCCTTCTTGAAGGACGCCCTTTCACCGCTTTTGTGGATCACAAGCCACTTACATTTGCAATGTCAAAGGTTTCGGAACCGTGGTCGGCTCGTCAGCAACGGCACTTCGCGGCCATTTCTGAGTTCACAACTGACATTCAGCATGTGGCCGGTAAGTGTAACCCTGTGGCTGATTGTTTGTCGCGCGCAATCGTTTGGGGTTGATTTTTCAGAGATGGCCGCCGACCAATCCGAGGATCCTGACATCCGCAACCTCAAGGCAGCCAGTACGGCTCTTAAACTTGAGGAGGTAATATTGCATGTAGGCGGTCCCGCTCTCCCCTGCGATGTGTCTACGGGTCGTACTCGCCCTGTGGTTCCGTTGGAGTGGCGTCGCCAAATCTTTGATTCAATCCATTCCCTCTCACACCCTTGCGTTCGTGCGTCAGTCAAGCTGGTTGGGGCCAAGTTTGTCTGGCCTGGATTACGCAAGGACGTCAGGAGGTGGGCGGCTGCATGCGTGGCGTGTCAGCGTGCCAAAGTCCACCGCCACACCAAGGCAAACCTCGAGCCTTTTCCAATTCCGGCCAGGCGATTTGGCCACGTCCACGTGGACGTGGACCTGGTAGGCCCCCTCCCTCCGTTGCAGGGTTTCACACATCTACTCACGATGGTAGATCGGACCACTAGGTGGCCGGAAGCAGTTCCCCTGTCCTCCACGACCTCGGTAGATATAGCTCGTGCGTTTCTATCGTCCTGGGTCGCGCGTTTTGGCACACCATCCGATATCACCTCAGACAGGGGCCCCCAGTTTGTGTCAGAGCTCTGGTCAGCCATGGCAGGGTCCTTAGGTGTGCAGGTACACCGCACCACGGCCTACCACCCACAGGCTAACGGGTTGTGCGAACGTTTTCACCGGTCACTTAAAGCTGCGCTGCGGGCTGCGCTTTCGCACGGTAACTGGGTCGACCGCCTTCCGTGGGTTTTGCTCGGGTTACGTTCGGCTCCGAAAGATGACCTTAATGCCGCCCCTGCTGAGTTAGTGCTCGGTCAGCCACTTCGTGTTCCCGGTGAATTTCTGCCAGAAGGTTCCGGCGCGCCTTCCTTCCCCTTTTTGTCGGGGGGACCCCTGCCTCCGACACCGGTTCACCATTGTGTTCCCAAAGTGTTTGTACCATCTGCGCTTATGTCGGCCCGTTTTGTTTTCGTGCGCCATGATGCCCACCGCTCGCCCTTCCAGCCACCGTATGACGTCCCATTTAGGGTGCTCGAGCACGGTGATAAGAATTTTGTGCTTGATATGGGTGGGCGGAGGGAGTGTGTTTCTTTGGATTGGCTCAAACCGGCTCATTTGGTTGCAGGCGACATGCTGTTGCCAGCCCAGGTCCCTCGCCGTGGTCGTCCTCCGAAGCCCCCAGCCTCACTTCAGCGTGTCAGTGTTGATTGTCGTTCTCACCGGGGTCTCCTGCCCGACTAGTTTCGCCTGCGCCACCAGGAGACGGACTGCGTAGTCGTTGTGGCAGGCTAATTAAACCCCCTGTGAAGTTTTCATTGTGATGTCCTTCTGGGTGTTCTGGGGGGGGGGGGGCTGTGTGACGGACACTAGGACCATGCTTCTCACCCAGCAGGCATACAGTAGGGGGCGTGTTTATGTTAATGTATTTGGTGCAAATTTGTAATTGTTCAGATCCACTTGTTGACAGTCGTGGAATAAAGACGTGTTTACAATCGATCGTGTGTGCTGCTTTCGACTGCCACAATGTAACATTATCATAAGCATGCTCCTGTTCCAGCTTTTTTGGAACTGCTTGGATAGTGTTATGCATGACTGTGACATTTTCCCAATTATCATCAAAACAAAATTGTAACTTTAAGATATTGAATTGAGCTATTGAGAGATAGAAACCACCAGTTCCAAACTTTAGTGTGTAACTTCCGTATCAGTGTTTTGATGGTTTGGATTGTTGTTCAAAAGATAGGCAATTTTAAATGTGTTTGTTCTAAATTAATATTATTTTTTTAAATCGATTAAAAAAAAAGACACTAAGTTGAAACAATCTTTCCCTCTCTTCTTGCCCAGTCAAGCCAGTATTTTGAGGGAGCGGTTGAGGAGACAAAAGACAGACTGGACTTCATATTTCATGTTGAGCCTGCTAGCACACAGTCATCACCGCAGCCTATCCCAGCAAGTATGAATCTCGCACACACAGAGACGAACAACCATCCACGCTGTTTAGAGTGCATGCCATGCATGAATGTGTGCAAACTCCACACAGGGAGGCGGAGCTGGGATCGAACCCGGTACCTCTGCACTGTGAAGCCGACGTGCTAACCACTGGACTACCGGGCCGCCCGTGCTAGCACACAGTCATCACCCAAAGCAAGGTCATGAAGGTGTTTGCTGACATGTGACATGTAATCAACGTCATGCTTTATTTTGTTGGGTATGCTTGCTTTAGCATGCCAAGGGAGTAAGCATATACAGTACTTTATACACATCACCCCAATAATTAAAGTTGGGTTTGGGATAGTTGTAAAATATCTAGATAGACTGCCCTGGAAATAGCTTGGATAATGAGTGAAATGCTATCTGCCTCATATTTGACTACAAATACTGTTTTACTGTTTTGGCTGTCTGTTTCCTTTAAAAGAGGTAAGAGAGTTTTGTTTTGTTTTGACATTGGTATTTTGATGTATAGTTCAATCAGCACACTTTTTTTTTTTTAAACAGAAAGACATTACAATGTTTGCTGTGTGAGATCAATATTCAAGTGTGATTTTCAAGAGTATCTCCCTTCTCCCGTCAGTTCACACATTTTATTTTTTCTTTGAATAGCTTTGTACCCTTAATTGTTATTTGTACACGGGTATTTGTTGTTTTATTTCAACTTTCTGTGAGTGTCAAGCACGCTCACAAACAGAACATTTACAATGTATATCATTTATTTGATGATTTCACATAATCATCCTTTGAAAAAGGGAGAGAAACATACAGAGATATACAATATAAACCTAAGCCTAAATACATTTTGTGGCAGCACAGAACATTTCACATTCCATTATGGGACAAAGGCCATTCAACATCTGACTTTGTTTTTTCTCTTTCTTTCCAAGTCAGCTACAAAGCATATCGAGTGTCATTTCAAGAGAGAGCCGTCGTTAAATCTCATGAGGCCCCTCAGCCCCAAATTTTCTCTCCCTTTCTAAATGTGTTGTTGCATGCACAGTACACAATAACTTAGATAACTTAAGTGTCAGCATTTTGTTTGCTTTTGGGTCTTTTTTTCCCCCCATTTTTTAAATGTAAAAAAATGGCTCTGGAGTATGAGCCTTCATTCACTGTTTTATACGATAGACATACAAATATTATTTTTTTATCTGGAACTTGAGGATTCCTTAAAGCCACCTCACATTGACGTGAAGCCTCATCTACACAGTAGAAAACAGGATCAGCTGGGGGACTGCATCACCCCCTCCACCACCGGAAATATTTGATCTCAAAATAATTGCAGCCAGACAGCAACAATCCAAGTACATTACATTCAGTTATTTTAAGACCGTCACAAGTTGAAAGTTGTACTCTTAAGTATCTCTTAGTAGTCCTATTTCATACATGTTCATGCACAAAGCTATGCGAGAGTGACGGTCGGGGGTACCCGTGGTCATGAAAAAGAAAATGTTTCAGATTGATCATTCATGAGTTGGAAGTGGCTGAATACTTCAAGCCACAATCCGGTTCGACATGCAGCAATGGAGTCAGTACATTTCAATAGCCGCTCTCAACCGGTCCGTCTCGCATGTGTACATGCTCCCTCACGCCCTGCTCACGTGCAATATAGGGGTTACATTCAGACGGAAGGAAACTATGACCATGGCTCATTCTCCTCTACCTGAAGAACAATGGATCTGATACATTCAACGCTAGCATATGCTCATCAGACGGCTTCCGTGGTCCGACTGTGGAGTCCATTGAAATCCATTTGCTTCAACTGGAACTTCGGCATGGTCACATTTTGGAGAAGAAGAATAGATGGATGCTTTTTTTTTTCTTTTCTTTTGGGGAGTTAAATAGACTAACATTTGCCAGCATAACAATCACAAACTCAATGCTTATTTGTTCATCTTTTTTTTTTCATGTAAGGTTGTGCACACATTATATATATATATATATTTGATATATACATTTTTAAATATACACAGAACTTCTCCGGTGTTTCACTTTGCAACAAGACAAGGTGGGAAATTAAATGAACACTTCAAGGACAAAGAGTACAATCGTAACCCAAGATATAACAGAAGAGCAATTTGTTGGATACCTAACTAAAAAAATAAAATAATAATCTCACTGAAATGAGTAAAAAACACATACCGGTACATTCATGAAGGTTACCTGTAAACCTTCTGAATCAGAAAAATGTTGTTTTTTTTGGATATTGTAACTGTTTGTGAAACAACGCTGGGTGGGTAACAATGCATCCCGGAAACCCTTTGGCAGTTTGATCAATTGGAATAAAAATTAGGTTTAACTTTTGCTTCAGGAGCTATTAAAAAGTGTACTGAAAATAAAATGGCAGTGTTGTTCATTCTTGTGCTGTTGTGTCGTCCCTCCCCTCAGCCAAAAATGATGACAAGAACAGTAAAAACCTGGAAGCCTGAGAGTCATGAGAATCCTGAAGTAGAAATTGTCGGTAAAAGTTGACCACATTGGAAGATCATTACATGCGTTTACAGTGCATAGGGTACCAATCAAACATAGTGTTTAATGGATTTATAAGAATTGCCTGCATTTTTCTGATCACCTCTGTGGTATAAATAACTCTTTTTTTTGGATTAGAATACTGCTTTTGTGATTTGTTTTACTCAGATATTTTTTGCAAAAACTGTACGTTATCAACTGCTGGCATTTTGTCTCCTTATTTTATGGGAAATGACTACCACAAGTCCCAGTTACAGTACATACTACAGAAAAGAAAACAGATTCAAAGACGGCAAATAGAAAAAGAGATTTGACAAGAACTTGGTCCAGAACCTTCTCAGTCTTTCAGTCTCTAGTCTGATGTTGAGAGATTGAATGCATGTATAAAAGCACAGACAAAAAGGAAGTAAACCAAACCAAATGGGAGAGAAAGAAAGAAAATAACAAAGAGCAAAAGTGTCCAATCAGACATAGTAGAGCCAGTAGATAAGATTAAAAAAGGAGAAAACCGAAGGGAAGATGATCCGCGACCAACGATCAATGGCGTTGACGTCGGTCAGGTCGGGGATTTTGATTTTGAGCTGCGACGATCGCCTTCTCAGGCGGCTGCGTTTCATCTGAGCGGAGCGATCCATCGAGTGCCGACTGGCGGAACGTGGACCGATTCCACCGCTCTGCTTGCGATATTGGATGTGCGATGAGGCCGTGCTGTCCAGCTGCACCATGGACTGAGAGTTCCTGATGTCTGCCACGCTGGTGGTGACCTCCCCTCCTGCCACTTCATTATGGATTTCCAAGGTGGTCAGCAGAATGTTCCCATGTCCCGGATCCGCCTGAGCGAGTGGAAGAATGAACATTAGATGGATCCACGTTTAAACTCTTGGTCAGAAAATCCAATGCCATGAAATGTGGTATGTTGTGACCGCAATTCACTGGTGACTCGTCATCATCTCAGAGCCTAAAGACTCTCATCGAAAGTCGATGAGGGAGCAGATCCAAGCAGGCGTGCACAACAATAAGGACTGACATTACTGGCTGATTGTTCACATCATCACTTAACAATTTCATTGACCGCACAGCACATACAACACACTGCATGCCTATGATGTGTGCTGGTGACAGGCACCAAATTGGTAGCTATGCACAATGGGGTTCATGCACATGGAGCGGCTAAGCAGGTCCAACATTTTTCACCTTTCTTCTTTTTTTTTCTTTTAATTTGTTTTTTGACCTCAGCTAAACAGGTTATGTTAGCTCAATTAGTGTAGGTTTTCGTGTTTTTGTTTGAGTGCTTTCCATCCATTTTCCGATCTGCTTTATCCTCACAAGGGTCGCGGCGGGTGCCGGAGCCTATCCCAGCCGTCTTCGGGCAGTAGGCGGGAGACACCCTGAACCGGTTGCCAGCCAATCGCAGGGCACACAGAGACGAACAACCATCCGCGCTCACACTCACACCTTTTTAGAGTGTCCAATCAGCCTGACATGCATGTTTTTGGAATGTGGGAGGAAACCGGAGTACCCGAAGAAAACCCAAGCAGGCCCGGGGGCAACATGCAAACTCCACACAGGAAGGCCGGAGCTGGGATTGAACCCACGAACCTCTGCACTGTGAGGTCGACGCCACTGGACCATCGGGCTGCCCTGAATGTTTTCCTCAGTGTTATATACTGTAAAATACTGTCCACTTAGACTGCGCTTCAAAAGTATTGGAACAGTGAAGCCAACTCTTGTTTGCTGCAGCCTTAGTTTTGGGTCAAAGGCTGAACACGAGACAAGAGATCAGCAGTTTAGCTTTTACCTCCAGGCATTTCCTGTACAAGTGGATTGGCATGCTTTGACTGAGTATGGGGAGTTGGACTTCTCGGTGCTGGCAGTGGCTGGCGATCATTTAAAAAGAGGATACCGCTGGCCACCGCTTATTTTGCTGCTGCCATCGTGCCTTACATCAGTGACGATGAGCCCATCCGGGACGCAGCCATGGAGGCACAAGGCATGACATTACCTCCGCTGAGTTTCACAGCTTGTATGCTGGGGATCAGTGTTTTCTGGTCACCGATTCATAAAACATAGCAGAGATTTTGAGGCTAGTGTTTGTGGCCTTAGTCTTTGTCTTGTTAATGATTGGTCTGCATTTCTGTTGTGGCCTCTGCACTTTTTCTCATTACGTCTTCTGCGAAAAGTAGATTGTAATACCTTCCTTCTTGCCCTGTGAGGTTGTTGCTGATCATCAGCTGTCTTAAGGTCTTTCTTGACACATCTCAAAAAGGTTTGATGTCATCACCTGCTGTTGCTTTACTTGATTTACACATGTGTCTGCTGGACGTCAGACATGGGCTTCTTTTTTTCATTTCATGTGGTTGTAATGACCATAGCTATAGATGTACAATTGGTCTGATTAATTTTCTATTTTCTCTCATCTTCAAGACGGCTTGTTTTTCGCCCATAGACAGCACTTTGGTTTTAGAAAAATGAGGGAGCTTAAAACAAAATATGCTCTCTTTTAGGTTGTGTATCAGATACAGATGTGCAGTAAATCTCTCGAAATAAAATTGTCCAATTTTCTGAGCTCCTGTTTCATAATTATCTTGTGATATCAATCGCAAGTCACGGCGATGTTTTTGTTTGTTTTTATATTTGGAACAATCTTGACGTGTAGCAGGCCTAAGAAGTTAGCATTCACTCAGTGATCCCGTAACATTTGACAGCTCTGCGTTTTGACACATAAACACCGCCCTGTTCCCAGTTTGGCATTTCAGTGGGTTCGTTTGCAGGGCACAATAAACATTTTAAGTTCCCTACCGCAATGCGAAACCACTTATTTCGAGCCTTGAGTTTTTAGTACCATTCTACCAGCTTTGAAGAGTGAGCGTGAACATTGCCCCGTGATTTGAGGATGAAGAGACGGACGGGTATGTGCACTTATTTTGCCGTTCATCAATATATATTGATTAGCAAAATTGAGATGCAAATGCCAATAGAAAAAGAAAGTAGTAGAAGAAGAAGAACCACCAAGATGATATCAAAAAGCTTTGCAGGGCTTAGGTCACGGGTTGTCAGAGGTCAAGTTGAAGCTCTGTGCAACATCTTTGGCTGGTTACTCGTATGCCTACACGTTGAAGAGTGGCTCCTCAGTCAGTAATCATCACCTTCATGCTGGTCATTAAACTACATTTCTGACAACTATCATACTCATGAAGGGATGATGAACATGTTATGAGAAAGTGAGACAACCGAATATCGGCAATTAAATAATATTGGCCAATATAATCAATCGGTGGGCGGATTAATCTGTTGGGCCCCGCTTGATTGTGAATTTGGCAGCAAATTTTAACGTAACATGGTTGATCTCATGTAATATTGAGACATCTCTGTCTGGGTTTATTTACAGTTTGTTGCGCAAAGGGTTCTTTTGAATGTTTTTCTGCTTGAAGATGCACATTCCAGTCACAATCCCCTTGGTTGATATCTAGAGTGACCCATTTTAAACAATTATTGCATTTGTTATTTTTCTCATTTCACACATGTATTTTTACTTTGACAATGCTACATTTGATGGAGAAGAAAAATTGCAACGCAAAAGGCTAAATGAATGAGATTGTCATGCTGACCAGCATTGAATCCATGGATGGGGGTGGGGGTTGTTTTTTGGTAAAAAGAACAAAAAAGAAAGATCTATGTTGGCAATGGAGCCGATCTTAATTGAAACAACTCACCGAGCGTGAGTGGCGAAGGCCTCTAATCTGATTGGACCGTTTTAGCGATGCAGCCCTACTACCTGCCTCCTGAGAAGACGACAAAGTTCAATACTGCTTCTGCCATATACTGAAGCCTCAGCCACACATACTTTATATATAGACGTCTGTCAATAATGCAAACGTCATTCAGTTCAGTCATGCACAACGGGTTCTCTTCACAGCTTCTGTCAAGAGTGAACAAAAGTTCATTTTGAATGGAGTTGGAATATAACAGTTGATTTACTGCATCATTTGGCTCCTGGAAGGGAAAACAAATGCCATTATTATAATTTTGTGTAGCTGATCTGCAGCCTGTTTTCCTGGGTTAAAAAAACAAAAAACATTGCATTTCTCACTCACTGATACTGCGAGCAGCGATTCTGTCAAACTTACCCTTGCAGCGTCATACTTGGCGGCCCTCTCGTTGTTGGCTTTCTCAGCCTTCTCCGCCAGCTTTTTTTGCATCTGAGGCCCCCTTCCGAAGAAGATGTAATTGACAAAGGCATACTCCAGAAGGGCCAGGAAGACCATGACAAAGCAGCCCATCAGGTACATGTCAATGGCCTTCACGTAGGGAATTTTGGGCAGCGTCTCTCTCAAGTGGGTGTTGATAGTAGTCATGGTCAGCACCGTGGTGATTCCTTGAGAGGAACACGAACAGGACATCTGTTGTGAGAGAGCTCATCGAAACAGACTTTTGCTTGTTTTAATTCCACTTTTCTTTTCTTTTGACCTATTTATGAAAAATGGTGATATTGATTCCGTTTCAAAAAGAATGGTGGATCAAGTACCCAAGAGAGGTTACTTCCAAACAATTCAGAACCAGCTATTTCAATTGGAATCTCTACTAACAAGCGAAACTCATTTTCATATTGTCTGAAGCTGTAGAACTCATGTTGTGTAAATGTGACTTTTTGTATTTTTGGTGCCCACAACCACAAATGCGCACACTAATTGACGCGGATAAATTCAATGGCTTGGTGATAAAGTACTCCCTCCATGAGTGGAAATTCGCTATTCTTTGACTGTCTTTCAGTACAGTCGCTTTTCTCTTCACACTAAGCTAGAAACCACTTACTTCATTAGATCTCGACTCTCTCTGCCGATAGTAATCATTGGAACAAAATCTGTACTTGACCCCTCAAAACAGCCTGAGTTCTGCAAGGCTTAAAAATAGGGAGAAAGGTCTGCTGTAATTCTTAATCCTGATTGGAGCATTTTGATGAGACCTTGTCACAGACATTACACAGATGTTTTTTTTTTTTTATTGTACTCCTGCAATACAATAAGATTTTATGGTTGATTACAATACTTGAAATTCTGTATGCAGTTGGCATGCGGTCACACAGGATATTTTGATTGCGATATGCACTTCTGCTTATCTACAATCGCTTGGCTGGGAGATTGTCTGCGTAACATTCTAAACAAAGACGTTTCAAAATGTACAGATCACACTCCCAATTTACATGTATCAGAGACTTTACATCCTGTACAGAGATCTTCATTTGCTTTTATAAAGATGCTCTGGCTAACCGCTACGCCAATATTATCAGCGGCGTCAATGTCAAAGCATTCATTTCCACTATCAACACCATCTTCAGACCGCCCGATGCTGTACAATGATATTTCCACCGAGTGATACCTTAATAACTTGATGACATTGTGATCATTTGCGGCTTTTCGTGACATTGTGATCATTTCTTTTTTTTTCTGTTCATAATCTAACAGAAAAATATTGTTATATTGCTTGTGCCGGGCCAAAACTTCCCATGTCACAATTTGGTAAATGTAATCTATTTTCAGAACTCTATAGTTTTGGTCAATTCATACGGTGGGTGTTTTATTTGTATGAATTATTGACTATCTAACGTGCTGAAAATGGCTTGCTCTCCTTGACAATGGAATGGTTGATCAAACATACTGTTTTTGGGGTCTCCCTAAAAGTGAGGATTTTGGAGGTAAGAACTAATAATTGACGGCCAAAATGCAAATCCTCCCATCTAACAGCGGTTTCAAATACAGGTACATAAACTAAACCTTGTTTGCAAGCGCTTCTACTCAAGAGATCTTGTAACTAGTGATGTGCCCAACTGTGCCGACGACGCGTGTGCCAAGTAAACCGGAAAAAAATCTGCGAAGCGCGCTTCGAGGCATGCGTCGATTACGCATGTGGCCACGTCCGAAGCCTCGGAACGCGCGTTGCTGCGTCTGAAGCCTCGGGAGACGGGATTCCTACGTCACCACCAACAAATAGTTTCGCGGGTGATTCTAAATAAAACGGCGCACCGGGACGGCCTTATATTTTTCCTTTAAACTCTTAAAAAAAATTCCGTCTATGATGGAAAATTGTTGGTTAATGTACCCTCTGCAGAAACAGAAATACATGTTTAAAAGATGTAAATAATTATACAGACTTGTTTAACTTAGATTTCGTGACAAAAGACAGGCTTTAATTTGTTATCACAAATCACCCCTCCTCCTCCCGAGTCATCACAAATGAAATAGGAAATGTCGGGTTTGCTTCGGGCTCGGGCCTGCAAATCAAGTTAATTGGTCGGGCTCGGGCCAGGTCGGGCTTAAATACCAGCGGGCCGGTTCGGGGCTGGATTTTTTTGGCCCGATCTTACCTCTACATCAAATCCATGGTATCATTTTAATCACTGTCTGTCATGACATTTATTTTCCACATGATGGCGCAATAGTACAAATAAAGCCTCATGATGCTTCGGCCCAGGAACGAACCAGTTGGATGGAAAGCCTCATTGGTTCATGAGGCTTCATTTTCCCATCACTACTTGTAACTGCCGGTTGAGGAGAAGTTCCTTTGTGCACCTGGATTTGACACCTCTGTCAGATCGGAGGATTTGCATTTTGGCCATCGCAATACCGTCGTGGTTTGTGCTTATAATGTCATCACACGTTAAAAAGACCGTAAAGAGATGGACACTGGAGACATGTTTTTTGTATGAATGTTTAGTGAGTCTGCGATTGGCTGGCGGCCGGTTCAGAGTCTACCCTGCCTACTGCCGAAGACAGCTGGCACACCCTTGTGAGGATAAGTGGATGGATGGATGTTTATGATTGATTGGTAACATATGGTGTTATGTCATTGTGATGTGCCTAACGGCAATTTTTTTTGGATCAGTTTTGAATTTTAAACTTGTAATTATAACAAGCTTGTGTCATGGTTGATCTGTTTGGGACCAACAGTCGGCTCTGCAGGGCTACTGCTACAGTGGCCTGTTGGTCATCATGTCAGTAGGTTTTCTGTTAAAAGGACTCCCGGCCCGACCACTCAGTGAGGGGTCATTGTTTCTGTCACTGTTTCTGTTAGTGGTTCTGCCATGAATTTTTGTTTGTCGTGCTTTCATCTTGTCTTTGCATAAGCCACGGGTTTTTGTTATTTACTTTGGGTTCTTGTTATTTTCAGGTCTTTGCTTGCTCTCTCGCTCTCTCTCTCTCTCTATATATATATATATATCCATCCATCCATTTTCTGAACCGCTTTATCCTCACTAGGGTCGCGGGGGGTGCCGGAGCCTATCCCAGCTGTCTTCGGGCAGTAGGCGGGGGACACCCTGAATTGGTTGCCAGCCAATCGCAGGGCACACAGAGACGAACAACCATCCACGCTCACACTCATACCTAGGGACAATTTAGAGTGCCCAATCAGCCTGCCATGCATGTTTTTGGAACGTGGGAGGAAACTGGAGCACCCGGAGAAAACCCACGCAGGCCCGGGGAGAACATGCAAACTCCACACAGGGAGGCCGGAGCTGGATTTGAACCCGGTACCTCAGCACTGTGAAGCCGACGTGCTAACCACTGGACTACCGGGCCGCCATATATATATATATATATATATATATATATATACTGTATATATATATATATACACTGTATATATATATATATATATATATATATATACACACTGTATATATATATATATATATATATATATATATACACTGTATATATATATATATATATATATATATATATATATATATATAAATAAATAATATGACACCAAGTTCATGCTTAACATTCTTTAGTTTGCATGTTGGCCCTGGGCAACCTTTTCAGTTTTTCAGTCATGGCAGCTTAGGAAAATGGATTGTCCACTTATGACTTGTGACATAAGACCTAGCTGATTCAGCATAGTTAAGGGGAGCGGTCCGGTGCCCAGTCTTTTTTCACAACAGACCGCTTTCACGTATGTTGACAATACCGACATGACTGTCCCATCGGTGGTGTCGCCGCATCGTTTGTATGCCACCGCTGCTCAAGTCCAGCCACCTTTTCCATGAGTGGCAGTAAAGTTGAGCCATCTAGCAACAGTTGTTCATACTATGCAACACACTGCGAAACCAACTTTAAAATAAAGGCCTCACAACCTCTACTGTACATGGACATCAATACCAATGTTGTCTTTCATTCTCAAGTTATCCCGAAGAAGTCATTTTTGGGCTGCTCACTTGACAGAGACTTTTTGACATGGGGCAGTTAGTTACAATCACACATGCGTGGCCGCAGCAGGCTTGAAATGCAAATGCGCACTGAGGGAATCAAAACAGGCGCGCACTAGACTATTTTCAGTGCGCATGCACACTCGAGCACCGCTTATGTGCACCCCTGCACATTACACTTTACTGTATCTCCGACAAATGTCTTCGATGTTACCATAGAAACAAGAACAGCTTCATGGAAAACAGGTCTATCCAGTGGCTGCTTCCCTGCTAGTTTAGTGGAGGATTCTCAGGCAATGGAGGGTATGAGGATATAGAAAATCACCTCATGCATTTTTGCTCCTTTCCTGAGGGCTTTTTCATTCGCGAGGTCATTTTACTGGCATGAACGCACGTGTACCATTCGGCTTGGCTTTATTGAAATTCAAAAGGTCTGCCCTTTGGTCATCATGTAGAAATAACTCATTAGAATAATCTCATGCCGCTAGCGCTAAATAACCTTAACCAACAAATGACATCGTGCCGAAACATCACAAACACACACACACAACCTTGAACTGAATTGGCAGACGTGTCAAGTGATTCATAAAGGCATGCAATTAATTGTTGACCTCTTGCACTGAATTAGCACTCATCTCATTTTATTATCTGTAAACATTGACGATGAATGCGAAGCACTTGTACTGGACAAGTGGAGCCGGTCACAATCGGGGTGCAATGCCTGGGCAGGGTGTCGTAAAATTGAGTGAAGAGACAGGGAACAGTCAGTGGGTCGGGACGAGGGACAACTGAGGTCAATCTAACCCTTCGTTTGATTTAGCGATGCACTTACCGGGAAAGCAAGGAGAGCATGCGCGCAAACTTGTGTGAGGGCTGTACCATCACACCTCAGCCTTGTTTTGTTATTTTTTTTAATTATTTTTCTTTTTTTATGGGTGTCCTGTCAACATTGCCATTACGCTCCTCACCCACCTGCTATCACTCCGTCCCCTCCCGCCCTTTTTCTTCTTCCCTCCCTGTTTGGGCAACATAATCAAGAGGCCATGCACGCGCCCATGGGCCTTCCCCTTCTTTCATCACATCGTTAGAGTCTTTCGGGAGAAATATAGTTTCTCTGGCATTGGTCTTTTTCTGTCTCTCTCTGTCGCGTCACATTGTGTCACCGTTCAATTTTTGCTCTCATTTCACCCATTTCTTGTGTCGCCACCTTCCCCATTCCCTCTTCTTTTATGTCTGTCTCTTTTCTTTCCACCCCATATCTTGCCATCATTTAGCGGTGGCTCACAATGTACCCCTCCCCCAGCTCATCTTTTTTGATCTTACAGTATATGTCCTTGAGTCTTTCTTCAGCCTTAAAAGCTGAAAACAAAGGCACACAGCAATCAAATCTCCTTTAATCAGGGGCGGCTGCGTGCCATTAGCAGCCCAACTTAACATGATAAAAATAAAAGGTATCAAATGAAAAGTGCAATAAAATGTGTCAAATTACGTTGAGTGTTAATTGCAATGCACAGGCACCCTTGCAGACATCTTTCAAAGAGCATGTTCGATGATACCCGAGGGAGCATCTTGAGGTGTGCGTCAAAGGTATGTGTGTCTAACATTACACTAAAAGGAGTCCGAATACCAACTGCATCTCGTGCCCACAGTTTAACATGATTATGAATGAGGGGCCTGACTGCAGGAAATGGATTTTAAAAAGATTACAGCACTGAGTGCGTCCATTGCAGCTTCGCAAGGCCTGACAGTAGCCTGTAGTCAGATTCCCTCTTCAAATAATGAACCGCTTCATCCTCACTAGGGTCTGCTGGAGCCTATTCTTCGGGCAGTTGAATTGGTTGCTCGCAGGGCACACAGAGACGAACAACCATCCACGCTCACACTCACACCTAGGGACAATTTAGAGTGCCCCGAGCCTGCCATGCATGTTTTTGGAATGTGGGAGGAAACCGGAGCACCCGGAGAAAACCCACGCAAGCCCGGGGAGAACATGCAAACTCCACACAGGGAGGCCGGAGCTGGGATCGAACCCGGTACCTCTGCACTGTGAAACCGACGTGCTAACCACTGGGCTACCGGGCCGCCCATCTTCAAATAATGTAATCTTTATTTTCTTTTCTTCCAATCGCATCCCCACGCCCAATCATTACCTTCTTGCAAAAATGTGCATTTACACACAACCACACGTGCGCCGAATCACAGTTTGATGCAGAAAGTTGGTCATAAGCCAGCAGAAACTGTGATTGGACCCAACGGCTATTGCAGCTACAGTAGCACCTCACCCTTGCACACATCCTCCTCCCAAAAACGAAAACAAACCCACACAGGCACTCATTACTCAATGAGCAGGTAGTCCATGCATGTCCAAACAATCGAAAAGAAACCCCAGACGGCAAAATTGGGGGTTGTAATACGAATCAGGTGTGACAAACCCTGCCCACCCCACGCATCCATTCAGCCACTAAGCAACTGTATGTAAGAAACTGATGTTTGGAGAATGGTAAATGAAATCAACACATGCTCTCAAAAGAGGGGCCTGATGTGCTAAGGTCATTCATTACGCATCGATGATCGATTCACGCGAAGATGATATAGAGTAAAGAGCAAAAGGGACAATCACATTGGTGGAGCAAAATTAAGGAAGTGTACAGGTTCGGAATGGAGGAAAGACTCACACGATAATGTAGTTCTGGTCGTCTAAATATTACAATTTGTGGCTTATTTCACTGCACATTATGGAGCTGTGGGCGGCAGGGTGATCGACTGGTTAGCACGTCCGCCTCACAGTGTAGAGATGCAGGGTTCGATTCCGGCTCTGGCCTCCCTGTGTGGAGTTTGCATGTTCTCCCGGTGCCTGTGTGGGTTTTCTCAGAGTATTCTGGTTTCCTCCCACGTTCCAAAAACATGCAAGGTACGTTAATTATTAGCTATTGTGAGTGCGAATGGTTGTTTGACTGTGTGTGCCCTGTGATTGGCTGGCAACCAGTTCAGGGTGTACCCCACCTACTGCCCGAAGATAGCTGGGATAGGCTCCAGCACACCCCGAGACCCTTGTGAGGATAAGCGTCTCAGATAATGGATGGATGGATGGATGGATGGATATGGAGCTGTGAGGATTACACTTTGAGGGATATAACGAGTGTTGCCACAGTTACATTGAAAGAATAAACACATACAACTTACTTTATTAGTTACATTCCGCAGGCAACCCTGCTTATGTTAATACGTGTGTATACATAAAGGGAGAGAGAGGGAGGGACAAGGATGGGAGAGCATAGTGCACCCTCCAATTCCCACTATCAGACTGGCCTGATCAATAATCCACACAAGCAGGCTAGATGAATGGTTGAGGCCTGTGTGGTAGTTTATTGCATTCCTGCCTTCAAATGACCCAAAAGCAACTGACATACTGTGAATGTGACACTTGGGAGGTTCTCAGTGGAGCAGGGCTTTGGGTCAATTTGTCTGCTTGGTAATTCAACCTAGTCAACTAGTGAGTCACCATACCTTGGATAGCTTTTTGAATTGGGGGGCATCGATCGATCGGCTAGGATCGACACAGAGTTCCTTAATTTGTGGGGAACGGTGATCGGCCGATCTCTTAAAATAAAACCAATCTTCTTCACGACCTCTTCTCCCACTGCAGAGGCGTGAAAAAGTCAGCCACTGTCCTCTTCTGCTCTGTTATGACCAACAGGCTTTTCATTTTTATTTGTGAGAGCGAGTATGCGTGCAGTCAAAAGAACCAGTTTGTGTTGTTTCAGAGGTATTATCAATGTTTTAAGGGTTAAGGCAAGATCGGGACATCAAAGGTGTATGCTGGTGTTTAGAGAAAAAAAATTGGCTTTGGCAGGTCAGGCTTATTAATAATCACGGATCCGTGATTGTCCAGAAAACTTTCATTGGTGCACAAAGAATCCATATTATTCTTTGTGCAATTATGATTCGATAGCCTTCACCTATATTATTTTCCCTCCACCAATTCTGCTGTGTGTCATGAATTGCAAACAACCTGGAAAGCCTTCGGAAGCAATATAAGTCATAGAGGCGAGAATGACAGCTGCAACGGTTGTCACGTTTACATAAGTTTAACCAAGGAAAAGCTTTTTTTATAATAATACATTTTGGCTCTTGAT
This sequence comes from Hippocampus abdominalis, assembly GCA_018466805.1. Classification (NCBI taxonomy): domain Eukaryota; kingdom Metazoa; phylum Chordata; class Actinopteri; order Syngnathiformes; family Syngnathidae; genus Hippocampus; species Hippocampus abdominalis. The sequence continues at coordinate 4,007,245 of CM031694.1, read as the reverse complement.
CCTGTTTCTTTCAGGCATCCGATTTCCAATCTATTCCCTGGAGCAACCTCTGCTCCCATGATTGTTGGAGATTCCGTAACTTTCTCACAGTGCATTAAGGAGCATGGCGACATGCTTTGTGGCTCCAAATGGCTCCTTACCTCATCTGAGTGAGCCAAATAGCCACACAACAAGATTTCCGCTAGTGCTTCTCACCTAGAGCCACCCTGGCCGCCGAGGCGTCGTAGTTAATCCAGAAGGATACCCAGGAGAGGATGGTAATCAGGATGGACGGCATGTATGTCTGCAGAATGAAATAGCCGATGTTCCTCTTCAGTTTAAAGCTCAGAGAAAGCCGGGGGTAGGCACCTGCAAGGAATGGAAAGAGAAAATACATTTAGATCCTCATATCAAGACCAGAAAACATCTGCGTGATTCAATGAGCGAGCGGAGACCCATTGTAATTCCATGGTTCCAAAGCCAAGGTTAGATGCATTGCCACGGTAACAACAACAACTCACGAGAAGCCTCACACGTACTAGAATAATTAGATGTCATACTGAAGATAGTGCTAAACTTTAGCATGCAGTATTTTCAATGTGAATCTTATCTGCATAATTTATAAAAACGGTTTTATGGATGACATATATTGCAGCTTAATGTGCATTGCAATGGTGTCCAAGCAATATGTTTGCATGCATTAAACTCCTTCCCCATGATTAAGTTCACTTCATGGCTTGTTAAGCCAGTTATCGTCTTTTCTACGTTTGACTCCATAGTCTAAGAGCTTGAAATTTGTGTACACAACGATTTTCAATGCAACGGTTTGAGGCCAAAGCCACCTGGCCCAAACAACTGCTCACTTGTGAGGTGACAGCAGGGAGTCACACCATCTCATTGGGATTTTATTCAGTGTGACAATTTAATTCCAGCATGTTAGAAGAAAACCTGCCATCATGGGGTTTTATGTTTTAACTTTTGGTTTCAGGCTGATGGTGGAAAAGATCATTTCAGTGTTTGAGAGCCAGTCCCTCACTGTTGACTCCTTTAGTTTTGAACCAACTTACCTTTTGATCTGTAAATTATGGCTAGTTTTAAGTCTCCCTTCCAAGGAGTTTAGCTCATGCAACGGTTTCTTTTTGACTGACACATCACACATTCAAATACAGCGGTAGAAGAAGGCTAAAATCACTAATCGAGCCATTTACCCTGCTTGTTCGATCGCTCTACCAAAAGAACATATGATTTCAGGTGAAATTTCCGAGGTCAACCATCATCGTCTGTTCGCTTTGTTTCTTTGTTCACCTTGTAACCTCGGTTGTTGTGGACTTTAAGTATAGTTTGAGCATACTTCAGTTTAATATCTTTGTTTGACTTTTTGTTATGTTTACTGCCTTGCTTTGCCTGACTTCCGTGCTCTTGGGTCCACGTGTCTTTTGCCTGCACGCCACCATGATGAACCTCATCCTAACAGGCTACCAAAAGCCATAATTAATGAATGAGTCCATCTCTCCAATTTGTAAACATATGGGGAAATATGTCTTGCGTAATTCTATTGACTGTACGAATTTTCAATACTGAAATAATAATCGGAACTAAAAATACCTCCCACATTTCAAAAACATGCAACATCCAAATTGTCCATACGGGTGGTTGTGAGTGTGAATGGTTGTTTGTCTGTGTGTGCTTGCCATTGGCTGGCAACCTGTTCAGGATGTCCCCCGCCTACTGCCCGAAGACAGCTTGGATAGGCGCCAGCACACCCGCTACCCTCATGACGATAAGCGGTTCAGATAGTGGCTGGATGGATAAACTAATATGTAGCTGATAATTACTTAATTCTTTCATCTGCCTGGCAGTGAAATTATGAAATATTTTCCCTCATTAGATTGGCCTTTTGTATGCTTGGTTATTGTGGTGACGGAAAGCTAAGAAAGTTCACATCATCTTTGGCGCACCCAAAGACTGTCGCAGACCTAAAAATATCACATTGTCTCCTGCTAGTGCACCTTTGATGGCAGCCTATAAACTGTTCATCTCTGCATGACGCATATAAAGAGAGTGTGTGTGTGTGTGTGTGTGTGTGTGTGTGTGCGTGTGTGCGTGTGTGTGGGCGAGAGTGGGCGTTGAGCTGTACTGGCCGTAACTGCAACACCAAACCGTGTCTGTGAGTGGGAGGAACAAGCATCTGTGCAGGCCAGCACACAAAGTATCGAAAAGTTCAACTGAAAACGACAACAAGAGCAACAAAAGTCAGGGTGTCCCGTTAATTTTCATCTCATGAATAAGCAGTTGTTTTACAGCTCCAAGCATGAATCACACAAGGTAAGGTGTTAAGTTTTCATGACTAGTTAGTAACAGGCCAGAACAGAAAAAGAATTTAAACCATTTCCACACAAATGTATATGTGGTGGTATGTCGGCTTCAAGTCCAATTCTAAGCATTTAATTTCAATTTTAATCAACACAGTCACAGCCTGCACATGGGGAAATACAATAGATCGATGTCAAGTGAAAGAAATGAATCGATGTATGACTTTGCAATGGACCACTGACAGGGCAACATGACTACGTTACAAAGAAAAATGTCAAATTACCGGTATGTCATTTCATAGTCACAGATTAATAGGAGATGAAAAAGTCATTTGCGGAAAGAAAAAAAAAAGTTTGTTGGTTGTTTTGAGAAGATGACTTTTGACCAAATAATTTCATTTTTTCTCTTTAACATTTGTTCACAGAACAATACATAACAATTTATTGTACTTATTTGCAGTGGCACAAATCATGAATGTTGAAAAAAAAAAAGAGATAATATTGATGGTAAAATAAAGGGAGCTGTGGTGACCAGAATATTTGCGTGAACAATATTGAGAAACTGTAAAAAAAAAAAAAAAAAAAGAAATTATGGGAGGGAACATTTTTCTCTAGAAAATCATGTTTAAAAACAGTAAATATTGAGAATATTTACTCTAATTAATAGGGGTCTTCCAGTCGGTCACCGATCATGATCGGCTGATTTTTAAAGTACAGTATGTATTTGATGATCCCTGACCTAAACCTTTTATGGACGAATGAGCCAATTGTTCTTAACCAATATGTACTCGAACCATTTACACCAGGGAGGGCAATTCCAGTCCTGGAGGGCCGCTATTGTGCATGTTTTCCATCTCTCCCTGTTTAAACACACCTGATTTAAATGATCAGATCATCAGCAAGCTCAGCGGATGCCTGATATTGAACCTGTTAACCAATTAACAAATGGTGTCATATTTTATGACAGAGAAATCTACAGGCACGCTAGGTTAAGGCAGGGGTCGGCAACCCAAAATGTTGAAAGAGCCATATTGGACCAAAATTAACAAAAAACCAATTTGTCTGGAGCCACAAAAAAAGAAAAAGCCTTTGGTGGCAAGAACAGTCTGACAACTATCTGTTTCAACTACAGCAGTCCCATGATTTGTCTCCGTAACCCCCATATCAAGCATCACCTTTCATGGTGTACTCCAAAAGCAGAACAATTCCTTACCGAAATCTAGTTCAGGAAATCACTTGGCTTGGAAAGCCCGAGGACACCAGAACATTCATTGCTGTTGGTAAGTTTATGCATACCATTTTTGTTTACAGTTTACCCCCTCAATGTATCTCAAACAGGGACCATGTAAGGCATGAGCTACTGTAAGTGAATGCAGCATGGCAGTCCTAAGTCAAGGTAATAAAAACTATTTCAGAAACACCGTTGCATTTGCAGTGAAAATAGATCGACACAATCATCCATTTGGGTGCGTGCACACATTTACCTGTGGAAAACACAACATTTCTGGAAACCAACTTGTAATCAACAATGGAAAACTGTGGCAGCTCAATGCGCGTCACGCCCGTGACGGCTGACTCGCCCCCTTTCCAATAGAACTCAATGTCGTCTGTGGTGTAGCCATCTGCACAAGAGGAGACACACACACGAACACCAAGGTGTAACCATCTGCCGAAGAATCACCGGGGAGGAAAATGCAGCCTTGCTTATCGTCCAACAAGGCGGACGCTTGGAAAAAACAAAAACATGTTTGAAGTTGACTCCAAGAACCAGATGTTGCTTTGACAAGTCACTCAAGTTCACATACACATGATATTAATTATTTGGCTATAAAAAGGAATGCATTCATAGCTTCAGTCGTTTTTCATTTTGGTTTCAGAAAGACTTGAAAACATGAGCTTTTGTGTCCCAGTTATAAGTGCAGTACTACACATGCATTGATGTACTCAGCCTGTGCAGCAAAATGACAGCTCGGGCAACATGAGGTCTCTTGACTCACAGCTCTCTATCTCCAGAGTGCAGTTCTGCTCATCCAGGGGATACCTCCTGAGATCCATCATGCATGCTGCTGTCGTAGTTATCCTGCCAAAAGAAGACACGGATGGGGGGAGGAGAGGACACAGGACTATATTTTGGATATTGTACTGTATGTGATTTGCAAAAGCTGTATGGGAGGGGAAAAAAAGAGGAAAAAGTAGAGGTGGATGCTCAGAGAAAAATGTATTGTAACCCGTGAAGAACTTTTCACTGTAGAAGGGCATAGTGGCGTTACAAACTTAGAATAACCACATCTAAAGTAAAATTCAACATGGTATACAGAAGAACCATGGCATATATAGTGCATCTTTAGAGTCGTCCGTTTTCACTTTGTCCACGTTATATTATCGCCTTATTCCCAATTGGATCAAATTTTACTCGAACACCCTGAAAATAGCCTTTTGAGAATTCATTCATTCATTCATTTTCTGAACCGCTTGATCCTCACTAGGGTCACGGGGGGTGCTGGAGCCTATCCCAGCTGTCTCCGGGCAGTAGGCGGGGGACACCCTGAACCGGTTGCCAGCCATTCGCAGGGCACACAGAAACGAACAACCATTCGCGCCCACACTCACACCTAGGGACAATTTGGAGTGTTCAATCAGCCTGTCATGCATGTTTTTGGAATGTGGGAGGAAACCGGAGTACCCGGAGAAAATAGGAGAACATGCAAACTCCACTGTGAAGTCGACGTGCCAACCACTAGACTACCGGCCCGCCCCTTTTGAGAATTTTGCAAATTTATTAAAAAACAAAAGCCTGGTGGGCGGCGCATTGATCGACTGGTTAGCACGTCCGCCTTACAGTGCAGAGGTCGTGGGTTCGATTACGGCTCCAGCCTTCCTGTGTGGAGTTTGCATGTTCACCCCGTGCCTCCATGGGTTTTCTCCGGGTACTCCGGTTTCCTCCCACATTATAAAAACATGCATGCAAACAACCAAAACATGCATGGCGGGGTGATCGACCACTCTAAATTGTCCAAGGTGTGAGTGTGAGCGCGGATGGTTGTTAGTCTCTTTGTGCCCTGCGATTGGCTGGCAACCAGTTCAGGGTGTCCCCCGCCGACTGCCCGAAGACAACTGGGATAGGCTCCAGCACCGCACGCGACCCTTGCGAGGATAAAGCGGATCAGAAAGTGGATAGATTGATGGAATTGTAATAAATGTGCAAAAAAAAACTTTTATGATGTAACAATGCCGTATTATTTATACAATTTTGAGTAAAAAAAAAGGATTTGTAAATTCATTTTGGAATAAGGCTGTAACATGAGAAAATGTCTTGAAAGTGAAGCGCTGTGAATACTTTCTGGATGCTTGACAGGTCTTTCTTGCTGTTCAATGATACTAAATTGACAAATGTGAAACTGAAGATTGGATTAAGGCAAAAGCTTGGCTGAGTTTTTGTGTGAGCTCACGACATTTGGGTCATGATGAGGTGTTGTGTTGTTTGTCAGATGAACGAGCTCAAACGGCTGATAAGGAGAGAGTCGGAAATAATCAGCAATGTGAAATGCAAATTCACAATGATTTTGAGGCCAACTCTACCCCGACACAAAGCCGGCAGCTTGGCAGTTTGCCACCGCTTGTCTTTATTCAGTTAAGACTCTCATGAAGCTTTGAAAGTCATTATGTGACAACATTACACAGCTATTATTGCAGTAATAGCAGGTCCACAAGATATAGACGATATATAGTTATCAATAAACATGCAAAATTGGACTCTCTTCCATTATTATAATGAGGATTATTATTATTAGTCATTATTAAATAAGCCTCATTTTAAGATTAAATAAAGTTTGTCATGTTCTGGCAATGATGAATACATTTGTGGGTTGTTCACTAATTAATAAGCATGTGACTATATAGTCGGGCAGTACGGTGGTCGACTGGTTATCAGGTCCACCTCACAGTGCAGAGGTGCAAGGCTTGATTCAAGCCCCAGCCCTCCTGTGTGGAGTTTGCATGTTCTCCCCAGGCCTGCGTGTTTTAAAAAAAATAATATATTGATTATATTTTTTTATAAATTCCTCTTACATATAGACTTCTGCCAATGTATTACTGATAACAAAAATATTAGATTACCGGTACTATCAGAATCTAGAAAGCAATGCTTTGTTGCAGTCCATAATTACTATTACTCTACTGCAAAATAGCTATCTAGCAAACAAAGGTCTGAAAGTAGCTAACATGCTAACAGGATTAGCCTAACAGGAGCAAGTTAGGAACATAGCTTAGGAGCTATGTACCAAAGTGATAGAAAGACTGAACGTTGGAGAAGGAATGGATCTTGTCATGATCCCAAGCCCATCTGTGAAATTCAATGGTGGCAATGGCCTTGCTTCTTGTGGGATGTGCTCATTAATTTTCAGTGTTGTAACACATGAAGGAAGATGGACCCAGAAAGCTACAGAAAGATTTTATCTACACGCATACACGTGGCTGTCGAGAGAGCAGAACTCCACTTGCAACTACGTATGGCGACAGCTACAACACGATTGTCTGCATATTCATTCGAAGCATGCATGCATATTCATCGGTCGCTCAATCTTATTGACGAAAAGATAAATAGATCAAGAACAAAATCAAGCAGCAGTTGGACAAGCTCGACAAAATGCAACTTCTAACCTGCTAATACAGTGTGCCTTTTTGCACTGTTTTCACACTTCAAATGGAATGTTCAGGTGCCCTTGACCATGTCACATAATCCTTTGGTTGCTCAGTGGCCTGCAGCAAGTAACTGCCAAAGTGCCATATTGGCAAAGTGCAGTGCCATGATAGGGCATTAAACACAGTGAATTAACTTGACACTGGGACATCAACTGTTTTTTTTAACTCTGAGACTCATTTTGAAACAATTTGTGGATGAGGATTAGTCATTTGGCATGACCCAGTTTCATTCAAAAGGGCTGGTACCATCCAAGTAACCATTCAAGTCAAGGACAGAAATTCCCAAGAAATATGACAAAGTAGCAGTGTGGAGCAAGTACCTTACCTGAGACCGTAAAGAACGGTTCCATCTGGATGAAGACGGATCATGCGGTTTTTGACGGTGACGCCGTGAACGAATGACTTCTTGTCATTGAGGAAATAAGTGTCTGGTACCCAGAGCTGGTCCGCTACTCTATTATCCAAGGTGAGGTTGAGCGGTATTCCAACATAGGCAAGACGTTTGTCTCTCCAGTACTGTTGGAAATACATAGTCAATGTGTAGTCCTGTGAAAGTACACAAAAGGAACATGGCGTTAGATCAGGGAAGGTTTCAAAGTACTGTTTGGAGCAAAAGAGGCGCAGCTGATTACATTTTCAACATACTGTAAGGTACAGGTGTTCTCACAATTGCTGCTTCCTCTGTATCAGGGATGGGAAAGTTATATAATGAGTGGGGCCGTAATTTTTCATCAGCGCTCCTGGGGGGCCAGAGTAGACCTTGCGCTTAAGCAGTGAGGTCTAACAGTAACCAGATAGAGCATGTTTTATAATTAAGTATTTCCCCAAAAATGGCGGACAAAGTGACAGTTTTTGTCCAATCAACCCCATCGTCACTAACCAGGTTAGTACCGGCGGACTTTCTCAGTCCGTCAATGACGGACTCCCATTTTGCTGACCACTGATAGAAACACATGCTGCTTGTCTCGCGTGGATTTGGTTGCAGGGCTAATAACTACATTGGAGTTGCTTGGAGCGGAGGGGAGGAGGGACTCCTCATCCTTTGACAGGAAAAAAAAAAGGTTTGAACATTGCTAAATCAATCTGGTGACCCACCAATCATTGTGTTAGCTACCATTCTCCAAACCCGCTCTTTTTTTTAGGTCGTCCTGGTGTTACGATTCAACTGGGTTCCAAATTCACTGTCTCCCGATTCCAGCTGTGGCCATTAGGCCAAGGTCAGTCAAGTAAATTTGTGATTCCTGTCTGCAGATATTTTTTCTATCAGAGGATAAGGAGCACCTCCTCCGCTCCACTCCGAGCAACTCCAGTGTAGTAGGTTATAAAGATATACAACAGCACCTCATTGATTTCGTTCAATGTCATTTTTAAGTGAACGAGAGCAAATACACACAGCAAACAGCACAAACAGAAATGATTTAGAATTGGTCAAACAATGTTGCAAAAGTATCCGTAATTCTCCCACTACTACAGTCAGGGTTGTGTTAGGTTAGGGGTCTAGAGATTTTTTATGATTCGAAAACTATTAGCTATAGGTACCTTAATAACCACAACAACTGGAACAAATGGTTGATGTTTCTCATGTGTTTTATGCAGCTCAAACAGCCGGGGGGCGGAGGGGGGTCAAAATGACTCCAAAGAGCATAGTTGCACAGGACATTGAAAACATATCGCCCAGTTCTCCTCATTAAATTAAAAACATTCATGAAAGATAAAACAAAAAAATATAACAAATCTAGAAATGTAGAGACAATACACACTTAATGAGGTCAGATTACCCCTTTAGATAATAGGAGGATGCCGTTCATGAAATAAGAGGTGAATATCGGACCTCTTTTCCACTGAACAAAACGCATAAGCCACATCCCCGCTCTTCTCTTTTTGCTTTTCTGCACCCCCGCTCCCTTCTGTACTTCTCCTCCCTCCCTCTTGAGCCAACGCCATGTTTTCCCCTCTGCCCGCTGTGGCTCTGAAATGAAACCAGGCTGCACCAACCTGGCGCTGGCAAGGTACCCACACCTGCTGTTGCCGTAGCACTCAGGTTGACACATAATAACAAAGCAAGAGGCATGTTCAAGCGCTCTACACTCGTTACATAACTGTAGGTATTTTTTGGGGGGGGTTGAGGGGGCACATCCCTGGTTTGCAAGACCCACACACTTACAAAACACTCGACGAAAACACAAAAAACAAGCCTCGAAAATCCAAGAGAATTATCCAAAGCTGAAGGCACATTCATCATTATTTTATTCTAGACCGTCCTGAATGTTATTCATTTATTTCTAGTGACAGCTCACTGTACAAGACACCAACAAGGAGGATCTTAGTCAGCACAGGCAACACAGATTGTACACACTGCTTGAGAGGAAAAGTACGCTGGTATTGCGCCATACGATAGTCAGAATAAATAGGAAGAATAACCTCTAAACACACCATTAAATTGTGTTGGGATGTCGGGAAAATGTAGGAAAAAAGAATGGATGTAGCAGTAAAAGAGAAATGCTGTGCGATATAACTGTCATTGCATGATAGGTGCCGGAGTGACCACATGCCAACGGAAGCTTGGAATATTTAGCAGCCAATAAACCATGTTAGGTAACGTGCGTGGGTGCTCAAAGTGCACCCACACATCTCACTATGTTATGATTACTCACAGTCAACAAAGAAAAATAATGATGAATCAATCTCTGAATGTTGGGCTGGAGATCAAAGCTGAGGTGTCACCTATGGGACGTACAGGTACTGAATGTGCTTATCTATTTTCTATTTAATGATGAGAGTGGAAGTCCTTCACTGTCACCTGTGGTTTTGTAACTCACAAAGCGAGTGAGTGGGATTCATTCGCACGGTCATCTGATTTGGGTATGCATGTGGGGCTTCATGCTATTAGATAAAATACACATCTAAGCTACAATGCAGCTACATAGTTGGTCCCGGGATGCCATTTTAAAACAATCATTCCTGTAAGAAACAATGGATGGACAAAGAAAAGAACCCTTTTCAAACTCGGGCTTTACAGTTCAAGAGTTTTTAACTGTCAATAAATAATGAAGCTACATAAATCATCAATAAGAGAGAGTATTACTGCTTCGTCAGCTGACTTTGAGGTGTGGATTGCTCTCTTTTGCTTCTTGTCATGAGAGCAGTAGTCATGAAACAGCGAGGAATCCGAACCCGGTGGGACAGTGTCCAGAGAAGATCCCTCAGTTGGAAGGATATCTGTAATATGGCGGGGCATCGGCTTAAGTTCTACCGAGGCTTTGTCTGTAAGATAAGAAAAGCAAACTTCCAATCATGGAGAGTGACCTGGGATCTCTACTATATGCAGCACAAAACACCAGTAAACCCGAAACCCATGAGGCCTTATTTTCGTGCCCGGCGTGGTCTAACTGTGTACATGGGTGCAGTTTTCTTTCCGTGGGAATTTTTATTGTTGGTGTTTTAGAAACGGGCGTTTGTGCCATCATGGGTATGAACACAGTTGATTTTGTTCTCAGCCAATGGAAGTGGCTCCTCTCATTTCCTTTAAATTCTGCCCAAAAGAGGTGCACGGTCTACATACAGCGCAACATCTGTTTGCCTCTACTGCCTCCTCACATTAAAAAAAAAAAATTGCAATATCACCACCTGCACCAAAACTTAGACCTGCTTTCAGCAGCCATACAATTTAGTCTACTTTCAGCCACCAAATTGTCAGATGTGCCGGCGGCTTGCTCGCCATGGCACAGCACAGTCTGTTGAATTCTGAAACAATTTTTTGAAACCTGGGAGAACAAGGAGAACAGCGCACAGAGATCTTCGTTATGGCAAATGAGAGTTGACTATGGAACGTGACTTATGTTTCCAAATTAGATTTATCTCACCAGCTTCCAACGAGATCTTGTGCTTTGCTGCCAGCAACAAAGCAGGTACTGGTACCCTGAGAGGAACTGATTGACGAAATACATGAACATGAGCTGGGGAGATATCAAGTTCCTAATCTTCTAGAACCAGCTGAGGGGTGAAGAGCATGTACTGTACCAACGAGCTGAGTTGCATGACAGGGTCTTCCCTGGACATTCACCGTGGAGAGCACTGGGTTCTTGAGCTCAGAGGGGTAACCCATAAGAATCTGGTGGATAACAGTTCAAAGCAGGCAGAAACAGCAGCCAAATGGCTACAGCTGAAGAAGGACGTGTAGTGGCTGAAACGGGCTTGCAGGCGTCGGTGGGGGGTGGGGTCTGGCGGGGGGTCAGAACTAATTACGGATGACCCAAAAGGCCGAGGGGGCAGTTCTAGGATGCTGATTCTGTTCCCCAAATGTGATGTTGGGAACTAGCTGATCAGTAAAGTCGGGGGTGTTCACCTGAGTACCCAGTGAAGTCTCAGTGTAACACTTTGCTGATACCCTACTGCAGCTTTTCTTCATCTTGCATCTTTGGTCAGTTTGCTAAACTGTACTACCTCCAGGGCATTCAAATTTTGATGTTTGACGGTTTTGGATTCTTCATTATCATCATGACACTTGCCCACTAAAAAGTAGTGCAACGTCACTAATCCTGAGCCTTTATTCATAGCTATTCTGTGCTTTTGACGTGGGTGACGTTGAACTTGTACTGTTAGTAATCCACAAAGAGCTTCTGAGGCCGAACATGTACTGGCAGTGGCACAGTATTGGACATTGTACATTATTCTATAATTAATCAATGCTGCTGATTTTGCTTCCATGTCTCCTGCAATACGAACATTATTTTACCCTTCAGCAATCACGTCAAATGACATTGCCCATCCATTTTTCCCCAACGAGGGATCATACATTGGGTTTGCATTAACAACTCCCTCGATAGAACCAGCAGGTGGGCAGTCCAGCAAGCACAAGCATGCCTTGACGTAAATAATTGAATTCAACCATGTACAAACACATGGCCATCATCAATCTTTCATGGTTACAATCAAAACGAATTGGTGATGAGAACGAGCGCAGCTCTCCACTACCTGCCCTGTGGGCTGGGCTCTCATTTGCTGTGAAAAGGATAGATTCGTGGCAATAATTCTGGTGCGATAAAAACAGCGACCAGTGTAGATAATGAGCCTCAATTATTCCATTAAGCCGCCTGGATAATCACATTCCTTTGTGAGGATCCAGATAAGTGGTGACCCTCATTTCCTCAACAGTCCTAAGTCCTCTTGCTGCTATGTCATGATCGAAACAATTCACATAGGAATTGTCTTTTCTGTCAACAAAAAGCAAAATGCTGTTATGAGTTGCAAAGAAAATCTGACTTTATACATGAATGCCATCAAAGAAGAAGATGAATGTTTTCAATGTCCTGTACATGCAGATGGTCTACCGCTCCAACTCAAAATGCTTTGGACAGATAGATAAATAATTGCCAACAAAGATCGGCGCATTAACAAAACCAACTGTCAAATTGGTTGCACACCACAAGTAGCAAGGAGATTTGCCAGATGGCATGTGCCAGCTCACATGATTCCATGACAGAAGAAAAAAAATGCATTTCTAAAAAATCACTTCCTCTGATGTGTATCGAAGAAACTTGACAAATAAATGCAGCCTTGCTGTTTTTATCTCAACCTTAACTCCCCACTTTCTATGCAGGAGAGAAAATTGATTATATAAAATGTAACCAGCATGTACTCTATATGAACCCATATCCGCTAAAACAATTTGAGTCACTTTAATGTAATTTCAGCCTATTCCCTTGGGATGTCCCTGAGGTGGGAATCTCCACAGAGCGGGGGAAATCCCTGAATGGTTTTCTACCACCTTCCATGTCTCCTATAGAAGGGCAAAAATAACCCTTGTTCAGAAGGGGAAAAAAAACAGGGCTGGGGTTGGCCCTTTATGTCTAAATGACAGGGTATCCCTTAAATCATAGGTGTCAAGAATGTTTTCCAAGTTCCCTGTTGCAACTGATGCAGTTCAATGTCAGGCTTCCGCAGAGCTTGCTGATGATCTGATCATTTGAATCAGGTGTGTTGCATTGTGCAGGACAGCGGCCCACGAGGACCTGAGCTATGCCTTAGCGCAGTCGTGATGTATAGCTTGTTAGCACGTCAACTTCACAGTGCAGAGGCCTCCCTGTGTTGAGTTTGCATGTTCTCCCTGTGCCTGCGTGGGTTTTCTCCGGGTACTCCGGTTTCCTACCACATTCCAAAAACATGCATGGCAGGATGATTAAACAGTCTGAATTGTCCCGATGTGTGAGTGTGAGCATGGATGGTTGTTCGTCTGTGGCAACCGGTTCAGGGCGTCCCCCGCCTACTGCCCAAAGACAGCTAGGATAGGCTCCAGAACCCCCTGCGACCCTTGTGAGGATAAAGCGGATCGGAAAATGGATGGATGATGGCTGAATGATGTATAGCTTCATAAAATGCTCAGAAAGCCAAAGCAACGAAACAATCTTGAGAAAAAGGAGACACATACCAGTCGGCAAAAAGCACTTGTAATTTTTGAGGGTCAAAGTGACACATATTGGCTTATCGTCGCAGTTCATTGCCAAGACTGCACAGCTTGTCTCCTTCTTTTTTTTTGTGGCTGCAATCATTGTCATGTTAGTCTTGCGTATCACTTATTAGGTCACATGCATTTACAGCACAAGCAAAGTCTCTACTCCGGTAAAGAACCACGCCTCGCGCCAATATCCACAATCGATTTAGTGCTCGTTCACTATGGAACACCGTGAACACTAAAACAGAGATATGCCATCGTACAGTATTTACAATCAATATTTACAACCCTCTTTGACTCAAACATTCAATAAATAAACAAAATATAACACCCTGTGCACCGTGTAAACCAGTCATAGATATATTGAAGATTATAAAAGTCCATCTCACAACATTACGCTCTCGGCTATCTCTCCAGCAGTCTCTCTTTCTGTCTGACCCTTCAGCCGGCATTCGGGACCCAAACCGCAAGCAATTGTTCACAAAATATTCTCGAAATAAATCATTTCAAGATTCAAGAGAAAAGCATAAGCATAAAGGTTTATCTGCAAATAACTGCACATCCATAAAATATTATACTCAAACAAAGATGATAGATTCCTGTTGTCATGGCAATCAATCAAAGGTAATATGAGCCCCAGGGCATCTGCACGCGTGTGAAGCGTAACAGTGTTGATGTTTGACTTTAATTGAATCCCACTCGAAACATAAAGCATAAAATGAAGATTTGGGGTCATAGCAATCATTCTGACATGCCTTTGTAACACGTGTCAGTAATGTGACGTCATCTTAACAGATGTCTCCATCAAAAGACGACATTCTCACGTGCCCCGCCTTGCACTTTTGTCATCTCTTCCCTCCTTGACGAAATTTCTGATGAGGTGCTGTCATGTAAACAGAAGAGTGTGGATTCCATTTCTCAATATTTTTGCCACTCAATGTTTCTTTTTATTTTGTGCCATTCGACATCAAAATGGGCATGCACCATTGATGGACTGCCCAACTCTCTTTCTTATATATTTCTCTTTCTTTCTGAAATATATGCCTTCTCTCAACTGACATATGCGGTGAAGTTCTGACTTCATTTAAGGGTTTCGGGTGGCTGTGTATCCTTGACACTTAATAAAAATAAGATAAGATAAGATAAGATAACCTTTATTTGTTTCACACTGGGGAAATTTGCAGTCTACAGCAGCAAAATTGGGGGGCGGGGTAGAAAAGAAAAAAAACTAAGTGTTGCATGCACAAAATAAATACATGTTTCAGAAAAAGAACTGTACTGTACATTAAGTAGCTTATCACTTATTAAGTAGCCTGGCATTTTGTTGCTTACTCTCCACTGTTACACAGTTCCAGCCTGACCTATGTGAAAAGTGTGTTGTTTCATACAAACATTCATTTCAGTGTTTTGCGACTGCATTTTGATATCTTAGCAATTAGCATGGCTTCGCTGTCATACTCCTTACTAACTACTAGCCCTACCTCTCTGACAATAATGCTTTCAAATGATGATGATGGTAAAAAGCTGCACTTGTACATTGCAGTTTTTTTCGCTGATGCTATGTAGAGACCGGATGCAAAGAGAACTGTTTCCTACATGTCATGTTTTGTCACTTTAGCTTTCCAAAATAGTGTGCAACAAGCATTCCCCAATAAAAACAGCGGAAAATACCAAGGTCGTGTGTGCATAACAAGTTTTTCTACTTTCTCTTTGGAGCTGGCCATATATTTATGGCATTTCTGTCACACTCAGCAGTGAGCACTAAGAGAGATACAACGACGTAATCAAAATGAATTACTGTATTACAATTGGCCAGTAGGGGCCTAATCTGCACCTTGGGGCCAATTCATTCCTGAGATATATACTGGCTACACCGTGCACCCGTACACTGTACACAATTTCAAATGATGACTTCTACAACATTCCTAAAAAAAAAAATCATAATGCCCCATCATTGGTGCGCTAGTTTCATAAAAGGCCGGAAGGTTTCCCACGTGGTCGTTGGGGACTACCTTGTACCCGTGAGCACCACATTGATAAACCCTGCCCAGCACACCTGCCACCCAAATGAGGATACACTGTCGAGAAAGACGTATGGAGAGTATTTACAGAGTCATTCTTTTTCTTTTGGTCGCATTTTTAAAATAGAACCTTGGGATGGTGTTCTAAGCAATTCTTAAATTCTTCATCCCGGTAAAAACACCACTGGAACATCATCCTTCAGTACATTGAGATCAGCACGTAGCTTTCACCTATTTTAAATTTGCAGCCGTCACTTTATCCAACAGCATTTGGCCTCTTGAGGCCAATTACATGCCATCAGTCTGGAAGTAGGATGCTGGATAAAAGACATGCGGGTATATTAAGCCACACTGTAGAGAAAAGATCTGTGAGACCTATATACAGTACAGTAGGATAATGATGCTGACACAGTTAGGGCCTACACTGGTGGGCATACAATGGTTAACACGCTAACTGCATGAGCTGATATGTTGTAACCAAATGAAGCGGATGCCAGAAAAACACGCCAAACAGAAGTAAAAGCAAACAAACAAAAAAAATCATGGTGTGAGAAAACCAACTAACTAGTCGGAAAAAAATGGCAGCGTGACCATTTGGAGAAAGAGAGATGTTTTCAGCCCTCCATAATGAATTGCTCTCTCTTTCGCCCACATGCAGCCGTGGGATGACTTGCTTGCTCATCCTGCTAGTGTAACTTGGTGCTGACCGTTTGCCCACATGAGGGTCTGTTAATTAATTTCCCCTAAAACGGGAGCTAGTACATGTGATGGAAGCTTTGATAACCTCCTACAGAAAATCCTACACATTACAATTGGAGTGTGTACATTTATGTCACAACATAAACCAAAGCCAGTGCTATGACGTTCATCTTTACAATTTCTAATCTCAAATATATTTGCAACTTGTTCAAAGAAAAATGCTTGGTGTGCACAAGTGACACGATAGAAAAATTGGACTCATTTTGACAAATTCAATTCTGATCTGAGAAACGTACCAAAGCAACTGATTAAAAAAACAGTACCAAAAACCTCGCTTCAGGTCCTTGTGGTCGACCTGCAAAAAACGCTCCTTAAAATTAGCAAGTTGCTTCTCAAAATGAAGTCATTGATTGGCACAGCCGCTCCTCAAAGAAGAAAAGTATTTTGAGATTTGTGCTCAAGAGGAACATGGGGTAACCCCACGACACGCAACATTGATAATGATCAGTTTTTTTGTTTTTGCTAATTGTTCAGGAACGCGTATATCAAAGCTCTGTAATTGAAAACGATCTTTTTAAACGCTAAGGGAATTACCAGGGGCTGTATTTAACCCTGCTCCCTCCGTGCATGGCTCAGGAAGCAGGGAGTGCGGCATCCACGGATAGTTCCCTGATAACCGGTCGTGGAAAGAGCGCCGCTGGTGTGCGAGTCTCTTTGCAATGAACTGAAGCATATTGCTGCGACATGCATATGATATGTTGCACTATTCAAATGAGTTCTTGCAGCTACTGCTGCTGTCTTCATGAACGCATGAGCCGCTAATGACACTTTGGGTATGTCAGAAGGCTTGCGATGTCACTGGCTGTCGCAGGTCGTCGCTAGTCATTTGGCGCCCGGGGTAACTAAAACTGACACACTTTACCGCCACTTCAACATTTTGACTAAAGGCGAGTTAAGTAATTTAGATAACATTGTCCTCTTTTGAAATCAGTGACGATTATTTGACAGCTTTAGTTAGCCTACTAATAATTACCACAAAAGATTTATAATATTGGTTCTTGCTAACCAAAAAGTGCTAATTTGAGAAAATTCTCCTCTTTCCTGAGCTAGATATAGCCCTTAAAATCCTTCTTGAGGATTATTATCTAACAAGTGAATCATCTAAACACACTGAGAACAATCAATATTTAATAATGGTATCAAATTCAGGAACGTAATGTTTTTACTCAACAGGGAGACAAATTAGCTTGTTTACCTGCCAGTTGAGTAAAAGTACCTGTGGCTAAAGCCAAACTGCGGCAGTCTTCTACTTTCTGGATCTGGATTTCATCCCTCTGATATTGAATATAGCTTTCCATTTCAACTGTTTCCTTTCAAAGTGTCTTCATTTTAGTTTGAACACTTCCAAAACTTGTATTACCGGTAAGTGTATTTGTGTAATTCCAAGGTCACCGGTCTAAATTCATAAACAAACAAGCATCAACCTTCTGTCTTATGTTGTAGGATAAAATGCTAGCTGCTCAACTGACATTGCACAAAGGCTGTCAAAGCCTTTATTTTGTTTCATGCCTTATATTTTTGATACAAGAAATGCTACGTTTAAGTTAAAATTTATATTTGTGTGAATTTGCCCCACTGAAAATGTTTCTAGAGAATAATATATACAGTAGTTTGCTGCAAATAATAGCTTTTGATTATATAAAAAAGTAAACCAACCGGTTGTTCGTTTTGAAATGAAATGTTTGTTCATTATTCAAGAGAATTTCCAGGAAGATACCCAAATACTGAAGTATTCGATTACTGCAGCCCTACAGTAGGGCAATTACTAATTTGCTCCTCGCATTGAGTCAATATTAGCAAAATTGCTTCTCAAAGAAAAAATTTGATATTTCTTATGAACACTTCAAAAGAGTGACGGATGGTTTCAAGTCGCATTTGCTTACCATGATCCCTGCCTAGCTCATCAGGTTCCTCTAATCTATTTTGCCTGGCTGTGATCTTGTCCCTACATGCCCCCAGTGACACCCCGAACAAATTTCCGAGGTAATTAGTGCGCCTCATCCCTTTTCACATCTGCTGGATGAAGAGCGTGTGCCCCTCTTTAAAGGGCAGCGGGAAAGCAACATCGGCGTACCTGCTGTGCCAGATGCTCTCACTGTGCCGTTTTCTGTTTCGATAAATATTTACAGCTCACAGTTCACTCTCTCCCTTCCTCTTCCTTTCTCCACCCATATTTCTTACACTCTGGATTTTCTGCCAGACTTGATTCGATCTGCAGTTCATTTAATCAACAGAGGGCAGAATTGCAAAGAAGGAAAATGTCGACAGAATATACCGTACGCTCACTGGCCACGCACTTCATTAGGAAAGCTCCATCGAGATCCAAATCAGCTTTATCAAAAGTGACTTCACGCTGAGAAATGCATCTACGATTTTGACGTTCCTATTTAGCAAAAAAATGTAGGCCAAAGATGAGAAAAATTCAGTAAAATTCAGTTCAGTTTTCCACCGGTGCAAATTCCAACCCAAGTAAGAATGAACATGTTGCCGAATGAATCCTTCTGTAAAATTGAGTGGCATTCTCTTATCATTATCCTCTGCTTTACAGTAGATTCGCTGTGTACTGAAACTTTTTGCCTTGTGGGAGGAAGCCGGCGTACCTGGAGACAACCCACACCAGCACAAAGAGAAAATGCAAACTCCACATCGAAGGCAGAAGTTAAACTATGCAGCCGTGGCTCACGTTGAAGGTGCACAATTTTGCTCTTTTGTCAAACAGGTATTTGTTGTTCTATTTATGCGGTTGTGTCGTAGGTGTAGTTCGCCGTGCATGACTCCCTTACTGTGTAGCAAAACGAGGTAGTCAAAATATTAGAAACAGCTCTCATATTCCCACCTCCAGGATATTCATGCTTCTCTAACGACGCCAATCAAAAGTGAGCTAATTACCTTTTGTAAAGGCAGAATATTTGATAAAGCCTAATTGTGGAGTGGTACCATATGAACAGGAGGAATGAATTAACTAGAATTGATTTTTTTGAGGTTGAGCACTTTTCATCCACACTTTTTTGTTTGTTCATCCACAAGATACTAAAACCATTTTGTTTCCTGGATTTTTTTTTTTGTGTGAATTTGCATACCTGTAAGAGTGAATTAATACACTCATTGGCAAATATTTCAGTGGAAATATTTTACATTGAAATTTTCTGGTTGTTTTTATCGTCTGCGTTTTTTGTTTGTCTTTTACACAGCAAGCAGTACATGTTTTCTGAACTTCCAGAATCAGTTTGTGAATAGTGCCCGCGGGCCTCTCTGTTTGGATGGTGAAGTGGATTTAGCGGCGAGAATTGTACACAAGCAAAGTCAGGAAAGTGGCCATTTTGAAAGGGTTTTTACTCCAGGGAAGGGACTGAGAGCTGTGACTGTGCTGCTGGCTGGATAAAGCATGACAGTATCACAGTCATTATTTCTTTTCCTCTGAAGACCCCATCACCCAATTTAATGGTAAGGACATGATTTTTTGATGGGGTCAAGAGGGAATGTGAAAATGACAGCAATTGAGCACTAGAGCTCGAATCATGTAACTCAAAAATAAGTATTAAAATAAATTATAGTACTGAATTAACTCCAAAATAATAATGAGGGGCGGCCCGGTGGTCCAATGGTTAGCGCGTTGACCTCACAGTGCAGAGGTTCAGTCCCAGCTCCGGCCTCCCTGTGTGGAGTTTGCATGTTCTCCCCGGGCCTGCGTGGGTTTTCTCCGGGTACTGCGGTTTCCTCCCACATTCCAAAAACATGCATGGCAGGCTGATTGAGCACTCCAACGCGTCCTTAGGTGTGAGTTCAAGCGCTGATGGTTGTTCGTCCATGTGTGCCCTACGATTGGCCGGCAACCGGTTCAGGGTGTCCCCCCCACCTACTGCCCGAAGACAGCTGGGATAGGCTCTAGCACCCCCGCGACCATTGTGAGGATCAAGCGGATCGGAAAATGAATGAATGCGGCACATAAATGTAATCTCACTGGATGCAGGGGTTGCTATTGGGGTAAATGGTTGATAGGTCCAAGCCAGCAACCACCTGGTGAAGTAATCGAGTCATGAGTATTGATCAGATCCCACCCACGCAAACGTCCCTTTGCAGTCCACCGCATAACCAAGCTGCAATGGTCTGATGTGTTTTCATAAACAAATCATTTCAGAAGCTCATGGGCCCAGGAGTCGGACAAAAGTCACCTTGCTTCCATCTACTGCACACATGCAATGGCCCTTGTAATTGTCAGCGCTGGTCTTACTTATTGCATGCAAAGTTTTTATAGCTGGACCTGAACCAGATATACTTAATTAAGTCTTTCAGTTCATCCAAGGAGTCTGCAAAACCAGTCAAAGGGGCGAGACGGTGCGAGACGGAGCATTCACATTTCTGATGCAATTTAGGTCATTGTCTGTTTTCAGAGCAGCCTCAAATGTTAAAAGAAAAGTACGTTCAATAAACGTCTCAGCACAGACAGGCAGCACCTCATTCGTGCAGCAAGTCGAAATTGTCTGATAGCTGTCAGCTGAGTAGGTCTCCTGAGAGCACGCTCCTATACACTGTTAACTCTCGCTCAAGAGGTTAACAAGCAGCCCCAAGCGTGAGCTGTCGGCTCCCCCTGGCTACTCATTGCAAAGGTTAGTACAATTTATATGCTCCATGTTGCACTATTTTCCCATCGAATAAAATTGTTATTTTGGATGTAAATCAAGACTACTCTGCTGGACGTCGCTTTGGTTGTACATTTTGCAGGACAAAAGCGAATCTTCCCAAGCTGGAAAACTCAAGGGTCTGCCAATGTTCCAAAAGACAGCCCAGAAACACATAAGTGATAAACCACAGTCTCAACACTCATCAACCCTTCAACCTCCAATATATCATGTCCACACTTATGTGGGATAAAAATCTCCATCCTCAGCGATTGCATTATTGCCAGGATTGGCTCACAGATCTTAAGTTTGAACCTTTTTGTTCCTGAGGAATATACTGAAGGGAGAATGATGTATTGCGAGAGTGTGAATGCAGGCATTCAAATGTTCATTGCCAAGAAAACCATCCAATCTGCTACACGTCGCACACTATAATGGGCTGAAAGGCAATCCTTGATTTACACTGGCACCCGTCACCACTACCGGCTACATTTGTAATTACGAGCGCCGATGCATTTGTGTTTCAGAGCAGGCAAGGCGAGGAGCATTGTTTCATGTCAACACAAGCAAGCAGCATTTAGGATGTAAATCCACTCACCATGTTGACTTCAGACACCATATCTATGCTGGCCACGTCTATGCTCATCCCGACTGCTACTGGTGCCCCTGGAAGAGGTTAAATAGCTCGTTATTATGCACGTAGGCCGACACCTCCACACCTGACCAAAACACACTCAATTAATGCCAAAAATTAAAATAAAATAAAAAAATCAAGCTGATGGTGCGGTTTAATGATGGGCGAATACCTCCAAAGTCTGGCCTCAGTCGAATATCGTACCCTTTCAGGAGTTTATCCACCGTCTCCTTCACGAATGACATGTTACCGGGCTCGTTGACACTGAAACGACAAAAGATTCTCGCCGTGACTCGTGCGTCATGCAAACCTCACCAGTAACCTTGACTTAGCGACACGGCGTAAAAGCTCACCTTTTGGCGCAACACACTATGGAGACGACCACCAGTGCGGACAAGAGGCGTAATTGGCGAGCCTTGCGCAAAGTCAACATGTTTGCAAGCGCACACGACAGCAACAGCGGCGGCGGTAGCGAAATACAAGAATCTCCTCGATCAACACTCTTTCAAATCACAGTCAAATCCATTGATTATCCAGGAGAAGAGAAAAGTCGGCTGGAGAAAGAGGGGCGCGCGCTTTGAGCCAACAGCTCAATTAGGAAATATGAGCCGACATCGTTTCCCCGTCCAACACTGGTTCTCTGGTCAGACTGTGGAGGAGCATTGAGCATTCAGCTTGAGCGCATATTGATGAGGAGGGTGGACGAGAAAGCTGCTGCCGCCGCTGCTGCTGAAGATGCTGGCGGCGGGGAAGGCACTCGCCTCGTTCAAATGAGAGACGGAGCCTAACATTTGCACGCTGCAAGAAATGCCCACCACTAGCACTAACAGGGGCGTTCCTGCTATTTAGCATGTGAGCCGCACCAGTTGTTTCCTCATAAAACCCTTCCCGTTTGCTGTTTTTTTTCCCAGCCGTTACGTCCAAACTAAGTTTTGAAAGAATGTATTTTATTCTAGAATATGTGGGGTGAATGTGTTATTTGGTTGACAAACCTACATTTTCGACTAGTTTGTTTTCTTTTGGGATCAATGTTAACAGCTTCACTGAGATTCGACTTCAGCACGTCTTCCGTGGAGTAGAGTACCCCATCCTTGACACTTTTTACAGCGTTCCCAACACCATCTGCAAGAGCCCCCTCCCCTTTATCGCCTCAAAAAAATGGTAGGAGTCCAACACAATCCGGGTTAGGGGGTTTGGCTGCATTAATCAACCTATTTGATCGTTACTTGTGATTGATCGGCAAATGTTTGTTGCCTGGGTCGTTTCATTATGTTTCCTTTAGCCCATAGGTGTCAAACTCAGGTCCTGGTGGGCCGCTGTCCTGCATGTTTTCCAAGTCTCCCTGTTGCAACACACCTGATTCAAATGAGCAGGTTCAATGTGAGGCTTCCGCAGAGCTTGCTGATGATCTGATCATTGGAATCAGGTGTGTTGCAACAGGGAGACTTTGAAAACATGCAGGGCAGCGGCCCTCCAGGACCTGAGTTTGACACCTATGCTTTAGCCCATATCATCTATTATTTATGGTGTGAACTGAAGAATTCCGATACAGTAGTCAGACCGGGTGGTTTGGGAGAAGTGCAGTGGGCGTGGTATATGTTTATGGACCTGCTCACCTGCTTGTGTCATAGATGGCGAACAACTTCTTATTTCCGTCAACGGCATTCCTGAAAAAGACAATTCACACACACGAATTAAGGAGATGGAGTGAAGCTTTTCAAATTATTGTCCGGATCAATGAAACATCTACTGTATAGCTGGGAAGGTGCCCGCGTATCATTTTTTACTCTTTACATTTTTATTCTGGACAGCTCTTGTTGTTTTAATCGTTCTCTTCGTGTAGACGTCTTTCAGTCTAAAACATTAGAATAAGTACAGTGTGCAGGACAAATATAAAAATGATTTTTCAATTGCATCCACAAAAAAAAAAAAAAAAGACAGGAAAAAGAAAATGCCTCCGTGCTCCCTCCCCTGTCCTTTCCTTCTCTCTCTTCCGATCAATGGATCAGAGGAGCTCTCCACTGCCCACGCGGTGCTGAAGTCAGTGCGCGTGGCTCTATGGCTCCGTTTCAGTCTTCATTTATTCTCGAACGTATAAAGGTGAACGGCAGGAGGATACGTTTCAAACACCAAACTGTATTCAACGAATCATGGAACACGGCTACCCTCTTATGGCAACCATCAGGCTGTGAAATAGTCCATTTACCCAGAGGTGGTGATGGACTTTTTTTTCTCGGCAGCTCTAACACCATACAGAAAATACTCACAAAATGTGGTTTGATTAGTAGAGCAAAATGAAGCCTTCTACCTGTATAGCACTAAATGGAATCCACATTCATGAAATAGTTTCCACATAACGTTTAGTATAGCCTAACATTGGAATGTTTAATTATTAAATGTATACAAATTAAATGTCATTATTGCGGGCATTCAGGTTTTTGTGAGAAGAAGAAGAAGCAGAAGAATACGTTTTTTAACTTGTTAAAATGTGAGACTATATATGCTATGTTTTAAAGCTAAGATGCTGAAATAAATGGTTATAACTATTGGATAAATCATTCAACTGATACCGCCTGTTTTTGTAGCTACTACAGTAGCTTATACTTTATATCTTGGGTTGTTGCCATTCTTACTGGCCCATCATCAGAAGTTTATTTAACCTGTTTTTAATGTCAAAATAAAACAATTTAATTTGATTTTGAACGAACACATGCTCGAACTAATTACATTAGGCTAAGTACAGCATCGCGTTCGAAAAAAGTCTTGTGACTATGTGACCCCCCCTTCCTTCCTTTGCGTCCGTTCCAACCAATGGGAAGAAGCATTTCTGAGCAAATGATTGACCTCCATTGCAGCACTTTTATTTCTTCTCCACCACCAGTCGGCGTCATACCGAACGGCAGCGACTTCTAGCTTGGAGTCACTCCGATGTTCTCGGAGAAGTAGTGCCGGAGTCCAGCCGAGGCAGCACCTCGTGAGCAAACGCCGTGCGCAGCAAGGAGTAAGGAGTGCGACC
Organism: Hippocampus abdominalis; assembly: GCA_018466805.1. NCBI lineage: Eukaryota > Metazoa > Chordata > Actinopteri > Syngnathiformes > Syngnathidae > Hippocampus > Hippocampus abdominalis. The sequence goes on along the minus strand of CM031694.1, from coordinate 3,982,753 downwards.
TCACACGATAGAGATCTAACATATTACCCCAACCACGTCTGACAAGTAGCGAAAGGAAGGAGCGGAGAGAGAGAGGGAGCGAGGGAGGCAGCGTGCCAACAGACGAAAAGGGGACAAGCGACACAAGCCCGGGAATTCGGCGACTGGACCGGTGCAGATCTTCATCCCTCCTGTAAAGGATGGAGAAGCATTCGGGTATTTTTGCTCTCCGTCTCTCAACAATTGGGGCTGCTGTCAAATGGTGGCGAGGATTTTGAGGAGGTCGCGAACGAAGAGAGTGTAGGGACACGGAGATGCATGGCTTCAAGCAGAGAGAGTGTGGTGGCCCTGGAGTGAATTTTGTGCTGGATGTGTTACCGTGCTGCGGCGAAATTATTTCCCCCGTTGGTGCATGATGCCCACCAAGTGTGGCGAGACGTGAAAGAGTTGCAGCCTCACTGAGAACCGGTTTGACAAGTGATTCCTTTGAGGGGGGAAACAGTTTATCAAGTTGGCGAGTCTTACCTGAGTTGATGTATTGGGCAAAATGTTGATTTTTGTGGTGCGGTTTCATGTGTTGTTGTTTGTGCATGTTCCAGCAACAAAGAAAGTGAGCAGGATGTCAGCCTGCTTGGCGTGGCTTGGACTTACTCTCCTTCTGACTGGATGCCACAATGGGTAAACTAAACTTTAACTCGAATGCATCACGCCCAAATAAGCACCCTCACACACACTGGAGCGACTAAGTGTAGATTTCCAAAAGCAAAATCGACTGTAAGGAATGTAGGTGTATTTCAAACTAATTTGATAAAGGAAGCGCTTGGATTTCGCTGAGTTTTCCTTTCAGCTCTGCCTCCTTCTTAGTGATTGATGATATATCCGTGCTGCACTGTTCCACCCTGTCTTAAGTGCACGAGGCTCCTTGGCCGTGCTGTCAGTAAATCAGCAGAATAGTCCAATCTCATCAGTGGCTCATCAAACACCTTTAAGTGTGTAACTCAGTATCATACTTTCAATTTTGCGCAGGTAACTGTTCTACATAATTTTTTGTGTAGTCCCAAATGAGTGTCACCCAAAGGAGCATTCAGTCTTCTGAAATTGATGAAAGATACTTTTGAAATAGATTTTTGGAAAAATCTTTACAAGCTGAAGCTGAAATTCTCCCAACTCGTGGTTAGAGGCAATGCATGTGCTGAACAATTCAACACGTCTGTTGGCCAGGCAGTGGATCACCTTTAACCACACAACATTTGACACGCCCGCACTTTAACTAACATAAGGTGGTTAACTGACAGGTGTTTGACCACAACTCTCCCCTCCCAGCGGCTGTCAATCCTCCCCGGGGGCTCAAAAGCAGGCGGCCGCCAGCGACAACAGCACAGTCTTCACCAGGATCCTGGATGGGCTCCTTGATGGTTATGACTACAGGCTGCGGCCTGGCCTTGGAGGTTGGAGCAGCCGTCTATCTATCTATCTATCTATCTATCTATCTATCTATCTATCTATCTATCTATCTATCTATCTATCTATCTATCTATCTATTTATCTGTCTGTCTGTCTGTCTGTACATTTCTGCATTCGATACGCCTGTCCCTCCCTCCATCCGTCCGTCCGTCCGTCCGTCCGTGTCATTTGAATTCCACATATGTAGCCGAAATTCTCTATTGGCACTTCTGAGAGCCTGTTGACATTTTCACTTGTCATTTTGGGGAAATGCAAAGCACTGGCGGGTGAATGCTTGCGTCACTCGCTGCAAGCACAACCTGAGTGTTCTCATTACAATGTTTGCCTTGACAACAGGAGCAAAAGATTTGACACACGCTGCCATTTATAGATTTTTTTTTCTGTGAGGTGAGAAACTGAAAGCTTTTAATTTTCACTAACCTGAAGCTAATAACACATTGATCTCTTAATGTGCATTGTTATGCATTGTCCCCGTGTAGTTATTTTATACATCGTGCATATATGAATACATGCACTGTCAAGATGGCTCTATAAAAAGTGAGGTTGCTTTATACTTAATGGCAAAAGCTCGCCGTCACATCCTCGTAACAATCGCTCTCCTTGACGAGACAGTACACACAGTTAATACAGAGGCAGAAATGGAACTGGAAAACAAGTGCCGCTTTGTACATGCATGCAATCTGAGCTTGCGACAAACAAATGATATGCATTGAGAAGGACTTTTGATGGTTTTTATACACTTTCTCACATTTTATTATGCCATCGTTCTTATGCCAAACACCTCACAGGAAAAAAAAGTCTACATTTCAGGAGCCTAAATTTTGATGCTACAAATGACCATGTTGATACTTTAAAAATCAGACAGTATTTTTGAACTAGAACAGGGGTAGTGAACTCCGGTTCCTTGAGAGCCATTGCTTGCCTGTTTTAAATCTCTCTCTACCTCAACACACCCGATTTAAATGATCAGCTCATCAGCAAGCTCTCTCGAGGCCTGAAATCATCATGAACAGTTGAATCAGGTGCGTTGGAGTAGGACGGGATCTACAACAGGCAGGATATGGCTCTGGAGGAACAGGAGTTTCGTACCCATAAACTTGAAGGAGTCTATTGACCCCCAAAGTTTTTTTTTTTTTATTCTGTGCAAAGACTTGCTATAATTGCAAGCAGCAAATTACCTTATCATGAAATTGCCGTTCAGCCATGTTTTTATTGAAGGGTGCTTGGCTGTAACTGTAACATATTGTGATAAATTGTCTTTCAATTCAGATTCAGGCTATTCAGGATCAGCAGTGGCAAATGAATAAATGAATAAATTAAATATGTATAAATAGATACATAAATACAATAGTTGCAGCTTATTAAAACACTAGGGCAGTGGTTCTTAACCTTATTAGAGGTACCGAACCCAACCAGTTCATATGAACATTCATCAAACCCTTTATTACCGCAAAAAATAATCATTCAAGAAGTGTTCTTTCTGTTTTGCCGGTGCGAGACTAGAGTTGCTCAACTTGTGATGACAAGTGATGCAGATAGGATGCCGAGTCCCATCACGTTCCGTGATGCAAGTGAATCCATGTGGTACATATTCATTTGACCATTTTTTTGTTGCTCGACTTAGTTAGCATGTATTAAAACATTATAAAAAATCACACGACATACTATCACGACAGTCACACGTTGACGACTGAACGAACTAAATTTCCCGCAGCACTGATTGGACAAGCAATGTAATGTGATCACCTGCAGCCAGTGTTGGCCAAATGAACTAATTGACATCTTGAGTCAGATGTGTCTTAACCTCCATGGCAGAGGCTCCGTCGAACCCCTGAGACAGATTCACCGAACCACTGGGGTTCGATTGAACCCAGGTTAAGAACCACTGCACTGGGGTAAATACAATGCTTTTTAAATAATGCTTGACTTTTCAACACAGAAAAATACATCTTCATCCACGGTAATGTGTGTCAAAAGTTGTGAATATACTTTTATTTTGTCTAAGCCTTCTTTGTGTTGGTGCTGCTGCTTTGTGTAGTAATTCTTTCCAGGTTTTTCTTTCATGCTCCCTACTCATTTTTTTTTTTTTTTTTTAATTTAATCTAAGTGCTTAGCAAACAGTTGGATTTGCATTGGATAATTTCTTGAATGTGTCTTTTTCCTCTTCTACAATAAAATAAATAAATAAATGCTTCGATCGTGTTCCAAATTTAGGCCCAGTTGTGAAGCTTTCTCCATGTTCTCTCAACAGAGAACGTCACAGAGATCAAGACAGATATTTTTGTCACAAGCTTTGGCCCAGTGTCTGACACAGAAATGGTGAGTTGTCCTTCATAGAGGTCATCGAGTTGTAGTTAAATTCCTACTCATTCTGTTCCCATGATGAAGCTTTAATATCTTGATGGCCCTCTCCAACTTGTTCCAAATGATTAATTTCCTTAATAAACTAATCTCTTTACCTTAATAAGCTAATCTCTTCTGAACCTTCAAGTGTTGAAGCAAAATAATTAAAAAAACAAAAACAAAGAGGTGCCTTCAATCATTACATTTTTACGAGGTGCTTGAGTACCCATGGCACTCTCGGAAAAGGCAATGAACGAGAGTGATATTGACAGAGGTGTGGATGCATCATGGGTATTCATCACAATCTAGTCTAACACAGCGCATGGGGCTAATTGTCAGGAAACGGTCTGGGCCATTTTCCAAGCCCAAAAATACACAGATACAAGCAGTAAAAACGAGCTTGTTTCGTCTTTGTGTCCCAGAGTTTGTGATAAATTAGAGTGTGGTTTGTGCCTTTGATGGGTGTCCCACATCAAGTGTGTGAGATGTAGGGTTAGTTTGCTTGATGAAATATATGACCTTTGAAATCTTTGGAGGAAATAAGGGTCAGAGTCCATATTTCACAGGCTAATATTCCTCACGGGTTCCCACTCCTCAGTTTGAGCTCTTCCAATGTCAGTCAGAGTGGATTTTAGAAAGCCGAGCGGAAGAACAGTCTCTCATGTTGTTGGTCATATGTTTCTCATTCTCTTTGGTGTTTCCTCCCAGGAATACACCATTGATGTGTTTTTCCGTCAGACTTGGAAGGACGAGCGCCTGTGCTTCAAAGGGCCGATGGAGAAGTTGTCTTTGAACAACCTGCTAGCCAGCAATATTTGGACACCTGACACGTTCTTTCTCAATGGCAAGAAGTCCATTGCTCACAACATGACCACGCCAAACAAGCTGCTGAGGCTCACTGATGATGGCACTCTGCTTTACACTATGAGGTGGGTCTTAATTCAAATAATTTATCAATATTGATAGATTCAAAAATAATATCCCTAGCAAAGAGTAGTGATTGAAAAGAAGAGGTAAACTGAAAAGAGTTTTGGAGTCAGAAGACATTCTTTGAATGAAACAACAGCGTCATCCAGTGGTTGTTCTGGACCTGCCCGCAACAATCTCGTTTACAGTCAAAGCTAAGGGAATAGAGCAAAATAAATGCACTTACCACGGCGCATATTCGTTGGATTTACTAATATTCAAAATGTTTTTTCCTTTAAATTTTCATGATGCCCATTTCATTGTTAAAATAGTTTAGACATGATTCCTGTAAATGTTGCAGTTGTGGTTAGCAAAGAGTCAGAAAAGTATGGCCTGTGAATGTTATGCGATAGTTTCTAGATTCTGATTCAACATCTGCTCTTCTATTACGGGATCTCAGTGCTGCTTTTGATACTGTTGATCACCACATTCGATTGGACAGGCTCAAGAACTATTTTGGTATCTCAGGACTGGTGCTAATTTGGTTGGGTTCTCATTTGCCCGAGAGATCTCATTACATGTTATTGATTGATTTCTTTATTTGTATTTAACAATGTATTTTCCTCGTGACCTGTTGAATGTGAGGTACCACAAGGCTTTCTCCTTGGCCCACCGCTTTTTTCATTTTATCTGGCACCAATGGGTTAAATGATGCTCTCATTTGGGTTTGTATTTCATTGTTCCGCCGATGACCACAACAAATGGGTCTGCTGTTGACACACTCACATCTTGGAGCACGTTAGGAAAATGAGATCACACCAATCGTCACAATGTAAGGTGCCTAATTTTTAGACAAAGGTCTTGTCATTTCTAGACTAGATAATTGCAATGTTCTTTTATTTGATTGAACTAAAAAAAAGTCTCAAAGGTCTTATGTCCAAAATGCGGCAGCTCGACTCATCGAGATATGATCATACTACCATTACAGTATTAGCCCCCCTACTTTGGCTTCCTGTTCCTATTAGAGCAGATTTTAAAGTGTTGCTTTTAACCTACACGGTTTTTAGAGGTTTAGCAGCAGTGTACTTCAGCCAACTTGTTGACATTTACTTTGTACCTTCCCATGCGGTCTCTGCGATCAGAAGGGAGCAGCCATCTCAGTGTTTTGACAGTTAGGAAACTATTAAAAAGCGTGTGCCCCAATGCTATAGAATTCCTCTCCCCCTTAAAACCAGGCAAGACTGCGCAGTTGAGACTTTTAAACCAAACTCAAGACCCATCTTTTTACTGTTACATTTATCTGATGGCTGGTGTTCTGTTTTAAGGATGTCGTTTTATTTGTCTTGTTTCTCTGTTTTTATTTTTTTAATTGTTTTTACTCTTTATTTCGAATGAAATGTTTTTGTTGTGTTGCATTTTTTACTCGTTTTTGGTGACCTGTACAACACCCTGATGAAAAGCTCATTATAAATACATTTATTCTCATTCTTATTATTCTTATTGTTGTTGTTATGTATTTATTTATTTGCAATTTCAAAAAGCTTTCAACCATTACTGCAATCAGAAAATCAAGGACACATGAAAAAGATAAATGAAGTAAGACATTCCTTGTATTTTTTACACTCCTTGAGTTGTTTTGAACAGACGCAGTAATGCAATTGGTTAATCTTGCACTGGTGTGGAATGCAATTGCCTCATATCCAGTTCGTTCATTTGAGTCATATAATTGGGAGGCCTTCTGCTGCGTCTATGCGCAAGATGCGTCGTAACATTGAGAGAAACATGTCCCATGTGGATTTCAGCACAACTTCGAGAAACAGTTATCAGATAGTGTAAAGCTCCTGGGAAAAATAATGTTCCTTAGAATGAGGTTAAGGTATTGCTTTGTGCTCCACTGAATAAATAAAGTCTACTGACCTTAAATGATTGTATCACTGAAATTCTATACATTATCATGTAAAGCACCGGATTATCCCAGGGAATTTTGCTGTATATACTGTTGAACTCCTTTTTCTGAACATCTTACTATTTTACAAGGTGTCCAGAAAGTCTCTTTACCATTTCAAAAATGTATTAAATCAATTGCATTTTTAAGACATTTTTAAAATGGTAAAGAGACTTTATGGACACCCTGTATAAGAATTAATTACAGCCTATGTTTATACTGCAAAAAAAAGAATCATGAAGAATCTAAAACTCAAAATTGTAAGCATTTTCTGCTCGAGTGGAAAAATGTCCTTATGCAGTTCATCTATTACTTGCTATTTTTTTTCTTTTGTGAATGTATATACTGTGTATATAAAGATAGATGGATGGATAGGTGTGTGTGTGTGTGTGTGTGTGTGTGTGTGTGTGTGTGTGTGTGTGTGTGTGTGTGTGTGTGTGTGTGTGTGTGTGTGTGTGTGTGTGTGTGTGTGTGTGTGTGTAAACTTGACTGGGTAAAAAGAGTCACATTTCACGAGGTGAAGCTGAGAAAGTGACCACCAGGTGGCGGGGCTGTCATCTCAAGTAGAACATAGAAATGAAGAAAATTGAAGCGCCATTATTGCCACTATCAGGCGTGCCTTTACTTTTTTTTTTTTTTTTTTTTTTTTTGCCTGTTGTGAAAAAAGTCACTGTTTCTTATTTCCATTTCGCCTCAGACTGACAATATCAGCCGAATGTCCCATGCAACTGGAGGATTTCCCCATGGACGCCCACGCCTGTCCTCTAAAGTTTGGCAGCTGTGAGTAAATAATGTTTAGTTCACTCTCACATCAGTAAAGTCACACGAAGAATATGCGCAAATTGTCTCACGTTAGCTGCAGGTAGAATTCAGACGTCGATGTCAAACTTGATGAACTTCATTTATCGACGTGCGTCTTTACAGCTTGGTTTATCCATTCTTATTGGTAATGAAAGCTGGTCACTAAATAGTGGCACAACGGCTATACATATTTAGCCAGCATTTAATTTAGCGCCATTGGACTGTACGGGTTGTAATCATAAAATAACATAACACATTTAAACGCTTGAATACTGTTCTAAATGGGTGTAAGGTTCAGACAAAACCGAACAAATTGTGTCATAAATGCAATGTTTCCAGGTACCGGTAGTCATTGACTTTGTTACTTATGACCGTCATCTGTACAGTAGTGATTTCTTCAAGACAACTAATTGCATTGTGCTCAAGTGAGCAAAAACAGACTACAGTGTTTTCTCCCACAATTTCTGACTGGGACAAAATGTAAAAGTTTCGAAAAGGTTGGTTTGAAGTAAGGAACCATTTCCAGCGAGAATCATGATTTGTGTGTCTTGTTGAATTGAACTGAAGTTCATCAGTCATTTCAGCTTCGTGGGGAGTCGTTCATAAGTAGTGTTGGCACGTCAGGGAAGAAGTACGGATTACTGAATATTAACCACCCAAATTAGGTCACTCTTCAATAGAGATTGCCCATAATAATTTGGCCTATTTTCTTGTCCGACTGACGAGGGCGTGTTTAACACTGCAGTGACCCCTGGGGGGTTAATAAAAACAGATCTGGCCAAATGCCACACCTTCCGAGCTTCTTGAGCTAAAAAGATGAAGCGCTTATCTCCAGATTGCTGTGAGACACCGTCCAGCCACTGTCACTGCATATGTGAAGCCCGTTTGACTGCAATCCAATTACAGTGTAAGGGGCCACTTGGGATTCCTCGGGCAAACTCATACCTAATCACCTTAGTGCAATGACCTGCAGGTGAGAGGTGTGTGCACTTCAGCAATAATCTGCTGTATGATATTTTAGCAGCCATTCTGCACAAAACATGCTTTTGATGAGGTTTTCCGACCAACGTTTAAAGGTTCCACTATGTTTTTGTGCTGTTGTTTTTAATGTCATTTTTTTCTGTAAGCTTTTATTGGGACGGCTATATAATTTGGAAATGAGCAGGATGTTCCACATAATTTGACATGGATAAGAGCTTTCCTCTGATTAGTTAGGTCCCAAAATGCGGGCAACTTGCGGCCACGATTTATCTTCGTTGTGTTGGCACAGCAGAAATTCATTAGGCAATCGGCAGAAATGTTGTTCGCCACAGTGCGCTCTGAGGTGGCCATGGCAAGGCAATTTTTCCACCTCCGTGGTGAGCCCCGGCGACCTGGCAGCTGCGCTGTGACCACTCTTGCGGACTGAGCAGCACAAATAAAGCCATTTAAAAAAAAAAAAATATCGGTACACCTACATGGTGACGCACTGTAACCTGATGGCCGTTCAGCACGCGCTCTTGCCGAATTCAAATCTGTTCGTTTGTGCACGCCTCTGCCTTTCAAAGACTATTGTATGAGAATGACAAACCGCGCAGATGCCAATGTTAAACCACGTCACAGACTCATGTTGTGCATAAAAACAGTGGGGACATTTGGTATTTTGATTGCATGGGAGCTCATCGCCCATTTTAACGTGCGTTCATATTCATCACAATGCACTTGACAGCGTGCAAAGAGAACGTTGGAGTAAACAGTTCACAGCACTAAGCATTGGTTTCTCTCAATCCTTCATTTCCTGCTGTTATGAAAAATGGCTCAAATCGATTTCCAGTCTGTCTCTCCACGCCTCATCTGTCTGTGATTTGATAATTCAACTCCTGACTCCCAAGGCACAGAGCACGGCTTTATTTTGCAGCCGCAGCAATTGGCCTCATGTAACCTACCAACAAACCATTTCAAGATCATTTGATGTGTTGGTGAAATTTTAGCATCTAGCCAAGCATACAATTAGCACCACCATTAATTTTGCTCTGAACAAATCAAAATGGATTTATCGTACACTTGACGTAAATTTTATCTGCAAGGGTTTCCTTAATCTGGGGATGTTTAAACATCACAGTAATATATTAGCAAAAAAGAACAAACACTCCCCACTATTGCATATGTTTATTTAAAGGTTGTGCAAATTAAAGCAAGCAAAGAGCTGCTCTAATTTTGGCCAAGGTAAATTCCATTAATCTCTGACTCTCTACTGCACAACCTAAATCCTAATTTAGCTGCGAGCCTTTCAACAGTCAGTTCATGCATGGATAAGTCACCACAATTCATACAGTGTCTTGTTCGGCATGCCCATTTATTTGCTTTGCTGAATGCATATCGGAGGGGGTATTCCGACTTTGGATTCATGCAAAGAGACAGTTTGAGCGAATCAAAATTTTGCATCGTCAAATGTGTGCTGGGACAAAAGTTGTGTTCAAATATTTGTTGTCTGGGAAACAACTTCATGAGACTGAACTGAGTAGATGACAAAATATGTATCTTGATATTTCCGACAGACAAAGAAGGTTTAGCAAGTGAGAAGTCAGGCAACCTTTTTGGCACACATTGTTCAGCACTTAGTGTAAATTGTGAGAAAGTTGGCACACGTATGACATCGTGCCTGCCAAAGTCATTAGCTCTTCTTGAGAGCCGGGCAAATCAGTGGAAGTCCGTTATTCCAATCTAACTCTCTTTGTATGAGAGTTATCTAGCTTCAGTCACACGATATCAAATTCGAATGAAACAAATGTGGATTGTACTACAGCGTACATTCAAGCTTAGAGAAAGTCCCACCAGATTTTTGTGACTGCAGGAGGTCCCCAAATTAAATTGTTATATTTATAAACAATGACCCTTATAAAATGTTGAGTTTTCCCATTACCACATTCATAATTAAATACATTGAGTAAAAAAAGACTGTCGTTATTTTGTGTCTTATTGACAAATGTGTTCTGGAAAGACGCTTAAATAACAAAACAAGAATCCCATTTATGCTAAGTGAAATGCCCAAAAGTGCCATTTTTGTGAAAATAAAAGTAATTATGGTGTCGGCGGTAACACATTTCAAAAGTAGAAGTTGTATTATATTTACGCAGCAATGGAGTAATGTTCATCATGATCTTTTTGGAATATTATTACAGTTACTGCTGGTTTACTCCACGAAACAATTTTTAAAAGTAATATCGAATACATCACGGGTGGCCAACCCGCGGCTCGCGAGCCGCATGCCGCTCTTTGACTGGTTCAATGCGGCTCCCGGGCTTTTACGTGACAAGCGTCGAAAACGCCTCGTGGTTGACGTTGCCATTCAAACAATGGCGCCAAATACACAGAACTAACTACGTCAGCCTATCATCAGTCCCGTTACTTGATTGACATACAAGGCAACCAATCAGATGACAACCGAATCACCGCTCATACGCAAACAACGTGCTCAGCACTAAGCGCTAAGCTCGTCAGCTTTAAAGGTAGGGGTGCCCAATACGTATATCGCGATCTACCCGGAGCCAGCGGACTGGTCCCAAGTCGAGCGCGAGCGTTGGGAGGAGGAAATGAGGGGGGGTGGGGGGACTATATGTGTTTCGATTTTGTTCATGTTCAGTGAAATTCCGGCTCTCACTCATCTCGGTGTCTGTGCGTGCCTGCGCGTGTGTGTGTGTGTGCGTGTGTGTGTGCGTGTGTGTGTATGCTTGCACGTGTGTAATCAGGTCGATGACTGGAGGTTTGTCGCTTCAAAAGTCGATCTTCGGTCAAATATGTAGCAAGCTGACCCAAGTAGTCAGTAACTACTGCAGCTCGTGTGTGTGTGTGCGTGTGTGTGAGCGCGCGCATGCATGTGCGCGATGTGGCTCTTTGCATTAACACAGTAAAAAAATGGCTCTTAGTCTCTGACTGGTTGGCCACCCCTGTAATACATTATGTATCCTAATGAATTAATCCAATTGCAGTTCATTCACAAATTTCTAATTTGTTCTTGACATGCCGTTTAAGACATTTACAATAAGCTTCGAGAAATTCTTCTACCAGAGAGGCACATTTATGTTTATAGTGCAATCTATTTCGGTCATGCCTGGGAAGGTCTGTTAAACAGAGGCTGTTTTTGGAAATGTGGGTGACCCAACATATCAACCATATCCATCTGATGTTGTAAAGGTGTGTCAACGAACACAGCCCCACAGCATCCAGAGCCTTTATCAACTCCAGGCGGATCTCATCCACTCCCAGGGCTCTGCCATTTTGAAGCTTTTCAACCACCTCGGTGACCTCCTTGGGACTCGTTGGTGAGCTCTGAGTGACCAGCCCTGCAAGGCTGAAGACAAATGGGCATGGATAAGTCAGGATAAAAGCTGAGCAATCAAAACAGGGGAAAATTCTAAAGTCTTCCAGTCCTGGACAGCTGATCAGGTTCAGCTGTTGGCATCTGCAAGAGCCAAACCTGCAGGCCACTTGCACGCAGACACGGAGGGTGGGGCTCATGGTGCCTTTACTATGGTAATTGTATTTTCGTGTCTCTTCACATACATTTTGGTGAGTGTTCACTTTTTTGGGTTATTTTTCCAAAAGTTGACAGAATGTTTTTACTCTAGAAGGCAAACTTATTACGTGAACTGAATAACAAATATAACAAGTTTGAAATATAATGTATATATTTCTGGACATATTTTGGTGGCCACCGGTCATGGTTTGCAATATAGCGGCTTCTATGACAATTCTGAGGCTCTCAGGCTGGCTGCATTGCACTCACTCTTTTTTTTTCCCTCCAAGAAATAACATGAAACCTGAAGGTTAACATCTTAATTATTGGAATTGTTAAAGATGACTTTCGTTTTTTAAATAGTGCGCTAGACCAGTGTTTTTCAACCCCTGTGCCGCGGCACGCTGTGCCGCGAGACATTGTCAGGTGTGTCGCGGTAAAATATCCAATTTATATGCCTGTGCGGTCTATGGCCCAGAAAGTAATCATGTAGTACCCTCCCATACCACTAGGGAGCAGCAACAGCTAGCCAATTGCCTTGTGTTTCGACGAGAGACAAGCGAATTTGTGACGCATGAATGCAGGACGACAGTGAAACAATAAATATGAAAGATTATAAAATACTTTTTTCTTTGTGCTCATTTGATTCCAATTCAAGCTGTTATAGCGTCCTTCTTCAATGTTAAAAACGGTTACAGTAACAATATAACAGGTTAATTGTTAAAATAAGCAGGGTTTTTTTGCATTTTCAGCTAGTGGTGTGCCATGAGATTTTTTCAATGAAAGAATTGTGCCTTGGCTCAAAAAAGTTTGAAAAACACTGCGCTAAATTTTGGCCCTGTTTATTCACTGCCACCAACAAACACGCAAGAGACACGCTGTGCTTTTCCGTCAGTTGTTGAAATGGGGGCCCATCAGTGACCGATTTAGGGGTCCGTTGGCATTTGACTCAGATATTGACGATTACACAAAATCCTTGTTACGTCAGTACTTGGTCCGTCATTTTGTTTTCAAGTAAGTCGTCATTCGTCAGCAAAATGGATGTCCATCAGTCACCGGCTGAACGCCCACCTCTGGAAGGAACATCAAATTTAACCTGTCTGAGCAATGAAATGCCTCATGATAACGACATAAATTTGTGTCTGTGATGAATTAATAATGTCCGCCCCTGAAGTAAATGCACACACTGATGTTCAACCGTGTTGTATTTCGCTGAAGGTGCACATGACAGATACACTTCATTTGTTTGTGCAAGATGAAATCACTGGCAATGTTTGTTTTTTTTCATCTCAAAAGTGACACAACACATGATGAAACGTTAATCTGACTCGGTCTGGCATCGGCTGACAAACTGTCACCCCTGACCCTGATGGGTTCTTTGATACGTTGCTCCCTGTCTTTTTCAATAGTTGTATCAAGGTAGCTGACTCATTTACAGTCTGTAAATTCATGCTGCAATTCTCTGTGTTTTTCCTGTCAGATGCCTATCCGGTGTCTGAGGTGGTTTACACATGGACTCAAGATGCTGCCAAGTCCGTAGTGGTGGCAGACGATGGGTCCAGACTCAACCAGTACCTTCTTATTGGACTAACTGCAGGCACAGAGGACATACATACAAGCCGAGGTTGGTGTGTAGAATGCAAAAAGCAGTTTCTGTAATCAAGTCAAGTCAAGTACTGCTTTATTGTCAAATGTGCCATAATCACTGGCGGTAGTGCCAAGCATTCATAAACGACCGATCAAAATAAGGGATGGTCTTTTGATGAACATAGGGTAAGGCTACAAGACAAGAAAGTTACGGACAGAATTCCATCTGCGCAATTTGAATGCTGAAGTTATAACATTCAATTTCCAAAAGGTCACATTTCTGTCAAATGACAGGATGTCCTCAACTTACAAACGTTCGACTTATGAACATGTCTAGATACGAACAACAGCCGACAGATTGCCATAAATGTCAGATTGCGCCGCTCCTCCATACATGCACCTCATCATTCTCTCTATCCCCCTCTCTCTCTCTAACTCACTGTGTGTGTGTGTGTGTGTGTGTGTGTGTGTGTGTGTGCGTGTGTCTCCCGCTCTTGTGTGTCTTCCGCTCATCAAGTACATTATATTTAGCATGGCTGATAAAACAAAGGCGAATAGTAGCGGTGGTGGTGGTGGTGGTGGCAAAAAGCGCGAGGCAAGCGATCATAGTGGTCATGGCACGATAGGCCAGGCAATCTCCATGGGAACGAAGGTTGCCGTTGTCAGAAAGTTGAATTGTGGTGAGAAGGTGAGAAGGTGATTCATACCATAGGCATGTTTTCCATGCCTACGGTATGAATGGGTCAATGGTGGCCGCCTGCCACCTCAGCGTCCTGACCTGAACTCCTCTCTCCATCTCTTCTTCCCTCCTCCACCATGTAAGCTGATTTATTTTCTTTTTACTATGGCAGAATGTACTGTACTTTGAATGAAAGTTTTTCAATGTGATTAATGTTCAATCACTATGTGTACACAGTATATTGGGTGTATCTGATAATATCTTTTTTTTTTTACTTTAGAAAAAATAATTTCACTTGTCCCGACTTAAAAACAACTGGATTAGCAAACAGCCTCTCGGAGACCGTTATGAAGATGACCCGTAATCAGCTAAACTCGGGAACCCCGTGGTTATATTTACAAAACTTGCTTATATAAAGATGAAAGTGCATTTGATTAATCCAGTTGTCATGTCCCCACCAGAAGCTATTTGTGTGCATGTCCACCAAACAAAATCCTCTCGACACAGCCAGTAATGGGGTCAAAAGGCAACGATGGAGAGCCGTTTCTCAGCCAACAAACCACACTTTGTTTTCATTCTTTACCTGCTGAAAGACATACTGTACGCCGCGTGCCATTGGTAACACCCGATAAAGTGATGTAACTAATTCTAGATTAAAAGAAGGAGAAATGAGCGTGCGAGGCCGGTAGTAAATGTGGGAGCCATGATCGGGGGATCAGCGTCAATGAGCGGAGGCCAGTATGTGAGAGTAGCCTATCCCTCACACAACCAGCTGTCTGCGGGCCCTGGGCAGCCTTGTAAAACAACACTTATCCCTGGCGTGCAGCCGCTTGCGCGCGCGCACACACACACACACACACACACACACACACACACACACACACACACACCAGAGAGAAGCCTCGGGTTAATCCTCAAGCAACACCCACCCACCCCCACGGCCACCATCCAACCAACCCCATCAGCTTTTGCATAAGAAGATGACATCACAGGTCAGTGAGGGATTGGTTGGTTGGTCCAGTGTGTGTGCAGTATATTTGTCATCATGACAAATACACTGTCCTGACCAGGACTTCGGAAAAGTGAGGGAAGATGATTTGGAGGCAAGCTGGTCATGTCTGAGTTAGTTTTGGCCTGTGTAAGATTTAATTATATGATAACCGCAGTATTTGTTCAGCTTGTTTATGAACATAAACCTGTATGGATGTCAGAATGGGATTGGACAGCCAGCTGTGACACGTGGTGGGGTTGATGCGGGGGTGGGTTGATGGATGTTGAAAGGCATCTGCTTAATACTCTTATGTAAAAGGGAACTGTAATACAAGTCCGTCTAGTTTGTAGTCGAATCATTATTTAAAGTGTGCATTTCGCCTGCTTTTTATTTTTAAGTCATGCGTCAAGCCCAATATTGCCCACTGATGCGCTGCTTTTACACTTCCCTTTTACATGTACACACATGTAAAATAGTGTTCCAATTACGAATGCCCCCCCACGTGTGCACACCAACTATAAACCCCAGTCAGCAACACACTATAAATCATTGCTGTTGTTGATATGCACAGCACAGTATATAAGGTCACTCCTTACCCTATTTTTAGTGATGGGAATTCCATCTCTTTGGCTTGGCTTTCTGAAAAGAGCTGTCTCTTTCGCTCCCAAAACAGCTATTCAATTTTTTGGCAACTTAAATCAAATTATTACCAAAAAATAATTTTTTGCAAATAATTTTTTTTAAGTTAATTTTAAAATCATGCTTTTATTTATTCACTCAACATAGACCTAAAAATATCTAATCCAAAAGAAATTCCTGTAACTATATCCACCTTAACTCTTAATACTTTTTTCTACGAAACAAATTTAAAGTAAAACAACAGAGAATCACTCAAAAGCAACCAACACAACACAATAAAAATCAAAGCAAGGGGAGGAAACGGCATCCAGAACTTGTCTGGTGTTAAGATTGACATTGAGGAGCCTTGAGGAGCTGATCCAGGAACTCTGTCTCTCTGGAAATGACCTGCCGTGTATCAATGAAGATTCTCTGTAGAGGGGCTAATGTTGTTACGGTGCAGAAACAGTTGCATTCGACATACAATACAATACAATCCATCTTGAGTTATATCGCGCTTTCACAACAGCTTCACGTTCAAATGGTTCTCTCTGTCCTTCCCATCGCATGGAATGGGTGATTTGTAGCCGACAGGTTGTTTGTGGAGCCAGCTCAGAGGTCCTTGAGTTTCAGCCAAGTTCAATTCAAGACTTGTAAAGACTAAATCATTCCAATTGAAAAACAACACTTCACAATGTTCCAAATATTGTCCAAAGTTGCTACAGTAGCAACATAAGTGACATGCATCTACTCTTAAGAGTCCTCACGAAAACCACATCACTGTTTTGTTCGCTCAGCTGCTATAATTGGGCTTGTACACCGCATGCATTATACGTGGGTGTGTGTGTCTG
This sequence comes from Hippocampus abdominalis, assembly GCA_018466805.1. Classification (NCBI taxonomy): domain Eukaryota; kingdom Metazoa; phylum Chordata; class Actinopteri; order Syngnathiformes; family Syngnathidae; genus Hippocampus; species Hippocampus abdominalis. Next base: position 3,966,094 of record CM031694.1, on the reverse strand, counting down.
TGTGTGTGTGTGTGTGTGTGTGTATTTATATATATCAATATAGATATCTATCTATCTATCTATCTATCGATATAGATATCTATAGATAGATAGATACCTATATATTTTTATAGATGGATGGATGGATAGATAGATGGAGAGAGATAATATGGCACACTTTTTTTCCTGCTATTACTATTTTGGGGCTTCCTAATTTTTTTTCTGGTTGTTCTTTAGAGTTATATTTATCATTATGTCCTACCCTGGTATGGGGTGTGTTAGTGCCCGTGGCATGGGTAACTTGAGGAACCGGACTTGGGCACCCCTGCCTTACAAGAAGGGAAAACGCAGACGTGAATCAGCAAGGCGGGCAGCGCACTGTCTCGACATAAATCACATAACTCCTACTCTGGCATCCCTTCAGTGGCTCCCTGTACATTTTAGAGTTCTTTTTAGATCCTATTCTTTGTTTTCAAATCTTAAAATTCTCCTCCCACCTTAACATCCTGCCCGCTGCCTCAGGTCTGCCAACCAGACATTATTAGAACTAAGCGGAGGCTCAGAGTGGGTTTCAAGCCTTTTCCGTTGCTGATCCTTCTCTTTGGAATGACACTGAATGTTCGGCAGGCCCCCTCGCTGCCCATCTTTGAAACACAAAACTCATTTCTATTCTTTGGCTTTCGACTCAGCATGAGACTAGATTTTTTGTTTGACTGTTTTTGTGCTTTCGACTGCCTCATTGAACCGATGCCCATTACAAATGCATGAAAGAAAAAAAAAAAAGAAAAAAAACCCTAATGATGCCCAATCAATTTTTGTTTTGGGAAAACAATAATTAAAACCTGAAAAAGCAAAACAAAATGTTTTCCTTTTTTGTGCAGAGTCCATAAGCCTGTTCATCAATTCTTTTTATTAGGTGTTAATCATTTATGCATCTGGAAGCTGACTTGGTGTATTTGTTCTTTTTTAAATCCAATGCAAAACTCAAAGCATTTATATAGACACTATTGTACAACAAATCACTTTGGGGAAATAGTCTGGCAGTTAAAGAACAACTGAGGTATTGTGAATAGCAAAAGGAGGGTGAATTTGTGACCCTGATATTTTACCTCACCTCCTCTCATTCTTCAGAATGTTGCTTTTGCTTCATGAAGAGTTGCATGCATATCAAACCAAACGGTTTCCAAGTAGGTATGGGTAAGTGTTTTTCATATTTTTACATGGTGAGTTTTATATAATAGAATGAGAATGCACTCCAATGGCTTGTGGCATTTTTAAATTATGATGGGAGTTAGATAAATTCCAAATAATTTTCCATGTCATTTCATTTGCAATTTCCATTTAGACGACAAACAAGAAAAAAAGAAAGAAAAATGTTTAGTTTCACTCTCTCACTGGATCCTATCACCGACTTTGGGCACACACTTGACAGGTCGCCGACCAATCGCAGGGTACATATCGACAAACAACCACGTTCACACAAAGCACTTTGAATGAACCTAACATGAATGTTTTCGGAAAGTTGACGGAAGAGCAAACTCCACTCGACTGTGCGGGTGTCTTTAAATGGCGTCTTAAACATAAAAAAAAATTAATAATAATACAGATTGAAATTCCTGATATGCAGGGAGATACATTACATTTTATACAATGTCCCAACTTCATTGGAATTATTTTTCTTTGGGTTTAGAGTCAGCTCTTTAACACAATCCAAGCCACCGTCATTTAAATACGATACACGGGTCGATCCTAAATCTTGGTGCTGTCTGCTTTTTTTTTTTTTTAGCAGGATCTTGGTCATAGACAATCCAACAAAAACCTGGGTCCGGTTAACCAAATGGCAAGATTCTTTCGGAAAAGTCCAAGTAAGATATATGAAGCTAAATTGATGTTTCTAATCCTGTCATGTCACAGAAAACGCAATGACATTCCTCCAATCAGCATTAAAAGTATTTCCGAAAAAATATTGAATGCCACTTGAAAAATAACAACGGATTTCTTCTTCATGAAGGTTTGTGATTGAGGCCTAAGTGAAGATGCACAAGTCATGCAGGGTGAGATAAGTAGCTAAAAATAACAGGGTGGAGGTCTTTTATTAGCGCCGGTAGCCCACATTGGGTGTCTGGAGGCGGAGATTAGTGTACACCTTTCATTAGGATAAAACTACTTGGACCTCAGATGTTCCTTAAAAATGTTGCTTTGCAAAGTGCAAAGCAACATTTCTGCCAAGAGTCGGAGCTATTATGCCAAGCGCCACCTGGCTTCCTGTGTGTCAAAGTCAAGAAGCTCCTACTCACCAGTTGACCAACATTGCGGCATTGTTTCCCGGCTATAAAAGGAAGTTCTCCCTGGACGTGACGGACGAAGCAGTGGTTAAAAAGTGGTAAGATCCACCAAAGGACCATGTTCCTCTTCATTCCTCTGTTCCCAGTCCTGCTGGGATCCTTGCATCAAACGTGACTCTGGGGCATCCCAGGTCGGCGTCGCCCGGTGTCCGATCTCCTCCAGCAAATGAAGTTGACGGGCCTGCTGTCCGGCAGGTGGCCTGAAGTCATCAGGCTGTCAGAAGGTGCTGGTGACGGGGTCGAAAGACCAAAAGTTTGTGGGATCACCGCATCAAGTCATGGCAGGCGGCGACGCGGACAAGTGAAGCTCAGTGGGGCCAACTTGCAAAACAGCTCTCATCTAAGCCTGGCATACAACCGTGCATTTGACTGATTTCCCTCTCCTCCTTTTATGATTCAGCAAAAAAAGGAAAACCCTAACTGATGAAAAAAAAAAGATGTGCTGTCCCCCACCCCTCCCACCTAGCCCCCTTCCATCCTCCCAGCGTAGCGAGTGATGCGTCCTATTGCTCAGAACGTGCTGAGGTGTGCACTGCCGTCACCGCTCGGAGATCATGCCTCATGTAGATTGGCATGGCTGAGTGGGCGGGGCGCGGAGCTCTGTGAGGATCCCGGGACAGGAAGGCTAACCCTTCCACGGCTGTTGCCACCCTCCCCCTTCACTGCCACTCTTAGTCTTACTGACGGCAGGATGCAGATTGTAACCAGGGATTAGGGTGCTTCAAAAATCCGATTTTGCCTGGAGAAAGCCTCGCGTATTAATGTGCGGGTGTGTGCGCGCGCGTGCTTGCGAGAGGGAGAGCGCATGGTTCAGAGCTGTTTGTGGTTGGTTGGGCTTTGTGTGCTCTTTCATAGTTGACTCGTGCCTGCAATCGGGAACTCCTCTTGGCACGTAGTTGGTTTAAGCCTCAAATGCAATCTTCGCTCGTTTAAATGAAAATTGAAACCCCCGCCCCCAAACAAACCCGCCCACTGAGTCCTGCCTTCTGTGGTTTTTTTGCTTGATGTCCCTTGCATTGTCATGACAGTTGATATAATCTCATCAAAATCATTCACAGCGCATTATTTTAAACTTCACGTTAAGAAGTGATCTGCTTCATCATGCTCTATGTCGTTTTCTTTTAAATCCGACCTCATTTTTGGCTGCACCAACACCCGCGATTACTGGTGGCAATCCTTTCTTCTCTGCTATCTGGAGAAATGAAACCGCGTTGCATGCTTGTGGTCACAACATTTCTGCTTCCCTTTTCTCTCAAAGAAACAAGCCGCTTAATTTGAAAGGAACATCATCGTATTTTTTTCCATTGGGACAGTGCACATTAATCAACACAAAAGAATAAACAGTGTAAATGCGCCATACTTAGCATAAATGCAAATTTTCAGCCGCAGTCCCAAGGCAGGTTTCTAAAATAACACAGTGAGACACACAAACACATGTACCGAGTATGCATGTGCATGTTCGTCGAATTGCAGGCAACGTTGGCTCTAATTGTCCAAGTGTCTGAGCAGTCACACAAACACCCTGAGCGTTAATTGGAGCACGGTGAGAAACATGACATGCACACGGCGGCTAAGCCAGTATCACACATCTATCCAAAAACTGAGATTGTAACAAGTTACACAATATAGGTCCAGTATGTTCAAAAAAACAAAAACAAAAAAAATTAAACCACCTATGTAGCAAAATAGAGCATACCAATGAATCGAGATTTGTGACATGTATAAAATTGGCCCAAGTTTGGACACAAATCAGTAAAGGACAAAGTATTTGTAGCCAGATTTCAAACTTGAAGACAGCACAGGCTCAGTGTGTGGAGCAAAGTAGAATGTAAATTGTCAGCACAGTGCCTAGTCCAGGGGTCGGCAACGCAAAATGTTGAAAGACCCACATAGGACAAAAAAAACTAAATATGTCTGGAGCCGCAAAATAAATAAAAGCCTTCTATAAAACTTACAATGAAGGAAACACATGCTGTATGTATGTATGTATGTAGGAGGCTGGACTGTCTCAGAATTGTTTGTTATTCATTCCTTTGTTGTGTGTTAACAAACGCCCCCATAGAATCTATTTTGTAATTTCCTCGCTTGATTTTTTTGTTTTGGTGCATTATTTTCACTTTTCTTAGTGTTAGTTAAGTGATCATTAATTTCCGTTTTTCTGAAGCTGTCTTTGAACGCCTCTTGAGAGAAGAGAAGGCACGGAGTCGGACGCAGACGTGTCTGTGTTTGTCAGGACTGTTAAAAGCTTAAAGTGTACGTTTTTAAAAAACCAACACCACAGTTCCCCTTTTTCAGAGCTGCAACATGTATCTATATCTATTTGAGCTATATTAGCCGACTAACAACATCTTTTTCCATTTTCAAACATTTTTTATAAAGCTCCAGGGAGCCACTAGATGTCGCTAAAGAGCCGCATGCTGCTCTGGAGCCGCGTGTTGCTGACCCCCGGCCTAGTCCAAAGCGAATGCTTGCCTTCATACATGTCAAATATGATAATTTCCCGAGCATGGTTGAGTGTGGAAAGTATAAATTAGCCCGAGAGTGGCATGAATGTGAGGAAAAGAATTTGCTCACGATTGAGGTGTCAATAAATGTATCATTTGTCTGTTGTGGAATATTGTCCTGTAGCACGTCGAAGCAAGAAATATCCATTTTCAAAACTGTTTTGTGTGAAATGGACCCTTATGGTTCTTGTCACTTTTTTACAATGATTGCATTTGTCTTATTTTTTTGTCAGGTCTTTGCAATAGATGGTACGCACTGTGAGTCAGTTATTATTGAGCATAATTGAGTCCAGTATGTTCAAACCAACCACATACAGTGAGGTATTCAAATCAGCTCCGGCCTCCTGTGTGGACATGTTCTCCCCGGGCCTGCGACGTAAAAACATGCATTGATGTGGGGCACGTCATTGGCTTTCAGGGTGTCTACTGTGTCTCCGTGATCGTGAGGATTTAAAATTCATAATGAATTACTCTGTCGATCTCATCACAGGTCAGTATACAGTGATGATGGCTCACTTCTACCTGAAAAGGAAGATTGGCTATTTTGTCATCCAGACGTATATGCCATGTTTCATGACTGTAATCCTGTCCCAGGTGTCATTTTGGCTAAATCGAGAATCGGTTCCCGCACGGACAGTTTTTGGTGAGTGAAGGCGGCTCACACGAGAGACTCAGAACAGCTGTTGATCCCACCCCAGGCACCTTGCAATCTCACAATTGAAAAACATGACACCTTTGTTTGCAGGGGTGACCACGGTGCTGACTATGACCACCCTCAGCATCAGCGCCAGAAACTCCCTCCCTAAAGTGGCCTACGCTACAGCGATGGACTGGTTCATTGCCGTCTGTTACGCTTTTGTCTTCTCCGCACTCATCGAATTTGCCACGGTGAACTATTTCACCAAGAGGAGTTGGGCATGGGATGGCAAGAAAGCTCTGGAAGCACAGCACCCAAAGGTATCGCTCGTTCACATTCGCAGGGCAGCATTCAGGGTCTTCATTTCGATGGGGCTTAGTACCGGCCAGTAATTCAAAATCGCAAGGGCCGACAACCATTATTATTAAGCGCCATTATTTCAGTACCTTTCCAAACCATTTTCGCAACACCCTCAATCGCAGAGCTATGATGATTTTGTAATCTTCACTGGTGCGCTGCAAATAGTTCTTGTCAATGGAGAAACTGATACTGTCGTGATTACAACGTAATTCATGGTCATCTTTGAGTGCAGCTTTTAGGAAGTTAATACAGTACTGACTTTTCAAATTGCACGAAGGCTGCTAGCTTTTCATTTTAAACACAAATATACACACGCAGGCGGCACGGTGGTCGACTGGTTAGCACGTCGGCCTCACAGTGCAGAGGTGCAGGGTTGGATTCCGGCTACCTTTGTGGCGTTTGCATGTTCTCCCTGTGCCTGTGTGGGTTTTCTCCGCATACTCTGGTTTCCTCCTAAATTCCAAAAACATGCGGGGCAGATTAATGAAACACTCTAAATTTTCCCCAAGTATGAGAATGAGCATGGACTGGTTGTTTGTCTTTGCGTGCCCTGTGATTGGCTGGCAACCAGTTCAGGGTGTACCCCGCCTACTGCCCAAAGACAGCCGGGATAGGCTCCAACACCCCCCGCGACCCTTGTGAGGATAAAGCGGATCAGAAAAAGGATGCATGGAAGGATATACACACGCCAACCTGTTTAGCATGCATGTGTGCATCTGAACTCAAATAGAGGGCATGTTGCACTTGTAAGGATGCTGGATCCAATTCAACACCCCACATTTGACCTCATTTGCTTGTCCGCCGGACCAATCGGTGTGTCACCGCGGAGAAACCAGCATCTTTAGCGCATCACGAAGCTTTTATCTGTCACGCTGCAGAAACGAGACCCCATGGTGCTGTCGAAAAAATCCAACGTTTGCTCAGCAGCCGTCCACTACACGCCGAACCTCACCAAGGACATCTCAGTCTCCACCATCTCCAACACAACGTCGGTGCAGCTGCGAGCCTCTGAGTTAAAGATGCTGGACCCCAAGAAGACTTACAACAGTGTCAGCAAGATCGATAAAATGGCCCGGATAGTGTTTCCTCTTCTTTTTGGAACCTTCAACCTTGTCTACTGGGCCACGTATCTGAACAGGGAACCAGTGATTAAGGGAGTTGTTGCCTCACCCTAGTCTTATTTTTGAACATTCAAACACATGTTTTTTTGACTGAAGTTCATCCTAAAGGTAAAAAAAACAATAACTGCTTGAAAATGTTCAAGTACTCTTTGATGGCGGCTGGACCCCTGTGCTGTTTTTGATGGCCCAAAAGTGCTGCTTGAAGGCAACAAACTGTTGGTGCTATTCTTCTTGCTCATCCAACCTGCTGCGGTTCGCATGGCGCACTCCTTTGAACACAATGTATATGCCAGTCACAGCTTCAAGCACAGGAGCGCACCATTGCTCTTACTTGACAAAGGTTTCTCCGTAATATTCGAGGTCTTTGCAACTGAGCGTCATATTGTGGAGTGAAAGTCAATTGACAGATGAGTCCTGCAGACTTGGTTGTCCAGCAAGGTTGATGCTGAGACCTTCAGTGTGTATTACAAACCCGGCATACTGAGCCCTCTCTCTTAAGTCCCGCATTCTCAACAAGTTTCAGTTTCCCCAACATCTCGCCCTTTTCCGCTCATGTAAATCTGCAAAAGTAGAAATAAGTGAAGTAATCCAACACAAACACCAAAGAGAGGCACAGCTGGAGCTAATCAATTGTTTCTAAAGCTTCTCAATGCGGGAGAGAAGGAAAACTGCTGCTTTGGCTGAGTCGAAAGGCTGTGTTTTGCAATTTGGGGGAAGTGATTGAACGTGTCAATATATTTCTGTTCAATTTACGTTTGATGTCTCCGTTTTTATGTTTGCGCATGAACTCTTTTGGCAGCTGTTAAACTAAAATGCAGTTTTTGCTTTTATTCCCACAGTCAAAGCAGCGGTACAGCACTTTGACAGCAGGCCACTGTAACACAGTTTTGAGCCAGAGTTAGCTAAACTCAATGACACAGCCTGACCCTTTGCTCAATTAGCACAGTGATTTGGGGGTTTTTTCAACTGGAACTTTCTGCTGATGAAAAGATGATGGCTTGCAGCGCCATGTCAATAAAGATGAGCTTTGCTGTACCTGCTTTGCTTTGTTACTCTAACACTGGCTCCTTTGTTTCTTTTCAATGGAACCTGCCTTTTGTAGACGGTTCTGATAGTAACATGATGAGCAGCAGGTGTCAATCAATGAATGATTAGACAAAGCTAATGTGAAGCGTGAATTGAAACTCCAAAGTGAGACCATTCACTTGACAGCCTTTCCGATGCAGCACAGCTGATGCAAGATTTTTTTGGGTTGAACTACATTAGGTGGATACCCCGTCGGTCAACACCTTTGCATGCCACTGAGTTTCATCAAAGTTTGACGTTGACGAGGAGCGGCTAAGGCTCTGCTGCCGTTTGAACGAGCAACATGTCACATATCGATAGACAACTAGGTGGAGGTTACACCATTTATGGTACTGTATGTACAATAAAATCTACCATAGTAAAAAAATATATACAGTACTAGAATTGATTCCACCAAAAACTGGTTATTGGAATTGCTGATTATTAAATTCTAACTTTTTTTCTTTTTCCTGCTAAAAAAAAAAGGAATGAGTGGAAATGAAATAAATGAAAAAGAATAAAACAATCTGGACAAGATATAGTCTATCATAGAAACAAGAAATACAAGCAATAGTAATAAGCCATTTTCTCTTCTGAGACTGGCTATTTTGACTGATAATAAATTCCTCGTAATCAATAGCCTTTGTAGGATTAACTTCCAATAAAGTATTGGAAAAACAGGTTGTCGTTTTCATGTTGGGGCCGTGTTTGCAGCTGCTGAATGTAACTCAAAACTAACTTGGAATATGACTTTCTCTCATGTCTCATGACCAGCTAACTGGTAAATATTTTGTTACTTTTTCAGAGTCTCAACTCAACTGTATTTAAAGAGCACTTTCAAACAGCCATCACTGCACACAAAGTGCTGTACATGGAGCAACTAAAATATACAACAGTAAAGCAAAGCAACAAATAAGTAACAAAGACGATAGAGAGCAACAAACAGTATAACTAAGATCATAATTCAGGTCATGCTGAGTCAAATGCCAAAAAATACAAGTGAGTTTTGAGGTGGGTTTTAAAGATGGGCAGAGAGGAGGCTAGCCGAATGTTCAGTGAGAGTAACTGTGGCAACACTCTGGATTAGTGCCAGAAATTGGGGCAACAGTTAGTTTTGATCAGTGGACACAAGAAAGCGTACGGGTAGGTGTCAATTGATATGGTTTAAAAAAGGAACATTTGTGAGTGTTCACACAGCTGCATTCCCTTGCAAAGCTGGCAATGGACAGTGAAGGACAATTGTACAGTGCTGCCATAGCAACCCTGACCATCACATGAGCTCCTCGGAAACCAAAACATCATTCAAGACTATACGTTTGGCAGCAAATCCGTTGTTGGTGGCTAATTTGAGTTTGGTTTTATGGACAGTATTGATTTAAATTCATTAAAAGTTATTAGAAAAATATTGGAAGCATGAATTCAGGGAATGCTATAATGCACAACTTATGTTGACTATAAAACTTGAGATGTTTTTCCATATTTACAATCATAAAGATCATCAAGATATCATGAATGAGATGCCCCACTCATATTTTATCATCATCTTCCCTTCTGCACAATAGCTACTGCTCCAAAAATATCAAAAACTTCATCAGTCTAGTTGTTGAACAACACAGCACTTAGAATACATGACATTCAAGAGATGTAAATACACAGTCGGGATGTATAACTTTTTATTATTATTACTGTATTTTTATTTTTTTTTTAAGTGAGGACGCATTCTGTTGTATTTTTAGCTGCACGAAATAAGTGTAGTTTCTTAAATGAGTTTGACGTGCATGTCCTCACAATTTCTTTCTTCAACGAATCGTAAGGTTACTTTGTTGGCTTTTGTGTTGCATTTGAACTGCGAGGGCTATTTTTCAAGCAGCACGCTTGTCCTCTAGGGGGCAGCAAAGCCTCTAAACTGCCTGCAACACTGTCCACTGTGTGCAGGCTTGTGGACAGTGTTGCAGGCAGTTTCGTAGATGATGGCCTTGTGGCCAATCATCATCACTCGTCATCCAGGAGACAAAGCAGTGTTTGGGTTGGACATACAAAACTAATTCATACGCTTGCAACAAAATGGATGCTTTAAAAAACACTTAACATACGATGCCACTTTGATTAATTAGCTAATTTCGTTTTTTGTTTTTTTGGGGGGGGAGGGGGGGTCAACGCAAACAAAATAACACCATTGTAGACATAAAGTGCATTACTTACAACGCGTCTGCAATATTTTCGTTCTGATAGAAAGCAGTTGAAATCCAAGTTAAGCGTGTGCGCGAGCGCGTGTGCCTGCGCGCGCGTTAGTGTGTGTGGTGTGTATGAGTCACGCAAGATGCTCGTCTCCTTACAGACAAGGGGGTGGAAGGGCACATCTGGAGCAAATACATCTGAATCCAAAGGACCCCCCCCCCCCACCCCCACCCCCCTATTCCCCACCCCGCTTGACTGACTATCGATTGATTTTCTGAGGAGGAGAGCCCCCTCACGCACACGCGCGCGCACGCCCCCTTCACAGGAAAGGACCGCGAGCCCAGCTGTGGACGAGCGCGGTGGGGAAAGTGCGTGGGCGGATGAGGAAGTTGAGCGCTCAAATTGATAGCCACACACCCATCGGAGCGGAGCGACTACTTTTTTTTTTCTCCAATGAGTGGCGCACCGGCAGAGAACACCGTTCAGCGGGAGACAAACAAATAAAACTGGACTTATTCTCGTGTGGTGAAAATGACAATCAAGTTGCGGGTCATCCTTTTGTTACTTCTGTTGATCCACGCTGCTCGGTGAGTCCGATTCTTATCGCCTTTTCAACACCGGCGTGACGCTTCTGCACACCGTAAAAAAAGTTGATTCATGCAAATCGGAATGAATGCGCGCATTTCTTTCCACACACAAATACAAAGCCTAGCCCCAAAAAAAGCAAAAACAACGACAGAAGCTGCGCACAAACGACAATCGTCTAATTTCCAAGGTGCTAAGGAGGGAATGGACAGAAGCAGCGTGCACCACTTGGCCATTGTGTCTCACGGTGTGGTGTTGTCTTCCAGTCCAAATTTGCTGCCACATGGTGACTACGACGAAGATCTCCACGATGCCACTGGCAATCAAATGCTGATGCCCAGGTCGCACCAGGAGGATGCCACGTTGATTCTGAACAATCTACTCAAGGAATATGACAGGACACTTCGGCCAGACATCGGCGGTAAGACACGAATCATTAGAAGTATTTGAAGTTGTTATGTGCAGACTATTTCCTTGGTGTCTGGATTCTTTCTCATTTAATGTGTGGAGGTAACTCTGTCAGGGGGGGCTAAATTAAAACACTTCATTTAAAGAATTAAAACATTTACTCATGGCCATGACTGGCTGGTGACCAGTTTAGTTTTGTCCCCCGTCCTACCGCCCGAAGACAGCTGGGATAGGCTCCAGCACGCCCGTGACCCTCGTGCAGATAAAGCGATTCAGATAATGGATGGATGGATGGACTCATGTTCATTCCAACCTCTGAAAATATCAGAATGATTTTACAGGCACTCGCCATTGAGAAAAAGCTCAATATAACTTAATGTCTGAAAAGTATGCCCAGTCACCAAAACTGATGTTCACATCTCTGCTCATGCCCACTTCAAGCTCGGAATGATCACCCAATATTTTGGATCTATTTTTGTTTTCCTCTGCACAGAAAAAAAATTCACGTCGCTTGATGTCAGAAAACTGTGATCAAGCTTCACCGAAATGTATGCGGGCATCCCGTGCCAATTTCAACGGCTACACAATATCAGAACCAATTTTTTTCTGTTTTATGTACCTGTACATTAACGTCTTCCTCTCCATAGGTACTCACTCCATCTAAATGTTGCTAGTTAGGAAATCTTAACATCCATAAAATTGTACATATTGAGGCGATTGATGAAATGGGCATAAGCAAAGATGTCCACGTAAATTTTGGTGACGATATATCACAATTTTCTGATATCAAGCGGCGTTAAGCTTTTTACACTAAGACTGAGCGTTTTAGATTGTCCCACAGTGGGTGTTCTTCCCCACCCCCTGTCCATACTCCTTTAAGAGTCCCTCTTGGTCATGGCTGTCTGGTATGAGGTCGTTGAGGTTCCTGCCACTGTTGTTTTTGCCCTGTGATTGGCTGGCGACTTGTCCAAAGTCAGCTGGCATCGCCTCCTGCTCACCTGCAAACCGAAGAAAGACAGTCGATATCGAATGTCGGATGGATGGGAGTGGTAGGGGGAGAGAAAAAAAACAATCATCACTTCATGCTATGTCACTGGTAGATCAATCCTCCCATTGTTCAACGAAAAATCTTTAGTACATCAACTACACTGGGAATGGAAGAAAACAACATATGCGATTTTAAATAATAGATTAAATTACAACAGTGAGAGATTCGAATCCATTTGCTTTTTTTTTCTTCTTTACCGATTATGTTAACACATGTCACATTCTTGCGGTTTCACTTCCCTCGTCGTCTCTGTTGAATTTGTCAGTATGTTTACACTCGCTCATGTTGCTATGGTGTCATGCTACTTGTATTACAACGTCATTGACAAAAGTGCCACTAGTCTATGCACCCTACTGTAGAAACACAAGCTAAGTAAGGGTTGGCTGTTCCAAATGGCGCAATGTTTGATAGGAATGTGAATTTTCACCAGCTTGGAGAACTCATGATTCTCGTACCTTTCCCGCACATACATTACACCGATCCGTGTGCATTGTGGCGACCAGCTGGAGTCAAAATTTCCTTTGATTGCACCCACATGAAAAACCCCATGGAGGAGAATATTCCTCTTTCCAGAGGTGCGAATGATGGTCTCTAATGATAGAACTCCTTCTTCCGTGTCTTTTCTCAAGCGTGAAGCCATGATTGTAAGGGGTGACAATACTGAAATCGGTCTCTCGGGTTAAGTGTGGGGGCGCCATGATGCATGTGACACATTTCTGCTGTTTCTCTCTTATATCGCTGTGCTGTGTTTTGCTTTGATGATAGACTTTTGTGATTGAAGCAGACTTGCAATACAGTACGAGGACCGCCCACATGTGTAATTTCGTCTCTGAGGCATGACACTGTATACCTGGAAGTAAAGTCGTTCTAGTTTAGGATGAGTGTTTAGCACTGGGGGACAAAGTGGGCTTGAGGCCTGTCAGGTGATTGTGTTGTCATTTCTAGGCCTCTTAGTTTGGCTCCAGAGGCCATCAAACTGGACTATTTCAGAGGTGTTATCCCATCATAAACTTTTGTGAGCAATTTATATGATATAGTGACGATGACATGGGGCTGCAAAGTGGCCAGGTCAGTCGTGCAACCACCTCATATTTCTGCGGTCGGGCTTTTGAATCGAGGCTCTGGCTCTCCTGTGAAGAGTTTGCAAGTTCTGGAGTGAAACCATTATAGTGCTGTGAGAAAAGTATTTCCCCTCTTCTCCTCTTCTCAACTGCTTAAGACAGGGGTGTCAAACTCATTTCTTGTCACGGGCCAGATTTGAGTCAGTTTCCCTTGGAGGGCCGTTATGACTGAAACCATATGAAGAAGTAAAGGTTAACAGTTTATTCACCTATTGTTGAAGTTACTGTCATGAGGGGTTTGGTCACAAGAAATTGCTTCCAGTATCACTCTTATTTATTACAAATGAAAATTGGACATTTTGGTGGAGATTTTAGCCAGCATCGTGAAAGTTGACATCTGTGATTTGCTTTCCACGGGCCACAGAAAATGATGTGGCGGGCCAGTTCTGGCCCCCGGGCCTTGAATTTGACACCAGTGGTTTAAGACAATTAAAAAAAAAATATAAAAATAACCGGGCGGCCGGTAGTCATGGTTAGCACGTGGCTTCAAGTGCAAGGTACCGGGTTCGACCCAGCTCCGGCCTCCCTGTGTGGAGTTTGCATACATTCCAAAAACATGCATGAGGCTCGTTGGGCAAAATTGTCCCTAGGTATGAGTGTGGGCGTGGATGGTTGTTCGTCTCTGTGTGCCCTGCGATGCTGGCAACCAATTCAGTTTTGCCCGAAGACTGCTGGGATAGGCTCCAGCACCCCCCGCGACCCTAGGGAGGATGAAGCGGTTCGGAAAATGGATGGATGGATGGATGAAAATAACCCAAATACAGGAAACATAAAATGCAGTTTTTAAATGGTGATTTTACTTGTTGAGGTCATCAAAGCTGCTCGGCCCTGTGTGGAACAGTAGTTCAAGTAGTTGCCCCTGTTATTGAATCAAGACTTAAGTGTGGCAAATTACTTTTTAAAAATTGTTTATTTTTATTTTTTTAAGTTGAGCACACCCAAGTCTGATTTACTGTTCAATCAAGAAATCACGTAAATAGAAACTCTATGAAAAAAAATGAAGTCTGACAAAAGATCTTGGAAAGCTGCAACAAAATACCAGAATCCAAAGAACAGATGAAGATGTAATTTTAATGACATCTAACTGCCTGGAAAGGGCGACAAAGCCGTTCCTAAAAGCGGACTGCTGTGTGAGCGTTTTCCGCAAATGGAGATGACAAAGAAGAGTGTTGTGACAGCTGACCTCCAAAAATCACCCCGAGAAGATAGCGACAACTCATCCAGGAGGTCATAAAGGAACCCATGACAACGTCTAAATCGAAAGAACTGCAGGTCTCAATCGGCTCAGTTAGGGTCAGTGTTCATAGCTCAACAATAAAGAAGAGACTGGGCAAAAATGACATCCATGAAAGAGTTACAAGGGAAAAAAAACAACAAAAAAAACCCGACCGGCCAAAAATAAAATCTTCCTTTTGTAAAAGACGTCTCACTGACCAAGTCAGTTTGTGACCTCAGGCTGAATTGCAATGGAACTCTGCGGCAGCACACAATGATCCACAACACACCGGCAAGCCAACTTTTGAATGGCCTTAAAAAACTAAATGAAGGTTTTGCAGTTCCCTCATCCAATTCCGCACTGGAATCCGATGAAATGACCTTTACGAAGGTCATTCGTGCTTGAACACCCTCAGTGTTGATGAATGGAAGTAATTTAGCAAGGAAGATCAAAATATTTCCTCAGAGATGTGAAAGATGTGTTGCCAGTTTGAGAAATACAGTATGTGATTTCAGATGTCGCCGATGAGGGTGAACAAACCAATTATTAAAGTTAGGGGGCCTGTACTTTTTCACACATGGCTACGGTTGGCTTTGAATTTATTTTTATCCATCCATACATTTTCCGATCCACTTATCCTCACAAGGGTCGCGGTGGGGCGCTGGAGCCTATCCCAGTCGTCTTCGGACAGTAGGTGGGAGACACCCTGAACCGGTTGCCAGCCAATGGCAGGGCACACAGACGAGCATCCATCCATGCTCACACTCACACCTAGGGACAATTTGGAGTGTACAATCAGCCATGTTTTTGGAATGTGGGAGGAAACCGGAGTATCCGGAGAAAACCCACGCAGGCCTGGGAAGAACATGCAAACTCCACACAGGGAGACCAGAGCTGGAATTGAACCCGGTACCTCTGCACTGTGAGGTAGACGCGCTAACCACTGGGTCACCATGCCGCTATTTTTATTTTGATTATTTTTCAATAAAATAAAACCACCATTAAAAAACTACTTTTTGTGTATCTTTGTCTAATATTTACATTTGTTCTGCTGAGCTGAAACAATAAAATGGCGAAGCTATGAAAGAATGGTAAGAAATTGAGAAGAGGGCAAATATTTTTTAAGAGCACTGGATATTCACGCATTGACCCAGTAGGGTCTGTTTAGTTCTATTTTCTTACACCTGCCGACTCGAATAATACGCAGATCTGTGGACATCGCGGGGGAATTGCAACACTCCACATTTTGGGGTAAACACGATGGTGGTTTTTGATGCTGTTTTGTTTACTGCAACCCGGTGGGACGCTGAGTTTCACCTAAATCTTGACAAACATCTACATTTGTGCATGCTGATGAAGACCTTGGGTTTTGCAGGCAGACATTTGCGAAAAGACCTAAAAATAATGAGAAACAAACACTCTTTCATTAGCAAAGATGGAAATTTGCCACCTGCCAAAAACTTGTCTCCAGATTTACCTTGGAGACGAGGTTAAGGGTCACCGTAGTTCCCAGATAGCCCCCAAGGACCAGATGAGTAGCTGTTTCTGAAAATTGCTCACCAGTAAGGGAGCAATTGTAATTTCCCAGGAAAGTTTTCGTATTGGCAATTTGAAAATGGAAACGCTGGCATATATTTAAAAAACGTAAAATATTGCAAATTGATATTTCCGACTTATTATGATTTTTTTTTTTTTTTTTTTTTAACCAGAGGCTGATGGACACAATACATTCACAATGCATTTACCATAACTATTTAATTGGCTGGTTCATTCAAAAAAAAAAAAAAAGTCTAATTCATAAAATACATTTTTTTGCTCTCTTAATACTTACAATGAAAATACGAATAGGCAGAACATTTGACGGTTTTACAACACTTTGCCCTTCAGTATTTGTTTAACTTTACAACAGAGGGAAATCAGCAAAAATTGGCCAATGTTGTGTTTTTTTGGGGGGGGTGTAGGGGGGCTCTGTCATTATGTTTGCCTTATGTTGTAATGTGTTAATATAATATGTAAATTAATGAAATAAAAGAAACAGAACATTACTACAGTCATACCTCGATTTTCGACCATAATCCGTTGCGGATGGCTGTTCGAAAACTGATTTGTTCGAAATCCGAAACTATTTTACCAGCCCATGAATAGGGGCTAATACAGTATACTGAAATACTAAAAAAACAGTCAGATTTGCGTAAATCACAACAAACACGTCTGCTCACAATGAAAATTACACAAGGTCACTTCCCCTCTGGAATGACCTCCTCGCTGCCCATCTTTAAAACCCGCCTCAAAACTCACTTGTATTCTTTGGCATTTGACTCAGTATAACTCCGACTTGATCTTAGTTTTACTGTTTGGTGCTTTCTACCGTCCTTGTTACTGATTTATTACTTTATTGTTGTATATATGATAGTTGCGCCATGTACAGCACTTTGTATGCAGCGATGGCTGTGTGAAAGTGCTCTAGAAATACAGTTGAGTTGAGTAGAGTTGAGTTCCTCGTGTAAGGAAGCCAAGAGAAGTCGAGTGGCGTATTCGGTTTTTGACCAAACTGAACAAAGTTTGGTCAAAAACCGGTTTTCGGTCATAATCTGAGGCGTAAAAATCTCAAATTTTCTGGTCGAAATCCAATTTGGTCGATAACAGAGACGTTCGAAAACCGAGGTTTGACTGTATTTTAAAAGTACGAATATCGTCTGATTACCTTATTTTCAGAACCATACGGTGCACCGGGCTACGGGTGCTATTTCTGTATTTTGTCATGTTGCAAGGTGGTGGTGGACCCCAAAAAGCAGGCAAGAGGGAGGAGCAGGGTGTACTTGACAAGTTTTCATCAGGTAGTAGGCGGGGCATTTCAGCATCCCGAACTCCTTCGCCAACACAGACACGCGCACACCTGACTCATATTTCGCGATCAAATCTTTCTTAAATTCAATGGTTTTGCGCACTATTTTCCTCTTTTCTTCATCAGGTTTACCACTTCCACTTGCTTTCTTTGGTGCCATGATTAGGGGCTGATACACGATGCAAAAATAACAGTCCGATATTACATAGTTCTCACCAAACACGTCTGCTTTTTAAAAAAAATGTCTTTATTGAACAATACAAACTCGTCTGCTCACAATGGACGCCACACGAGGAAGCTGTTTCTGTATGATTATTGCATAATAATGAGACACCAGACACCAGAGTGTTGATTATGTGCCGCTGCATTGAAAACTGCCGGACGTAAACAAACGCACGCACTTTTCCCGTGCTGCTGGGGCAAACCATTCTGAAAAGAGGGGGGTACACTCCCCCTAACAGAAGCGTCTCACCAAACACGTCTGCTT
Organism: Hippocampus abdominalis; assembly: GCA_018466805.1. NCBI lineage: Eukaryota > Metazoa > Chordata > Actinopteri > Syngnathiformes > Syngnathidae > Hippocampus > Hippocampus abdominalis. Next base: position 3,948,195 of record CM031694.1, on the reverse strand, counting down.
TTTTTTCAATTGAACAATACAAACTCGTCTGCTCACAATGGACGCTACATGAGGAAGCGTTTCACCAAACACGTCTGCTTTTTAAAAAAAATCTATTGAACAATACAAAAACGTCTGCTCACAATGGACGCTACTGTAGCGTCGCTACACGAGGAAGCGAGGCCGAGAGGAGTGACGCATTCACATGCGCTCAGTTAGTTCGAGAACCGAAATTTGTTCGTCATCCGAGGCATAAAAAACTAGAAATTTTTGTTCGAAAACCGAATTGTACGAGAACCGAGACGTTCGAAAACCGAGGTTTGACTGTATAATGTAATATTGGATGCAGGCATGGTCAAACGTACGCTATCTCAAAAAACACGGGAATATGCATGCACTCTAGCGTGTGCTTGCAAAAAGACAATTTATTGAAGTATTTAACGGTGTACTCAAATTATTTTTTTGCTCATTCATTGTCAATCCATCAAAGTCCGAATGTTCAACATGCGAAACGAACAGCTGAGCAAGTTCACAATCAAACACGCACACCAGGTTCCCTCATGTCATCGTCAGAGTCAGTCTCATTGCTGTGCGACTCCTCAGAAATGATGCCGGCTTTTGCGAAAGCTCAAACAACAGTGCAAGCAGACACGTTAGACCATAAGTGTCAAACTCAGGTCCTGGTGGGCCGCTGTCCTGCATGTTTTCCAAGTCTCCCTGTTGCAACACACCTGATTCAAATGAGCAGGTTCAATGTCAGGCTTCCGCAGAGCTTGCTGATGATCTGATCATTTGAATCAGGTGTGTTGCAACTTGGAGACTTGGAAAACATGCAGGACAGTGGCCCTCCAGGACCTGAGTTTGACACCTATGCGTTAGACCAAGCGACCAGAATCCATTCAAAAGTTGTTGCGTATTGTGTTTGTTGTATTTCAAAATGCAAAGTATGCTGGTCCCTCATCACTTGCCATACTCTAAGTGGGTATGTGGGAATGTGTGGAGAACGGTTGGTAATGGAAGCCAACTGAGGCCGGCAGATGAAAGGATTCCAATTTCCAAGAAAGCGTCTTTATTTAATGTTACACAGAACATTATACTTTTCACTGCCCTCGGAATGGAAAATGGCCAGGTTTCCCCTGCAACCCGCCACGCTCGTCCTTGCCTGGATGGATAGATGGCGCAGATTCATCAAGCAAAAGCACTAAGCACCATGGATGAGTTGATCTTGAATGCTCTCACGGCTGCTCAATTCCCATGGTCCTCCACGTACTGTAATTGATAGCTTGCAGTTTAAACCATGCACCGTAAGCGTATCTCTTTGTAGATGCCATTTTCATAATGTTGTTTTGCACAACGCACGTACTATATAATATATACACCTACTGCCTTTTGCGTCCTCTTTCATGCCCACCATTCCCACTTTAACATCCGCATGCTGTCCTCCGTTCTGTCCGCCTTTCCTCTATATAAGCGGCGTGTCGCCACAACATCAGTCAGTCAAGCGGACCCTTCATCGAAGTCACACAGCAGCAGTCATACACTTTGGAACTCGGTGCATCGGCAAGGCGACCCACATTATTAGGCGTCCTGTCCGTTTTGGAGAAACTGTAAGACTTTTAAGTGCGCCATTTGGCCATGAAAATACAGTAAATCCAATGATACCATGTTTTAAAATGTAAAACTGTATTTTCCGCTTTATAAGGCGTAGCTAAAAGCATTCAATTTTCTCAAAAGCCAACAGTGTACCTTATAATCTGTTGTGTCTTATATATGGATCAAAAAGTTTTTTTTCTTTCCAAATGCATAAATATGGTTGTGTTTAAAACCGCCTAAACCAGTTGTTGTCAAAAGTTGGTTCTTGACAAATATTTGTTTTCAAACACTTATTTAGGTGCAATTTCTCCGTAACTTTCATGTGCAATACGTTTTTATCAAATCACTAAATACAGTTTTTTTTTCTTTTTGGTATTGAAGCACAGTGCATAGTCTCACAGTGATTAGAGTAATATTAAGTACTGGAGTAAAATCTGTGCCTTGTTTTTGATGAAAATGTGGACCTATCAGGCTATTGTATATGTCTGTTGGTCATTGCAGTGGTACTTGGAGGGGCAAGTAATTTTTTTTAGGTGACATGGCAGTGGAGTTTATGAAGTGCTGGCCGAAAGGCTTTGAAATACAAACATGTCATATATCACAGACACCTTATTTAATTTGTTGCCTTTTGGTACACTGTGTTCCCTGTATCTGAAGCTTTCAAACACCTCGTTTCTCAATTCCAATCGGAGGCAGCGATGAGTTGCAGAAAAACCTAAATCCGTTGTTAAGTGTTTGTCTCATTGAGGAACATAACATTGATGTGCCGACGTGTTTTGTCATCATTTCACACGAGCTGCACGTCGCGGCACTCTGCTTTAAATACACGGAGTATTTTTTACAATCCAGAATACCTCAGGGTGAATTGTTTTTTGACACATAATCCTTCGAATGTACTTCTTCTAGACCAGGGGTGGGCAATCCCGCTCCATTTGAATGATCAGATTATCAGTAAGCTCTGACGAGGCCCGATACTGAACCTGTTCATTGGAATCAGGTGTGTTGCAACAGGGAGACTTGGAAAACATGCAGGACAGCGGCCCTCCAGGAGTGGGATTGCCCATCCCTGTTCTAGACGCTCAATAAATTCCGCTTTGCTTCTAAATTCCCCACTGCGTGTGAAGATGGTGCGTTGTCTCGCTCATTGGCTGGCCTCTGCTATTGATCCACGGCCAACATGAAATGAGGTTTGTAATTGGCTGACCGTAGCTTCGCATTTAAATACAAGCATAGAAATAATCTTTACAGGCAGTTGTGAGCGGGGAAAATCGATATCATTGATTTTGAAATTGGATTTGGTTGATCCATTGTTTTTGAATGGGGGGTTGGGGGTACTGCAGGGGACCAAAACTGCAAAATGGCAGCGGACTCGTCCCGCGTGTCCCCGTGTAAATTATGCACCTGATTTGAGGCATCCATTAATACTTTATTCCAAGAATGTCAGTCACACTGCCAACTTTGGTAACATGCTGAGACTACATGCACCAAGTTTCATCTGCTCATCGAAAATATGGAGGGAGCACACTTGATCTTGATTGCGAAGCCTGCTGGGAACTGCCACCCAGGTTTAACCTGCAAGCCAACCTTTCTGAGGACGGGGTTTCTCCCGAAAGCTCTGCTTGCATAATGAATGCTGAATGCTTGATGAGATCCAGTTGACAAATCTCATTTTTCACTGGGTTGGCCAGGAGGGGTGGCCACGCATGCTTATGTCATTCTTTATCCTACCATCATAAAAAATATGAACACATATCCAGAACGATGCCCATCAAGCTCATAATCAAGCAGGAACATTTCAAAATAAAAAACAATGTTTTGCTGAGCTTAATTTACTCAATAGTGACATTTCCGTTGCTGTGGCTTTGTTTTTGTGGACAGTCTCATTGTCCACATGCATCGCATGCACTGATTCACTCGCAAACAGACAATCGGAGTGACCAGTCGTTACAGATGGCCGATGCTTTTTGGCATTCTACAATCAATGATTATGAGTGTGTGAGCGCAAAAATGTGTTTATGTGGGCTTTTGATTTCATGAAAACATGGCTGTGGATTGGAAGGTAAACGCATACTTCATAGTGTGAAAGTAATGATTGATAATGACTAAAAAAATCACAATACATTTTGGATTCAGATCAATTGTATGTTTGTTCTTTAAATATGCAGTGAATAGAAATAACTTGTGGCAGAGATTCAAGTGCACTAAGAATACTGCATCTATGTGAATATGTTAGAAAAAACACAGATAATGAATATTTTGCCTGCAAGTGTGGGTTGGCCAGAGAGTGTCCAGGTAGAGTAGCTGCGCCCCTGCTGTCCGACCTCTCTAGTTGTCAACCTGTATTGATTCCGGCATTCAATGCCACTACTTTTACTTATTACGTGACTTATTTAGTGATGTTCGACCTGGTGGGTGGATTATTTTGTGATTTATCTGACTGAAGACATCATAAAAGTGATCTCCTTTGCTCCACCGTGGCAAAGCAAAACCACAGTCGACAAACAGTAAAACATAGATAGCATGGTTATTAGCTTTGAATTCCCATGTTTGCGCTCTGAGGCCAGCCTCGAGCTTGATCTTCATATAAATTGGGTGACTGGTCGAACGCCACGCAGTACTGATCCCCACCTTAGCCGATAACGAGCAGTTAGCCTCAGATTAGACTGTGATTTTTGTCCCTATTGTGTCACTTTTCCTTTGGATTCTGCCCATGATCCCTACATGACCCACTCGAATCCATGCATGGTATGTGCAAATATGTGTGTGTGTGTGTGTGTGTGTGTGTGTGTGTGTGTTTTAAAATGCTTCTCCTGGCTCTCCAGATTCCCATCTTTGCCTGTGCTATCGGTGAATTGTGCATGAAATGAATGATCCATCCATTCATCCATTTTCTGATCCACTTTATCCTCACAAGGTTCGCAGGAGTTTTTGGAGCATATCCCAGCCTTCTTTGGAAAGTAGGCCGGGGACACCCTGAACTGGTTTCCAGCCAATCGCAGGGCACATACAGACGAACAACCATCAATGCTCACTCCTTTTGGAATGTGGGAGGAAACCAGACTACCCGGAGAAAACCCACGTTGGCCCGGGTAGAACATGCAAACTCCACACAGGAAGGCCTGGATCGAAACCACGACCTCTGTGTGAGGGCGACACACTAACCACTGGACCACCTGGCCACCTCTGATATGAACTAGATTAATAATAATTTTTAAAAAATGATCTTGCAACAATTACCCATAACCATGTTCTTCTCTCGGAAAAGCCCCCTGCACCATCGCCTTTGGTAGAAAAAGACGCTACCGCGCAGCGGAGTCAGGACAAAGGGACAAAGTCAGGAACTGTGAAATACGGGCGAGTCACAATGTGGCCAAACTCGTATTGACTATCAAAATGATTATTTCTAAACACTATCATAGGTATTTGAAAGAAAACGTTCAGATTTAAAAAAAAAAAAAATATTCTATACTACAGTATTGATAATACTTTAAAAAAATTAAGAGGACTACTTCACGGATTTCACCCATCACAGGTTCTATGTGGAATGTAACCTCCGGCATAAATGAAGGTTCACGGTATTGTCAAACAATGAGGACATAAAGTGCCATTTTCACTGGGGTAGTCCTGTATGACAAATAATCAAGTAAAGCTACTTAACGATGCCATTTTTAATTAGCTGCTGATAATAGTTGATCAATTCATAAAAAGGCTGTGCAAAGTACACTTCCATGGCATTACGGTCTGTTGCGTCACTAAACTCGGTCAACATTATATTATGCTGTACGTACGTATAATATTGAGTTTTTGAGCTTTTGAAGTCTTCACGAATGATTGCTGATCTCTAAAAAATAGTGACTTTCAGTCGGACAAAAAAGACGACGGCTCTGTCTCCCCACACCGGCTTTCTCTCCGCACCCTCCCTCCTTGACTATGGCCAAAGTCGCTAAGCCTTCTATCTCCATTGAGCAGCCTTGCATGTGCAAAACTGCAGCTAACAGGACTCCTGCCACATCGTCAGGCAAAGCACAGGGGAAGTAACTGAGTTTCAGTGTTGGACCAGATGGGAAGCAAGAGTGCGCTCTAAAAACTTCAAAGCCCAACTTAGAGGTCATGTTTGATCGAATTACTCCGAGGTGGATGTTGGAGCATCCCTCATAGCTCTCATTGAATTCCTGCGGTAGTCCACCAGTGGTCCTACTTCACTCCCTTTGTTTAGGTAAAAACAAATATTGTACTTTCGAGTCCTCATTTTGAGAATTCACTTTCTCTTGCTTTAAAAATACATATCTTTTCGCATGGTTGTTAAAGGCTCAGCACAGTATCATGCTCTTTCGGTCTTTTGATCTATCCAACAGAAATTCTAGGATCTGAATTAAGAGGGAAATTAAAACCAAAATCTTTTGAACGCAACAATACATTGTATGTTCGAGGAAAAGACGACTTTCATGGCTTCACTTACTCGAGTGGTTCTCTCATTTCTTAATTGTTTTTTCCGCCAGGTTTCCTGCGCTTACCTGTTTGTAAGTCGTTTTCAGTTGTAGTGATAGTCCTGGTTTTTGTAATATACCTGTTTGGGTTTTTTCTCGTCTATTAATTGACAAGCAATTTCCTTTTGTTTTTATTCTTGCCTTTTAGAGTTCTTTGCTTGTGTCATTTTCCTGGTGTTGTGCCAGCGTTCTTTGTGGAACTTTGTCAGTCGTGTGACCTATTTTTGTTCATAAACCTTTTTGTGAATTGTTTCCGAGTTTACGTTTCTGCAATCCAATTCTTTCCGGAAACCCGACAATACCAGGGCAGGTGCCAGTGCCATATTTTTAACATTCGAAACAATGTCAGCAAAATCAATTAGAATTTAACAAAACTATTAAATGAGCTCAAGCTTAAACATGATTATTCGGTTGTGGTGTATTGATGTTGGTCAACAGCATATGCCAATTTTGATTTCTGAAAAAACAAGAGGTGGGTATTTACACCAGTCGTCACCTGTCTATCTGTACCGACAGAAGCTCTGTGAGTCCCTCACTAATGGAGTCAAATTTTTGCTGGCGGACTGCCAACTGATGGTAACTTGGAAACACAGATGGAAAAAGCGCAGATAAAAGCAATTTTCTTTTCGGCCATCCTAAAAATGCCGGTCTCCGTCATTAAGTCACGCAAACATGATCTTACATTGACGAAGCAATTAAATGATGATAATTAAATGCTAAATAAATATATCCATACATCAATTTCCCACATGTCATCTTTGTTTTTACAGGCGGCCTGCAGCCTGATGGTCTTCAGCTAATCACCGGGTGCATATAAAAAACAACTGCATTCTCTCAATCGGCAATTTATAGTCTCCAATTAAACGGCCATGCATGTTTTCAGAATGTAGAAGGAAATGGAAATACTTGGAGTAAATGACCACAAAGACGATGCCAACATTTAGGAAGGCCAGGCCGAGATTAGAAGCCACAATCTCGAATCTCAACTGTAAAGATAATTTTATGTACCATATTTTCCAAATTATAAGTCGCTCCTGAGTATAAGTCACACTACCCCAAAAATGTATAATTAAGAAGAAAAAATATAAATACTGTATGTAAATTGGGCCTGGACCAGTTCACAAAATTCACGGTTCTCCGTTTTGTGGTCTTGGCTTTTGCTTCGGTTCTATATGCATTGACTCCTAGAAAATGCAATGATGTCTTGTAATAATAAAAAGTTTAATCATTTCAATTATTATTATTATTGTATTCTTATTGAAATTAGTACACTATCTACACTGTAGTGGCAGGCATAACAAATAACTGCTCTTCAGTTGGATGACAAAAGGTACAACCAACCTGCATAACCATCTGTTGCCATTCATGCAACCGAATGAGTTGTGGTTCTCTGCAAATTATTCAGCTTCGTATTATACAAGTCTAAATTTCAAGTGCACTTGGGACTAAGCAGAGGCAAGGCAGTATACGTACTTTTTGTTATTTTTGATTGGTGGTTTGCCATTCCGTTTTTCTTGGCTCCACAGGTTGTCAAACAATGATCTAATAATTGCGTTCCTTCATAAAAGCTCAAAACATTAAATAGGTCTTGTAAGAATACTCATAGCCGAAGACATGTCATAATTCAAATCTAATAAAGCAAGCCTCCGCAGGGGTCACCAACTCCGGTCCTCAAGCACCCCTGTCCTGCATGTTTGAGATGTCTTTCCTCAAACACACCTGAGTCAAAATAATCAAGAATGTTATCAGACTTCTGCATAGCATGCTGATGCGTTTGAACAGAGTCGGTGACTTCCATTGTCTTATTCCATTGTGTGTGTGTATCATTACTCTCTACCTCACTTTTGCCTCCCGTTTCCTCATGGTCCTCTACGACATATGGTTAAAAGGCCTTTGGGAAGTTAGAGTCACGATCTGTTGTCCTGGATGTGGTACTGAATGTAATTCCTTTAATGCTGTGAAGGTACATCAAACGTGTGTGCATGAGCTTGTGATATAGCTACAGGCCAATGCAGCAGAGTGCCTCTTGGGAGAGTTGCAGTCTACTCAATGGCAGGTGTCAACTAAGTAACGACGTCATCTGGCAGACCGGAATGTTGTGGTTGCGACACAAAGTCGCTCAGAGCGCTCAACGATTAACGCTTTTCATGTTCTTTGCACCTTCCGGTAGACTACACATTCTATTTTCTTTGTCAATACTGTGCAATATGTGGAAATGTTTCGATGATGGTTTTGAGAGATGGTGTCTCAACCACATAGAATGGTTGGCTTCATGTAGAAAATTTAGTAGAAGCTTGTCAAACTTTGCATGTGTGACAGAGCACAGTGGAATAACAAAGGAGTTTGTTATTGTCGCATTCTTCAGAGGAGGTTCGTCAGAAAAGGAGGACCTTTGCTTTCTGTGGGACTCCATTAAGACTGTGTAACTTCTTCACCCGGGGGGAATCCTCTGGTGACAGAAACACATCATGAGGCTATCGGGAATTTATCCATTAAAATAGACTCACCAGCACACCACACCATGATAGTGGAATATTGTGTGACCTACTTATTTGGGGGGGAAAAAACACGCTTGGTGCCAGTTACCAAAATGACTGATTGAAGAAGCCGCTTGTTGACCAGGTTTCTTGATAAGGTATAGCGTTTTTAGTAGCTCTGTTATGTACTAGCCTACTTAATTGAAGTTGCACTGCAACCGTACATTGTATGTGTGAGAGAGTGAGAGAGAGACCCCATAAAATGCACATTTTACAATTACTTTTGACCACAAACAGAGCTAAAATTAGCTTGCGCACTGCCAAAACAAAAGCAAAGACCATTTTCAATTTTTCCCAAGTGTGCTTTCTCAACTTTGAATTCAAGTTTCGTAGGCTGAAATTTCCATGTTTGGCCAGAGAGATAACAACATACGGCCGGGCGATGAGTCAATATCAGTTTATGTCGTAATAGACGTGATCAATGTCAATATAAATTGCGCACAATAAACAGGAAGCAAATACCAATCCCGGCATTCTGCATGTTGTCAACAGAGGCTGATATAGGACGTTAAATTTGTGCCGCAATTAAAAGCACCAAAGAGGACATTTTGAACACAAAAGCATGTGTTCGGTGCACAAGAACTATTTCTGCGAACCTTGTCCGCACCAGGAGCGAATACATTCGTGCACGCCCATACACTGAATGAAAGTGTGTCTTAACCGCAGTGCAAATTTTGCACTGAGATTATACTGTTCACACGAACACAATTAAATACATATGGATGGTTAGGTAGGGCGGCCAGTGGTTAGCGCATCGACGTCACAGTGCATGGGTTTCTTCCCACATTCCAAAAACATGCATAGCAGGCTGATTGAACACTCTAAATTGTCCCTGGGTGTGAGTGTGAGCGTGGATAGTTGTTTGTCTCTGTGTGTTCTGCGATTGGCTGGCAACCGCTTCAGGGTGTCCCCCACCTACTGCCTGAAGATGGCTAGGATAGTCTCCAGCAGCCCCCGCGACCCTTGTGAGGATAAAGCGGATCAGAAAATGGATGGATGGTTAGGTGATCTCATATCAAAGGATTTGCTAGCTCTGACCCTCTCTTAGCATCGCATTTCACCGGCCTTAAACGAACTCTGACGGAAAATCAACATTTGGGCTGTGCGCAAACACTAATTAACACTCGTCGCTCAGTGAAATACAGCCTTCACGCTGCATTTGAGTGTCAGAAAATAAAACTGAAATAAAGTAATGATTAGATTTAAATATATTGAAAATGTTGAAAGAAATCATACATTGGAATAATTTGGTTTGGGTTTTTATTAGTTTTCAGATATAATCATCTAAATTAAAATGAATGACCACTTGAAATGCATCATCAGTCTGTGTGAAATGGATGTGCGCATTACACAGGTTTCAAGTGGCCGGTGTCTGGGTACTTTTTGCCCCACTGGGTTTGTATTTCATAAGCATTTTTCTTAATGTATTCTGGACCAAAACCATTTCTTATTATTGACGTGTAACACAACTTTAAAGTCTATTCCATAGCTGACTGGCAGCCAGTGTAAAACTTTAAAAGTAGGCTAATGTGCTCTGATCTCTTTGTACTGGTCAAAAGTAACATTGCTTCTGCACATAAATACTCAAGTAAAGTTTGTTTTATTTATACTACTCTTCCCAAAAAGTTACTTGAATGAATGTAACAGAGCAAATATTGAGCATTACTCCCCACCCCTGTGAGTGAGATGGGAAGTAAGGAAGTACAAATACTTTGTTACTTAATTGTTAGTAGTTGTCCCCCCCACCCAACGCCCCTTGGTACTTTACAGAGTTTTGGCATATTAGAATATGTTTTAGTTTTATTTATAACATCCGTATCAGTTTTACCTGGTACATTTTCAAAACAGGTCATTACTTTTGTTTTTATTGCCTGAAAATGATTAAAATAAAAGATTATACCTGGAAGGAAAATCCTAAGTGGTGTATGAAGTGTTTCTCCTGGTCCCCTACATGCTTGCTTGCAATCGACTCTGCTCTATTTAAATATGACATGACATGCATCCTGGAAACACTCAGAGCTGCCCATTGGTCTGAATAATAGACAGATACAACACGGCCCTTATGAGTTGCGTGCCACCGAGTTAATTGGAGCAACGGCGTCAGCGCATTCCATTTGTGTGGATGGCAAGGTTGCACACAATGCTGGACAATTACTTCAGGGGAACTGTGAATCAACTTTCATAGGTTTGAATGTTTGTGGCCCTTTTTATTGTATATTGTTTCAAGAATGCCTGTCTATTATTTACTGGATCTCATTTAAGAAGAAAACGGTTTTCTTCACATCGCAGTTTGGAAACTAATCCGTGGCCACTTTTTAAGAGTGTGTTTGAAGAAGCTCTTTCATCTAAATTCCCTTCAAAGCTACATGGTGCAACTGAAAAAATGAGATATTAGGAGGAATCATGCAGTAAAATATATTTTACTTTGACTCTTGAAGTACATTTCAGACGCTGGCCTTTTTTTTTTACTTTTACATCTTGGAAAGAGTAAATGTACTTCCACTCAAGTACAGATTGAGTAATTTTCTCATCTGATATCAAAAATTCTCGAACTCATTCACACTTGCATAATAATCCTCAAGAAGAATTTGAAGGACTTTATCCGGGCTAAGATCATTTGTTTTAATTCATACTTTTCCGTTCATGTTTGATGTCACTGTTCAAAATCTTTTGTTGTAAAGGGGGACATATCAAAATGGCTACATAACAATAAGAATAAGAAAACCTTTCTTTGTCTCACAATGGAGAAATTCCCTATTGACAGCAGCAAAGTTATGAAAGGAAGAAAGTAGAGGAACAAAAGTATAGGAGCTACTGTAAAGGCAGCCACTCTCGCGGCGCCATCTTGAAGTCATAAGAAAAAAATACAAGACAACACATAAGACACAGACAGTCATTCAATCGTTACCACTTCTCTGCATACTCTTTGTTGTTTGAAGCAGTTGTCGATGAAAGAGGAGAGGATCAAAGTGTCCTTTCACCAGTGGACCAGGGACATCATGCTGAAAATGTGCACACGTCTGCTGCAAGCTAAGTTTTGAAAGCAAACTAGAAGCTGTAGTGTCCATTGACAAAAAAAGAGATTGGCTCTCATCTCCTGTTCCCTGTAAATCCGCTTCAATTCCAAGCCGCGACTCCCAGTTCCACATACGCATCGGCGTATATTTGACGCTCCTTTCTTCTCATCGTCGGCTCCACAAGCCATCCATCCATCCAGCCGCAGGCTGTCCTACAGCATTGACCTTTCCGCTGAACAAAGTGGGGCTGTGAAAAATGCTGCCCATTACCAGGAACAAAAAACACAAGCGCTGTCCAGCATCGACAGTCAAATGGCGCCAACATTCCTCCCAATGAAAAATCAGTGCTGGTACACGCGTGCTGCCGAGAAGACGCAACCACCAAGCACAGATTCTTCTTCTTTGATGAATGCCGTGGCCAGAAAATGCTGAAAACAATCCACATCAGGTCCACACGATGTAACAACAACACCATGTGACAAAACAAAACACAAAAACAACAACAAACATAAAAAAAAGCAAGGCTCTTGAGAGCATTTGCCGACGGCTGCCTAATCGGGCGCCATCTTGGACTTCAAACAAGTAACTTAAGCTGTCAAATAATTCTAACATACTTCAAAACAGCTCGTGTTGAAATAAAAATTAAAACGTAACTTTTTCAGTGTAGTACTCGGAATTGGAGGGCCCCATGACTGGCTGTTGCCTCGGGCGTCCAAATGATTAGCAATGTCCCGGATATCAATGGTAATGCTGTCTCAGAAAGTCATTCTTCGGATGAAGTTTTGTGCTTCAAATGGTGGTGTTCCCATTGTTTCTTTCATGGCGACATAACCTGGACATTAATCAGTGATTTTGACTGCGACCTTTGGCACCAAGTTCCTCAGGAAGCTCCTCGGCTACTGACGGATTGCGTGCGTCAATCCATCATGACGGAGTAAAACTGGGCTTCCATTGCTCCGACGAAGGCGCTCTTTTGAAGTATTACAGATCCCTGGCCTTCCCTCGTTCTGATCGGGGGATCAGGCAGATATATCAACTATGGCTCGCTCAGCTGAGGGCGCAGTTCACCACTCAGTGTCTCCAATGTAGATGTTTTGTGACATTTTGTTCGATGAAAAGGAGATTTGGATTCCTTGCATTTGTCTTAAACTGCCAGGCCAGCTGGGCGGGCACCTACGGGCCAAAAGTGTCAGCACACACACACACACACACACACACAGAACACTGGGTGGAGTTATCTTTATCTGTGTGCATGTTCTGAAGTCTCCTCCTCGCATTCAGTACACATGCACCATACAGAGAAAAGAACTGCCGTTTGTGTTGAGTTTTGATGTTAGACTTCGCTGAACTGTTTCTTTTCTGGCTCATAATACATATTCATCAAGTTTGAAAGTTTCCTCAGATCAAATTATCAAAATATGCAATCATTGAGTGTTTATATGAATGTGAAATAGTTTATACTTGTAACTTGGTTGTGTTTTTACTTTCATTGATGCATCATAGGGGATTTCTTAATTGCTGTATCATGACATAATTGTTACCACGGGTAAAATATGCTGATAGCGTATTGCAAGTGACTCTGCGGTTTCCACAATTGCACCGGCTCGTCCTTATATTGCCTTTCATGCACTTTATCATCAGAATGTCCCCTGCGACCTCTTATCCATTTTTGATTTACAATTTAGTTTGGAATCTTACGATGCATTCACATCATGAGCCATTGGGGAAAATGATGTTACCATGGTGATTGCTTCCCTTCTCGATCATCCTGTTGGGTGGTTTTTTTTCCCTGCAGTATTTTCATTTAACCTATTTTTAGTGCTTTCTTGAAAATCCGTGCTATAGTTTCATCATTATTGGATGCACAAAGAAAGTTTTGCCTTGTGACCTAGTCATTAACAGCATAAGCTTTTTCAGTAAATATATATATATATATATATATGTATGTATATATATGTATATGTAAATATGTATATATACAGTATATATATATATATATATATATATATATATATATATATATATATGTAGAGAGAGAGAGATGGACTCTAGAGTTTGCTCATTTTACCTCAGCCAAGGTCTTGAAGCTTCCGAAACCCCTTTTTTTTTACCATTAACCTTTTTTGAATTCCTGCGTTAATAAGACAGCAGAAAGAAATGGCCTGGCTGATAATGTAGCACCTTGATGCCAAGACCGCTACTCAACTGGAGTGCATTATGTGTAGATAAGACCAGGCCAGGGCTGAATGAAGGCCACTGCTTTCCTCCAAAGCCTTTGTGAGTTGAGACCACTTAATTGATTTCTATTTGGCCCTCACGCTGCCCCGTGTCTCTACTTTTACCAGAGCAGTGGTATTTCACTTAGCCGTTTTCAGCCTTGCTTTCGGCATGCTGTGCCATTTCTTCCAAGGACCTTAAAAGCGAGTACAGTTCTATCTCAAAGCAAATGAAAGAAAACACGGAACCCCTGGCTTCCCCTCTTTGCAAGTGTCGGTCGCTTTTGAAATAGAAATTAGGGTAAATGGATGAAACAACCTCTTCATAGACAGCCGCTGTATTTGGCTCTGTAAGCGCATTTTTCTGGTAATGAATGATATGCAGCGAGACCATTTTGTTGCCCTCCTCCCATTATACCTTCTTTTCGTGGATCTATTATACATATTTGTTGCAGGTGGCACCTGAACGCAGTCCGGCACTGCAGGTTCTCACTCACTCACCCATAAAGCAAACACACAAGCTTTGCACAGGCAGTTTCTACTGAGTATGGATTTCATTTCAAACAATTTTTAAATGTGAATATGAATTTGAAGCATATCTGCAGCACACTGTCTTTCTGCCCTTAACAGTGCTAAAGCTATTGTAGATTGGTGCTTAGGTAAAAAATTATTTTAAAAATGAAGAAATGAAAAGGAACCGCAACAAAAAAAAGTTATTGTTTGTATTTGTGAAATCAAAAATATCATACTATGTGCCACAGTGAGGCTAACGTCGCGATTTTCATGGTTAGAGCAAAACATTTTTGCTGCCTACGTTGATTGTCTGCTGCAGCTTTTGGAAGAAGGTAAACAACTCCAGTTTCCCGGGGTTTGTGCAATTGCTGCTGATTTGTTTGCCAGCAGTGCAGATGCTTCCCTTTGGCTTGAGTAACTAGAGAAACCACCCAGGTCACCTGTGCTTGAGTGGCTGTTAAAAAAATACTTAGCTGAAAAATCAAGGGAGCGTCAAATTGTCATTAACTCTAAACACATCAGCGATATTAACCTGTCAAGATTGACGGCTTTAATGATGATGAGTTTATTGCAAATGCTGTTGTGCATCGACGATTGGCTGGATGCACAACAGACCAATACAGCGCAAGCACAATGCAGCTCTCGACTGTTATCCAGTATCCACCTTTGCCATGTCATCCCTAGGAAGGATGAAGGGCGATTGCTTGAAGAACACCATTCGTCTCTCATCAACAGCAAGCCTATAAAAACCACTGCTACACGTGTTGTGTTTTCACGTTTTATTTCAAGTGCTGAATGGTTAATGATTTGTGGTTCCAGTATGGCGTTTCTTGGATATCTGGAAAGTGTAATTTCGTGTTGCATGTTTGTAGCTTGTCCATGATTATTTCCTGCACTGGCCATGTTGCTGTTGTTCAATCCGCTCGGGGAAAATTAATTATTTGAATAGGAAGGTAAAACTCCCTACTGCCGTTTTATTGGATTTAGGGGAATTTTAGTACGCTGATGTACGCTGAAGTGTGCCTTGCCATTTAGCTCAAATGTTAAGCAAATAAATCCATTATCACGCAAATGCCTGGAATCAATGTCAATTAGTGTTTTTTTGGAGGGCTTTTTATTCAAAAAGCCAGAGTCCTTTAGATCGTGTTGTCTTCTCTAGAGTTTGCCCAAAAACATTGTTTTAAAATATATATTTTCTGTAATCGACCGTTTGATTGAAAGGCACACAGACATCATTTTCACAACAAGAGTGGAGCGGCGAAAAAAAAGAAAGATGCGTGGCTTCATCGTGATTACCCCCCTCCCCCTTCAATTCTGCTGCTGAAGATTGCAAATTTCCCCAGTGCGGGACAAATAAAGGTTTTCTTATCTTCTTATCTTGTCTTATTACCAGCATTAGGGTGACATGAATGTTTTGTGATGACAAACATGACTAAAGATGATGACATCAAATGACATTTTAGAAATGTGCACTTTTCACTGTGGCTGGCTTGAATTCTTGTTTGAGTAGCTCCAGGTCCATGTTTCAAGTCTTGTACTGGATGTGGTGAACTCAGCATGAGGCCCTGGGACTTAACCAAGCATGACAAATTCATAGATTGAGGTAATAGTCCCAATGGTGTTTTAACACTATACATTTAAATAAAATCCAAACGACTTGCTGTAGGCAGACAAGCAGTATTTTTTTTTAATCTTGCTAGTCCAAGGTGAAATGATGTGAGCTCGAAGGGCTTGTTCGCAAATGAACAAAGCAGTTGTGCAGTCACATGTAAGATGGCACGCGGATCGAGTGGCTTTGTTTGTGGAGAGCGATGGCTTATATTGTTTACAAACTACTCTCCGCCGTAGCTCACTTGAACTCCATGAACCATGAATGTAATTTTAATTGAGAAAGGGATTGAGGTTCAATGTATGCATTGGCCCCACTGGAATAATGTAAAAGGAAATGTTTACAGGGCGCAGAAAAGCAAGATTACGCAGGAAAGATGAGAACACACCCAGAACACAGAAAGAAAAACACGTAGAACACGTTTCAATTTCAATCACACCGAACCGAATAATGTTTTCAGATTCCAAATATGCAGGCTGAGAGAGCGCGACAACCAAAATGTTTATTTTAAAACAAAATCACACCGACAAAGTATCAACTGAAATCATTTCGCTGGTAAAGAATAAGAAATAAAGAATGCGTGGAACAAAAAGTGCTTGCAAAGGAATCGGTTAAAGAGAAAACAGAATATACGCAAAATGAAATGTCAAAAATCCAATAACATGAAAACAATCAAATCGTTAATAACCAACATACTCACAAACCAGAATATGTGAACAAACGAGAGCGACTATGAGTAGATCGAGATGTCTCGAAAATAACACTTGAACCTCAACAGCGAGCGAGGTCAATAATCACCAGCCAAGCTTGATGGGGTAATGAGGTACAGGTGCACCTGCTGGAGGGAAACGCCCTTCACATCAGCTGGAGCTGGAACACAATCAAGACAGACAGGGCACTTAAAATCTATAAAATACATATACAGTGAAACTCCTCTACAACGAAACCTACATGGGCGAAAATACCCCCTAGTGTGAAAAAAATGCTCATGCATTAACACCATTCCCATTCTCCTGCCATACACATATACATACATACAATGTATATGTATACATACATATACATTGAAAAATAACCCTGTTGCGTTATACGAAATCTTTTTCTCTGCTCTTGCTTCGCGAGACATTCACTACAACAAAGTTTAATCCAACTGCGACCTCTACTGCTTCGTTCGGAAATGGCAAAAGCAACCACCACACTGGTTAACACAGCTCCGAGTTTCCTGAACGCAACATACTCATAGCTGCTCTTGCCATTGGCTTACCGGGCATCATCCTGGCCTCCGATTGGCCAAGATGGACCTCACTATTTATGTGTGTAGATCCGTGGAAGATAGAGTGGAATGCATCTGATTAGCTGCTCAGAGTAAATTGCTTGTGGCTCGATGGACAGTCAAATAAACGAACATTTCCTAGAATGCTTTACTTGTTATCATGCTAAAAAGCTTACGCTAACTGGAGCGCTAATTCGAGGCGAGTTCCATCGCGCTAACTCTGTCCATCGAGGACTACGAAGCGTCACTATGCAGCAAGAACGTTGCATTGCTAGAATGGCGACAAAACGGACCTTTGGATGTCAAGCAGCTAAGACAAGAAGCGCTCTGACGCTGGAAGATAGGGGAAAAGTGATCAAAATGAAAGACGGAGGAAGCACAATTAAATACATTATCCAAAAAATTGATGTAAGTGAAAGTGAATGCTGATCGTACATTTCTCAATTTCTTTCCCTTTTTTTTCTTTCTACACTGACTATATTAAGTGTCAAATAAGTATGTGCTCATACTTCTGCACTATTGGAATAACACTAAAGAGTACACATACGTTTGTGTGTGTGTGTACACCCTAACCCTAACCCTAACCCTAACCCTTGTTCTTCTAATTTGATATACAATAAACCACTGTGCCCAAAGAAAACCAACCAATCAGAGACAGAAGTGTGACATACGATCCTGGGTGGGGATAGATACATGAGGTCCACTGATATATTTAAGTCGCCTGCGGTAATCACCAGGTCATACTGGATTTAATCATGCTCTTTGTTGCCACACTGGCCAGCCAAGGGCAGTGGCAATGCTTCTATCAAGGTGGATCGTTCTTTCGCACAGAGATATCTCCGTGCGAGACGTTTCGGTGTCATTTAAAGGGAACAAAAAGAGCCGCTTTGATCGGCAGCGACTACCTCCCACAATGGCGCAGTTTATATATGCTGGTTGCGCATGTCTGCCAAATTACAATACGCAGTCTAACCTTCCAGATATACTCCGGTCACAAAAATAGAGCCCTTGGTGTGATTAGAACGCTCAATCACAATTAAAGTTCTTTCCTGGGGTAACAAGATAAAAGGTCAGCTCAAGGCCATGGGGGTGTGGCCTGGAGTGTGTGATAAATGATTAACACCTCTAAGTCACTCCTGTTTCTGACTGGTTGCAGTGATTTTTTTTTAAAAAAAATGCAAATTCCCCTTTTAAGACAGCCATGTCTTTTGCACCTCTTTTCTCAAACATGCCAATTAATTTACAGTATGTCATATCCTCATCATTTTAACAATGAACGTAGTTTGTTTAGCCAAACAGAAGTTGCTGTAACTAAGGCTGCGGTCAGACCGAAGACGAATTGAGCGGTTACATATGAAGTCAATGCAACTTACGGTGACAAGCGGTAATGTGGATGACATGTTTGACTCACTGCGAATGGGGGTGAGCACCTGCAAATTCCCTTATTCACCTATTCGCTGGCGTTGGAAATTTTGAACTCTAAGCTGCTTCGCAAATGGCCATTCACCGCCAAGAATGTACTTACTATGTCACACTTGCATCATGGTGTGCGGTCTGTGGAACCGCGAGATGTACAGAACAGCCAGCTTTTGATACTGGCTAGGACGGAGTCAAAAAGGAGCAGGCTTTGAGAATGCGGAGCAAGGAAGTTGGCGTATTTGGTGAGTGCATTGCCTTTTTTGGGGGCAATGCCATATTTCATGTTCGGTTTGATCCACAGGGATTTTCAGTCCCGTCCCAGTCCATAGTAATATCCATCCATCCATTTTCCGAACCGCTTCATCCTCACGAGGGTCGCGGGGGGTGCTGGAGCCTATCCCAGCTGTCTTCGGGCAGTAGGCGGGGGACACCCTGAATCGGTTGCCAGCCAATCGCAGGGCACACAGAGACGAACATCCATCCACGCTCACACTCATACCTAGGGCCAATTTAGAGTGCACAATCAGCCTGCCATGCATGTTTTTGGAATGTGGGAGGAAACCGGAGTACCCGGAGAAAACCCACGCAGGCCCGGGGAGAACATGCAAACTCCACACAGGGAGGCCGGAGCTGGAATCGAACCCGGTACCTCAGCACTGTGAAGTCGACGTGCTAACCACTGGACTACCGGGCCGCCCTCATAGTAATAATAATTTCAAAAAAATAAAAACTCCCGCTCCCGGTGAAAATAACTCCCATTTTGGAGGTCAGCTATATTAAAAAAATGGCTACACATCTGTTGTAGTGATTTTTTTTTCTCTACTACATAATCCTCCTCCCGTGAACCTTTTATCCAGTATTGTCCCAATCCTGTGTGTGATTAAAGGTAAAGTTGACTGGCATCTCTTGGAAATTCCACGGGATTCCCATGAGTCGCTGCATTCCTGAAAAAATAACCACCTCTAGTCTGAACCTACAGTTGAGATGGATTTAAGGTGCAACTCTCATCTCCAAAGTACCTTTTATTTTCAAAATAATCCTGGAAAATGTTGTGCATGTTAAGGCGAAAAGCATTCTTGGATGGGCATGATGACCCGGAGGTCTTCCAGAATGATTCTAAATCACTACATAGCTCAGTCAACTGGATTCAGGGTTCCCAGACATCCTGGATAACCTGGAAAATGATTTCCTAATTTTCCAGTCGAACACATGGAAAATGAAAAATAAAGTTAAATGTCCTGGAAAGGTTTGAGTTGTCCTGGAAAAAAGATTTTTCCTCCCTCTACTTCTCCCTGTCTTGTGGCTGAATGCAAACAGGTGAAACAGACAGGTATGTCTGTTTTCAGATGCACTTTTCTTCTTCATCTCTGCTTCTAGCTGGCATAGCGCCCCGCATGACACTTCCAACCAAGCTAATCCCTTATAACAGTGTTTCCATATGATTTTGTTGCTAGATTTACTCACTTTTCAGACCCCTGTCAGGATTTATTCTCTCCAAAGAACCGCCAAAGCTGGATGCATTTAGTTCTCTAGCGCTGCTTATCGAGTGTGAAGTTTTTCTCACTCTCTCTGTCTTCTCAGTGAAATGACAGAGAGCTATAGTGGGTGTGACATCACTTTTGGCTGTGTTTTTGTAAAGCCACAGCGACCTTGATGATCATTCGGGCTGCGCTCTACAGTTTTTCTAAATTGATAAGATTGTGAGTTTTTGCTCTGTGAGGAAAGTAGATAAGGATTCCAGTACTGCACATTGGTAAGTATACAATAGCACTACACTCTAATGTCATCAATTATTTCAAAGGGTTATGCAAGATGTTAGATGAACGTTGTAGGCAGCATCCGCATCACTGATACCTGCAGCTCTCCCCGAGTGGAGCCGCGTCGTCTGCTGGGATCCATGTACGCAATGTGCAATGCATTTGTCATGGGCCGAGCTGGCATGAATGCCCTTTCTTCCTAATGGAGGCACACAGGGTAATTTTGTAATACAGAAGGGGCCTGCTATCTTTCTTCTCCAAAGCAAGATTGGGAGGAAGATGAGAAACATGAAGAGGAGGGAGATGAATTCACCTGGCCTCTGAGGATCTGTTACTCCCATTAGTGGAAGTTGTTTGATCCTTGCAGCTCAGTTTGTGCTTTCTTCTGCAGTTTTTCTCTTTCACTCAGACGGATGAGACGTCAAAGAAGCTGGCCAAAGAGGCGGGTTTCAGACCCACTCTGTAGTCTCATTTCTGTATTATGTTTTGAAAGGACCTCACATGCTATTCGAGTGACATTGAGCTTCAGACTACAATGACAACTGCCCTTTGCCCTCTACTTGGAGTTATGAATATCATTCAGTGATGATTTTATCATTTGTAAACGTTGATGATGTATTGTCCTGTAACCTTTGGTTGCGAGAATTCCCCAAATGAAAAATCAAGATTTGATTGTGAACCTGAATAGAAACTTGATGCCCAGCAGTCACGTTTACAATAAGGGGAAAGAGTGTGAGCAAGGCCAACAAAAGAAAACTGCCGTAATTTGGGAAGATTGGAAAATAAATTATCTTCAAGGGGGGTCAAAATACTTTGCCCGCCACCTTGGATGTTTACTGCAGTAGTGCTTCCTTTTGCTGCGTCTGAGCAGATAGACTGTGGTCTGCACACAAATTCAGGTTAGGTTTTGTGTCATTTTAAGACACATTTATGCATAAACGTACTGAATCGCTAATGTGGCCAAAGATCAAGAATATGTCCCCTATTTTTTGTTTTCTTTACCAGGAGACTTGCCAATGTTACTTTCAATGATATAAGAGGGCTGCTGACAGAAACTGAAAGGTGGGCATGTAGTGAAGCCAATTTTGCAAGAAATTGTTGTCCCTAATTGGACACTTGGTGAAGCGTGACACATTCCTGGAATGGAACCAAGCCTCCCAGCAGGCATCCACCAATGCATGCCCTGTAAGTCGGGTCCTTTGGGTCCCAACACACTTGATCCGCACACATGAACACACCTGTGTGTCCCTAGAGCCTATTATGTTATGGAAGGGCATCTTGCAAATGACTAGATTCGTGATTTATTTTTTTTCTGCTCAAATACAAAACTCTACAACATTAACAAGCACAAAGAATTGCTGAAATCAGTATCTCATGGTTCATGGAGTCAATTAATTTTTCATGGCACAACTCCTTCATTAGAATACATGCAGACTGTTTGGTTTCGTAAAGTGATTCGACTGCAGTGTCAAAGAATCCTTGAGGTACTAATTGCTGTCTGCTCTTTTTAGCTCACCTGCATCTTCTTTTGTTTCTGCTCAGCATTACCAAGCTTCATTTTTACCCGATGTAACCTGCAGTCATACCAAGAAGCTACCTTCTCTCTCTCATTGATATGGTGCACACACACACACACACACACACACACACAGTATGGATGTAAAACTACATCCATACTGTAAAAATCCTCCTGTAAAAATGGTGGGACATAAAAAATTAGAACAATATAAATAATGTTAAAACGTTTTATGAATGTGATCGACAACAGTGTGCAGTGCAATTGAGAAATAATTATTTTACAGGGGGGGGTAAAAATTAAACAAGATAATGTGGTTGTACAAGTGTGCACATCCACTTATTACTAAAAATACTGTAAAAGAGGATGCGGCTTTATTCAGAATTATCCAGACACATTCAAAGTCATGTAAATGAGTCCTGCTTATCCTCAATAAAAAGTGTGAATTGGGAGAAAATTCTAAACATTTCCTTAGGATATTTCTTGAGGTTTAGTATCTAGTGAGAGAATCATCCCAGTGGTTTTACTGTCATTTAAAGGGTACAGTGAAGATGATCGTTTAGTTTTATGTTTGGGCTGCATTAACTTTCTCTCTCTCTCATCTTTTTCGCTCCACTCATTCTCCAAACAGCAACATTCAGTTGTTTATTTTGTCTTACCCTCTCTTTAATGAAAAAAATGTTTAATTGTACAGGTTATAGGTCACATTAATCGTGGAAAACGTGTGTGTGTGGACTTTTTATATCCATCCATCCGTCCATTTTCCGATCCATCCATCCTTATCCTCACAAGGGTCGCGGGGGGTGCTGGAGCCTATCCCAGCCGTCTTCGGGCAGTAGGCAGGGGACACCCTGAACCGGTTGCCAGCCAATCAGAGGACACACAGACGAACAACCATCCACGCTCACACCTAGGGACAATTTGGAGTGTTCAATCAGCCTGCCATGCATGTTTTTGAAATGTGGGAGGAAACCGGAGTACCCAGAGAAAACCCACGCAGGCCCGGGGAGAACATGCAAACTCCACATAGGAAGGCCGGAGGAGGAACTGAACCTGGTTCCTCTGCACTGTGAGGTTGACGCGCTAACCACTGGACCCCCGGGCTAAACACTTTTTATATCCACTTGTCCCAAATGTCTTGGTCTGCTGGATCTTCAACTTGGCAAAGCAGACAATTCTTAAGAAGCCCAAATTCATACTATCTGCTGCTAAGGTAAACACTATTGTTACCTGTTTTTGTTGTAGGCTGAGGCTGGAAGCAGGATTGTGACACCGGCCCGATGACCTGTGACCAAGGGCGTGCTGGTTACTGGAATTTCCGGAAAATGTGTTGATTATCCCGTATGACTAGTCTATGACGGCTGCCCTTGTCGCCAATTAACTTTCGTAGTGTGACATCCGCCATACCAAGCCAACTCGTCCCGTTTAGGTCCACGACGGCCACTGTTGGCACCATCCCCCCATCGTTGACAAGAAATGTAATACTTAATGAGTAGTTTGTGTGTGTGTGTGTGTGTGTGTGTATTTTATTTTTTTGTCCACTTAGTTTTCTTTCTTTCTTTGAAATTGCCTTGCTTCATGCTTCTCCGGCTGGCTGTATTCCTGGCTTCGACGCACGTGCACAATATTGGTAATCCGGGTCATCTGTGGGTAATCCAGTGTCATGCTAACTCGTGTTGGCAAGTCCAAAAGTTTGGCCATAATTCAGCAAAATACTTAATACAATGCACACCTGCCTTTCATGGCATCCCTACGCTGATAAACGAGCATCTAAAAAGGAAGCACATTGTGGCTAGTGCCTGATTTAATTTCTGATATCTGGGACAGGCTTCACTGATAGCTAGCTTGCACTAGCACGTACAGTTTACCCCGTGTGTTTGATGTGATGCCCCAAAGTCCCGTTGTAGTACACTAACATATTGTAGCATCTACTATGGATGGATTACAGACACATTAGTCAGGGAACTCAAGTGTGTTAATAACAACCGAAGCATGCCTGTATGCCTGTATTTGACATTACACAGGATTAGCTCTGCATACCTCACGGTGACTTCACTTGTGACCGCGCACAGACTGTTGTGTTTATGAACTCGGCCAAAGAAGCACTCATAGTAACACAACATGACATATTTTGTCAGAAATCCTTATTGGTAACACATAACAGTATTACAATATACAACGCCAATTCCAATTAAACTGGGACGTTAAACATAATATAACCAGAATACAATGATTCCTGAATCTTTTTCAACCTATATTTAAAGGTCAGGGCGGCCCAGTGGTCGACTGGTTAGCATGTCGCCCTCACATGTTCTCCTTGTGCCTGTGGGGGTTTTCTCCAGGTACTCCGGTTTCCTCCCCCATTCCAAAAAATATGCACGGCAGGTTAATAGACAACTATAAATTGGGTGTGAGTATGAGCGCAAATGGTTGTTGTTGTTGTTGTTGTCTATCTGTGCCCTCCGATTAGCTGGCAAGAAGTTCAGGGTGTACCCACACATTTGCTAGGACAGGCTCTATAGCACGCCCGCGACCCTTGTGAGGATAAGCGGATCCGGAAATGGATAGATGGCTTTTAAGGTCAAGTGTAAAGTCAACTTGGCCAATCATCTTTTGATGAGCAAAAACTATTTCAAACGTACTCTTGTTATTTTTTATATTTTTTAACGTAACCCACCCAGGTTCATAGTTAGACCCATAGCAACACACTTAACAGTGAAAATACTTTTGTTCGTCAATCTCCGGTGAGTGACGTCATTTACAGAATGGCAAGTTGCCAGTCAACCATTGTACTGCATTGTTGATTGTCCCGAGTTATTTGGCGAAATGCCTCAGCGCTGTGTGACGATGCATTGTTCACATTCATGCACATTCAACAGCTGTTTGAGTGGCCAAAAGAAAAGAATTGTGCAGGCAGGTAAATGCACCAGAAAATTGGAACGATACAGCTTCATGCTCGTAAAGCGAATGACTTTCACGCAGAGGATTCTTTGTTCCAAGCACTTCAAAGACCTTTGTCTTCCCAACTGTTTTGCTTATTATAAATGGAATTGAATACAACGTTATTGTCAAGTATATAAATAAATAAAGTAGGCGTGATAATCAATGAATAATTTTGGCTGTTGTTTATGAAAACATTCGATTCAAATTATTACTGTATCCGTGTAAATGGATGGAATCATGTACAGAGAGCTGTCATAACATCCAAAGTTTTTTGATCATGAACAAGAATGCCTACATGTGATCACTATTTTAATGGTGTAAAACATAGGTGTCAAACTCAGGTCCTGGAGGGCCGCTGTCCTGCATGTTTTCCAAGTCTCCCTGTTGCAACACACCTGATTCAAATGATCAGGTTCAATGTGAGGCTTCCGCAGAGCTTGCTGATGATCTGATCATTGGAATCAGGTGTGTTGCAACAGGGAGACTTGGAAAACATGCAGGACAGCGGCCCCCCAGGACCTGAGTTTGACACCCCTGGTGTAAAACATCGTTAATCAATTTGTTGGTGTCCGGATGAGCTCGTTTTGCTCTATGTCGTTGAATCTTTTCGAGCTAGCACTTAGCTTGCTACGAACAAACACGTGTGTAGGTCTAGGGGAGTGCAATGTATTTATATACTTTTTTACATTTCACGATACACTTGGGGGGAGGCTCCTGCAAAATCTCGTTGTAACAAGTGTGCAATGACAATAAAGTAGTCATTCGTTCATTCATTCATTCATTCATTCATTCACATCGCTCAGCAAGCCTCAAGTCTGAGAGTAAAGTGTGAAAATGTGTGCAAGACCATTGGTAAGGTATGACCGTCAAGACATGAAAAAAATAACAGTACCTGATTTAAAAGTGATCAGAGCATATAAATATATTATGTTGTAAAGTGGTCACAGATTTGATAACCATCATGCCCAACATCTTTCACACAACTTCTTTGGAAACAGTATTGTGGGCCAAAAAAAATTGTATCGCAACAACTCTAGCCTTTAGAAACAAAAAGTTGACAATTGTGCCCATGTCCCAATGATATTGGAACTGACTGTTTTTCTTTTTTTCCCCTTGTCAGCCTTATTGTTTGGAAACTTCAAATCGCCTCAGCAGAAAGGTCAATGCGCTCAGTCGAGTACGTTGGTGTACTGAGTCATTTAGGTTAAGTCAACCTCAGAGTGAATAGGTTAATACCCCCGCGAGACTGAAAACTTGAACATAGTAAGCAGTATTCCTTGAGTGCACTTCATTTCTTCCATTAATGTTACATTTACATCATTATTTACAAGCACTTGTCTTAATTAAATGTTTAATGACTCATTGCAGCCCCGTGGTTGGGGGCTTTGCTCATCTCCAAACAGTATTGACCAGATGCAGCTCATGGGGTTTAACTTTGCTTGTCACAAATCCATTCACACTTGTCTTACGTTCATTGGAAAGTCACTCGTTGAAATGAGTCTCATACTAACTTGTTAAGTGTTTTTTTTTTTTTTTTTGTCAAAATTGAGGATGTCTGTCAGCCAGGTAGTAAAATCTCTTGGGTGTGTTCCCTTGTCTGGTCTGTCTGGCTTTCTGGCAGGCTTTGCAGAGAAGCTTTATTGTATCTTGTAGTGTCAGAAAAATGTTTCCATATGTGACAGATTACACAAGAAAATACAGAACCAATTCCCACAAAACATTGTGCATGAGACTAGGAAGGACAAAAATATTGGTGAGAATCGGCGTGAAGGTGCTGATCCAGCAACGTATTTTCTGTTTGTCCTCCTTCATGTATCATAAAGTAGCCTGCTAACTGACTACCAAATGGACTCACAAACACAATTACAAAACTCTGTTTTGTGTGTGTGTGTTGTGTGTGTTTGTGTGTGTGTGCTTGTAAGTAGAGTTGCCACTGTACTGTATAATCTTGTATGACAATACTTAATACTTAATGCAGTTTTTACTCACTTGTCAATACTTTGGACTCTTTCAGTGAAGCCAACAGTCATTGACGTGGGCATATATGTCAACAGCATCGGTCCTGTGTCATCCATCGACATGGTGAGTTCAAGCACTTTCTCGTTCTTACTTTGTGTTGCTCTCTCATTGCCAATGGACTCTTGCATCTTATGAAATTGTCATACATAAATGCTGTACACAGTCCTGCGATTCCCTTTTTTATATTTCCCTCAATTTTATTGGATGACTTGCCTTCCTCATGAAATTCAATTCATCCATTTGTATGTTAAATGTCCTATGGTTGATCTCCACAGTTCACAATACACACAAAAAAAAACTTCACAAGAGATACACACTTACTTTTATTTATTTAATTTGTCTTTTTTCAATACCGGTATGTGTTGCAAAGCCTACAATCTCTGTAGAGAGAGTCCATTGATTTACTTGCATGATAAATATGTGGTCTTTTCAAAATAAATTGATCTTAAATGTAACAAAGATGCACAACAAGTATACCGTATACATGTTTTTCGGAATGCTGTTATTTGCCCAGCAAAAGAATAATGGCTTGCCGACCCGCCAACTGGAACCCTGTGGGTTTGTTCAGCAATTAAACCGACAACTTAGCGAGGCCATTAAAGGCTCAGAGCAACATAAATAGGAGGCTTGCAGCTTTCGAAGCAGATTCTGAAGTCTAGTTGAATATTTTTTTGATCACCTACTCAACCTTTTTTATCAACTGTATCAGCCAAATGTGCCCATTTGGCCACGGAACAGCTAAACAGCAAATACTCCCGTCCTATTTGGTCTCTTAAAAATTGGGGATAAAAAGTCTGCAGTTAATGCGCTTCTTGTTGGTTTGAATTCAAATCCAATATGAGAATTATGTTTCCATCCTCAGTGATGGTACTTTCATAGCTGCCAATGGAACTGGTTCCCTTCTATTTATTGATGATGTGACTGCTCACCACAACAGCAGCAAGATACATTTGGGCGATATCTGCTCATATTCGGCCAAATGCTTCCAAACTCACTGGACGGCGCTTCACAGTGCAGATGGACTAGAGTGTTGTCCCCCCCAAGGCAAATAATTGAAGATATGCAATGGTCAAGTTCATCAACTGGCCTGAATCTGACTGAGCATGCATTTTAATTGCCGTGGACAAAACTGAAAAAAAATGTCCCAAGCACAAGCAGGAACTAAAGACAGTTCGAGGCCTGGCAGCAAGGCTGTAGTCAAGTCCACCTTTATAAAGTCCCAGTCAAATTCAAGTCACAAAGGTTCGAATCCACAAGATCCAAGTCAAAATCCAGACGTGATTAAGGGGAAACCTTAAGACAGTAAAATAATATTTCACAACCACAAAATTGGATGAGAAATTAAATTTTGCTCATCCCCTTCCTAGATGGCATCGGAACCCTTTGCTTTATTCATCATGTGTGCAGATAAACATCCATCCATCCATTTTCCGAACCGCTTGCTCCTCACGAGGGTCGCGGGGGGTGCTGGAGCCTATCCCAGCTGTCTTCAGGCAGTAGGCGGGGGACACCCTGAATCAGTTGCCAGCCAATCGCAGGGCACACAGAGACGAACAACCATCCACGCCCACACTCACACCTAGGGACAATGTAGAGTGACCAATCAGCCTGCCATGCATGTTTTTGGAATGTGGGAGGAAACCGGAGCACCCGGAGAAAACCCACGCAGGCCCGGGGAGAACATGCAAACTCCACACAGGGAGGCCGGAGCTGGAATCGAACCCGGTACCTCTGCACTGTGAAGCCGACGTGCTAACCACTGGTCTACCGGGCCGCGCAGATAAACAACAACAACAAAAAATCACAAAAGCAATGTTGCTTCGTCGACCTCGTGGCGAGATGAGGACAAGACTGGGCACCGGGGAGCAGCAAACTGCACCGAGTAACAAGAGGAGACTTCAAAATGGGGCTAAACTCAAAGTTAATGAATGAATGTGAACGCATCGCTGCGGTGGGGTTTGCTGTCCCCGATTCCCTCGCCGTCAGGTTAACCAATAAGATGGCTCGTTTGATAATCTGAAAAACTTTTTGTCAAGTTTCTTTTGAAGAAAGACGTTAATTTTCAGGCATCAAAACAGAGTTCTTCCCTTGGTGGGCCTGTTCATATCCCCAGCAATAAACGGGGGTTCACTGTTCTTGGCGGTTTAATTTCCCATTTGGTCGGTGTTATAATAGCACCTTAACGTATTTGCATACAAACACTTAAAAAGTACATTTCTGCCACAAAATGTTCCCTTTTAAAATAACCAAAATGTGCAACATACAGTGATGACTGTGAAAAGAGGTAATAACGTGTTGATAAAAAAATCACGTATAGGCCATATCAGCATTTGATGAGACCATTACCACTGTGGTTCATTGTGATGCTTATTCAAGAAGACTATTTCCACATGTTACCCTTTTCAGTTCAATTACGTGACATTGTTGTTTTATTTTTGATTATTGCACAATTGCTGTATTTTGATGTTATTGTTTTCATCGCGAGTTGCTCTGCGATTCCCAACCTTAGTCAGTTGGCCGGTGAGTCGGTCTAAACTGGCACCGAAATATTTCAATCACACACAGTATTCACCATTCCTCCAATTCTTTCCTCTATGTTGCACTGATTGGCGGCACCCTGTCAGGGTTAACGACAGTGGGCACCACAATGCAAATCCGCTCCTGTCCTGGGAGTTTGCTGGAGTGGATTTATCTCTAATGCTCCCACTCTCAGTCTGCCTCGGCATGTCTTCCACTTTTGTCCATTTTTTTTTAACTCCCTTTCCTCACTTAACTGCACATGTCAGCCTTAGGCTCGTCACCCTGATTCGAGTCCAATTGGTCATTTTCTGTCATATTTGTAAATGTTACTGTACATTGTGAATCCTACTGGATCACCCGCACCCTGCCCACCACCTTTTCCAGCTACTCCCCTCAGGCAGGCACTACCGATCCATGCGCACCAAATCCAGCAGACACTTAAACAGCTTCTTCCCTCTCGCCATTAACTCCCTAAACAGTAACCCAAATCTACCTGTATAGTGACTCTTCGCAATTTTGCACAACCCTGTGGAACAGCATTACCGCTATAATAATTGTAGCTGCAGCTCTGTACTTACTTGAACCACTATCACTGATGTATACTCCACCGCACCAGACACTTTAAAGCGCTCAAGGACATCTGCACAATTGCACACTTCTTGTACAACAAATACTGCTACTGGTCACTTTAAAATGGTTCAATGATTTTCTGCACCAACTGTACAACTGTTATAGTGTTGTATTCTACCACTGATCACTTTAGCTCTGCTTGATACTTTGCACATTGTCTCACAGTTGTCACTGGGTGGTACCACCGCACTACGGTTCACTTACATTACGAAATGTCCTTCCATACTTATTTTTCCATACTTATTTGTCATGTCCTTGTTTATGATGATACTAATGCGGCGTGTATATCGGAGGTAAATTCCTTGTGTGTTCTACATACTTGGCCAATAAAGATAATTCTGATTCTGATTCTGAATATTTGATTGAAGCTTGATTTGAATAAAAACACAAATTGAATCGAAATTGCAATATTGTTCAGTCCTACTTCTATATGTCAAAACAAATCAGAACTACAATATCCGCCCACTCCTCCACCTTCCTCCACCTACTCTTCTGGCTACCACTTAGTCAGTATTGTGAGGAACCCCAATTTAAGAAAACCAGAGCCAACATACTCTGTATTTACAGTCAGAGAATAATGTCCAAACGATGTTTGGACAGTGGTTTTTCCAGAATTTGCCGCTGTTGTTTACTGGCACTGTGGTACAATTAACAGACAGAAACATGTTGCAGAATTAGACCGCTATTGTTATTGATATTTGGTAGACTAGAGCAGGCTAAGAGACATGCTAACATGGTGTCAAGCCCTTCTCTGATGTCCAAAATAAGGCCGTGGCTAACTTTGCATCTCATGAATGACAAGCAGCACACCATTAAAGAGGTGGTCCCCAACTATCGGTCCGCAATGCTTTTACGCAGCATATGCATCAGCGATCAGGCATGAAATGTGCGTGACAGCAGCCAATCCGAGTCCAGCTTTTCCTTTTCTGCTTTTGTTTGCAAATTGAAAACAAAGTCAAAGAAACAAGAGAAAAACAATGATCTCAACACGCAGCAGCTAAACGCATAGCTGATGGGCAGCCATGACTTGCCATTATCTCCCCAATATGAAACGATTTTGACAGGAATGTTGCCCACCGTTGAATATGGGGTAGTATCTTCAAAAGTGACTTTCAGGAAATGAATTTGTTGCGCAAGGTAAGTTCGCAAAAACAGGCAACACACCCATTCAAACATTTGAACAAGTAGCACCCAAGTGATGATGATCATCATAAAGTGAGAGGAGTTTGCACTTGCTGCCAACATATCGTGAGCAGTTTAACCGCTACTAAGTAGCCGTGCATCCACCGCCGGGCCAAAGCAGCATTTTTTGGATCATGCAAATAAATGGACAATCACCTGACCCCTGCACCCAATAGAAGTTCCACTGTATCGTCATTATGCATCTTGCCATCTATTTGGAAACTTCTTGGCTGGGAGTTGTGCCATTGTGCTGCAGTAAGGTCCACATTACAACAGTCACTCGATGACTTGATGATGTGTTTTTCTGACATATCTCAACATTTAACACCAGTAAGTAACATTGCCACCGCGCCCACTACTTTTCTTCTCCTCTTTTTCTGCTAGTCGTCTACTGCCAACTAAAAGCTGTGCTAGTAAGTGTTTCAAGAAAATTCCAGGCA
The DNA here is from genome assembly GCA_018466805.1 of Hippocampus abdominalis. Taxonomy (NCBI): domain Eukaryota; kingdom Metazoa; phylum Chordata; class Actinopteri; order Syngnathiformes; family Syngnathidae; genus Hippocampus; species Hippocampus abdominalis. Next base: position 3,916,545 of record CM031694.1, on the reverse strand, counting down.
AAAATAAATGTTTTTTTATAATCAGCCACTGTAAATTTTTTGGTTGATTTATTTTTTTCTGTACACTACCGAAAAAGTGTCTCCCAAATGTATTGTCAATGTGAAAACGTTGTCGTTTAGAGTGTATATTTGCTGTAAAGGAAAAAGATGGTCAAAATAACATCAAAGATCCAGTGTTTCTTTTCCCCAGAGTTGTATACAAACAATCTGAAGATGGATAATAGCGATGGCACTGCTGTCAAGGGCAACCTGTCAAATACTGTACATGTTTATAAACTAGCAGGAGGTATGCAAGACACTCAACGCAGTGCAGCAAAATGCAGCAACCCAAAAACAAGACTTCCAGGATGAAGCATTGCTGGTTATAGTCGCTGGTATATCCTCTGGTTTGCACTGATGGCAATCGATCAGTTATTTACAATGCCAATCGGGAGCATGCATTGTATTCCTCTAGCAGTATTTTCATCCTGATTCGGAGTCAGGAGTGCCATGTGTAGTGACCATTCAAAGGCTCCATGATTGACAGATGGTGCTACTTAAAGTTTGTATTTTTTTATTGGGGTTTTTTTTGTTTGTTTTTTTGTGGCATTGAGCTGGTTTGGGCTCCAAGTCCCTGGCTGTGCCTCGGTTTGCACCTGCATAAACAGTACAGTAATTGGTTCTAGTGACATGTCACACACCTCCACGACATCTGAGTTGTGTAGCTTTTGCTCTTAACAAGCAAACCATCCAACCAGCAGACGGCAATAAACAAAACCTCTCAAATAGTGGCATGTCATGGCGCCGCTAGCTTACTGTTGCCGATTCTTTTAGCTCTTTCCAAATACAGCAGAGCAAGAATACGAAACCAAGCCGACGTGCAGTGATCTCTGATGCGTTAATTACCTTCCACAAAGGCATGGCTGCCGGCGTTTGGCGTGGAGGAATCTAACTAGCCTGGTGATCATAAGGCTTTTGTGTCTATCTGCACAAACATGCTTCTTTCTGACTGGTGTTGATTGAACCGCAATGTGTGTGACTCCGGGAACCTTTGTCAGCTTTTCGCTGCACCCTGACATCGTCTTGATTGTTGTTTTGAATGTCAGAGGGAGCTGAAAGCTTGCTGAAACTCATTTCATATGACATCCTTTCTCTTTTGAGATGAAGGTCATCCTTTGGAAAGGCAAAATATGCAGGATGAAAATCACTCAACTCCCGGATATAACAAAGGTACAAATATGTATCCTTCCACAATTAAAAGAAAAAGGGGCAAACGGGTCAAGGATGAAGACAGTGAGCAGTTATTCCACACCATCCCCACAGCTCAGCCTTCAGCTGTCTCAGCACAGAGATTCATTTTGAAGATGCAATCAATGACCCAAAGGCAAGCTTGTCACTCGGGCAATGCGGCTCAGACTTGGTTTTAATTTGCTGCAACTGAGCGTCGTTTGCACTTAATTGTTGAGCTCACGGCATTCTCCTTTGCTTTTGCTTTCGGGGCACTGAATTAGAACTGTATTTCGACTGAGCAATTTTACAATGTTAACTGCCGTTCCTGTCATTGACAGCTAATGGTGTACGAAATGTGAAGCAATGTAATGAATCCAAACATATGTAAGCCGAGTTCATTCAATTGTGGCGTAAAGAAAAAAAAAGTCTATAGGAGGTTCTAATTTCACATTTATGTTGGATCTCTGGAATCACAATCAAGGTGATGGGACTCTTGAGCTCGAGATGTTATTTAAGTTTGATAAAAAATAATAAATAAACAAAAACGGTGAGCCAATTTTAGCTGAACGTTCATCTCACGTACATGCAGATGCACGCTCATAAATGAAAAGCGGAATTTAGTCTTGTATAGTTGGCTTGTGGCAAGTTTTACTCCGCAAAAAAACGGCCATGCACTTAAGCCACAGCGCAGGTACGAGGACAGTAAGACACCAGCATGCTTAAATAATTGAGGCCATAGAGTCCGAAAAACATGGAGGCCCTCGTTTCTGCCGGGACTTATGAAGCTATTTTTGTGGCAAGGAAAGTCTTGCAAAGTGCGCAAACAAGTACAAAAAAAAGTATACAATTGCATGCAGTCACACACACACACACACACACACACACACGAGCGCACGCGCACACACAGTTTGGTAAACACGCTTAATCAATTCAAACAAACTGTCCTTTTCGGAAAACACCCCTTAATCGGTCAAGGGAGCTGTTAGAAATTCCCCAAAGTCTTATTTTGTCATCTTACCAAGAAATTCAACTCTATGGTTTTCTGTGGTATTTTTGTGGGAATAGTTTGGCACAGGGCGGCCCGGTGGTCCAATGGTTAGCGCGTTGACCTCACAGTGCAGCGGTACTGGGTTCAATTCAAGCTCTGGCTTCCCTGTGTGGAGTTTGCATGTTCTCCCTGGGCCTGCGTGGGTTTTCTCCGGGTACTTTGGTTTTCTCCCACATTCCAAAAACATGCTTGGCAGGCTGATTGAACATTCTAAATTGTCCCGAAGATGGCTGGGAAAGGCTCCAGCACCCCGTGCGACCCTTGTGAGGATCAGCGGATCAGAAAATGGATGGATGGTTTGGCTCAGTCCTTTGGATCAAAACTATGCCTGGGCATCCTAAACTGAGGCTGAAACCACCTCAACGGGTTCCCCCACAGCAGATCGCCTCTGAGCCCCTCAGAGATGACAGATACTGTGGCAGTTGCAGACTTCATAACTGCATAACCAGTACAACTGCATGAAGCAGCTGTTTTTTTTTTTTTACCTAGAAAATGGCTTTTTTAAAAATTTGGGTTATTTGCTGAAACAAAAGAAGGACTTTCCTGTTGAACTTCCATTAGACCAGTGATTCTCCAATAGTGGGCCGCACCCCCCTGGGGCGACGCGAGGCTCTGTCAAGGGGGACGTGTTTGACCTCGGGGAACATGCTTTTTTATTTTTATTTTTTTTACTGTCCTAGAATGAAGTGCAATTGCACCTCCACTACATTATCGGGCAGTGGCGCTCTCCTCGGCAGAGTGCGCAGGGAGCATTCGCTCGGTGTTTTGTTCGCACTGAGCATGCACGCTTTGCACACAGCACAGAGTATGAATATGAAGTGTTAGACATGAAGTCGACAGACGGAGCGAGACGGAGATAAAGAGACAAACAAAAGTCTCCCGAAAGCTAAGACGAGGAAATATGACGAAGCGTATGTAGCGCTTGGCTTCACTGTGACTACGGTGGGAGACGAGGAAAGATCGGTGTGCGTACTGTGTCTAAAAATGTTGGCAGCAGACAGCATGAAGCCAAATAAAGGCGTCACTTAAAGACATTACACTCCAATCACGCTGATAAGCCGGTTGAGTTTTTTTCAGCGAAAATGTGCCGAATATTGGCAACAGTCATCCCACTTTGGGCCATTAATCCAGACATCATCTTTGATTTTAAAAAATCTGCACAAATTATTTTATATAGTTTTGTTTTGCAGGTTGTTTTTTTTTAATATTGTGCTCCTGAGTTAATGTTGGTGATCAGTTTGAATGCATTATTATTTATTGATTTTATGTAATTTAATTTTTCAGGATTGTATAAACCATACAATATATCAGTCAAAAAATATTTACAGTATAGGTAAATTAAAGATTTAATTAGATTTTTGAATTTCAGATGCACTTTAAATCTTTTCTGTTACGCTTACTAAAGCTATTCTTTGTTGTAAGTTGGTCCATATGTCTTTCTTTTTATTCTCTTATATGGCTGTTTGAAAGTGCTGTTGAGTTGAGTTGAGTCTTACACGTTAATAAGGACACAGTGTTATGCAAAGGTGTACTTATAACAATTTTTATAGACAAATGATACTATTTTTAGTCACGCGGGGGGGGGGGGGGGGCTCATGATGTTTTCTTCCTCCTGGGGGGGCACGACAGAAAATAAGTGAGAAGCACTGAATTAGACCAAGAGATTTGAAGCTGAGAAAATGATACCATTGTGACACACACTTAGGACACACTCCTCGTTTGATGTCACTTTCAAGAGCCTTCATGCAAAGGCGCCCGAGTGCTTCATAAATTTCTTTCTGGCTTCCCGTTGCCTGCTCTCTTGTAGTGACACCATGCTCAATATGAGCTCCAAAAGAGCATCCAGCCACACCAGAGAACCAAGATCATCGTAAGCAGTGAAATGTGCAATCTGTCGAAGGTGTTTTTGAAAAAAATGTTTGCTCTACAAGCAGCCTGTCAATCCCAATCACTTCACATCATTGAGTATTTTTTTGTGTCCCAAATGCCTGTGTGAAGGTGAGCCAGACTAGAAGTAACAGACAAACAAGCACCTTTTGTCTATGAAAATGACCTCAGAATTTGAAATCAAAACAGTCTTTATTGAAGAGGGAGAGAACAATTACCAAGTAGCCCGTGGTGATTTTTTTTCGATGCTACTTTTAAAGAAGAAAATGTATTCAAGCGCAATGATGCTCAAGTTGGACCTCGACCACAATCATAAGATGCACCTCATTGTACTCTTTTCTTAGGGGACCACAATTTTCTCTCGACCTATCATTCAATATTATATATTTCCAATGGAAAGCAGTTCTAAAATCGTACGTATCAGTCAACATTACGTCCAAGTGAATTTACATCTCACTTTGACTAAAATGACATAAAGAGATCCATGTGCAAGTTGGACAGGTTGGATATTTCAGCTCTCTTTTAAGTGCTTGGAGGGATTTTTCCAAATATTACGATGACAGATGAGGAGAACTGCACTGGTGAGTCCTTGCAATCACTCGCTCTGAGTGGGCACATCAGATGGGGAAGCAGACAGCGCTGGCACACTCGCTCAAGGCCTCCCTGCCGCTGGAGAGCGACCCTCGGGCCGCAGGAGCCCAACGCCTGTGCTAGAACTTGGTTGTTTGTTTGGTAACCTGCAGAATGCTCACCCCTTCTGTAGTGTCCTCTCTTGTTGTGACAATGGGGTGCACAACAGCTGTGGTGTTTCCTCAAATTAGCTACAAGTTTTATACCCTTCCGAAATGGCATTGTTTATACTGTATTTTACACAGTGCATTGTGGGATGCGTGTCATCCGTGTCCGGAGCGCTGTCGCGTTTTGTATATTTTTGTACTTTACATGTTCATTTAAAAATACTATTTTGACCTGAGCAAGTAATTTAGGCGCACTTTGTTTGCTAATTTGGTTTAGTGTAGTTGTTTGTGATACTATTTCAATAGAATTCATCCATCCATCCATCCATTTTCCGAACCGCTTGATCCTCACTAGGGTCGCGGGGGGTGCTGGAGCCTATCCCAGCAGTCTTCGGGCAGTAGGCGGGGGACACCCTGAATTGGTTGCCAGCCAATCGCAGGGCACACAGAGACGAACAACCATCCACGCCCACACTCACACTCACACCTAGGGACAATTTAGAGTGTCCAATCAGCCTGCCATGCATGTTTTTGGAATGTGGGAGGAAACCGGAGCACCCGGAGAAAACCCACGCAAGCCCGGGGAGAACATGCAAACTCCACACAGGGAGGCCGGAGCTGGGATCGAACCCGGTACCTCTGCACTGTGAAGCCGACGTGCTAACCACTGGACTACCGGGCCGCCCCAATAGAATTCAAATATATTACTTTTTCATAGAAGTGATTGAAAACAATGCACTCTTGGTTTACAAAAGATATTATGTGTGAACATGTTGATCCTATTTTTTTACACTTGATGAATAGCATAAATGTGTGTGCTGACATGTTTGTCGGTGTTGAAAAATGAGAAGAACCGGTTAGTGTTAGGGCCTTTCATGCTCAGCGCCCGATGTGTAGGTAAAGATAGCCTTGTTTATAGGGCAAGGAAAAATATCATGACTAAAATCTTGACTTTGATGTGACTTTTAATAGTACTAGAACTTAATATTCTCCTCCATGTACTCCATGTAGATATCTATCATTAGAAAACTATATGTCCATATATGTTTATATCAGTGTATTGTATTGCAAGATTCCCTCCCCCTACCATAACTGTACCTACAATCGTGTTGAATTAGGTGCTGATCTAAATCAGGATTGTTCAGCCTTGAAATGTGGTCGGTATTGTATTCAGTTTAAGTTGCCGTGAGTCGTGAGAATTGAGTCAGCCGAACCTTTACTTTTAAACGTCTTCAGGCCCAATCCCTTAGCATCGCACACAGGCGCGAATAAATGTCCAGTCATATCAACGACAAGTCTTTCACATGAGAAATTATGAAAAGCAAGGATGGACAGAGTAGAGCTTGACAGCAAAATTATCATCCGTGGCAGGATAGCAATTTGCAGTTGCCTGGTAGTCGCGATAAATTATATGACTGTGAGGATGGGTGAAAAGAATCCCTCACTTGCATTAACACGAGACGAGAGCCTTCATCACCATGGAGACCTGGAACAAGGGCAGGCGGTGAGGGGTGCAGATTGTGAGGGGACAGCAACAATAATGAAGTGTGCGCAAAACATGCACAGGCATGGACTAGTCCTTCGTCCTATCTACAGTACATGATAGTGTGAGACTCATGAGTGACATGTAGTGTGGCTCGATATGCTGTGATTGAACTTTGGGATGAGGCCTCACAGACAGATGGACGGATACGCACGGATACATTTTGCATTCAAGACGGATCAGTTTGACGGGCAGTTGAGTAACAGGCAACTGTATTGAAACAACGATAGCATGACTGTGCTGTCTCTCAGGGGGATGAGGTGAGGGGCAGGAGGGCTTTGGACAGCCGTGTTTTCAGTTTAAATCAAACATGAAGTAAATCCTCATTTAGGGTGAAATGTAGAAATTGGTTCGCTGCTCACTTGTTCAAATAAATCTCAAGACCAATGCACATCCTCTCATGTGGTTGGGTGGATGCGAGGGGTTAATTAGGAAATTATATAGAGTTGACCAAGTTGGAGCATTTCCTGAGTAAACTTTAGGTTTTGTTGTTAGCATTTTTTTTTTGCATATATGTATTTTTTATTATTTTAAATGAAAGTCTGCAAGCTCAAACCCTCAAACCTAATGTTTCCACCACAGTTTAACATAGACTACCAGTCAAGCTCCTCAGGAAAAAGGTAGAACACAGGAGTAAAAATGGTTTGGTTCAGCAAGTTGGAAAACGGCGACTGAGCAAAAATTCAAAATTGGAGGATTTTGAGCTATCTCCTTGCATGATGATGATGAGGATGGATAAGCGGGAGGCCCTTTTTCCCTTGCAGTTGAAGTCAAATTAATTAATTCCAGTCACATGCACATTGCTGTCAACATAATTTTCATTATTATCACACTGGTGTTTGCATCCCCAAAGAGGGCTTTCGCTTATCTTAGCACAAGCAAGTCTATTGTCACTGTTTGCCAGGAGGAATTACAATTAAGATACTGGTATTTTCAAATTGACCAATATGAGATTGTGCTTTCTACCCAAAACAAAGACCGTACCCTAGTAGCTGGGCTCATAAAAAATAACATAGTCTCAAGGGTGGCCTTTGTTATTCGTATTCCTATGTGGAGTGTCCATGTTCTCCCCATGCCTGTGTGGGTTTTCTCCTCCGACATTCCAAAAACATGGATGGTCGGTTGATTGAACACTCAATTGTCCCAAGATGTGATTGTGACTGTGCATGGTTGTTTGCCTATGTGTGCCCTGCAGTTCAGGGTGTTCCTCACCTGCTGCCCGAAGACAGCTGGGATAGGCTCCAGCATGACCACAAACTGCATCAGGATAAGCGGCTCAGCTAATTGAAGGATGAATAAATTACCTGGCTCCATGTACGCTGACAGCACCTTGACGTGCAATGGAATTTGCAGTGGGAAGGGGAAACAAAATACAGCATCCATCCATCTCCCCCTCTTGGAAGAGCGGCCCTCAACATGGTATATCTCCAGCCTGTATACAAACCCCTGGTGCACAGGCAGCCATATGTGACCCGCATGGTCAGAAGATGGTCCACGGAGGCTGAAGAGGCTCTGCGGGACTGCTTCGACTCAACCAGGTGGGAGCTCTTCAAATTGGTTCATGGGGAGGACATTGATTCACTCACCGACACCATCACGGACTACATAAATTTGTGTGAGGGGAACACCGTACTCACCAGCACTGTGCGGTGATTTTCCAAGAACAAACGGTGGATTACTCCCAATATAACGGCCCTTCTGAAGGAGAAGAAGAGGGCTTTTGTGTCGAAAAACAGAGAGGAGCTGAAGGCCGTGCAGATCCAGCTGAGGAGAAGGATCAGAGAGGGGAAAAGGGCCTACAGGATGAAAATGTAGGACCAGCTCCAGGCCAGTAATGTCACTGGTGTCTGGAGGGGCCTGAAAACCATCTCAGGCCACAAAAGCCTAAAGACATTGACTGAGAAGGACAAGGACTGGGCAGATGAACTAAACCGTTTTTTCAACCGGTTTGACCAGACGTCTGTCCCTCCCCCCAACCACCAGCACCCCCTGCTGCTGCACCCACTCTCACTGTGGACCGCCCCCCCCCTCCTGCTCTCATGACCAGCTTACAACAACAAACAACTGCCCTCTCAACCAACACCACTCTCCCAACCCTCAGTATGTCTCGTGGTTCCTGCCTGTCTGTATCAAAGGTGCAGGTGAGGAACCAACTGAGGAAGATGAAGTTGGGGAAGGCAGCAGGTCCGATCAACATCAGTTCCCGGCTCCTCAGGACCTGATCCGCCCAGCTGTGTGGCATTGTCCCGCACATGTTCAACCTGAGCCTGAAAGTGGGCAGAGTTCCACAACTGTGGAAAACTTCATGCCTGGTCCCAGTGCCCAAGACCCCCCACCTGAAGAAGCTCAACAGCCATAGACCGGTGGTGATGTCTCACCTGATAAAGACGCTGGAGAGACTCGTCCTCACCTACCTGCGACCGCTTGTGAGCTCGTCACTGGACCCGCTGCAGTTTGCCTACCAGCCTAGCATCGGCGTGGAGGACGCCATCATCTACCTCCTCCACTCGGCGCTTTTACACCTGGAAAAGGACTGCAGCACGCCAGAGTGGACCACCACCTCATATCATGGATTACAGATGACTCACGAACCGGCCGCAGTACATGAGGGCACAGAGCTGTGAGTCAGACAGGATTCTCTGCAGCACTGGGGTGCCGCAGGGGACTGTCCTGGCTCCATTCCTGTTCACCCTCTACACCTCGGACTCCAGCTACATCACTCCAACCTGCTACCTTCAGAAGTTCTCTGACGACTCCGCGATTATCGGCCTCATTACAGAAGGAGGTGATCGGGAGTACAAGGGACTTACGCAGGACTCCGTGGACTGGTGCCTGCAGAATCACCTCCAGATCAACCCCAGGTAAACTAAGGAATTGGTTGTGGATTTCTGCAGGAAACAGTCCTCACCTGCACCGATGAACATCCAGGGTACAGAAATAGAGAGGGTGACCTCATACGAGTACCTGGGTACTCAACAATAAACTTGACTGGCCTACCAACACGGACGCCTTGATTAGGAAGGGACAGAGCCTCTTCCTACTCAGGAAACGGAGATCTTTTGGGGTTCAGGGGTCACTCCTTAAGACCTATGACTCTGTGGTGGCTTCGGCCATCTATTGTTGCATTGTCTGCTGGTCAGGCAGCATCTCAACCCGGGACAGAGAGAGACTGGATCGACTGGTCAGGAGGGCCAGTTCTGTCCTGGGCTGCTCCCTGGACACTCTGGAGGAGGTGGGAAACAGGAGGATGATAGCTAAACTGGAAGCTATGATGTACAGACTCTCCCACCCTCTCCAGGCCACCCTGACAGCACTGGGCAGCTCCTTCAGCCAGAGACTGTTACACCCACCCTGCAAGAGGGAGAGGTACCGCTACTTGTTTCTACCGACTGCTCTCAGGCTGCTGAACAAACACACGTGAAAACCTGGACTCACCCCATTCACCCATTGTAAATCTCAATTTTGCTGCTGCTGTTCAATTGCAAATTTCTCCATTGTGGGACAAATACAGGTTTTCTTATCTTATCATATCTTATCTTATCTGTCCATCCACCCATCGTTTTTGCAACTGAGCAAGCAAGGGGGTGGGCAAGTGTGGTGTGATACACTTTGAATTGGAACACCAGTCAATTGCAATCATACATACAGTTCAAAGAAAAAAATAAAATAACTTTGTGTGAAAGAACCACACACGCATGGTAAGAACTTGCAAACTACTGACAGAAAGGCCAGAGCTGAACTTCAAATGCATACCTTTTGACTGAGCCAGACTGGTAAGCAGAATAATTACAAACACCTCTTACCTTTCCTGTAACCTCAATATTACTATTCATCATCGCCACAAGATCATCCTATGAATAAATCAACATTAAGATTCTGACGAAAGGGTTTCATTGCAAGACTTTGCTGCTGTACAGCCATGTGCTGCTTTCCAAAAAGAAAAGAAAGAAAGAAAAAAAATACATATAATAGAAAAGTACTTGCCCCCGAAACCTAATAACTGCCTGGGCCACTCTCAGCAATGAAATCAATCCTTTCCGACTGGCAATGAGTCTTTCACATTTTTGTGGAGGTATTTTGGCACAATTTTCCTATCTTCATTGCAGAATTGCAACACAGAAATGTGTGTGTATGTATGCATGTATGTATGTATGTATTTTTGTGTGTATGCATATAAATATATATATATAATATATATACAGGTATCCATCCATCCATCCATCCATTTTCCGAACCGCTTCATCCTCACTAGGGTCGCGGGGGGTGCTGGAGCCTATCCCAGCAGTCTTCGGGCAGTAGGCGGGGGACACCCTGAATTGGTTGCCAACCAATCGCAGGGCACACAGAGACGAACAATCATCCACGCTCACACTCATACCTAGGGACAATTTAGAGTGCCCAACGAGCCTGCCATGCATGTTTTTGGAATGTGGGAGGAAACCGGAGCACCCGGAGAAAACCCACGCAAGCCCGGGGAGAACATGCAAACTCCACACAGGGAGGCCGGAGCTGGGATCGAACCCGGTACCTCTGCACTGTGAAGCCGACGTGCTAACCACTGGACTACCGGGCCGCCCTATATACAGGTATATATATATAATATATATGTTATATATATATATATATATATATATATTATACACCTACACCTACACCCAACATGTCACTAATGAGGAAGTCCGTCAAAAGATCAGACAAGCCATCGGCCCACATGATGACCTCCTATCCATTGTCATCAAGCGGAAACTGAGATGGTACGGACACATCACCAGATCTTCAGGCCTTGCAAAGACCATCCTGCAAGGCACCGTACAAGGTGGCAGAAGAAGAGGGAGGCAAAAGAAAAGATGGGAAGATAACATCACAGAATGGACCCACATGAAACTCAACGAGGCAATGAGAGCTGCCGAAGACAGAAGGATGGAGAGAGCTGGTCAGCAGAGCGTCTGTGGTGCCCCAACGACCCTCTGGGGTTACGGGATAGACGAGATATATATACATATATATATATATATATATATATATATATATATATATATATATATGTTTGTTTGTTTGTTTGTTTGTTTTTTAACACTTGTGGACAAAAGGGGATATAATTTAGCATATTCTCAATATTTTAGGGCTAACATCAAATATGCATGTTCCAGATAATAAACTTGCTGTTTTCTGTTGTATTTCCCAGCAGAGAATACACACCAATTACCCTTTTTTACCCCCCTGCCAAATCAGTCCTTGTCTCAATATTGCCCTGCCATGAGTAATGGACTCCCTTGAACACCTTAGTTTTCTTCACCTATCTATTTCCTGTTTACTTTAAAATGTATTCTTGGGGGCATTATGCCACCATCCTCACCTGGTTTCACTGACACAAATCCAAGCACTGACCTTGATGATAATTTTCATCAATAATTCACTTGCTGCAACACCTTGTCATGGTGGGATTTTCCCTGGAAAGTACAGTTCGGTGTATGCAGAAATCCCCTGCTTGTCGATCAGTGCAATAAGTCAGCAGTGGAATGCACCACACCAGCTATTGCTCTATTGTTGATCTTATGACATGGAGCTCATAAAAGATCATTGGTGGGGCACCAGTGAGGGCGGTGTGAAGGTCAGTCTGCGATTGTGAGGTGCTAGTCAATGTGTGATGCCATTTGACAATATGGCATGAATAGTAAAATATAGTATGTAATTAGTAAAGTGTATTTTTGAGTCCTAGCCACAGGCTATTTGACGTGTAAACAAGGTTTTTCATCTTCTGCAGTTGTACTCTTACTCGGTGGAAGCTCCAACAAAGCCTACAAGGACTTGTAGGATTACAAGTACAACTACACAAGAACTCTTTCTTTGCCACTGACGAGAAAATTCGTCAAGTTAAATGAAAGGGAAGGAAGGACTGTTGAGATGTCACGAAACCAAAAAATATTAGTGTCAAAGTCATTGTGTAGAAAATGCATATTTTCCCCTTATTTTGTCCTTGTTTTGGAATTTGAGTGAAACTAAACCATTTTCAAATTGCGATAACTAGAACAGAATAAAACAGAATAATAATTTGTACTTTAAAAGCGGAATCCAATTTTTCATTTGTTTCCCTCCATGTTTGCATGGTCATAACATGCAACATTCTGTCGGCCTTGAAAGATCAGTCAAAATCGTCAAAATCGGCTCTTTTGGGTTGTCTTTTCGGAAAAGCACCGAAAGAGTTACTGTACTTTCCCGACCATACAGTGCATCGTTTGAAATGGCATAGTGTCAGTTACAGGTGCTATTTCTGTATTTAACACATACACAAAATGCAATGTAAAATTGGACGCAGGCATGGACAAACGTACGCTAGCTTAAAAATATGGTAATATGCATGTAGGCAGCGGGAGTAAAATTGAGTTTGGTTGTACTTTATTGAAGTATTTAACAATGTACTAAATTATTTTTTGACCAATCCTCATCCTCAAATTCATCAAAGTCCTAATCTTCGGTATGTAAAATAAATAGCTGGGCAAGTTCACAATCAGACACGCCAGGTTCCCTCGCATCATTGTCAGAGTTAGTCTCGCTACCATGCGTCTCCTCAGAAATGATACCTACTTTTCCGAAAGCTCGAACAACAATGCAAGCGGACACGTTCGCCCAAGCATCCAAAATTCATTCGCAAATTGTGGCGTAACTCTTCCAGTGTTGCTTCCCAGTCTTAGCAAAGCTGCGCTCACCGTCGCTTTCACGCCGCTCGCAACTTCACTTTGGCCGTTTCTGTCAATTTGCATGACAACAAAGCACAACACTAAAAGCCAACTTCACGTACCCCGTTGCGCATATTGCGACCGTGCTGTTTCCCTTCTTCTATACAGTGTGGTTCACTAGGATATCGAACGCGAGCGGCAACTCAATCTTGTTGGTGATGTGGTTGGGCTTGATGTGTTCGTCGGCATTCTTTTTGCTGTATTTCAAACTGCAAAGTATGCTTGTCCCTCATCACTTGCCGTAGCCCAAACGGGTTTGTAGGATAGTGGGGATTGGTTGAGATAACACTCTGTAGTGGGAATGATGCGCATGAAAGAGGATGCTAAAGGTACACCCCCAGTAGGTGTATATAGGATACAGTACGTGCATTAACATCCAGAAAATGGAACCTACTGAGTGACATGATTACGAAGCAGAGTTTAAACTGCAAGCTATTTACGCAAGGGACCATGGGAATTGAGCAGCCATGAGAGCTTTCAAGATCAACTCATCCATGGTGCTTGGCGCTTTTGTTTGATGAAACTGCGCCATCTATCCATCTGGGCAAAGATGACCGAAGCGCAGCAAAATCCGGCGGATTACAAAAAAAAAAGATGACCATCCTCCCCTCCTACCGCAGTAAAATGTGTAATGTCCTGCGTTACATTAACTTCTGTATACAGATATATGGGTCTCTGGACAAACCATACTTGAGAGAATTTATATCAATTGCCAACGTTTGGGGTATTTTTTGATCATTGTATGTGTGTGGTTGCATGTATTCATCATTGTATCAAAGAAGAGGCGAGAGGTCATAAAATAAAGTTATCACTGCTGTCTGCCTGCCCGGACGTTCAGGTTCTTCACGATGCAACTCCGTTGTTTTTTTTTTTCCCTTTCTGAAAAGAGAGCAGGAAAAAAATGTAGTTACCGACAGCACCCAGGTCTGTTCTTAACATTTTCTCCCTGTTGATGTGACCCAGCCATCGAACACAAGGGCGCTGTTTGTTAACTAGAATTCCCGGGGCCATCATTTTGAGGGTTCTCAAAATTTGATGTGTTGTTACTCTGTTTACATAGATTACCAATGTCCTTGGCCTTTTGACTTTTCCTGTCCCTAAATTTATATTATTCCTTTGCTGCCATTTTATTGTATTAAAAAATATATATATATTTGTGAGTCATTATTCCTGCGCTGTTGGGTTTCCAAAGCAACCTTTTTTCAACAGTATTGACTTTCGACTAAAAAAAAAAACAAATGGAAAGCAAAAATTAAAAATTCTAAGGAAGAGACGCTGCTGTGCCTCTCGGGACACTCTCACTGTAGTTATACTGCAGCCTGGTGTAGGAGAATGATCTTATACTTGAACAATCTTGTGTTGTAAAAATTTTACAATTTAATTTGTAATTATGTTATTATTATTATTTATATTTATTTATAATTCAAGTATTATTTATTTGGTTTTCTCTAAGTAGATTTGTTTTAATGAATAATAATAATCACCAAAGGTATGATTCATTTGACAAAATAAAATGTGTTTTTGTTTCATGATGTAATTCAATTCATCCATCCATTGTCTAATCGGCTTATCCTCATCAGGATTGGGGAGGTGCTGGAGGCTATCCCAGCGGTCTTCAGGCAGTAGGCGGGGGACACCCTGAACCAGTTGCCAGCCAATCGCAGGGCACACATTGACGAACAAACATCGTGCTCACAATCATATCTAGGGACAATGTCGATGTTTTTGGAATGTGGGAGGAAACCAGAGTACCCGGAGAAAACCCACGCAGGCACGGAGAGAACATGCAAACTCCACACAGGATGGCCGTAGCCAGAATTGAACCCTGCACCTCTGCACTGTGAGATCAACGTGCTAACTAGTCAACCACTGGGCGGCCATCGGTACACTATTCAATCAAACTTGTTTGATTTGGCCTATCTATATTACAGTATCTTACCGTGTGAGACAGAGCCGCCCTAACTATCGCAATGAATATTGTCATGTTTCGGTTTGGGACCAACAGGTAGCACTGTAGGGCTCCCCCTGCAGCTGCACACCCGTTGGTCGTTATGTAATTAGTTGTATAAAAGGACCCGCCTGACCACTCATTGTCGGGGTCATTGTTTGTTTCTCTGCTGCTGTCATGTATGTTTGTCATGTTTTTGGTCATGTTTCTGTTATCGAGTGTTTTTAGCTTCTGCCATGGTTTTTGTTTGCTACTTTGGATTTGTTTTGTTCGTAGGACTTTGTTTTGGATTTAGTTTTCTCTGTTTTAATACAATTCATCAAGTACACCCTGCTCCTCCCTCTTGTTTGTTTTTTGGGGTCCACCACCACCTCGCAAACGTGACAGAATATGCTGTCTTTGGAGAAAGTTCATGTGGATCTTTGGGGTGTTTTTATGAAAGTGAGTCATGGCCATGTTTTTAAGAAACCTGGAAACTGTTTTAAACTGTGGAGAAAAAAAAATACAGTGTCTCCTGTAAGAGGCCTTACGACCACTGTTATCTCCTACTCTGCATGCCAAAAAGTGGTACAGTCCTCTTCGGGAAATATAAATACCCCCAAATATATTGTGTACCATACTGAAACCCAACTGCTGGTCCTGCTATTATAATCTTTCTTTGGGGGGGTGATGAACTTTCATAAATCAGCTCATTTCACACCTATAGCCTGATGTCTTTTGCACATAATTTATTTTGATATTTCTTGGCTGCATCATGTTAGGGTTAGGGTTAGGGTTAGGGTTAGGGTTAGGGTTAGGGTTAGATAAATACATTTATGTATTTATATATTTATTCATTAATCCATCCTAGTTGTAAATCAGAGGCGATTGCTCTAAGACTGCAAGGTAAGCTCAGCTTCCCCTAAAATGTCAAAAACTAAGTGATGAAATATATGCCTGTATGTACAATTGTGTGGACATGTCATTGACTAAATATGCGTGACAACGCGCTCAACTTTTGTTCCGAATCAGCTTCTTATTACCGGTTACGACGCGACTCTCTTCTCATTCATTGCCGCAGCTTCATTGTGCTTTAAGCTGTGTGGATGCTGAGCGTCGACCTTGCGGATGCTGGGCGTCTAGAGAGTTCAGTGTAGGTTGTCCCAATGCATTGAAACGAGACGAGTCATTGGATAAATGCTGATTTTGTCCAGCTCAGCGTCTCTGGGAGTCTATGGACAGAGGGCGTTTATAGGGTGGCAAGGAAGCTCAGTTTTTCTGCATGATGATTGGATGATCTGTCTGAGGCTGAATCTCTTTTTGATTGACAGCAAAATGAGCCAATCACCGATCTTATGGTGAAGGCAACCTTCTCATTTTTTTGAAAAGGAACGGAAATAAACGGACACATTTTATGATGTAGGCCGAAATTGAGCTTCCCCTCCTTGACAGACCAGCATCCGCGACTGTTGTGACTGTACCTTTCCCTGAGAATGGCAATAAAATGCAGTAGATTCTGATTTCTACCTTGTCCTTTACTTTGTCTCCTCACACAGGAGTACCAGATCGATATCATCTTCGCCCAGACTTGGGTTGATACGCGCCTACGTTATAACAGCAGCAGCATGCGGATTCTCACTCTCAACAGGTACACCTGTGAATATCACATGCTTTTGCGAAGCCTCCAGTCATGGAACAAATAAGATTGATTTGATTTGTTTTTGTGATGTGGTGCCTTTGGGAAGTGATGGTGCTTCAAACCTTGCACAAGTCTGAGGCATGTTCTTTCTCTATCTGCCAGTAACATGGTGGGCCTGATTTGGTTGCCCGACACCATCTTTAGGAATTCCAAGACCGCAGACTCTCACTGGATAACAACACCCAATCAGCTGCTCCGCATCCGCAACGATGGAAAAATTCTCTATACACTGAGGTGAGAGCTGCTCTCGAAGTGACACCAGACGTCTTTTGTGTGCGCGTGTTAGAATGCGGACCTCAAAATCATTTCTTATCGGAGTGGCATTTAGATTCTGAATGTTCACTCTCACTTGAAGGATATTATTCGAATCGATATGTCATGGATTTCAAGTCCGATCTTGTGCAAATAGCAAACACAAGTGGGAATGACGCTCCATTTAATGAAGACAACAATCAATCCAACACGCATTCTCCTCAGACACTTTGTTCAGAGTGTCTGCTTTCAAGCTGGCAAATGTTGTGAATTGTGTGAGGGATGTGTGACTGTAAGGCTCGAAACAACTTTTATTTAATCTGAGGAGCATTTTTGGTAATCGGTGACATCGTTTTAGGACCAACTTTGTAATACTGAGGAGCAATACTTTTGCGGGATAATCCCCCTGACCAGAAACAAGGATTTCGTTCCACAATAACAAAATGACAATACAACAGGAAGTTGTAGGGATGCAGCTATTGAATATTTTAAAATTTGACTATCCTACAGAAAATTCTATTGAAAAAATCAAATAGCCATCCATTATCTGAACCACTTATCGTCACGCTTCCCTGAATTGCTCACTCATACACAAGCAAAGATGGGGCGAGGTTCACCTCTTTTGTGAACAACGCCATGAGAAAGTAGTCGAACAGCTTAAGGACAATCTTCCTCAACATAAAATTGCAAAAAATATTGGGATTTCTTAATTTACCGTTCATAATATCATCAAAAGGTTCAGAAAATCTGGAAAAATCAGTGCATGTAAGCAGTAAGGGCGAAAACCAACATTGAGTGCCCGTGACTTTCAATCCTTCGCGTGCCACGGTATCAATAAAAAACACCATCCATGTGTAAAGGATATCACGACATCGGCTCAGAAACATTTCAGTAAACCAATGTCAAAAAATACAGTTCGGCCCTACATCCCGAAGTTCAACTTAAAATTCTACTATGCACAGCAAAAGCCATTTATCAACAACACCCAGAAACGGCCCAGGCTTCTCTCTCATATCGAAGATGAACTGATGCGAAAATGTGTTCTGTGATCTGATGTGTCCACATTTCAAATTGTTTTTCGAAATTGTGGACGTCATGTCCTCTGGACCAGGAGGAAAAGAACCATCCGGGCGTTCATGGACTCAAAGTTCAAAAGCCAGCATCTGTGATGGTATAGGGCTTGTGGTCATGCCAATGGCAGGGGTAAAACCTACCGCACATATCTGTGAAAGCACCATTAATACTAAAAGGTACATACAGGTTTTGGAGAAGCATGTGCTGCCATCCACTTTTTCATGGACACCCATGCTTATTTCAGCAAGACAATGCCAAGCCACATTCTGCACATTTTACAACAGAATGTCTTCATCGTAAGAGTATGAGGAATAGACTGACCTGCCTGCAGTCCAGACCTGTCCTCCCATTTAAATCGTGTGGCACATGATGAAGCGTAAAATACAACGACAACAAAGACTGTTGAACAGTTGAAGCTGGATATCAAGCAAGTACGGGAAAGAATTCCACCTACAAAGCCTCAACCAATAATGTCCTCAATTCCCAAACCTTTATTGATTAAAAGGTGATATAACACAGTGGGAAACATTTTTTGGAAGATGTCGCAGCCATAAAAGTTCATGATTATTTGTCAAAAACAAGAAAGTTTACCAGTTTGAATATGAAATATCTTCTCTTTGCAGTGTATTCAATTAAATATAGGTTGAACATGGTTTCCAAGTCAGTGTATTCCCTTTTTATTTGTTTAACGCAACGTCCCAACTCTGCATTCGAATTGGGTTTGTATGTCACCAAGTTGTGAAACGTTAATTTGTTTACCATGTTTTGGGTCAAACGCAGCTTCACACTGGGCATCTTTGGCAGAGAGCAAGGTCCCTGTTATAACGATGACATGCCACGGTAGTTGCCTTGTGTTTTCATGTGGATTGCTACTACGCTGCTGTCATATTTGGGCGCCGTCTGTCATGTTCCTGTTCTTGGCCTTGCCAGCAGGTGGCAGACTGAGCGGACTTGCCGGTTGCACACCTGCTGCCAATCCTGTAATTAGGGAACTCTGTACAGTCAAACCTCGGTTTTCGAACGTCTCAGTTCTCGACCAATTCGGTTTTCGACCAAAAACTTCAAGTTTTTTATGCCTCGGATGACGAACAAATTTCGGTTCTCGAACAAACTGAGCGCACTTGAATGCACCATTTGACTCCTCTCGCCTTCCTTACACGAGGGTAGACGAGGAAGTGACACTTCCTCGTGTTGCTTTCCATTGTGAGCAGACGTGTTCAAGAAACATTTTTATTTTAAAAAGAGCGTGGTTTCGGTTTTTGAACAATTTTGGTTTTCAAACAGCCTTCTGGAACGGATTATGGACGAAAACCGAGGTTTGACTGTATTTAAGGACCAACAAACTTTCTGCTGGTTGTCGGAGAATTGTTTGACCTTGCTACTGCCATTGCTACTGCCAAGTGTTCATTTTTCTAGACCTCTCGCTCTCGTCGTGTTTACTCTTGTTCTCTCGGTTCTATGGTTTTGTAAGTATGGTTTTTGTTTTCGTTGTTTGTTCTTGCGTTTGTGAATTGGATTCGTGGCATTTCGTTTGATAGTCTCGGGTTGATTTCTTCCTTGCCTTTTTGCAAGCGTTTTTGGTGATTGTATTGTTTTTCTTTCCCTGGTCCTTGTTTGACCAGCGTTTTCTGTTCCTACTTTGTGGGTGCGTTTTTGTTTAAATATTTTGTTGTCTGAGTTTTGTCTGGTGTCTACTATTCTGGGATCCAAAAAACATTATTGGATCCGTTCGAACCGTGACACCGTCAAAGGGATAGCTTTGTTTCTATCTACGACTTACCGCGCGTGTGTGATGCAAGATCTTGATTTTGCTTTTCAATTTGTCCACATGAGGCACAAAGGCCACATTTTGACCGGTGAACTACAGCCTTGGATTGGATTTTTACAAGACCCAAACAATGATGCTGTGCATACAGGGTGTTGAATGACGCAAACGGCAAGATACGGATGGATCCATATTGGCTTCAAAACCACCGTTACAAAGACACTAATATCACCGTTGGATTAACACCGTCACACATGTATTGATTTAAGTCCATGTTTATTATTGCCATTGTTCTCTGAAGCCATGTAAGCATACACTTCATCATACTGACAAAGATCCCTTAAGGGTTGCTCTTCTCATGGAGCTAAAAATAAAATTACCAACATAATACACAACTGTCCTTTTCCTGCATCGGTTATCCTGTTTTAGGGTCACAGGAAGTTATAGTCTAGCTCAGTTGATTTAGGGCAACGGTTTCCAAACTCGGTCCTCGAGGGTTGCTGCACTGCCTGTTTTAGATGTGTCCCTCCTGCAACACAACTAATTTAAATGATCAGGATCATGTTTTCGGGCCCCTATACAGCTTGTTGGTGAGCTGATCATTTTGACACATCAAAAACAGGCAGGGCAGTGGCCCTGGAGGATTGGAGCTGGACATGCCTGATTTGGCGTGAGAGGCGGGACATTGGACCCTTGACTAATCACCGGTCAATCAGATTGAATGGGTCAATGACGGGGAAATAAGCCTGGCCCTGGTACTGTATGTGAAGCATAAACTAGCAATGCCCCAAGTAACAGATTGCTTCAGGGACACTTGCCTGATGGTGTCGATCAAAAGTGACCATTTTTATTTTTGTAGCGTTGTGTTTTTGATCCAGCTCTTGTATCGGAGCAAATTGTAATTCGATTATTCCACCAATTTCCGACAGCACAGTTGAGTGACGATGCTTATTAGCACATGGGGTAAAATGTCAACACTTTCCAGCTTCTTTCAGATGTTGCGGCACATGTGCTTGCTCTTCACGCCTCAGCTCCACACGTGGGGTTTCTGGCACAATCTGTGATGGCAAAAAAGTAAATCTGCAAGCTGAAAAGTCAGCAATGTGCACCTGGCACCGGGAAAAGCCGGATGAGGGCTGCTCTCCACTTTGATTGAAGCACCACTTTTTGTGCATATTTTTCATGGCACAAAGCCGTCAGGAAATTCACATCATTATGTTGCGTGGCAGTAAGTTCTTTTCAGTCAATTGTCGAAAGAACAGGACGTGATTCGAGGATCAAGTGTCTTTCCGTTTGTCTCTGTCTGTCTCTTTAGGATGACCATCAACGCTGAATGTCAGCTGCAGCTCCATAATTTCCCAATGGACGAGCACTCGTGTCCTCTCGTCTTCTCCAGTTGTGAGTACTGACAGTTGCAAGCCCACATACACATGAGCCGACTGACACTGAAGTATAGAGGACGGCGGCATCAAGGCGTCTGTAACTTCATATTCCCGTCCCCTCATTCAGCGCTATTGCAGCCATTTACAAGTAATTGATCTGAAAGTTAAGATCGGGAAAAGTTTGGGATGGAAGCAGACAGTTGTGCCTCCCAGTGGCTTGCAACAGCAAAAAGATGCAGCTGATGATGTTGCAAGCCAGGATGAGGAGCGCAGCTGCTGCATCTCCAAATCCATAACGGACTAATAATGAGCCTGATGCCCGAGCCTCGCACAGCTGTTGATTTAGGTGTGTGGCTAAAGATGGGGTTGGTTACCTCTGAATCAAATATAATGAAATTAATTTCAGGTAACCGCTTGAAGCAGCGCCAGCTGTGCTGTGTGCATCTAAATTTATGCAGCGGGTGGTTCCGTGGAAAAATGACGGATTCATATAAATTAAGACCTTGAGTGTAAAAGCAATTAGAATCATATTTATTAATAACAGGGCATGGTTTCATTGTTTGCATTAAAGATAATTAGATGACTCATTTTCCTTTGGAACATTTTTTTTCCAGCCACGACCAGACTATACGTTTTATCTCTTTCTTTAACAGAAAACTCATAACTGTGCTTAGTACAGGATTTTTAAATCAGAGTGTAATCTTCCTTGTAATTAAAGAACAACGGAAATTGCATTTGGAGAAGCCACTCACCCACTTTCTTTTCATAGCCCAACAGAGCCTCTTTTTCCAGTGAAGTAACCAAAAACACATTGAGGCCACACGGACACACACAAGCACATAAATACGCGCACACACAAAATTGGTTTTTAACAGTGATTACAAGCTTGTTGCGCTACCCTATACAGGTCCTCGGATCACAGTCATGGCTGCAGTTTCACTGAAGAGCTCCTACTTGTGTCGCTCTATTGCCCTCATTCTACATACACACTCAATCGCATTATGTGCTGAAAACGTACAGCGAGCAGCCACACCCAGATTGAGAAGCAGCAGGTAATTTGCCTGCAGAAAAGAGAAAATGAGTCATTCTGTCACCTTTCAGCACTTCCTCACTTGCCTTTCAGCGGTGGAAAATTGCCTAATGAATGTTTCCAACACTCATTTTCCCAATGAAGCTTACACTTTTGTGTAGCTAGCGTGCCAACAGGTTTATTCATGTTCATGGACAGTATACATTTACATGGCAGAGAGACAACTGCGCCTTCATTCTGAAAGGTTGCCACATTAGTTTGTATGGTGGGATAAGTCAATTGAGGTTTTCAAAAATGTTCAGAAGGATATGAAAATAGACATAGATTTCAAGAACATAACATCGTTTTTAAAAGATACTTGTAGTATAAAGACCACATGTGATCTGTGAGTCTCACGTGCAAATGAAAACGATTCATGATATTGTTGAAACTGCACTCGTTTAAAAAAAAAAAGTATTTATTTTTATTGGAAACATTCTGAATGCTCATGCGTTTTGATTTACAACAAAATAATAATCAATGCTTCTTATGTCACAGTCCGTCTGCATGGTGAAGTGTCGCCTAATGAGTTTTGAAGTACAGTAAAACTCCTCTACAACAAAACCTACCGGTACATGTGCGAAAATACTGTACCCCCGAGTGTGAAAAAATATGTCATGCATAAAAGCCATTCCCTGTTTTCTGCTTCCCCCTACAACAAAAAGTCTCCCTGTTGCGTAATACGAAATCATTTTCCCCGCCCTTGCCTCGCAATGAGGTTCACTACAATGAAAACAAGCCTACCGCAAAAGTCTAATCCAGGGGTCGGCAACCCAAAATGTTGAAAGAGCCATATTGGACCAAAATAAACAAAAAACAAATATGTCTGGAGCTGCAAAAAATAAAAAGCCTTATGATGAAGGCAACACATGCTGTATGTATCTATATGAGCTATATTAGCCTGCTATCAACATGACTAAGTTGGCTACAAATACACAACGAGCATTCATGATTAAAAGTGTTTTTCTTCCCCTGCAATTCATCCTGTACAGGAGGGGTGCCCAAACTTTTTTGATGGAAGATCTACTTTTCGAACAACCAACCTCACGCGATCGACCCGTTACCGCACACACGCGCATATGCACACACTTAGACACGCATGCCATAATGAGCAACAGCCATAACGGCCGCTAAGATGAACGAGGCACAAGATGCACTTTCACAGCGTGCTAACTATCGTAGCTGACGTGTACCATTTTAAAAAATGCTTCTCTTGGGCCCCCTTTTTGTTTCTTTCTACGCTGGCTATATGAAGTGTCAAAGTATTTGCTCGTACTTATGCACTATTGGAATAAAAATTAAAAGTACACATGTACTTGTATTGTGTGTGTTTGTGTTTACGTCTGAGATTAAATTTGCTACAGTGAAAAGTCCCCTGTTGTGAAAAATCTCTGGCTGCAAACATGATTTCGTTGTAGAGGACTTCTACTGTATTTGACTGGATATGCATGGATAACATGGCCCGAAAGACGCTTCGGACTTCATTCTGCTGCTTTTGTCAGTCGTCACATCATCAATAAATGTCAGAGATGCAGTTCCACTGGCAACAGATATGCCCACCTCATGACACGAACACCATCACTGCTAAAGTGGAATACTTTGGATCTTGAGCACTGGCTTCCCTTCTCCATACGTTTCTCTTTCAATCATTCTGGTACAAGTTGATCTTTGTCTCTTCTGTCCATAAGATCTTGTTCCAGAACTGTCAGGGTCTTTTCTTGGCAAATGCTAATCGGGCCTTCCTGTTTTTGAGGCCATGGTGAGGTCATCTCTTAGTTGCCTTGGACACAAATATGCCCGCCTCCTGGAGAGTGTTCTTGATCTGGCCGGCAGTTGCAAATGGAGTTTTTCTTTAGTCATTCACCAGACGTGTTTTTCCATGTTCTTTCAGATCTTTTGGTGTCGCAAAGCTCAGCAGGTCTTTCTCTCTCTTTAGGAATGTACCAAACAGTTGATGTGGCCACACCTAATATTTTTGTTGTCTCGCTGATATATTTTTTTTAAAAACCTAATTACGCTTTACTGATAGCGACAGCGCTTTGGACTGTATTGAGAGATGACACGACCAGATTCCAATTCAATACACCACACTTAAAATGTACTCAAGGCCTTTCTTCCGCCTCTTATATGTGAAATAAAGAGTGAGTGACAATAACCTGGCCTTGGAATAGCTGTGAAGCAAACGGTTTAATTACTTTTGCTCCCTTAAAAAGGTGGAGGCGCATATCAAATGTGTTGTAATTTTGACACTCTGTGCCTGATTTGGATGTAAATACCCTCAAATTAAAGCTCAAAGTCTGCACTTGTAGCACATATTGATTGATGAATCTAAAATCCACTGTGGTGTTGTACAGAGCTGGAATGCTGAAAATTGTGTCGATGTCCAAATATTTCTGGACCTGACTCTGTGTGCATGTGTGTGTGAATAGTAAACATCTAACGACATTCAAAGGCTAAACAAAGAGAAAGAAAAGTAGAAAAATTACTAAAAGTATGTATGTACATTGACAATATTTAAACACATTAACCGAAAACTTTTAAAAAGTAGAGTCATAAATGTAGATTTCTGGAATTGTTAAAGAAAACAAAATATGTCATTAAAATGTTTAGAAGACCTTAATCAAAGGTGAGGGGTGGAAAAAAATGTTTTCAACCTGGATTTTAAAGTATTCACACGCAGCCCTGACTTCTATTCTGTTAGCATTTTATTCCATTTATGTGCAGCATAACAGCAAAATGCAGCTTTGCCATGTTTACTTTGAATTTTAGGCTGCACTAATTGACCCAATTAAGTTTGCAGATCTCAGAGCCCTACTGGGTTTACGTTCAGTCAGCATGTCTTTCAGGCATTCAAGACCCAAACCATTCATGTTTTATAGACCAATGGTGGATTGTACAGCCAATTGCGAGCCAGCGTAAAGCCTTCATGACTGGACTAATATGTTCTGATCTTGAAGATTTCAAAAGACAGTGACTCCGCGTGTTTTCGAACATCAATCCTCGCTTCTTTATTGCTGCAACCAATTACCTCTCTTTTGTTTTGGTTTAGCTGAAGAAAACTTCAGTAGCTCCACTTGTGAATTTTTTTTCTTGACAGTGACACAATATGTGTGTTGACTTGCTGTCGTTTGGTGACATTGATAAATATAACTGTGTGCCATCTGCTTAACCAGCTGTTTGCGGAGTCTGGGTGTGGACGTGATCAAACGATGAGTAGGATTAAGAGGTGAGAACGCGGGGGATGGATGTGGTGTGAGATGAATTCCAGTGGTGACAAGATTGTTCATGTTGTCAGTGAAATTTGGGAGGGAGTCAATCATAGACAGTGATGTCAGAGTTGAGTCGTCATTACCGGGGGCAATGCATAGTCAAGGGGGACTCCGGTCTAGTAAGGTGAAGAAGACGGGCTTAAAACCAGCGGTGGATGTGGCCCGGGTGTTTGGCCAGATAAGGGGATATCCAACTGTTGTGGAGGGAGCGGTGTGGGAGATTGTCTTTCACTGTGTGCTTGTTGGGCTTATGGATGTCGAGTCTTCTTCTGGATAAACATGCCCTTTGTTTTGGGAAGGGAGCACCCTGTGACCAACACTTGGGAAAGTGTCGGCCTTCAATAATTGGAATCGATTTTTGTCTGGCTTTGCAGACTTTCCGAACTCAGCCCTGCTATTGCTGTTGTTGAAGTGACGTCACAATTCCGGGGTTGTCCTCGCCAGCGTCTCACTTTGGGAAAACGATTACAATTTGTGAGAAAAAAAACAAATTCATGCTTTATTTAATGTGTTTTGTTTAATTGCTTTACTTGTGACCTAAAAATATTTCGTCTGGGATTTTCTAAAACTACTTCACACTTGAACGTTAATGAGGGTATTCACTTAATTAGTGTGGTTTTCACCAAGAGCTCATCTTTAGCTCATTTTTGCTGTCACTCATTTCCCCATGTAGATCTCACCGGTCCAGGCTGAGCCTTCCTGTCACATTCAGATTCATTTTGACTTATTTCTGTATCGTGCATGAGGCATGCCTCCCAATTTGGAACTCAAATAGTTGGATTCTTCACGCTGACTCAGGATGGCGCAGTCCGAACCAAGCCTTACTGCCTGAACTGGCGAAGCCTTCTCTGATGAGAGGCAAAACATCTTCTCGCACAACCAGAACAGTCCAGTTGCGCTGCATTCAGTGCCCTGAGAATGAAATGACCTGCATGAATGAGAATATTTCAATAGTGGTATGGTAGTAATTGTTCAAATCAATGGCAGCACCTCTACCTCACAGTGGGCAGGTTCTGGGTTGGAATTTCAAGTACTATTGTGTGGAGTTGACATGTTGTGCACTTGGTTGTGTTAGTTTTCTCTACTCCAACTTCCTCAAAATCATGCATGTTAGGTTGATTGGAGATTCTTAATTGTCCGTAAGAGTGACTTCTTCCATACATCCATCCATCCATACATCTATTTTCCAATCCGCTTATCCTCATGAGAGCCTCGTGGAGCAGTAGTACACCCTGAACTGGTTACCAGTCCAGGATGGACTGCGCCTCTCACCCAAAGTCAGCTCAGGTCGGGCTCCAACTCACTCTGCACAAGATGCACAGAATGTGAGGGAATTGCAGCATAAAAACAGAAGTAAGAGTTAAATAGGGTTTCTGCTTGTGAGGCTACCTCATACACAAAGTCCGTACGTGCAAAAAAAACGGTCGGTGCTAGAAAAGTGGCAAAGATATTGTCTAAGAATGTACAAGTTTAAGACTAATTAGGTCTGTTAGAATGGATACATAATATTGTCTGATCATTATAGTTTGTAGGATTTTTTTTTAAGCACCGCATGCCACATGTACACTCTAAATCAGTGGTGCCCAAATCCTGTCCTCAAGAGCCTTCATCCTGCGTGTTTTGGATGTTTCCCTCTTCCCACACACCTGATTAAAATGCTCACCTCATCAGCAAGCTCTGAAGAGCCTGATAACCATCCTCATCATTTGAATCAGGTTTGCTGGAGGAGGAAGACATGTCAAACAGGCAATGGGGGGCTCTCTGGGACCGGATTTGAGGACCGCTGCTCGACAAAAACAAGTGTCCTGGATTGTTCACCGTAGTAATAGAACATTCAAGAAGACCATCTGGTGTCACCATGGCAACAAAGGAGCTACGACTGTCTGGAAATGACTGAAAGTTGATGTCTTAAGGTCTTATTAGTACATATTTGTTATCTTCTGTAATCTGTCTGTCTGTCTTTAGCTCTCTTTCTCTCTCTGTGTGTCTCAATCTCTCTCTCTTATCCCTCTCTCTCTCTCTCTCTCTCTCTCTCTCTCTTTCTATTATGTCCTCCTTTCAGAAAGCTAAGAGCATATGTGTTGTTTCTAGATGGCTACCCACGAGATGAAATTGTGTACAAGTGGAGGCGAAACTCAGTAGAGACATCGGACCAGAAATACTGGAGGCTCTACCAATTTGACTTCATGGGGCTCCGAAACACAACCGATGTATTGACCACGACTGCAGGTACAAATGGACCAAGAGCGTGCTGACCCCCATGTCATGCATCTGAATGTCACCATATCTGGCTTCACGGTCGTGGTTGGCAGCAGCTTTGCATACGTGTATCCCCGATGTGAGCGAACAAGCTGGAGACTCATGTCGTGGCTTCAGGCTCGGAGGGGAAAAAGGGATATTTATCATCAATATTAAATATTAACCGGACAGTTGAATTATTCAGTCCTTTTCACTTTGCATGCCCTGTGTGATCATTTCAATCCCGCTTGTTTTTGGGGGTGGTTGTCGTAATGTTGTCACTCCAATAGGTGGCACTAATTACACCCTTGACTGGTTGCGCGTGGGCCAGTGCCTAATTTATTTTTAATGTTGGTTTTAATAGCTGATTATACTGAGCATTATGAATGAGGTGGATCGGGCGCAGAACATGACACGGTTATTGTAAACCTCTTTTTGCCTTGATGCTCAACCGCACTGATCCGACTTTCACTTTCCGAGAGCCTCCTGTATGACGGTTTTGTTCAGCCCCCGGTTTCAACTGAAAAATCCGTAAATGAACTGTCATGCTGTTCGATATGAAGCCCGTAGAGCAGGGGTGGGCAATCCCAGTCCTGGAGGGCCGCTGTCCTGCATGTTTTCCAAGTCTCCCTGTTGCTACACACCTGATTTGAATGATCAGATTATCAGTAAACTCTGACGAGGCCTGATATTGAACCTGTTCATTGGAATCAGGTGTGTTGCAACAGGGAGACTTGGAAAATAATGCAGGACAGTGGCCCTCCAGGACTGGGATTGCCCACCCCTGCCATCGAGGGAAGTCATGTTTCATCTAAATCCAGAATTTCTCCTGATTCCATGGGACAAGTGTGCAATAAAAGGAGTACTGCAGAAGTGTTGGGACATGTTGAAGGGCTTTGTCACAGTTAAATCACATTAGGATGGAACTGAGACTGACATTACCGCTTCTTACATAGATTTCAAATGAAAAAAAAAAAAAAGATTTTTTTTTTCTTCCATTTTGAAAAATAAAGTTGAACGGGAACATTCTTGAGAAAAGTGGTGGCCCGGCAGTCCAGTGGTTAGCGCGTTGACCTCACAGTGCAGTTCAATTCCAGCTCCAGTCCCCCGGTGTGGAATTTGCATGTTCTCCCCGGGCCTGCGTGGGTTTTCTCCGGGTACTCAGGTTTCCTCCCACATTCCAAAAACATGGCTGATTGTGCACTCTAAATTGTCCCTAGGTGTGAGTGTGAGCGCGAATGGTTGTTTGTCTCTGTGTGTTTGTCTAGTAGCTTGCATTTTCAATTTTATCAATTTGTTTTGGAGAAATCATTAAATAACTAGTGACACCCATTGGAAATGAGCAATATGGCCACACATCCCTCCCCTCCTTCCACGTCTTGGTGGCAGTCACGGAAGGAACCGGAGACTATTTGTCCATTCAAAATTATTGTCAATAGATTGCTTCTGAAAATATATCACAACGATTCGCCGTTACATGGCTGATTTAAAAGAATGAAGAAATGAGCAGCTCACTCGCGGTTTTTGTCACTTCTGTCTGTTTTGATAAGTCACTAAGATATGCAAACAAAATGCAATCCAAGAAGAGGCTTTTCATCAGCTGAATTGTTCCTCGGTCATTATATAATACATGTAATTAGACAAGGGTTAGCTTGATTTATTTATTTTTCTCCAAATCCACCTCCAAGGGTTATGCCCTCCACCACCTAGCCGAAAAGGAGGCGCTTTAAAGGGCCACACTCGGCTGAAGGGTCGGCCTCATCAGGAAAGATTCGGTCCACGGGGGATGGGCCTTGCCGTCATCAGAATGGGTGGAGTTCTATCGGCCCTAAAATGGACTGGCTCCAAATCAGCCCAGAGATCATTCAGAAGCAGCCAAATTGCATTGTGACTATTTTTGTACGTAAAAAAACCTTTTTAGTAAATCAAGCTCTTAGAGTCTTATTTGAATCTATGACACATGTTTTAGGAATGAAATCAAAATTAATCTGTTTTGGGGGGGGCAGTCCTGTCGCATGCAAATGCACCACTGCTCGCACTGCCCCCTACACTGCGACATCTGTTTGCCGCATTATGTTTGCTTTTCCGAGTGTCATTGAAGTCATCGTTGATTTACGTTTTCGGGGGCGGTCATTGAACGCCTCTCGAGCAGAAGGCACGGAGACAGAGAAGGAGAAGGACGTGCCTGTAGTTGCTTGAGTTGAACAAATTAATAAAGTGTATGTTTTAAAAAGAACCAACACGACAGCTCTTTGTTTTCTATCGTATTGCATGGCCGCAGAAACTGCCGTGTGAAGGCAAGTGGGGGCTGCACCGTGGTAAACGCTTTGCTTTAGTCAGCAGCTTTTTACGTGTGAACGCCCCACAAGATTTGCTCTGGTGTAAGATATATCGCAACAAAATACGTCGGTGCAGCACCGATGCAAATGTGTGCCGTGTGAACATCTCTATTACCATGACGAAGGGGTGTAGCGAAATGTTCCGGCCTGAGTTACAGAAAAAAAACAAAAAACTGTAAAGCTCATGTGAGTCGCCAATTAGTCAGGGAATTGGTGGTATTTTTACTCGTAGAGCCAGCATTTCCTCCTCAACCAATCGGCAAGCCTCAAAGGATTTACTTAGTTGTGTAATTTTGCATTCACATGGTAGATCGACTCTCCGGGTAAAAATCAGCATTCCATACTGTCCCCTTTTAATGCACCTGTTCCCATTCGGTACAGATTGTCAGAATGTGGTTCATCACAACTATCGACGCCTTTTGTAAGTGGCAAATCTCTTCTAATTTCCTTCCAACAGGAGACTATGTGTTGATGACGGTATACTTTGACCTCAGCAGAAGGATGGGCTACTTTACCATCCAGACTTATATTCCGTGCATCCTGACTGTGGTCCTGTCCTGGGTCTCCTTCTGGATCAAGCGTGACGCCACGCCGGCGAGAACAGCTTTGGGTAAGATGCCCATGGTGCAGCTGGGCATGATGAGCACATCGCTTCTGATTGTCCAAATTACTGCATGCAAGGCTACAAGAGACTATCTTCTTTTTAAGACTTGCATCCCATCAGTGGCACTTGCTGCTTGACATACACTAATCATTTATTTTGCTTGCATGATAAATTGCCATGCATGTCGTCACTTTGTTCGTTTGCTGTCTCGTGGCTGATGATCTTTGCTCGGACATCTTATTGAGGTGAGTGACTTTTAAGCATGCCCGCGTGTTTGTGTGTGTTGTTTTTGAACAACAAAGTCACGACAAGGACTTATGGAGACAACTGTATATCCATTACAAATCCAGAGCATACATTTGTTATTGTGTGAATTGAAAATAGAGTGTATTTCTTGAACAAATCAATCTTGGAGAGGCGAGATTAACAAGCATCTGAGCTATAAAACAAACAAAAAGAAAACCGTGCCTTTAACTTTATGCCTTGTCATTAACATTTTAATGACACCGAAAAAAAGTTAAGTCAAACGAAATTACAACTGCATGAACTGATCAGAATTTAACAACATCTTATGAAACTGTCTGATCATTTCAGTGTGTCACTTTATGAAAGTAGCACAAATGCACACAACTCTGAGCAGTATTGTCAGCACCAGGGTTAATGCACCGATTTCTGGGATAATCCTCCGGTAGGGGCATTTTAAGGTCACATTAATGTTCATCTCTCAAAAGCAGAGGTGCCCAATCACGCTCGACCGGTAGCCCGAGGACTGGTCCCAAGTCGAACGTGAAGGGTGTAGGAGGAAATGGCAAAATAAAATTAAAATTGTGTGTCCGTGCGCGTGTTATTCATATGCACCCTAAGCATCCTTTCAGTTTCACTTTCCCCCCCCAAAAAAAGTATTCAAATTTTTTTTTTTAAATAATAAAATAAAAAAGTAGGTAACCGACGGACAGTGGCGCATGATCTGCATCACCGGACGTTGTTAGCAGTCAGCAGTCTGCATTTGCAGCTTGCGATCAGAGTTGGGGTGCTATACACACACATATATACAGTATATATATATATTTTTTTTTTTTATTTTTATTTTTTTAATTATCCTCATTCAAAGTTTGTTTCATCTCCAATTCAGCAAATAATGGGAACCTGGAGCACCAGCAGAAGCATTTTAAAAGGGCACAATTACAGAAATTGCCACATTTCAGAGTGAGTTGGGGCACATCCCGGAAAGGTGAGCGTCCGATCAGATGGGCCTTACCAGGTGTGAAGATATCTATGAAGTCATTGATTAATTGTCTTCAACAAATTTTCATTACAATTGAGTACCAAAAAAAGCATTCAACCCCTACAAAAAAAAAGTCTGAATATACTAACTGTGATGCCATGCTCCATTTGGTCATTTCAGTTATCCTAATTAGATTTACTGCGGCGCATTTTCCATTTAATTTGATCAATTAGATTGATGGACTATGCAGCAAATATACCGGGAGGCCTGAGAATAATCAAATGTACAATTAATTGAAATATGATCCCAAATGTAACTATTCAGTTCAATGATGCGAGAAATAGTCCAATCATTTGAGAAAGAATTTTGAGTCCACTGAGTTACTCGTGCCCTTTATCCTTCCACTTCACAGAAATGCATCTAAAACCTCCATGTGTCAACAAAGAATGTATATTGGACAGGAGTCCATCCAGATTAAAAAAAAAAAAAAAAAAACTGCAGACGTCAAATTCTGTCTGCTGTTAGCACATTCAAGAAGGCATCCCTGTTCTGATTTCTTTTTTCTCCCCAAAATGTACTTTATAATAAAAAAACCTTTCGCCTTTTGGAAATTGGCTGAGCGAATACTGCTCTTAACACAAGGCAAGATGGCAAATCATTCAAAGCATCAAAATGTTGATGTCGGTGTGCCTGTCACGCAGGCCACGCAGACAGAGGTGTTTTGAACAACATTGGATCTTCTATGACTTTTGTCCTTCCGTCTTTGAGCAAACATTGTTTTTCACAAGTCATTAAAAAACAAGCTTTAAAAACTCTGACCAGAATTTTCCAAAACTCTTGTCTACTCATGAACATTTTTATTTGGTTTCTTTTAAACTGTCCGAGAAAACGTAATCAAGCAGAACGAATCTCCGTGATTACCTCCCGGGTGCTGATTTAATTTCGTGCCACAAAGGTGGCCAAGTTCCACACATACACTACCTGCGTATGTGTGGACACAGCTTCAGTCGACCCGTCTTTCAAGCGTAATGAAAGGCAGCAAATGCTCCCAGCGTATCGGTGGTGGTGTGATACACGGCTCCTCACCGAGAAAGGCTTGTGATCCCTTGCAGAGAACACAACAAACAGGCAGCAGAAGCGAGTGTCCCACCCCTGATAAACATCCCCATTCAACTCGGCGACACAAAGTCATTTAGCCTGTCTTCTCTGGTTCATCGCCTCCATTTTCAAGTAATGTCTGAAAGCTGATCTCCAGGCCAGAGGGCAAGAGCGGGAGAGATAAGCGGAAGAAAAGGCAGGCATAAAACGAGGATGCCAAACAAAGTGGGACCCAAATGTCAGCACAAAGGAGGAGGCTCACTCAAATAAGGGAGGCGATGCTACGGAATCCCACCCCTGCAAGCAACACGCTACTGTCGTCAGGTGGCATTTGCAAAGAACTGTCACTCAGCCTCTACTCCTCCAGGCAGGACATTTGGGGAGCAGCAGGCTGGGAGTAGGGAAGCCGAGCTCGGGTTGATTCCCATTAGACTTCAATCTGTGCAGCTCAGATGGAGCTTAGAGATACAGGGCTGTTGATGGGAAATCACCCAGCTCGAGACACAGTGTGAGAGTGGAGAATGGAGAGCTGAAAGAACTGTGGAAGAGAGATAAATGGAGTAGACACCATGCATAGTCCAAGACAGACCAATAAACATGCTGTCGTGACAACTAAAACGTGTATCACTTCAGTGAGACTTGATTATTCATACAGATCATCTGCCCGGGATGGTCCATTCTTTTTCACGAACAAGCTCAGTTTATGTCTTTATTTATTTTTTATCAGGGAAAATTACATTAGCTTGTATTTTCAATTTTGTCAATTTGATTTGGAGAAATCAGTAAATGACTAACAGCGTTAGTAACATCCATTGGAAATAAGCAATATGGCCGCACACCCCACCCCTCCCTCCTTTGTGGGGTCTTTGTGGGACCGGAGCCCACTTGTCCATTCAAAGTCATTGTAAATACATCGCTAATAATGTCCAAATAACGGTGATCAATTGGCCCCAAAATGGATGCGGGCATCTCGACTTAGGTCCACTTCAACCTCTGAAACCATATCACATCGATTAACTTTCCCATAGCTTAAAATAGCAAGAAGTGAGCCGCCGACTTGCAGTTTCTGTCACATGTCAAGTCAAGTTACATTTATTGACATAGCCCTGATTAACAAAGTCTCAAAGGGCTTCACATGCCCACAGTTGAAAAATCTTAACGACATCCCATGATGACAAGGGGGGAAAAAACCCTATCTCAGGAAAAATGAGAAAACTTGAGAAAGCCTGAGATGGGAGAATCTACGGAGCCCCTAAGGAGACATGGAAGAAGAAAAAAAAACCTACAGCTTTGCGTTCCCTCGCAAAGTTTTTTTTTGTTGTTTTTTTGGGGGGCTAACTCAAAACAACAAACATCGAGTGTTTTCACCCATTGGCGAGTTTAATGGAATTTTACCTTGAAATTAGCTTGAAATACAAGGACATGAAATCTGTTCTTGAGCTTAGATACGGTTACCAAGTCCTCCTCCATGATTCTGTCTTTCCCCGAAGTAGTGTCACCTCTCAATCAGCCACGTGTGAGAGTTTACATTAGCCAAGCCTAGCCAAAAGTACATACACGGGCATTTTAAAGAAAATCGTCCCCTTGCAACAAAAAAAAAAAAAAGTTTGCGTTGTCTCACAATCTTTGCGGGGGAATGCAAATATTTTGCAAAGTTGTTTTTTTTCTTACATCTCCCCTGAGGGGCTCCGTAAGAATCCCCCTTCCGGGATGACCAGGCTGCAATGGATGCCAAGTTCTTTGGTCGAGATATACAACCACAATGCATTCCGAGATGCTTTTCGTAAGCTGAATTTTTTTATCTGTCATTACACGTTAGATTTAAATCTGTCAGGGTTAGCCTGACTTACATTTTCTCCCCTCGAGTCAACTTCCATGGGGTACGCCCTGTCCAATAAAGAGTCACGTGCAGGCAGGCTGGATTTTTCCAAATTGAACTATGAAATTTCACTAAGGAAAGGTCCAGTGGTTGACAGTTGTCCGTTATCCAACATTGTTTCTCTGTTGTGGGCACTTCACTAAGCTGTCTAGGTGTTTTTCCAAAATTGACGCCCACCTGCACCGCACCAGCCAACTCAACTCTGGCTGGACAGAAATTACATTCGACATTCTGCGCCTGGGGCTCGTCCAGTTGCTGTTGTGTGCTCTTCGGTGGCTAAGTGGTGCACGAACGGCGGAAAAACGTGCGAGACACAGAGCCCTTTGTTTGGACTTAAGAAGCCGGTTTTGTTCCGATAACCTCGTCTGAAAGAAAAAACCTGAGTATAGTGTGCATTGAAAACCAGCTTGGGAACGACTTGTTTCGCGCTGAGCCCATTGCCCCTCAACGTACTTGCTGGGCGGTGGAGAGGTTGCCGGTCACCACCATAATGGTGGATTTAATGAATCAAAACAAAAGAAAACTGAGAACATGCTCTATGTATTTATAATATACATTGAGAACCATCCAGAGAACATGGCTTTGTTCAAGTCGCGCAGTTGGGAAGTTGTGCTGCGTCACAATAGAGGTGGACAAAATCTTCTCTGGGCCATTGCTCTGCAATGCACTGTGGCTGGCCACAATTGTGCAGACGGCGCCTCTGGAGGAAAAATTTAAGACACTCCATGGTAACACCCAGCGAGCTCGCGGCCACCAAGTGAGCACATTGAGTGGGACAGAGCACTCTGAGGTGGACATAGCATTGTGGTTTCCCAGCTGGTTCTCATTGTACAGTACTCCGGTTTAAAAAAAAAAAATTAAATTAAATACCAGAACACACCCATGTGATGGCGCGTGACCACTCAGTTGGCACCAGAGAAGCCCGAGGCCAGTGTGTGTGTGTGTGTGTGTGTGTGTGTGTGTGCGCGTGTGTGTGTGTGGGAGAGCGCATGCGTGTGGCCGTGTCACTTAAAACCTGGAAACATATCGTATTTGTAGTGTGTGTGAAAGACGGATGACTTGACGAAGTCATCCTTCACAAAATGTGCCTAAAACAACACAATTCTAATTCCCATGCTTTAGAGTTTCTCCACAAAATAACTTGAAGCGGTTTATTGCTCAACCCCTCTGAGATTGGCAGCTGATGCAACATTTAAGACGTTGTACGTGTCGCCATCAATCATTTTTCTCGAGGTGAGTGGGTGTGTAGCAACCAAGAAGTGGGCTCGTACTTGAACAATGAGTCACAATACCACATCACGATGGCGCCGAATTCAAATCTGCTCATTTCTGCACGCTCGATCTTTCAAAGGCGTTTGCATAAAAATGACAACCTGCATCGTAGTGACCTCAAACCATGTCGCAGACTCATTTTGACTTACATGCATAAAACAGTGGGAAGAATCTGATTATGATGGAAGGGCCCCTTTAATGCACCGAATATTAAGTCAATATCAGTCATGGAGACTTTCCATGCTCGGGCTGAATGGACAGCTCAGGCCAACCAGCCACATGCCTCCTTTCAAGTTTGCTGTTGATGTTGTTGACAGCGAAAGGTAGCCAATGAAAATCGTTGTACGGAGGGAGGGAGAGCGAGAAAAACAGAGAATTTTGCACACACACACACACACACACACACACACACAACAAAAACACACTCGAGAAATCAAGACACGGTTGTGCCCCATCAATCCATAGAAATGCAGTATATGCAGTGCACATCGTTTTACAACAATATATAATGTATTTAAAATTTAATATGATATGTACTATTGGGAGTCGCTGATGGTGCAGAACAGTGGTTCTTAACCCTGTTAGAGGCGATGGCCAAGCGGGCGTGTCATAACTAACTGACATCTTGAGTCGGGTGTGCTTTAACTTCCATGGCAGAGGCTCCGTCGAACCCCTGAGACCGATTCACCGAACCCCTGGGGTTCGATCGAACCCATGTTAAGAACCACTGGTGGAGAGGTACACTTGCCTGTGTGAGCAGCATGGGATCAGTTCCCACTCAGTGATGGTGTGAATGGTTGTTTGTTTCTATATGTGCCCTGCAACTGACTGGCGACCAGTTCAGGGTGTAGTCTGCCTTCTGCACCAAATCAGCTGGGATAGGCTCCAGCACCCCCCACAACCTTGTTCAGGATAAGCAGTGGTGAAAATGGATGGATGGATGGATGGATGGATGGGTGGGTGGGTGGACGTACTCTTGGTAAAAATTTACATGTCGTGTGCATCTCGCCAGTCCATTCAAAGTAAAATGTCATTATGATTATTTCCCACGTCCTATTTCTGCAGCAACCTGTGTGTTGCTTGATTGAAATATAATTTTGTGGATTAGAAAAAAGTGATGCAATGCAACATATTGTATGAGGTTAGTCTCAAAATGCAATACAGGCTGGCACAGTGCACATCACAGGGAGTCCACACACCACATTACATTGGCCCAATGTGTGGGAGTGAGTGCCCAACTGCAATTTTTTTCGTCTGTCCATTCCAAGTGGAGTTTGGAAGCAATCTTGCACTGAGCGGTCGGCCACTAAAGCTGTGTTATGCATCAAGCCACAAATTAATGGGAAAAATGCTCCAAAACTACACACACACATTGATGCTGTTAACACACATACAAACACACATGCAAACAAGCATTCTGTTGTTGCATAAAATTATTACGCACAATTGCAGTACAATGTGAATTTAATCCTTGTTGAATTTATTGCTGACTTTCGATGGCTGTCGATGAGTTCTAATTGTGTAAATGCTCTTTCCAAATCCATTTGATTGATTATATTATTTTTCTTGAAAAAACAAACAAACAAAAAAAAAACACACTTTTCACTGAACCCATGGTAAAGTCATTATCCCGTCCTGATCGAGATATGATTATTTTTTTTCATATCGCCCAGCCCAACTTCGTGCTATCATTTTGTTTTTACCACAGTGGCTTAATAGTCAACTTCCCACTTGAGTTGTTGATCCTGGAGCATGAATCAACAAAAACAAACTGTTTTTGTTTTTTGTTTTGTTTTTTAAGCCAAGGTTTCCCAAGAAGAGCCGTAATTCACACAAAAGCTTCTCAGAGGCACCACATCAAAAGAGCTGAAAAGCTGACATTGTTCCCCGAGGGAAGAGATTGCAGAGATAAACTTTGTAGGGTATTGGTCCTGATGTACTGTGAGGTGTTGTGGGAGGATTTGACAGTTTTTTTTCTTCCTGCACAAGTGATCATACGTTGGCAGGCAAAAACAACCTACCGTGACTGTACTACAGTCAACACATGTACAATGTACAACCGAGTAAACGGCCTTTGAAAAGAAGTAAAGAATCATTGCAGGCTCAGTGGAACTAACACCAGATTGATTAAATGCATGGCAGATATGGCAAGCAAAATTTTCACTTGCCATTTAATTTAACTTTAATCCCATTGTTTTTATCTACCACCCTCACACTATCTCTGCTTTTCTGGCGCTGGTCGCACTCTCGACTGTCATGTGAAATAGCATCATTCATACTGACATTATTTAAAAATCATAATGCAGCATTACTGTCATGTTCCTGTTGGTTTTTGGTTTCAGTTTCCGACGGCAGTGGTATGCATTTTCCCTCCAACGCCATACCTCTTACCATCAGTGGACTACATAAGGACTGCTACACTGACAATGTACTGATTATTCGCCTTGCTTACAGCCCATATACCAAGTGCTTTGTTTCTAGACACTCGTTTCTTGCTTATGCCGTTTTTGTCCATTTCATGGTTTGCCTTGTGTTGAAAGTAGTGTTCTTGTTGTTTTGCATAGTGTATTTTTTCGCAATTGGCTATCTCTTGTATTTTGGCACGAAGTTATTTTGATTATTTATTTCATTGCCTTCTGCAAGTGCTTGTTGTTTATGTTTTTTTCCCTTCTTTGTTGAGCAGTGATCTAATTTGTACTTGGTCGGTTTTGCGCTTTTCTGGAATAGTGTTTTCTGGAAGATTGTTTTGTCGCAGTAGGATCCGCCTCTGTTTCGGATTATTTGGGAATATTACAGAATAATCCAATCACCAATCAGGGATCCCATAGACTCGAACAAAATTAAGAAAGCTTTGGCCAGCCGAGGACGAATGGTGGGAGAACAGAAGACCGCACTCGTGGAACTGCTGGGCCACCGCTTTGAGCAAATGGGTTCCTGGGTTGAGCAGCAGGGTACCCGAGGGAAGTCACCCTCGGATCCCTGTACTGTCCCCATCAGAGTGTGCTCAACCCCGGTCATACCCCGTGAACCCAATCTACCCCATCTGTCTCGCTATGGTGGTGACCTGGACTTTGCGGTCAGTTCATTCACGATTGTTCATTAATATTTGACCAGCAACCATCGAACTACTCCCATGACAGTTCTGAGGTTTATTATGCGTCACTTGACTGGCGCAGGCTGCTTCTTGGACTTTGGCTGTGAGCAACGCATGACCAGAAATCCGGTCATCCTACTCTGACTTCATAACTGAATTAACTCTGTCGTGTGTTTCATCATCCGGTCCAAGGGAAAGAAGCCAAGGACAATTACAGTCGTACCCCAGTTTTCGACCATAATCCGTTCCAGAAGGCTGTTCAAAAACCGATTTGTTGAAAAACCGAAACCACGCTCTTTAAAAAAAAAAAAAATCTTTATTGAACACGTCTGCTCACAGTGGAACGCTCCACGAGGACGTGTCACTTCCTTGTCTACCCGAGGAAGCGTCACTTCCTCGTGTAAGGAAGGCGAGAGGAGTCAAGTGACGCATTAAAGTGCGCTCAGTTTGTTCGAGAACCGAAATTCGGTCGTCATCCGAGGCATAAAAAACTCGAAATCTTTGGTCGAAAACCGATTTGGTCGAGAACAGAGACGTTCGAAAACCGAGGTTTGACTGTACTTGATTGAGTGCAGGCTAGTCAGTCTGTGTTGGACTATTCAATCACGTTTTGCATCCTGATTGCGAAGAGTGGCTTTAATCACTGCACTTTGCGCAGCATTTTCAGCCACGGACTAAGTTCCATGTTTAAAGACGCACTGGCAGTAAAAGATGACTCTACTCATTTCGAGGACCTCATTTCACTAGCCATTCGACTTGCGCAGTGGTTCTTAACCTGGGTTCGATCGAACCCCAGGGGTTTGGTGAGTCAGTCTCAATGGTTCGACAGAGCCACTGCCGTTGAGGGTAAGACACACGTGACCCAACATGTTAATTAGCTATGACACGACTGCTTGCAGATTGGTAATGGAACCTCAGGCACTCATGATATGAGTTCCAGTCCTAATGAACAATGTGAGTATGACTTGGTGCCACCAGAATCAATTCTAAACCAAGAACATTAAAACACTTCAACAGCAGGGGGAGGTGTCAGGCTATGGGAAAGGACTAAAGATTGTTACTCTCGTTCATTCAGGTCACGACGATTGTTTGAATCTGAGAATTTTTTTTTTTAGTTCTGCCAACTGCCTCAGATCTGCCGAACTAGGAAACATATCACCCATTAAATCTCTGCCGGAAAACAAATGTTGAGACATATCCCCATCGAATACCACGGTTTAAGAAGAGTGTTCAGCAAAGATTGCGCTCAGTCACAGCCGCCTCACCGACCATATGATTGCACGATAGAACTTGTTCCCAATGCCCGCTTCCAGTTCTAGACGTTATCAAGTCTCTTAACTAGAACAAGAACTTTTACATGACTATATCCCAAGCTCATTAGCGACAGGTTTTATTCATCCGTCCACGTCCCCTATGAGTGCTTGATTCTTTTTTTATTGAAAAGAAGGACAAGTCATTACGATCATGCATCGATTACCAAGGCCTGAATGACATCACAATGAAGAATATATAACCTCTACCCTTGCTCGACTTCGCATTTGCTCCTTTACAATCCGCCATCGTCTTCACTACACTTGATCTCACCTGGAAAGGATTCGAGAGGGTGATGATAGAAGATTTCCTTCAAAACTCCCTTGGGACATTTTAAGTACCTCGTCATGCCCTTCGGACTTACCAACGCAGCTGCCATTTTACAGTGTTTCATAAATTATGTGCTCAGAGACATGCTTTGGGTATCTTGATGACATTTGTTCATTTTATTTGTTCAAATTTATACATTTTTGTCTTTATGTATTTTTATGCAGTTCAGATTGCTGCCGTTATTTTTAGCTGTGTGTGTTTCAATGCACTACATGTTTGCACTTTGGTTGACAGAGGAAAGTAGCTTCATCTGTGCTGTATTTTGCACATAGAGCATATTTGACAATAAAACTGACTTGACTTGACATTTGGAGTCTTTTGTTCACAAAACCTTGTGTGAATGGTACTCTGAAGACTTCACGAGAATAGACTAAGTATCAACGCTGAAAAATGCGAGATTCACTCCGATTCAGTTCAAATTTGGGAATTTATTGTCAGAAAGGGACAACTCAGAGCCAACCAAGCCAAGGCACGGGGAGTGGTTAAATGGCTGACTCCCAACACTGAAAAACAGTTGCAGAGATTCTTAGGGTTTGCAAATCTCCACAGAACATTGATCCGTAACTATAGTCTAAAGATCTCTGACCAAGTTAACCTCGAGTAAGACCACATTCTCATGGACTGCTTGCGGAGATGGCATTTAGTGATATTAAAACCTTATTTACTAATCCACTGATGTTGACTCATCCAAAACCCGATCTTCCTTTTGTGGTTGAGGTTGATGCTTCCGATTCAGAAGTGGGGGCAGTCCTGTCACAACAATCTCCAGTCGAGTAAAGACTGTGCCTTCTTCTCTCATCGATTAAGTCCAGCCAAGGTCAAATACGACTTGAAATCATGAACTACTAGTCATCTTACTGGCACTCCAAGAGTTACGACACTGGCAGGAAGGAGCTAAGGGCCAATTGACAGGATGCACAGATCACAAGAATCTATCCAACAACTGTTCTGCCAAGAGGTTGAACTCCCGACTGGCACAGTCGGCTCATCTCTTAGCACAATTCACCATTGTCTTGACCTATCGCAAAAGTTATAAGAACCAGAAACCAGATGCTCTCTCCATACTCCATGACCCTGCAGTAGACACTTCCAAGACGAAGTCCATCCGACCTGACATCGCATTGTGTGAACACTGCGATGGGAAGTCGAAAAGAAGATCATGGAGGCCTGAGAAATTATCCATGTTCCCAGTGACTGTCCTACTGGAAAATTATTGCAGAAGTTCTGGCTGTTCAATCGGGATGCATCTGGTGGGGACCTGATGCAACTGGGCCGTCAATACATTGGACCATTTGAGGTGGAGGCGGTGGTGAACCCTGTGTCCATGAAGCTCCGTCTGCCACCAACCCTCAAGATGCATGCTCAAAACAGTGGTCCTTTAGCTCCTCCGCCTACCCATCCACCACCTCCACGTCTCATTAATGGCGACCCTATGTATTCAGCGCATGAGATATTGGACTCCACTACCCGGGGCAGGGTTGTGCAGTACCCGGTTGTCTGGGAAGGTTACGGTCCAGAGGAGCGTCAGTGGGTCCCCCACTCCTAGATCCGTCCTTCCTGCATGACTTCCAGGCTTTGGCCCCTGACAAACCAGGTAGTCGACCAGGGGACATTTGTCAAGGGGGGTGTTTGTCATGTTCCTGTTTTTTGGGGGTTTCAGATTCCGGCGGGAATGGTGGGCATTTCTCTCCAACGCCGCACCCGTTATGCATTAACATCATTGGACTATTTAAGGCCTACTATGCCGACAATTTACCGTTGGATTATTTGCCTTGCTTGAAGCCCACATACCAAGTGTTTATTTTCTAGATGCACAATTCTTGCTTATGCCATTTTTTGTCCATGCCTCTTTTTGTAAGTAGTGTTCTTGTTGTTTTATATAGTGTATTTTCTCTCAATTCAATGTTTATTTCCTTGCCTTCTGCAAGTGCTTTTTGTTTGTTTGTTTTTTCCTGGTTTCGATGATCAGCGATCTAATTTGTACTTTGTTGGTTTTGTGCTTTTCTGAAATGTTTCTCTACGATTATTATATCTCAGTCTACATATGTGGGATCCGCCTTTGTTCCGAATTATTCCGGTACATTACAAATGTGTTACATACGGTATTGAAAAGTCATGCTACAAGTTGTTT
The DNA here is from genome assembly GCA_018466805.1 of Hippocampus abdominalis. NCBI lineage: Eukaryota > Metazoa > Chordata > Actinopteri > Syngnathiformes > Syngnathidae > Hippocampus > Hippocampus abdominalis. The sequence continues at coordinate 3,873,426 of CM031694.1, read as the reverse complement.
CCAAAGCATATCATTGCTGGAGCCTGAAGATACATTAAAAAAAAACAAAAAAGGAATAGCAGTGGTTTTCTAGCAAATAACAGAGGATAGGTTCATAAGGAAAGTCTACGAATAAGTAGATTTGTGGATGCTGAACCGCAAACATGCTTGGGTTCGCTGTAAATTAATGTTCCTGTCATCTATTTTGGATTGATTTGTTCTAATACTTTTGCTATGTAGTCTTACTACAAGGAACGTGTTAGGAGGTGTATTGGATCCAGTTGTAAACACCTGGAAATAAAAGCTGACATGTTCTCTTATTTTAGATTCACCTTTTGATGTCAAATATTGTTAACGATTCATTTAGTTTGTGGCACTCCTACCTTCGGAGGAATGTGTGTGTTCTACCACTCCGCTACCTATTTTGTCACACCCCAGGTTCTTCTCCGTAGTCTGTGTAGACAAGTCATCACCTTGGTTGCCATGGCATCACAGAGAGACAATTCCCAAAGAGGGAATGAGCCCGTGAAAATAAAATTAGTTGACTTCATTTGAGGTTCAGAAGCAACACTGCACCAAAACACAGGACGACGTACCTCGATTGCGCTTTTATTTGAGGAAGAGGCAGACGAGAGTTGTTCATGTACCTTCAACCTTGTGAGTGAGGGGAGAAAGCCTAAGACGAGGCACTCGACCAATGGGTAGCTCGAAATAGAAGGGAGCAACTCGTCTCTATGGAAACGCTGGGTGAAAACAGCCATGTAGAGAGGGAGAGGAGAATGGAAAAAAAAGGCTGAGACAAGAAGAAGAGAAAGGATGAGTACAAAAAACCAGAGACGGTGAAAGGGGTCAGATGCACATGTATGACCGTGTGCCTCGCTGCCATATTCCTCCTGCCTTTCCCCTGGGACCATTCTTTACTCTGGGTTCACGAGACCCTTTTAACAGTCTCTCTCACAACGGCATGTTATGAAGCACAATCTTGAACTGAAACAGGTCTAATCTATCCATAGTGATGGTGAAATGGCAGCATTATATGATTTCAAAATGTACTGAAGTGCAACCTCTAAAAGTACACAAACGTGTGTAATCTGAGAAATATTGCAGGTATGCCCCTGGGGCTGGCAGCAGCATAAGAATGATGATCACTTAATCAAAGCGATCTAATCTAGTGGTGCATTGGCATTTAAGAATCTTGGAAGACCTTAAAAGGTGTATGATTTGGAAGCTGGAGGATCAATATGCTTGTAGAGTCAAACTCAGCCATTTCCTTTATTTCCTCTGAATTCTCAACTCTCAACTCAACTGTATTTTTAGAGCTGTACATGGAGCAACTAACATATATACAACAATAAAGCAATAAATCAGAAACAAAGATGGTAGAAGGCACCAAACAATAAAACTAAGATCAAATCTGAGTCATGCTGAGTCAAATGCCAAAGAATACAAGTGAGTTTTGAGGTGGGGTTTAAAGATGGGCAGCAAGGGGGCTTGCCGAATGTTCAGTGGGAGGTCATTCCAGAGAGAGGGACCAGCAACGGAAAAGGCTCAATCCCCTCTGAGCCTCCGTTTAGTTCTTGGTACTTCTAATAATGTCTGGTCCGCAGACCTGAGGCGCCGGGCAGGTGTGTAGGGGAAGGATGAGCTCAGAGAGGTAAGGTGGCGTGAGGTCATTGAAAGATTTGAAAACAAATAATAGGATCTTGAAAAGAACTCTAAAATGTATAGGGAGCCAGTGAAGGGATGCCAGAGGAGGAGTTATGTGCTCCCTCTTACGAGTACCAGTCAAGAGGCGAGCAGCGGCATTCTGGACCAGCTGGAGATGCTTAATGGAGGATTGGCTCACTCCAAAGTACAGTAAAGTGAATGTATTTTAGGACGACTTGTGATCACTGCCAATGCCCTGCTGAAGACCCGAAGCTCTGCTGTCGCCTTCCTCACCCTTGCTTTGTCCTTTTCAGGCATTACCACCGTGCTGACCATGACCACATTGAGCACAGTGGCCCGGAATTCACTGCCTCGAGTCTCCTATGTGACAGCGATGGACTTGTTTGTCACCGTCTGCTTCCTGTTTGTCTTCGCCGCCATGATCGAGTATGCCATGCTCAACTACTGCTCCTCTAGTATACGTAGACCACCGGCAAAAATGCACAAACTGGTAAGCCGCATTCTTCATTCCGGTCAAAAGCTAAGCTTCCTTTTTAGGTTCATGAAGTATTCATAGCAACAAATCTGCTTTTGGAAGTATATAGAGGAAACCTTTTTATGAAGACAAATGATGCTCCGAGGAGTTCTGTCTTCTCTACTGCTGTCTGTGCGGAGGAATTAGACCCATCTGTCTGATCAAAGGGGTCAAGTGCTTGATTATGATTATTAATGTTTGCTTGATCAAACATTCCAGATGTGACTCATTTAATCGGTGGTGTGTTCTGTGAAACGCCGGCACTCAGTAACTCTATTGAGTGCTCGAGGAAGGTGTCTTTTTGTACGTATATAAAGTGCAGCATGTCTAGCGCGCCATGTCTTCAAAGGTGCATGTCGTTATGAAGCAAAAGTGTGCCGCTTGAGAACCTTATTTCACCCAAAGAGCGCTAGAAGCTTTGCGTGGGAGTTCTCAAGGCTGCTGCACCTGTCACCATTGATTCACTGGCAGCAGCACACATCTACTTGTCAAGCTGCTGTTGCCATTTGGATGGGGGAGTCACGGCTCACGGCTAATAACGACTTGTATTTTCGACTGAACGTGTCACACAAAGTCTTGAGCAAGACATTGTAGAAACCTGTAGCTCTCTGCTGTGGTGCCTGGATATGTATGTGTTTTGAATGTTGCATCACCACTCCCTGCACTCCCTATTTGAGGACCACAATCATGTGGTCTAAGTTGTCTGAGTCGCATCAAGGACAAGTTACAAATGGCTTATTTTCTTGGTTCATTCGTCATCCATCCAAAGTCAATGGAACACAGGTAATTATTGCGTGAATGTTGAGAGGATAGTAATGCGATTGAATGAACTGTCACTCAAAGGCAAGACCCTGTAGAGAAAATAACATGGGGCAAACATGTCATTGCATAGCTGTAAAGCATATACACAGTATCCTGTGAGATTACAGTGGAGCTTCCAAGATTGAAAAAAAAAACTCAGTCCCAGGCTGCTGTTCAGCCTCCGATTCAAATTACCTCCGCATATATCTTACATGTAATTGCAATCATTTGTTTCCAACAGTCTTTGGACTTCATTTCATAGCTTGCAACTTGACAGTTTATTCTGAAGTCATTCCTCTCTTCTGTTAACTCTACAATCGTGATATATGAGTTTAATTCTTTCCATGACAACTCTCAAACTCGAATCATCTTTAACGAATGAAATGACCGGAAATGCAATTAATCCACTGAAAAATCCCCCCAAAAAGAAAAAGAACATTTTTTGTAGTATTTATTTTTATTGCACCCCTTGAAGATAGTCGTTGCTTTAAAAAAAAAAAAAAGCCACTTAGATGTTCATTGCTGGCTTGTGTGGTATGGAGTTTCCCGTATGTTAGCATAAGAGCGATAAGAGAGAAAGCACCAGCTAGCGAGCTACCAAGCGACGGCGAACGGCGAGAGAGAGCACGGACCAGCTTTCTCAGCGGTGGAAGCGAACGGCGAGAGAGAGCACCAGCTCGCGAGCTAAAGAGCAGCGGCGAACGGCGAGAGAGAGCACCAGCTAGCGAGCTAACGAGCGACGACGAATCGGCGAGAGAAAGCACCAGCTAGCGAGCTACCAAGCGACGGCGAACGGCGAGAGAGAGCACGAACCAGCTTTCCCAGCGGTGGAAGCCAAACGACCTGCTGCCAGCCAAACGGTCTGCTGCTAGCCAAACCTGCTGTTAGCTAAACTACCCGCCGCTAGCTAAACCACCCGCTGCTAGCCAAAACACCAGTCGATCTACACCACACTCTACGCATGCCTCCTCTTGTCTCTCCGACCGGCTGCAGCAGCTGCATCCTTCTTGCTGAGAAGATTGCTGAACTGGAGCAGAGAATCTCCACTCTCCACCATATCCATGATGCTGAGCTGCAGATGGACACAATCATCTTTGGTCCTGGACAACCAGAGTCTCCATCTTTCACCGACACAGCTGCTGCCGCCAAACCTGCTTCTCCCGCAAGTGACAAGGCCACCACTCCCGACCCCGCACCTGAAGACTCCCTGCCACTTGCCGATCCAGATGACACCTGGACACGACTTGGTGCCAAGCCCAGGTCCAGCTCCACCCCCCACGAGCCTGTGTCCGGGTCCCTGGTTCAGCGCAGTGGGAAAGACACATATCCTAACCACCCCCTGCGGTCCAATATCCAGCTGAGAAACACCTTTGACATCCTCAATCTTCGTGATTTCCCTCCTCTTGCTGGAGTGCCGACAACTTCTTCACCATTCACCACACAGTCCAAAATGAAACCCTCCACTCAGATCCCTTCTTCAGATAATCCTGTCCACCCCTTCTCCTCCATTGCTCACCGCCGCTCTATCCCTCAGCTCACTCCGGCCCCGCAGCGCAGTGTCCCTGGTCTCCTGTGCACTTCCCCTCCACTTCACCGCCACTGACTAAACCTACGCCAAGACCCACTCTGCCTTCACCCACCCCTGCCTGCCCACTTCGCCCCCTTTTTCCTCCCACCACCCTGATTGTTGGCGACTCCATACCCGAAACCTCCGGTTCTTCAACGCAACAACACACTGCTTCCCCGGAGCCACTGTTCCCATCATCCTCGCAAAACTCCCCAGCCTGCTTCATTCACTCCAACCATCTGTCCATAGAATTATTGTACATGTTGGCTGCGTTGATGCATCCCACCGGCAGTCAGAAATCACCAAAGGTCACTTCAACAAACTTCTTCAGTTCCTCAACACGACCGGGAAAACAATTTTCATCAGCGGCCCACTCTCTCCGCATCGTGGCATGGGCATTTTCAGCCGCATTCTTAGCCTCCACACCTGGCTCCAAACTGCCTGCAGGACACACAACGTGGGCTTTATTGACAATTTTAATACATTTTGGCGCCGTCCATCCCTTTTAAAGGCGGACGGTTTTCACCCCAACAAACTTGGCAGCAGAATACTGGCAGCAAATCTCCAGCATGCTGTCCACCACTCCACAAGCTGACTAGTCGCAAATCACACACCTCCACCTTCCCCTTCCTCCACATTAACAACACACAGCACTTCCACTTGCCATAGTCCCCCCTACAGGCCCAGTTGTCACTGTCTCATCCTGCTGCCATTTACCCCATTCAATCCATCATCACAGCCAGACACCCTCACTACTACAATAACAAGAGAAAATATTTTAAAATGTCAAGCACCAATCTCCGCCCACTCCCCCAATCCTCACTGTTACCCAGACATCACAAAATCCTCAAACTGGCTCTATTTAACACCCGCTCACTCAATAACAAGCACTCGTTTTACACGAATTCATAACTGACAATAACCTGGACTTCCTCTTTATCACCGAAACTTGGCACAAACACCTGGACTACTTCTCACTCAACCAAGCCACCCCACCTGGTTACACCTACATCGACAAGCCCCGCCTCACTAGCCGAGGTGGTGGGGTGGCATCAGTCCACAAAACAGAGTTTAAAATCAGCACTATAGCCACCTCACCCACTGAGTCCTTTGAACATATCACCTTCAAATTCCCTGGTCCCTCCCCCTTGGTCATTGCTGTCATTTACCGTCCCCCGAAATTTAACCCATCATTTTTTCAGACTTCTCCGATTTGTCACACAGCTCTTACCTATTTCACCTTTCACTCTGCTTCTTGGCGACTTTAACTTCCACATTGATAACACCTACTGCAAACATGCCTCTGAATTTCTGGACCTTTTGGACTGCCTTAACTTCACTCAACATGTCAACTTCCCCACCCACACCCACGGTCACACTCTGGACTTGGTCTGTTCCACCGGTCTCACCATTGAAAAACTCTCTAGCACCAACCTCAACATCTCCGATCATCTGGCTATCACTCTGAACCTCCACCTCCCTACCCCCTTCCCAAGGAAAAGCGCACCATATCATTCAGGAACCTCAAATCCATCTCCCCAACTGACTTTTCTACCTCTGTCCTCAACCACCTGTCCATACTACCTCCTCCACTGTCCCATGACCCCACTGTTCTCACCAACCACTACAACAGCACTCTCTCCTCCTGTCTTAATCAACTCGCCCCCATCAAAACCAAATCTGTCTCCTTCACTCACTCAGCCCCCTGGTACACCCCAGAACTCCGCAAACTTAAAACCCAAAAACGCCAGCTAGAAAGACTCTATAAAAAATCTGGTTTAACCGTTCACCTCCTCGCCTACACCGATCACCTTCAGTTGTACAAGACCGCACTCGACTCCAGCCGTTCCACCTACTACTCCAACCTCATCCACACTGACTCCAACAACCAAAAGGCTCTCTTCTCCACCGTCAACAAACTCCTCAAACCCAGCGACAATATTTCAACCTCATTTACCGTTGATAAATGCAATTCATTTCTCTCCTACTTTCAATCCAAAATCGACATCCTCTACAGTTCACTCACCACCTCTCCCGTCCCCCTCCCTTACTACCAGCATCCATCACTCCAACTACTTCACCTCTCTCTGAATTCACACCTGTCTCCATAGCCAAACTCACCAATATCATCTCAACAATGAATTCCTCCACCTGCACACTGGATCCCATTCCATCTACCTTCGTCAAGCTCTGCTTTCCCACCATCTCCCACCTCGTCATGAACATTGTCAACTCCTCCCTCAACCTTGCCTATGTCCCCTCCTCACTCAAACTGGCTGCTGTAACCCCCATCATCAAAAAACCGGACTCAACCCTGACATCATGAGCAACTTTCGACCCATCTCCAACCTCCCCTTTCTGTCCAAAGTCATAGAACGTGTTGTCGCATCTCAAATTAAAACCTACCTAGACAATAACCAACTTTTCGAACAATTTCAATCTGGATTCCGCACACAACACAGCACTGAAACAGCCCTCCTCAAAATCACCAATGACCTCATCCTTGCCTCTGACTCCGGCCTACTCTCCATCCTCATCCTTCTTGACCTTACAGCTGCCTTCGACACCATCAACCACTCCATCCTACTCTCTCGCCTGCAATCCCTAAACATCACTGACAAAGTCCTCACCTGGCTTCACTCATATCTCACAGACAGGAAACAATTCATACACATCAACAACTGCTCTTCCTACACTGCCCCACTGTCCCAAGGTGTCCCCCAGGGTTCTGTGCTTGGTCCTCTTCTCTTCATTCTCTACCTTCTACCCATCGGCCAAATCATTCGCCATCATGGTCTCCAGTTCCACTGCTACGCTGATGACATCCAATTGTACATATCCACCAAATCATTTACCCCTACAACCCACTCCACCCTGTCTAACTGTCTTTCAGACATCAAATCCTGGATGCAAACAAACTTTCTCACTCTTAACTGCACTAAATCTCAACTGCTAATAATCGGTCCTCGGTCCCTCACCCAAACAGCCTCCAACTTTAACCTCACTATTGACAACTGCACCCTGTTCCCCTCCTCTCACTGTCGCAACCTTGGTGTCCTTTTTGATAATAACCTCTCTTTCGACCAACACATCACCCAAATCACAAAACTGCTTTCTTCCACCTCAAAAACATTTCTCGTCTCCGCCGCTCTCTTTCTTTCAACGCTGCTCAAACCCTCATCCACGCCTTCATCACCTCCCGCCTTGACTACTGCAATAGCATCCTCTACGGTACAACCTCCAAACTCCTCAATAAACTACAGTACATCCAGAATGCTGCCGCCCGCCTACTCACCCACACCCGCACTCGTGATCACATCACCCCCGTCCTTAAAAACCTCCACTGGCTCCCCGTTCCCCAGCGTATTCAATATAAACTCCTCCTACTCACCTATAAAGCCCTTCACAAGCAGGCCCCTCCTACCTTTCCGATCTTCTTTACCAATACACTCCTTCCCGCAACCTCCGCTCCTCAAACACAAACCTCCTCGCCATCCCCGTGACCAAGCTCAAAACCTGGGGGGACCGAGCCTTCTCTGTTGCCGCCCCCACCCTCTGGAACGCTCTACCACAACACCTCCGCAACTGTACTGACCTACAATCCTTCAAATCATCTCTTAAAACTCACCTGTTCCGCAATGCTTTTAACACCTCTTAATCTCTTTTACCCATTTTTTGCCATTTGTTCATCTAAATGTGTTTTTGTAAATTATGTATGCTTGTTTTTAAATGCACATTTTTATCCTGTTTTAAGCTCATGTAAAGCGTCTTTGAGTATGATGAAAAGCGCTTTCAAATAAAATGTATTATTATTCATGTCAACAGATGGTCACAAAAGGTAATTCTCTTTATTTTATGTTTACGGTAGCTTGACAGTAAACTTCAGCTGACATTGACATCATCGTCAAGCTAACTTTGGGAGCAAATTTACAAATTAAAATCAAATCTGTCAAACCACCACTTGTTGTGAAGTGAGTTGAGTCACCCTCCACCGTTCACCACACGTATTCCGATTTGCCCTTGCAACTCAAAATATGAAATACAGTCAAACCTCGGTTTTCGAACGTCTCGGTTCTCGACCAATTCGGTTTTCGACCAAAAATTTCCAGTTTTTTATGCCTCGGATGACGAACACATTTCGGTTCTCGAACAGAACTGAGCGCACTTGAATGCACCATTTGACTCCTCTCGCCTTCCTTACACGAGGAAGTGACGCTTACTCGTGTTGCTTTCCATTGTGAGCAGACGTGTTCAGTCAACATTTTTATTTTAAAAAGAGCGTGGTTTCTGTTTTCGAACAATTTCGGTTTTCGAACAAGCCATGTAGAACGGATTATGGACGAAAACCGAGGTTTGACTGTAGGTCAATCGACGGCTCTTATATCCTAAAACGGGACCACTGTTCTTCCTTTCCATATACTATAACTTTTAGGGGATGTGCATGAAGTTGGCAGCCCACCCCACGTTAATCTCTGGTTAAACCAGGTGTGTCAAACATACGGCAAGCGGCTTGCAACCGGCCCGCAAGGAGGTTCGATCAGGCCCGCAGAATAATATAAAAGTGAAAAAACGCATAAAAGACACGGGATTAATATTTTTAATTAGGTGCAATTCATTGAGTATCCGCTAGGGGCCACACTGTTTTGATCAGATTAGAAGACAACATTGTTTTGATCAGAGAAGAAGACAACAGCAGCCTCAGTCTGTCACTGAGACAGACCCAGCACAGCAGATGCTATCAAGGACATGTGAATACTTTATTCATTACACATTTAATAGCACTCTCCTTAGTTTGTAAGGTGTAGGCAGGGATTAAAAATAGATTGTATATACACGTGTAAATGGTTTAAAACTTCCTTTCTTTATAAATCTCGTTTAATCTTAAAGTGCATTACTATATTTTTCAATACCAATTACTTGTTAATGTTTTGTGCCTTTGTACAGTCAGTGGGATCACTTGCAATGCATATATGTGAATGATAAAAGTAAATTGCACATTTGTCATGATGCTTCATGAAATCTTTTATAAAAGATATGTTCATTAAATGTCAACATTTTCCGAATGTTCTTGTGCTTCTTTAGACCAAAACAAAGGAAAGACAAATTATGGTATAATTTTATTGGTCCGGCCCACTTGACAACTATTGAGGCCGTATGTGGCCCACCATGTGAAATGAGTTTGACACCCCTGGGTTAAACAGTCTAATTTTACGGCTATATTTTTATTGGGAGAGATTGCTTTTGGCCATAATAAGGTTGGAGATTTTGTCAACAACAGTTGAAATGAAAGTTGAACTTTTTGGGCAAAAACACAAGATTGCTCATCATCAACGCAACAACATCGCTAGAGCGAAGCCTGATGGTAGCAGCATCATTGTTTGGGGCTTGTTTTTCTTCAGTTGAAACTGGGGCCTTCGTCAAAGTCGAAGGAAGTATGAAAAGTGTGTCATTATAGCAGTCAGAGGTGGCAAAAGGAAACCTTCGGCTACTGCTGATACGAAGCCAAATATCAGGAAAGTGGCTTTGTGGATCATCACAGGCACTTGGCACATTGTAGCAGGTGTTTGCTGACTCCCATGCATGCGTGCTTGCTACTGCTTCTGCAACATGCAGTGTACAGTGGCAGGTCAATACCTGGGTCAAGACTCAGACTTCCGTAAAAATCTACACATTTCTCTCTCCCTCTACAGGCATATTCGTCCCTCAGCACGGGTCGGCCCCCTCGCCGGCACATGATGCCCACAGGCAATGCTCTCTTCTGGCAGGACTATGACGAGGACTGCCTGGACCAGTGCCTGGACGGGAAAGATTGCAAGAGTTTTTTCTGCTGCTACGAGGAGTGTAAAGAAGGCGGCTGGAAGAAAGGTCGCATCCACGTAAACATCCGTGAACTGGATTCCTACTCTCGGGTATTCTTCCCGACTTCTTTCTTGCTCTTCAACATTGTTTACTGGGTCAGCTACCTCTATCTCTAGTCACACTCTTGCATTGGAGCTCCTCTGAAGTGGAGGAAGGGCCATTTTTAGTTGATGAGAAGGAGGGACATAAACGGGAATGGACCTGTCCTTTTCAGGACTCGACGCAGACTGTGGACATCTATCTGGGTGGCAACGCGGTATTTTGGCCCACACCGTGGCAGAGCACCCATAGTGCCTTCTTCAGAAAAGGGTGCACAAGGCCACTGCAGTATTGTTGTTTTTATTAGCTCATCCATCACGCCGCCGCATGCCAATGTTTTGTTTAGTTTTTTTACTCCTTGATGAAACCAGCATGGTTCTCACACAGGAAATGCTAGAACGCTCACCATGCATTGTGTGGCACTTTACAAGTGCGGTAGTACAACAAAATGCCACCCGAGTTATTGGTATTGTTTTCGTAAGACCCCCGCAGACAATACAGTTTACATTAATGGGATGCACAAGCGCTGCATAACTACAAAATGATCTTTTCCCAAACAGGTATGTTTTGTATTAGTCTTAGTAGTATTAGTGGTATGAAGTTCCATCCATTCAGTTCCACAAGGTCAATTATAAACACATGGGATTTGTTTTCCACCTTATAAAAAATAAAGGGAATTTGTGTTGCCCTGCCATTTGTGGGACGCAAAGCTGCCTCTCGCGTTGGGCCAGCAACAGCCGAGGTGCTGTAAAATATATGCGTACTATAGGTCCAATGTAGGCCACGAGAGAGAGAGAGAGAGAGAGAGAGAGAGAGAGAGAGAGAGAGACAGAGACAGAGAGAGAGAGAGCAGTGTTGAAAAATGGATGAGCCTGGATGGTTGGGGATGGACTCATTCAAACAACAACCACGATGTAAAATTGATGCGACCTATGAAGACACACGGACACACTTTAACTTTACTGTTGTGTTTTTTGAAGTTATTTGGTTTTGGAGAACACTCACACACACACACACACACACACACACACACACACACACACACACACATACACTGCCTTGAAGCTTTTCCCAGTGTGTATGTGTGAGTGTGTGTGTGTGTGTGTGTGTGTGTGTGTGTGTGTGTGTGTGTGTGTGTGTGGTGAGAGAAGGGAGTTACAGTATGAGTCTCGTTTCCTTTTTCATCCATATGGAATATACGTAGGCTTCTAGCGAAATCCAGTTTTTGAGCATTCTACGTATTCAATGGGCCTCTGAACATGTTTGTGTCCAATCCAGAGGTCCTATACAGTACATTGTTACTAAATGGGAGGTGTTGACTTTGTGTACTGAGTTTTGTCTTTGGACTCAAAAACTCCCCCACCTCTGATATTTGTACTACACTTTATAAGTGTCTGAGTCCAGCGAGATACTCTAATAAAAGAAAATCACCATTTTTAATCTGATCAGTGTTTACAAGCCGCTTTTAAATCAGAGTACTGAGCTGTGGTCAGCATGGGCAACCTCCTTGCACTTGTTGAAAAAAAAATCGATGACGTTGGCAGTATTGTATTGTCATAAATGTATCCTATACTGTACTCACTTCACAGTAATTTCTCCCACATCATTGGGAAAAGAAAAAGCCAAGCTGGTCATGGACTCCCAGAGGAAATCCGATATCTTTTAACTGGACAAATAAGTCTGTTTTTCTAGTGTGTGGTACATTGCGTGTATGAATAAATACTGTTTTGGTCAAGTATTGCTGTGTAGTGTCTGTGTGAGAACAAAATATTTCACTCCATAACCAACAACTGAGAGAGGCAGTCTGCTCTTGGATGGAGTTTAGCTGCGCCCCAAACAGACAACACGTGATGGAGAGTAAGTGTAATACAGTCAAACCTCGGTTTTCGTCCATCATCCGTTCCAGAAGGCTGTTTGAAAACCGAAATTGTTCGAAAACCGAAACCACGCTCTTTTTAAAATAAAAATGTTTACTGAACACGTCGGCTCACATGGAAAGCAACACGAGGAAGCGTCACTTCCATGTTTACCCGACGAAGCGTCACTTCCTTGTGTAAGGAAGGCGAGAGGAGTCAAATGGTGCATTCAAGTGCGCTCAGTTTGTTCAAGAACCGAAATTTGTTCGTCATCCGAGGCATAAAAAAACGCGAAATTTTTGGTCGAAAACCGAATTGGTCGAGGACCGAGACGTTCGAGAACCGAGGTTTGACTGTACTTGTAAGGGTTAGGACACAACATGGATGAATAGTTTGTCATACTTCCTGTTGAAATATCTCTGCAATAGAGTAGATCCCGAAAGCTGTTTTTGTGATTGTTGTACTCTTATAATGCCAAAAGTTGCGGCGCCTTTTTCCAAAAGTTTTTGCTGAAAGTTTCAAATGTTTTGGGGGTTTTATGGTTCCTCTAGTGAAATTAAATTCTGATTTTGTCAAGACACATTAACTTCCATCAGCGTTTGCGATAGCGTTGTTTCAAAAGGACAAAAAAACTGTTTTTATCTTGCAAGGTTGAAGTTGCTGTTGAGATCTATTCGTTGGTTTGAAAGTTCTTCCCGAGGGCTCAGGGAAAACCCGTGTGAAATGCTGATTACAAACTACAGGATATGATCTTTGTCAAAACGGAAACTCGGAGCAGTGTCTTGCATGTTCCATATGTGTGGGGTTCGACCTGACAAAATCCAGCCTACATGAGTGGAGGTGAACGAGAATGCCGTACGTATGGACACTATGAGAACATTTGTGCAATCAAAGTTGTAACACACTTTTCAGACTGTACTCCAAAGTCTTGTCTGAAAAAAAAAAAAGGCAGTCGGTGTGGATCATTTATGTTTTGTTCCACAGTCTTGATTTTGCTTCCTTCCTCTGTTGTCCTTCCACTGATGGATGGATGACTGTCTAGATTTTATTTGACTTTGGTACCTTCAAAGTGATTGATGAGCTCCTTCCTCCAAAAAAAAAAAGCAAGCACGCATCATCACACCATCCTCCTTGTTGATTGGCAACATTGTGACTTTTTTCACCTGGTCTGTCTTGTTTGTCAGTCGTGTTGACTGACAAGAGGAAAGACGAAACCCAAAAAAAAAAAACAAAGACCAAATATGCAATATGTACATTAAAATAAATGGAAATCCAATTTGAAAATCACCTCCATTATTAATGTCTTTCGGGTTAATTTCTTCTTACCTTGCAGTGATAAAAAGAAAAAAAAATGAGAAGAATCCTGCCAACACAGCAGCCTGTTTAGAACATTTCTTAGCCTCCTTTCTGGAGACAAATGAAATATTTAGGCCTCATACCCGATCTCTGAAGCCACGAGATGATTTTTTTTTTTTTTTTTCAGAATGCACACTGCCTTTCTCCGTCCCTTTGTATTTTTGTCACAGGCGTGTGCCACAAACATACGCTGTTTGTCTGCGTATACTCTGCACTGCAGCTAATCTGCCGGAGCCAGACACCCCATAGACGGTATTTATATCCCAATCAGATAGCTATTCAGCTTTTCCCTCTTTCCAATGTTTCTGCTCTTGTTTCAGTGGGAGCGCGACATAAATCATTGTGAGATCTGCATTGTAGTGCAAGCAAGCAGGTGATGAATCTCCAAAGAAGTGATTATTCAAACAGGCACCACTTCCTTCACCTGAAATGAAGGAATTATCGATTTAATAACCCGGCTCACAACCAGTGTTGGAAACTGCACTGTCTTCAAAGCCCTATCAATTTTTCACATGTCAGTAACGTGCAATGCAAAAATGACATTTTTTGGACGTATTTTGAGATTATGATCGAAAAAATGAAATACGGCCCCCATGCACGGACGGCAATGCTGTATGACACATGGCTGACACATCTTTTAGCGCAGCATGGTAGCATGGGACAGGGTCTCTAGAATGTCAAAAGGGAGTGTTGAGCAACATTTTAAAAGGTCAGTGTACCTCGTGGCATTTTATTTTTTTGGAGCTTAGTTCTTATTGCCACTAGTAAATCAAGCTCATTCCTTGGGGATGATTTCAACAAATTCAACAAAGCTACCCTCTTTTTTTTTTTTTTAACTATTCTTATGGAAAGACTGTTTAAGTGCGGCAAAAGTGTCCACATTTTCCAGCGTGGAAACCTCAGATTCTCATCTCTGCATTCAGCATCTGCTTACTCAGTTCACAGCTGACAGCAAGTTTTGCCTGGGTTAGAACTGACGCTTCAGATTTGCACTGTTGTTTTTTTTTTCTTTGCCTTTGTCGGACAAAGGTAGATTGTAGTCGAGGTAGCTTGGGAATCTTTTTTGGATGTCTCCTAGACACCTTCGCTGGGAAAGTGTCAGACAATTAACAGCTGACCTGATGGAACCAGGGGTGCTGGCTGGTGTTGACAGTGAGGTCTTGGTTTCCTCCTTAGACTGCTACAAGTTTAATAGGAGGAACACTTACATCTATCGCAGGGGTCACCACTGTTTTAGAAACGTAGAGCTACTTCTTGGGTAAAATGCAAAGGGATACTCATCATTGTGGCACTGAACACTGGCACTCACATTCCTACCCGTGGCCCCAAATCCCTGCCTTTGATCAATTCAGGTCTGAACCTAATGTGCGTGTTTTTGGAATGCAGGAGGAAGCCGGAGTACCCAAAGACAACTGTGGGGAAGGTAAACCTTCAAAAGCTATACTAAACATACCTTAGTCAGACTTTGAACCTTTAAAGCACACTAATGCCCTTCAGACCGTTTGTTTTTCAGAGGTACATTACACCCACAATCATAGGTCACATGAATTATGCATATGCAGTTAAATGGAAATTGGTACATTTGTTGTTCTTGGTGGGTTTTTTTTTTTTTTCCTGATTAAAGTCAGTGAGGCGTAGGAGTGGTGAATTTCTCACAGCTGGAGTCCTATATCCCAGCGTTGAGTTGTACATGGCCTTCCACGCCCCCCGCCCCCCACTAAATTCCACCCAGTCCAAGGGGTTCAATGCTGGAACGTTAATGAAACTGGCAAATGATTTCATTTCCCATTTTATCAAGAAGCGCCGTAAATATGAAACATTATAACAGGCTGCGTCTCCTACTTGGACTAATCGGTTTTAAACATCACGCGAGTAATACTGAATTCCGCTTTGGTAATTTTCGAAATGTATTTTGACTAACCTAAGCAATCCAGTATGTACTGCTGTACAATGGCTTTCATTAATATTAGTGCGTCTTGGAATGAAGCTGAAGTGGGTCTTTGTGCTGGTTTTATGCACAACATTCCATCACGCCAAACTGGATCATTAATCTACCAGAATTGTGATCTTTTGACAAGAATTATCCGAGACCTATTGTATCATTAAAGAGACTGTACATCAGGGTTGCCCAAGCCTGGTCCTCGAGGGCCCCTATCCCGCATGTTTTAGATGTTGCCCTCCTCCAACACACCTGATTCAAACTATTCGCTCGCCAGCAAGCTGTGAGAAGTCTGATGACAAACCTGACAACAGTATTTGAATCCAGTGTGTCCAGTCCATCTGAAACATCCTGGATAGAAGCCCTCAGGAACATGGGTTAGACATCCCTGCTGTACATGCTTCCTATTTCCTGGAATGTGTTGGGGGCTGGAACGATGGGCACTACTGTATTTTCAGGTGCAAGTCGAGCGCAAAACACAGGCTAACTATGTGCACTGGTGTTTTCTTTCTTTTGGTATTTTGCTCAACTTTGCACTGTGATAGGTTTGGATGTAAAGGAGAATTTGTGTCTCTGTCCGTTGTTGTGGGATGTAAGTCGACTTTTCCTGGAAAGCTCTCCCAGCGTTCTCCACTTGTATCAAATTCAGAGCAGTCGCAGCACACACCTGAGTACGCTGTGCGGGAACGGAAAACCACACAACTTGCGGCTTGGGAGTGCAGAGCATTAACCACTGAGCTAAAAGTCTGGGCCGCCGCCTAGCCTTATAACAGCAACGGAAGGTACAATGCAAGCTGGCATCTGGTACGCATAACCCGAACCCTCTGCATGACTCCACCCCCACACCCCACAATAGTGTTGGAGTTGCTGTCGAAACTTTTTTTTTTTAAGATGGAGATGATTATAATCCGTTTAATTGATTTCCACAACGATTCGGAGGAATTGTCCTTGGCTGGTGTCATACATAAGAATGAAATAGCATGACTTCCACGATGCACATTGAGCGTTGAATTTGTCTGAAGAAACATGAGACATAGCACATCTACCAAATTTACAAACACACTTAACTTTGCCCTTGGATGAAAATTATGTTGCACTAATTTGTACAGGCTGCTTTCAGTTACCAAATTCTTGGACGCGTCGGGGGCGAGGCAACTCCATGCACCGAAATGCCCAGATGGGCGGAACACAACCACATACATGCTAGAATACACTTGCGCTTGCACAAAAATGAGGTTTCACCCATTATCACGTTGAGCGCACAGGTGCCGGTCTACCAAAATAGGGCCCGATGTCTCCCTCTGAGGTAGGCCAGTTGACAACACGCATTACCATCATTGGATTTAGTTTAGGCCTGCATCTCCGGCATGTGTTGGTGACCTTTTTATTATGGCACCTGACACCTAAGCTCACAGCTCTGTTGTGAAGGTCTGACAAAATGTTACCCTGCCATACTTGTCCTTGTGCATTCGGGGAGGTTAGGCCATGAGCCACTATTGTTAATAACGTGTGTACGTCAAGTCCACTCTTATGTTTCTTTGCCATGGCAACCGTCATTAAAAAAAAGAAATTACATCAGAGCTTAGAAACGTCAACTCACAAACGATCATCTATCCATCCATTGATTTTCTACTCATTTCTTTGTTCAGGGTCACCGGTGAGCTGGAGTTTCCACCTTGGACTCGGTACGAGTCAATCAAGACACAAGCAACTATTGGCATTCTCTTATCTCGGTTATAAGGCCTCAGGCCATATTGTTATTGACAAAGTGTGCACATCGAGTCCATTTTCATGGACATTCAGTCTTGACCATGTTTCTTCTCTGTGACAAATCTCAGCGATATGATGCAAATGAATGAATCGCTCTTTTTTTTCATACTTTGTTACAGACGTATTTTCTACATTTAAAATAAAGAATTTAGTGCAGCAGGTGAGCCATTGCTCATCTTCCCGTCATCACTGATACCAATAGCCTTGGGCCTTTAATCCCTCCTCTATTCTTATCTCCTTATTAGCTCATTTGTGGTCATAAAGCAAATTTTAAAAAGCTGCAGGTAGAGTTTTAACCTGCATGTTATTTGCCCACTCAATTTACTTGTCTTGCTTGGGTGTCTGCATTTGATAGATATCAAATCTATTTCAGGACATCCTCCTCCTCTTTCTGTCACTTCAGTAAATATCCCGAGGATGTGGACTGGAGGCGGTGTCCCTGAATTGCTCTAATAATTCTCACAAGAAGACTTCACACAATTTCCCACCATTTCATCGCTGACAGTTAGGGGGAAAAAGCTTTTGTTTGCCTTGTAAAGAGGTTGGTTTGCAGGGAGGGCTTGTGTCAAATCACTGGATATAGACAGTGAAGAATACCACAAATTTTGGACTGTTAGTATAGCACCATATTGTCATATCAAATAAGCTCCAGTAACACAGACAGCAAAGAGGTACACGAAACACGTAACGACAACTAACTCGAAGTCGAGATGGGAAGATGGCAAACACACCAATTGACAATTTCACACTGCCTCCCATCTGTCTTTTCTCCTTGACGAAGGGAAGATCTCATGCACTAAGCCTCCCCTCCTTTTGTATTTGTTGCTCGTACGAACCAATTTCCTCTTGTTCTGCCTCCAGAGCCGTCGACAAGAATGATATTCTAATTATTAATTAGCGGATATGCCACAACGTCATTTGTGTAGGTTGGTATGAATGCAACAAAGGGAGACAATTTAACGAAGACCCCCACCCCCCCCACCCCCAAGCATGTACGTCGGGGAGTTCCTTGCACAGGGAATTGAGTGTAAATGTCTCTTTTAAAATTGTAAAAAATCAAAGTTGTGCGAGAAAATGTGAGGCACAGGCAGGGTTGAGGGTTCAACACAGCCGCAGGGCAATGAGCTGATTGGTTGGGCAGCGTGTGTATGAAGTACATTCACATTACAAAGTACGGAACACAAAGTACTATAATAGAAATGACTCAAATACATTTTCAAAAAAGTTTCCCCAAAACATTCCAAAGAAGGTTCTTCCACCAAAACTGCAGAGGGCAAACGTCTTTCAGGGTGGCATGTCATTGAGCATTACAGTAACTCCATAAGTGTGTTACTTTTTCTTTGTCTCTTTCGGGATTTGGAGGGAATAGGTCGAGTGAGCTGGTGCCACAGAAAGACAGAGGAAAACTGTAATCACAGTGAATCTATTGCATCATAGGAAAGCAGTACAGGAGACTTTTTCATAGGCCGCCCGCCCGGTACAACATTGATTATCAATGCAAAAGAAAAAAACAAAAAACAATGTTTCCAAAAAAACTATGCTGTCAGGATTTAAACATTGGATACTCGACTACTCATCACTCATTCATTTTGTTTTGAAAAGAGCACCAGTGGCCATCTCATTAAGAATGAGGATGGCCACTGGTGCTCTTTGATGATTGGTAATAAAGCAATCATGCCGAATTAGTTTGACTGATGCACGCAGGTGAGTACATTTGCTATTTGACAATTACTTCTGTATGAATTCCATGTAAATAGGAAAGGAACTAAATAAAAGGGGGACATTGAAAGTTCCCCTTCTCTGCTATTATTGATTGTATTGAAAATATTTTTACACATACAGCATACTGGTATGATCTGGTAAGTGTTATTTGTATTGTTTTGGGGTATTTTTCATAAAATAAGGGGGGCATTCAATAAATAAGGTAAAAGGAGTTCTGGGAGACACCTTATGAAGTTTTTGCTTCATCCATGGATATTTCCTCTCCCTGTGGACTCTTTGTGCTCCCCCTTGTTAACGTTAAGTTTGAGTTTGGATTCTCCTGAGTTGACTTTGCAAAGCTAATAAATTATGCCAAGTTTTGGCTGACACCATTCCTGTCTGTTGTCGTGCGTTTGGTGTCTCATATAAACCCGAAAAAAATCACAGGTAATGTTCCATTACATTTATTTCTTGTTTTTTCTCATGGGTTCCCTTTTCAGCGCATGTGTGAGTGAATGAGACACACTTGGCACAATTGTCAAGGGTGGGCATCACCAGCGGAAACAGCAACACAGGAGAAAGAAAGAAGCATGAGAGAAACAAGGATTGGGGGGGGGAGTAATTTTGCATTTTGAAATCGTGACCAGAGCCAGAATAAGCTTCAATAAGATGTGAGTCATGGTTCAGTTTAATGTGTTTGTTTGTTGTGTTTTTATTACAGGTTATTACACATTCAAACTGAGTACTGTTTGTGCTTTAGGAAGCGTCCGCATGCATGGCAGGCTGATTGGACACTCTAAATTGTCCCTAGGTGTGAGTGTGGGCGAGGATGGTTGTTCGTCTCTGTGTGCCCTGCGATTGGCTGGCAACTGATTCAGGGTGTCCCCCGCCTACTGCCCAAAGACGGCTGGGATAGGCTCCAGCACCCCCCGCGACCCCAGTGAGGATCGAGCGGTTCGGAAAATGGATGGATATATATATATATATATATATACCTGGTCGTCACAGTGTATATTACATCTTACTGAAAAGGCCATATCCATTGTTTCAGAGGTTGTTTAAAACATGATATTTAATAGGACAAATGACATCCATCCATTTTCTTATCTGCTTTATCCTCACAAGGATCGCGGGGCATGCTGGAGCCTCTCCCAGCTGTCTTCAGGCAGTAGACGGGGGCAACCAGTTGCCAGCTATTCGCAGGGCACACACAGACGAACAACCATCCGCACTCACACTCCATTAACCTACCATGCATGTTTTTGGAATGTGAGGAAAACATGCAAACTCCACACAGGAAGGCCGGAGTCAGAATCAAACCCTGCACCTCTGCACTGTGAGACCGGCGTGCTAACCAATCGACCACGGGCCCACCGGACAAATGACATGAAATTTTATGAAACTGTGCGATACCTAAGATTTCGGTATCGATTGATACCAAGTATATACTGGAGCCAGTATCGCCGACTGTGAGCCCAATACTTTTATGTCAAAGCTTACTAGTACACTTTGGATTAATCAAACAGTCGTGACACACCAAAATAGATGGTGCAAGCAACAATAAATACAGGTACTTGTGGACAAAAATACACTTCAAGTACAGTACCAGTAGCTCAATGTTACATCGTAAAACTAGCGTTTCTTCTGAAGAAAAATACTCAAGTAAAAGTCAACAGTGCAGTATGTTGAATTAAAACTGCTCCGATAAGTACAATTCATCCCAAAAAGTTACTTCAGCAAGTATAATGTCAATTTGGCTCATAGTTGCAGGTGGGAGAAGATCCTCTGCCAATTCGATCTGCTATCTGGTAGGACGCATGCCTGCCTGTTCCTGCTTCAAGCACTAAGACACTTTGGTCATGCCTGAAAGTCTTCTTCGAAAGTACTCGACATGTTTCGTACTTCTTGTGCCAATACTTCTTTGTGCAAAACTGTGGTGTTCCCCTATTTTATCCTCAAGAAATGAAAGTCCGTAATGTTTCCAGACTATGTAGCTTTTCCTCCATCTGTGGAATGACCAGAGTCCATTTGCTGTGCAGGACACTGTCGCCGCCTACTGTTTGGGGGTATGAATAGCAGGCATTCAAAGCCCTTCACAATTAAAGCTTCATCTTTTTTATGTGTTTGTCCAGTTTTAGTAAAGCGACCCATTGAAAACATGCAATAATAGTGGAATCCAACATTTGGGTTGCAACCCACAATTTGAGAATCAATGCTGAGGACACCCACTTTTGTCCTCAAACAGGTTCACACTTTCACCCACAAGGTGTTTTTCGACGACACTATTATGTAAATGCCCAGTGTGACAAACAAAAAATAAATTTGTTGCCCTAAACCAGTAGTGCCCAAACTCTTTTGACCTAAAATCTACTTTTCAATCAACCAACCTCCCGCGATCGACACGTTGCCGCGCACGCGCACATACGAACGCACTTGCGCGCCCATGCATGATGAGCAACAGCCATAACGGCCCCTAAGATGAAAAAAAAAACAGAAACATAAAGTAGACACAAGAGTTGATAAGTTTGTGAAATGGATTTCCTGCCTACCTTAGCGGGAGACCTGACGCGGAGGCATGCGACGCACTTTTGCAGCCTGTTAAGTATCGTAGCTCACGCGTACTGTTTTGAAATGCGTCTCTCTGCCCTCCAGATTGCCATTCTTTGCCAGTACCGTCTGTGAATTGTACACGAAACAAACTTTGACTGATAATAATAATAATAAAAATAATGATAATAATAATAAAAGCTGTATCGCAACAGCTCTGATCGCAAGCTGCAATTGCATAGTGCTGAGCGCTAACAACTTTCGGTGACGCAGTTCTCGCACCACCGTAGGTTAAAGGTCACCTGCTTTATTTACTGTATTCTTATTTTTAATACTTTTTGTGAAAGTGAGACTGATTGGAGGATTAGGGTGCAGTGTGCATTAAAACAAAAAGTATATTACTAACATGCACAGAGATATACAAATTTTACTCTACACCCCTCACGATCGACTTGGGAGCGACCGGTCCGATCACGATCAACGTAATGGGCACCCCTGCCCTAAACCATGGTGATACAGCAAAGATGGGGGGAAATGGATGAATTCTTTCTCTTTTTAACAACCAACCAACATCAACATTTTGCATGTTTGAAAAATCGACTCCCAGAACGACTCTCAGTATTGACGTCAACAACAACAACAAAAAACCTCCAGAAATGTGGTTAGTACTGGTAATGCAAAGCCAGTAAAAACACATCTTCACACTTGAATGAATTGCTCCTGGTGAACTAAACTATCCCTTAAAAAGCTCACCAAAAAAAAAAAACTGTCCACAGGAGATGAATGCGCTTGTGCTTCTATGTGCCAAATTGTCTTAGCAGCACTCTGAATACGGCCACACAAAGCACTAACCCTTTAGTGAGGATATTCTTTAGCAGCTTGAAGATAAATAAATCAATTCTTTGTTGAAGTTACTTGATTGAGTACGACAGCTCCGGTGGCAGGCAATGCTGCGATAAGAGCACTTTTGATAGGAACATTTATCATGCGGCAGGATAATCGCACGTAACTTCTATTCCCACATGTCAGTTTATTAAGTACACCAAGATAGAGCCTATGCAATATTATGAAACAGGGACGAGGGCTTCGTCTTAATACCATTGGTTCATGTATTTGGCATGTTGCTTTTCCTTTTGTTTCATGGTGTCCCTTCAGGTAAGCCACTTTAATTGAATCATGCATGACTACTGACACACAACAAATTCCGTGGCTAGCAGGGCTGCTACTAGCGGGCGGCGGAGGAATATAAAAAGCTTGTGCGTCTTATTTTTAGGGGAGGAATCTGGACTTTTAAAAGAGGAAAGGGACTTAGAGGCGTACCATTCTGCAGGGCATTGCTCCCTCACGTAAAGCGGTATAAATAAATCATGTCGCCTCTTAAAGGCCCGGTGCTGTTAACCTGAACCAGTCGAAAAAGAG
Organism: Hippocampus abdominalis; assembly: GCA_018466805.1. NCBI lineage: Eukaryota > Metazoa > Chordata > Actinopteri > Syngnathiformes > Syngnathidae > Hippocampus > Hippocampus abdominalis. The sequence continues at coordinate 3,850,411 of CM031694.1, read as the reverse complement.
AAAGAATGCTTAAATGGATCAAGCATGTCCTCCAAGTCACTGCAGACAAGAAATGACTACATGGAGCAGCATTGTGATTTGGATTTGGATTTCCCAATCGGACATTTTTATTCTCGAACCCAGGAAGAGCAAAACGTCTTTGACCGAATGACTGCATGCATGGCTGGTGGTGATCTCCTTTGAGACAACACAGTGAATCAGTGTTTTGTTTTTGTTTTGAGTTTGCATGTACCTGTACTTCTTATATACTCCAACATAGTTCAAAGCTTTTGATGCTGAAACCAGTCATGCTGTGGGGTACGATTTAGCAATGATCTACCTTTGCAGGGCAGCAAGGTGTACTTGTGGTGAGCGCATTATCTCTAAGGCCTAGGGTTCAAAACCTGTGTCAAACTTGCATGTTCACCCAGTGCTTGTGTAGGTTCTCATTCCAGGTATCCCGGCTTCTTCTCAAATTCCAAAAAGGTGCATTTTAGGTTGATTGAAAACACATAATTGTGGATGAGAGTGTGACTATTTTTGTTTGTGCTTTGCAGTTGACAAGGGACCAGCTTTGCCATCAGTCAGCTGGCATATGCTGACTAAAATGATTTTAGGTTTATATTCAACCATGAACAATAGCACAATTATTCAAAATTGCAGTCTGTAAGCAAAACAATTTTTAACGGCTACTTCCGTTGTCTGCTAAGATTGGGAAATTTGTTAGATTTTATTTTGAAGGGTGAAACGTAGGTGACGTGTTTATTTGGTCCAAAATAGCTCTCGCGATTACGTATGTGGTATGGAAATGAGTCAAATGACAATGCTGTAATTAATCAAAGAGTATTCGAATGACTTCACATGACACGGAGTGATGACCGCTTCTCAGATTACGTAAGAAATGACGTATTCGCAGCAGACGTCTTTCGGCGCGCATCGCGTTTGCGAATACGTGACCGCTTCCGGTGACATCAGGCCCAGATCACGTCACTCTTCTCCACGCAACTAGCGGCTGGCGGGAAACGTTTTTGACGTCCGGGGTGTATGAAGGCTTCCACCTGCCCTCTGACACAGGACGGCTAATAATTCGATCCCTCAGTAAGCGAACGTCCTTGCTGAAACATGTCTGTGTGAAAAAGTAACTTGCTCAGTTACAAAGAAATTCAAGTAGCTGTTTTGCAAAGACTCTCTCCTCAACGGAACACTTGATTGCTCACGTAGAAAGTAAGTACGCATGTGGGGGTTTTTCCTGGTACGCAATGACGTTGACGATGGAGCTTTTCCTAACAATAGCCAATATTGCATACCATATCATATCTGGTATCAATGTTATTTGTTGGGATTTCATTAGGATTTTATCGTAAGATTTGAATATTATGATTTTGTGATGCATGAATATGCAACAGAACAGTGCTAATATAACAAACCAATGTTAAAATTATAATTTTAAAGCAGTCTGCTGCTCCCGCCTCTCTATCAGTAGCCAAAGGTGTCCAGGTATTTTGCGCCTTCAAGTAGTCGATAATATTAAATGGTATTAGCTCTGGATATTAGATATTGACTGCAGTATACTGTGGAATAAGGTTGAACACTGTTCAATTTGGGATGCTACGTTCAAATTTTTGCTTAGGACCTAGAAATGATGGCTGGAAGCGGTTGTAAAAGTGTTTACCCACTCCCGGACAAAAAAAAATAAAATAAATAATTAAGTACCACCGAATGACCAAGATCAAAATACAGTTGTGTAGTAGGCCTAGTATTCAGAAAAAAACAAAATTGCTGTTTTCTTAAAAAATATTTCATATTATAAGCCATTGTAATATTACAGAGTTTGAACATTAGCACAGGTCTGAATTACAGAAATACTACTTTGAAAAATGATTCAAAAAAATGATGTTGCACAAAATGTTTTAATTAAAACATGTTGAACTTCCACTGAAATATTGTTGTATCTAATATATTGGCGCCACTTAAACTGCCAAAGGGTGAAGGCTAATGCAACCCATCAAACCGAAAATGTGACTTTTACAGGTCCGTCTGTGTGAGTTTACGCTGCTGCTTGCAACTCCTCCGTCGTAGTCTCATATCTCAAAGACCTCTCAAACTTGAAGAAATATGGTGAGTGTCGCTCGAATGTGCTACGCCGCCGCATGGCCATTCCGCGATCATTTATCTCTGCTTTCCATCCCACCGCCAATTCGGAACAGCGTGAGTGTATCTCGGTGCACGTGGGTCAGGCCGGTGTTCAGATTGGAAACGCCTGCTGGGAGCTTTACTGCCTGGAGCACGGAATCCAACCCGACGGCCAGATGCCCAGTGATAAGACGATTGGTGGTGGGGACGACTCTTTCAACACCTTCTTTAGTGAGACGGGAGCTGGAAAACACGTGCCCAGAGCTGTGTTTGTTGACCTGGAGCCCACGGTCATTGGTAAACTCCCTAAGTTGCGTCTGATCTCGGTGATGACCGACTGTGTCAAGCGATCGTACAATTTGATGTCCTAGATGAGGTGCGCACTGGAACCTACCGCCAGCTGTTCCACCCTGAGCAGCTGATCACCGGCAAGGAGGACGCGGCCAACAACTACGCCCGAGGACATTACACCATCGGCAAAGAGATCATTGACCTGGTGCTGGACAGGATCCGAAAACTGGTGAGAAACCTCCAATTGATCCGCAAACACTCCAGATAGTTGCTCCACTTTGAACTCCTTCCTTCTCTTTGACCAGGCGGACCAATGCACCGGCCTTCAGGGCTTCCTGGTGTTTCACAGCTTTGGTGGGGGCACCGGCTCTGGATTCACCTCCCTCCTGATGGAGCGTCTGTCTGTAGACTACGGAAAGAAATCCAAGCTGGAGTTTGCCGTTTACCCAGCTCCCCAAGTATCCACCGCTGTGGTGGAGCCCTACAACTCCATCCTGACCACCCACACCACCCTGGAGCACTCCGACTGTGCCTTCATGGTGGATAACGAGGCCATCTACGATATCTGCCGCAGGAACCTTGACATCGAGCGTCCGACTTACACGAATCTAAACAGACTGATAGGTCAAATCGTGTCCTCCATTACCGCGTCGCTTCGTTTTGACGGCGCGCTCAACGTTGATCTGTCAGAGTTCCAGACCAACTTGGTGCCGTATCCCCGCATCCACTTTCCTCTGGCCACCTACGCTCCCATCATCTCTGCTGAAAAGGCCTACCATGAGCAACTAACTGTAGCGGAAATCACCAACGCCTGCTTTGAACCGGCCAATCAGATGGTGAAATGCGACCCCCGTCACGGCAAGTACATGGCCTGCTGCCTTTTGTACCGTGGCGATGTGGTGCCCAAAGATGTCAACGCTGCTATTGGAACCATCAAAAACAAGCGCACCATCCAGTTTGTGGACTGGTGCCCCACTGGTTTCAAGGTGGGCATTAACTACCAGCCTCCCACTGTGGTTCCCGGCGGAGACTTGGCCAAGGTCCAGCGGGCGGTGTGCATGCTGAGCAACACCACCGCTGTTGCTGAGGCATGGGCTCGGCTCGACCACAAGTTTGACTTGATGTACGCCAAGCGAGCCTTCGTTCACTGGTACGTGGGTGAGGGCATGGAAGAGGGAGAGTTCTCCGAAGCCAGGGAGGACATGGCGGCCCTGGAGAAAGATTATGAGGAGGTCGGTGCCGACTCCATTGATGACCAGGGAGAAGAAGGAGAGGAATACTGAGCGGCGTCACGCCAATTTCCTACTCATTTAAAACACCGCAGTTCAATTATTATGGATGAAATCAGTGCTCTGTTTAATTCTAAACAATGTTTTATACCGTCATTGTAGTGTACTGTCAAGTACCACTGCTTTGATAGATGTGTAATGCAATTGCATGAAATTCAATAAAGTCAAAACACGTTCTCTTTTGGCCGTTTTTTTTGTCATAGCAAATTACAACATTGCTATTCTTGACTGGACATCGCTCACTCCTTGTTGTTGTTTTGTTGGCTGCCGGTTGGTCTTCAAACTTACACAGAAATGTCAGGACCTGTGAAGAAACTGCTTTCAGAGAGGCAGACCTCATAAAGTGAAGTTCATGAAGAACCTTCGTATCTTTGAATCGAGTGGAATAAAAAAAAATGCAGCACGCTGCTTTTCCCTGCTTTCGTGTAGCTACTTAAGTGACCATATCACTACTTGGGTTTAAATGGTGACCAACGTCTCTGTGTAGGCCAGTACAGAAGCAAATGACAACATTTGGCAGCGACAACACAGACATGACATATAAAATATTCCTTTGCGTTGAGTTTGACATGGATTAACTCTTCTCAGTGGCTCAAAAGGCGGATAACCTTTGAATGATTCTGCCGTGGGCCATGGTTTTACCGCTTTTGTGTTATTTGTGATGATGTCTGTCATATCTGGATGATATCTGTCTCACACTATCTAATTCATCTTACACTGGATTGCATTGGCAGAGTCAGATTTCATTTTTAGCCTAAATCTAGTGAGGCCTTATTTGCATCTGGGGACAAGATTCCATGTGTCAGGGGTTTGTTCTTGTATCCAAGCAAGGCCACAAATGAAGGGGCGGAAGAGCAAATTGGGCCATTGAACCACGTAGTGTACATCCTACCAAGGAAATGCAGCCAATGTTTCATGGTTCTGTATTTGGTTTTACAAACGGGGGTGAACGTGGCAATTTTGGTATGGCTCTCAAAAGAGTACCAATGGTTGTTGTTTGCTGCTCTTGACTTGTCTTTTTGACATTTCGGCTTGCCTTATCACCATTTGTATTGCTATTACATCATTTCGACCCATATCCACAGAGCGCAAAATTTCTACCCATGTCCACACAACGCCGTTCCACAATCATATTCAATCACTAATTTAGGACGCGAAGAAGGCACAATTGAATTCTGCCGTCATTGTATAATACTGTACAAGTCTCCACCTTTATTTATTTTTTCATATATTATCTATCATCAGTCTGCAACAATTCACTAATTTCATAATCTGCTGTTACCCACCGCCCAATTTATTTGGGAAAAGTCAAATAAGGGGAGTACGGTACATAAAGTAAAATGTTAATATGTGCAGATATGTAATTTTCACCCCCGGTCAGGCGCCCGTCGGCGTTCCCCGACCGCCGACCCACGCCTTTCCACATCTGCCACAATAAATTGACGCGCGAAGTGGTTCTTCACAAAAACTGCATTGCTTTCTCCTTGAATCTCCTCTTCCTGCTGCTGCAACAGTGCACATGATCGGCATACTTTTGGTGTGTTTACGTGCATAAAGTTCCCGTACTCCTCAAGTGATTTTTTTAACCAGTTTTAATTGTAGTGTTTATTTCCAAATTATAACTATATATATATACATTTTCCGAACAGCTTGATCCTCACTAGGGTCGCGGGGGGTGCTGGAGCCTATCCCAGCTGTCTCCGGGCAGTAGGCGGGGGACACCCTGAATCAGTTGCCAGCCAATCACAGGGCACACAGAGACGAACAACCATCCACGCCCACACTCACACCTAGGGACAATTTAGAGCAGGGGTGGGCAATCCCAGTCCTGGAGGGCCGCTGTCCTGCATGTTTTCCAAATCACCCTGTTGCTACACACCTGATTTGAATGATCAGATTATCAGTAAACTCTGACGAGGCCTGATATTGAACCTGTTCATTTTTTTTTTATTTATTTTTTTTTTAAATTTAATTCAGTCTCTCAAATGCTTCCATCAAAAAAAATGAATAGCCCATCCCCGACTTAGAGTATGGGTCCACGCGATCAGCTGATATGGCACAGTTCTCTCGGGCAGAGGTCCTCAGTCAGTTTTGCACCAACTTTACTGAGAGATATATTTTGATGGACTGTCACAGCCACTTGTCGGTGAGCCCGAGATGCCCAAAAAAATCAGACGCATCGTCCCCTCCGTCGCTTCCCCTCGAGTGGTGCCTGTGCCGCACACGCGCGGCTGAGCTCCACTGAAGCGAGAGGGAAACGAATCAGTTCATGAAGTCATTCCATACGTTCACTCACTCGTTAACTTGATGGAGTCATTTGCGAATGACACAAAACTACTTGAGCCCCATCTATCGCTCCGCTCACCTCCCCCCAAAAAATATTGGTACGTAAATGTACCGTGAGAAAGTGGAGCCATTTAAATATTTTCAGTGTGCAGACCCACGTGAACACTTTTTTATAAAACACCTTGGTCATGTCGTCTGGACCCGAATGTTCATTAATGTACCTCAATAAATACAGTCAAACCCCGTTTTTCGAACGTCTCTGTTCTCGACCAAATCGGTTTTTGACCCAAAATTTAGAGTTTTTTATGCCTCGGATGACGACCGATTTTCGGTTCTCGAACAAACTGAGCGCACCTGAATGCGTCACTTGACTGCTCTCGCCTTCCTTACACGAGGAAGGGACGCTTCTTAGCGTAGACGAGGAAGTGGCGCTTCCTCGTGTAGCGTTCCATTGTGAACAGATGTGTTCAATAAAGATGTTTTTTTTTTTAAAAGAGCGTGGTTTCGGTTTTCGAACAAATCGGTTTTCGAGCAGCCTTCTGGAATGGATTATGGTCGAAAACCGAGGTATGACTGTACTGTACTCCTACAGTATCGATGTGCATCACAAACCTTCCTCTTGATGGCGGCGCGGACACCCGCAGCGGCTCCTCTTGTTTTATGTTGAGGGGGAAGAAATTTCATCTGTTCTGTATGTTACACATACGTACAGCACATTTGACAATAAAGTTGTATTCCATTCCATTCCAAACCCTTGCCGGAGGTAACTGTAGCCTTTACTGTCTGCGCTGTAAAAACAAATAGGCTTTAAGGTAATTTGATTGATTGACCAATTTGAAAACTTTCATAAAAAAACAAGACGTGGCATATGTTGGTCGACTGGTTAGCACGTCCACCTCTAAGTGCAGAGGTCAAGGGTTCAATTCCGGACTCAGGCCTTCCTGTGTGGAGTTTTCATGTCCTCCCCGTACCGGTGTGGGTTTTCTCCGGGTAATCCGGTTTCCTCACACATTCCAAAAAAATGCATGACAGGTGAATGGAACACTCTAAATGATCATGATTGGCCTTTGCGAGACGTGGTCAAAGTCAAATGAGTTTTTACGAAATGAGCTTCGCATGTTGATTGTCCTTGCAAGAAGGACAGGAGTGAATCTGCTCTCAAGGCTAGCCCTCCTTCTAACAGTACCCGCTGGGCCTTACTCTGGCTTTTTAGATGACTTTTCTGAAAACTTGTGGCTGACTTTATGACTCACACAGATAATATTTATGAAGGGTAACTTTAATATTCCCATTAATCTCCCATCTGAATCGCTTACCGCGGCATTTCAGACAATCATTGCTACTTTTGGATTCATGTGGATAGATAGACGAAGCAATGCATAAATATGGTGATACCTGTCATGATTGTTCTGTTTATGACCAACATGTGGCATTGGAGGGCTTCTCCTACAGCGTCGTACCTGTTGGTCATCATGTCATTAGTTCTTTTCTTTTCAAAGGAGTGCCTCGCCGACCAGTCGGGGTCAGATCGTTGTATTGCTGTCATGTTGGTTTTGTTTCTGCCTGTTTGTTTGTTATTTTGGTTTCTTGGTGTTTTGAGGATTTTCTTTGTTTTGGACTTCGTGTCTCCAGTGTTTGATGAATCCATTTTGTTCAGTCCACCCTGCATCTCCCTCCTGCCTGCTTTTTGAGTCCTCTACAATCACGCAACATGACAATAGTATCTCTTTGGTACGAACCCGAGGCCTAGCAACCCCGTATGTCATTTTGTATACGACCGCGATGTCTGAGCATGACTTGATACAATTTTAAGTCTTGGCTCATTTGCTGCCATCGTGACCACAATCAAAGCTAGAGAAGCCACAATTTCACAAAATATCACAACTGCTGCTAATGGATTTCAGGTATAGAATAATAAAGCTACTCGTTTATTCCACATATTCTGTATCCACAAGCTGAACTACAGTGTAAATAAATATGCGCGCTGAACTGATTTGGTTTCCAATTTTATGCCTGGATTGCATCATGGAGGCATCTGCCGCTGGGATTTTGTCGCCCATCCAATCCTGCAGGCCTTTACTTGCTGCGGATCTGCAGCCAGCAAGCAACAAGGAAGTGACAGATCATTTCGGCGGGGGCCAGGTTCCCGTTGAGCCTCTCGTCTGCAGGAGCAAATGTCTCACCATACGCTTGTGTGAAAAACACAGACGCAGGCCCAATTTCCAAACTAGGATGAGAGGTCCTGACACTAGAAATAATGGTGGCAAATGCCCAAAAATGAGAACATATCCCTGTGCGTTGAATTTCAAGCGACAGTTGAATTGCATACGGATGCCAGGTTCGAATCCAATCATGAAAAGTTAGTATGATGTTGACGGTGTATGAAAGCACCTTGGGATAAAATGACCAGTTGTGATGAGCTTTTACTCAATACCAACAGCAAACAAATGAAAATCAGTGCCAGTTCAGCGGACGCTTTGCATCCAACCCAGTTGTAAAAAGCTGAACAATAAATATACAGTATTTCACAATTTGATTTCAAACCTAAATGTTGACAGTCTATGCTGAACATTCATTTTAAGATATGTGGATTTAGGAATGCATCCTTCAGTTTTCTGCCATTTATCCTGTTCAGGAACTGAGCTGACGATCGACTTGGCCTATAAGAGGTCACCAGTCACATTCACACACATTCCCAGGTAACAATCACTGGTCGAGTGGGAAACAATGGAGACAAGCTGCATGAAAACTGGTGAAAATACTTAGATCTGCGCCTTTATCTACAATATGAAGCAAAATCAATGTGGATTAATGCTTTCCTTTCCACATTCACGCTCGGCTTCCAGAAAACAGGTCAGCCGTGATTGATCGTTACCTGAGCGACTGTGATGTCATTTGCAGTCGACAGCAAGTGGCAAAATGATGAGAATAGAAATGGTTGGAACGCAATATTATTCCGAATGCCTTATTTAGACTAGCGGAGGCACAAATAAACATATTCCTGTGCATATTACTGGAGAGAAAATCTGGGGTTTGCCATCCCCTTTAAATGCTAACAATGTTTCATTTACATGCGTTTGTTCTCATAATGCCACAAGGTATTTACTTGCTCATGTACAGTTGTGGTGGTTTGAGCATTTTTTTGAAGAACGATTGTATTATTTGGTTGTTGCCTCTTATCATTTTTGCACAGCATTTTCTTACAGCTGCGACTGTTTTGTGCAATGTTGTATGAATAATGGCAGGTTGATCTTGAACAAAATGATTCTACCTGGAAGTAACACATTTGAAATAAGAAAGGCATTTCAATTTTTGAAGCCAAAAGTAAACAGTTCGTCCAGCAGCTCATAAGCCTACACTGCTGAAGTCATTTGCTCTAAACCTGCATGCCCACCTATTCGTCACCATTTGTGACTTATGGCCAAAACCTTTGAAAGCTAGCCTCAGAGAGCAGTTGCACTTTTGTTGAAGAAACCTATGATTAAGTCCATAAATCCACCACACCGGTTCTCATCCATGTGGCCCGGGCTCCATATCGTCCGATCGAGATGCATTGAAGGGACTTCGCTGAGTTGAATATGAAGACAAAATGAGATACTGTCAACTGTAGAAGCCTGGCTGAGCCGCATCAAATATGGCTGGAAAGTCGATGTGGCGGCCATATTGGATCTGGGAAGAGTCACTCATGGCCGAGCAGGAAATGACGTTGACCTTAACGGTAACTCCACTTTTTTTACACATCTTAGGCTGGGAGTGGTAGAACACAGCAGCCGCTGGTTTGCGTTGCATAAGGACCTTACTGCGCATGAAACACTTTTAATGAAAGTCGAGCCATTTCCCCAATTTGCGTTCTTGTCCGTTCTGACGTTCTCGTGATCTCATGAAACATTGTCAGGTACGACCGAAGCATTGTTCCAGTTGAAAGTACAAATTACCATATGATAATACATGATACATGATATCCCAAAATGCATTTCGCTCTGCTTCCATGGAAATAACCGGATACTATTCATCCTGCTCATTTAAAAAACAGATATATATTTAATTTCGTTTTATGACAATTCTTTGTTTTCATTTTAACTATTGAATTTTCAGCGATTGGCTGGCGACCAGTTCAGGGTGAACCCCGCCTCTTGCCTGCAGTCAGCTGGCATAGGCTCCCGCACACCTGCAACCCTTGTAAGGATGGAGCGTTTCAGATTATGCTTGGATGGATAGATTTTTGAATTTTTGTCCCTTGAAATGTCACTCAGCTATGAGGTGGGGCGGTGCCGTTGGGTGTAATCACTTCTCTTTTCAGCGATTTAGATATTAACGACTTTGTGTTGAGGTATTTTACGGGCACAATAAATTGACAGATATACAAGATGCAGAGTGGGTCTCATTGCTTCAGGGTTGTCCCATGAAAACACTGCGAGCAGTGTCCTTACTTTTGTGAGATGCCGTAACTCTCACAGGTGGCTTGGTAAGCGTTAAGAGGTTAGAGGTCAATTAGAGCAACCAGACAATCATCTCTTCTTTATAAGGTGCACTAAAGGGCACAAAATGCTCTGACATCGACTAGGAGGCTGAGGTTTTTATGAGGAGAGAGGACGCGGAGTGCCAGAGTGATAGTGTGGTTGGGGAAATCAATATTTCATCTCACAAGGTTTTTACCAGGAGGTCTGCGCAATAAATACCACTGATGGGTACGTTGGTGGCTGGTGCACACATGTGGAGACACACACACACACACACGCACACACACACACACACACACACACACACACACACACACACACACACAAAAACACGCTTGTGCTTTTATGTTGCAATTCGGAAACAGGGGATGGCGAAGCGTTGTGTGTGTTCATTGCAGCATCAAAAGCCTGTTCATGGATCTACAAGCATCGGCACATTAAGCAAATGTATTTGAATGCATTTACATTAGTGGGGCACAGAGAGGAAGTTAAAACTCATTTGTCTTTTTATCACACTCCCTAATTTTTATACATAAGAGATTCTGTGAAATCATCCCAAACATATTTTAAAGTGGACATGCGGTGTTTGTGCCTGGCATGTATTTTGTAGGAACTGCGATGTACTTTATTTTAGAGACACAGTGTGCTCAAATTTTATGGGTACATGCATTTTTTGTTCTCATTTTGCGGGCGCCCTAGAGACAATGAGGACATGAATCTTTAAATGTCGGGTTTGTGCATGGTGCACTGCAACAGACTGGGCTTAGCAGCACTTTTACATAGCGTAATTAATGACAAGCATCGCATGAATTAATTCCCCCCCCCCCCCCAAAAAAATTGTTCTTTTACAGAAATAGCAAACAATTGTATTGTGTAAAAAAAAAATGTTAATGTATGTTTTTTAATCTGGCACTCTTCTTTTTTTGACACAAGCTTTTACTCTTGCTTCCTAATATCTAATAGTTCACATAGCACTCCGGCAGTTTCATGATCTGGTTTTGTAAACATGCAACTTCTTTTAAGGCCATGGGAGTCACTACACATGCCATCCAAACTGCAGCTCAGCAAACAGACCTTTAGCTATCAGCTTTCCGCACAGGCGGAAGGAGCCACTAGGTCAGGCTGCACTCAAAGCCTTTCGAGTACACTTGCATCCAAGCAGCAAATCTCTGTTAGCGCTCAGGAAACCGACCGTGTCGAGTACCGGAGGGAGACAAAATTGAGCTTGTGACCCAACAGCTGCTGGTCAGAGGCCTGGTGTGCTTAATCATCACAGGAGCAAACTAATCAGCAGCAGGGTAGTTAACACGTCGAACTGTCACAATACATCGGTGGGAAAAAAAGCCGAAACAAGTCATGAATTGCCTCGACGACCTCCATTCATTTTTAGCATCCACCTTTCTACTTTGCGCGTCCATGAAAAGTAAGCACTTCAGAGTACGCTGAGCAGTTGTGCAGCCCTTCATGGGAAAACCATATGATAATCTGTATCGAGGATTAAAACGGTGCAATGGGCCTTAATCTTTCCCAGCCTTTGCGCACACATGAACAAATCATGTAGACTGTCATCCAGCACAGATCTCTCGACAGCACATCCTTGAATTGAGAGCCTTGCGCATCTCCTAAATGCAACTGCCACACTACAGCTACTGTATGTGTAAGCATGCTAACAAAACTTCATCTGGGATCATACCGAGACATGACACTGCGCTGGATTTTACGTCCTACTGGAATATCACCTCCTGTGCATCTTTAGAGACGCTTCTCCTGTACATGGCAAATTTCACACACACACACACACACACACACACACACACACACACACACACACACACACACACACACACACACGAGTCCCCACAGATGTCAAGCCAGCCTTGACACATGCACAACACATGCACTGCTTTCTTGCACAGTTTTTTTGTTTTTTTTTTTTTTGGTGACCTTTTCGCAACCTCTCGCACCAGTCTGTCATGGTCACCACCTCCCCCAAGCCTTTGCGTCAACGCGCCATTAAGGGCGCCGCTTCACAAGACGGTGCCTCCTGTCGTCATGACGCTCTACAGATTAGAAGATAGTGAAACTGAGTGTCAGGGTTAAATCGAGTTGTCGGCTGATTTGGCGCATTTGTGGCTGGGTGACGTCCGCCCGAGGCTGCCGAGATGAAGCTCTCTTAGTAACACCCGCCGTTATCTTCAAATAAAACCTGAAAAGCGCTAAAGGGAGAAGGGGATTTGATGCACAGTGGGTGGGGGTATCACACGTAGAATAGGATGGTGGACATGTCGTCTGCATGTGTAGCTTTTTAAACAGAATGCCAATGAGCAGCACGTGACACCCTGATGAGAGGCAGAGTTGCAGGCAAGGAAGCACACGAAATGGACTCCGGTTTTCCCTGCAGCTATTCACTTCACACCCCATGCTAAATTACACTCTCGTTAAAAACATAAAGTGACTCCAGTGCAGAACGCTCCAGGAAGGCTTGAGATGATTGAAAAATATTTTTAAATTACTGGTGATGTGAGGAATGGTTATGTTCTAAAAGGATTTCAGCGTTGCTGAAGTTGCCGCTTCTTAAAATTCATGAATGACAATGACATCATGAGGCAGAAACCTGGAAACTGTTTCCATTATGGTTCAAGTTCTAAATCAGCCACTGCCTTGAGCCCAATGTCTTCTGATTGAGTCACGGTCAATAGGCCTATGGCATTTTAAATGCCCTATTTATATGGAGATTAGAGGTAATCATTTTATCGTATACAAGAACTATAATATTGTCACACATCAGTTCATCAATAAAACAAGCAAGTGATTGAGATGGTAGTTCGAAGCGCTTCTGTAATAAGGACTTGGGCTTTTGAAGCCAAAAGGCCACTGGAGAGTCCCACGCAAAAAAAACCAAAAAAAAATGGCAACTAGATGTCGGAAAGATGCTAATCTGCTTCCCAACTACCTCAGCTCAAGAGGTACTCCCCTTTTGCACTCTCCTTACCGTCATATTCTTTCATGCCTGCATGTGTGTGATTTCATTTTCTGTGTGGTGTGCAACACAAAAATAGAAAGGATTATTATTTAAAAAATAATAATAATAAATAATGCCCTGCGATTGGCTGGCATTCAGGGTGTCCCCCGCCTGGAGTTTACCTAGTGAGGATAAAGCGGTTCGGAAAATGGATGGATGGATGGATGGATAATAATAAATAATGAATCAGGTGGTGGAGTTTTCCTCTCAGTCCAGGGGTGTCAAATTTAAAAGTACAGTTACCAAAACTCAGAGCATACGTCCAGTTATGGTAGGGCAATTCAGAACATTTTTGAACAGATTAAAAGTAAACGTTTTATGCCAAAAATGTTACAGACAGGATCTTTCCAAAAATGAATCGACTTGAACTGAACAGAACTTAACATACGTTGCTCTTGATTAAGACGTGTGACAAAGTTATACAAATTGGAAATATGAACACACTGCAAGTAATCTGAAAATATAAAGATCAATTGTTATTTTCAGTAAAAGTTAGAATATAGTACTTCAACAAATGTTTCCTTGCTCCGATGGTATTTTCTCAGTGGTGAGTACTTTGGCACAATGTTTGTTTATGAATCAATGTGGAGATAGCGCGTCTAGTAGATGCTGGAGGATCCTCAAGTTCCTTGACAACGTAATAAATGTGGATATAGTACCGAAAATTAGGCCTAAAAGATACTTTGTGTGGTATTGTGTGCCATCTAGTGGTACACTAATAGAATGCACGACCTAAGCTTTAAACGCGTGCATATTCCAGCACGGCCACTACGGCGCCTCAGAAAATTCATACGTCGCACGCCTAAAATTAAATGTCTTCAGCTGCAGTGCAAGCAAAATGTCATCATAAACGACCTGTTGTATTTCCTCTAGTGATGAAGTAGGTGCAGTGTTATTTTTACCATACCACGTTGCTTGTCTCTTTCGTGTATCCGTAGCAGAAAAATAGCGGCCAAACATAAAAGCCTCCTGTATCTGAGGCACGCCCAATGTAATATAATTAGCGATTACTTCTCCTATGATTTTATGAAAAAAAAATAGGTTGATGTGATGCAGCACACATACACACACACACACATACATACACACACACACACACACACACACACACACACACACACACACATACATATATATATATATATATATATATATATATATATATATATATATAGTGGGCTTTTGTAATAATTAGGATTGAAAAAGCAACAAATTGTTACACGCTGTAACCTACATTCAATAACAATGACAACATAACAAATATGGCCACGAAGCAGAACACAAACCTCACCTGGCTCTTTTATGATCCATCAAAACGCAGCCCAACTGTGCAAAGAAAAATCTATAAAAGTATTGTCCAAGGTGGTGTGGAATGAATCAATGAATCAAACAGCTTTTGGGTGAACTGCAACAAGAACATTTGAGCCAGTCACTCTCTTACATAAATGACCCTTGTCCTCACAAATGTTCTTCTGAATCAGGAGAGGAAACGCTCGAAAAGCTTTCAGAAAGTAGAAAGGTGAACGCTGCCATAGCTCCATGGTTTATTTCACGCCCCTGTTGTAATGTTGATCAGGTGTCCCAATACTTTGCGAGCTGGGATAGATGCTCGCTTTGTAAAACAAAGTTCTCAGGCGTAGTTACAGTACCTTCATTAATGAAGTCTATGAGAGCCCTCTCAAGCCATGGGAGAGATCGCCCAGCGTGTATACATCGAAACAATGGATTCCAGCTCATAAAATATGAAAAAAGGATATAAAAGTTTAATGGCATCATCCTGACAGTAGACACCAGAAGTGGGACTATGGACCATTCTTGAACATTAACTCAACATTAGAGATGGCTGAAACTCACTCATGGATGTTAATTATTCGTACGGGTTGGGAAGCAACTGCAGTGTCATCTCTAATCACGGCAGGATGCCCAGAGCTGGCGCTGCTGCCTCACAGAAAGCCCTTCCATGGCAAAAAAAAATGGCAGTTGGAGAGAAATTTAGCCTGACAAGTCGACAAGACGTGACGGTCACTAGCATGTTGGTTTTATGTTGTTTTAAAGGCTCTGTAATGGCAAGGATAAGAGGTTTGGCTTTGTGGCTCTTCAGTGTTTATCAGCGGTTGGCCCGCCCAATAAATGCTGTTGCCGTATTTTCCGCACTAAAAGGCGCACTGGATTATGAGGCGCATGTTCAAATAATGGCCGAGATTTTTTTTTTCCATATACAGTACAGGTATTGCACGCACTGGACTATAAGAAGCAATCTACAATGCATCCACTAGGTAGAGCTACAGGGACGTCTTTGTCCATCTACGTGCCCTCTCTTCTTCCTTTTGACTCGAGAGGCGTTCAGGACCGCCTCCAAAAAACGTAAATAAACGATTACTTCAACGAAACTACGAAAATTGAAAATACAGTAATGTATAAAAACTGAAAATCACAAAATATATTCTGTAGCCCCGTAGCTACAACAGAACGATCAGATGTCAGTAAATCTGCTCTTAGCATTACTGTTTGGTGCCTCCTACCATCTTTGTTACTGATTATTGCTTTATTGTTGTATATATGTTCGTTACTCCGTGTACAGCACTTTGTGCGCAGCAACGGCTGTTTGAAAGTGCTCTATAAATACAGTTGATTTGAGTTAAATTGGAGGAGACTGGACTGTCTGTCACGATTCGGACGAGCCGAATAGAGTTTGGAATCCCAAAAACATAGACGTCAACAAGGTCTCCGTAACAAACGAATATTTTAATAAATAAACAAATTGACAACGAATCTAACATAAAGCGCTGGTCCAAACGGGGACCAGGGAGAACACGAACAATAAACAAAAAGCGCTTGCAACAAGAGGCAAGGAGAGAAAACAATAACCGAGTATAAAAAACGAAAAACCACGTACGCGAGAAAAAGCCAAATCACAAACAAACAACAATAGCAAACTAAATGGTACCGAGAATCCAAACGCGAAAACAGGTCGATAGCAAACAATAGGTCAATGAGCAAGGAAGCAGCAAGGCATAAGCAATACTCCGACAACAAGTGCACAGCCAAAGAAATACAGAGTCCCCTAATGACGGTTGGCAGCAGGTGTGCACAAGAAGTCCGCTCATGCTACCTGCTGGCCAGACCGAAAACGGAACCGTGACACTGTCTCAGAAGTTTTTATTTATTCCTTCGTTGTGTACTGTATTCACAAACGAGGAAATCACAAAATAAATTCTGTAGTGGGGCTATAGAATTTATTTTGTTGTGATTTCCTAGCTTGATTTTCTGTTTTGATGCATTATTTTCAATTTTCGTAGTTTCATTGAAGGAATAGTTATGTTACGCTTTTCGAGGCGGTCATGAACGCCTCTCGAGTCGAACTAAAGAAGAGAAGGCACGGAGACAGACAAAGACTTACCTGTAATGTTGAGACTGTGAAAACCATTAATAAAATGTCCGTTTAAAAAAAAAATCAACACCACAGCGACACAGTTCACTGAACCAACAGCAAGTTATAACATTGTAAGCATGTCTCCAGCAAGGAGCCATCTTGGGGGGGGGGATCGACATATTACCGTAATGACCATACACAAGGCCAGGGGTGTAGTGGGCGTGGTACGCGGGGGTACGCCGTCCACCCACTTCTCCCGACGCCACATTCCATTTTTATTTCGGTTATAGTCTCGCACTGTCTGCGGGTTATTGAAATGTTTGTTGATCATTGTTCTAATGCGAGTTATGCTTAATAACGTTGGCCTGTGATTATTTTGGAGTAGTAAAACATAAAATTTAACGTTAGTTCAACTGGTGTTGTAGCCTATGATTGATGTTCTGTATGTATATATAGAACATCCCAGAATCGCGTACACCCACTTAAAAAATCCCCGAATCGCGTACACCCACTTAAAAAATCCCCACTACACCACTGCACAAGGCGCACCGGATTTTAAGGCGCTCGGTGAGCTTTTAAGAAAATAGGCGACTTTTTGGTGCGCCCTATAGTGCAGAAAATACGGTAATGTAGCCCAAGCATGAGGAAGGAATGAGCATTGTAATGCATTTATGTTTGCTTGGTTAAGCATGAGAGGAGCATTGACACTTTGACATGTCATCATTTACTCACAAAGGACTGATAGGAAACCACTTTGCTGAAGTAATATCCTTTGTTCTGCTCATGTTTTCATTGCACGTACTGTATTTGTGTGTGGAAATACCTAACTCATTTTGGGCAACATGAAATAAACACTTGAAAGAATTTTGGTTCACATCTGGATAAGTATGTCACATTTGAACAAAGACGAGCCAAGATGAAATAATGTATGCGGTTAAATTTGCATTTGCAGCGTAGCGTCTCGTATCTGTTCTGCACAGGGAGATGGCCAAGCACGGTCAATTGCCTGGAATGGAGGTTGATCAGGATTTCGTTGGAACGGTCGCAAGTAGCTGTCAGGTAAACTAACTGTAAACTGAAACAAAAGAATTGTTGACATGTGATTTTTTTTTTAATGCCACTGTTGGAAAAACTGATGAGAGAAGAGTTCTTCTCCATGTGTTAATGTGTCCATGTGTGCCTAATTATTCACGTGAGTATCATTTGAATGTGCTGCTGCTGAATGCAAAGAAAGATGCTGTTACAAGCAAGACAAATGTATTTTTAGTAAGAGCGCTGACAGATCTACCAATGGGATGTCTCTCCATTATAGCTTCAATGAGCTTTTCAAGTTCTATAATTGGAACTGGCTTAGAACTTGTAACTGCACGATGTTGGCGCAGCGGTTTGGTGAGCTAATTAGCCATAAACAAGCAGCACATAATGACCGTCTGATTCTGTTGTTGTTGTTGTTTTTCACAGTCAAGGCTTTAATACAGCACTTCATTTTGTTTGAAAGCAATCCTTCCAACTTGGTTCCTCACTGGAGGGCTCCGCAATCTTTGGGGACAAGATCTCTTCCAGTAGACATGTGACTTAATTCTTTGTTCCCGGCAAACACAGCGGCCTCGTTTGCTGTGTATGCGACAGTCTATCGTGGTGTCAATGGCGGCCTGGAGATGGGAGGGGCTTGCTGAATCCCGCACAACAAATTGTTGCGTTCACACCGTTTTCTCATCTGCAGCATGACTGCGATCGCATTTTTCTGAATGTTCAAAAATCTGGCCAAGCAGCCAGCAATGTCACATGCGCCCATCCCGTCGCCTCGTGTTGCATCACTTCCCTCCCGTTTTGTTCGTGACGACCTAAAATGTGTGTGCCGTGGCCACAAGAAGCATCATGTCAAGTCTCATGGCAAAAGAGGGAAAGAGAAGCAAAATACACCCTGGACTCACTGTACTCCTTCAAGCACCACAAGAATCATTCAACCGTCAGAAAAGCTTGCAGGCATATTCCCGTTAAACGTCTACTCACATGACAACCTACATTCCCGCTACTCACCTGTCATCTTAAATACTTTCATCCTGAAGCCCGCTCGCATGTCAGCTTCTTTCATATCTGACTACATGGAGTGTTCCAGCTACTGTATAACGCACATCTTTCGCTTCAATTACAATTCAACAGGATACTTTTTTTCTTTTTTTTAAAATGAAAAATGTGCACAATTGCAGAAAATTGTGTGGAGTGAACAGCAAATTTGTACATAAATGGACCACTGAGATTAAAAAGCATTTCAAAGATTGCAGATATTCTGACGATTGGTAAAGAAGTCCACTGCATGCCTGCAAGATGAAGTGAATTGGGCTTCAGCCCTAACGTCACTTTTAATCTCCCCCTTAAATAGAAAATGAGGGGGTAAATATTCAAAGCAAAACATCTCAAAATAGATGCAAGTCCTCCCTAGGAAGTGGTTTTGTTAAAAATGCACAAGTGAGATCAAAAAAGCAGATGGCTCAATGAATGCTTGACTGCGGGGCAGAGAAAGAGCATTCTAGTCCACAAGTCCTGTTCCACTCTTTCAGGGGTGAGACTCCACAACGGTGCAAAGTTGACCTCCAGGCTGCCATCCTTGAAGAACAAGGGGGCAAAAATGGGATTCCTCTCCTGGGCAGAATAGTTGGGTAATGTCTGTCAAGCTCCATTCAAGGCTGCGGCGGTGAGTGCGCCTGGCCAAGTACATCTACTGCTGCTTTCACTGAAGGTCAACTCAAATGCAAGCACATGCTCCCTTACAATTTGGGCTTTGATTGAACCAAAGCCTAAAGGTCATCGTTCATCAGCAGCTGAGAGTCTCTTGCTGTGCTCTTTCCTGTGATGCTTTGATTGGGCCCATCACTGCCGAG
This sequence comes from Hippocampus abdominalis, assembly GCA_018466805.1. Taxonomy (NCBI): domain Eukaryota; kingdom Metazoa; phylum Chordata; class Actinopteri; order Syngnathiformes; family Syngnathidae; genus Hippocampus; species Hippocampus abdominalis. Next base: position 3,830,696 of record CM031694.1, on the reverse strand, counting down.
CCATCAATTAGGACATCGCATTGGCACATTTGATGGGCTCTCCGCTCAGCTTCCACTCCTGAAGTGGGACGAGGAAAGAATCTGTTCCTCCCCGTCTCCGCTTGACAGTCATGAAGCCGTCGGGCCTCGACATCTGTTATGGACACAGAGTTTGGAGCTAACTAAGGTCTATTTGAAGGAGGCGTTTCTTTGAAGTGGATGACACACCTGTCGACTAATGGAATGTATTCAAACAGTGGTCCTCAACTTTTTTTGTGTCACGGGCCAGTTGAGACAAGTACATGTTGTTTGCAAATTGGCAACCATTTTTTTCCCATTGCTTTTAAATTGCCAGTTTTAAAGCACCGGGACCAACAACAACGTAATTATAGAGCAATTCAACATTTTATCTTTGGAAGTCATGGCTGCCCATCACCTGCCCGTTCAGCTGCACATTTGGTCAGTTTGTTACGACTGTATCACTTTCTGTTTACTGCTTCTTCTTTCATTCATTGATTCTGTTTGTTTCAAAAATAATGATAGAAGGGGTACTCCGATTGGCTAGAGCCGCGCACATTTCCTTCACTTCTGATGGAGTACTGTACATTTGCTCACAGCTCGCAGGTCTGTGTGCAGCCCGGTCCCGGACCAGTGGTTGGGGACCACTGTATCATAGCGAGAGTGATTCTTAACTGGTTGATTAAGATGCGGAAATGCGGAGAGGTCCCATTATGGGTGGGTTGGGTAGATTTATTCCTATTTGGTACAAAGTGCCATGCTGACTTTTCTTCCAAGATGGTGCTCGAGTAGCCAGCCGTCGGCAAGTGCTCTTCAAGAGCCTTGCTTTTTTTGTTGGCTTTTGTTGGTTTTGTGTTTTGTTTCGTCACATGGTGTTGTTACATCGTGTGGACCTGATGTGGATTGTTTTCAGCATTTTCTGGCCACGGCATTCGTCAAAGAAGAAGCTGTGCTTGGTGGTTGCGCCTTCTCGGCAGCATGCGTGTACCAGCGCTGATTTTTGATTGGGAGGAATGTCGGCGCCATTTGACTGCCGGCGCTGGACAGCGCTTGTGTTTTTTGCGCCTGTAACGGGCAGCATTTTTCACAGCCCCGCTTTGTTCAGTGAAATTTCATCTGTGCTGTATGTTACACATACGTACAGCACATTTGACAACAAAGTTGTATTCAATTCAATTCAAAAAGGTCGGTCCTGTTGGACAGTCTGCGGCTGGATGGAAGGATGGCTTGTGGAGCCGATGACGAGAAGAAAGGAGCACCGATACGTATGTGGAACTGGGAGTCGCGGCTTGGAATTGAAGCGGATTTACATGGAGCAGGAGATGAGAGCCAATCTCTTTTTCGTCAATGGACGCTACAGCTTCGCGTTTGCTTTCAAACTTAGCTTGGAGCAGACGTGTGCACATTTTCAGCATGACGTCTTTGATCCACTGGTGAAGGACACTTTGATTCGCTCCTCTTTCATCTATAACTGCTTCAAACAACAAAGTGTATGCAGAAGAAGTGATTAAGATTGCACGACTGTCTGTGTCATGTGTTGTGTTGTGTTGTATTATTTTGTCATTTTGTGTTAACGGCTCTTTTGATGGCGGCGCGGGCATCCGCAGCGGCTCCTCTCTCTCCTGTAGTTGAGAGGAAAGAACATTTGACAATAAAGTTGACTTGAAACTTGATGACGCTAAAATCCAATGGCTCTATCTTCTGTAGAGGAGGGGAGCTGTCCAATTCCTTACTGCCCTCCTTGGACACAGGTTCTTTTATTTCTCTATAAGGTGGAAGAAGACCCAACACCACGTCGTCTTTTTTCTCAGTTTATCACAACGCAACACGAATCGATTCGGGCTCCTGAGATTCTCAGATTTCGTCAGGAAGCCCCGGACAAACACATTCATGAGATTATATAGAGACAATATGATAATGAGAGGCGGGGAGGTACGCCTCTCATGGAAATCCCGGAAACAAAGAAAGTAACTTGTCATCTGACCCGGTGTGGCTGGAGGAAGTTGGGAGCGGTGAGGTGTGACCAGAACACCACTACCCACCATTTAGTGTGATGGCAAGTTGCAGACCCCCGCTGTGCATACATCCTGAGATAAAAGGTCTTCCCAAGGGGGGTTAACAGCAACCAGGGACTTTCCCAAGGGTCGGGGGACAACAGGAGACACTTAGGAGCCGTTAATCGACCAAGGGGGAAGAAGATACAATCTAACACTACATACGTTGTTTTAGGTGAGCGAACAGATGCCCACGAAAGAGACTGGGAACAATCGTACTCATAGTAAGGCGCAGTCCCGCAATAGCTGCAACACAGATACTTGAGATAACAGTTCTTTTGATGTTAAACAAGTCCTATGGAGGGGGCCTTAAAAGTGGTGGGGGTTGAGGGACACTAAAGGTGATTGTAAACACAGTGAGCAGGAAAACCTCCAACAACATTCTACATTCTTTGTTTCTTTCAGAGCCAAGTACAGTGGGGCTAAATAAAATCACAGTAAGGAATAAATTCCTTAACACTTCACATGGGTGTAGAAGAGGATTCCGGGTGAGAAGTTGCGAGGGCTAAGGCAGTGCTGGAAAATTCTGGTGGCCCCACACAAGATTGACACTTTGGGCAGAATTTTAACAAAGGACATGTTGTCTTTTGTTGCCAGCTGTTCAGACATTTACAGCTGTGTGATGAGTTACTTTGAAGGGACAGTAAATTCACGCTGTACACTGAAAATGTTAGATCATAGCAGTGTCATTTCTTTTGTGTCATCCCATAAAAATAGAAAATAAAATGCTTTAAAAAAATGGATGTGGACTCACTTTTGTGATGTACTTTATGTTTTCAAAGGCTATTTTTTTTTAATGGATTTTTATTTCACCGTGGCATCACACGGTCTTCTGGGTGGCAAAAGTCAAAGGTTTCTGAATGCAAAATATAGTGAACACACATTTCTCTATCATTTGACCGAGGCAGACAGACTGATAAAACAGAGTAAATCGATAAAAGTAATGATTTGCTTCTTGCGGGGTGGCATGGTAAGTCTCCTTCACTACCATCATCTTTTGAATGTGTTTAATGTCACTTAGGTGAAGACACACAAACAACTTGAAAGGGAGACCCAACAGCAGCCGTAATTTACATTAAAAAAATACAATTTACAAAAATAGCTCTAGTGAAAATTCGAACAGTTAACATCATTGCTGACTTACTGGCTAACTCATTCTGGCTTTAGCAATTTACAAAATGTTTAGATGTCGCCTCAAGGCTGGCATACTATGATCGACCGCCTCTTTTGGGGACTGATGCTGTTTTGAGTTACTTTATGTTCGCTACAGTTGAAGGCATTTTTGAATATATTTTCCTGTTATTTACTGTTGCTAATGTCGCGTGTCGTGTGTATGGCTTCCAAAACACTCTACGTTAAAGAAAAAATAAAAACTCCAGGACTCGTACTACTTTTGGGGAGTGAGAATGTTTGGCCCCAGTTTAAAACACAATATATATCCACCCTCTCTCTTCTTACATCATCACTCTGCAATACATTCTTTTGAACGCCTACACTAAGAATTCAATCATTACTTATGAAATCTTTTTTCTGTGTCGCGGATTAATGGCACCTATGCTCATTTGACAGTGAAATGAACTGAATGCACCGGCACTGCTTAAATTAGCGCTGACATTAGCAAGCGAGCACCCTAGCCATCATCCATTCATCCATTCTCCTAGCCACTTATCCTTACGATGGTCGCGAGCGTGCTGGAGGCTATCACAGCTGTCTTTGGGCAGTCGGCGGGGTACACCCCAAAGTGGTTGCCAGCCCATCGCAGTGTACACATAGTCAAATACTGTACAACAACTACTGTATTCACACTCACAATCACACCTTGGGAACGATCTATAGTGCCCCATTAACCATCCATGTTTTGGGAATGTGGGAGGAAACCGGAATACCCAGAGAAAACCCATGCAGGCACGGGGAGAACATGTACACTTCACATAGGAAGGCTGGAGCTCATATTCGAACCCTGGACCTCTGCACTGTGAGACGGACACGTGAACCAGTCGACCACTGTGTTGCCCCCCCCCCCCCATTATGATTTGAAGGTTTGAGTAAGTCCCTTTTGAAGTGAACGACTCCGTTGCTTTGCTCTCTGTAGCTGTACAACTGCTTACAACATCAGTGATGATAACGGTTTGAATTTCCACTATAGGTAATTTTGTAACATGTTGTTTTGGGTTTTTTTTTTGTTTTGGTTTGTTTTTTCAAGAAAAAAAAACTTCTGGCTTTATGTGGCAGCGCAACCCCAAACATAAGTTGTTTCAGTTGAGGTCAATTTCAGGTTCAAGCCATGTTCTACCACATGACAATCTCCTGGTGCCTTTTTGTTTGCATACGTTCGGAAATAAATACAGCATGTATAAAAAGAAAATGACCAAGCCACAATTGGAAAATCCGGGTCCCAGTGAGACAAGTTGAAAACCACAGTATGAGAAACGACCACTAGCTTTAAAAAATGTTGCTCGTTTTGTGATGTGATGTACAAACTGACGTTCAATTCATCTTATAAGAAAAAAAAGACAAAATGGTGAGCATTTCCATCAATTTTCTCTCTCCTGTGGTTACACTGTGGTTGGGAGGAAAGAAATTTCATCTGTGCTGTATGTTGCACATAGCGCATATTTGACAATAAAGCTGACTTGACTTGAATAATGTCATTCATTTTCGAACAATTTTGATGGCGCCTCTGCGATCGACTGGCGACCAGTGCGCGGTGTACCCGACTCCTTGACCATGAGCATAAGTGGGATGGAAAATGGATGGATGGGTAGATGCATATATAGCGCCTCTCAAAGGACAAACAACAACAGACGGATGGATGGAGTGATGAACAGATGATAGCTATCAAGGACGTATTTTGGCTGAAATGCTAATTGGCGACGGGGCAGGCCGTCACGTGGTTCGACAGACCCGCAAATAGACCGGCCGTACGGGCAAATCAACAAACAACAAAACCTCAACAATTGTTCATTCGTATCTTTGTTGTTTCGTAAAACCCTCTAATTCTCTACAATTACCCTGCAAAATATTGACTCATACTGTAATTAGTAAGTTACTTTTCAAATGAAATCATTGATTAGAAAAACTGCTCTGCAAAGAAAAACAAGGTTATTGCCAGTCTTGTTGTAGATAAAAAAAAAGTCTACCCACCCCTGTTTTTGTGATTTAAAAAATCACCAAGATCAATCATTTCAGTACTTTTTCCATCAATTAATATAGGCAGCACAACTCAACTGAAAGACAGTTTTTTAAAATACTGAACTTGATTTGACAGTCAAGTTGTTATTTTTTTTAACACCTGAGGTTGCTTTTGTTGTTCTGAGTCGGCGTGTAAAAGCAGCAGCGGTTACAGCTGCATCCTTGTCATGTTGCTGCAAGCAACATGAACAAGAGCATCCGAGTAATGCTGACACTTGAACTCAATTTACTGAAGAAATGCACTTTTTACAACGTAAAACCAACCAATCTGCCGCCTAGCACTCAAGGACAACATGGAGTCCAGGTTATGACATGACACAAAACAGAACCCAGAAAAAATGGGCAGGGATGCTCTCTAAAATGATTGACGGTACTAATTTGGTTTAAGACTTTTTTTGCGGGGGAGGCGGGGGTTTTGCTTGTCCTCCCTGTGCTTATGTGGGTTGTGTGGAATATACCAGCATCCTCAGACAGGTCCAAAAATATGGTCGGTCTATTGCGGACTCTCACTTGTACATCGGTATGAATAACGGCTGCCTGTCTCTAAGCTTCAGTTCTGTGATTGACAGGTGATCAGTCCAGTGTTAACCCCATTTCTCAGCTGGAATATACTTCAAGTTCCCTGAGGCACCAAACAGATTAAGTGTCATAGGATATGGATGGATGGCTGTACTGTATTCAAGAGCTTGGAAAGACTACGGTATTATTTAGGATCAGCCAAGATTGGTGTACTGTACCTGTTTTCTATCACGGTGGGGGAAAAAAAGAATGGTGGCAGATTGGAGCAACACATGCTGTGGTCTTCCACTGTTGAGGCTGACAGCAAAAAAACAGTTATAAAATATTGACTATTAGTAGCTGCTTGCAGCTGTGTGAATTAATTATACCAGCTGACTGTTATTGTCTCTCTTTTTTGCTTATATCTGTGATGGCACCGTAGTCTGCGTGGAGAAAATGTCATTGCTGTGGTTTCCATGAAATATGCAACTCTTCTTGCTTGCCCTAGAACACACGTCAGGTGCAGACAAGTCAAGATATAACTGCATGATTATTAATAATATAATAGGTTTCGCAACAGTTTTATTTGATAGCTGCCACTGTGACCTGAGTGAAGTGAATCTTTGACAAAGGCTTTGCCATGCGGATTGACGCGCAAATGCCAAGGCGATCCATGCCGGTGCTGGTGCTTGCCATTCTTTCTTTGTGGTCACTAACTGAGTTGGAGTTCCCTCTAGGGGTGAGAACAGGTATTTAATGGACCACCAAGCCCTTCCATGCAGAAATGACACCCAACCTGTGAGCTCTGAAATGAATAGACACATTATTGAACATTTATACCCTTGATAAAAGTATCTTTTATTTAATTGCTGTAAAATTGTGCAAAAAGTGTGTGCATATGTGTGGGTGTGTCTGTCTGTCTGTCGGGGGTGGGTTTGGGGGGGGCTCAGTAACAGTCTTGTGATGATCACTGGGTCTTGAAGCAACTGCAGTTTGCTCACGCCACGTCATCTGTTTGGAGATGCCGCCTCTGGTGCCTGCCACAGAGCAACCTGCAGCGTTAGTCATCAATCTTTTGCAAGATGAGCTGTAAATGTAAAATGCAAAGGCTGAAATGAATGGACTATCAAATAAATATTGGTCCTCGTATTATTTTGTTGCCATATTATTTACAATAACATTTCTCTGCAACAGCAACAAAACAATATCACGTGAATAAAAGCAGCACGACACAGCATCTTTCGGCTCTCCGGAAGAATGAGGAGGATTTAAAAGGCAGTCACTTCATTTCATTTATCCATGTTTTGGTTTACCCAAAAGAGACGCAATGTGCCTGTCTGTAAAATGAATGCCCGCCAACATCCTATTGAGAGTACAGGAAGTACTCTCGTTGTGTAAGTAAGCATTCAAGGATTGGAAAACTCTGGGCCAAATCCACAAGGAATGAACTGCTGCCACCGAGAGCACCTTCGATTGCACTTCATTTGCACCCGTAGTTTGCATCTGCCCCCTCCCAAATTTTGGACGACACATCTTGTACAAGTAGGAGCGTTCTCCCATTGCTCAGACGTTGCAGGTTGTGTCCCCTCAAAAAAGAGGCTTCCACAGAGCAGCGCCAATTTGACACCAGCTTTCCAGAGACATTGTTTGCTTGTCTGAAAGTACGTGTGACTATTAGCGCTGGTGTGATTGAATTAGATGTGGTTTATTGATGAGGCTCATTTGCATAGCGCTGGGCAATTTCTCCGCCAAACACTGCCCTATTTAATTACACGCAAATGTAGAACAGAGATGCCTTCTGCTTGGCCTCTGAGTTACTGATGCTCGGTTTGCTCCATTTTTTTCCGGTTAGCTCCACGCAACAAGCCGCTCAGCCCCCAAGTGAATTTGGCCCTCTGTGTCTCAATGGCTTGGACATAAAATATATCATGTCAGTAGTCTCACCAGCTGCTCCACCTGTGGAAGGTTGTCACTGTAACCCAGAAAGGAAATCTCTCTTGATTATTTTCGGGGTTAGCATCACTTCAGACCTATTTGCAGACAAATATACAGTTATGGTCCGTATATAGCCATTTTTGCATTATAATAAGAAAAAATACATCAAGAAGGATGGCGGTCAAATAAGGCGTAAATCATTGTCGAGTATCAATCACCTTTTGTCTGTAAATCCAGAGAGATAAGCAGGAGGCTGGGTGAAAGCAGCAGGTGATGTGACAGGCAGGATGTCTTTGTTATAGTCAGAAGAACTAGAGGACGTACACAAAAATACACGCTGATTGATGCAGCAAAGCTGGACCGAACGTGACAGAACAGAGGACAGATATCCACTCGGTCTCACTTTGATGAAAGGACTTCCAACAGCTGCTTTTGAACAGCAAAGATAAAACTACAATCGCCTGAAAGCACTTTGAGGGATGGCTGAACTGAATGAAAGCTTTTTACTTTCCGCCTCTTCCCAGGCACTTCCACTAAGCAGCAGAGTTCATTTCAGTTCAGTTGAGTATTTTTTGCATTTCTCTTGAGGAAAAACAGTGAAGGGGACCCAAAAACAACTGGTCTGGACATATTTGTACATTCTGCTCTTCATCAGGACGTTTCTTGCAGAGAAAACATTTCATGAAAATATTTCCAACATTTTGACCACGCACGGCCTTAATGAGGATACGTGGTACAGATAATGGATGGAGATCAACTTTGCAGGATAAAACCTACATAGTAAATGATGAGTAAAGTTGTTTAGCTCTGTTGTATGAAATCATGACCCACTTCCGGTCTGGGGCGCACATATTTTTTACCCATTGACTCTCGTTAAAAGATCGACACGTGCAGTAGCTCCTCTTCAATACCACATTGCGGTGTTCTAAGGTGACCTATGTCACACCCTGGCTTGATATCTGTGGACAGAGAATTTTTGGTGATGGAATATTTCATCTTCACAGTGGCATGTGGCGATTCTGTGCTGTTCAGCCACACCTGCTCGGGTTGCGAACCCACGCCTCCACTATATCCCTAGCTTGGAACTCTTGTGCATTCACCGCTGAGGTAAAGTCCCAGGCCGGTAACTCAGCCGGCAATACCTTTCATTGAAGGAGTGAGGCTTTACGATCACTCATGTTCAGCCTCTGTCAAACTGGCATTTGGTACAATCTTCCCCCGAAAACCTTACTCCCAATCCAGGTCACGGCACCACAGTAATGGTGGCAATTCTGTGCCGTCAGAGCCACACCTACTCAGGTTTGGAATTTGCGCCACCACCACGTCACAAGCTTGGAAGTCAAGTGCGCTGATCGATGAGTTAAAATCCCGGGCCGCTATCTCAGCACCCTCATTTGAAGGCTTCGAGGAGTAAGGTCTTACTAACATTCATTTGGGAGGTGCAACCTGGCATCCGTTATACGTCAACGTCCAATCGAGTCCACTTGTGGAATTGTCATTCATTTAGTTCAAGTTTAACATCTCATTGCGACACTGAAATTATGAAGGTAATTTGCAAACTTGTTTGCTATCTTACACTCTTGCTGACTGGGTGTGGTCAAGATGACTCCATCATATTCAAGAGATCCAGTGGAACCTTGATTTAAAGAATGTGGAACTGATGGAGAAAAAATAGCTCCTGGTCCACTCAAAATGGTCAGTTAGTTCCACAGAATAGGCCACTGTCGTTGACTGGTGCTGTGGCACAATCATTAGTTATTCCGCTGTCAGATCACAGAACTCAAAACCAGCTGGCTAAAAGATACGTCTCTGTGGCGGCCATATTGGCAGTGGGGATGATCCCAAAGGGGTGATAGGACGAACAAAGGCAGGCAACGGAAAGCATGGACATTAGTTTGGCATTGCCATCGAGTTGCTCAGCTCAAAAGGAGTGTGCACAGCTGTTGTTCAACATAGCGAGCTCTCATCATGTAGTACGTGTAAACATGGCTCTCGAACATGCAATTTTTGGTACAGTTTACAGTTTTTTTGTTTGTTTGTTTGTTTTTTTTGTTAAGCCCATATCTATGGCATCCAATCCTGTAATGGAAGTTAAAAAAAATGAAGTGCACAAACATTGTGGCTCATGAATGAAATCAGCTGTAGACCTACGCCACTATTACCAACTAACCTCAAGCTGAAGCGAGACAAAGTATGAATAAACTGTTTCAAAAAATTAACATTTATATATATATATACACACACACACACACACACACACACACACACAATTATTATATACTATATATATATATATACACACACGCACAATTATTATACACACACACACACACACACACACACACACACACACAATTATTTTCTACTCAATTATTTTCTACTCCACTGGGCATGTTTAGGCGAGTAAACCAAAATACTACAAAATAGTGATGTCCCGACCCGAATTCGGGTCAGATTACATGGCTTTTCAAATGATCAGAGATCGGGGTAAATGGACCAGTCCCCTTGATTTTCTGATTTCATTTTTTTTTTTTTAGCTCACAGAGTAACCAAATAATCAAGTGATTTAAATATCGTTTATGGAGCAGTAATGGCTTCCTTTTGTATGACACAATGTTACTTTTTGTTTATTTGGGAAGGGGGGGAGCAGTAGACCCACACACGTACCTGTGTGTTCACATTGGCCTCCCCCCCATACTGCTGCAATACCTAAATTGTAGCAGCCATGACACACAAATGATGTGAAAACACTCAGTATGTAGCATGTTCGCACGTACCCCTCAAAAAGTGTTAATTTCAAGACATTTTGGTAATAAAATGATGTTACTGATGCAGTCACGGGTATTATTGCATCTCGATGGCGGGGAGGCTCGGTTACCTACCCATGCAGGATGTTGCTGGTGAGAGCAGCCTGTCTGGACACACATGTTGCAGTTACCAAATCAAAATTGTCCCATGTCTTCAACCCTGTGATCGCTCCCTATCACAAAGAAAGGAAACGTTGCCGTGATATATTCGAGGTGGTTTCACTTAGGGCTTAAAGACACCCCAAAAAAATCCTTGAAGCAATTTACTCACCTTTGGGTCCAGGGTCTGCATTTGTAAGGTTTGAGATTCCATCCCAGTTGTGTGGCCCTCAGGAGATGAATAGCTGCACAGAGAGGGCCATGATTAGACTGCCTCATAACATAAGCGATAAGATGATCCATGCATTGATGCTGCAATGACACTGAGGAGGAAACATTTACCGAGGCAATGGGCAGAGGTGAAAGTCCACATCACTTTCGAGGTATTTAGGGGGTGGCTTGTAGGCCTGGAGGCCAGGAGCTGGGTTCTACAGCACACAGCACATGGCAAAAGTGTATACCAATACTTTTGGGATTTATCAGCACTGCTCAGAACCATCCATCAATGAGCAATGGAAAAAAAAAACCCTTACAAAGATTCTGAGTGGGTGTGCGTGAATGGGTCGAAGGAGAGCGCTTGGGAATGTGAAGTTTAGATCACTGGCATCTTGCTCGTCCTCATCCTCTGGTGTGGGTGACTGGGAACCGGCCTGCTGGGCAGAAAAACATGAAGAAACGATACATAGTAAATACGATAATCCATGATGACACTGGCTGATCTTTACGAGTTGTGTCTTTACTGGATCTCCAGTGCGAAGTGGTCGGGCTAAGGTAGTGGGAATGAAGGCGTTAAAGCCTTCCCAGGCTGACACAGGCTGGTAGCCCATCAGCTTGTAGTACTGAGGAACCTCAATAACAGAAAATAATCATAGAAATCAGAGTAACAAACACATCAATATATTTCAAGAGGTGAGTGAGAACACGCAATGTGTTGCCATAGAGACATGAGCGACGCTTAGATGAGCAGTTAGTGCACTTACTTGTAGCTTGAAGGTAGGAACATGTGTTGTCACCCTCACATTAACAGCATCCACAGGCAAAGCCAAAAAATCAAGAGCCTGCAAAGAGAAAGCAGACACCATTTGCACTAATTCAAGTCAATCACTTTCCTCTCTCTGCAGGACGTTGTCATTGAGTTATCGCGGTTTTGTGGATTTAGAGAACAAAAGGCCGAGCCTGTGTGTCAGCCTTGCCCCATCTCGTCACCTCAGGTCCCACATTCACCCATCGGACCCCCCATTTCGCTTCGCCTTGCTTCCCTGCTTCATCAAGAAATCCACCTTCTTGCCTACTGCCTTGAACCACTTCCGGGGCCCGTTCGTGTGCTAATTTGTATTTATTTTTTTGTCATTAAACCCCACCTCACACCCTCTCTCATATGCAACAGTGTAACTTCCACAGATTTACACTATCTTGTTAAAGGGATCGTGCAGCCGGGATGGTCCAATTTTCGCTAACATGCTCAATTGATGTCTTTTTTTTTTCTCGAAGGGAGAATACAATATTAGCTTGTATTTTAAATGTTGTCAATTAGTTTTTTGGGAAATAAGTAAATAACTTATTACGCCCATTTCCAGTCGACAATATAGCAATCCCCCCAACCTCCCTCCCTCACTCTGCCTATGTTTGGATGGGAGTCAGAGGAGAAACCAGACAATATTTGTCCATTGAAAATCATTGCACATACTTTGCTCATAATTACCCAAAAACAGTGATCAATTGGCACTGAAATGTATGTGGACAGATCTACTTAATGTCCACTTCAACCTCTGAAAATATCCCAAGGATTAGACTCTCCAACATTGACGTATAAGAGAATGAAGCAATGAGCAGCTCAGATGCATCGCCAGATTTGCTTTCTTTGATTAAGTCCCCAAAATATCAGCACAATGCATTCCGAAAGACTTTTCATAAAACAGAGGGGATTATCTATTCAATTTCAATTTAGCAGGGTTAGCTTGACTAATTTATTTTCCAAGTCCACCTCCAAGGGCTACGTCCTCCACCGCCTCTCCAAAAATGAGGCACTCTTCACAGCCACACTCGGCTGGAGCGTAGGCAGGTTTCTTGGCTGCCTGATCGATAATGAACACGGAGCGATTCCACTGACGATACGGCGGGCATCCATGAGACGAAGCCCCAAGTTATTTCAAAGCTGCTAACCTCATCTGTTTAGCAGTCAAACGCTCGTTGCTGCCTCAAGGTTGTTAGTTTTTAAGAGATCATGCCTCAAGTTTTGAAGTTTTGAAATGGCGAAGTGGCGTGATTGGTCACAAGCAATTTGGTGGATGGGCATAGCCCCGTATGGCAAGTGCACCGATAGGTCTAGCCGAGATAGAGAGCTGATAAGGCGCTTATATTGGTACTTTACTGATGCACCCCTCCACCACCCACCCTCATTTTCATCTTATGTGAATGCAGTATGAAAAACAAGGCACTATCACCGTGTCCTCAAATGTTTCAAGCCTCGTGAATCATCTAATGAACTCAAGTCGGAAAATGGGCCAGCCAAATATTGGTCGGGCCTTTAACAAATTTGGTCATGTTTATATCCACCACCATTTCAAGGCAAGATGAGTCAGGGAATCATGACATACATCATGTTGTATCTCGCGCTCAGGTTCAGAGAAGCTTGAGAACACACAAAGAAAGAAAGTGGCATTGCTCAGTCGTTCAAGTTTTGAAATGCCAGATCGGAAGGCTCTGAGTGACTAAGAGGACTGGGCCTCTCCGTGACATCTCAGGGGAATATTTTGATGAACATGAGTCTGTGGTGCCACCAAACAGCCAGACCCAGAGGTTTTGGTGCTCCCTAATGTTGCAGATGGTTTCCCTTTTCTTGGGGTGATCCCAGGATGTGATCCCAGGATGTCCCAAAAAGGTAAACCCATGGCTCTGCCGGTGTTAACACACAGATGTGTTCCAATGAGGCACTGTGTTACACTGTTGTCATGCTTCTACAGCACATACATCGACCTTCTATTTAAATACAGTAACTATGAATAATTCTGTCTTTAATTTGAAGGTCAAAAATAGGTCAAATCAATCAATCTTACCTCAGTTATGAATTTCTTGACCCAAATTTTGAGAAACCATGTCCAGTGTAATATAGCACTTTGGTCCCAACCATTAAAAAGATGCTAAGATGACAATAGCTAGTAGGTAGGACTGTCACGAAAATGTCCCCACATTTTTGTGATGGGGACCCGTCAATGTTTTCCCTTAAAATTTTATAGGTATCAAATTCTGTGAAAGACAAACCATTTCTCTTCACCGTCACATAACCGTTATAAATAACACAATTACTTAGACAACGTAAAACCTCTTCAAAGGTGCACCTTTAGTTGGGAAGACATTTCAAGAGTCAGCGAGTTTCAGAAACAAACCATTTCAACATTCAGCGACCATGTCATTAGGTAACATGACGCCTGCACAATATACCGAGGGCCCTACACCCCCCAAAAATAATAATAGTAATCATTTTGAAAAATCTACCTTTGCACACAAAACTAGAATCGAACAAAGGCGTGCGCAAAGATTTCTGCAAATTTGAAACAAGACTAAATCGGACCTGCATCAAATTTGACGCCTTCATTAATACCCCCGATGCTGCGTTTGTTAAACTTATTGTTTTCCACACAAAGAAATAAGTCATGTCAATGCAAAAAAAAATGCTCTACTGTACTTTGCTGTGTTGTGGAGATGCACCAAAATGCAATCCTTTGGCCCATGCGCTACCCCTCCCCAGCATTCGGTGGACATTTTTAGAGTACCGGTAATCACTATAGACAGGCATCATGCAAACTGCTTCTCTTTTATGAAGTCAAAGGCAGACTTGATGTCACACCACATCCTGATTTTAAAAAAGTCTGTTGATTATTCAAGTACTGTTTCGCTAATGACGTAGCCGTGGATGTGAATTTGTGCTTTTGGTACCAGAAAGTACTCACCAGCGGATCAGCTTCATCTGTGAAAAGTGGGAAGGAAGATGGAAAGATTCTTTCTGGGGCAATCTTCATAACACACGCCTCCTCCTCTTCAACTGAGAGAAATATCAAATGACAGAAGTTGACTTGAACCGACGCCGAGGGTCACCTTCGCATCGTGAACCAATGCACACAGCAATGCACAAATAGCTCTTTTGGGGGCTTGGACATTCACTTCAAGGGAGCGCTCAGGGGTGATAAAGACCTTTATTGGCCGAGAGCAAGCCTGCCGCAGCGTCTGGTAGATTCCTCCACAAGGCCAAGGTCCGCTTCATGCGACACTGCATCACGACCTGTGAGGGCAGCACACTGCGGTTTTAATCAGGCACAGATTGATGTGTTGGAGGGGTCCTTCGCACACAACTAGTGTTTTAAACCCCCTTTTTTTATTGTTTCAAAAAAATGTGGGATTATCGCTCTCTTCAGCATGAAGGACTGTGCAAAAAGCACAGATTTTAATGAAACTATTTGAAGGGTGTGTGCGTGTGTGTGTGAAGTGTGTGTCTGAGTATTCGCAACCTCAGAGAGTGTGTGTGTTTGTGTACCCTGCGTGCTGCCTGCTGGAAGAGTTTTAAGGCCCTCTGTTTTAGCACCCACTGAAAGCTGGGGTGAAACTGGAAAGATGGGGCTCCCTTGGGGACCTAGAGGGGGATCCAAAAATGCATGTTACTCTAAAACGTGTACATGGTGTCAGGACAATGGGGTTCGTTCATGAAGAAATGCCGAGAAGTGTTCTTACTCAGCGAGTAAGTTGAGCGCGTATGCAAAATTGCCCCCGGATTCATGATGCGAGCATACCGGACCATTTTCTTCCGAGCACCGTGCATGTTGATGAATCAGAATGAGTTTCAAACGAGGGCTGAAATTTTCCCCAATTTATCTATAAACGGGCATCTGTTTAACGGCATCTCGGCCAATACCGAAGGTTTACAAGACACAAGAGATGGCCCAAAAACATTCATAACTTGATCCCATTTTCAAAATGTTCATGTCATTGCAAAGCTTGCTCAGCACATAAACTGACAATGATGATGTTAGTCATTTTGTGCACTGTGTGCACAAAACATGTAACGGAAAAATGACTTAAGAGCCGAGAATGAACAAACAGTGCACAAATTGTCAGTAATTACGGTAGATAGTAATGGATAAAAATAGGACAGCAAAAAGAGATTTGTAGTCAATAGAATTTGTGAAATTAGCATTGGAACAAGTCAGAGAATATCTATATATCCTAGTCAGAGTGATGCCACAAGCAAGCCTCAGTGTGTGCGTGTGTGTGTGTGTGTGTGTGTGTGTGTGTGTGTGTGTGTGTGTGTGTGTGTGTGCACCTTTGATCTTGTTGACAGTCGTTTGTAACTGTAAATGTTGGGAAATGTGCGTTGTATTGTCGCATGCATGTGTACTTGATCAATATGACAATGTGGAAGCCTTGAATAAACCGAGAAATGTGAGTGGATAAATGGCTCTTCTGGGTGCGCACTCAAAGCGTACTTGTGCAATCTGCCCATCGCGTAATAAATGCAGACACATCAACAGCGGCGGATGTATTCATACAGGACAGACTGCACGCACATAGGCGCACAAGAACAAGTGTTGGGAAGCATCCTTCACGTTCAGGATTTAAGTTATTATTGCCAGTTGACTTCATAGATGACTTGTTTCTATACATCTGGGGTAAAATGTTGTGAGTTTTTTTTTCCAAACCTGATCCATCGTTATTTGTGTGTACGGCTTGATGCCATTATTTAGCTATGTACATTATCAGCTTGACAATATCATTTTAAACAGACACATTTTGACTTAGGACGTGACCTCGCGTTGAACCTTGTGGTGTGACCTTGACTTGAACTGCCATAGTGGCAAGTCAACTTTGCAGATGAATATCAGATAACGCTGTGCATGCATCCGCTTCGCTGACTTGCGGTTTCGCACCTAAGTCCTGTTCGAACAAACACTGGGACAGTTTGTAATTTCTAGGTAAAGGAAAGTACTGCAACATCTACTCGTAAATGAATGAGCTGGGACAGCTTTGAGGGAAAACGAATATGCCGCGACAGCAATTCGGGAAACCGAAAGTGAAGTATCCATTGAAAGCTACGCCCTGTCTAGAGTATATAAGATTTGCCTTGGAGTATTGACCCTGCGCATTTGTGCCTTGACCACAGCCATTGTCTGTATCACACTTGTGCCCTGAACGTTCTGATAAAATCCTGAAGAAACTTCTCCATTTCCAGCCTCTGATTTCACACCTCAACTCTGCCCGAATTCAAATGAACACACGGAGGACTCGGAGGACAGCGAAAGGATCACGCCGACCACAACATCCTCTCTCTCCCTCTCCGCCACCTCCAACAGGCTGGTCTGAGGAGGTTCTCAATTTGTTTGCAGAATCCGCACGAATTCAGGCACGAAGATACCAATGAATTGATGTGTACACACAATAAGTGAATGAGGCCCACTGAGCACATGTCAAACTATTTCCTCAGACCTCGACAAACTAAATACTCAATGTGAGTGTAGATTCCCCGAGCAGCATTGATGTTTTCATGTGAGAGGGGCCTGTTTGGAAAGCAAAAACAAAGCCACCCTCGGTGTCAAACGCCGTGTTTACCTGCCCTGCGTCACAAATGAGTCGTATTGAGTAAAGTTTTGGAGGTCCGCTTGTAAAGTCTTCCTCTCTCCTTACGTCTCCCTTCCTGACCTGCAGTCATAACATGAGCAGAGGGCAAGATTGCTCCAATCAAAACTGTTCAGGAACGGTACAAAGATGTGTGGTAGAAGTACAATCGCGTTTACCTTGTACTGTTGCAAAGCAACCAGCCTGTCCTCCAATACCTGGCTTCTGGTCGATTCTGACACTGGATCCTTACCCAGATGGACTTGTCTAGTGGCATGACATGAACAAAAGTATCGGGACAGTAGGCTAGTGCCCAAACAGGATGTGGAAATGGAACAAAATCCATCCATCCATCCATCCATTTTCTGAACCACTTCATCCTCACAAGGGTCGGGGGGTGTGCTGGAGCCTATCCCAGCTGTCTTCGGGCAGTAGGCGGGGGACACCCCGAACCGTTTGCCAGCCAATCACAGGGCACACACAGACGAACAACCATCCGTGCTCACACCTAGGGACAATTTAGAGTGTTCAATCAGCCTGTCATGCATGTTTTTGGAATGTGGGAGGAAACCGGAGCATCCGGAGAAAACCCACGCAGGCACAGGGAGAACATGCAAACTCCACACAGGAAGGTCAGAGCTGGAATCGACCCGGTACCTCTACATTGTGAGGTCGCTGCGCTAACCACTCAACCACTGGGCCGCCAAAGGAACAAAATATGGAGTTGAAACTTTCTGGCACTCACAGTTTGACTCAGTTGAAAAGATTTTGGACAAGATTTTGGATTACGTGGCAATTTTTGTCCATGCGTCAAGGTATGAATGTCAGATGAAAAATCTATGATGTTTGATGGTAGTAATTCGCTAATCGGTACATCTCAAAATGTCACTGTCGTAAGTGAAGTGGGTAAGGCAGACATAATTTGAAATAAAACAAACGCAAATGCAAAGATCAAACCGATAAACTCACTCAAGGAAAAGAGGATTCTGATTAGACCTACAATTTCAGTCGATTGATTTGCTCTTCTTTAACATTTTGTTGAACCCTTTTTAGGAAAAGAGCCTCCTTCTTCTGCCTGGTCTGCAGACCTAACAAGGATTTAAAAAAAAAAAAAAAAAAGGGGGCTCAGACATTCCAACATCCACACAGCAGCAGGGATAGATAAGTGACACGCACATACCCTCACTCGGGTGTTCAGTGCCAAGTTTGCTGCTGTCCTTCTGCAACATCTTTGCCACCCCTGCGTGAGTGGAGGCATCCACGAGTGGCTTTGGTCCTGGCTTGCTCCCACTTGGACCCCCTAAGGCCCCCTGCAGAATATGTGAAGCAGTCGCAGCATGAAGCGAAGAGAAATGTGTTTGGTGAAGCAGAGGGAAAATTACATTGCTCCTTGGTCATAATAGTGTACCGTAAAATACATAATTCAGCAGCTCAGCTCTAACTTCATTGAATCACGATGCACAGAAAATGACCCAATAGAAAAAAGTGAAGAGACTTCTGAAGCATTACCTTGGCTTTGACGACATCCTTGGCAAACTTTTGTTTGACTGGACTTTGGACTTGGATGGCTGGTAAAGATCCTTTACTTTTGGCCTGTGTGCCCTGAAGAGCAAGTTCCCTTATCCAAGCAAGTGAAATAGACATTTAAAAAAAAGATACAGAAGCAATGCTGTCAAGCAAAAGCTAAATATCTGCTTTTTTGTTGTTGTATGACGCTATAAAAATGTGCATTTAGTTCAACTATTTGGTTCAAGTGCTGAATATCTTGTCATAATTGCATCGATCATGTCCACGAATGATTAACTTTTAGGCTGACATAACATCGAGGGTAGTGTCATGGATGCAGCGGTTGCAGATGATGGATGGCATCCTCTTTCTCATGGGAACACAATAAAGCAGTGGAAGGGAATATCCAAAGTCATATGAGTGTGTTTATTTGGTGCTTGAGGGAAGTGCTGTAACTTATTCTGCAAATACCTGACAGCGAGAAGAGGGGCGGAGCTTCCGGTAACAGTACATAGGTAGGATTTGGTGTTGAATTGTGAGACAAGCAGCCGAACGGTAACCTGACATGTCTCATAGCGGCAGGGTCTGAAGGTAATGGTGATTTTTGATTGACCATTGGCTTGGATCACACCTGAAAGACAGAACAATGGTCAAAATCCATGCTGATCATGATGATGATCTCCACAAAATACAATTATTCACCTACTTTGTATTGACAGGGAACAGATAGCGGCCATTGCATTTGAAAAAGCAACCGAAATAACCTCACGTTACAACACATCTGGTAGAGTTCCAAACTCAAGTGCTGATGCTTCCCAGAGCACGGACAAGATTAACGTGTGGAAAGTGCGGCTTCCTCGGCCATGATTTATTAAATACACAACGGACAAGCAAGTATTTGGGAGAAAACACAGCAGAGCTGCACTCCAGAAAGGTTGTGTTAATGGTGCTGAGCTGAGGAAACCAGGCAGACAGCTTACACAAATGTTGTCAAGTTACAGCTACCTGTGAGTGGGTGAATGGAAAAGGCCTCATGCGGCTCAATGAGTTGCACTTCAAACTCCAAATCGGCGGGAGATCTGCAGCTCAGTGGAATGATGTGGCTCACGCTGTAGGACAGGTCACACATTAGAACATTAGCTTGTTTTTGCTGATCTGCAAGAAATGCCATGACAAAGAACATTGAAACTCCTCTACAACGAAACCTACATGGGCGAATATACTGTACCCCCTAATGTGAAAAAAATGTCATGCATTAACACCATTCCCACTCTCCTGCCCCCCATACAACGAAAAAAAAACCCTGTTGCATTGTACAAAATCTTTTTCTCTGCTCTTGCCTCGCAAAGAGATTCACTACAACGAAGTCTAATCCAACAACGACCTCTACTGCTTCGTTCGGAAACGGCAACTGCAACCACCACACTGCTTTACACAGCTCAGAGTTTCCTGAACGCAACATACTCATAGCTGCTCTGCCATTGGCTTACCGAGCATCATCCTGGCCTCCGATTGGCCAAGAGGGACCTCACTATCTATGTGTGTAGATACTGTAGCTAGATCCGTGGAAGATAGAGTGGAATGCATCCGATTAGCCGCTCAGAGTAAATTGCTTGTGGCTCGACGGACAGTCAAATAAACGAAACTTTCCTGGAATGCTTTACTTGTTATCATGCTAAAAACCTTACGCTAATTGGAGCGCTAATAATAATAATAAGTGTGTGCTCATACTTATGCACTGTTGGAATAAAAATAAAGAGTACACATACGTTTGTGTGTGTATACACATACGTTTGTGTGTGTGTGTGTGTGTTTACATCTGAGATTGTGTCTCGATGGGATCACCACCTTATCGTGGTGAGGCACTTTGCGCGTCTCCATGACCCCTAGAGCTATGTCGGCAGGAGTCCCGTACTCCTGGCAGGGTCACCCAAGCCGAACAGGTCGAAGGGTAGAGGCCAGACAAAGAGTGATCCCAAACCAGCACCTGGGGGCAGGCACAGGCGGAGTCCAACAGACCGGACTACCGGCAGTCCCCTGCAACTCCTGCCAGAAGAAAGTCGTCATGGGTACCCCCATGCCACTGGAAGCCACCTGGCAGGAGTGAAGATGGTGGGAGTGAGGACTGCGCACCCACACCCTCACCTTAATCCCAACCTCTGCGCAAGCTTCTTGCCCCAACCCCACACCCAATCCCCCACCTTGCATCCCCCAAATCCCCCAAAGTCCTGTGGCGATGTGGAATGGCGGTGGGCACAGGCCAAGGATGTGGCTGGGAGTGCCTAGCCAAACCATGCACACAGGCGGCAATGGAGTGATGGTCGTTGACACTGCGGGATGGAGCAGCGCATATCTTCGGCAGCTTCCATTGCGACTGAGCAGCTCCACACTGCTCACCCCTGTGATGGGGAGGGACCTAGAAAAGGTGGTCTAAAAACTGTCTGCTCTCCACACTCCGGACGGTCAACCGCAATCGTCGGAGCATCCCCTTGCGGTCGAAATGACAATAAACGAAATAGAAAAAAATTACGCATAGCTTCGTGGAACGTCCGCACATTACTGGACCTGGCTGAAACTCCTGACAGGCCCCACCGGAGGACAGCGCTTGTGGCCACAGAGCTCGAAAGGTATAACATTGATATCGCAGCTCTTAGCGAGACCAGACTACATGGAGAGGACTCCCTGACAGAAGTTGGTGCAGGGTATACCTTCTTCTGGAAAGGGGTCCCTGAAGGCACTCGTCGAAACCATGGAGTTGGCTTTGCTGTGAAGTCCCAATTGCTGAAGTGCATCCCAGAATCTCCTACCGGCATCAATGAAAGGCTGATGACATGGCGCATTCCCCTTGCAAAGGGACGCTTCGCCACACTCATCAGTGCTTACGCACCAACTCTGAATGCCGAGCACAATATTATGGAGGATTTCTACAGAGCTCTGGACACCATCCTGCAGAAAACACCGGCCACGGACAAGCTCATAGTCATGGGAGACTTCAATGCTAGGGTGGGCACGGAACACCTGGTATGGAGTAAAGTTATTGGCCAGCATGGAGTGGGAAAAATGAACAACAACGGCCTTCGGCTCCTCTCCCTCTGTGCAGAACATCAGTTGGTCATCACTAACACCATCTTCCAAATGAAGAACAGGTTTAAAACCACCTGGCAGCACCCCCGTTCCAAACACTGGCATCTCCTAGACTATGTGATTGTCCGTCAAAAGGACATACGGGATGTCCTCATCACCCGTGTCATGCGCGGAGCGGAGTGCTGGACTGACCACCTCATGGTCAGATCCAAACTCCTCATGAGCATTCAACCCCGCCGCCCAAGGACAGCTCCCAACAAAAGGCTCAACTGTGCAGCACTGAACAACCCCACCACCAAAGCCAACCTTCAGCGACTCCTTGCTGAAAACCTTGACAAGATCCCAGAGGAATCAGGTGACTGGCCAGCTCTGCGCCAGGTTATCCATAATATAGCCTCGGAGGTGCTTGGCCAGTCAAGGAGACGCCACCAGGATTGGTTTGACTGCAACTCAACCGAGATACAAACACTTTTGAAAGCAAAGCATGAGGCCCATAAAGCTCTCCTGTCCTGCCCTACATCTCTCACCCGGAAAGCCACCTTTACTGCAGTTAGAACAGCGACCCAGCGAGCACTCCGTATCATGGAGAACACCTGGTGGGTGCAGAAGGCACATGAGATCCAAAACCTGGCAGACTGTAACGACACCCAGGGCTTCTACAATGCCATCAAAGCACTGTATGGTCCCAAGAAGCGGGCAATTGCTCCAGTCCGATCAGCTGATGGCTCTGCACTCCTCAAGGACCACCACGAGATCCTTGCCCGTTGGGCAAATCACTTTGAAAATCTTCTCAACCACACCAACCCTGTCAACCCACACATTCTGGACAATCTTCCAGATCTGCCACCAATCACGAGCCTCGACACCCCACCATCTTATTCTGAAACCCAGCAAGCCATTGCGGGCCTAAAGAATAACAAAAGCGCTGGACCTGATGGCATCCCGGCAGAGGTTTTCAAACATGGAGGTTATCTCCTCACGCGCCGACTGCACCTCCTGATTCAAAACATCTGGGAACATGGGACCGTCCCGCAGGATTGGAAGGATGCTAACATTGTTGTTATTTATAAGCAGAAAGGGGACAGAGCAGCCTGTGGGAATAGCAGAGGAATCTCTCTCCTCTCCACCGCAGGAAAGATTCTGACCAAAATCATGCTTGGCAGGCTGGTCAAGCACATCTCAGAAGGTGCGCTTCCGGAAACGCAGTGTGGCTTCCGGAAGACTAGATCCACCACGGACATGATCTTTGTTTTAAGACAGCTAATGGAGAAAAGCAGAGAACATCACAAGGACCTCTACATAGCCTTCATCGATCTCAGCAAAGCCTTCGACACTGTCAACCGTGAGCTGCTCTGGAAACACCTCTCCAAACTTGGGGTGCCACCCAAGTTTCTCTGCATCCTCCAGCAGCTGCATGATGGGATGCAAGCCAGAGTGCTCATCGGAGAACTCCAGTCAGAGCTCTTCAAGGTGAACGTTGGGGTGAAGCAGGGCTGTGTCTTGGCTCCAGTGCTCTTTAACATCCTGCTCTCTGCCATCACGTACCTCTTCCACCGTGGCATGGGACATGAAGACGGTGTTCATATGGATTACCGCCTAGATGGAAGCCTCTTCAACATCAGGCGGCTCCAGGCCCGCACAAAAACAAAAATCTGTCAGATCTGTGAGCTGCAGTATGCTGATGACTGCACTGTACTCGCTCACAGCTCAAACTCTATGCAGCATGCCCTGGACACCATTTCCAGTCTGTATCAATCCTTTGGTCTTCAGATCAACATTAAAAAAACTGAGGTCATGTTCCAACTCGCTACCCCAACTTCCACATCCCCCAGCTTTCACATTAATGGCACTCCACTAAACGTAGTGGACCATTTCACCTACCTTGGCTCCACCATGTCCTCAAACTGCTCCCTTGACACTGAAGTCCACACCCGTATCAATAAAGCATCATCATCCTTTGGTCGCCTACGCAGCAGGGTCTTTGAAAACCGAAACCTGAAGATCTGTACTAAGATTGCCGTGTACAATGCAGTATGTCTCTCCACTCTGCTCTACGGGGCAGAGTCATGGACCCCATACCGCCAGCACATTACTACCCTAGAGGCCTTCCATATCCGCTGCCTGCAAAAGATCCTTGGCCTGTCCTGGGAAGATCGAGTTCCCCATACAGACATCCTCAACAGCACCAATTCCATCTGCATGGAAGCGGCTGTAGCGAAAAAACATCTTCGGTGGATCGGACACACCATCCGCATGCCCGACAACCGCCTGCCCCGCCAGGTCCTCTATGGCCAACTGAGTGGTGCAAAGCGTTCTGCTGGGGGGCAAAAGCGGCGCCTCAAGGACTACACCAGGGACCTCCTAAAGCGAGCCAACATCAACCCCACGCAGCTTGAAACTCTTGCACTCAACAGACCAACCTGGCAGATCACTTGTGCCACTACAGTCTCTCAAATTCACCAAATTAACAGAGTCAGACGAATCGAGAGACGCTTTCAACGACACCAGCGGGCAGCTGGTGCCCCCCTGGTATCTGGCTTCCCTTGCTCCATCTGCGGTCGAGTCTGCGGCTCAAGGATCGGTCTCTATGCCCATGAGAAGTGGCACCAGCGACAGAGTCGCTGACCCCCCCCCCCCTTTCCCCACGCCTCCCACCCTTACCCATCCTTCCCTCCCTTGGAGCAAGCGTCATCATCAAACATGATGGACAGCTAAACTAAACATCTGAGATCAAATTTGCTACAGTGAAAAACCCCCTGTTCTGAAAAATGTCTTGCTGCAAACATGAATTCGTTGTAGAGGAGTTTCACTGTACTCACACACACAAACACATACCTCTGTCCAAGCGGCGCAGCTGGTAAGTCAACGCGCGTCGGGATATGCACATGAGCGGTAGCGGGGTAAGCGTGAACTGGAATTAAAAGGTTCTCATCGTCCTTAACATGGGTGCAGAGAAAGAGCAGACATGGCACAGGCCATGAGAACACGCAGGCAAGGTCACGAGGAGGTTGCTTACACGCTTACCTCACAGTGAACCCGAATACAGTCGGAGACACGAGTCCACTCGTGGGGACAGAATTTGACCTTCACTGTGTAGGCGAGGCCAGGAATGAGACGACACTTGAGGGAAGTCAGATCAGTCAAAATGGACAAAGTTGGCGCTTCACCTTACTGCGATTAAACATACCTTTTTGGCGTAGTTTGTTCGGAAATGCTTGGTTTGCGTAGGGATGATGTGAATATTTAGCACTCGAGATGAGATGTTGATTAGTTTCTGAGTAGAAGGGAAAAGGGTTTCATCATGTGCACTCGAGAGCACCATTTTCGACACTCTCGATGCTTACATCGACATTCATCAAGCGTATATGATGGAAAATCATGTCTTCATCAACTCAAATGAGAGGAATTTATAATGCCAGCTAATTGTAGATTTAATGCTTACTTGTGATGAAGAAATTGGGATGAATTAGAGCGGAACATTAAGAACATGCAGTTTAGAGTTACAGTATATTTTTCTCACCACGCTCTTCACATAGTCCTTCTCTAGCTTGAAGCCACTGAAATGAAGTTCAGAAGGATCCACTTGGATCAAGCCATTGCTCTTCTCTTTGACATAGATTTCTGTGTGGGTTAAAAAAAAGTTAGGATTTTGAATTACTAACCAAATGGATTCCCTTCATTTAGTTAACACGTGTATGCATGGTAGAATATTGCATGGCAGAATAAACATAATTAAGAAGTAGTGAACTAAATGCAGCCATCATTTAGTCATCATCATCTAAATGCGCTCAATATTTACTGGACTCCAGGAGATGGTTCGGCACGCTGCTCCTTCCGTCCTCCACCAACTGGGTCAGAGGAAGCGGCGTCAGGGGAGCAGAGACGGCCATCCTCCAGGGAGTCACGGGTCAGTCACAGCTGTGCAAGACCAACGACAACCAGCTGGAGAACTGTAAATGAGACAAGCAGTGTACTTATTTTATGAGATGAATCAAGCAGGTAATTCAAATGTTCTGTTTGGGGAAACTCCCATCGCTGCAATTGTGACCATAATTGAAATAATGCTAGATTTAAAGGAACACGTAATTAGTGATAGTGTAGTGGTTCACTCGCCTAATGTCCTGGGCTCAGTTCCCACTCAGTGACTCTTTTATATGTGCACTGTGACTGACTGGCAACCAGTCCAGTGTCGTCTGCATCGGTTAGACGCCAAGTCCCCGAGAACCTATGTAGAGGAAAGTGGAAAAGAAAGTGGATAGATGGATGTCAACATGTATTATTGTCATATAAGTAACACTGACGGCGTCAACAAGAAGGCTAAAAGGCTAACAACAGTCATTTCGTTATACCTTCTAGCCGGTTTGACTGGCGCCATTTTTAACACAGTTTTACCATCTTCTCGTGGGAAAACAAAACTAAGGAAAACAATGTGCAGCCCGTAAGGAAACCGTCATCATTTGCCCTCTACGTAAAGCCCGACGTTGGTTCTTCATGACGCATTACAATCTAGTAACTAAATAGTTTGCGATGCTTCGCTCACATTATTTTGTAGATGTTAAGACCACGGTGCCATCTTGACGCGACCATTTGTTGACTTCAATAGGAAATATAATCCCAATATAAACCCCTGTTTACATTTTATTTTGATGTTTGGCACTCGACAAACGTTTTCGTTACCAAGGTGACAGTTTAGCTCGAGGGGGTGGGTTCAAAAGCAATGTGAACCAATGGCAACTCAGGGATGCGCTAGCGCTCACCGATCACTATAAAGCCGCGATGACATTCAAGAACCTAGGGAACTTGAATTTTGATTTCAAAATAAAGTGATAGGCTCCTTGCTAGAACATTTCGCTGGTGAATAAAATTTACATCATACCATGAATTTCTTTATGATATAACATGCCTATATATATATAGAAATTCTGTAAATTCTTATGAAACTACCTCAGGGTAATTGATTCACGCGATTGCGCACGAGTGGTATTATTCTGAAAGTTCAGACAAGATTCTTTTTTTTCTCAGGTTATTATATTGAAATGTAGTTGAAGGGTAAGAGCAATTCTCACTAGGCACTCTGGTTTAACAAAATGCATGATGGAACGAGTCTATATTAGGTACAATATTTGAATGTTATTGTTGTTTTAATTGGCAGAATGTACTTGGACGGCACAATGAAGAACGCTGGACTCGTTGGCGTGCTACTTATACCACAGGTGAATATGGCATGCCCAAATTTTAATTAAAGGAAGAAAGAAAGAAAAGCACTTTTTTTTGTTTGTTTTACAGGCAAAATGGTCATTAAGTTGCCATCCGCATGTTCAATTTATGAAAGAAGAAGAAAGGTGCATGGAAGATCTGAAACGATTCCGTTCGGGTGAGTCGCTTCTTTTAAACTGCCAATTAAATAATGTAAAACGGACAGACAAACAAAAAAAGAGGATCAAACACTCCAGGCTCTCTCAAAAGATATGCTCAAAGGAACCCTAAAGGAATTTGATGCAGTATTTTAATGACATCTAGTGGTCATTATTATAATGTTGTTTTTGTTTTTCATTCAAATCTATTTTTTCCACTGAAGAAAGCAATATGAGCGTGAACTGTCATGGAATGTGGGATGACCTGAATTGCTGGCCTCCTGCTTCGCTTGGGGAAACTGTCTCTCAACCGTGTCCACAGGTGTTCAATGCAGAAGGTAAAATGTGACCCATATAACATTATTAACATATTATCAACATACCTGGCATACGTTTAACCAAGACCAGCTATTACTTGTAGTTAATTATTTTCCAAGAATTTAAACAAGGATAAATAAATGACGCAATCACAAGTGACCAGAAATCTCCATTTATTTGGCCATTAAAATATTTGTTTTCAATTACTGTCATTGTTATTTTGAAGGTAAAGTGTATCGCAACTGCACTTCCAGTGGTTGGACGGACCTGCTCATTCCACATGAAGATGCATGTGGTTATACTTTCAATGAGACGCTTCTCTTTCTCTCCGAGGTTGGCATCATCTCATAAACATCCGCAACGTGTCATTCATCGAAGTTATTGAATTTTGTACAATGACGTTCTCTTTTCCTTCACCAGTCACCCGATTCCCATTTGTATTTCTCCTATGTGAAGATGATGTATACGACCGGATATGCGCTCTCGCTCATATCTCTAATTCTTGCAATCACAATTCTCAGTCTCTTTAGGTGAGAACCATGAGCCCGCCTCTCAGAATATTGTAAATAGCACATTAACTGTGCGTGTCTTTGCTCAGGAAGTTGCACTGTACCAGGAACCACATTCACATCCAGCTGTTCATCTCCTTCATCCTGAAAGCAGTCTTCATCTTCCTCCGGGACTCGCTGCTATTTACAAACGAAGAGCTGTACCACTGTGACTATTACCCGGTATCTTTTTAAATTTCTTGGTTTATATTTAGAAATATAATACCGGAGAACATGCACTTTTCCAACATGAAACAAATGCCTTCAGAAAATGTATAGTGGTCGATGAGTTGACGGGAATGATACTTGCTTTGATCCAAACTGATGCAGGTTTAAAGAGAGAGTCTTGTCGGGAGATTTGTTCTTACATGTTGAACTAACATGCGTGTTATTGTAATGATCCTGTCGTCCATCCATCCATCCATCTTCTACCGCTTATCCGGGGCCGGGTCGCGGGGGCAGCAGCTTTAGCAGGGAAGCCCAGACTTCCCTCTCCCTAGCTACTTCTTCCAGCTCTCCCCGGGGGATCCCGAGGCGTTCCCAGGCCAGCTGGGTGACATAGTCTCTCCAGCGTGTCCTGGGTCGTGCTCGGGGTCTCCTCCCGGTGGGACATGCCCGGAACACCTCACCAGGGAGGCGTTCAGGAGGCATCCGAATCAGATGCCCAAGCCACCTCATCTGGCTCCTCTCGATGTGGAGGAGAAGCGGGTCGACTCTGAGCCCCTCCCGGATGACCGAGCTTCTCACCTTATCTCTAAGGGAAAACTCATTTCGGCCGCTTGTATCCGGGATCTCGTTCTTTCGGTCATGACCCATAGCTCGTGACCATAGATGAGGGTTGGAACGTAGATCGACCGGTAAATTGAGAGCTTCGCCCTTTGGCTCAGCTCCTTCTTTACCACGACAGACCGATGCAACGTCCGCATCACAGCAGACGCTGCACCGATCCGCCTGTCGATCTCTCGCTCCCTCCTGCCCTCATTCGTGAACAAGACCCCAAGATACTTAAACTCCTCCACTTGGGGCAAGATCTCCTCCCCAACCCGGAGTGGGCACTCCACCCTTTTCCGACTGAGGACCATGGTTTCAGATTTGGAGGTGCTAATTTTCATCCCAACCGCTTCACACTCGGCTGCGAAAAGCTCCAGTGAGAGTTGGAGAGCCCTGCTTGAAGGAGCCAACAGTACCACATCATCTGCAAAAAGCAGAGATGCAATACTGAGGCTACCAAAACAGACCCCCTCAACGCTTCGGCTGCGCCTAGAAATTCTGTCCATAAAGGTAATGAACAGAATCGGCGACAAAGGGCAGCCTTGGCGGAGTCCAACCCTCACTGGAAACGATTCCAACTTATTGCCGGCAATGCGAACCAAACTCTGACCTCGGCAGTATAGGGACCGAACAGCCCGTATCAATGGGCTCGGTACCCCATACTCCCGAAGCACCCCCCACAGAACTCCCCGAGGGACACGGTCAAACGCCTTCTCCAAGTCCACAAAACACATGTAGACCGGTTGGGCGAATTCCCACATACCCTCGAGGACCCTGCTAAGGGTGTAGAGCTGCTCCACTGTTCCACGGCCGGGACGAAAACCACACTGCTCCTCCTCAATCTGAGGCTCGACTTCCTGACGGACCCTCCTCTCCAGCACCCCTGAATAGACCTTACCAGGGAGGCTGAGGAGTGTGATCCCTCTGTAGTTGGAACACACCCTCCGGTCCCCCTTTTTAAAAAGAGGGACCACCACCCCGGTCTGCCAATCCAGAGGCACTCTCCCCGCTGACCATGCGATGTTGCAGAGGCGTGTCAACCAGGACAGCCCCACAACATCCAGAGCCTTGAGGAACTCCGGGCCGATCTCATCCACCCCTGGGGCCTTGCCACTGAGGAGCTTTTTAACCACATCGGTGACTTCAACCACAGAGATAGGAGAGCCCACCTCAGAGTCCCCAGACTCTGCTTCCTCCAAGGAAGGCGTGCTGGTGGAGTTGAGGAGGTCTTCGAAGTACTCCGTCCACCGTTACAACGTCCCGAGTCGAGGTCAACAGCGCCCCATCCCCACTGTACACAGTGTTAGTGGTGCACTGTTTCCCCCTCCTGAGACGTCGGATGGTGGACCAGAATCTTCCCCCACCATCGGAGTCGACTCACCACCAGGTGGTGATCAGTTGACAGCTCCGCCCCTCTCTTCGCCCGAGTGTCCAAGACATGCGGCCGCAAATCCGATGATACAACCACAAAGTCAATCATCGAACTGCGGCCAAGGGTGTCCTGGTGCCAAGTGCACATATGGACACCCTTATGTTTGAACAAGGTGTTCGTTATGGACAATCCGTGACGAGCACAGAAGTCCAATAACGAAACACCACTCGAGTTCAGATCGGGGGGGCCGTTCCTCCCAATCACGCCCCTCCAGGTCTCACTGTCGTTGCCCACGTGAGCATTGAAGTCCCCCAGCAGAACAAGGGAGTCCCCAGCAGGAGTACTCTCCAGCACACCCTCCAAGGACTCCAAAAAGGGTGGGTACGCTGAACTGCTGTTGGGTGCGTACGCACAAACAACAGTCAGGACCCGTCCCCCCACTTGAAGGCGGAGGGAGGCAACCCTCTCGTCTACCGGTGTGAACCCCAATGCACAGGCACTGAGCCGGGGGGCAATGAGTATGCCCACACCTGCTCTGCGCCTCTCCCCGTGGGCATCTCCAGAGTGGAAGAGAGTCCAACCCCTCTTGAGAGAGAGCTGGTACCAGAACCCAGGCTGTGTGTGGAGGTAAGTCCGACTATATCCAGTCGGAACTTTTCTACCTCGCACACCAGCTCGGGTTCCTTCCCTGTAAGAGAGGTGACATTCCATGTCCCTAGAGCTAGCTTCTGCAGCCGAGGATCGGACCGCCAGGGTCCCCGCCTTTGGCCGCTGCCCAGCTCACATTGCACCCGACCCCTTTGGCCCCTCCCACGGGTGGTGAGCCCATGAGATCCTGTCGTACCCAGAGAAAATACACGCAAGCACAAGGAGAAGATGCAAACCCTTCGCAGGAAGGCTTTAGCACAGATTTGAACCCCGAACTTTAGAACTGGGACTCAAATGTCCCAGTGGGCATGTGACATCAATTTTACATCAATTAAATATTGAAGAGGGAGCCCGGTAGTCGAGTGGTTAGCACGTTGACTTCACAGTGCAGAGGTACCGTGAATACCGAGATACCGAGATACCGGTTCAACTCCGGCCTTCCTCTGTGGAGTTTGCATGTTCTCCCTGGGCCTGTGTGGCTTTTCTCTGGGTCCTCCGGTTTCCTCCCACATTCCAAAAACATGCATGGCAGGCTGATTGAACGCTCCAAATTGTCCCTAGGTGTGAGTGTGGCACACGAATGGTTGTTCGTTTCTGTGTGCCCTGCGATTGGCTGGCAACCGATTTAGGGTGTCCCCCGCCCACTGCCCAAAGACAGCTGGGATAGGCTCCAGCACCCCCGCGACCCTAGTGAGGATCAAGCGGTTCGGAAAATGAATGAATGAATAAAGATTGGATGTTGATGTCATATTGACATCAGATTCCTACTGGGGTGGTATAACAGTGGTACTGTCACCCTGCAAAGACAATCCTCGTTCAGACATTTCAACGTTCCACCTTCGTAGCTTGAATGAATAAATGACATCTTAAACATTCTATTTAACTTGGAGTGACCTGTATGGGCACTCACATTAATTCAAATGGAAAGTTGAGATATACCATTGACAGTCACCGACCCCGAAACAAAGTTTAGGTTTTGAGCACATACACGCACAGAAGCACAACGTTACGTCAGTGATAAACTGAAAGTTGAATGCAATGCTGACGGATGCATTATTTAGTGCAGCCGCTAGATGTCAGTAGAACCGTTGCATAGTACATGTGAACAAGGAGACACAAAGTGGGTTTGTTTGTTTGTTTTTTGAACATATAAAACATACAATACAATAATGAATTGACAAAAGTGACGGTAAATAAAAATTGTAAAAAGGAAAAGAAAAACAGTCATCATCACAATTTTATGTTCAAAGGAGTAGAAAGAAGTAAAAAACGTATCGAGTCCTACCCCTTGTTATGTAGTAATATATGATTTTTTTCAATACAAAAAAGAAAGGAAAAATCTACATATCATCAAATGCTTTTACCCTTTATGTGTACTGTACTTTTCTATTAATACAACTTTCGGTTTGTATATATGTTAGGTTAATGCTGGTAATCTGACGCTAAGAACACATCAGGAACAGGAAGACTCAGGAGGCAGGCATGGTTGTCTTTCTTGCAAGAGAGAGCGCGCTAAAACATGTCTCGGTTCACAATCTCGGAGCAGCTCTCCAGCTGGCTCTGCCATGTAAACCGTTACAGGTTCCGGGGCAACTCTGAAGAGAGCGCGTTTGTCTCCTTGCATTTATTGGAAGGATGTCCGTGATACACGATCTTCTAATGGGTGTGGGGAGTATTTTCACATTCCACAACAGTTTCAGAAAAGGAGAGTTTCAATGAGAACACACGGTTCATTCCTGAGGTGATCAGACGGCTTCTGCCGGATGTCGGTGCGAGCACAGCTTGGGATGTCCCTCACATGGTGTCCTGGGGTTGATGTTATCTTCTCACAAGCAACAGTTAATTTCATCAGAAGCCGTTAAGATATTATCTTAAAAGCTAGAACAGGAGCAGCCTGAGCTCTCCTGGTCCGACAAGTCTCCCATTATCAACCTACCCCATTGTATCCGAGGTATTTGCGAGGTTTCACTCTAAAACAGGTTTTAAAGTTACACAGAGAGTAAATATGGGATAACAGAATTACATTTATTCCAACAATATACATTCTCATTCTTGCACATTTATATATCATTTATATATCAAATGTTGATCAATGTAATTCTGATGTATTACTATATTTTATAAATATATCAAATTTATCAGCTTAACTCTGATTTGTGTAGTTTTTCTGGACTAATCTTTTGAATTTGTTTCACTGGTAAGTGTATTAATGTGGACAGACGCTATCCAGCATGTAAAAATAAACAAAACAAAATATGCCTTCTCCCTTGGGACTGTCAGGTGGCGTGTAAAGTTGCTCTGATGTTGTCCAACTACTCCATCCTGGCCAACTACAACTGGTTGCTGGTGGAGGGTCATTTCCTTTTCACTTTAGTGAGCTGCTTCCTCTTCTCTCCAAAGAAGCACCTCGCTTGGTACATCTTGCTCAGCTGGGGTAGGGAGAAACTGCTTTGGAAAATTCAAATATTTAACTATTTTCTTCCTCGTTTTTCATTCTGTGTGTGTGTGTGTGTGTGTGTGTGTGTGTGTGTGTGTGTGTGTGTGTGTGTGCACCTGCGTGTGTGCATATGTCATGCAGGTTTGCCAGTGATTGTTATTTTCTCCTGGGGATGTGCCAAGTATTTATATGAGAATGAGGGGTAACATTATATTTCATTCAGTACTACATCAAACTGATTCTGAGAAGCTGAGCGTATCTTTCCCCCCCCCCCCCCCCCAAAGCTGCTGGGAAACTAGAAGACATGAGTGGATTTGGTGGATACTTCGAGTGCCAGTTTTGCTGACCATTTTTGTAAGCAATTCCCTTCTTTTTCAGATAGCAGCATGTTCGCCGTTGATCAAGCATCCGTGATGAATGTCTTTTTATACTTCAGATAAATCTCCTCTTCTTCTTGGGTATTTTGAGGATCCTCTTGAGCAAATTGAGAATGCCAGATGCACAGGGGAATGAATTCCGCCACTACAAGTAGGTATTTTCCCCATTCTGTCCTGTTTAAATGCCCCATGCACTCACCAAAATCATTAGCTGGCCTGCATCTGCATAATTTCATGTGGTACAATACAAGAGCTGTGTCAACAAATGTGCTTTGATAGACAATAATGCTAAATTTTGACTGACACTCACACAACGGTTTCCTAAAGTAAAACCACATCATAGTGAAAGATGTTTCGAAATTATTGGTTACCGGATTAAGAGGCGTAATCAATACCTTTCTGACTGTCTCCAAACATTATTATCTTTGTACAGACATAATTTGACAGTTTGTACTGGCAGTGGTATGCAGTCAATGCCTGCAAGGCCTTCTCTGCTGAACCAAACACGAAGAGAAGCACTGACCTACACTGCAAATCTGATAGTGTTGATTCAACACCTTGGAGGGATCATTTTAATTTTGGCTAAGTGTCGGTGTAGCTACACTACCCGGTGTTAAAGTAGCATTTACTGAAGTGTTAAATGTTCAACATCCAATAAGTGTGCTACAGCAACAAAATGTGGGTGTCGACAGTTCAGCAATAATGACACTGTTGAGTGTTTAGATTAGTGCTGTCAAGCGATTACAAAATGTGAGATTAATTAATTATGATCGGTAATTAATTGATCTAATTAATATGTATTTTAATCTTATCTAAAAAGTGCGGAGAAAACCCCTATTTTCATTTGTAATTCATTACATTATTGAAGCAGATGAAAAGACAAAAAAAAAAGTGGCATTATAAAGTCTTTCATAGGGCGGCCCGGTAGTCCAGTGGTTAGCACGTCGGCTTCACAGTGCAGAGGTACCGGGTTCGTTCCCAGCTCCGGCCTCCCTGTGTGGAGTTTGCATGTTCTCCCCGGGCTTGCGTGGGTTTTCTCCGGGTGCTCCGGTTTCCTCCCACATTCCAAAAACATGCATGGCAGGCTTGTTGGGCACTCTAAATTGTCCCTAGGTATGAGTGTGAGCGTGGATGATTGTTCGTCTCTGTGTGCCCTGCGATTGGTTGGCAACCAATTCAGGGTGTCCCCCGCCTACTGCCCGAAGACTGCTGGGATAGGCTCCAGCACCCCCCGCGACCCTAGTGAGGATGAAGCGGTTCGGAAAATGGATGGATGGATAAAGTCTTTCATTGTTTGTAAACAGATTTGAACAGATGCAGTCCTAGCCATCCAATTGCTGCTGTAGTTGAGACGAGTCTCAAGTCCTAGCTGCAACCTTTCGTTTCGACCACCAGGGTAAATATCACCGTTTTGTTTGTTTTTGTAAATGTCCAAATAATTACAAAATAAAAATAGAACATCAGGTCCATAAAAAGTGCTTAGGTTAACATATCAAAAAAGTAAGAACACTTTTCTGAGCAATACAAGTACTCAACACTGAACTTGCTTCGGATAGTAAAAAATAAATAAGAGACCCTTAAATCACAGTGCTCTAAATAACACTGTTCATCATGACAAAGTGCTGAAATAAACATCAAAAACTTCTAATAGGCTGCAGAGGAAACAGCAGCGATGCTGACTTCATGCCTCATACACAGGGTGTCCTCCTCGAGTTTAGTTTGGCGAAGAGCTTTGCTTTAGCTCGCTATATTGCTAACGCTTTCGGTTTTAACGTTAGCTGTGGATGCACTCGCGACTGGGTGCTTTGCATTAATGTGGGAGGCTAAACTTGAGCTGCTTCGGTGGTCAGCAAACTCCTTACAAATTAGGCACAATACTCTACTTTTATCAATAGTGCCGTCAGGGCGTTTTTTAAAAGTACATTTTACATTCATTGTGCCGAGAACTCTCACATCCTTCTCCATTTTCACCTCTGCTCTCCTATCCACTGCTCATTTAGCCCACCCAACTCCAATGGGAGCCAATCATCTTATGCTAAACAAGCCCAAAAATAATGACAGACAATCAATTTCCGCTTCAGGTTGTAACTGACAGTTGTTTCGCCACCCTCAACTACTCGAACACAGGAAGCCAACACATGAAAAGGGATATTATTAAAAGGCCACCCACCTACAGAAACAATAACGTTAGAGATTAGCATTTCGATGAACGCGATTAAAAAACATAACGCGCTAAATAGGACTGTAATTAATTAATCACAGTTAACGCGATAAATTGACACCTCTAGTTTAGATTAGCACTAATGAATGTTCATGCCAACATGGGGAAAAACATGGGGAAAATACCCCATGCCCCACTACTGTTAAGTAAAACACATTACAAATTTCGATTCAAATCACTTTTCGTTTATTTGATACGTTTTGGTTTATTTGATATGTTTCGGCATGGTGGTCAACTGATTAGCACATCGGCCTCACAGTGCAGAGGTGCAGGGTTTGATTACGGCTCCAGCCTTCCAATGTAGAGTTTGCACGTTCTCCCCGTGCCTGCGTGGGTTTTCTCCGAGGACTCCAGTTTCCTCCCACATTCCAAAAACATGCATGGCATGGAACCCTCTAAATTGTCCCGAGGTGTGAGTGTGAGTGCAAATGGTTGTTCGTCTATATGCGCCTTGCGATTGGCTGCCAATCAGTTCAAGGTGAACCCCGCCTACTGCCTGAAGACAGCTGGGATAAGCCCCAACACGCCCCGCGACCCTTGGATGGAAAATGGATGTATGGATATTACATTTCAGACAGCAGTGAGCACAATGTATGTTCTTTCATTATTTTCATAAAAGAACTGCCCATCGCTCAAGTAATAAAAATCAGGTCGGACACACGAGTAGTAACAGTAAAGAAATCCTCCTCAATTCTAAATGCATTCAGGTAATCATCAAAACCCATCGTAATAACATTACATTTGTGGTTAAAAGAAATGCCTTTTCATTTTGAAGATGTTAACAATTTTCCTGAAAGTAGGGAATCATTTTCATTACCCACACATCCAAACATTCCATTCTGGCATTCATGTCCATAGTTTTGCACACAGGAGGTAGTGGCTAAAACGAGACATTGCATGTTTGACAAGACCCCCAACACCTTGTCTGGATTGTGTCGTGGCATCTCCCTGCACATGAGCGTTGCCTTTATTTTGACACTTTGGAAACTGTCTGGTTCGCCACACGTTGAATCGTGGACAAGCTTTAGCCACGTGATGGTAGTTCAGATGTTGAGTGGTCTTGCAGAGTCTTTGGGCCACCTTCAAAATTGTATGGGCAAAAAACAGACAGAAGAATATGGACTGAAAAACAATTACCTTTACATCCTCAAGTCCATTTCCTGTAGGCCTATGTGGCCAAATGAGAAAAACCTAGTTTGTTTGGTTGTTTTTTTTGCAACTCAGTACTCACGTAATTTGATGAGGCCTTGTTTTCCAGATTGTGGAAGATTGCGACAATTCCACGGACATAGATTATGCAGACATACATTTTTCACACAAACACTTCAATGCCATCAAACTCCTTCAGGGAAACTTCCATCCATCCATCCATTTTCCGAACCGCTTGATCCTCACTAGGGTCGCGGGGGGTGCTGGAGCCTATCCCAGCTGTCTTCGGGCAGTAGGCGGGGGACACCCTGAATCAGTTGCCAGCCAATCGCAGGGCACACAGAGACGAACAACCATCCACACCCACACTCACACCTAGGGACAATTTAGAGCATCCAATCAGCCTGCCATGCATGTTTTTGGAATGTGGGAGGAAACCGGAGCACCCGGAGAAAACCCACACAGGCCCGGGGAGAACATGCAAACTCCACACAGGGAGGCCGGAGCTGGAATCGAACCCGGTACCTCTGAACTGTGAAGCCGACGTGCTAACCACTGGACTACCGGGCCGCCTTCAGGGAAACTTGACTTTCCATATCATCTTATTTACGTCTTACATTTTGGGGAGTAGGCGTATTGTTGGTTAAGCAGCTGACAAATGAGGCTCATTAATCATCACATACAGCTCGTCACTTTTGCTGTCTACACCT
Organism: Hippocampus abdominalis; assembly: GCA_018466805.1. Lineage (NCBI taxonomy): Eukaryota > Metazoa > Chordata > Actinopteri > Syngnathiformes > Syngnathidae > Hippocampus > Hippocampus abdominalis. Next base: position 3,793,016 of record CM031694.1, on the reverse strand, counting down.
GCTTCAACCAAGCCATGTTAAATACCATGTTAATGTACCCACATGATGTCACATGAAATATTACTATTGACCTATCTGTGGTATATGAAATAGAAGACTCAAGTTGAAACTAGTGCTGTCAAGAGATTTTAAAAAGTGGGATTAATTAATAATGATCTGTAATTAATTGATCTAATTAATCTATATTTTAATCTCACCGAAAAAATTGCTGAGAAAACCCCTATTTTCATTTTGAATCCATTACATTATTGAGGCAGATCAAAAGATTGACATCACAAAAAAGCGGCATTATAAAGTCTTTTATTGTTTTTAAACAGACTTGAACAGATGCAGTCCGAGCCATTTACTTTCTGCTGTATTTGAGACGAGTCCCGAGTCCTACCTGCAACCTTTAGTTTCGACCACCAGGGGAATATCACTGTTTTGTTTTTTTGTAAATCTCCAAATAATTACAAAATAAAAATAAAATATAACATCGGGTCTATAAATAGTGCTTATTTTAACATATCAAAAACATTTAAGAACTTTTTTCTGAGCAATATAAGTACACTGAACTGAACTGCTTCAGATAATAAAGAATAAAACAGACCCTTAAATCACAGTGCTGTAAGTTAGCACTTCAGAAATAACACTGTTCATCATGACACAATAAAAGTCTGAAATAAACATCAACCACTTCTGGTAGGCTACAGAGGACACAGCAGCTATTCATGCCTCGTACGCCGGGTGTTCTCGAAATTAGTTTGGCCAAGAGTTTTGCTATGGCTCTCGACTGGGTGCTTTGCATTAATGTGGGAGACTAAACTTGAGCTGCTTCGGTGGTAAGCAAACTCCTTACAAATTAGGCACTCTACCTTTATCAAGAGTGCTGCCGTCAGGGCGTTTTTGGAAAGTACTTTTTCCACTCATTGGGCTGAGAACCAGTGGTGTAGTGGGGATTTTTTTAAGTGGGTGTATGCGATTCTGGGCTGTTCTAACATCAATCATAGGCTACAACACCAGTTGAACTAACGTTAAATTTAATGTTTTACTACTCCAAAATAATCACAGGCCAACGTTATTAAGCATAACTCGCATTAGAACAATGATCAACAAACATTTCAATAACCCGCAGACAGTGCAGGGCTAAAACCGAAATAAAAATTGAATGTGGCGTCGGGAGAAGTGGGTGGACGGCGTACCCCCGCGTACCACGCCCACTACACCCCTGCTGAGAGCTCTACATCATAGGTGTCAAACTCAGGTCCTCGTGGGCCGCTGTCCTGCATGTTTTCCAAGTCTCCCTGTTGCAACACACCTGATTCAAATGAGCAGGTTCAATGTCAGGCTTCCGCAGAGCTTGCTGATGATCTGATCATTTGAATCAGGTGTGTTGCAACAGGGAGACTTGGAAAACATGCAGGACAGCGGCCCACGAGGACCTGAGTTTGACACCTATGCTCTACATGCTCCTCCATTTTCACCTCTCCTATCCGCTGCTTACTTAGCCCGCCCAACTCCACTGGGAGCCTATCAGCTTCTGCTAAACAAGCCCCAGCATAATGGCAGCCAATCAATGTCTGCTTCAGGCTGTGACTGACAGTTGTTTCCATACCCCCAACATCCCAAGCACAGGAAGCCAACACTTAAAAAGGGCTATGAGAAAACGGCAACCCACCTACAGAAACAATAAAGTTAGAGATTAAAATTTAGATTGACGTGATTAAAAACATAATGCGCTAAATAGGACTGTAATTAATTATTCACAATTAACGCAATAATTTGACACCTCTACTCGAAACCAAGTTACCAAAGCAACTTCTTTTTTCATCAAATCATCATATGTCGTTTTTGCCTTCCTTTGTTTGACTCCATCATGCAAATGAGGGGCAAAATGATGCTGAAGAAAATTGTGAGGCGTTACCTCAGCTTCATAACCTATCAATGTTACATCCTAGAACACACAGGCTATTGTATTACTGAGTGGTGTTCATTGCCAATGTTTTCAACACTGTGCCTGAACTTTTAACACTGGACGATTTGCAGTGTACATTCACCACATAATTGAATTTGTATTCATTTCCTTAAACAGTTTTGTCCTTATTTTATCGGTGTTCTCTTTGCTCTCCAGCTTCCAATAGTATGTACGGTGGAGTCGCTTCATTGAGTCCGACTACACAGTTAACGAGCCGTGCCCAAAATAAATAAATACATTTTCTGGCCTATCAACGGCTCGGACAACGAATGGATGGATGGATAAATAATTCACAATTCCGCTTAGTAGGATATATTTTATTGGAAATGTATATGTTTTTATTATGTTGTTAGATAAATATTGATTGTGAACTGCTCCAATTCATATTGCAGTGTAGAGGTTTGGTGTTTGGAGGAAGATACAGGCTTAACTACAGTACATTTCTTGGTTTAGTAAAATGATCTTCATCTCAAAGATGTGAAATGCCTCTCGCTCTCTGCCATGCTAGACCATGTTATACTGTATTGCATTTTTGTCTATTATTTTAGAAACTTGCACAGTGATAGTGGTCGGATTAAGGGGTGCTTTAGGCCATTTCATTCCCCACTGACGGCCCAAGTCACAAATGCACTGCCCACCATTTGATAGGGGTTTTCATATGACTGTGCAGGTACACGATATTGTACGTGTGGCATTCTCAGGTGAAAATAAACGACTGCTCCTTTGACCAGGAAATTCATGAAATCCACATTTTTCCTGGTGGTCCTGTTTGGCCTGCAGTACGTCCTCTTTGTTTTCTTGCCAGTTGAAGTCAGCAGCTTAATGTTTAAGATCTGGACCTTTATCGAGCTGGCTCTGTCATCTGTGCAGGTAAAAGAAGTGAACCGATGTCAACTCGTTGCACTGACGAATGCATTACCTAATGTTCTTTTTTTTTCCTTTATTTCGCAGGGTTTTGTGGTTGCTCTCCTCTACGCATTCATGAACGGAGAGGTAAAATCTGTAACATGGACAAGCATTGTACTAACATTAATTTTCTTTTATCACATCCATTTTCAATGTAACTCGGAAGCTGTTTTAAATCGCAGCTGACTGATATGAGGCACGCTTTTCTTCTTTATTTATTGCTATTTTTATTCAAACAAACAGCTGTGTGCTGATATAATACCTGAATTTTCACTCCATATCGTGAAAGGATTAGATAGGATCAGATAAATCAAGACTAATCATTCACATTCACATCTGACCTACGTATGCTGTTTGTGTGGCTTTGTGAACCACTGCGCTACTAATGAGGCCACAGTTTATATCAGCATTTTAAGGGGATGCTTTTGCAGGTGCAGCACGAGATCTGGAGACGGTGGAAGAGGTGGAGGCTAATCCAACATCTGCCCGAGCCCAGCCAGAGTAGGTCTCCTCAGACCCAGCTCTCCCTGCTGCCCGGCTCTGCTGTTCACCTCACAGCCAGCGGACGCTGCATGGATGCAGCACACTTTGATGCATTGTAAATGCCTGTGCAGTGCAAACAGTTGCTCAGTCCACAATTCAGTTAAATACTTTTGAAACTAATACTGCAACCACAACAAAAGTCCCACTTGCCTTCACCTGCCAATAGCAGTCGTAGAACAGACCTCACTGATTGTAACCTTCAAAGTTCTGATGGTGAAACTTCACAAGTCGACAAGTTTCCTCTGACACATTAGATGGCATAAAGCCTCAAGGAAAATAAAAGCATTGTAAATGCACTAGCACCCTTCCATTGAAGAAAGGAAACCCCCACAATAGTCACTCAACTTAAGAGGGTGTTCACACGGCACACATTTGCATCGGTGCTGCACCGATGTATTTTGTTGCTATATATCTTACGCCGGTGTAAATTTTGTGGAGCATTCACTCATATAAAGCTGCTTATTAACCCCGGTGCAGCCCCACTTGCATTCACACGGCAGTTTCTGCGGCCGTGCAATACGATACGTAATAATACGGGTATAAAACATGCGTAAAGAACACTTCCTTTTCCCCGCCATGTTTGTTACATATCGAAAAACCATGGTTTATACTTCTCCAGACAAATCAACGCTGTGGTCTATCAGACACCGTAAAAGGATGAGAGAGAGAAAGGAAAGAAGTGCAAAATACCCAGGACGCAAGTTATGCAATACCCGTATGTAATCAACTCTTCTCACGCATGGCGAGTCTACCCCTGTAGCGTTCACACGTAACTACTCATTTTATATCGGTGCTGCCCCGCAAACTAGCATTTACTCCGGGGTAAATTTTTAAACCACCTCCTGAGCAGGGTTAAATTAGCTCCGGTTTAAACTGTTTTCAGGGGCTACACCGGTATAACTTTGTACGTGTGAACGCTCTGGGGGGCAGCCCCGGTGCTACACCGGAGCAAAAGTTGCCGTGTGACCACGCCTTTAGTGCACTCGCCAAGGGCCGTGGGGGGTGCTGGAGCCTATCCCAGCCGTCTTCGGGCAGTAAGCGGGAACACCCTGAACCGGTTGCCAGCCAACCGCAGGGCACACAGAGACGAACAACCATCTGCTCTCATACCTAGGGACAATATGGAGTGTTCAATCAGCCTGCCATGCATGTTTTTGGAATGTGTGAGGAACCCGGACTACCCAGAGAAAACCCACGCAGGCCAGGGGAGAACATGCAAACTCCACACAGGAAGGCTGGAGCTGAGATTGAACTCAGTACCTCTGCACTGTGAGGTCGACCATATTTATACATCCATCCATCCATCCATCCATTTTCCGAACCGCTTCATCCACACTAGGGTCGCGGGGGGTGCTGGAGCCTATCCCAGCAGTCTTCGGGCAGTATGAATTGGTTGCCATCGCAGACACAGAGACGAACAATCATCCACGCTCACACTCATACCTAGGGACAATTTAGAGTAACGAGCCTGCCATGCATGTTTTTGGAATGTGGGAGGAAACCGGAGCACCCGGAGAAAACCCACGCAAGCCCGGGAGAACATGCAAACTCCACACAGGGAGGCCGGAGCTGGGATCGAACCCGGTACCTCTGCACTGTGAAGCCGACGTGCTAACCACTGGACTACCGGGCCGCCCATATTTATACATACATACATATATACATTAGATAGATAGATAGATAGATAGATAGATAGATAGATAATTATATATATACCAGTATTTTATTTTTAATTAAGGAGACTAATTAGGTCAACCTGCAGAGCCAAGGCACATATTTTGCATCAGAAACAACCTCATGGTAAACCACCAAACAAAGATCACAAAATTGTGCATACTGAAATAATGATCTTGTCTCAGTTTGGTCCCAAATGCACTTGCTCAGTTTCGGCTTGTCTAGTTGAATACAAAGCTGATGTATTTGCAGAGAAACATGACTGAATGGCAACAGTTGGATACAGAGGGTGGTTGCTTGTACCTTTTGCCATCCAACTTCAGAACAGGTATTTGTTATACGTGCCACTGGCATGAATAGAAAAAGAATAAAAATCATTCAAATAATAATCCTACAATAATGATAAGAATAATCCCAGTAATTAAAAATAATGCTGTGATTACACATTTTCATGTGAAACTACAACACAATTGATCCTTCTAAGACCCGAAAGCCGTGAGCACAAACCGAGAACTGAACCAAACCGTGGATTTTGTGAACTGTTCTACCCTTACTGTGTATGTGCACAGAGAACAGTTTTTAGCTAGCGTTACGGCCCAAAAACATGCGTGGCAGGTTGATGGTGTGAGTGTGGATGGTTGTTGGTCTATGTGTGCCCTGTGATTAGCTGGCAACCAATTCAGGGTGTAGCCCACCTACTGCCAGAAGACAGCTGGGATAGGCTCCAGCAGGCTCCGCGACCCTTGTGAGGATAAACGGATCGCCAAATGGAGGGCTGGATCGAAGTCATTTAGATGTCAACATCCAACATCTATCCAAACGACAAACAAGAATGTGGCGTGTGGACAATGTTTTGCATTCTGCTTCAGGTACACACTGAAAAAAACTGATCTGAGTACAAGTAAAAGAGGCCCACAAAATAGTCTTTGGATGACAATGTGGATCTGTTTTTAATATGATACGATTGAAATTTGAGGGCTACCATACGATTGTCTCGAGCTTCGATTTCAGAATACAAATCAATACTGTACAATCAATAAAAAATTTGGCATTGCATCATTTTTCAAATGGGCTACAGCATTGCAAAGAAAATGATACTTATTTGTGAGAACAAGATTTTAGATTCCATATTTTCCTTTCAGCTTCTCCACCAATTCAACGTAGGCAGCCATTGCCTCTTCTCTGGACACCCTGTGGAGTCAGAACCAACAGTCACTGTACACTCTGCTTGTCCATCAAACACCACTCACTCAAGTATTTAAGATTTACCTTTCTTTCCCATCCACGAATCCCATTTTCGTCTTCCCATGATGTCTAATATCCCTGGCCGCTCTGTGGATGATTTTCTCTCGTAAACAAATGCAGTAAACACCATTCGAAACTCAATGTCACATGGAGTCCTTGATCAAGACCCGGGTGGAGGATTTTCACATATTTGAAGAATGTCTTGCAGGGCAAAATAAACCACCTTGATACAAACCTATCAGTCTTTTCATCATTTTCACAGTGACGCCCAACCTGTCTGGCTTCATTCTGTCCTCGGAGCACACCCTTTCAAGAGTTTTTGTGCAGAAGCGCCAGATATCCCCAGATAGTCATTTTTATTTTTTTGAAGCTCACATTTACTCACCAGACTCAAGGTCCCCATTCGTGGCCTGCTTGTATAATCCATACAGCTGATTCACCTCTTCACGGTTAGGCTGTGTTTTCAGTTTCTTCACCTCGCTCGCTGCTTTCTCAAAGCTTTCCTGTAGTGTAAAGAAAGAGGGAGGTGGCACTGGACAAACAGGCTGAAGGAGAGGAGCACAATCTTGCACAACGCTGTGACTGACAGAAGCACCCTTAAAAGTCTGTTAGCTAATACTTACAGTCATGGCCACAGTGAGGAGGAAACGATTGAAAAGTGGTGAACTCGTATTCCAGGCTGCATGCCTTGTCAGCGGTTGCTGCTGTCAAGTAAATGTGGGAGGCACCTTTGTACGCCTCATCAGCAAGCAGGAACATGATTCCCCAGATCAACTCTTGTTCAATTTAACCCTTACATATACTGTTCATTTCCCATGCACACCGTATGTTTTTTGACCCATGTCAAAAATATCCTACTAATACAGTTCTTTTCCAAATGTATTCAGTCCTACATCGATTCAGGGATATTTATTCCTGTGTGTGTTTTATGCTATGCATGACTCATTTTTAGATCCTATTCTTCACAGCTTGTCTGCCTCAGTCACTGAAGCTTCATGAGCATAAGCCCCTCCCCTTTTTTCTATAACTCTATTGCTGATACAGTGATCCCTCGCTATTTCGCGGTTTGTTTATCGCGGCCTCGTGCATCGCGGATTTTTTCAAACATAATTGTTTTTTTGTTTTTTTGTTTTTTGAAGTCCGCAAAAGGTCCGCGAGAAGCAGCGAAAGTCAGCAAAACACACATGGAGCAACATATACAGTACATGTGGGTTGAAGGGAGGGGGCTGAGAAGATGTAAAGCCATGTTGATTGGCTGTTTTATCACGCGGGTTACTCTTTAATCTCAGTGTTCAAGTGTTGTTTACGATGCTGCTAGTGTGTGCGGCGCGCGCGCGCGAGAGAGAGAGAGCGAGAGGAGAGAGAGAGAGCGAGAGAGACACTTATAAGAACAAAAGCAGGTCTTGTCTATCCTTAACTGCCTTAACAACCTTAATTGACTAATCATAAACACTGCTGCACGCTGCAGGATCCTGGCGTGTGTGTGTGTGCGTGTGTGTGTGTGTGTGTGTGTGTGTGTGTGTGTGTGTGTGTGTGTGTGTGTGTGTGTGTGTGTGTGTGTGTGTGAGTATGAAAAAGGTGTTGCTTGGAATGCAACATATGTTTCTCCAAAACCTGTACGGACGCTGGATTTGGAACTTTGTGTCCATAACACAGTCCAGATGGTTCTTTTCGTCTTTGGCCCAAGAGAACAAGACGTCCACAATTGTCCAAAACAATCTGAAAGGTGGACTCGTCAGACCACAAAACACTTTTCCACTTTGCATCAGTCCATCTTAGATGAGCTCAAGCCCAGAGAAGAAGGCGGTGTTTCTGGGTGTTGTTGAGAAATGGATTTTGCTTTGCTTACTAAAAATGATCAAATATCGAATACAGTAGTGAATTAATTATACTTTGTGCATTTTTATTACTGTCAAATGTAAAAACTGGAAACATTTAAGGCACTGCAATTAGTCCTGTAAAGTCAGCAACAGATTGGCACGTTCTGAGTTGTCAGTCCAATAACAGAATAACTACGCTCATGGGGGATTGAGCCTTTTTTCCATTGCTGATACCTCGCTTTGGAATAACCTCCCGCTCAACGATCGGCAAGCCCCCTCGCTGCCCATCTTTAAAACTTGTCTTAAAACTCATTTTTATTCTTTGGCTATTGAGTCACCACGAGACTTGATTTTAGTTTGACTGTTTATGTGCTTTCCACTGTCCTTTGTATTCATTTATTGTTTGTTGTTGTATGATTTATTTTTGCTCCATGTACAGCACTTTGTATACAGCGGTGGGTTTTTCTTTTTGTAAGTGCTCTGGAAATTGTTGAGACGTTATCTTTTACAATATTATAAAAGAGAAGCATAGTTACATGGCTCAACCATGTTTTGTTTATAAAAGCTTGTAAGATATCTCATCAACGCAAGTCATACAGGAAGAAAAATTGCACGATAGGACGGTGGGGAATAGAAGTTCACGTGAGACCAGAAAATGGCTGGTCCTGCGATGCCCCTTAGTGGCCTGGCAAACTTCCGTTCATTGGTGTGAACTTGCGTAATTTTTTTCCCTCGCCGCTGTTTTTGAGTTTGTGTTTTGGAGTTTCGCAGCGGTTTTCGTCGTTGTTGTTGTTGTTTTGTGGTTTGAAATGCTTGCTTACACTTTGTTGCTTTCATGGCAGCATTTCTTTCTTGCGTTTGTGTGTTTATTATTGCGTTTGTGTGTTTATTATTGCATTTATGTGTTTGTTTGCATAATTCCTGCGTTTGCGGTATTTCTTGCAGCGTTTTTGATTTGCAGTTGTTTTGTGTGTGTTTCAGTTTGCAGGTGTTTGTCTCTTTTTTTGGGGGGGGCGGGGCATCTTTTTTACCCCCAGTACCCGTGTTTGCAGCGTTCGTGCGTTTGCCCCGGTTGTCCATCGTACCTCGACCTCAAGGGGCCGCCACAAACTCAATAAAATTATATGTACCTTTATGTACTGTAGGTTAAAAATAGCCATCACAGATTCAAATGCAAATCTTTGCCAAATTAATATTACGAAATATAATGTAGTGGATAGTTGTATCTAATGATGCTTTTATTTTTGGTGTTGCATTTACACCTGACTATTGAATGTTTTTCCCCATTTTTAATATTCAATTTAAATGCTATTTCTTATATAAAGGATTATTAAACCTTAGGTGTTAGTTAACTTTAAATTGCCCAAAAGTTCAACGTCTTTGTTAAATTGAGCGACATCTAGTAAATCAAAGACAATGGTTCATTAAAAAAAGAAAAAGTTATTGGTAAGAGTTCAGAGCCAATGAGGGGGAGGGGCCATATTGAATTTCGCCTTGCAGGCCACATTGGGTGGAACAATCTTGAGTCCAGGAGAACTCAATCACAGGCCGAACGAAAATTCACTGGCACTGAAAATTCCAAATAGAGATCTCATTGTGCCACTAGATGACAGCATCGCACAAGTGGACAAAACCAGGCCAACCAGGCTTTTTCCGTGACCCAATATCTACCAGTGGCAAATAACCTCTCAAATTGTTTTGAATAAAAAGTGGCTTTCATCTTAAATGATGTTAAAACATATGGACTTCAGACACAATGATGAGAAAATATATTAACCAAAAATCACAAAGAAAATATCGCAGTGTATCGACAAACAGGTTTTGGCACAGATGAATCTGAAGCGAGCCTCCAGAACCACCAGTCAGTAGATCAACAGAAAGAAAGAAATTGGAAATCAAAATTCAACAGAGAAGCTCGCTCCACAAACAAATTGCACGTGGCATGAATGTTGAGGGTCAACGGACTGCTGTCATGTCTCATGATGATCATTATTAAATGATTTGTTTTCTCCAATTGTTCAAACAACAAACATTTCTACAACATTACACATGTGTGCAACCAATTACTTTCCAGGCTGCCAAAACCAAAGTGTTTCACTATTTTTCAAACATGGCTGACATTATCGAAGCCGGTGACACGGTCGTCGTTGGGCAGGATGAAGCGGATGTGCCGGCTCCTCTCCCATCCGCGGCGGATCTGTCGAAGCTGTTGCGCATTACAGGGCAGCAGGAGAATGAGGCGGACCAACAGAACTGAGACAGGGAGGATGAGGACCACCATGAAAGTGGGTGGCAAGAGGAAGCGGTATTGGCTCGGGTCAAAGGCGCGGTCCCAGCCGAAGAGGAGCGTATGCACCGTGGCCATGGACAGGGTGCAGTAGCCTAAAGTGGACTGCAGGGTGTGAAAGAGATTTCGTTTATTCATGTTTCATTTATTTACAACCTAAACATTTTATTTACAACTTGAAGAAGAGTTTTATACCTGTGCCAATTTATAGTGTCTGCTGTTCACTGGGTCATAGGCCACTAAACAGCCACAAGCAAACACACTAACCTTCGATTCATGACCCGAGCAAGTGGCACCAGTGCTATCCAGATTACCAGCGGGCGCAATTACAAAAAAATTCCCAAGCTTGACTCAGGCATTGGTCAAAGATCTAAAGTAGTCAAGCTCTTCCCTTTTCTCACACAGGCCAGAGATGAGTGTCTCTTTCCACTGGACATTGGAACTTCTGCTTCACAAAGCCTCGATTCAAACCACTTATCCCCATTTGGGCACTGAAAATACAGTGACTACGCTACAACATGAGCTTTTCGTTTTGTTAAAGGCAGATCAATCAACCTTGAGCAAATGTGTCAATAGCCAAAGCTAATTAAGGTTTTTACAAATGCTGCTTAAAGAGTCACTGAAACTGAACTCTTAATAAAAAAAAAACGGTCAAGAACCATTGTGAGCTACTTCTTCGGTATTGATTCCACACACTTCTGAAAGAATAAGTTTACTTTAACTTGGTGGTAAATCTTCTCATCAATCTTGATGCCCGCTAGCTTTTTTCCACATGCTAAGGTTTGGCCATGCACATCAAACACTGACCAAGTTTATTTTTTTGTGTGTGTCATCGCCACATTTACATTAATGCAAGTGTGGTTTAAATAAGAATATCAATACAAAAAAATAGAGGCATCTCACTGGTTTGCTGTTTAGGCCTGGCCCGGGGCTACTCATGTGGCCCGCAGGGACCATTTTGGTGACCTCTGCTTTGAAATCATTGATATTTGCATCATTGATATTTGCATCATTCACCTTAAATAGTTTGAATATGAGTGCTTTACTTCTTTCAAAACTTTTCAGTTACATGTTTGAGCGAGTAGTTGACTCAACTCATTCAAGATCAAGTATCTGTCCTGAAGCGCTGCACTGCACAGGAACATTCATCGCTGGCTAATGCTGAAAGGATGGCAATAATTCATTGCTGGCCTCCAGGTGGGACATGACTAATCTGACGGCCAGAGGATTAGTTTTGTGGTGAGATGAAAGGGGGGCCAGGGGACAAGGAGGAGGAGAGAAGAATGTGTGAGCCCCGACAATGCTGGCGGCTTTGAGTGTTGGCACCCGAACTGAGTCACCCGCAAAAGTGCAAACACACAAATTGTTTGGATGTCTGATTTGTCTTCACAGGAACCCCCTCAAGAGCATTTATTTTCACTTCTATTGTCTAAATGTGTAATCTGTACTAAAATAATTGATCCCAATGCTAATTTTGACATTCCTGTTGTGGTTCCTTTTGGTATATGTAGTCGTGGTGGGGTGGAGTTAGACACGCAGTCTTGGCAGATAACCGTCATGTTTATGTGACAATTTAAATGACAAAACAAAAACTCACCAATTCAAAAATTACAATCAAGTGACGAAGCTGTCATTTGTGTCTCAGTTCTTCTTTATTGTAACTGAGCCGATTGCATAAATACCGCAATGTTATTGACACTTAATATATTTCCAAGGTTAGCAGGTTGGCCACGTAATTTAATTAAGTTCACAATTTTAACTTTTCACAGCTGCCCTGACCGCTTCCTTCCTCTTTTATTTGTATGTACTGCCACTTCGTACCGATACTGTAAATTTACGAGCTCACATGCCTTTGTCGCATAGTTTTGAGTGACAAATCTAAATCTGTCGACAGTACATATTTTTGTGGCCGACACCACAAACTATCACATGCTGCCTACACACCTGATTGTTGAAAAGAAAGCCAGATAGCAATTTATCATTCAACACCGGGTTGTCAAAAACTGATCTTAACCTCCTGTGGCTTACCTGTATAAAGCTGAACTCTCGCCAGTTGATATTGTCAGCCACGGAGGGCAGCGAGGTGATGGCCAGCAAGGAGAGCAGCCCGAGCGCTATGATGCCCACTGAGACGTACAGCTCCATTCTCCACACCCCCTCGTCACTCCACGCGTCCTCCACACCCTCTTTCACCTGCGCGCCACATGGTTCTACGCGTGATTGACAGAACACCCTAAAGCAGGAGGTGTGGTCAGATCACCGGGCTCCCATTCACCTGTTTGAAAGCAGCGTTGAGCAACTTGAAGCGAGCAGACTGCCTCATGGGCAGACATAGACTGTAGATGGCGTGCATGGCCGCACACAGGAAGCTGCACAATCCAAACTGCTTCCTCTTGGTGAGCCACGTGTCGAGCCAATTAGGAAAGCGCTCGTATTTGGTGCCCCGCCTTAGCTGGACCAACGCGGCAAGCAAGCCCGGCATGTAGACGAGGGCAAGCATCACCAAGGCGACGGAAGGTAAAGTGACATTAACAGTTTCGATGGGCATTTTGTAGAAGGCGCTCTTCTTCGCTGTGACGAATGGATGCACGACATCACGGACAAAGTTGTAGAGGTAGAAGAAGATGAAGAGAATCAATGTGATGAGGATGGGCGTGCCCCAGGAAGGAAACAGATAAAAGGGGAGATTTTCAATCTCCCGAGAAGAGGAGAGCAGACCCATATCCACAGGACAGAAGCCCATCCTGCGACACATTGCCAGGACTGTGCTCTTGGCCTTACTGCTGTCACTGCACAGGAACACCTACACAAGAAAGATGACCAAAGTGCCTTGCTGGATTCTTTCATACCTCAGGCATCAGAGGTAGAGCAAGATCGCCAATAATCCTACCTGCCTGCTTCCATCTCGAGATCCAGTCTGAAGCACCCATGCTGAGATTGTGTTAAAACCTTTCACTATAAAGCTCTCAGGAAACATGTCAGCCAGTCGTTCGGCATGGGATGGTCCGGCTCGCTTTATCTGCGAGCTGTTGCTAACATCCACCAGGATCTTTCCAGCCAGCGCCGTCTTCAGCTCCAACAGGGTGGAGTGGTGTTCAGGGAAGATGGCGACAAAGACCACATCTGCTTGGCTGGCCGCCTCCAGCTGGGACGTGACCTGGGTGACGGGGAAAGAAATGATTTGAGTCTGTTCCCCTGTGGGGGGCAGAACTCTGACAAGGCCAAAGGACAATAAAAAGCACTTGTTCGTTCGTCCATCCATTTTTTTAGCAGGGGTCCACAACCCAAAATGTTGCAAGAGCCATATTGGACTGAAAACAACCAAAAATAAAGTTGGTTACAAATACACAATGAGCCTTCATGATTAAATGGTTTTTTTTTCCCCCCCGTGTTTGTTCAAATAACACGCCTGCCTGCTGGTTGCATCTGTTATTGGCTGAATATGAATGGCCCTAAGTTCATGTTGGATGATGAAAACTATTTTGAATTAAACACATAAATACTGTATCTCGTTCTTTTTTTGGACATCAATAAAACGGTTTTGTGACTGTTTCCCAATCAAAAAGAAAAACTACATGAACCTCGAACGCTACTACTTTGTGAGTGGATGGTCAAGGGAACTTCTGCATCCCAGGGCAAAGTCTTTCCACTCCCAAGACACGAGACAACACTAAAAATAGATTACCTTTCGGACTCACATATACACTAAGGCAGCACAAAACAAATCCAGAGTAAACAAGGTTGTGTTTGTTGTATTATTTCGCGTATGCAACAAATGGCGTCATTGCGTCATCACGCAAATGATGACATTACAGTCGATCACCGATTTGCATGAAAAGCAAAATATCGACCGATTTCGATCAGTGTAAAGTCTAGAAGGATAACACAAGACATAACAAATGGACAGAGGGTGGACCTTTGAATCTGGGATACACTGTTCCATTCATGCAATAGCAACTCAAATACATATCCAAACCAAAATTGAATTGGTTCTTTCTTGGACCATTCTCCCAGCCTGTAGAACAGTAGGCTTTTGTAAAATCCTGTGAATTAAATAACCATAAAAAAATATAAATTAAAAAATCATCTGCGTTTGAATCTTGGCTCGAGCCTTGCTGTGTGTAGTTTCCATGTTTTTCCGATGCTTTGGCTTTGTCTGGATATTCTGGCTGTCTCTCACATTCCAAAAACATACATGTTACATTCATTGAAGACGAACAGCGTGAGTGTGTACGGTTGTTTGCCTGTTTGTATGCCTGACCACCAGTCCAGTGGGTAAATGCCTCTAAATACCATGTAAATTATAGCTGACAAGAAGCGATGCAAACATGTCAACACAGAGAATACAAATATTTATGACGAACAAGGTGAAAAGAGAACTTTACTCCGAGGTCTTATACAGTATGTAAGTAATAGTAATTATATGGATTTAGAATCAACAACAAATTGGGTCTCACCTCTGCCTCTTCAGGGAAGAGCGCAACAGCATGTTTGGGGGTTCGACTCCCGACCACCACCCGGTAGCCGGAGGCGGCCAGTCTTCTGGCAAGTGAACGGGAGAAGTCGCCAGTGCCGAGGATGCCGACAACTTGGGTGTCAAACTCAGACATGCAAACCTCAAACGGCCTGCACCTGCCCTGATTGTGTCCTCTCTCGATTAAAGCTTGTTGCATCTCCTCAGGCATGATGAACTGACAAACAAGAGAGGAGATGCATCTTTTTCTCTGTTAAAAAATGAACCCATGGTGTGACAAATTATTCTCCACATTGAATTGGGGTTACATCCATTAAACTGCTGTACTATCTCAAACTGTTGTATCTCTGCATCTCAAACGACATAAATAAATTATGCCAGCTCACCGACACACTGGAGATAAATTAACAATTCAAACACGAAGATAAGAACTGATAATTGTCGATGTTTTATGGCATATTGTCTGTTAGAGTATTGTCATTCTACGTTAAATGTTCTGGAAAGCTGTGACGAAAGCGCTATATAAATAAAGATGTATTGTGTTGTATAATTAGATGAGTCTCATGTACATTCTTCGTTTGTTAAACATTTAGTGGCCCACTTAACACTACTCGGGCCAACTGCAGACATTTCTGAAATAATTTTGTGCGACATCCTTCAGTACAACCGAAATTATTATATGGGTACGAACTGTGGGAGCTTCATGACAATTATGAAGGCCAACGTTCAGCGTTATTTTGTTTGCCGCTAAACTATGTTGAATTGCCCAGCGCAGCAGTTCAATGCGCAACATTACAACGCAACTCTTCAAGCGAAAAGTGGTTTAAAATTAGTTCATGGCACGGCGTCTTGTCGGGTGTCCTTGGTCGAAGTCGAGAAAGTTAACTTCAAAAAAGTACCTTTGTGGAACATAAGAAATTGTTGGGTCGATCACAGAAGATTTTCGTACAACGTATAAATATGAACTATAATATTCTAGCAGTAGTAGTAGCCGTCGTAAGCTTTCGCGGAGCACTCACACCGCTGTTGTTTCTCTTCCTGGTGAGATGACGACAGAGCCGAAGCCACGCCATGGCCGCGCCCCCACATGTTGAAGGAAGATAAAATAGCAAAAGGCGTGTGTGAGTTGTCTTCGGGGTGTTGTTTACACTATATTACCAAAAGTATTTGCTCACCTGCTTTAACTCACATATAAACTTAAGTGGCATGCCATTCCTAACCCATAGGGCAGTGGTCCTCAACTAGAAATGCTGTAGGTCCACTTTTTTTTTTTTTTAATAAGACCAAGGTCCGGTCCCATGCACGGCGGTCATGGGGAGCAGGACTATATGCCCATTTAGTATGGTCAAGCCAAGCTTATACAAATCAACACTCCTCACAACCAACCAATAATGGGGTGCATGAAAATAACAATTATTCACTTTGCCAGTACAGTACACAGCAAATAATGAGAGGTATTGTGTTGAGGCACAGGAACTCTTTTATTTTGTTAAGTTGTGCCTGCTTAATAATAGAAATAGCCCTTTTAGGGAAATAAGACATTTTTACTTTAACTTTTTTAAACAGTAGTTGTCTTTTTTCCCCCCTTAATTTAACAAAAACAAAACAAAATACTCATTTTACCAAAATAAATACTAAACATGAAAACAAAAATATCCTTTTCATTTGTACAATTCCCCGTTTCACATCCCCTCTGAAATCACTGAAAAATATATCAGAAGAACCATTTTAAATACTGACACAAGGGAGCACAGGAATGTGCAGTGCTGTTCTTCCACTAAAGGTGAATGCAATTTGCTTTATTTTGGCTGTCATTTGCTCCTTTTCTTTGCCTTCAAACATTGTGTCCATAACTTCAGTCATGCATTCTTGTATAATTTCTGCATCAGAGAATGGTTTCTTGTGCTTACCCAAAACCCAGGCCACTTACAGTGAGCACTCTGTTGCTTTTAGTTGTTGTGTCATACATGTCACAATCTTCCTGCTTGAGTCTTGATATGACCTTTTCAGTTTCCTTTGTTCTTAGCTCTGAATTAGGAGGGGAATCCCGTTCAAAAGTGCTGTGCTCTGTCACATAGTGGCATTTAATATTTTGACTCTTCACCAGAGCTACCGTCTTTAGGCATATTAGACACATTGGCTTGGTGCTCGACCGAGGTAGAACGAAAGCATACTTGTCAGTCCATTCTTCATTGAAACGCCAATTTTCACTGTCCACCTTTCTCTTTGTAGCAAATTTAGAGGACGCCATTGTGATGTTCATTTACCATGTTGCGGTGTTCTGCTGTTAAACAGCTGCAAAGACCGTCGCCCTCCAGCTACAATGACTACCGCCCGGTCGCACTCACCCCCATCCTCATGAAGTGCTTCGAGCGGTTAGTCATGCAGCACATAAAGTCTGCCCTCCCCCCCACCCTGGACCCCTACCAGTTTGCATATCGGCAGAACAGATCGACAGCAGACGCCATCTCCACCGCCCTCCACTCAGCCCTCACCCACCTGGAGACCAAGAACTCACACGTCAGAATGCTGTTCATCGACTTCAGCTCAGCATTCAACACCATCATCCCGCAGAAGCTCATACACAAACTGGACCACCTGGGTCTCAACACCTCCCTGTGCAACTGGCTGTTGGACTTCCTGACGGAGAGACCACAGGCTGTTCGGGTCGGCGGCAACACCTCCAGCACCATCATGATGAACACAGGTGCCCCACAAGGATGTGTGCTGAGCCCCCTCCTCTTCACATTGCTGACCCACGATTGCACTCCCTCGTCCAGCTCCAATCTGTTCGTTAAGTTTGCGGATGACACGACTGTGGTGGGTCTCATCAACAACGGCGATGAGACAATCTACAGGAGTGAGGTGAGCAGGCTGGCCTTGTGGTGTAAAGACAACAATCTCCACTTGAATGTGGAGAAGACAAAGGAGATTGTTGTGGACTTCCGAAAGACGCATCCCCAGCACGCTCCACTGTCCATCAATGGTGCCACAGTGGAGAGAGTGAGCAACACCAAGTTCCTGGGAGTGCACATCTCGGAAGACCTGTCCTGGAGCCACAATACATCATCACTGGCCAAAAAAGCCAACCAGCGCCTGTACTTCCTCCGCAAACTGAGGAGAGCAAGAGCCCCTCCCCCCATCATGAAGACATTTTATACAGGCACCATTGAGAGCATCCTGTCCAGCTGCATCACTGTGTGGTATGGTGCTTGCACTGTGTCCTGCCAAAAGACTTTGCAGCGCACCGTGAGAGCAGCTGAGAAGATCATTGGTGTCTCTCTCCCCCCACTCGTGGACATCTACCACTCCCGTCTGACCCGCCAAGCCATCCAGATCGCAGGTGACCCCACCCACCCATCCCACAGCCTCTTCAGCCTGCTGCCGTCGGGAAGGAGATTGCAAAGTCTCCGTGCCAGAACCAGCAGGCTCAAAAACAGTTTCTTCCACCGGGCGGTCAGGAGACTCAACTCCCTCCCTGCTCTGCCCGCTCTCCCCACCCTCTGCCTCTGCCCAACCCCTGCCTCCTGTCACAGACTATGACCCTCCCCTCATTATCCATCATCTGCATATTGCGAATTGCGTATTGCACAACGCACTACCTCACTTTACTTTACCACATTAGCCACAAGTGCCATTGTTTATGCCGTTGTATGTCCATATCCATATTGTCTATATTGTCTATATTGTTTATACTGCTCAGATTGCACATTGTGTCTTTTATACAGTGTAGCTGCTATCTTCTCAGCTGTGTGTTTAATGCACAGCATGTTTGCATGCATATTGCACGGAGGAGTGAGAGAAAGAAATTTCATCTATGCTGCATGTCACATGTAAGCATATTTGACAATAAAGATGACCTTGATTCCTTGACCTTGATTCCTTGATCCCCGGGTAGACGGGCGCAAAACTGCACACAATCGAAACCTCCCGCGATTCGTCTTGTCTAATTGTCTGTGTGCGGCTCTCCTGGACTGAAGCTGTGAGCACACTGTGGCGTCGCGCATGCGTCTGTTTCCTGACATTATCATCCATTTTGAATGCGTGTGTATTGGGATAGACGCGCGCTGACGCTTATGTATGGGCACACCTTAAGTTCAGAGGAGCCAATCAGCGCATCGTTATCGCCGACATGCCCTGCCCAGCCAGCGTCTCCTGTTATCCATCCATCCATCCATCCATTTTCCGAACCGCTTTATCCTCACTAGGGTCGCGTGGGGTGCTGGAGCCTATCCCAGCCGTCTTCGGGCAGTAGGCGGGGGACACCCTGAATTGGTTGCCAGCCAATCGCAGGGCACACAGAGACGAACAACCATCCACTCTCACACTCATACCTAGGGACAATTTAGAGTGTTCAATCAGCCTGCCATGCATGTTTTTGGAATGTGGGAGGAAACCGGAGTACCCGGAGAAAACCCACGCAGGCCCGGGGAGAACATGCAAACTCCACACAGGGAGGCCGGAGCTGGAATTGAACCTGGTATCTCTGCACTGTGAAGCTGACGTGCTAACCACTGGACTACCGGGCCGCCCCGTCTCCTGTTAGTCAAACATTATATGACACACAGTCGCGCTGCTGCGGTCCTCTGCAATACATCTGTTAGTGCACGCAAAGAATACAACGGATACTTTTAACAAGCGATCGCGGTAATGCAAAGATTATAGTCCACAAATATAAAATGTATAACGTAAAAATCACTTTATAAATTATTATTTTATACAATTTGCCGAGGGTCCGGACAGAGGAGGTCGGCGGTCCGGACAGAGGAGGTCCGCGGTCCGGTAGTGGATCGCGGTCCGCCAGTTGAGGTAGACTGCCATAGGGTTCAATATGATGTCGGTCTACCTTTTGCAGCTATTGCAGCTTCAATTCTCCTGGGAAGGCTGTCCACAAGGTGGAGGAGCGTGTTCATGGGAATTTTTGACCATTCTTCCAAAAGCGCATTGGTGAAGTAACACACTGATGTTGGTCGAGAAAAGCCTAGCAGGCCAGTCAAGTTCCTCCACACCAGATTCTGTCATCCATTTTTTTATGGCTCTTGCATTGGGCACTCGTGCACAGTCATGTGGGAAGCAAAAGGGGACGAAATGTCCTGTTCTTCTGGCAAACTTCCAAACCCAGATTTGTCCATCAGATAGAAAAGCGTGATTCATTAGAACACGTATCCACTGCTCTATAGTCCAGTGGCGGCGTGCTTGACACCACTGCATTTGCATTGCACTTGGTGATGTATGGCTTGGATGCAGCTGCTCTGCCATGGAAACCCTTTCCATGAAGCTCTCTGCATACTGTACTTGGGCTAATTTGACGTTTGGAGCTCTGTAGCAATTGACTGTGCAGAAAGTTGGCGACCTCTTTGCACTTTGCGCCTCAGCATTGGCTGACCCTTCTCCGTCAGTTTACATGGCCTACTACTTCATGGTTGAGTTTCTGTTGTTCCCAAACTCTTCCATTTTTTAAAATAATAAAATCAACAGTTGACTGTGGAATATTTAGGAGTGAGGACATTTCATGACTGGATTGGTTACATAAGTCCATCCATCCATCCATCTTCTACCGCTTATCCGGGGCCGGGTCGCGGGGGCAGCAGCTTTAGCAGGGAAGCCCAGACTTCCCTCTCCCTAGCTACTTCTTCCAGCTCTCCCCGGGGGATACCGAGGCGTTCCCAGGCCAGCTGGGTGACATAGTCTCTCCAGCGTGTCCTGGGTCGTCCTCGGGGTCTCCTCCCGGTGGGACATGCCCGGAACACCTCACCAGGGAGGCGTTCAGGAGGCATCCGAATCAGATGCCCAAGCCACCTCATCTGGCTCCTCTCGATGTGGAGGAGAAGCGGGTCGACTCTGAGCCCCTCCCGGATGACCGAGCTTCTCACCTTATCTCTAAGGGAGAGCCCGGACACCCTGCGGAGAAAACTCATTTCGGCCGCTTGTATCCGGGATCTCGTTCTTTCGGTCACGACCCATAGCTCGTGACCATAGATGAGGGTTGGAACGTAGATCGACCGGTAAATTGAGAGCTTCGCCCTTTGGCTCAGCTCCTTCTTTACCACGACAGACCGATGCAACGTCCGCATCACAGCAGACGCTGCACCGATCCGCCTGTCGATCTCTCGCTCCCTCCTGCCCTCATTCGTGAACAAGACCCCAAGATACTTAAACTCCTCCACTTGGGGCAAGATCTCCTCCCCGACCCGGAGTGGGCACTCCACCCTTTTCCGACTGAGGACCATGGTTTCAGATTTGGAGGTGCTAATTTTCATCCCAACCGCTTCACACTCGGCTGCGAAACGCTCCAGTGAGAGTTGGAGAGCCCTGTTTGAAGGAGCCAACAGTACCACATCATCTGCAAAAAGCAGAGATGCAATACTGAGGCTACCAAAACAGACCCCCTCAACGCTTCGGCTGCGCCTAGAAATTCTGTCCATAAAGGTAATGAACAGAATCGGCGACAAAGGGCAGCCTTGGCGGAGTCCAACCCTCACTGGAAACGATTCCGACTTATTGCCGGCAATGCGAACCAAACTCTGACCTCGGCAGTATAGGGACCGAACAGCCCGTATCAATGGGCTCGGTACCCCATACTCCCGAAGCACCCCCCACAGAACTCCCCGAGGGACACGGTCAAACGCCTTCTCCAAGTCCACAAAACACATGTAGACCGGTTGGGCGAATTCCCACATACCCTCGAGGACCCTGCTAAGGGTGTAGAGCTGGTCCACTGTTCCACGGCCGGGACGAAAACCACACTGCTCCTCCTCAATCTGAGGCTCGACTTCCTGACGGACCCTCCTCTCCAGCACCCCTGAATAGACCTTACCAGGGAGGCTGAGGAGTGTGATCCCTCTGTAGTTGGAACACACCCTCCGGTCCCCCTTTTTAAAAAGAGGGACCACCACCCCAGTCTGCCAATCCAGAGGCACTCTCCCCGCTGACCACGCGATGTTGCAGAGGCGTGTCAACCAGGACAGCCCCACAACATCCAGAGCCTTGAGGAACTCCGGGCGGATCTCATCCACCCCTGGGGCCTTGCCACCGAGGAGCTTTTTAACCACATCGGTGACTTCAACCACAGAGATAGGAGAGCCCACCTCAGAGTCCCCAGACTCTGCTTCCTCCAAGGAAGGCGTGCTGGTGGAGTTGAGGAGGTCTTCGAAGTACTCCGCCCACCGGCTCACAACGTCCCGAGTCGAGGTCAACAGTGCCCCATCCCCACTGTACACAGTGTTAGTGGTGCACTGCTTCCCCCTCCTGAGACGTCGGATGGTGGACCAGAATTTCCTCGAAGCCGTCCGGAAGTCGGCTTCCATGGCCTCACCGAACTCTTCCCATGCCCGAGTTTTTGCTTCGGCGACCACCGAAGCTGCATTCCGCTTGGCCAGTCGATACCTGTCAGCTGCCTCTGGTGTCCCACAGGCCATAAAGGCCCGATAGGACTCCTTCTTCAGCTTGACGGCATCCCTTACTGCTGGTGTCCACCAGCGAGTACGGGGGTTGCCGCCACGACAGGCACCAACCACCTTACGGCCACAACTCAGATTGGCCGCCTCAACAATAGAGGCACGGAACATGGTCCATTCGGACTCAATGTCCCCCGCCTCCCCCAGGACATGGGAAAAGCTCTGTCGGAGGTGGGAGTTGAAACTCCTTCTGACAGGGGATTCCGCCAGACGCTCCCAACAAACCCTCACAATACGTTTGGGTCTGCCAGGTCGGACCGGCAGCTTCCCCCACCATCGGAGTCGACTCACCACCAGGTGGTGATCAGTTGACAGCTCCGCCCCTCTCTTCGCCCGAGTGTCCAAGACATGCGGCCGCAAATCCGATGATACAACCACAAAGTCAATCATCGAACTGCGGCCAAGGGTGTCCTGGTGCCAAGTGCACATATGGACACCCTTATGTTTGAACAAGGTGTTCGTTATGGACAATCCGTGACGAGCACAGAAGTCCAATAACGAAACACCACTCGAGTTCAGATCAGGGGGGCCGTTCCTCCCAATCACGCCCCTCCAGGTCTCACTGTCGTTGCCCACGTGTGCATTGAAGTCCCCCAGCAGAACAAGGGAGTCCCCAGCAGGAGTACTCTCCAGCACACCCTCCAAGGACTCCAAAAAGGGTGGGTACGCTGAACTGCTGTTGGGTGCGTACGCACAAACAACAGTCAGGACCCGTCCACCCACTTGAAGGCGGAGGGAGGCAACCCTCTCGTCTACCGGTGTGAACCCCAATGCACAGGCACTGAGCCGGGGGGCAATGAGTATGCCCACACCTGCTCTGCGCCTCTCCCCGTGGGCAACTCCAGAGTGGAAGAGAGTCCAACCCCTCTCGAGAGAGCTGGTACCAGAACCCAGGCTGTGTGTGGAGGTAAGTCCGACTATATCCAGTCGGAACTTTTCTACCTCGCACACCAGCTCGGGTTCCTTCCCTGTAAGAGAGGTGACATTCCATGTCCCTAGAGCTAGCTTCTGCAGCCGAGGATCGGACCGCCAGGGTCCCCGCCTTTGGCCGCTGCCCAGCTCACATTGCACCCGACCCCTTTGGCCCCTCCCATGGGTGGTGAGCTCATGAGAAGGGGGACCCACGTTGCCTCTTCGGGCTGAGCCCGGCCGGGCCCCATGGGAGCAGGCCCGGCCACCAGGCGCTCGCCAACCGGCCCCACCCCCAGGCCTGGCTCCAGAGGGGGGCCCCGGTGACCCACGTCCGGGCAAGGGAAACTGGGTTCCAATTAATTTTGTCATCATAAGGGGTTTGGTGAGCCGTGCTTTGTCTGGTCCCTCACCTAGGACCTGTTTGCCATGGGTGACCCTGCCAGGGGCATAAAGCCCCAGGCAACTTAGCTCCTAGGATCATTGGGACACACAAACCCCTCCACCACGGTAAGGTGACGACTCACGGAGGGGGGTTACATAAGTGGCATCCTATAACAGTTCCACGCTGGAATTCACTAAGATCCTGAGAGCGACCCATTCTTTCACAAATGTTTGTCTGCATGTCTAGGTACCGGTACTTGATTTTATACACCTGTGGCCAGGCCAAGTGATTAGGACAACCGATTCTGGTCATTTGGATTTGTGAGTGAATACTTTAGGTAGTACAGTATAGTGCATTTGTTGCCATTTCATCACTTGCCTTGATACGAGACAAGTAGCTAGTGAAGACAAAGAAAACACACGTCTCCGTCATGTCATAAAACAACCACAGGGTTGCAACAATTTGATGTGCTTTTGTGTGGCAGGTCTGCTGTCTGCCCCAGTAAATGTCAGGGGTCCCTATCAAAATCATTTTTTGTCCATTCTGCATAAGGTTTTCACAAAGTCACTGTATTTTCATTAAAAGATATGAATACATAATGGTATACATTAATTTGTTGTTTATTTACACATTTATTATTTGTTGTTTATTTACATGTATTATTATATACATGTTTTGTTGTTTATTTATTGAATACATTCTATGCCCTTGATAATAAAAACTTCAACTCTCCTCCAACATCAGGTCAAACTTCTAAATTAGAATTAATGTATGTTAAAAAGATTTTATACAAATCTTAAATTTTCTGATAGACCCCACCCTCCCCGTTCATGAACATGTTTATTAACTTATTTTTTATCTCTTTTTTTTTTGTCACATATGCATCTCACTCATCTAGTCTCACTCATCCTTCCTCATTAGTGATCTGGGTATTGGGACTGGCAGAGGCAGAGTTTTATTTATTTTGTTGATGCTCTTGTTAAGGCACCGTGTTCTCGCAATCTGAGGTGTCACAAGTGCATTACCCAGCTGCTCCATAAAAGTCCTCCTTCCATATTTTGTTGCCATATTGGCAGGCTTGCTGTTGGCATCGATCGTCGAAATGGACAACGTCCACGAATTGCAACCAACAGTCACGTGAGGACCTGGATTGTTATCTGTTAGGTTGATTGGTTTTAGTTATCATACATTTGCATTTTATTGATGATGAATTGATTATGCTTGCAATGAAGAACGCTTATGCTTTTAATAAAGATATAATATGCTTTTAATAAGGATATGCTCACATTTATAATAAAGAACGCTTAGTGCACTGTGTGACAGTTGAGGGACGCAACCACCTTTCTGAAAAAGTGTTTGGAAAGAGATAAGTACTAAGACAAAACAAGAGCAAGGTCGGACGTGGATGGAGCTGTCAACACCAGCTGTAATTTGGTGTTTTTGTAATGATTGCACACATGTACATAATTTTCACTCGTATATACACACACATAGTCAAATCTGTTCAGCGTGTCTTCAACAGCCCTCACCCTTTAGGTAGGACACACCCATGTATTAGATTCCCAACGAGAAATAAATGAGAGGGCGAGCGGGGAGATCCTTGGGTGACGTGCAGAGAACGGAAACCTAACGCTTCTCCTCGTCCCCCCCTCCAGAATCCAGTGTGTCCTCTCCTCATTGGGTCTTGTTAAGGAATTTATTCCTTACTGTGATTTTATTTAGCCCCACTCTAGTTGGCTCTGAAAGAAACAAAGAATGTAGAATGTTGTTGGAGGTATTTCCTGCTCACTGTGTTTACAATCACCTTTAGTGTCCCTCGACCCCCACCACTTTTAAGGCCCCCTCCATAGGACTTGTTTAACATCAAAAGAACAACTGTTATCTCAAGTATCTGTGTTGCAGCTATTGCGGGACTGCGCCTTACTATGAGTACGATTGTTCCCAGTCTCTTTCCTTAACATCTGTTCGCTCACCTAAAACAACGTATGTAGTGTTAGATTGTATCTTCTTCCCCCGTGATCGATTAACGGCTCCAAAGTGTCTCCTGTTGTCCCCCGACCCTTGGGAAAGTCCCTGGTTGCTGTTAACCCCCCTTGGGAAGACCTTTTATCTCAGGATGTATGCACAGCGGGGGTCTGCAACTTGCCATCACACTAAATGGTGGGTAGTGGTGTTCTGGTCACACCTCACCGCTCCCAACTTCCTCCAGCCACACCGGGTCAGATGACAAGTTACTTTCTTTGTTTCCGGGATTTGCATGAGAGGCGTACCTCCACGCCTCTCATTATCATATTGTCTCTATATAATCTCATGAA
The DNA here is from genome assembly GCA_018466805.1 of Hippocampus abdominalis. Lineage (NCBI taxonomy): Eukaryota > Metazoa > Chordata > Actinopteri > Syngnathiformes > Syngnathidae > Hippocampus > Hippocampus abdominalis. Next base: position 3,767,047 of record CM031694.1, on the reverse strand, counting down.
TGTGTTTGTCCGGGGCTGCCTGACGAAATCTGAGAATCTCAGGAGCCCGAATCGATTCGTGTTGCGTTGTGATAAACTGAGAAAAAGACGACGTGGTGTTGGGTCTTCTTCCACCTTATAGAGAAATAAAAGAACCTGTGTCCAAGGAGGGCAGTAAGGAATTGGACAGCTCCCCTCCTCTACAGTCTTTATTATGAATGTCGAATTGATAACCGTGACATTATCATATTATTTTTCCTTTTTTTGTTGTTGAAGGGATCGTGTCTACTGGCGGTTGAGAAACAACGGGAGGGTCATGAGATGAGAACGCCTCAGAATCAGGGTCCTCCTCAACACAATCCTCTGTCTCGGACACATTCTCCTCGATATCACTTTCACTGGCAAAGAGCTGTTCCAAAACCTCATGGCCGGTAAACCTTTTCCCAGAGGACATTTTCAAGTGAGAGAGCATGCAGATTGCAATATACACAGAGCACAATGTGGAATGATTTAGATAGAGGGCTGTTGTGCAGGGTTCTATATGTTTGCTCCTCCCTTATTTTGCATGAACTACCAATGTCCTTGTGGGAAACAAGTTATTTTCCCCACCCCTTGTAATGTATCAACTCAAAAGTATCAACTCTGCACCTGCAGGTGTGAGAATGTTGGGTCACAGACACGCTTTGTACAGCTAAAACAGCCTTGGGTCAAATTGACTCCTGATGATCACCATTTTCGTATGTATGTGGAAATGCAATAAAATTCAAATAAGCAATCCATTTGACTGGCTCTTTCTTATCGTCATGCTGAGCTGTCCTTGGTGCCCACACTTATTCCATACTTAACACCCAGGGCCCTCTATTTGCACATCGTGGTCTGAGGGCTGAGCCACACAATGTGCCTTGAGCTACATGATGAAGTGAAAGATTTTATTTTGTTTCATTATTTTACTTCACAGTATTGGACTAAAGTATTTTCTGCATATTAATGTGGTGTTGGCTATTTGATAAATTAGCCCTGGGATTGGAATCATGAGCAAAAGCAAAATTATGTTAAAGGATTTCTGACCGAAGGTTACAGACTGTCAACATGACTTCATCATGTCTGCCTTTGCCACTTGCAAAAGGTTGAATCCCTCTGGCTCACAGCAGTGCATTACTGTCACGCAACCTCCCGCCCCTCACACACACATGCGCACACACTCATACATGCAAACAAACACACAAACTGTGCATGCCTGCTGTTTTGCCCTCTTGTCACTCCCGATCTGGCTTGGCCACTTTGTCTCACAAGCTTGAGTTCTTTGAAATACATTTGCAATTTCCTCAGGCACCTATCGCTACTCTGTCTTTGAATAAACCACACAAAATGAATTAACTCCATCCATTCCTTTACTGTACCACTTATCCTCACCTGGGTTGCAAATGAGCTGACACCTATCCCAGCTGACTTTGGATACACTGTGAACTGACATAAATCGGGCATATTGAACTGTTAGTACAAGACTTAGTGGCGGCATGGTGAACGACTGGTTAGCATGTTTGCCTCACAGTGCAGAGGTGCAGGGTTCAATTCTGGCCGTGGCTTTCCTGTATGGAGTTTGCGTGATCTCCCCGTGCCTGCGTAGGTTTTCTCTGAGTACTCTGGTTTCCTCCCACACTCCGAAAACTTGCATGGAACACTCTAAATGGAACACTCTAAATTGCCCTTAGGTGTGAGTGTGGGAGCGAATGGTTGTTGTGTACCCTGCGATTGACTGGCAAACAGTTCAGGGTGTACCCCACCTCCCGCCCAAAGACAGCTGGAATTGGCTCCAGCACACCCGTGACATTTGTGAGGATCAGCAGATTAGAAAATGGATGGATGGTTGGAGACTAGGTTTAGCAATCGGATCGAGTGTATCAAAATCGGTTGATATTATGCAAAACTACTGATCGACTGTAAAGTCAAAATGTCCGTGAGACGACACCTTACCAATGATCTGAGAAGCTAAGTTGTCAGGGGGCTTGATTCCCCTGACATGGTCACCCATGGCAAATACGTTATGGGTGAGGGACCAGACAAAGCATGGTTCGTTCATATGACCCTTAATGATGATGAATATTAATGGACTTTGTTTTCCCTTACCCAGACGTGGGTCACTGGGGGTCCCCTCTGGAGCCAGGCCTTGCGGTTGGGCTCGTTGGCGAGCGCCTAGTGCCCAGGCCTGCACCCATGGTGGGGCCTGACAGTTTTTCATGACTATGCACAAAACAGCAGCTCAACGTATTCACCATTTTTGGAGTCCTTTGAGGGTGTGCTGGAGACTACGGGCCCTGGGGGCTCACGTTATAGATATGGTACTGTTGCCTTCTGCGATCTCCAAATTTCACTGCAGCAGTTCACAGACGTGTGAACCAGTGGGGATGAGAATCCGCACATCCAAATCTGAGACCATAGTCCTCGGTTGGAAAATGGTTAATAGCCTGTCCGGCTCAGGGATGAGATCCTGCCCCAAGTGCAGCACTTCAAGTATCGTGGGGCCTCGATCAAAGGTCGATCTACAGTGCTTTCCTACCCTCATTAATGATCGTGAGCTGTGGGTCATGATGAAAGCGCAAGATCCTGGATACAAGCGGCCGAAATGAGTTTCCTCCGCAGGGTGTCCAAGCTCAGGGTGAGAAGCTTGGTCATCCGGGAGAGACTGAGTTGAGCTGCTGCTCCTCAACATTGAGTGAAGCCAGATGAGGTGGCTCTGGCATCTGGTTAGGATGCCTCTTGGACACCTCTCTGGTAATGACCCACGACATGCTGGAGAGACCAGCCTGAGTTGGAAGAAAGGGAGAGGGAAGTCTGGGCTTCCCCACTGAAGCTGTTGAAGATAAAGGACGGATGGATGATAATAAATCTAAGAAACATGCTTTTGCATGTGGCAGGAAGCCATTCCTGAAAAAAAAATCCACATGTGCACCAGGAAAAAATATTGGGCTTTGATTCTCTCCTATTTCATCTCTTACTGCTTCAAACAACACGATGTATGCTGGAATATTGTTATGATTGCATGACTGTCCATGTCTTATGTTATGTGATTTGTTCTATTACCGTATTTTGGTATTTTATGTTAACTGTTCCGTCAAGTGCTTTGTTACAGCTGCAGCTATTGTGAAAGATGTCCATCCATCCATTTTCCGAACCGCTTGATCCTCACTAGGGTCGCGGGGGGTGCTGGAGCCTATCCCAGCAGTCTTCGGGCAGTAGGCGGGGGACACCCTGAATTGGTTGCCAGCCAATCGCAGGGCACACAGAGACGAACAACCATCCACGCTCACACTCACACCTAGGGACAATTTAGAGTGCCCAACGAGCCTGCCATGCATGTTTTTGGAATGTGGGAGGAAACCGGAGCACCCGGAGAAAACCCACGCAAGCCCGGGGAGAACATGCAAACTCCACACAGGGAGGCCAGAGCTGGGATCGAACCTGGTACCTCTGCACTGTGAAGCCGACGTGCTAACCACTGGACTACCGGGCCGCCTGTGAAAGATGTATTGTATGGTATTGTATTGTTTTGTATAAGAAGCAACCTCTGTTTAATATTCTCCACAAAAGCATGGAGATTCTGATTGGAGTGCTAATTAACAAACGTTGATGGTGAGACCCTGATAAGTTAGTTTCAAACAGATGTTGGATGACACACGCGCAGTTATCGGATCAACATTTAAGGTGTACAGAAGTGAAAGCAAGTGGTCAGAAAACATGTATTTTCTCATGACATGAGACAGGGCGTCAATGTCTCAAGGTGTCACGAAGAAAGACATTCCTTTATGTGCTTTCCAGGGCAACATACTGTATTTCTCAGCATCTTCATCAGGGATTAGGGTCACATGTTGAGACAGGAGCTGATGCTGCAAGTTCTCATAGTTGTTCTGCTGTGGCTCAGCAACAGTTTCACACATACTCTGTGACACTTCACATTACTTACAACATCATGTTCTCATCTTACATAATATTCCTGAGAGTCACTATAGTAAATGAGGTTTATTTGCAATGGCAGGCAGTTAACTAACATTGTGTTTGCCGTCCTTATGATAATCTGGGATACCACTAATGCAAGTAGGACCACAGATACAGATTGATGTAATTGTCTTACTGCATGGTTTGTGTGCATTACTCCGCGGTGCACTCAAATGCCATGTGACAAAAAAAGCACGGCAGTGCCACAAGGCAGCAGCAGTGCATAATATGAATAGTGTGTCGTGCATGGCTCATCACAGCCGCAAGATACGGTTCACTGTACTAATCCTGAACAAAGGTCGTTTGTGCTTTCTTTTTACATAATCGGCAAGAAAAAGACGACAGTTTGCCTCGATCTGAATTTTTCTAGGTTTTCTTTTCAGTGAGTGAGCAAAACAATGTGCAATAATGGTGCTGTATATGTAATTTTCGGCATTGCCAGGACCTTCCTCAGAATGAATCTCAATTTGGCATTAGCCTTCTGGCTTCTAATGGCGTTTATTCCATTTCTCAGGAGTAGTCATGTTTTCATGAGAAAAAGCTCTCGCTGAACACAATCTGAAATTGCTTGGGAGGGGTGTAGGGATGTGCTGGTATGACCACCAGGCTTCAGTAAAGCCTTTTGTTCATCCTCAGCAGATTGGGTCACCTTGAGCCGTAAAGTCTTGGTAGATGTGAGGAGGATGCTCCAATTTCAGGTGCTTAGTTTCCAGCATGTGTTTTTAGGAGTTTTTCTACTTGGAAAAAAATTTGTAACAAAAACAATTAGTTCTTTCATGGATAAGCAGAATTTTTAATGAATATGAGAAACCTCCACTATATAGCACATGAATGAATGCAACTGATGGGCATCGTTAAGTGCACAGGTGCCTCGATGGCAGACGAATTCGTACGTACCAAAATGGGGATCAAACCCTGTGCGCTAATGAGGTTCTGCGTAAAACTACAGAATTGTAAAACACCCCCACCCAATTAGAATCGAAATTCAGGGCCCATTAGCCTCGACCTCATAGAAAAAGATGTCCAATACTCTTATCTACTATTTCCGCAGCCTGGAGAGCTTGGACCCAGAGGTGGTGAAATGCCTGTACCGTTCCTTAATTGCATTCAATTTCAGCTCACTACCGTGCCTATGAATAAGAATGGTGCAACTATTATCTGCACCAACTGCACAATTGTCATCGTATTGAAGTGCACCACTGATCTCTGTTCGATGACTCTGCACATTGTCGCACAGCTGTCAATGGGTGGTACCACTGACGACTGCACGACAGCACCCTGACATTACGAAAGTCTTTCGATACTTATTTGTCATGCCCTTGTTTATTGTAGTTGCTTGTTATTGATTATACTAGTGTAGCCTGTACTACCGGAGACAAATTTCTTCTGTGTTCTACATACTTGGCCAATAAAGATCATTTTTATTCTGATTCTCATTCTGATGAATGGGTGCAACAGGCAGAGTGTATGGATGAACAATGTTGGCCACTTCATGTCGCCAACGTCAGTCTGCCCTTGGCCTTTGAGCAGACTTTATTGGTGAATGCCATTCAGTTACAATACATATTTAAAGATATTTTCCAAACCCAAATGGATTTTACAAAACAGTAAGAAAAAAAACAACAACATAAACACGTTCTCCCCAACGAATTGTGAGGCTAGGTTCACAGTGCAGGTCTTAATGCTCAATTCGTATTTTGTGGTGAAATAAGATTTTTTTTTTTTAATCTGTGCAAGCGTTTGCAGTCTGCAGTGAAAAAAAGTTCATGATTTTTGGTTAAACTTATGCATATCATTTGCTTATTATTAAACAGTGAAAAAATACTTAGGTTCATCACGTTTAAATCATGTGTAACCAATGTACATGTTCAAAATAAGGAAAATTCAAAGGATCTTTTTTTATCAGTATGCCTGGTGTGTGTGAACGTAAGCGTCCCAGAAATAACCTGCATGCGCAGAAGAGGCGACGTCATTCACGTGGTGTTTATGGGAGTGCTCCATCAGGTAGGGGCCACCGACATGGTTGGGGCTCATCTTTTTATCATCTCATATCTACAGAGGAGCGATGCGAGAGGAGGTATAAATATTTTGGGGAAATGAGGCGAGGCTTTGCGATCTCGTTTCATGGAGACTTCATTAAAGATTACGACACGTCATGACCTCCTGTAATAAATGAACCATCTGTCTGTGTGGCTGAATTACACCACAACTGTCAACTTTATGCTTCATGTTTCAACTGGGAATTAATTACAGTCACCTGAAAAGTCAAATATTACTGTTACTCAACAACAACTTTGCAGAGTCACGGACAATCAAACGGTCAATCCCTCCTAGAATACTGCATCCATGTGAAAATGGTATTAAAGTCACAGGTATCAAACATACCTAGATGTGGGTTGGCCAATACGGTGGCTAGAGTGACCAGGGGTGGCCGTGTCCACCTCTGGTCACTCTGGCCCCATAGCACATAGCCTGATCCACGTGGCTTCAAACGAACTGTCACCACCGTAGGGGAAAAAAATACTTTTATAGTGTACATTTGAGACCATGTTGTGGTCGCCATGACGCGCTCTTCCTCTCTGATGCTCATTACAGCCATCCTGTGGTTAACACTGATATTACATTTTCAACGGCTCAACGAGTGTCAACAAAATTAATTTATAGGGCCAATTCGAACTTGAGCTGCAGGCCCTAAACAGTGAAGCCAGTCAAATATAGCAAGTTACTTCCTGTTTGTCCTTTTTAACCTCCAGAAGATCAATATTCTTATATTTTGTTTCGTTTAAGTGGTTATATTTGTCTTTCTCGTTCGTGTGCAAACACAGCTGGTGCTCTATGGCCGCGATCCTGTTTTAATCTGAAGGACTCTTATCTTTTTCCGGTCTGTTTTTTGGCACCTCTGACAGCTGGACGCCGCTGGGCTGGGCGCATCTCTCAGCGCGCGCGCAACCCCCTATCGAGACTGGTCCAAAGGCGCTCTCTTCCGCCGCTACCCATTTAAAGGCGTTGGGCCGAGTGATGCTTGTGCGACTACATTGATCTCGCTCTCTTTTTTTCTTTCTTTCTAAAGGTATTTTACAATCTTTCATCATTACCCCCCACCGAGGCGCCGCGGATTTTCTGTCGTCCTTTGGTCTCCGAACTGCGCGGAGGAAGTGGTCACTATTGGCTGTGGTCACCGCTGTCGTGATGGTTTTGCTGGCTCTGGCCATTGCCGTGCCGCTTCTCCTCCTGCGTCCCTCGGAGACCTCCGCTCATTACTACGAGATGATGGGCACCTGTCGGATGGTATGCGACCCTTACAGCGCCAAAGCCGGGGCTGGCGCCGTTGTAGAGGAAACCCAGAGCGTCAACGGCATCGCACCGCTACCACCGATGGCGCAAGGTAGCCGCGGGGAACCGGGGAGACCGGGAAAACCGGGACTCAGGGGTCCCCCCGGAGAGCCAGGACCCCCTGGCCCCAGGGGGCCACCGGGGGAGCGTGGGGGCAGCAAACTCGCCTTTCCCGCTTTAACCGCAGCAGCGGCAGAGCACGGCGAAACCGACGGTGCCAACTCTACAAACGGCGGAAGCAGGGTCGCTTTTTACGTCGGTCTTAAGAACCCCCACGAGGGATACGAAGTGCTTAAATTTGACGACGTGATTACAAACTTGGGGAACCTCTACGATCCGAACACCGGGAAATTCACCTGCCATGTGTCCGGGATCTATTACTTCACTTATCATGTGTTAATGCGAGGGGGAGACGGAACCAGCATGTGGGCCGACTTGTGTAAAAATGGACAGGTAAGTGACACGTTGTAAAGTGGCCTTGTCTACCTTGGAACATATATTTAAACGATTTGATTGTCGCATGTTGTGCAATGAAAACTACTCCCCACCCAAAACGCGCACTTTTACGCACGAGAAGCCCAGCACCAGGCGTCAACGTGAGATTCATTAAAACAACAACAACGTATTACGCGCATCGGAGATGGTTTTGAGCATCGGGAGTTTGTGTGCACGTTCTTGTTTGTCACGGACTCAAATGATTATCAAGTGTTGCGTAACCATGCGCGTTGATGTTGCTTAAGGGGAGGTTGCGCATAAGCATTTCGCTTTACTCTCCAAATGTTCTTTCAACACAAACAGTACATATAAATGAAGTCTTTCAATGTTTTTTTCGTTTGACTATTATCAGCACAACGGTCTGTCCCCTATTTCTCAGGTCCGAGCCAGTGCCATAGCTCAGGATGCGGACCAAAATTATGACTACGCCAGCAACAGTGCCGTGCTGCACTTGGACTCGGGCGACGAAGTGTACGTGAAATTGGACGGCGGCAAAGCTCACGGAGGCAATAATAACAAGTACAGCACATTCTCCGGCTTTATCTTATACCCTGACTAAGTCAATTTGTCAGCAGAAGTTCTTTTCATGGAAATATGTGGTTATATTGTGTTTTTGTGTCCTTTGAAACACAAGGTGATTATGTTCATGTCAGCTGATGGGCAGCTTCCTCAGTACAGAGGTGAATACGATATTAGGCTGTGCTGGGTTAACAGTGCGTGATATTCCTCCGAATTCAAACATCAGTCAGATAAACTCGTGCATTCTTGTTATTGAAACCTGGTCGTATGTAGCAACCTTTCAAATGTTGATCGAACAAAATGGCGCAAAACAAGCATCTCATACTGATTTAATTTACAGCACCAACTGAATAAACTCTTTCAAGTGCAATCCGACAAATCCCAGTCAAATGAAGGACACATGATGGCATGAATAGTCACACAAAATAATACATCTTGCTATCATGATTTCTAGTAAAGTGTCAAAAGGCAGATCATATAAATATCTCTTCATGTTTTATTTTCTATACAAGGATTTAACACTGTTACTCAGTTTGTTTTATACACTTGCAACCAGAGACTAGTGTCTGCTTCTGCAATGGCCAGACCATCTTTATCCATGTAAAGCTAAACCTGTGAAATGAAAATATCTGTGGTGAGGTTTATATTGAATGCGTGTGCGTGTGCGTGTGTGTGCGTGTGTGTGTGTGTGTGTGTTTCTTCCAAATGCAAGCATGGCATCAATATCCAAATCGGAACTAACAATTACCTAAGGCCCACACACACACACACACACACACACACACACACACACACACACATGTCCATTCTTGTCCTATCATTCAAATTGCCAAAGGGGAGCTGGACCCATCTGATCATACACAGTGTCTGTCAACAAAGGACAGGAGTGGAGTAACAAACTGCCAGATGTAACAATCTAGAGGCTAAAAATTAAAAAAAATTAAAAAAACAATTCAAATATTTTGGTTTGATTTGTTTTTATTAATTGTTTGTTTCCATTTGGGTTATGAAAATGGTTTTGCTGTGTTTGATGAAAGACGCAATAAAGCATCCAGTCATGTATATTTTGAATTCCTATCATATATCAATAAATATTGTTTCACAAAAAAGTGTGTCTGGCTTTAAGGCTTTTTTCCCTTGTGCCAAGTACAAATCTGGGCCTCGTGTGAAATGTCACCTGCCTGTACCGGAAAACTTCCTGTGTGTTCAGTGATAACGCCAGGCTGATCACATGATTGTTTGAACACAAACTTGCTGGAATCTTGTTTTCTTTATTGTTGGCGTCTATGGACAAAAGTTAATACTCGTAAGTATATCATTTATTTGTACAGTACAGTCAATATATGGTATGATGTATATAAACAAAAACAAAGATTAAACATTAGTTATGGTCATCTTCAGTAACTCTTGAAGACATTTTGTGTCCAACAAAAATATGGGAGATGACTAATATTTCTACAAGTGCTTTGTATTCGTTTCCTGTCATTTCAGGTTCAGCCAGCGACCTAAACCGGAGGTAAGCGCTTCATCCTGTTTTGCCGAATTAGGAAGTTGGTTGGTCGCACACAAGCCTTATTAATCGCCATTCATAATGTAGATGCACACAAAAACTGCAAACCAGTGTCCAGTAAATGTTGTGCTAATATGACCCACGCAATTCCAATCCATTTTTGGTGAGGTTCTGGAAAAAGGTGTGTAATTTATTTCACTTTTCTCTGTGTCTCTACAGAAATTCTCCCCACCCGGAAGGCAAACGGCTGCCTTGTTTTAACCTCATTGTCCACGAACCATGCCATGGAAAACACTAATGCACCGTATAATGTATTCAGTCATGTTGTTTGAGGAATGTGTTGAAGAATTTATAATGAAAGCATTCCTTTTGCTCTCAAGTTAGAAATTATATGGTATCAACGTCTTTGCAACGTCAACTTCCAGGAACCGGTAAGTGTCCGGGAAAAGAGGCTGACAAAATACCCATACAGTGATGGTGTTGAATTTGGTGCCGATCCAAATTAGGGTTGTTTGACCGAAAGCGAGAATGACATTTGATCGTAAGGTCAACACGTGATACACTCAGCGTGCGTTTTGCTCTCACATCAAAGTTTTGTGTTTTTCCAGGAGACTTTGTTTGTGCAGGTGGCGCGGTGATCCAGTGGTTAGCGCACCGACCTCACAGTGCAGAGGTTCAATTCCCTGTGTGGAGTTTGCATGTTCTCCCCCAGCCTGTGTGGGTTTTCTCCGGGTGCTCCGGTTTCTTCCCACATTCCAAAAACATGCATGGCAGGCTGATTGAACACTCTAAAATGTCCATAGGTGTGAGTGTGAGCGTGGATGGTTGTTCGTCTCTTTGTGCCCTGAGATTGGCTGGCAACCGGTTCAGGGTGTCCCCCGCCTACTGCCCGAAGACAGCTGGGATAGGCTCCGGCACCCCCCGCGACCCTTGTGAGGATAACGCGGATCGGAAAATGGATGGATGGATGGACTTTGTTTGTGCGTCGCATTGCAGCGTAGCCTCGAGACTTTAGGAAGACAATGCCAAGCGTGCCCTGCACCGCTGCTCACATGTTCCAAATTCCCTGACTGTCCTTACTTGCTCCACAATAGCTAGCGGGTGTTTTGAGTCAGCAAGCCTCCATTCGTTTTTAAAGGTTATACTGAGGACGAAAGAGAAATTTTGCAGCAAAAATAAAAAAACACCCAAACACAAGGGAATAAAAGACCCTAGCTTATTAATGCAAAGTAATACTCAAACATGCTTTCATTCACATCAGATAGTTTGAAAATATCATGGAAATTAATTGTATTATTTCAGCATATCTGCCTACTGACATGTAGGAACCCTGGGGCACTGCATTCTGAGATGGGGCATGCAAGCTCCCTGATTGACCAGAAAACACGCACAAAAAAAGGTGCTCATTGCCAGTGTACAAGAAACCATTTATTCTCAGGTGTCAAACCGGTTTTGAGGTGTGGGGTGCTTCACCTTTCATTTGTTTTTATTGGTACCACAAGCACTGCTCCAGACTCATTAAGATGGTGGCTGTTTTGTGTGCATTTGATCTTTTTTTGGTTGTTGTCTTCATCTTCTTCTTCAAACTATCCTCTCGGGGAGCACACACCAAACACCTGTTTACACACCACACTTGTCATCAATCTAAATGTGAAATCATGGAAAACAAATATTAGCATGTTGGCTTTTTATAAATGTCAATTAAGACCTTGGCCAATATCGCTGCACTCAGCCACATGAAAATCCATCCTAGATGGATGTGAAAATCGGTTGCCGGGAATAATCAGCATAATGCTCAATCAAAAGCAACTGTCCATCAATTCCTTAGCATGTTGCTGTTTAATATAAAGTAGGGACTAATTTTTTTTAAAAATTTTTTTTACTTCCGATAAAGGTGTAATGGAATCCGGCTCAATGTTGTTGTAAATGTTACTCTGATGTGCTAATGTGTTGACCGCTCTATTCTTCCCCTCCCACCCCCCACTCAAATTATGGTCAGGGATGTTGATTTAGTCAAAAGTTGAGTGTATGAAACGTCTCTTTGAATTTGGACATGGCAGAGTAAAGGCTGACATTTCAAATGATGTCCACTGAATTCCGAAATTCAAAACATTTTGACCACTTTGTAGTGAGATTTCCATTGGGTCTTTTGTTCTTGGAGAACTACACGTCACCCCGCTGAACATTTGAGTGATGGTGAGCGGTAACCTTTTGAACTGTTTAAAGATAAGACTGGTCAGACTCTTAGAGGAAGTGCTCATTTTAGGATGAAAAGTGGAGTGTCCGACGCCGACGGAAGCGTCAGCAGCAGCATATGTCGCCGGCTGCCAGATGGATGTTCTCATAAGACCGAGACAGAAATGCAGTATATCAGCAACACAGAGGACAGCACATGGGCAATCTACCATTAAAAAGTTCCAAGTGCCAAAGGTGTCAAAAGTTGTTTTAAGTGCACAAAGGGGGTCATTTGTTGTGTGCTGGTTCACAGAGCTCAGCAAAACCTTATTATTACCAGGTCCAGAGTGTAGAGCTCACTCAAAGTCGGTAGAGATTGGCTCCCGCCCTCCTGTCACCCTGACAGAAAAAGCGGTCAAGAAAAGGAATGGTTAAATGAGAACCTGCCCTGATGAAGAATTGTATAAAGAACATACACCGCAACTGATGTTGCCTCTGGAATTCATGATCATGTTGAGTTTAGTATTCTTTTTTTGAATTGTGATTCACCCAAATAGTGACTCACTTAGTCTGTCATTCTGTACTTAAGAAATCTCATCTTATTCTGAGTTTAATCGGCCAAACAGGGAGGAGGACATGCAAAAGAGTAAGACCCCAGGAGTCTTACTAGTCCGATATGTAGGTCACTCCAGCTATTTAACGTTGAAAAAGTACTTTGTTATCCTTACAGTCAGCATGCAGTTGATTTAGTTTGATGCACAGTTCAATATAGTAGTTCAAAATTTTAGGTACAGTCAAACCTCGGTTTTCGAACGTCTCGGTTCTCGACCAAAAATGTTGAGTTTTTTATGCCTCGGATGACGAACAAATTTCGGTTCTCGAACAAACTGAGCGTACTTGAATGCACTATTTGACTCCTCTCGCCTTCCTTACACAAGGAAGGGACACTTCCTCGGGTAGACGAGAAAGTGACGCTTCCTCGTGTTGCTTTCCATTGTGAGCAGACGTGTTCAATAAACATTTTTATTTTAAAAAGAGCATGGTTTCGGTTTTCGAGCAATTCGGTTTTCGAACAGCCTTCTGGAACGGATTTTGGACGAAAACCGAGGTTTGACTGTATAGCAAAAATGTAATTTGTATGTTCCACTCCACTAGGCCCCCCACCCCCCACCTTCGATGGTGTAATATCAAAGGGTAGCTCGAGCCTAAGCCATTAGCATCATCAGCATAAAGATGCAAGTGATTTGTGATCCCCTGCATCTCTGAAGCAGCTGAATGTCAATCTCCTCTTCACATAATCCTGCCTTCCAAATAGAATAAATCATACATTTTCCTGCGGCCGTTCCATCTCATCTCTGAGCGATCTTGACCACACCCACGCAAATGATTTGCAGCCTGACAGGAGAATGTTACAATTCTAAAAAAAAAAACCCATCTCTGTCATGCTATGAGAAATTATGGGAGGGGGCGGGGCGACTCTTAGATAAACTCTCTCTCTCTCTCTCTCTCTCTCTCGCTCTCTCACACGAACACACACACACACACACACACACTAACATGTTTTTCCTAGAGGTCTTCAGCTACTGCGTCGTTGTTCTTGCAATTACTGTATTTACTTATTTCAGAAATCTGAAGGCACTGAAGGCAACAAATAGCATTATCTTGAAACTCCCTATCAATAAAGAACAAACATCTTGATAATATGTCTAAAATAACCCCATTCACGTGAGGTCTGTCTGCATTTATATTTTCACCAAAGGATCTTTTGCTCAAGAAACATTCCATTCACCCATTTTTTTTGTCAACTCATGACACGCAGTCTGTCACATCTGAATATTAGGGAGAAAAGGTTAGCGGTATAAGTCTTCACTGCAGCAGGGAATGTTTTATTGTAATGAAGCCAATAAGAACTATGTCTTTAATATCTCCTCTGGTTGGCAGCTGCTGACAGGCCGGCTATGCCTGATGAGAGAGTCACGGTCCTGAGAGGGTTGACTGAAAGGTTAGGGTCGCCCTGGGCAGCAACGCTGATGAGGACAGGCAAGTTCATGTGCATGCGCATTTGTGCACGCACACACACACACACACACACACACACACACAAATAGTCAGTTTCCCCTTAACACGAAGGTGTATTGCTCTACCTCATTTTTCATGATTAAAAATACAAAAATCCATCCATTCTCTGATCTGCTTATCCGCACATGGGTCACGGGGCGTGCTGGAGCCTATCCCAGCCATCTTTGGGCAGCAGGCGGGGGACACCCTGAACTGGTTGTAGTAAAAATACAAATATGTACCAGGAAATGACCACTGGCATTATGCCAACCCGCGGCTTGCGAGCTGCATGCGGCTCTTTGGCTGGTTCAATGCGGCTCTCGGGCTTACACACGACAAGTGTAAAAAAAACCTCGGCAGTGGCGATGCCATTCGAAAAATACACGAACGTACCACGTCAGCCTATCATCAATACCGTTACTTGATTGACATAGAAGGCCACCAATCAGATGACTGCATCAACGCTCACGCGCAAACAACCGTGCTAAGCGCTAAACTAGGCAGCGAATTACCTCTGATTTTAAGGCAGGCGTGCACAATACATTGATCGCAATCGACCGGGAGCCAGCGAACTACTTTGGTAATGATCAGAAGTAAAGATGGCTTGTTAGCCATCACGACCACAATCCATCAAAATATCTGTCAGTGTTGTTGTATTCGATTTCATACATTATGCCTGACAAAGAAAGTATCATCGCTGTCCTGTGAAAAACATGTACTGTATGCCCATTTTTGTCATTAAAAAATGTTTATGTTAAAGGTTTGTCTGAAATGCCGACACAATTAGCACAAATGCGCAAACGTATTCTTCACAGGACAGCGACAGTATGCTTTTTCTGCAATCAAAACTATTGAACAACTGTGGCTGTCAAATTTCCCACCCACAGTTGTGCCGGACTGTCGGGCAGGCTTTTTGCTACAGCTGTTCACTCCACACTTTGTTCAATCAATGTATTCAAGTCATGTGCACTTAGTGAGGGGGAACGCAACATGGCTGCCAGTGGCTTTACTTGTTACGGTGAGTAGGCGTAATCGGGAAAAGCTGCGTGCATCATCACTTGCACTTGTCACCAGGAAACCCTTTGCCACAGTTCGATGATCAACTTTGTGGTTGTGTCATTGGTCTTGCCTCCGCATACCTTGTACACTCGGTGAAAAGAGGGGCGGAGACACTGGCCTGGCCTGATAGATCCAAATATATTGTGAGGGTCAGCTGGAAATGTTTGGCAGAGGCGTTTCAACTCCCATCCTCCAGCAGAACTTTGCCCACTTTGAGTCGTGTGAGTCATGTGGCTCCATTTTTGAAGCGGCTGACCAGAGTTGTCGCAGCCTTTGTAACCTGTGGGACTCAGAGACTGATGATTACCGTATAGCCAAGTGGAACACAGCTTTGGTGGTCGCTGAGGCAAAAACTCTGTTGTAAGAGTTCGAGAGGCCATGGAGATTGATTCTGTTCATAACCTTTACAGACAAAATTTCAAGGTGAGGCATAGAGGACATCTGATTTGGTGGCCTCAGTAATGCCTCTCTGTTTTTTGAAGATGATGTGGTTGAGTTGGTTAGTTATGGCTGGATGAAGCATCTGGGATGAAAATCAGCACCCCCAAATCTGAGACCATAGTCCTCAGTCAAAAAAGGGTGCAGTGCACTCTGTAGTTCAGAGATGAGATCCTGCCCCAAGTGAGGTCTTGTTCACCGGTGAGGACATCAACAGGTGGATCGGATGTTGCAAGGGTGGGTAGCTGGCAGCCCGCCTGCACCTACTCTCGGGTAACGTTTGAAAATAAAAATGTTTACTAAAGCTGAACAGTCCTAAATTCTAAGAACAGTGCTGAACCCTGGATGGTAGAAATCGCTCAAGGTTTGTAGTAATGCATCAGATAAGAAGAATGAAGTTGTCCTGGCTTCTAGCCAGGATCCACGCTAGGTCAAGAAAAAGGTGTCAGGTAAAATTGAAAGCAGATTACAGGTCCTTTTTTCGAAGGTAGGCACCATGCTGCCGCCGCAAGAACAAGTACATATTCATTGTGGTGCCGGGGCAAATTTAAACTAGCATATGTAGAACTGTGACACGCGTCCTGATGCACAAAGTTGCCGCACCCCTCGCACAGCTAATGATTTGGTCTCTGAACATAGACTGTGCTCAACGTAAAAATGGGCACATCTCCATTTTCTTGCCGTGGCAAGTCTCGATTAACGATTTTGTGAATTTGGTCAAACATTCTGTGTGTCGCGAGACATTCCAGCAGACCAAGCACATTTTCAATTGCAATACGTCTGCACCATTTGGTGAGAAAAGTAGATAACATTTTAAATCTATGTAAAAGGCGCTCTAAATGGTATCACATGTGGTGAAATGCGATTTTCCATCCATCCATCCATTTTCGGAACCACTTTATCCTCACTAGGATCGCGGGGGGTGCCGGAGCCTATCCCAGCCGTCTTCGGGCAGTAGGCGGGGGACACCCTGAATTGGTTGCCAGCCAATCGCAGGGCACACAGAGACGAACAACCATCCACGCTCACACTCATACCTAGGAACAATTTAGAGTGCCCAATCAGCCTGCCATGCATGTTTTTGGAATGTGGGAGGAAACCGGAGCACCCGGAGAAAACCCACGCAGGCCCGGGGAGAACATGCAAACTCCACACAGGGAGGCCGGAGCTGGAATTGAACCCGGTACCTCTGCACTGTGAAGCCGACGTGCTAACCACTGGACTACCGGGCCGCCCGAAATGCGATTTTGATGTATTTAAAAGAAAAAGAAGTCCAAGATGGCGCCCGAGTAGGCTGCCGCCGGCAAGTGTTCTCATTAGCCTTGCTTTTTTGGGATTTTTTGTTTTTGTTTTGTCACTTTGTGTTTGTTGTTACGTCGTGAGGACCTGATGTGGATTGTTTTGTTGTGTTGTTTTGTTATTTTGACTTCAAGATGCCTTTCAAGGAGCTCCTATATTTTGTTCTTCTACGTCTTCCTTTCATAACTTTGCTGCTGTGAATTGGGAATTTCTCCATTGCGAGACTAATCAAGGTTTTCTTATCTTATCTTATCTTTAATCAAGGCGCAGGCAGACAGATTCGGTGGATGTCATCGTATTTCATTCATATATGTTACAACAGCATGGGACAATCACTCTGAATAATTGAATTAATAATTAATTAATTAACTGAACAAATGACTGTATAATAATTGTCCTCTTAAAAATATTGCCATCTCACTCCCCTGACTGCGTGGCATGACTATTGGGCTCGCACATGGAAGGGACAGATCTCAAAAACTGTGGGGTCATCTGCAAAATGCGTCATCCAGTTTGACTGTATGCATGTGCAATTCTTCACAAAATGCCTCAGAAGAAAATACTTTGGAGGTCTGTCGGGTTTTCCTACATGTTCCCCTTGTAAAAAGAGACTTCCATTCCAAATTGTCCATTAAATAGGCATGGTCAATCACTTTTAGGCTAATTGATCCTGCATATCATCTTGGTTTCTGGATTAAAACCACAATGAGATGCCTGTACTAGTTTCACTTAAAGCCCAGCAAAGTTTCTGCATTGATTGAATTTGACAGTTGTGTGATCGGACCGTTTATCTTCCGCTTAAGCTTCGACAAACTTCTCAGCAAAATGCAATAAGGCGTGCGGGTAATCTGTCACCTATGTCTCATTAGGACTCCAAAAAGGGTCCCCCAAATCTTAATTATTTATCTGCATTAATATCAGTTTAATTATTGATGATAGGTTAGGGTGTGCGCGCGTGTGTGAAGGCCAAAGATCAGCCCTTAGCTTCCCTCCTGATTAATGGATGAGCATGAAGAGCCCTTCATGTATTATTACTGGAGAGAGCCTGGACCTTGAAGAGGGCCTGGCAGACAGAGAAAGACTGGAAACACTGTGAATATTAATTAACATTTAGAATGCAAACTTGTCCTCTAAGGCGACACATTGGATGACTAGTTAGCACAGCTTTGGCCCTCCTGTGAGGAGTTTGCATGTTCTTCCCGTGGGTGGGGATTTTCTCCTCCCACATTTCAAAAACATGAACAGTGCTGCTTAATAAGACTAAATTGTCCTTAGGTGTGAATGTGAGTGTGAATGGTTGCTTGAATTTATGTGTCTGTGATTAGCTGGTGACCAGTCCAGGGTGTACCACACTTCTCTCCCAAAGTCAGCTGAGGTACAGCCTCCAACACGTACGCCAATGACCCCAGTGAGGATAATCTGGAAAGAGGATACAGAGAACTTGTCCTCTGTACATTGATGGCATTTCAATGTTTAAGGGAGCAGAAAGAAAACTGTCGATACATTTCCTATAGCAGTTAGTTATCTCAACTGAGCCTCAACAAACAAATGTGGTTCCAAATGATGAAACAATACAAATAATCGATTTTTTCGCCAGTTACCACTCTTATACAACATTCTATAAAATAGTTTGTTTAACCTCAGGTCTGAATTTATGGTTGATATTTAATGTCGCTTAAAAATGTGACGTAATTTGTCATGTCACGGTGGTTTGGTTTATTCTGTAAAAAACGGCGTGTAAAATTGAGCACTCTTGAACGACGAACATTCTTGTTATGGCAGCTCGACGCTGACACCTAGTGGAAAAATATAGGACTGCACCCGTCACAAGCCCGCATTCAGTATCACTAACATCATTGCTGTAACGATTTAATATGTACATAAACATACGATTAAAATAATGATATTAAATGTATGTTGAGTGTTCATGGAGCCAATCTCAATGCATTATAAATACAAATGAAACATTCAAAAATAGATTTTACATTCTTTTATACATAGTGCTAGTACACGGAACTAAGAAAGAAACCCAGATAAACAATGAGGATTCATAAAAATCATATACAGTGTAAGAGCACAATATGGTTGGATGTTACACGGCATGAATATTTTTGGTTAATTGGGGGTTAATTATATTTAATACGAACTCCCATTTGCCTCGGTGGTGTTCCGACCAGCAGAGAAAATTGTTTTGGACTGCTGTTAACGTGAATGTTCACATCTCACACAGGGGCAGAGCTACGTGGTGGCAGTGGCGACTCCTTGTCACTCTCTGGCCACCCCCGCATCTAGGGGAAAGAGTTTGATACCTGTGACTTTTCTGACAGTTTCACACTCTCTTACACCTAATTTACACTAACTGCTAAATTAAAGACAAAATACTGTATTCAGTCAACTCTAATGTTAATCAAAACATTCGGCGGCAAGGTTAATAAAACTAAAAAATTGATTCTCAGAATTATTGTAAATTCTGTAAAAACCAAAAGAATTGCCTTCGACCAATAACGACACAGCCAGAAGTTTTACAATACCATGGACAGTCAAGGTATCATGAAAAAAAAAAAAAATCACACATATATGGAACGTTGCCTGACAAAACTCATAATACAAGCAGAAACACATAAAAGTTTTTATTTGTGAACAATTAAGATATTTATGTGTCAATGTGCTTCCGATAAGATTTGAATGAATGACTTATCAACCACATTATGCCACACGCAGCTGGCTGTCTGTCTGAGACAACTGATGACTCTGATTGGCTATTTAGCTGTGGGGAATCAACAAATCAGTGCATGAGATAGAATTAGACTGCGTGATACACAAATAAAGCAATGACAAAGAAAATGTCTGTTTTTAATAAATTAAGCTCAACAAAACGTTGCTTTTTATAAATGTGTTGCACAAGGTTCTGTATGTGTGCATTTTATTTCATGATACCCTGACAGTAGATTGTATGATAAACAATGCCTTCTGAATTACAGGTGTTTAAACGACGATTTCAACCATGCATAGTTTTATCTCAGTGAACGTTTTGTGATGCTATGTACATTCCTGTTGAGAGGTCATTTTCTCTCGGACTTTATCGTTCCCGTGTGTAATAGCTCTTCTTACACACTTGAGAATGCGATTTTCCTGTTTTGGCTTCTGACACTTCAATGTGTGTAACCTGTGAATATCCGCAGCCACCCAAGAGATATGACATAATGAATTTTGAGGAGGCCTGCAAATGGCGGATTATGGAGTTTTCCTGAGACTTCCTGAGACGTGCAAATCCCATAGAGATCCACTTGGAATATATTTTACACTTCGAATGTGAAATTGGCCTGCATATGGATTCGGAAGTTATGTGTGACAAACGTGCGCTAACGGGCTATTTGCAAGGAACATTCGTATTTGCATTCTGTATTAAATAAATACAATAGACGTAATTTAACCAGAGGGCTGTGCTCATGACTGAATGTGTATTGGAGCTGTTCCATTAGTTGAAAA